>HG992016.1:16834829-18156079 GCA_905220435.1 Amphipyra tragopoginis
CCGTGCTGACACGAGAGAAGAAATATACGATTTTAATTAAATCCTTTATTCATATAACATTCTCATAAATTATACTTTAACTATTTGGGTATAAAACTAAACTTTCTAATGGTCGGACTTCCCCCAGAAGAGGTGGGAAAGTCCATCTCCATACTGAGTTCTTATTAAATTGTTTATTCTGCAAATTGGATATTTAAAAATCACGTTTACATGTCGGTTTATTTTTCAAAGCTAGATGTCATCGGCGTTTCCTATCTGACTGCTTCTTACCTAACATTTCCTACCTTGAAATGAAATGAAATTTATTCCACTTCAAATAGAGTACATTATGGCGTTGGGTGGTTTCAATAGTTCTTGCATTTTGCCACAAAGTGACATGTGAAAATTTAAAAATGTATCAATTAATCAATTACAAATACAATGAAAAAAATAATGTCAGAATAATTCATTTTCTTTCAACTACGTAGTAATGTTATCATTAATCGCTACAAAACCGATCACAAAATACGTATTTTCTGCTTAGAAGCAAAACAGTGCAGAAATGTTGTATGAAATCTCATTACTGCACTGCAAACAGTGCAGAAATGTTGTATGAAATTTCATTACTGCACTGTTTTTCATTAATGCAGTTTTTTATTTTTATTTAGATATAAATTTACCACAGAGGTTTAATGTCTCCCGTTAAGTTTAATATTAAATGTATGCATTCTTATGCATTAGATCAAAAAGATACTGGCTGAAAATAAAAATCGGCTGAATAAAACCGAATTTGATACTTCTTATTTAGCAAGAAAAGTTTAAAAAAATGGAAATAGATAGCGATATGAATTCAAGTCCAGAAAGTATAAAAACAGCTGCAAATGAAATTGTTAATAACCTTTTGCCGCAAAAGTCGCAGGATAACCTTGTTTTCATTAACTTGAGTTTTTATTTTGAGTAGGTATATTTTATCACGGTAGGTAAATTGGTAGTTGAAAGAAAAGTAGATTACGCACCTTGCTGAAGTGAGTGATTAATGCACTCGTGCTAATTTAGTGCCCTCGCTTGCGCTCGGGCACCAACATAACACTCGTGCATTACTGACTCACTTTGCGCTCGGTGCAACAATCTACTATTACTGTATAATATGCTTTGTCGGGTCATTCCCAGTTGCCCCCACCGACAACGCCACCACTGGTGGCAAATGGGATTTTTGTATACATTTTAATATAAAAAATCCCATTTGCCACCAGTGGTGGCGTTGTCGGTGGGGGCAACTGGGAATGACCCGCTTTGTCTAGTAGCCAGTTTTTAAGGATTTTCTTAAACTGTACTAGTGGAAGTTCCTTAATTGGTTCTGGTATTTTATTAAATATCTGGATACACATGGCATAACTATTTTTTTTGGTACAATTTAGTCCTTGGTTTCGACTCTAGTACTAGCCTATTACCTTTAAAAACCATATTTATTAAAAAATTAAAGACAATATGTTATATTCTAAAGGTTAATTTCATCATAATCATTCAGCCGAAAGCCATCAACTGCTGGATATAGGCTTCCCCCAAGCCATGTTAGGACGGGTGTTCCATAATCGCCACGCTTGGCAGGCGGGTTGGCGATCGCAGTATGGTTGTTAAAGTACTCAGAGAACGCTGCTGCCCATCCTCTAGTGAATCGCTTAGTCACCTTTTAGGCATCGTTCACACCAAACGTATTGTCCGCCGCTGACTGTGAGCACGCGTTACGCAGTTTATCGCTTTTCAATATACATATACTTAACTTCTTGTTCACACCGAACCGACTATACGCTATTACGTAGTGCGTTGTGACAGTGAGCATACTCACAGTCGGCGGCGGACAATACGTTTGGTGTGAACGATGCCTTAGGGTGTTACCACACCAGTCGATCGATAGTCGATCGATGCCATCGATCGACATCGGTCGACGTTGATCGATTGGTGTGGTAGCTTTAATTGATCGACGGATACCGGTCGGCTAACCAATCGATCGATTGCCGGTCGATGGCATCGATCGACATCGGTCGACGTTGATCGATTGGTGTGGTAGCTTTAATTGATTGACGGATACCGGTCGGCTAACCAATCGATCGATTGCCGGTCGATGGCATCGGTCGACGGATACCGGTCGACTAACCAATCGATCGATTGCCGGTCAATGGCATCGGTCAACGTAGATCGATTAACCCCGGCTATATACCATCAGTTTCTTTTGAAATGTATTCACAAGAGGACGCGTTGTTGTTGGCCTAGTAGAAACTATCGATCGACGTCGACCAATCCATTCTACCATCGATCGATCGTCGATCGACTATCGATCGATAGGTCTAGTAGAAACTATCGATCGACGTCGACCAATCCATTCTACCATCGACCGATGGCATCTATCGGCTATCGATCGATTGGTGTGGTAGAAACTATCGATCGACGTCGACTAATCCATTCTACCATCGATCGATGGCATCGATCGACGATCGATCGATTGGTGTGGTAACACCCTTACGACACCCGTGAGAAGAGATTGGGTAGTGCTATTCTTTACTTCCGGCACCACACGGAAAGTTCATTTAATAGATCATTAATGATAATGCAAAAAAATGTATGGACAGTGTCCTATGAGGAAATTTTGACCAACAAACATAGAAATGGTGTTGTTGTTTTCGGAATAACCTACTGTTACTGTTATATCCAATTAAACCGCCTTATATATCCAATTAGCCGAGTTTTTTTTTCTATGATAAAAAAACCCAAGCTTCTCAGCTTGACTCATCGCCGGCAACTGCTTGTCAGTCTTCTACAAGCTTAGTCAGAAAGGGGGTACTAATCCGAAAGGGTGCTAAAGTACACATAATAATGAATAACTTTTGTTCTACAACTTTTCCCAAAAGTCAACAGTTTAAGAGAAACAGTTGTTCAACAATCTCAAAAAAAAAAAACTATTTATCCCCAGTTATGATCAGCTGTGTTTACATTTTAGGTCATAATTGGGGTCATGAATTAGAAGCACCATTTTCTGAATTTGCAACTAAAGCAGGGATGAAGAATTTTTGAAAAAAACTAAAATAAAAATCATTTTATTTGTTTTTTTTTTTTTTCAAATTTTCAAATTTTAACACTTGCTTTCAAACAGTCATCAGCGATACTATAAGTGGGCTTCGGATAGTACCCCCTTTCCGACTAACCTTGTATAGACTGTACTTCGGTGAGTGTGCTCAAGAACTACACAACATCATCCCACTGGCCCCCTTCTACCATCAGACATCTAGACGCACTGCAAGTTACCATCCATACCTAGTTGCCATTCCACCAATTCGCACTAAGCGCTTCGCAACGGATTTTGATGTGGTTTTTTTAATAGATAGAGTGATTCAATAGGAAGGTTTATATGTATAATATATGCATAATATAGCGCGGGCGACCACTAGTTATCTATAAAAACGGCAAAAAATCACGTTTGTTGTATGGGAGCCCCCTTAAACATTTATTTTATTCTGTTTTTTAGTATTTGTTGTTATAGCGGCAACAGAAATACATCATCTGTGAAAATTTCATCTGTCTTACTATCACGGTACATGAGATACAGCCTGGTGACAGATGGACGGACGATTATCTATAAAAACGGCAAAAAAATCACGTTTGTTGTATGGGAGCCCCCTTAAATATTTATTTTATTCTGTTTGTTAGTATTTGTTATTATAGCGGCAACAGAAATATATCATCTGTGAAAATTTCAACTGTCTAACTATCACGGTTCATCAGATACAGCCTGGTGACAGACGGAGAGACGGACGGACAGCGGAGTCTTAGTAATAGGGTCCCGTTTTAACCTTTGGGTACAGAACCAGAAGACTTTGACATTTTAGGTCATAATATATTTTTTTCTACGTAACTATATCTTTCGAGTGAGGTGTAATATCTTCCCGAAATTGAACTTATTGCTAATAAAAAATGAAAAAATCATAAAACATATCATAAAAAATAAAATAATGGTAAAAAAACTTTTTAAAAACAAGCTTTTATTTACTGCTGTATTACCTACAGAAAAAATCCCTAGTTCGCCATCTTGGATTATCCGCCATATTGAAATTAGAATGACGTCACATAGCTAAGCATGCATTGTCATCCAAAATAAGCGTGTATACCAAATTTCAGCTCAATCGGTTAAAGATAACTGATTTAAAATTCAGTTGCAAGATTCCACCCGGACAAACATACCTACATACATTGCAAGTTTAATAAAAGCTTGTAAAATACGAGTCCACCGGCATCAAGAGCAGGGTCGAATCTAGCCCTGATTAGGGCTCCATGTTATTATTTAATAAAACAAATTGATCACAATCCTTTTAATTTATTAACAGAATTATTTATTTCATTTAATCCCTTGATTGCCTTTCCGTCATCAGCACTTTCAACCTTCGATTTGTCTTTGGATCTGTAAATAAATGCATTTTTATTAGTTTTTTAATGTACGGATTTTAATTTGGTATATATTTAGTTATGGAACTAGTTGTGTTTTATTTTTATTCAAACAGGTTTAATTTGCAAAGGAAGTCGCTTTAATTCTTTTTGTGGAATGTTTAGGCTTAATTAACCTTCGCCGATAATGTCAGTAATTATTATATTCTGATCCGCATATTCGTAGTCGGAGGTAGTTGAACTTCGACCCTTAGTATAGAATTCAAAGGTTTAACCGTAAAGCTGTCACTACTTTATGGGGCAAGATGGCCAGGTGCTGGCGGACCAAGGTGACCAGGGACCTGCGGACCAAGGTGGCCAAGGGCCTGCGAATCAAGGTAGTCAGGGGCCTGCGGACCAAGGTGGCCAGGGGCCTGCGGACCAAGGTGGCCAGGGGCCTGCGGACCAAGGTGGCCAGGGGCTGGCGGACCAAGGCCAGGGTTGCGGTGTATATACTTATGAATACCGTGACCCTGGTAGATCCTCGCAGGAACGCCGTGGTTTTATTCTCCTCTTCTTATTCGTTTCTCTCTTGTCAGAGCGGTCGTCATCGTCATGTAGCACTATGCCTAGGCGCACACTAGGCGACACGCGAGAGCGACAGCTCGGTGCAAGATGCGACGACAGGCTGCGGCCGACAATTTTCATATATTTTATTCAAAGCTCCGCACACTAGGCGTCAGAGTCGCGGAGTCGAGACGACAAGCTAGGGGAGTCAAACGCACTCGCTACTTGTCGCCGCGTCTGGTCGCGCTGTGCACGCGTACACACGACCACAGTCGCCCGACAGCGCAGCGTCAGTCTCGCTGTGAAACAACACGGCCGTCTCTCTCGAATACTCTACTACTAATGGTCGCTTCTTACACGACGTCTGTCTTAACGACTAGTCGCCGACGCAAGCGACAGCTCAGCGTCTAGTCGCGGCGACAAGATGCCAGATGCAAACGACAACGCTGCGTCTTGTCGCCCAGTTTGCGATGGCCCTATAAGTTACTGCAGCTGATGTGTCTTATGTCACGATGTCTCGTCATCTCTCCCTGTTGGTGGTCATTCTGGTACTCGTACAAGGGGCAGCCCACTTGTGATTTTATTGGTCGGTCATGAGTGACCTTCGGCGCGGTCTGGTGCCTTCCACTCTGCCCTAAAGGACCAAACGATCTACGAAGTCATTTTCCCACCCTGAGACGTGTCCGAAGAACTTGAGAATGCGAGTTTGTACCTAGGGTTTTAGTCTTTAGAGTCGGAAATAACTATGTGCTATCAAGGTGGAATGTGTCCAAGAGGGTTTCCACATGTTACAAAAACTACTCATCATCTGCCTAGCCTTTTCCCAACTATGTTGGGGTCGGCTTCCAGTCGAACCGGATGCAGCTGAATATCAGTATTTTACATGGAGCGACTGCCTATCAGACCTTCACAACCCAGTAACTGGGTAATACGGTACTCTTGGTAAGACTGGTTGTCAGACTTTCTGGCTTCTGACCAACAGTAACGACTGTCAAAGATCTACAAATGACAGCCGGGACCAACGGCTTTACGTGCTTTCCGAGGCACGGAGGAAACTCGCTATGGTAAATGGTCACCCATCCACAGACCAACCTCGGCAAGCGTGGCTTAACCCGGAAGATCGGTCTATGCGGCTGTAATTATTTAGCCACGAGCTCCTCATGTTACAAAAACAACTATGACTGCTTTTAATAATATGATGCGATAGGTTCAACTTACCCTGAATTAATAAATAAATTGACGATGTTATTCACGGGCGCTTCCACGAACAGCCACAGAAGTAAGGCAACCGCTCCAGATGCCACAAACACTCCAAAACTAAGGATCACCTGAAAGACACTTTTTTTTTGTACTAAGTTAGCATAGATCTAACAGCCCGCCGCATGCACTGCGTCCGCGATCAGTAATATTCATGAGCGGGCAGGGCGGAAGGGGGGCGCGTGTCGCACGCACAGGACGCTGCGTTGACCCTTCCCTCACCTCCTCGGTGACCTGCGCCCACGACCCTTTCAAAGAGAGCTACCCTAAACTGCGCCGCATCGATCCGAGTAAAGACGGATAAGTGCACAAGCCAATCATCCGTTTTTTTCATGCCACATCGGACCGTAAAAAATCAGACTGCCGGACAATAAAATTCGTTGTAGTGCACAAACGCCCTATGAATGGTTTTTGCCGATGGACTCCGAACGCTCGCTCGCTTTCGCTTTTGTGACCACACGCGTTCGTTCGCCTTCTTTCGGTCGGTCTGTACAAGGTATAAGACGCTATCGTAACCAAATGACCTTGAGCTTCCAGTTCCCCTTTAATGTAACTGCATCGATCACTCTTAGCTCTTGGCATGAGTCCAGAGTTCGCGTGGGTTTACGAATAATTTACAGGAAAATTTTCAAAACTGGTAATTTGGAAATATACAACTTTATTTTTAGTATATACAAAAACCGAGACACCCCTACAAGATTTTCATCAGAACTGACTGAATATGTGTTTTTTTTAATAAATCTCCAAGTTACACCGTAGTTTATGTCGCGTTAAGTTCCCTAGTAAAGTGTGAAATGCCTGGGATGTGCTATGCAGGGGTTGTCTAACACACGGAAACTGACCGAGCGGACCATCTCAAGCCTTAAGGTGTCTATTCCCGTCAACTGTTATAGGTAGAAACCTACTGAAACAAAATTGAAATTTATGAAAAAAAAAAACGTTGTGTAAAATATGTCAATCGATTCTCCTAGTGATTCTGAACAAACTAGTTTCAGGTTTAGTTTATACTAAAACTAAGCTTGTATAAACACCAGTGGCGTAGGGTGAATGTTCTTAAAGGGGAAGCCGGACCAAAAAATGCTTACCGTGCTCAAATGTGATGCATGAATTCCAGTAACTACTCGTTTCGAAAGGGAAGCCGATAGGAATCGAGTTGTATGGAGCCTTCGCCACTGATAAACACCTAATGTTTTCTCTCTTAAATTTCTTCGATAATAGAGATAATGTCAATTTTGTTAGTAAAAGCATTAAATCATTAATTTCAGTCGTCATTTTATGACCAGATTAGACAAGGACACCCATAAAAAAATATGTATCACACACAAATATGCAAATACAATATCTAGTTTTAATTCCGACAAACTAGGTCGCTAATTTAGCGGAACTAAAACTTAATATTGTATTTGCATATTTGTGTGTCATGGGTTTCCGGAAAGTAACACCTGATTCCATAATTTAATACAAGGTTAGTCGGAAATGGGGTACTAATCCGCAAGCCACTTAAAGTATCACTGATGACTGTTTTAAAGCAAGTGTTAAAATTTCTAAATTCGATAATTTTTATTTTAGTAAAAGATGGTTATTGTTACTGCTTTAGTTACGAATTCAGAAAATGGAGCTCCTAATTCGTGACCCCAAATATGACCTAAAATGTAAACACAGCTGATCATAGCTAAGGATAGATAGATTTAGCGTATTTTTTATATAATTTTTGAACAGCTATTTCTCATATACACTGGACCGCAAAGAAAAAGGGTCGGTTAGAAAAACGTCAATATCTTCAAAAGTACCTGACCTTTTTATTTTACATTTATTAAAAGTAAAAAGCTTGATTCATTTTTTTAATTTACATTTTAGCACATTAAAATATTCTTTAATTCAGTCTTTATTTCATTAAGCTAGGTCAGGTACTTTTGAAGATATTGAAGATTTTCTAACCGACCCTTTTTCTTTGCGGTCCAGTGTACAATTGACAGTTTCAGCTTTCTAGGTCCAATAGTTCGACCTGGGCGTTGGTGAGTCAGTCAGTCAGGACTGTTCTTTTTATTTAAAGGTACAGTATTCGAATAAACGAATTCGAAGAAACGTGTAATTCCTTAAAACCACATAATCTACTACTGGTATAGGTTAAACCGCACGGGATTTACCATGATTAAAAATAAAATATACCTGTTTTTTCTTGCGGTTGAGGTAAGTGGTCGTATCTAAACCACCTAATAAGGATTCAATAAAAAAATAAGATTTAATTTTTATGCATTTTTTTTTTATTAATTTTTTTAATTACACATACAACTATATATATTTTATGATACTGAACATTTCGATGCCACGCATAAATGAATGAAAGCACGGCGACGCGGCTGGCGAGCACGACTAACGCGATATCGCTCTTTGCAGTAAGTTAACTCGGGGCTCTAAAATGACTCAAAAATAGAAAACTAAGATTTTATTTTGAATTTATTTTTCAGTTGATTTTCAAAAATTCCCTTTTAGGGTTAATCTGTGTCACCAGTAGATCACGCGGTTTGAAGGAATTACACGGATTCGTTTATATAGTATAGATTAAAAATAAACAAAAAATGGATGGTATAGATATTTTACAGCTTTTGATGAAGTCGTTTACGTTTTTTCGATAGCAATCTTCTTACGGCTCGATTTACGATAAAATCACTACGTCAGAACTCATATTGCATTAAAAAAGCGGGAAAAAACGCCATTTTGCTCAGAGCAGCTCCTTAACCATACCTTTTATACCAGAACAGCAATTTTGGTTCAATACTGACCTCTGAAAAGAAGAAATCTAGTTGTTGAGAATTTCTCCTTGAGTACATATGTTTGTGTAACAGTACTGAGTGTGAAATATATATTCCGTAAGTAAGACGACTGAGTATTGTAAAACCATGCCAGTTTGTCACTTTCCGAACGGCAGCTGTAATAGAAATATTTAAATTAACATGTTTATAAGTTATACTTGATAGTTTAAGCAGTTGTACTAAAGGACCATTGCCAATGCTTATTAGTACCGAAAGACCATTTTTGAAATCACTTTTAATAGAACTATAAACTAAAATAGGGCATCAAAATATTCCTCTACATCGCTGTCCACTGGTAACGTGCCCAGAAAGCTGGCAGCATTGCCACGTTGTATTTCAATGCTAAATCCTTTGGCCAAAGTAGAGACCAGCCTTCGGGTCACGGAAAGCATCGACCAACCGCCTTGCAACCTCTCTATATCTACCTCTTAATAGTGTTTCTTTTAAATGTGATGTCAGTATTAGTTTAATTAGTAAGCATTATCTTATTTTCTTCTTGTTTTGTCTTTAAGATATTTAGTTTATTTTGGCTTACTCGCTTCATTATTTGATAATTTACTTTTATTTTAAAGAACTTTACTCTGCAATCTTTCTCCTGTATCGTGGGTACTTTTATCACACATGCACCAAACCATACCTGCAATAACTATCCGTGGGCAAGATATTTGTTCCATGCAACGTATAAAACCAAGCGCCTAAACTGCGGCGGTATTCATGTCGTCATAATGGCAACCCTGACCACCGGAATTTTTAAATTAGAAATAACAGTTCTTACCAACATCACCATACTCCACAATTCCAATCAAAACACACGTAGCTAATGGCCAAAGAATCCTACTAGAAGCAATATAAACAGCTGAGCTTAAGTGATCATACTCCAAGGAGGTCCATGACAATGGTGACGTCAACATTTTTATTTTAAGTGTGTAAGCAGCGGCAAGTAACAGAAATGAACGTTTCTGAAAGAGATTTGTTGATACAATTAAAAATAACGATAAAACTGTTAGTAAATACGAGGAAGCCTTTGATGTACAAATTGACACGTGAGATAGACAAATACAAGGCCTTGGAACTAAATCAATTGTACGACAATGATACCGATGAGACCGAATTTCTTTAGACTTCTCGTTATAAAAAACTAGATTCAACGTTTGGTAGACCTAATGAATGAAATAAAGTGTTGGACTCGCGACCTCTCCCTGCGTTCAGCGAGGGCTCTGTTTGTATCCGAAATTAGTCAGGCAATCCCGAAAAATGCACGTAAGCAAACTGTAACTAATCATTAACATGAATGTCTCTCACGAAAATAATAACATAAAAAGAAGTATAGCGGATCACAACGTACCACTAGTGAAAATCATTAATCGAAATTGAAGCGTCCACTGCAATAATGATGAATGTCCAAAATTTCTTTAATTCTAAGTAAGTATGTCATTCGGACACTTGATATAATTATGCAGTTCGTAATCTCGTTAACAAACTCAGCAATATTGCGAATCCCGAGATAAATACGTTTTTAAAAATCGGATTCGCGGCCAGAACGCTCAGCGTCACAGGTGTTCTCATCTTTAACGCTGAGTTTTCTTTCATCATATATAATATTAAAAATCAAATGAAGGGTCTTCAATTGGTAATAAGACCACAAAAGAAATAAATTTCAAATTATGTGCACTGCAACTCATACCATATTCATTTAGTTATTTTAATAACACTAACCTTAGAAATAACATTCCTAAATTTATCAGGCTTGTATACCGTCATGATGTATCCCATAGCCATCCCCAAAAGGTATGGCCCAGCTCGGTTGTGACTTCGTATGTAGGTATCAAGATATACTACGTTTGTTCTGAACTTAATCTGTCTGAAAATATTAAGGAAACCTAAGGTTACATAAACAATAGGATTGGAAATAGCGGCGTTAGTATTGTTATCGTTAATACTCTTTAAGGTTGAAAAACAAATTAAATATAGTCCACAACTGAATTAAAACTGATCTTTGAACTCATTTAAAACTATCACCCTCAAAGACTATGGAATGCCCATCCTCTCCTTAATTTACGGGAAGAGTAGATTAATTTAGCCACAAAATGAATTCAAGTTTTCTATTGTTAAATTCTTAGTATTTGCCCTTCGATTCATAACTGTGTTGTGTACGAAAAAAATGATAAACCAAACCAGACTTATTGAAAAGGTTTTAAATTGGGGGCTTGCTACTATAAAAAATAAAGTTATAATACATTAGATGAAAAGACCAAAACTTACTCAACATCATGATACATAATCATGCCAGGCAGTCTTCTCCAATACGTGACAATCCCAGGCATTAATACAGCCAGTATAACTGTAATAGAGGTCACAAATTTTCCCAAAGTCTTGTTTTTCTGCCATACCAAATACAATACGGTTCCCATGGTGGCTAGTTGATAATCGCACGGTATGTACCAACTTACTATTAGACACTGGAATAAATAATTTAACGAGATTAAGAGAGACAAAAAAATTAAAAAAAAACTCGTCTTTTTAATAGACTCAGAGGACCAGTTTTTCTAAACACGCGTTACTAAGGCATGGTTAGTTTATTTTTTCATTCTTCGCGGTTTCTCAGTCCCTTATTTATTAATGCTTTATGAAGGTCTTACAATTAAAATGTACGAATGAAAAAAACTTCCGTCTTTGTCATAAATTCTGAATAATTTACCAATCTGATTTCTGAATTATTCATTATTATTTCTGAATTTATTTGCTAGCGTAGTAAATGATTAACAGTCTTCAGGTATACTTACAATATTTTCACAGTTGAAATAATTATTGACCATTAGAAGACTTAGCCACCAGGTGTCTGAGCAAGCCTTCTGTTCCCTTCCAGCAAACCTCTGCCAAAGGGGACCGTCCCCGGCGTAAATTGAAACTGATGTTACGTAAAAGATTACTACTGCGAGCGAGCCTGTAAGTCTGAAACGTAAATCTTCTATTTTATTTTCAATTTCATCGATTTTATCTATTAAGTTCATTATGATATGGGTTTATAATTTTAGCATCTAAAGATTTAGATAGTGTCTGTTTAATACTAAGTAAATCAGTCTTAAATTTTAGTTTTCCAGATTCTTGAGTTTCTTTTGTTATGCTAATGTTATCTCGGCTTATTGGTTTAGATCCAATTTGCTTATTATATTATAATAATAATTAGTCAGGAGCTGAGAAGTAGAACAGATCAAAGACTTCCCGAATTGCACCATTACTATAAATTCTAATGTAACCATTTGTAAAAACAACAATTCAAAATGTGCTTACCTAAAATATCGGTTAACCAAAGCAACTAGCGGTTTCTTCTTCTTGTCCATCAATCCTTTCATGAGAAGTAGTCCCGATATCATGAGAAAGTTATCATTAGCAGGTAAATCCATGTGCTTTATAGCATTATCCATGGGATTTTCAATCTCCAACAAGTGCTTAAATGGATAAACGTCGAAAATGATTGTACATAAGTTCAACTTTCTCTTTTAGATTTAGGACTATGAGGTTTCCCTCACACTAATAGCCTAAAAGTGGACTAAAATAAGCTCCAACACCTCTCGTGTCGGGTTGGGAATAGCTCATCTAGTGGTGAAAAGATTAGCCAGTCAGTAAGGTTGGTTAAGTATGGTGACTCGTGGATGCTTTTTTTAATGCACCTCTCAAATAAGCTGACTAGAGGTGGTATTTTTAAGTTTTTTGGAATTTGAAATCAGTTTATTGTTATTGTCAGATGTTTTGACATGAATCATTCACACGTTATGTAGTATCACAACAAGGTCATTTTTTTTTTTTTAAATACTATCACTTGAGCTTACCTCGTCCATCTGCATTCCATTGCTGATTGGTCCCATGCCTTCGAACACAATTGTATGGCAAGTTATAACAAAGACCGCTAGCCACGCTTTCAATAAATTCAGGATTCCTATCTCTTCTCCTGTTTTCTTCGTCAACGATGTCCAGTTTCGTTTTAAAGAGAATGAGTCTGCTATTCTGTCAATAGCTGCAAGTAAACATAAAGTAGATTCCATTTTGTTTCGTGAAATGACAAACAGTAATACTGCTACGATGTCTTTTTTTATATCATGAGGTCTTCGACCGAGATCATCCGTTTTGTCGGGTTTGAATCTTCATTAAATATTACACACATATTTATTATATTATTTAAAATTTGTCGTTTCTAAAGGATTAAATAATAAATAAGTATTTTTTTAGATTTTAGATCACATAAATGTTCCATTGTTATCTCAAGTTAACTTTGTACTTTAATATTAACTGCCGTTACTTTTAATAGTAGTTTATATCTATTACTTATATTGCTCTTACAAACAAAAATGTTAAAATGTAGATCATTCTAAATTGATTAATAACTTACCACTACATTTTAGATAAGAGTTTTGAAGATAATAAGTTGACAGTACAGATACTGCTGCTAATGTTGTTATTAATGTTCTGAAACCAAAAATAACGGGTTATTCCATATTCTTAGACGTTGGCAATTTACGACTTAAATATTAATACTTAGGCTGTTTTGTAAAATTCGTTTGCCATTGACTTTTCCTGACCTAGGCATTATATCAAGATTTGCATTTGCGCATCTTGCGTCATCATCTGCCTGTAAACGTTTTCTGCTGAGCAGGTCCTAATGACCGCTACCATGAACGATACGAGACGATACGAGAAATCGCCGTAATCACCACATTTGGCAGACGCAAGGCCAATGTGACTTGACTTTCTTCTATTACAGGATTCTGAACACCCACGTTTTGCCTCTGGTATTAAGTCCACGAGTCTAATACCATTTTCCGGACACAATGATGGTTCCAGGTTCGTTGCGTCTTACGACTCGTTTTGCCAGTGATGCGATGGAGGAAAACTATATTCTTAGTCCCCTACAGACTAACTTGCTGTCCAACCTTTAGTCATATTCCCTTACTGGCTTTTACGACACCCTATGGAAGTGCTGTCGTCGCTTATCGTTGCAGGGAACCCCGTTGCTGGTCAAGCCTCTTCTCAGAATTAAACACAGTCACACAGTTGCACAGTCGCCAATATGGTTTCACGAAAGGTAGGTCGACCACAGACGCAGGAGTGAAACTAGTCACTCAAATTTTGGAATCCTGGGAGAGCTCTCAGGATGCTGTTGGCATCTTCTGTGATCTCTCCAAGGCTTTCGACTGCGTTGACCACAACACACTTATCTGTAAACTACACCATTACGGAATTCGTGGACTAGCTGCTGACCTCGTTTTTTCCTATCTGTCAAATAGACAGCAAAAAGTGGATGTCAATGGTGCTATATCGTCGGGATCTCTGGTGAGAATGGGCGTGCCTCAGGGCTCAATTCTTGGGCCTTTTCTATTTCTAGTTTATATAAATGATCTCCCCTACATGATGTCCAATTTCTCCGATATAATTTTATTTGCTGATGATACTTCCTTAATTTTTAAAATAGATAGAAAAGATAGGGACGTCTTACATGTCAATGAGAGCCTAACTGTTCTTTCTAAATGGTTTACAGCCAATAATCTGTTACTAAATGCAAATAAAACTAAATGCCTTAAGTTTTCACTACCTAATGTACCCCAAGTAGGTCTAAATTTAATGCTTGATGGCAACAAACTTGATACAATTCATGAAACCGTATTTTTAGGTATAACTATCGACTCTAAATTGCAGTGGGGTGCTCACATTACTGCCCTGTCGGCTAGGTTAAGTTCTGCTGCGTATGCAGTTAGGAAAATTAGGCAGTTGACTGATGTGGCTACAACTAGGTTAGTGTATTTTGCTTATTTCCACAGCATTATGTCCTACGGCATACTATTGTGGGGCTCAGCAGCTGACGTAGATTCGGTTTTTATTCTACAAAAGAGAGCAATCCGTGCAATTTATAACCTGGGTTCCCGCGAGTCCCTTAGAAACGTGTTTAAAGATATTAAAATACTAACTTTGCCATCACTCTATATCTTAGAAAATATTTTATATGTGCGAAAAAATTTGCATTTGTTTAATGTTAGGAGCGATTTTCATGATAAAAATACACGGGATAAACATAAAATTGTGATACCTAAATTTAGATTAAGCAAGACTAGTAAGTCATTTCTAGGTAATGGCGTACGTTTTTATAACAAGTTGCCGAAATCTGTAACAGATCTTACCGAGGGAAAATTCAAAACCCATATTAAACGTGTCCTCACTCAAAAAGCATACTACAAGACTAAGGACTACGTTGACGACAAGGATGTTTGGCATTAGTCCCTGCACATGTGGCTTCCCTGGTACCTCATTAACGACGTATGTGTATGTCTATTAACTATCCTCAATTATGATTTTTATTTTTTATTTTTATTGCTGTCGTTACTCTCAAGATATCTTTTATCTTATCTTACAATATTTTTTTCTCTAAGTTTTGATGACATTTAATCATGTCAATTGTTTTATATACACTTCTCATCAAAAAAATCGAAACACTTCCGAAATTATCTTTGTGGCGACAATTAAACAAAAAACAAGCATTAATTCATTATAGAAAAAACCTAATTTAGTAGCTGGAAGTTTGGCCTTTACAATGGTGTACGAAACTTCCAAAAATTTGTTTTTTTTTTTCAATTTTATCATTTAAATGAATGGAACATTGTTTTGAGATAAACGTGTGTTTAGAGTTGGAGTACATTTGTCGTGCAAAAAACGCAAAATAACGCATTACTTTAAAATTTTCTGTTTGTAATTTGTTGATTAGGCTCTGTGACGTCTGATAAAAAGTTTTTTTTCTAACACACATGCATACTTCACCCGCAGCAGCCGCCCAAGTAGTGGCATTGCTGGATTCTGGGACTAGTCAGCGTGTTGTGGCTGCAAGATTGCATCTAAGCCACTTGTCTATTCAAAGAGTGTACCAAAGCTATCGGGAGACTGGTTTATTTACGCGCCATCCAGGATCTGGGAGGAATCGGGTCACTTTTGAGTGAGACGGCCGATTTATTGCAACCGTTTGTTTGCAAAATCGACGCCTTCGCGCTTTTCAACTGCAACAGCAGCTCCTTGTTGTTCGAAGGGTGACTGTAAGTGGCTCTACGATGTGAAAAAGATTGAAGGAACGTAGACTGGTACCACACAAGCCAGCTAATGGGTCAAAATTAACAACAGACCATCGAAGAGCTCACCAAAAAAAATCGAAACACCTCGCAAGTTTTTGTTTTGAATGGATTATTAGAAAAACATGTTTTTTTTTTAAATAAATACTAAATGCCATTTAATAGTAGGTAGCATAAGGTTTAGAATTCCTTATATTGACGTTCCATAATTTTACTCTCGTCAGAAAAGAGAACCTTGCTCATTTGTAGGTTTGAACAATTTAAGTGCACAAGTGCAAAGTTAAGGCGCGCTCTTCGATGGTCTGTTGTTAATTTCGGCCCATTAGCTGGCTTTTGTGGTACCAGTCTACGTTCCTTTAATCTTCTTCAAATCGTAGAGTCACTTACAGTCACCCTTCGAACTACTCGGAACTGCTGCTGCAGTTGAAAAGCGCGAAGGCGTCGATTTTGCAAACAAACGGTTGCAATAAACCGGCCGTCTCACGTAGAAGCGACCCGATTCCTACCAGATCCTGGATGGCGCGTAAATAAACCAGTCTCCCGATAGCGTTGGTACACTCTATGAAGAGACAAGAGGCTTAGATGCAAGATTGCAGCCACAACACGCTGACTAGTCCCAGAATCCAGCAATGCCACTTCTTGGGCGGCTGCTGCGGGTGAAGTATGCATGTGTGTTAGAAAAAAAAACTTTTTAACAGACGTCACAGAGCCTAATCAACAAATTACAAACAGAAAATTTTAAAGTAATGCGTTATTTTACGTTTTTTGCACGACAAATGTACTCCAACTCTAAACACACGTTTATCTCAAAACAATGTTCCATTCATTTAAATGATAACAATTGAATAAAAAAAAAACAAATTTTTGGAAGTTTCGTACACCATTGTAAAGGCCAAACTTCCAGCTACTAAATTATGTTTTTTTCTATACTGAATTAATGCTTGTTTTTTGTTTAATTGTCGCCACAAAGATAATTTCGGAAGTGTTTCGATTTTTTTGATGAGAAGTGTAGTTTAGCTTCATTTTATCTTTTGTAAATGTGAGAACTTCGTGGACTTGCCAATACATATAATTGTGTAAATTACTATTATTCATATTGTGTTATTTTTTTTCGTTTTGGTTAATTTTTGTACTCAAGACTTGGTATTACATTACTCACAGGTCTGTGGTCAAGACTACATTGTTCTCTCTTAACTATCATAAATCATATTACTGTATTTACTGAAGTTGTTAAAGATATCCTTTTTTTTAAAAGAGTAACCATGGAGTTTCTTGCCGGTTCTTCTCCATAGGAAACGACTAATTGGAACCGTGCACCTAAATTCGACTTTTCATAAGCGCCTGTATTGGTTTATGTGAAATAAAAATTTTTGATTTTGATTTTTTGATTTTAAAAATGTTCAGGTCTTAATCCACCACTCAGGCCTCGTGCGGGATGACGGACTACATATACCATCAAGAACTCCTTGGAGCCCTCTTAGGTGTGCAGGTTTCCTCACGATGTTTTCCTTTATCCTTTATTCTGATCCGCACATAAATTCGAAAAGTCAGAGGTGCGGGACGGGATCGAATTCACACTCCTAAACAAATTATCTGACTTACATGAAAGCATAATATCCATAACTAAATTCTGTCTTCAATTCAGCTGTCTCACAGTAGTCCACAGTGATTTCTGGTTGTGCTGGAGTCAGGGGGTTCGTCATGTATATGGTCTTCAGGATCTTGGAAATAGAATTATGCTTGCAGACAGAAGGAAGACAAGTGCCCCAGAATACTTTGTTCAGATCCCTGCCTATTTTTGTTTTGATCTGAAAATATTAGAATATATTTTGTTAGTATTGAATTATTCAATATTTATAAGAGGAAGTTTGAAAGTGGCACCGATAACTGAAAAGTTGTGTGGAAATCGGTTGTCATGGTATGGGCACGTGTTACGGAGAAATGAGGAAAATGTAGTGAGGAGAGTTTTGAGTATGAATGTCGATGGCTATAAGAGTAGGGAAAGACCAAACAAACGATGGATGGAATGTGTGAATGATGATATGGTTAGAAAAGGGGTGACTACCGAGATGACGACTAATAGAGAAGTATGGAAGAAAAATACATGTTGCGCCGACCCCAAATAAATTGGGATAAGGGCAGGAGAATGATGATGATGAATTATTCAATATGTACCCATCTTTTAATAATAAAATCGTAACGATGCTAAAATTGTACTTTAAATATTTTTGGAAAAAAGTAGGTGCATCGCATCCTAGGGACTACTGATGTCAAAAAGGTAGTTTTTAGATTTTTTGTCTGTTTGTCCGTTTGTATGTTTGAGCTTCACGCCAGTGCTACTGCGCAGATCCAGTTGAAATTTGGCAAACACATCCGTCAAAAAGCGGGTCAGGTTATAGGGTACAAATTATCACGCTATTGAGTGTGAGTGATGAGCAGTAATGTTATTGTTGAAAATAAATGTGATTAGATTTAAAAAATGGAGTACAAATACATTGTTTAGTTGTTTCGACACAATTTTGTTTTCCGACTTCTACGCGGACAAAAGAGCAGGCACAGCTAGTTACTAATATTTTCATTGCAAATCTTGTCAATATACGTTCTACTTACAGCAACAAATGGTTCCGAAGATCCCAATACACTCCTGTCATTACCCTCATACTTCTTGTCAGTCAATGTAACTTCAGCTAGGCAGTACTGGGTAATGATTTTGGGGTCAGCAGACATGGAGGGGGCGTCCAAACACTGATCATAATTCCCCAAACTGTATTTAGATCCGTAAAAAGTACCAATAGGATTGTTCATGGAATTCCATACTGAAAAGTGGAAAATATTTAGCTTTTAATTTATGATTGAACACAAATGGAGCCCTTTATGATGAATGATTAGGGCCTTCATTTTGTGTTAGAAACTAGATTAGATGGGGTCGGAAACGAAATTCTCTCTCTCGAAACAAACTCAGAGGTCAAGGTCTTTAAGTCCAGACATTGTGGTATTACAACCAAGTGTGTTAAACTGTGGAATGGCTTTTTGAGGAAAGAGCCATAGCAGGTTTGAGTTGACCTGTCCCAACCGACGGCACGCATGCATCAGCCATCGTGTATCTCAACCTTATTTTAGTGAGTTCAACGACTCGAAACCTTAAAACAATCTTTGTTATAATCTTAGCAACGATTAAGAATTAAAAAAGAAACGGGTAACAATTCAATACTTACTCCAAACTGCCCATACGGTGTAATTTCGCACATTATTCAATATAAATAAAGTCTGGTCCAAACATGGTTTTTCGTCTGTACTCCAAGATTGGTCTTTCAGGCCTTTTAGTACAATATCTACAGTAGTAACATCCTTATTTATTGAAATCTCAGCTGAGTTTACACCTGAAAAAATACTCATTATCTTATCATCCCGGGTAACAGTGGACTGTTGAAAAAGAGCATCACACCGTGAACTGAATACACTTAAAATGCACAATATATTTCACATTTTTTGTAAATTAAAATACAAAATTATTATTATAAGCCTATGCTGTCCCACTTTTGAGCAAAAGCCTCCCTCCATTTCCTCCACTTTTCCCGTCTCAAGCTTCTTCCTTCCAGTTTTCAAGGATGCATTCCATTTCTTCCCACCATCTCCTTCGTGGCCTGTCGCGATCCCGTCTTAGAATCTCAGGGCACCAGCTCTGTGCTATTTAGGGCCACAGTACATTCGGCATGCGGCAGACACTACTCAGTCCCATTTTAGTTAGGCAAACACAAAATATTTAATAAATATTATAAGGTATAACGCACTCACTTATGAAATACAATAATAAAATACTTTTAACCTTCATGGTAAAAGTCCGTTTGATGTACGACTGTGTACGACAAATGAATATTTTTTACTATTCTTAAGTTATTGAGATGGGGAACCTTGTTTTCATAGTTATTGCCGTATTGTAAGTAATCCTATTGCTATTATTAGGGTTCCTTAAGACTTTAAACGTTTTATTATAAATTTTCGCAATAAAAAAACCAATCACGAGATATTGTATTTTCTAATGGCCAATTCCTACGATTTACCGACCCTTATCGGTTAAAATTAAAACTCTTGTATCTTTACTAATAATGAAGCAAAAACCCCATTGCTTTGCATAATAGACCCGCCCATATGTTAGTAGATATCACAGGTAAAATTAGTTCACTAGTCTATTTACATGCCAAGTTTGGAAATGAAAAATGCTACTATTGTTAAGCAAATTTTGGGCCATAGGAAACGAGCATTAAACTACATTTCCTCATGTCTAATATTATGTTCTTGTCTTTGTAATGTGTCCCGAAATAAAATAAAAATAAAGTATTTCTTTCTACTTATCGTGGGTTTACAGATAAAAATCTCACATGTGCAAACACCCAGACCCGGAACAATTATTATCAGACTTGCCTTTAAATGCCTAAGTGTCATTTTTATCATTTGCGACAAAAATGTTACAGAAAAACCAAAAAAAAAATGAAGCAACTTAAATCTTTAAAAGTTCCTTACTATAAAAAGTGTTTGAAACCGGCGCGGAGCGAAGGACCAATATTTTTTACCAACATCAAGTCTTTCGACATCGTACAAAATGATGATTTACCTATTGTCTTTTAAAATGTGACGGGCGGTCATCTATCACTACATGCTTAGTGTGATTTCATGTACTTATCCTATTATTTCCTTCACATCGTTTTAAAATCATGAATGATACAACATCACATGAAAACCTTGTGTTCAGGCTAAGATCAGAGAAAATTCCTGTAAGAAAACTGCCTTTGGTCTTTCGTAGGCTCGCCCCCTATTTACATAGGACTTAAACATGACGGCGAAATGAGGGCGTTCTATACACCTCTGCCCTACCCTTCGGGGAGCACAAGCGTGACGATATAGTCATTTGTTGTTATATTAGTTTGGTTAGGATAAGTTAATTTATTGAACTGTTTACTTTTAATAAATTAATACAATCTCAATATGAATTTAATTTAGCTAACCTAATTAATATTTGCACAACAGATAGTAGAATATATTGGACTAATATGTGTAAATACCATCAAGTCTGTGTATCGAAAAGGGGTGGCTGAATATAGTATTTTACACGGAATAACTGCAGTCACCTATGTAGTACTAATCAAATTATTTGATTTGAATTTCACAATCAAACTAATTAGATTGATAATCGATAAAGTGTTGCCCACCTCTTAAAGGATGGGTAACAAATGCAATCTGTCATGAATTCTTGCAAGCTTGCTTGATTTGCAAGGTTAAGCTGTGCGTGCCGCGGTCAATCCGTGGATGGGTGACCATTCGTTACACATCGAGACGCCTCCGTGCCTCGGAGAGCACGTCGATCCCGGGTGTCATACGACCTTTATTTTACTTTTTTTTTTTTTTTAATAAACTGTGCATGTAACATTATAGTATAACCTAATCTTAGGGCGCTTTCAAGTTAAACGGTTGCCGTCGAGCTGCAGCCGTGCCGCAGCGGTGCGGCTGTCGAGCTGTAAATGGGCGGTTCTGTTTTTCCATACAGTTGAAGCGACGAGAGAACAGTGTGACGACCTACCTGCTGCCGTACGTGCGCGGTACGGACGACGCACTGCTCTAAAGCCGCGACAACTGTATGAAAAACCGGCCAAGTGCGAGTCGGTCTCGCGCACGAAGGGTTCCGTACCATCACTACATAGTATAAAACAAAGTCGCTTCCCGCTGTCTGTCCCTATGTATGCTTAGATCTTTAAAACTACGCAACGAATTTTGATGCGGTTTTTTTAAATCGATAGAGTGATTGGAGAGGAAGGTTTATTATGTATAATATATTGCACCCGTGTGAAGCCGGGGCGGGTCGCTAGTTATCTATAAAAATGACAAAAAAAACACGTTTGTTGTATGGGAGCCCCTTACATATTTATTTTATTCTGTTTTTTTAGTATTTGTTGTTATAGCGGCAACAGAAATGCATCATCTGTGAAAATTTCAACTGCCTAACTATCACGGTTCATGAGATACAGCCTGGTGACAGACGGACGGACAGCGGAGTCTTAGTAATAGGATCCCGTTTTACCCTTTGGGTACGGAGCCCTAAAAAAACCCAACCGCCCGATTGCAGCTCAACAGCCGCACCACTGCGATACGGCTACAGTCCGACAACAACCGTCTAATTTGAAAGCGCCCTTAGTTTTTTTTAATTTTGTAATTCGTAGTGTAGATTGTGCAGTCAAAACATACGCAAACTCGATTTTCGAATGACGTCAATGGGTTACTTTGCGTTTTGTTTTTTTCTGTTTTTGACATTTGCGTAAAAGCTTAACCCGATCTGGGTACCAGTTTGGTCCAGCCGTGAAACACGAACTAAGTAAATTATGTTGATGATAGTATCTATATTTTTGTTTTTTTTTTCCTTATCCCTTCTAATATTATGAATGCGAAAGTAATTCTGTCCGTTTGTTAAGGTGAATATACACTAGAGCATTTTCTCGAGCATTTCCATGTAATGTAACGTTCTTACGAATGGACCAATACAAGCAAAAGCTCAATTTAAAAAAGCATTTCCATGTAATGTAACGTTCCTGCGAATGCTCGACACGGTGTTGGAAGTAATGCTCACAGCGAGTGAGCATTTACCTGTAACCTTTCTTTCTATTTTGCGTTTACTCTTCGCTGAAATGTCGGATCTGCAGGTCGCGTGTGCTGCGTTTGCGCTCGTGTCTTTGTCCGACGAAATGTTACACAAATTCGCTCGGTTGTTTGCAAAAATAAGTTGTAACAAAGCGCTGAGTTTCGTGCTTATTGTTCGGTTCGTGAAAGGGTGACACATTAGAGCAGCTCGATGTTTTGTTACAAGTAAATGCTCTAGTCTATAGACTATACTCACCTTTAGGGTTTCACGCCTAAACCGCTGAACCGATGTTGATGAAACTTGATACAGAGATATTTTGGAACCTGGAGATGGATATAGGCTACTTTTATTCCGAAAAATACTGAATACGCAATAAGCGACATCCACGGGGACCAGGCCGCGAGCGTACTCTAGTCTTCCATATGTCTGTTATGTTGTTTCATTAGAGTATCAAAAAAAAAAGTTTTCTTTAGCTTTCTTTTAAAATGACGTTTTTCCACGCCTCACGACACGACAATTCAAAATGTGGTGATGAGTTCGAGGGTCATTTATTTCACGAATCGATACGACATTTTCACGAATCGATACACTACTAGCACAGTCTACCTATATCTTACTCCTTACAGTCGGTCAACGTAGAACATTGTCACAGAACAATCGTGTGGGGTTAACAAAACTTGTGTGTACAAATATAACGAACGAAGGTGAACTCATTTACATAAGGTAAAAATAATGCCTGCGTGCTAAAATAAATTGTTCGATGTAATCGTCTTACTACACACGGTTATTACTACACACACACGTAACGCATAAAGTTATAATAAACTATTTATTGCTTTTATTCAGTAATCTATTTATTTATTTGTGTCGTTATTGCCCGTGGCATCACTGGTCCTATCTGAAAACCAGCGTTGCGACATTTTGTTTTTTTTAATGTTGCAGCATTTTGCTGAGATAGAAGCCTTTTATGGCCTCGTGCAGGTAGTTTAATTTTTTATCCTTTTTAGGGTCCCGTTTTACCCTTTGGGTACGGGACCCTAAATATCTATTACTAAGGCTCCTCTGTCCGTCCGTCCGTCTGTCAGCAGGCTGTATCTCATGAACCGTGATAGTTAGACTGTTGAAATTTTCACAGATGATGTATTTCTGTAACCGCTATAACAACAAGAACTAAAAAAACAGAATAAAATAAATATTTAAGGGGCTCTCATACAACAAACGTGTTTTTTTTGCGGTTTTTATAGATAATCGTCTGTCCGTTTGTCAATAGGCTGTATCTCATGAATCGACATAGTTAAACAGTTGAAATTTTCACAGATGATGTATTTCTGTTGCCGCTATAACAACAAGAACTAAAAAAACAGAATAAAATAAATATTTAAGGGGCTCCCATACAACAAACGTGTTTTTTTTGCCGTTTTTATAGATAATCGTCCGTCCGTTTGTCAATAGGCTGTATCTCATGAACCGTGATAGTTAGACAATTGAATTTTTCACAGATGATGTATTTCTGTAACCGCTATAACAACAAGAACTAAAAAAACAGAATAAAATAAATATTTAAGGGGCTCTCATACAACAAACGTGTTTTTTTTTGCGGTTTTTATAGATAATCGTCTGTCCGTTTGTCAATAGGCTGTATCTCATGAATCGTGATAGTTAAACAGTTGAAATTTTCACAGATGATGTATTTCTGTTGCCGCTATAACAACAAAAGACTAAAAATCTGAATAAAATAAATATTTAATATAATCTCCCATACAACAAACGTGATTTTTTTGCCGTTTTTAAAGATAATGGTACGAACGCGAGTTCGACTCGCACTTGGTCGATTTTTCTTTTTGTGTATATTTTTTGTAACTGCCTAAGTCCAGAATAATTATTTTTTCTTTCTTTCCTTATTTTCTATGTACTTAATCGTACAATTATGCTATACTTAGCTAAAAAAATATCTAGTTAGTCACACAGTCGATTTTGAGATTGGCAGTAGGTAGTAAAACATTTCCGCCATTTTGAATAAAGGACCAGCTTCTTCTCTCGTGCCAGCACGATCTATACGAAAATAGCTCACGCTGTGGTGAAAAGATTAGCCAGTCAGCAAGGTTGGTAGCGGGGCTGACTGCCCAGGGTGCGCCGGACGTGCTTAAGTATCGTCACTTGTGAAGGCTCTTTTCATGAACCCAAGGACCAGCTAAAAAAAATGGTCCAGCTAAATCACGCTGAAAAACTACTGTCTTATTTTTTAAATCAAAAAAACAAAATTAAGTCGCCTCCCATGTAAAAACTAGTAGGTACAGATTATTGAAATGTTTTTCAAGGAAATGTTCGTAAAAATAAACTAATAATGTCAAATCCCTCGATGAGTTTTTGTTTTTACACCAGAAATCCGAGTTAAAAACTTGTGACATATTATTTTAGAAGTTCAACAAAAGCTGAACTGATTGATTGATCGGTATTCTCTTCGTTGATACAAAGTATTTGTGAGGGCCCAAGTTTCACACAAATCTTCGGTTAGATTTCTTCTTAAATTTTTTCGTTACACACGGTGAAAAAATTCGGCGGATTTTTAGGGTTGAGAATATTTTAAGACTTAATAAGGCTGTGGAGAAACTTGGTGTGGTGTTCCTCCAACCAAAGGGAGGATCCTCCAACCAGGCGGAGTTTTGTGCCTGGCGGGCTACTGCGCAACGGTTGATGTTGGGCGGTTATATATATAATATCTGCGTGTTAAATCTTGATTGCGCGATGTAGGATAATTCGTATGTGGCGAGGTAGATGCCGCCACAAGGCAAAGAAAACATATTTCCCACCTTGTTCTCTTTCCGTTTATAAACCTGGCAATATCATCATTTTTTACTAATTTCTTTAATAGAAAATAAAAACAATACACAGAAAATGTTTCTTTTTTATTATTATTCACTAGCGACCCGCCCCGGCTTTGCCCAGGTGCAATTTAGTATACATTATACACCTTCCTCTTGAATCACTCTATCTATTAAAAAAAACCTCATCAAAATCCGTTGCGTAGTTTTAGAGATCTTAGCATACATAGGGATTCATTTCCTATTACTACAAATAATTCCTTAAAACCACATGATCTACTACTGGTACTATCTACTATTGGTCCCGCACGGGATTTAGCTTGATTAAAAATAAAAAAAATAAAAACCTTTTTTTTTATGAGCTAGCGGTAATTAATTATATCTAAACCATAAAAGTAACAAGGAATAAGAAAAAAAAAAATTTTTTTTTGCAAAAATTTTTTTTTATTTGAGTGAACATTTCCATGCCACGCTTATATTAATGAAAGCACGGCGCCGGCGACACGGCGGGCGGGTACGACTAACGCGTTATCGCTCTTTGCAGTCAAATAACTCCAGGCTCTAAAATGACTCAGAAATAGAAAACCAAGTTTTTTTTTTGAATTTTTATTCATTTGTTGTTCAGAAATACTTTTTTAGGGTTAATCTATGTCACCAGTAGATCACGCGGTTTGAAGGAATTACATGAATTCGTTAACAGCCTGTAGATGAATAAATTAAGTTTTTTTATTTTCTGCTATGGCCCGCGACTGAATTAATGTAGTTTGGCATGCAACTTGCCAAAGGTTGCTTGCCCATGCCTGTTTTAAAACATGTTCATTATTCGTATAATATTCAGTTGAATTTCAAATTGGAACACCATCCTTGACCTATTAATGCAACTTAATGCCAGACTTAGTAAAATTACTTCTAGAATAACCGTAGACGTTATTGTTCAAAATTTAAATTACAAAATAGTCTCGACAGACTTTCAATACATAATAAAAAATAACATCGTTTTTGCAAAAACAAAACGATGATATCAGACAACAGATTAAAAAATCATTTAGGAATTCTTTTTAGCTTGAGACATTTTATTTTAATACTATTATTATACGTATAAGTTCTTCGAATATAAATCTAAACTAATAATAAGACTACGATTATGAACAAAGTACGTATAGAATACAGAACAAAAATATTATTTGACGAAATTCTTCCTAGTTGGTAAAGTGGCGAGATGGGAAGTAGGACCAAAAATTTTGAATTTTCTGGTCCTTATCTTCGGATCCAAATATTTAGTACCAAAACGTGAGAAAAGTACATACAGGGTGGAAACGTCAAGTGTCAACAGGCAATTATTTTGTTATTTTTATAGATACTGAAAAACTATTAGCTGATATCAAAACTACCTTGCCTACGAAATTAAATGACATAAATATTTTTACGAAATTAAATCTCTATAATTGGATTTACATTGCGCCTTTACATTAAATATGAAAAACAATCTATTTGGACGTTCTATATAGATGTAAGTAGTCCATGAATTTGTAGGTACACTATTGTGATTGTAATTGGTGGCACTAAAAAGTATTTAATAAAAACTTTAATTATAAAAGTCAAACCCGATAAAAAAACTGGAAGAATTAAAATAATTAGATACCATATTATAAATTAACAGTTACATAAACCGGCGTCTTCAATTTGTTTTAGCGTAGAATAACACGAACTTTTGAAACTGTTGTTTTTATATGCTAATTATTTTACTTTTTTAAAATTTTTGAAGTGTTTTTGTTCTTTACTAGCTTTTGCCCGTAGCTTCGCTTGCGTGAATTTTTAACCCGTTAAGTGACGATTTTCCATACAAACTTTCATCCCCTATTTAACTCCCTTAGGGGTTGAATTTCGAAAAATCCTTACTTATTCCTTGTCTACATTATAAAAGGAACCTATGTGCAAAATTTCAACTTTCTAGGTCCAAGGGTTTGGGCTTGGCGTTGATAAGTCAGTCAATCAGTCAGGCAGTCAGTCAGGACTTTTCTTTTTATTTTCATACAAGCTTAGTTTTAGTATATTATACTAAACTTGAAACTAGTTTGTTCAGAATCACTAGGAGACTCGATTGACATATTTTCACAAAACTTTTTTTTTTTCATTTTTCAATTTTGTTTCAGTACTTTGCTACCCATAACAGTTGACGGGAATAGACACCTTGAGGCTTGAGATGGTCCGCTCGGTCAGTTTCCGTGTATAGACAACCCCTGCATACTCGTAGCACATGTCAGGCGTTTTACACTTCACTAGGGAACTTAACGCGACATAAACTAAAGTGTAAGTTGGAAATTTAGGTACTAAAAAAAACACATATTCAGGCAGTTCTGATGAAAATCTGATTGGAGTGTCTCGGTTTTCGTATAAAGTAAGTCGTTTTTGTCGTGTCGTGTCTTGAGGCGGGATATACGCCCAACCTTTGTGAAAATGTTGGATCCAACAAGTTGGCCGCCCCAACCATCGGTCTGTGTTTCCTAAACTTTTCTGCATGTACTCTCGGAGGTGAAGTCATCAATCTTCAACTTGGTTGTTTGTTTAGAAAACTTTCCTTTTTTTTTCTTTCCCAACTTTCAATACTTCTCTCCCAAGATATCGTACAAGAGTGGAATAATGATTATTATTGGTTTACGGGTGTCTTCGAGAATTCGTTTTAAAGGTATTTTTTTGTTTGGGTGATATATTAGGAAAATTGTACGCCTACTAGCTCTGCCGCGCTAACAAAGAATACAATAACTCGATTTTGGACGATTTTGAGTTATATATACAACGTTGTTTTTAGTATATACAAAAACCGAGACACTCCAACAAGATTTTTATCAGAACTGCCTGAAAATGTGTTTTTTTTTTATTAAATCTCCAAGTTACACCGTAGTTTATGTCGCGTTAAGTTCCCTAGTAAAGTGTGAAATGCCTGAGATGTGCTATGCAGGGGTTGTCTAATACACGGTAACTGACCGAGCGGACCATCTCAAGCCTCAAGGTGTCTATTTCCGTCAACTGTTATGGGTAGAAACCTACTGAAACAAAACAGAAAGTTACGAAAAAAAAATGTGGTGTAAAAAATATGTCAATCGATTCTCCTAGTGATTCTGAACAAACTAGTTTCAGGTTTAGTATACAAGGTTAGTCGGAAAGGGGGTACTAATCCGAAGCCCACTTATAGTATCACTGATGACTGTTTGAAAGCAAGTGTTAAAATTTCAAAATTCGATCAATTTTTTTTCTAAATAAAATAATTTTTATTTTAGTTTTTTCAAAAATTCTTCATCCCTGCTATAGTTACAAATTCAGAAAATGGTGCTTCTAATTCATAACCCCAAATATGACCTAAAATATAAACACAGCTGATCATAACTGGGGATAGATAGACTTTTGAGATTTTTTTTTGAAATTTTTGATCATCTTTTTCTCTTAAACTATTGAGTTATGGGAAAAGTTGTAGAACAAAAGCTATTCATTATTATGTGTACTTTAACACCCTTTCGGATTAGTACCCCTTTCTGACTAACCTTGTATATTAAAACTAAGCTTCTAGATCAGAAATCATCGATCCTGTAAATTCCGAGATCACAAATAACCCGCGAGATTGGATGCCCTAGTCCCGATATATTTGACGCTTACCGTATTTTTTGTTTCTTCTCTATTCACACCTCACCAACAAAGCCCACACAACTCGACCTTTAACAAAATATTGACTGTCAACCGTTTCCCTACCCTATTGTTCAAATAACCGCTTTCCAGAACTGCAATACTACATGAATCATTAATCCATGTCACAAAGGAGCTAGCAGGAAGACAAACAAACTCCGAAGCACAATTTAAACCAACAAACGGGAATTTGGGGAAACAGCTAGTTGCTTCCGTAAACTTTAAATAATAGGTGGGTAGTTTTAATATGGAAAGTCACGAAATGTGAGAAAGGTATGTCGAATAAAGGCAGCTTATTATTATGTTTAGATAAAATTTATACAGGGTGTAAACGAAATACCACATGATCTTTTAATGGTATAGATTAACCTCACACGGGATTGAGATGGATTAAAAATAAAGTTATTTTCCCAATTTTTTTTATCGGATAGAAAATTTCGATGCCATGCATAAATGAATGAAAAGATGGCGACACAGCTGACGGGCACGACTAGTGCGATATCGCTCCACGCCATCAGTTAACTTGGGACGCTAAAATTACTCAGATAAAGAATACCATGGTTAATTTTTTGGAAACTGTTTTATGTTGATTCTGAAAAAAACCGATGCAGGGTCAATCAGTGTCACCAGTAAATCACGCGGTTTGAAGGAATTAAACGAATTCGTTAACACCCTGTATATTTAAAAAAAGGACAAAAAAAAACATTTTATAAAATTAACTGTAGTCTGTGTATCGAGGTCTTTAGTAAATCTAAACGTGTTTTAGAGGGCTTCTAAAAAAACTGCAAATTAGTGTCACTATGACAAAGAATCGACATATTTGCTGTCAGAAATTTATTTTGAGACTAAACTTAGAAAAAGATATCATGATTATGAAATCAAATAATAGGGTTTCTGGTTAGAAATAAATATTGTTTGTAGTGTTTGAACGTGTTTAATAGCACGGAATTAAATATTTAGTCTTCTGGTGAGGTTACACATACAGTTAAACATACAGGTGTTTGAGATTCTTTTGGAAATTCAAAAACAAAGCAAAACAATCGCTACAAGTGTGTGGACCAAATTTGGGAAATTCATGATTCTCACATGGACAACTGTAACGCGCCATCCTACGTGAGCAATCTACAAGCGACGCGAAACGGCGCGGCGCGACGCGAAAACAACAAACAGTCGATACCTATTGAAGTGTCCTACGTGACCAAACGCACGTGGAGTGCGGTGCGGCGCGGCGCGGCGCGAAGCGAACGCTGTCAGTTGGCTTGATATTTTCACGCGAACTGGATGCGGTGCCGTACAGTGCTACTGAATGACGGCGGCGCGCGGCGAGCGGTCCGCGAGCTCGTAGGACAAAGCCGCCGCTTCGCACCGCATCGCATCGCTTCGCAATTCGCGTCGCTTTAAACCGCCTACGTAAGACGTCGCGTAAGTATGTGGCTTGCTCACGTATCGGGAAACCGTCTGACTTATTCGTGTACGACGGAAAAACCATAAAAATATTGTGTATCGAAAAGCACTTCAATAAACAGATTTTAAAACTAAACACTTTTTTTCTCTAAGTGGCATTGCAACGATACAGCCAGTGTAAATAAATGAACTATAATGTACTGGGAAATGTGTTTCCAAGTGCAAGGCAGTCGTATAATCGCACGATTGTTGACCGAAATTTCATCATCCATAAAACAGCATCGACAGTCGCAAATCGCATGTGCTGTTTCCGTAACTTTAATAGCCGAATATAGTTTTAATAAGAGCCCAAAGCGGCTATAACAAAAGTGATAAAACTCACCCGCCTGTCTTTTACCGGAGAACCTTTACATTTTATATTTAAGATTTATTATAGGAACAATAAATTTTACTGTGTGGAAACTTTTGTGAGACGAGTACGGTCGGTAGGAGAAGTGTTAGGGGGTTATGAATTTTCTTAGTATTTTATTGAACATTATGTGTAATATTTTTTCATAGAGGAGGAGGAGCTCGTGGCTAATTACAGCCGCATAGACCGATCTTCCGGGTTAAGCCACGCTTGCCGAGGTTGGTCTGTGGATGGGTGACCACTTACCATAGCGAGTTTCCTCCGTGCCTCGGAAAGCACTTAAAGCCGTTGGTCCCGGCTGTCATTTGTAGATCTTTGACAGTCGTTACTGTTGGTCAGAAGCCAGAAAGTCTGACAACCAGTCTTACCAAGAGTATCGTATTACCCAGTTACTGGGTTGTGGAGGTCTGATAGGCAGTCGCTCCATGTAAAATACTGATATTCAGCTGCATCCGGTTCGACTGGAAGCCGACCCCAACGTAGTTGGGAAAAGGCTAGGCAGATGATGATGATGTGTAATATTTTTTATGTTATGGTTATCACGTGGAGAAGAATAGTGTATTGATTATTTTAATAAGACATTGATAGTTTGACTAACAATAGTCAAAGTCTATTAACCGGTCTAACCTTAGGATATCAGCATTGCTCAGCGAAGGTCTGATGGAAGTCGCTCCGTGTAAAATACTGTTATTCAGCTGCAATTGATTAGACTGGAAGCTCATCATAGTTGGGAAAAGGCTAGGCAGAATATAGTTTGACTAACGCTGATGGCTGTACACAGGTTTATACAGCGAAAACCAAGTATCTTTGGAGCTCAGAGTAATTAGTTAATGGATTAGTTGATATCTGCACAGAAAAGCATCTGTACAGAAAATATATTGAAAAACACGAAACTAGTGGATGTCGATTGAAAAAAAAAACTATTCAGAATTATTTTGCTAACTTCGTTTTTTAAGTAAACAAATCTAAGTAAATATCTACCTACCATTTTTTATTCTTCATATCTTGCACCTTTTATCTCACATTCGCATCCTAGTATTAAAATTGTTATCAAAGCATAATATAATTCCTTCGCAAAACATAAATTTATTATTTAATTTTTCGAATCGCGAGCTCCAGGCGATAAAAAATTTACAACTTCATTTTTATTTTCTTTTTATTACAAAGATAATGTCGTAAAGGGTTCGGAGAAGATACTGAAATATTCTAGTCTTAAACAGGTTACTATTTTGTTATTAAAATTTCATGTTTCTATTTTGCTTTTACGCTAGGTATAAGGAAATAAAGAAAATTAGCCTGAATTACGTTTTGTTTTATAAAAGATTCAGACGCGGTACCGTCGTTTATACCTTTCAAACGATGCATGAATGTAAAAGAAATGAAAGTGGTACTTGGGCAAGGATAAAGGTAAAGGCAGCTCATAAATGTCTGTGGTTACAGACTACCCTCAGTGGAAAATGTGATGTCATGTATTTGGGGAAAATATCTGATATGTCATAGAGGGATATTACACTATCATATATCTAGAATCATAGATCTATGAGTCATAGATATATGACAATGTAATATAGACATATGAATCATTTCGTCATACAAAGATATGACTCTAGAGGTCAAAACCTGCTCAGGTGGAGATTTGCGGATAACTCAAACCTAGAGTGTAACTGTGGTGCCGTTCCGCAAACTATGGCGCACTTAACATCATGCCCCGCCTGCCCTGTTACCTGTACGCCACAAGAACTAATGGATGCTACGGATAGTGCTAAACTCATTGCCGAGTTCTGGGCCGACACGGTGTAGATTGTCATGTCATCGACACGCTAAGAAGAAGAAGAGGTCATATATTAGGAGATATGATCCTATATATGATCCTAGATATCCCCCTTATAAGACATCGTTTACAAAGTTATAAAACGAGGTTATTAAAAACATTCTAAACCGAAAATCAATGATTATTCGATGAATCTGCTAAGCTCATTCGTAGCTGCCTCTTTTTATATCCATAATAAAATAATATATTTAATAAAAGTAGGTCAACTGAAATGCCTGATAAAATAATTGTCAGAAAAAAAAAAAATATATCTATTATGACCTCCAATAAATGAAAATCAGCTTATTCATACCAGAGACTACACGACATATTTTTCTAATTAAATAAAAATATTCTGAAGGCGTCTGTACATTATTTTAGTTGTACTAAACTTAAACCGTTCCAAGTGGATTAATGTCTAAAGTTTAAACACTGTAGGCCAACTTAGTAAATTCTGAGGAGCATTTAAAAGCAGACATGTAACACGGATTTTATTAAGTTGAGCCCAAGTGTGGCGTTACCTTTATTTAACTTTCCTTTTGGTAAATTTTTAATTTTTTTATTACATTTCCTGGAGGGGCGACTTTTACTTTTCATTTGAAGTTGGGAATGAAGGAAAGATTAGGGTAGATTACTAAATAAGATGTTTTTTTTTTCATTATCTGTTCAACCATTATAAATATCTTTTAGAATAGGACGTTTTCGTTTATGTTTTGATCGTAACTGTACCTGTTGAATATGTATATTAAAAAAATGAGCATAATTTTGTGTATGTTGTAATTTAAACACCTTCTTAACATAAATTTATATTTTTTTTTATTTTTTCAGGTAAGTACCTCATCTATTGAAGATACTATACACATTTCTGAAATGAAGCGGTCACAGGTAAAATAATTATAAATAATTAATCGAAAAAATGGACAATGAACTAGTCAAGTAATTTCAACAATTTCCCAATTGTGCTAACTACCAAAGAAAGTTTGATTATTTAATTAGCCAACTGCTTGCTTACAAGCAGCTTATTAAGTTGATTACTAGTAGCGTAAGTTATGTACTCACTTTTTTTTCAGTACATAACCAATAAACAAATTTTGTGTTACAGAAATATGTAATAATATTATATACATGTCTTATAACTGAGATAAAAAAAAATTAGCCTTGAATTTTAAATACGGTTAACAGTGAAAAGCAATACTTTTTCTTTGTGTGAACATTTCGATGCCACGCATAAATTAATAAAAGTATGGTGACACGGCTGGCAGGAACGACTGACGCGATATCGCTCTTTGCAGTCAGATAACTCAAGGCTCTGAAAAGAATGAGAAATTGAAAACCAAACATTTTTTTTGAGTTTTTTTTTTGATTTTTTTTTGTAAATTCCCATTTAGGGTTAATCTGTGTCACCAGTAGATCACGCGATTTGAAGGAATTACACGATTTCGTTAACACCCTGTATATTCACCCTGTATATTCACCCTGTAGATTCTAACTGAATTATTTCCGTTACATGTTGTAATAGAATTTTGTTTTTCCCTATTTTCGCTTACAATGAAAAAAGCAGAAAAAAAACATTCCATTCTAAAAATACGTACTTATCTAATAATAAATGCCGCATCGTGTTTCGATTCTTCCACTCCTAAGATACCCATTGTACCTTTATCAAAAAGATTTCATGCTTCGGGCCTGAGGGTAAACCGATAAATCATTCTCTTACCCCGAGTTATAAAGTTACATCCACATTAGGGCGAACAGAAATTGGTGCGGTGCGGGGCCGCAACGTTTTTTTTACCGCAATTTAATTTGCTTTACTTCCAACACAAGTGTCGTAGGGCAACGCAGTGATCATTCATGAGTTGCGTTACGCAACGCCTGGTTTTATTTTGTGATTGTACGTATATTTTTTTTACGATTGGATTGTTTTTTTTTTTGTTTTTTTTTTTTATGATTTTGCATACAATGTAGGATTTTATAGATCAGAAGGGGCTCGTGGCTAATTAAAAACCGCGCAGATTATATGATTTGTTTCTTGCAAGTTGCGTTTGCGTGGTCAGTCCGTGGATGGAGACCCCTCCGTGCCTTGAAGAGCTCGTTAAGCCTTCGGTTCCTGGGGGCCAACTCCCTAAGTCCGTCAACGAAGTTAGTCGCCCGTACGAAAGTGGCCCGAAACGTAGGAGTGAACAAAACAAGTGTCAAGTTCAACTTTTCGGACGGGCTAAAACACATCGGTAGTAGGGACAACTGTCAAATCGTGTTGTCATTCATTCTTAGTTCGGGCCCCGAAATAATCTTATGTCCGTAGGTGATAGGGAGTAGGGAACGCTCGTAACTAAGGCCGAAACCACGGACTTCGTGCTTAAGGAGTAGACCCTCGGGTGTCATACAAATAATAATGACAGTCGTTACGGGTAGTCAGAAGCTCGAAAGTCAGACAACTGGTCTAGCCTTAGGATATCGGCGTTGCCCAGTAATTGGGTTGCTGATGGCAGTCGCTATTTATTGGAAGCTAACCCCAATACAGAGTGTTAACGAATTCGTGTAATTCCTTCAAACCACGCAATCTACTGGTAACACAGATTAACCCTAAATGGGAATTTTTGAAAATCAACAAAAAATAAATAAAAAAATACTTGATTTTCTATTTCTGAGTCATTTTAGAGCCTTAAGTTATCTGACTACAAGCCGTGTCGCCGTGCTTTCATTAATTCATGCGTGGCATCGAAATGTTCACACAAATGAAACATTTTTTTGCAAAAAAATATATTCTTATTTTTTTACTGAATCCTTATTATGTGATTTAGATACGATCGGTAACAAAGCTGCATGAAAAAATAAAAAAAAATCTTTTTCTTTTTTAATCAAGCTAAATCCCGTGCGGGGCTGTCTACATCAGTAGTAGATGATGTGGTTTTAAGGAATTACACAAATTCGTTAACATCTTGTATATGTAGTTGAGAAAAGGTTAGACAGAACACAACGTAAAAACGGTTCGCAAGTATGATCTGTAGATCTTTTTTTCTACTACTACTAACTACTACTACTAATTTTCTTTTTTTCTATTGGACTACTTGTAAGTAGTCCAATAGAAAAAAAAGAAAATTAGTCCACTGCTGGACAAGCCAAGGTTTATTATGTAACAGCGCTGTTAACTTTTTCCTCATGATAACAAATTTTAATTTAAAAGATTTCTAACTTATGAAAATATGATAGCTAAGTTATTAGTTGAGATAACTTGTTAACTTAGCCCATTACCTATCGGCCTATTTATCATTTTAAGTGGATTTGTACAAGATTTTAGAAATGTTCAAGATAAATTAGAAAGTGGGAGTGATGTTGGATTTATAATGCGATAGATTTTATGATTATTAAGATTAAGCTTTTGTTCGTGACTGTACTCGCTCGGATATAAACTTTGTTTGATTTTAGAAGTATAGTACCAGGTTTTAAGTGGATTTTTCGTTTCCGTACATTAATATATTAATTAATATAGGCATTAAGTCCGCATCTGTACAAATTTTATGCGAAACCATCATCTGCCTAGCCTTTTCCCAACTATGTTGGGGTCGGCTTCCAGTCGAACCGGATGCAGCTGAATATCAGTATTTTACATGGAGCGACTGCCTATCAGACCTCCACAACCCAGTAACTGGGTAATACGATACTCTTGGTAAGACTGGTTGTCAGACTTTCTGGCTTCTGACCAACAGTAACGACTGTCAAAGATCTACAAATGACAGCCGGGACCAACGGCTTGACGTGCTTTCCGAGGCACGGAGGAAACTCGCTATGGTAAATGGTCACCCATCCACAGACCAACCTCGGCAAGCGTGGCTTAACCCGGAAGATCGGTCTATGTGGCTGTAATTATTTAGCCACGAGCTCCTCACGAAATTTTATGCGAAACCATAAATAAATATATTAATTACATTAACACATTTTAAAAAACTAAATTTTCACTTCCTTGTTGGTCTAGTATTCGCAAGCACAACTACTGAGCGTGAGGTCCTGGGTTCAATTCCCAGGTCTAGCAAAGTGTTAATGGGTTTTTCCGTGTGGAATTTCTCAGTAGCAGCCCGGAGTCTGGATTTGTGTCCGGTTGCTGGCAATAGGCTCGCTCCATATTACATGGGACTTAAACATAATAGCGAAATGACGGTGTACTTCTTCTCTCAAAAATAGCTCATGCTGTGTTGAAAAGATAAGCAAGTCAGCAAGGTTGCTAGCGGGGCTGACTGCCCAGGGTGCGCCGGACGTACTTAAGTACCGTCACTCGTGGAGGCTCTACTCATGCACCCCATACCATACCGTACATACCATAGGATGTACTGCACACCTCTGACTATTATGTTATACGAGCGACAGATTCGTCCGGAAATTACGCATAAATCTGCTTAATTATTTTTCTGGCTAACGTTTATTTATTTTGTTTACTACTATTGAATATTACTACATATTTTTATTACTTTATATTACACGCACGGAACACATATGTTGATGATAAACTATTTATTGTTTTTATTTAGTAGTAGTATTTTAATTTTAATATTGTATCTACATAATTTATCCATTTGTGTCGTTATTGCCCATTTTGTGTCATTATTGTGTTGATGCCACATCACTAAAGTCCTGTCAGAAAACCAGCGTTGCGACATTTTGCTTTTAAATGTCGCAGTATTATGCTGGGATAGGAGCCTTTTTTGACCTCGTGCAGGTAGTTTTATATTTTCATCCTTTTTCTTTTTGTATATTGTTTTTGTTCTAGAACTGCCTGTGTGAGTCCATAATAAATATTTTTTCTTTCTTTCTTTTCTTTCTTTATGTCTGTATTTTTATATACAGCTAAATCTTACAAAGATACTTAAAAAATAAACTCAGGAATCACCAACCATTATCATTGGTCTGCAACCCGGCTGATTTATATGAACCGAACGGTGAATATATTAGGGTGGCCGCTGAGGCCCCGCAATGTATGTGCGGGTATCTGATGAGAATCTAAAATGTTTAGAAATACCCACTTACGAGCTTTATTGGATCGGTTGGTGTTTTTTTTTTTCATTGGTTTGGTGTAGGTTAGGATTGTGTGTGTGACTGTACGTTAAATATTTGAAGATTAAGATGTATTTATTTGTTTGAAATATGTGTTGATAATGATGTTACAATATATGTGTGGAGAAACTTGGTGTGGTGTTTCTCCAACCAAAGGGAGGATCCTCCAACCAGGCTGAGTCTTGTGCGTGGCGGGCTACTGCCCAACGGTTGATGTTGGGAGGTTGTATATATACAGTCTGCGTGTTAAATCTTGATTGCGCGATGTAGGATTAGTTCGCATGTGGCGAGATAGATGCCGCCACATATGCAGTATTATGGTATGTCTACACCAGTACGCTTTCATGCTCATCTTGCGGTTTCGTCTGACGCATGTCTGAAGCGCCACAGCGCATGCAATAACGCATGCCCTAATACTCGTTCGACAAAAGCGCATGCAAGCTGTAATGTAACAGACGGCCCCAGGATCTCCCGAGCACGTCTGCTACACCAGTTGTAAAGAATGTGTAGGGCATTCAATACCTAGTACATACATAACAATAATACAGTGCTTATACGAGTAAGAGTCAGCATAGCTTTACGTCCCTTGGAGTAGTCAGCGAGTTCCTTCTTGTATTCACGGCGTTCGTCGATGGCCCACACAGTCATTTGATAGAAGCCGGCGGCAGCAAACAGACCGGCTGTAGCATTTACTCGTAGTCATGCCGGTAGACGACAGCAGGTCCGATCGCCGATCTCGCAAGTGTAGGTAGGGCAGGAGACGAAGTAGAAAGAAGGGAGTAGGGGTTACCATCGGGGCGCAGCTTCTTTACTTGAATGTGGAGGCTCAGGTTGTCCAGCTCACACAGGACAACACTCGGAGCCTCACGCAAATAACGGGTGTCTCATATGTGGCACTCCACAAAATTAAACAGGTACTAGCAGATTCCAATTTATAATATTCATCGATATAAAATAAACAGAGGAGCTCGTGGCTAAATAATTGCAGCCGCATAGACCGATCTTCCGGGTTGGGCCACGCTTGCCGAGGTTGGTGTGTGGATGGGTGACCATTTACCATAGCGAGTTTCCTCCGTGCCTCGGAAAGCACGTAAAGCCGTTGGTCCCGGCTGTCATTTGTAGATCTTTGACAGTCGTTACTGTTGGTCAGAAGCCAGAAAGTCTGACAACCAGTCTTACCAAGAGTATCGTATTACCCAGTTACTGGGTTGTGGAGGTCTGATAGGCAGTCGCTCCATGTAAAATACTGATATTCAGCTGCATCCGGTTCGACTGGAAGCCGACCCCAACATAGTTGGGAAAAGGCTAGGCAGATGATGATCGATATAAAATAAACAGAAAATAATTGTATCAAAAAAATCACCATGGTGTACCAAAAAACAATTCCAAAGTCCCAATTCCAATTCCTATCTGTCACGATCAAAAAAGTATAAAATACAAAAATGCCCAGTAGGTGAAAGTGATGATTAAGGTGATACTACAAACGCTAATCCGTCTTATGGCAATCAATATTGCATGCGCTTGACGCAAGAGGGATTTAAAGTTGAAAGCGCAAGATGAACATGAAAGCGCACTGGTATAGACATTACATTATTTGTGGTAACTACAAAATGTCGAAGTGGTTGCGTTGTCGCTAGTAGTTGCGATGTGGTTACGTTGTGGATAGTGTTTGCATACAGACAGATCGATTCCGGCTTCAGACGTGCGGTGTCGTTGCGTCGACGCAACATTGTGTTTGCGAGGTGGCTAGCCGCTAGTGCGCGGTGTCGCTGGTGGTTGCGATGAGGTCGGTGTCGACCACACGGTTGAATTTGGCGACAAAATGTGGTCCATGTGGATTAAACTACACATTTTCAAACAAATTGCGCCCGCGTGTGGTTCTGGTGTGGTTTTGGTTGTGGTGTAGTTGTGGCTCGTGTAAAACAAGCCTTATTGTAATAAAGTAAATTATTATCATAAAATGTCTGGCGGTTTGATTGTTTTATGGCTTACTTTCATGGTCCTGGCTGGTAGTAATGTTGTGCGTCGGGTCGTTGAGCTCCCTAAGATAGGGTTGAGCTACACGATGGTTACGCGTACATACCATCAGTTGGGACAGATTCTCTCAAACTGCTCTGGAACTTTCCTCAAAAGACCAGTCCAGGTGTTGCTCTGCATTATCCTCACTCAACTTTTTGCTACGGAAAATATATCTGGACTTTAAAAGAGACTTGATCCCTGAGTTTGTTTCGGTATTTCTTCTCAGAGGTAGTCAGATAGGAAACGTCGACGCCATCTTGTTTAAAAAAACAAACCGACATGTACAAGTGACTTTTAAATATCCAATCGGCAGAATTAATAATTTCATTGCAAAACAATGCCATTTAATTCAATTGTAATAGTAGTTATAAATAAATGTCAAAGAAATAAATGAATATATGATCTTAACGAGTTTTACAAAAAAAATATACATCGAGGATAAGGTATACCTATAAGGTAAGTCGGAAAGGGGGTACTAATCTGAAAGAGCGTTAAAGCACCCATAATAATGAATTCCTTTTGTTCTACAACTTTCCCCAAAAGTCAATATTTTAATAGAAAAAGGTGTTAAAATTTTTCTTAAAAATACGTCAAAATCTATCTATCACCAGGTATGATAAGCTGTGTTTACATTCTGTAAAAGACACAACAACATTTTGTTCAGGGGTGATTCTATCATTACAGTTATAACTAATATCGGTATGTCAGGATTGCGAGCAAGGTAGGTAAATGTAGTAAATAAAACCAACATAGACTCTCCACCACTGAGTGTACTTGTATTTGGGTTGGTGTTAGTAACATGAACTAGATCACAATATAATACTTTACACAATTATTACAAGATCATAAAGTAAGGACAAGCTAGTCAGATATAAAAGGTCAGTCTTCTTCAGCTGATCAGCACCGAATGCTCCTGCTTCGTCGAATGACCACCGCCTTTATAACATCGGTTGCGTTGATCCTTATTGACGACGTCCTTCCTTTGTCAACATTGCCCAGTGCTACCCGCTACCGATAACAATTCTAGGTCATATTTGGGGTCACGGATTAGGAGCTCCATTTTCTAAATTCGTTACTAAAGCAGGGATGAAGAAAAAAAACATTTTAGCCGAAAATAAAAACTATCGAATTTTGTAATTTTATCACTAGCTTTAAAACAGTCATCAGTGATACTTCACGTGGCCTGCGGATTAGTACCCCTTTTTTGACCAACCTTTTAAAAGGAGAATGACCAAAAGTGGTACCAAAAAGTCTCATGCATCAAGATCAAAATATTATAGTAATTATTTTCATATTTTTTTACGACATTACGCGTCGGGGATTTTATTTTTGAACAGGGAATTTAATTTAAACTAAAAAAGTGTTGATATTGTTTTATTCCCTTCACATGACGTTCCGTTTCACATGATTTATGATTACTATAACCTTGAATTTCGAAAGTGTCATGATCACATCTTTCAAAAAACATGAATTGTATTTTGCCGATTCTACATTAATTAAAAACAACTAGAAAAGATTAGAATTTTTATTTAAACGATTATCATTTTTTTATCCATGGTTAGTTGGCCGTTCACAGCCGGTCATAGAGATGTAGAATGCAAGAGATGCGGATTACTGTTTTTTAGAGCAATAATAAATCGTGTATAACATTTCCATATTGTCAGGTTATTTAGATTATTTCTAAAATCTCCGAAACTCGCGTTTTGTTTACAAAAAGAACTTTTGTAGAAGTTAATATGATAAGTGTAGTCTATAAAAACAAAGTTTGACTTTGATGCAGCATGGTATGGGACTCCATACATCCAAGAGCATTGTCCTTTATCACCAGTTTCTCAATTTCCATCACATTCAAATGAAACGTAACTTCAACTAGTTATCCTACGTTTACCAATAGTAACTGCGATCCGATTCTCATCCCCAACCCTTATAAACTGGCTTGAACCAATCAAATTGAGCGTTGATAAGCATCATCCCCAAAAACTAGCCTATTTGAGAACTTTGCCCAATTAATTAATGAAGGCTCGATCGCCATTGAAGTTGGGAAGATTTTCCAAAACGTTTGAATCGTACGCTTCGAGATAGAAGTTTGAGTACGGTGGATATGTTTTTGGATGTTGATAGGACGGTCCTGAAACTAAATATAATAATATGTGTATGTGTAATGCTTGTCTGTAAAAATCGAAGGTGTCTTTTGGGTTTAAAGAATTTATTTCTCATAAGATCAAGGTTCACTTACAATGAGATACAAATAAATAAAGTAGGTATAATAGTAATTATCTCTAGCGTGTTGTTTACAGTTTAGTGCTTATATAATATACTATATCTGAACTTAAATAAATTAACATTTTAATTTCGCTTTATCTTTATCTGCCAGATTGTGACTAAATTTTTAATTTACCCTTACATATACATTTTTCTAAAATGTATTAGGGTAAATTAAAAAATGTGGTTCTAACAACTTTGATTCATATAGCATAATTAGCCTATGTTTATTATTGTCACACTGCTGCTACTCTCGGAATAAAAAAGGTTGAAGGCTTTAGACCAACAAACTGGCACGGTACGGGTTGGCAGACCGCTACGCAACGTTACACGATAAAATAAAACCTTTTTCAACACAAAACCTGTTCCTTCTATATACCAATTGCTGCTATCGTATTTGTGAAACATAGGTTTGAACTTGTTTTTAAACTAACAAATTAAGAGTCAAATACTCAAACGATACTAAATATTATGTTGCCGTTAAGTCTCCTGCTGTCACTTTAAAGCTACAAGGTGACAGCACAAAATTAACGGCAACTTCAAATTAAGTACCGTTTGGGTCATAAGAATTTGGAGAACCTCTCCGTTGGTCAGAAACTCATGATCAAAGTTACTACGACATGTTGTTTAAAAATAAATTTCAAAATCCTTTTTTTCTGTTGAACTGCTGTAGGTGGTCCTAGGGGACCTTTCCTACGTAACCCGGCAGTTTATGGACCTGACCTGAGACCTGAAGGGTCTCCAGCCAATGGGGGGGAAGTAAAATACTTAATATAATAATAATAATTTATTTATTCAGACAACCATTGATCCATTTAATTACATTAAAATTGTTAGTAAGTACTTAAAAACTATGTTAGTACCTAATAACTAAGAGAGACTTAGTTCTCTGGGTAAGGCTCCACACCAGTGGACTGTCTAACTTATTGCCTATTACATTCAGGATGCTGTTACTGCTCCCACGCAATCTGCTTAGCAGTGAGGCTGTCTTTTTGCGCCAGGTGGCATCAAAGCTGTCTGTGCGTGACTCAGCGAACATTGTTGACGCACTGCAGAAGCGCGGCAGACGTAACAGCGCCCTGTAGGCATTGTTAAACTGGATGCGCAGAGAATTGTAAGCCCTTTGGGTATATCTGAACCACAGGCTCGCTGAGTACAGAGACGTGCAATACGCTTTGAATGAAGTTACTTTCACCGCGTCCGTACATCGAGCGAACCTGCGGGCCAGCATGTTCGCCCGGACTGACAATGCCCTGCGCTCCCTCTCCATGTCTGCATCATCTCCAAGAGTTTCTTACAAGACTTAACCTAAGCTAACTACTTGTACTACACTAACATCATGACTACCTGCAACAACAGCACTAAGGGCGACCCCTAGTGGGGCTCAGACCTCGGCTTAGGGCGTTGCTGGCGGGGACTTAGGGAGGGGAGACAGCTTGATGAGAGCTGAATTATCGGTGTGACTGTTCAAAATCCTGAAGCATTGGTCACTAACAAAATAGGAACACACAAAAATACAGCTATTTTAGCAATTCACCACAATTTTGCCAAAAACAGAGTACATACATTGCACAAGGACAGTCCCATTAACAACAACCACCACAGTCACCCGATTCGAAGCAAATTAACTTCACTTCGAACCGATTGAAGGCCACGATATATTCCAAAAGTTTTACCAGAAATTTATCTCGCAAACTTGAATTAACTCCAATGTAGAGAATTTAACTGCGGGACGAGTTATCTCCGCGTTTTCTGGTTAAATTGTGCAGTTAGTTTAGAGGTTTGGTGGCGGTTATATGTAGGGGTAACGTTAGGTTCTTTTTTTGTGATGGTGTTAGATTTGCGAGCCAAATTAATCTTGGGGAAGAGGATTGGGAAATTTGAGACTAGAAAGATCGCTGTGGCTATGTTGATTTTGTGGAATAAAGAAAGAAAGAAAGAATACATTTTATTCTGCCAAAGACACAATGACAGCAACAATAAGAACATACAAAGAATTAAACATGAACATTTCATGCTGTCGAGCATGCCCACCCCGAAAGGGTCATCAACTCAAACACCCAGTGCTGATTTTCAGTTGGTACCTGCAGTGACACACGGACATACAATGATTATTTCGAACAACTAGGTTGTATATAAACCTTGAACAGTTACTATAAACATAACTTGGTAACTGAATTTCCTGAGCTGCAATTGATATTCATAACAATTAAGTATTTATATTGCACACATCAGAAGTATCTAGGGATCAAGCACGTTTTAGCGAATTACTGAAAGTTAGGTTCTTAAATTGACCTAAGTATTATTGACCTAACTAACCTACGAAACATTTGAATTGTGCCGCGATAGTAGTTATTGTAGTATATTAAAATATCTGTCTAATGACATATTTTGTAATTAGACAGATAATGTCTAATGACAAATTGTTTAGTACATTTGCACTAAGTCTAGACATAAAAAAACATGATAGGTAATAAATTTGATCCCTAGACACTTTTGATTTGTGTAGTTACGATACATATTTTTAATATAATTGATTTATGATGGTAAAAAACCAAATTTTGTTTGATCATATTCTTCAGTTTTTATTTTAATTGTCAGTTTGCATTACAACATCTTCCAGGTTATATTTAATTATTTATTTTGTAGCTCAGGAAATGTACGTAGTTACGATGAAATCCATAATTGATATACTTACAGGGTGTTAACGAATTCGTGTAATTCCTTCAAACCGCGTGATCGACTGGTGACACAGATTAACCCAAAATGTATTTTTTTTGACAACCAACTCAAATACAAACTTTGTTTTCTATTTCTGAGTCATTTTAGAGCCCCGAGTTAACTATCCGCAAAGAGCGATATCGCGTCAGTCTTGCTTGCCAGCTGTGTTGCCGTGCTTTCATTAATTTATGCGTGGCACCGAAACGTTTAAAAGCTTTTTACAGAAAAAAATAATTTTCTCTATTTGGCTCCAGAATTTAAGTCACGAACTCAAGGTACTTTTCTTATTACCAATAGACAACGCAGGTGTCGCTTTTCTCTCTAAAGATAACTACGATTTTATCTTTTACCGATCAGCAAGGATAAAAGATAGAATTAAATTCAAAAGACCGCTCAACTTAAAATACCTGTCGAATAATTCTTCAAGGGTGTTTCCACCCCCAGTTAGGGGTAAAAGCGGGTAAAAGGTCACGGGCTTACCAATATTTTCCCTAATATATTAAAGAAATACTTTTGTTAGGGACGTTTCTTTAAAAATATGACTTAGGTATATTTAGAAATATATTTCTGCGCACAAAAAGAAGGACAGAAGGTCAATGGAGTTCAATTTTGGTTCTTATTGTTAATTTTTTGTGTTCATCCCAAATCGTTTGGTCTTGAAATTGGAAGGTCTTGAGGAAAAGGCCTTTTAGTACAATCGACAGCAAAAGTCAACGAATATTTTAAATATTAAAATTAATTATCTCCGGACTTCATTAATTGTTTTGTCATGATACTATTACTTAAAAGAATTCTCTACATTAATTAGTTTCTAAACTAATAGGAAAAACGTCGCGAGGAACTCTTCATTTCTGAGAGGGCTAAACACAATTCTGGATGGTGTGTGTACTCCGCCGGCCCGCACCAGGCCAGTGTGGCAGACTTTCTTATACAGGGTGTTAACAAATTCGTGTAATTCCTTAAAGCCACAAGATCTACTACTGGTGTAGATTACCCCCGCACGGGAATTAGCTTGATTAAAAAAAGAAACAAAAACAAAACTTTATTTTTTCATGCGGTTGGTAGTAAGTATTCGTTTCTAAACCACCTTATATTATAAGGGTTCAGCAAAAAAACGAGATTTTTTTTTTGAGAAAAAAAATGTTTTACATCAGTCAACATTTCGATGCCACGCATAAATAAATGAAAGCACGACGACGCGGCTAGCGGGCACGACTAACGCGATATCGCTCTTTACAGTCAGATAACTCAGGGCTCTAAAATGACTTAGGAATAGAAATCCATGATTTTATTTTGAATTTTTTTTTAATTGATTTTCAAAAATACCCATTTATGGTTAATCTGTGTCACCAGTAGATCACGCGGTTTGAAGGAATTACACGAATTCATTTACACCCTGTATTAAGAGGCCTGTGACTAGCAGTGGAACAGTAATGGTCTGATTATAATTTCCTTCATAAAACCTTGGGCAAACATCACTTTTGAAGTTGATTGTACCTACGTATTAGTCTAATTTAGGGCCTTATTCGCTTGAGTACCTTTAGAAGGCTTTTTAGACGACTTATTAGTGCTTTATTATATACCTCTTGACATTATGCCATATCAGGAATTTTCCTCTATCAGGACAGTAGTAGTAAAAATAATAAAAAAAGGAAAAAAAAATATATTTATAGCCACCATAAAAAAACATAATTATACAAGGTTACTCAGAAAGGAGGTACTAATCCGAAAGGGTGTTAAAGTACCCATAATAATGAATAAGTTTTGTTCTACAACTTTCCCCAAAAGTCAATAGTTTAAGAGAAATAGCTGTTCAAAGATTTCATAAAAAATCGCTAAAATCTATATATGCTCAGCTATGATCAGCTGTGTTTACATTTCAGGCCATATTTGGGGTCACAGATTAGAGGCTCCATTTTCATAAAAAAAAGAATTTTTGAAAAAACTGAAACATTTTGCATATTTTTTTTATCGGTTTTTAAATTCTAACTCTTGATTTAAAATAGTCCTTAGTGATACTTTAGGTAGCCGCGGATTACTACCCACTTTCCAACTAACCTTGTGTATCTCGACTTGGGACGAGATAATGCGACGACAAACTTATGTCACATGTTACGCCTGAAGAAGAATGTTCTCTTTCGAAAATAAAAACAATTTGAAAGGGGGGACGAAACCATCTACTATTTAAACGAAACCACGTATACAGTTAGTCTTATAAAATATAAAAAAAAACGTGGCCAGAAGCCTCCAAATCTACTTTTTCACGTCTGTTTATAAATGTTAGCATCATATCTCGAGACGTTTTATCACTGGTGATAAATTGATTCACTTAAGACCTGACAGGATCCGGGGTACGAGCTGGTACGTAGTTTGGGGTAAGCAGATATAGAGGGTTGCTCGTGTGTTGATAGTTGCCGTTATTTTTTTCTCTTTACAGGTGGAAAACAGGAAGGCAATTTCGTAACGTAACCAACATCAATCATGATAGTTGATGTGTCAAAAACAATATTCATTGCGTTGTATATAGTTGTAGAGAAGTCGGATTGTTAATACAAACGTTGCTATGAAAATTGTAGACCTGTCAAAATCATAGTGATTACGAGTAGAGATGGGTAACTAGCCGAAATTTCAGTAACTTAGCTAGCCGGCTATTTGTGGTGAAATAGCCAGCTAGCTATCCAGCTATTTAGCTATTAAATAAATTGTTCATTAACCGACTAGCGCTAGCGGCGGCGTAGCTAAACAAGCTAGGCGGTTCCAGTTCAATCCTCACCGCGGCAATAAGTTTAGATGATAATAATAAGTCTGTTGTTCTGATTTAGTTTTTATTAACATTTTTTTTTTGAATAATGAGTTTCCTTCGTTATTCGTATGGATTATTACTAAAAAATAAGCTTTCGGATAGAACTGCATATAGTTATTCCGGCTACTCCGGCTAGCCAGCTAATCAGCTATCGGCTACCGGGGCGGCTGCAAGCAAAACGTAGTTGTTTTATACTCTGTGGTGTCTTCCGCTGTGCCGTAAACTTGTCGGATATTCTAGCTAGCCAGTAGCCAATAGCTAGTTATCGTAGCCGTGGCTATTTTTTGAATAGCCGCTATTTGGCTAGTTATTAGAATAGCTACCTATCTCTAATTACGAGTGTGTTGCGCAATTAGAATGCAGGGCTCTATTTGATTTATTTGAATCACCTATTTGGTTGCTAAGGGTCATAATGGTGTTTTTTTTTGTGATAGTTTCTGTGGTCTATTGTGGAGACACAAACATGATTATAATTATCAATAGATGTCTAGGTCCATTTTAATGAATCACTACATAGTAAAAACAAAGTAGCTTACCGCTGTCTGTCCCTATATATATGCTTAGATCTTTAAAACTACGCAACGGATTTTGATGCGGTTTTTTTTAATAGATACAATGATTCAAGAGGAAGATTTTAAGCTATAAAACGTACACGTGGAAAGCCGGGGCGGGTCGCTAGTATTCTACAAAAATAACATCGCCATAACTTATTTCTCACTGCGATTTGAAAGGAGTCGCCATAACAACTGTTGTTACATTGAAAAAGCTTTGTAATACCAAATGTGTATTCGTTATTGGTCTTGAGGAACACTTTGTGCGGCCTTACCAATCCTGAGAGGAATACAGCCCTTTACAACCCCATAACCTTTTCCTCACTGTGATTTTAAATGAGCCGAATGATAAATGATTTTTATTTCTGTAAATAAATCTCTAACAGACACTTTTACAAGTCAATGTAATGTCTTTTTTTATGACTAGATGGCGCCGGCATTTCCTATTTGACTAGCTCTGAAGAAAAGCCGAAACAAAGTCAGAGGTCAAGGTCTCTTTTAAAGTCCGGATATTGTGCTGTAAAACTATGAAATTGTAGCAATGTAGGGCAACGTCGAATGTTCTTTTGAGGAAAGAGCCATAGCAAGCGTAAGTTGACCTTTTTTTTTTTCGGGTTGCATACCCATTTAGGGGGGCTGGAAGAGGGCGTTGTCCGCCCTCCGCCGACGCCCGGTGCGTCTGCTGCGGGCCGGTTGAGTGACATGACCGTGTCGCAGAAGGACACCGCCGCGTCCCAGGACTCCTCGCTGTCGACCATGGACTCGACCACGGCCGACAGCGACAGGTCACCGCCTACTCCTGAGATGAGAGCACGGCGCGGCTCCTCCCAAGCGGCACACTCTGCCAGCGTGTACCACGCCGTAGCCTCCTGGCAATCGCCGCAGTGGTGACACCGGGCGTCCGGCTCCCTGTTTATGCGACACAGGTACTTCCCGAAACAACCGTGCTCCGAGAGCACCTGCGTCGCCCGAAACGACAGGGAGCCGTGCCTCCTCCCGAGCCAGCGCTCCAGCACCGGCCGGACCGTCCCGACGGTGGCGAAAATTTTACAGTTTCGGGTAGTTTGACCTACTGGCGTTATTGGTCGTTATTGGTCTTTGGGACCACTTTATTCGACCCTCCTTTAGTATAATGAATAGATTGCTGATTTCATCTAAAATCGTGGCTAACAAACATAAAGTTCTAAGTCATCAGTTTCACAAATATTGCCGCGTCATTCTCAGCTCCGCTCCGCTCGAACTCGTCGAATGATAAAGCGCAAAGATAGACGACAATATATCACGGTGCAGAATGAAAACAAGGAGGGCCAGGGCTTATAAATTGCTACAGAAATATTCCATAGGCCTTAGGGTTGTCAAAATGTTGGTTGTGTTTTCTTTTCCATTTTTTTTATTTATATTGTCGCAGAAAATGTGTACAGAGGCGGACTTAATGCCTTAGGCATTTTCTAGCAGTTGATCTTAGGATGATACAGAGAAAACATGGTAGATGCACTAAAAAGAGCTATGTTATGTGATACATTAAAAATAAACACAAAGATAAGTGAAATGTTTTTGGCAATAATATTACCTTTTTTTTTTGTATTTAAACTTTCGTGAGACACATTCATATTTATGATTAATTACGGTTTACTCACGTGCATTTTTCGGGATTGCCCGACTAGTTTCGGACCCAAACGGAGCCCTTAATCATGAGCTGATCACGCGGCGAGGTCGCGAGTTGAACTGACTAGTCGGGCAACCCCGAAAACTGCACGTCAGTCAACCGTAATTAATCATAAATAATAATATTACCTACATTGTATATATTATTCAAATATAAAGACATTTACGTAATGTTTTTTTTTCGTATTTTCTTTATTTTACTATGGGATTTGATGGAGTCTCCCATTCTGACAGACACCGTAATAAATGTTAGTACGATTGTATTAGGACTTCATTTAGAAACCTATCTGTTGTAAACCCCTCTACATATTAATAATATTCTTCCTTAGTATCTTATTAGTGATCCAATAGATATGGGCCATTTCCAATAAGAAAAGATGGCTTGTCATCGCCCTGGGCAACGGCATAGCCAATCATCTTTTACCCCAGTGACGATATTGACTTATTCGACCCAAAATGGCGTATACTTAACCTCCAAACCCCATTAATAACAAAATTACACAAAAAAATATATAATTTCCTTCATCCACTCAACCAATTTATTACAATTTTCTTGACTCGACATTTTTTCTCATCTTTTCCTCATAGGCAACCCTATCTTCAAAATAAAATATCTTTGTATGCCAGTTATCTTTGGGGAAATAATGTAGTTGGGCTACTCTATTATGTGGATTATTTTAACGGCCTCGATGATTCAGTGGTTGCTAGGGCGACTACTGAGCATGAGGTAAGTGAGTTTTATTCCTGTTATGAAAGTGATGTTGGATTTTTTATAGGAAGCTCTTAGTAGCAACTTGGGGTTTGAATATGTGTATGAAACGGTTTTTAAAAAAAAAACCTTGTTCCTTTCTTTTAAGGCCCATATTAGAGCTATTAATTACAAGGAATATGACTTAACTTGCCGCGGTCAATCCATGGATGGGTGACCGTTCTTTATACATAGAGACTCCTCCATGCTTCGGAGAGCACGTGAAGCCCTCAATCACAAGTGTCATACGAATACCTATGACAGTCGTTACTGGTAGTCAGAAGCCCGAAAGCCTGACCACCGGTCTAACCTTAGGATATTGGCATTGCCCAGTTACTGGGTTGTGGAGGTCTGATGGCAGTCGCTCCGTGACTGACAGACTGGAAGCTGATCCCAACATAGTTAGGGAAAGGCTAGCCAGAATAATAAAAAATAAATAGCTCTACGGGAACTTCCACTCAACTACCTTTTTTTTTTTTATCGTGGGAAAATCCTCATAGATACCCTTCGCCTGGGGAAGGCAAAGGGTTATGCCGGACTCTTACCGGCTAAAAACCCACGGTGTTCCTTCTCCTGACCCTTGGCCGGGGTCACGGGATTCGCAGCTGCATGCACCGCAACCCCAGCTGGCCTCGGTCCGCCAGCCCCTGGCGGACCTCTCCATCTGTGGGGCCTCCACTCAACTACCTAAGAAAAAGACTTTTTTAAATGGTTGGTCGATAAGTGTTTTTATAATATAAAAGAATTCCTTGACTGTAAAGATGAAATTTAAAAATTATTATATAATTGAAGTAGGGACAGGCAATATATTAATTTGAATAATTTAATAAGTACGTAAATGAGTATAATTATAATGTAGTTATTAATGGATGCACCTATTTTTTTATTGTTTGTATAAATTTGCATGTCGCCATGCCGGCGAAACATGATGTACTATCACGAAATGTACTAACTTGTGACCATGTTTTCTGGCAAATAAATATATTTCTTCTATTTCTAATAAAAAAAACTTTTTGTCATCTTTGGTCGTTGTTACCTTTAATTGACGGTCGAATTTCTTAACTAAGAAGGCACCGAGAATTTCTTTAAAAAAAAATGTAGAAATAATTACGAAACTCTTAACCTTTATTAACCTTTCCAAGAAATTAGTATCATTCAACAAAAAACGTTAACCGACCTCCTCGCTACAATTCTGATTCAATTTATAGAAAAAGAGCTCAATTAGAGAGGCGGAGTTAAAGAAAAGAAAAAAAATACATAAAAAATCCCTTTTATTTTTCCTACAAGCGTAGTTAATAAAAGAATATTAGGCTTTTGTCATGACTAGCGATGCTGAAACGTAATTATTTTTTATCTTTCACTGTCGCCCACAAAAAAAGATACCTAAAAGAAGTTCTACTTACAACAACAATCAAATAAAAACAAAAAAAAAGAACGTGCAATCCGGGCCTGCAATATACGTCATTGTTCCATTTTCAAAATTAATTTTACCGTTGCGACGTTTGTCTTATCGCGCGTTCTCCGCGAGGCTTCTATAATTATTTTGTATGATGACTCGAAACAATGGTACCACGAAAAGGTATACATTTCCTTCTTGTAATTATTATCAAATGAGTCTGCGGTACAAATACATTTCCGTGAGGTAACTTCTTGTGTAATTTCAAGGAAAATTTCTTGTTTTCTGAATTAAACACGCTTTTCTTTTGTGTAAGTAGAATTTTGAACAATATTCGTAGAAGTCTGGTCTCTGGCTAAAAACAGACGCCATTGTTTTTTTCTAAGGGTACCATGAAGGTTGATTGAGATTATTATCGCGTAAAAGACGTAGTGTCATGGTGAAAGAAAACATCGTGAGGAAACCTGGACTTAGAATAGAATCGATCAATTTATTTGCAATGAATGTAGGTATAAAAATCAGGTGTCACATTTTGTTGGCGAATCCTTGTACATTCTGCCTTAAAGCATGCAAATTACACAAAACAAATATTTACAATAACTTATCGACTAAGAACTCTTTCACAGAATAATTAGATTTTTCTAATAATAATGCTGTTAAGTGTTTTTTAAATGTTCTCAACTACTACTAATCTCGAATCGCCAACCAGCAGTGAGTAAGCGTGGTGATCAATGCTCGTTCCTTCTCTGTGTGAGAAGAGGCCTTTGCCTAGCAGTGGGATACAGGTTTTTTTTTTTTTCTTTCTGAGTTCGACCCTGGCCTACAACTGTGACTTTTTGAATTTATGGGCAGATCTCTTTCTATGCTATATATTGACAAACATGTGGTTTCTTATTAACTCGAATATATGTAAGAACAAACCTATTACCATTAGCCGGGCACAATATTTCTACAAACGGGGTTTGTACTTTATTATTGTTGCTTGGCTGTTATTTAGAATTTCTTATAGGAAATCTCAGTAATACTTTTTCCAATCTGAAAATTGTACTGAACCTCCCTGCTCTCTTTACTCGTAACTAGACATCTCCGTCATGTGAGGTCGGTCTAGAAATTTAAAAAAACTTCCTCACCTCATGCTGGGAATAGACGCGCGTTGTAAGATTCAACAAAACCCAGCACGCTTGGTGATAGGATCTATACGGTCCGCCTGGCTAGCTACCACCCTCACATTAAAGTCCGGCGCCAAGCAGTTTACTGTGTTTCGTCGTGTGTATGTGAGAGCCAGAGGGGTATAGAAGAACCCCTCTATATCTGTGTTACTTGGATTCTTTTTTTGTATTATAACTTTCGTGAGACACATTAATATTTATGATTAATTACGGTTTACTCACGTGCATTTTTCGGGATTGCCCGACTAGTTTCGGACCCAAACGGAGCGAATCATGAGCTGGTTACGCGGTGAGGTCGCGAGTCGAACTTGGGTTCGTATGTTCTTAGAACCTATTTGCGGTTGCCAACAAACACGACCAAGGCAAATAATATAAAAAAAAGAAACTTGATGAATGACACAATATACAAACTTCGATAATAATGAAATAGCTGTTCGAGAATTCAAATAAACAGACAAAATAAATGGTTATTTAGTATTCACAATAATTCACAACGATAGATAGCTCTTAATTTGTCCGTCAATTATTTCCACCTCATATACATGATGTTTCAAACCTTCCAGTCTGAATTATTCGTAATTATTCCGAATAAAATTAAACAAACAGAGAGAGAATTGTTATCTAAGTAATTTATTGAGCGAATAAATTTTATTCGGGTCACAGTCGAACGCCTACCAATTTGATTTTGAAATTAATTGTAATTTTAAGGGTAGTTTTTAGTGATGATAGGGTAGAAAATTTATTTTCACTTTTATTTTGTACGAATAAACATTAAAGGTATTATTAGTGGGGAATTAATTATTTTTTGTTTATTGCCCCACGAACCAGAAAATTTGCAAAAATCTAGCGATTTATTTTTCGTAAGAATAGTAAAAAAAAAATGTACCGTGTTTTTTTTTAAAAGCGTGTATGCCGTTCGGTATTTCATAAAAATTTTTAAGTCCTTTTTTTCGATATCACTGAACCGATTTTAATGAAACTTCATACCCATCAGCAGGATACATAGGACAAAAAAGTTAGCAGAAAACATTTTCGAAAAATAGTGTTACAGTTAATTTAGACCGATTTTAAATTTTCCATACAAACAGAAATTTTCAATTATCTTTTTTTCAGTAAGACATTTCGAAAATGTTTATACTAACTTTTTAGACCTAAGTATCCTGCTTATGTGTGTGAAGTTTCATCAAAATCGGTTCTGTCATTACGAAAAACAAAGACTTGAAAATTTGTATGAAATGCCGTACGGCGTACACGCTCTGAACAGAATAGTTTTTATTTGTCGCAATGTCTGTAATTTTCTTATCTAGCGACTATGAAATATAGCTTTAATAAATAGCAGTTGTAGTAGTTTTTAGTTAGTCCCAATTAGTCAAGCATCTAAAAATCTATTACTTTTGTTTCAATTCGTCAAGCATTTAAATCGTATTAATTTGTCAAGTCTTTTATCTGTAGCAATTCGTCAAACCTTTTTTATGTCTCAATTGGTCAAGTAGACAAAAAGTGCTAATTGGTCAAGTGCCTCAAAATTTCATATTTTAATGAAAATAGACCTCGGTCCTATTGCTGTAATTATTTGGGCGAATGAATTGATGATTTTAGTACGCCAATGAGGTGCTTTCATCCTTGTCTAAAACCGAACGAAAAGCAGACGAATACGATGTCGAATAAATACCTAGATTACTAAAGGGTGCAAGAGGAGCTCGTGGCTAAATAATTACAGCCGCATAGACCGATCTTCCGGGTTAAGCCACGCTTGCCAAGGTTGGTCTGTGGATGGGTGACCATTTACCATAGCGAGTTTCCTCCGTGCCTCGGAAAGCACGTAAAGCCGTTGGTTCCGGCTGTCATTTGTAGATCTTTGACAGTCGTTACTGTTGGTCAGAAGCCAGAAAGTCTGACAACCAGTCTTACCAAGAGTATCGTATTACCCAGTTACTGGGTTGTGGAGGTCTGATAGGCAGTCGCTCCATGTAAAATACTGATATTCAGCTGCATCCGGTTCGACTGGAAGCCGACCCCAACATAGTTGGGAAAAGGCTAGGCAGATTGATTACTAAAAAGTGCAAGAAAAAAAAAACACTCCTTAAGTTAATCGTTACACAGGCTGGTAATTTAAGATCGGGCATGAAGGGCAGCTACCTTAGCTACAGGAAAACGTTCTTAGAAGATCACCCCTAACTTGGGAAATAATTTCTATCTGCATTTACAGATTTTGTAAACAAAATACAGCCAGCGAGTAAAAGGATAGTTTTCACAAAACATTTTTATGATGCCAATCGATCCTATTTCCCATAAGGATCAAAAGACTCTTCCGGACCAACTGAGGTTGGGGTTCTAGAAACGTCAGAAATCGCAAAAAAACTCACTTGTGATGGGTTAGTTATAAGGGCAGCTCCCTTAATCGTTGTGGCCAAAGGAAAATGTACTTATGAGAAAGTTCATAATTTTTTTAAATATTTCGAACTAAAAGATATTGAAAATAATAATTTTTTTCTTTGTCACTAATCCTATAGCTGTGTTTACTTTTTCGCGATTCCTTACGTTTACATTACTCTAACCGATTAAATCGATAATAAAATCCTATGATTACTTTGCAATGATAATTAAAATGGCTGAACCCATCAAAAACATAATCTTTCTCGATGCGAATTTTTTCCGAAAATAACCTGCTGAAACATTGAATATATTTTTTATTCCAATATCGGGTGGAAATAAACAAAATGTATCCGAAACATATCAATTTATCGAAACCTCGTTGATACAGCCGAAGAGCTGAAATCTGTAGTACTAGTGATGTGCAGTATATATAAATAGACCCGGTTTTTTGCGGGATATGTCGTATTTGCATGTCATTTAAAGATTGAACTCATAAGTACGTGAGTTAGACGGTAGTCACTCCGTGTAGAAATAATATTGTAAAATAAAATAAATGAAAATAGAATAAAAAAGTTTTTATTTTCAGACATCAAAAGCCCATAGCGTGTTGTTAGTATTACAATTTCTTAGGAACTATGTTCGTTGAAACAATTAGACACACAAACACAATCACACAGAACAAACACAATCACAGGAAGATTTATCAAGCCCCATGTCCAACATGTGTCTTGATAAACCTATCCCTTGTAGGCCCTTCTAACCTATCTGCAAAAACCTTCAGAACGCTATTGTTGCTTCCTCTTGCTTATTCAGTTGGTCCAAAATATTATGTAGTTGGGCTAAAATTTATCAAGAGATTTGCTGATGCGCTGCTAACCTTGGAGACAAAGTTGAACTGTCTCATGTGCCTGTCATTTCTCCGGCATTCGTGCCTTTCAAACCGGAACGCTGCAATGTTGTTTGGCGACATAGGTATGGTAGTAGTATTTCCCCGTTTATAGTCTCACAAGGAACTTTATTACTATTAAATAAACCGAGTTTATTTATCAACGTCATTATAATATCGGTTTATATTAAACCACAGCCAAATATAGGCCTCCCGTAATGTAAAAATTATAATCATGACCTTAGATTAGGTACTGTGTAAAGAAACATATAAATCTTAAACAATATTTTGCATAAAAAAACATCAATTTAGTAAATATAATCTTCTTCTTCTTTTTCTTCTTCTATCGTGTCGGCACGAGTATACGAGAATAGTTCATAACGTGGTGAACAGATTAGCCAGGCAGCAAGGATGGTAGCGAGGCTGACTGCCCAGGGTGCGCCGGACGTACTGAAGTATCGTCACCCGTGGAGACTCTTTTCATGCACCCCAGTAAATATAATATAAAAGTTTTATTACATAATGGATGCTATTAAAACTTATAAAACCTATATTCCATTAAACCCGAATTTCGGGAAATTCAAAAATATAAAACAGAACCAAAACTATAGCCTGTGTAGTTTTATTTGATTCCCAATTCAATATTCAAACGATAGCCAACGACTACTACTACTTTTGTCAGTACCATAATCCCGATTTGCTGGCTTTTGCTGAACAATTTCATTATATCACAAATTGTTTTTAACTTCCCACCTATAGGTTATTCCCAAACCAGTTCTTAAAACTCGATTAAATCAATCAAAATTTCCCCCATAAAACCCGGTCCAAAAACTCGCAAACCCCCGGACTTTTCGCAACATTTCGCATCCCTATCAACCCTTCCACTGGGAATTGAGTAGTCGTCAACAGAAATTGTGATCGAAACAGTCTGTAGAAGAAATTGAAAAAGAACTGGCAACCCCCGGGGGGTGGGATAGACAAAGGGATATTAAACACGTGTATGACTTTGGGAGTAACGCAAGCACGTGTAGTTTTTTACACGGGCAACATTCTGAGAATGAAAAATCGTATTTTTAGGTTTGTCACTGAGAGTGGAGGTAAAACGAAGTGTATATTTTTCGTCAAAGTCGTGCGCGTCAAAGGGTTGAGCTTTGTAGTAAGCAACCTGTCACTGCTGATTGTAATAGAAGGATATTTTAAGCCAGTATTGGCACTGTGTGTGTGTGTGTTGTGACACTGTTTTAAATAATTATAACGAAAAAATAATGTGCCTCGCCTTTTCCCAAATATATTGACGTCAATTTCCATTCTAACCAGGGGCCTACTCCTTAAATCCGTCAACGCAGTTAGTCGCCCGTCCGAAAGTAGCCCGAAACGTAGGAGTGAACAAAACAAGTGTCAAGTTCAACTTTTCGGACGGGCAAAAACACATTGGTAGTAGGGATAACTGTCAAATCATGTTGTCATTCATTCTTAGTTCGGGCCCCGAAATAATCGTATGTCCGTAGGTATAGGGAGTAGGAAACGCTTGTAACTAAGAACTTCGTGCTTAGGGAGTAGACCCCCAAATGCGGCTGAATACCAGTATTTTACACGGAGCGACTGCCATCAGACCTTCGCAACTCAGTTACTGGGCAATGCCGATATCCTAAGGTTAGACCGGTTGTCAGACTTTCGGGCTTCTGACTACTCGTAACAACTGTCGTAGGTATTCGTATGACACCCGGGACCGACGGTTTAACGTCCTCTGCGAGGCACGGATAGGTCTTAATGTGTAACGAACGGTCACCCATCCACGGACTGACCGCGGCAAGCGCAGCTTAACCTTGCAAATCATATGATCCCCCCACGAGGCCCTCTTGAAAATATTAGCAAAAACAGAATATAGTTAAAAATAAATTATGTTTATACCTAAAAAGTCATAGGTAATATTTTTTCTTGTTATACCTTGAATATTATTCCATTTTTTTTTTTTATATTTGGGACATGTTTTACACAGCACCATCTAGTCCCAAACTAAGCAGAGCTTGTACTATGGCTACTACACAATGGATATAATATTTGTATACTTTTTTTTTGTAATTACCTACTTATAATATACTAGGTTTCGCCCGCAGCTTCGCTTGCGTGAAATTTTGAACCCGTTAAGTGTCGATTTTTCGTACAAACTTTCATCCCCTATTTAGCTCCCTTAGGGGTTGAATTTCGAAAAATCCCTTCTTAGTGAATGCCTACGTTACAAAAGGAACCTACTGTCAAAATTTCAACTTTCTAACCCCAGCGGTTTAGGCTGTGCGTTGATAGATCAGTCAGTCAGTCAGTCAGCTTCTCCTTTTATATGTATACAGGGTGTTAACGAATTCGTGTAATTCCTTAAAACCACATGATCTACTACTGGTGTAGACAGGCCCCACACGGGATTTAGCTTGATTAAAAATAAAAAAATAAAATTATTATTTTTTCATGCGGCTTTGTTACCGATCGTATCTAAACCACCTAATAAGGATTCAGTAAAAAAAATGAGAATTTTTTTTTTGCAAAAAAAATATTTTATTTCTGCGAACATTTCGATGCCACGCATAAATTAATGAAAGTACGGCGACACGGCTGGCAGGAACGACTAACGCGATATCGCTCTTTGCAGTCAAATAACTCAAGGCTCTAAAAATACTCAGAAATTGAAAACCAAAAATTTTTTTTTATTTTTTTTTTGTTTTTTTTTTTCAAAAAATCCCATTTAGGGTTAATCTGTGTCACCAGTAGATCACGCGGTTTGAAGGAATTACACGATTTCGTTAACACCCTGTAGATAAGAAACACCCAGACCAACACAAACACTTACATTCATCACATAAATATTTGTGTCCTGTGGGAATCGAACCTAGGACCTCGTGATCAGCAGTCCGACACTCGAACCACTAGACCACAGACGTAATCCGTGTTATTAATAAACTCCTAGAATAAACATTTATTGAATTTTAAAACAAACAAACACAGCCTATACAACACTAATGTTTTAACCCTTAATTACCAAGTGTTGGGTTGATCCCACCAATGAAATCGTCATCACAGAACATGTGGCGTTTCCATTGCTCGTATTGAATCGTATTGCTTCACAAAACAAATGATATACAATAACCTGACCTCTGCTGAACGAAAATATACCTTATTCCAATGGTAATAGAGACGATATGGTACGCAAAGTTAAGTTTGTTAGCGTATGTGGTCCAAGTTTTAAGTGGGGTGGTGTATAAATTAATTGTTAATTAATTGATTGATTAATTGAATTTCTTTTGAACGCTGATTGAGTGGTTTGTGTGTTTGTTAGTGAGCGTTAGGCTAGACATTTAAAGGGACTGATAAATGATTAATATTTCACGGCAATGTGTGTGTGCGGCAATGCTACGGCGATACGACAAGTTGCCCGGCAATATTGCTGGTATGGTCGTGTGTTGCTGAGTAAAGCTACCGTTGGGCGATAGTAGACAGCAATTAATTACCGGAAATCATTGAGACATCATCATTCAGCCGAAAGACATGGTGGGAGGGGGTTTGCCATAATCGCCACGCTTGGTAGGCGGGTTGGTGATCGCAGTATGGTTGTTAAAGTACTCAGAGAACACTGTTGCCCGTCCTCTAGTGAATCCCTTAGTCGCCTTTTACGACACACATGGGTAGAGATGGGGTCTGAAGAGAAAAAGAATAGCATTGAGGCATACATTGCTTAATTTATTGTAAGTATTGCCGTAAAATGTTGATCATTTACCAGCCCGTTCAATACTTGTTCACTTTTGATGATTCATAAGCCGTGGAAACTGAAGCTTGCATGCAAGTTGCAATGTGAGTAGTGTGTGTAGGCGTGTGCCTAGCAGTGGAACAGTAATGCGCTGATTATGCCAAAGTCACTTCTAAGAGTTCCCGCAGACCACAGACTTTCTATTGGCCGATAGTTTGGTCAGTTTCTTATTCAATTCAATTTCTTTATTGCATTCCATAATGTCAAATACAGGTCAGGCTTCAGACTATGGGATCAATTATGGACCCTGTCGTACACAGCATAGTGTACTAGAAGAGAGGAAGAGCGCTTATTTGTTAAATAACAATTTAATATTTTATTCATTGTTGCTAGATATGTTAACTGCAATTCGATATTTTATTTATTTAGAGATTATCTATTTCATTTTTATTATTTTTATTAAATATTTTGTTCTCTTCGTCTTAATCAGTATGAAGATTCGGTAGCGGCCGATTGCCTTCAAATTGTATTGTTAACTGGTATCCGCACTCACCTGACTGTTTAGTTGGCCCAGTGTGGGCACTAGCAGCCCTACCCGACCAAACTATCGGCCGATAGAAAGTCTGTGGTCTGCGGGGCTCTAAAGGTACACGATGTGTGCTTGTAAGGAACATTCGTTATTTAAACTTAATCTACCAATGGACAAAGTATGTCCAACATTAGCCATTGTATAAAAGAAAAAGGAGTTGAATAATTCACACATCATTCAATTCTCTATAAAGGCCAACCCAGACTCGCTGTCTCCTATAAAATAAAACCATTGAGCATTGAATGCGACATTTGGCACGCTTCTCCTAATTGCTCAGTGTGTGCTTGCCTTTATTCCACCCCTTTATTCCCCCCCTTTGTTCCTGATTGCTTAATGCCAGCATTTTTAATTACTGGGGCGACTCTTGAATTATTATTGTCATTCAATTATTAACTTTTTATTATTTTTTAAATGGTTGACATTTTTGTAGGGATGCAATTTTTAATAGGGTTGAGTTTTTTAAGAATGTTGTATTTTGGTGTAGCTTTTTTGATTGACTTAAGATTGATTGATCAGTGATAACCTAGCGGTTGATCGCTTGCCTTCCAAGTAGAATTGCAATTCTGTAAGAATCTCACCTCGATCGCAAATGTCAATTAGACACTTGTCGTGACACAGCGTGGATAGCAAAACTACGCGTTACTGATTATACTATCGATTGTCTGTGTGTCATTTGCTTCTATAATCCATACTCTGACATTATGGATATTGAGTTAACCGTTGATATTGAGATGGTTTTCTTACAGAATGACACTACTGGAACCCTCCCAGACCCCTGAGTTTGATCCAAGCTAGCACTTCAGACTTTCCAAATACATGTGTGGGTTAGAATTTGACTATCACTTGCGTTAATGGTGAAGGAAAACATCGTGAGGAAACCTGCACACCTGAGAGAGCTCTAAATAGTTCTCGATGGCATAAACCGTCCGCTAACTTGCATCAGGCCAGCGTGGTGGATTAAGGTTTAAATCTTTCTTACTCTGAAAAGAGGCCGGTGCCCAGCTGTGGGACAGTAATGTGCTGATTATGCTATGATGATCTTGTTTCACTTACCGCGGTCAGTCCATGGATGAGTGACCGTTTGTTACACATCAAGACCCCTCCGTGCCTCGAAGAACACGTTAAACCGTCAGTCCCGGGTATCATATGAATACCTATGATAGTCGCTACGGGTAGTCAGAAGCCCGAAAACCTGACAGCCAGTCTAACCTTAGGATATCGGCATTGCCCAGGAACTGAGTTGCGGAAGTCGGATGGCAGTCGCTCCGTACTGGTATTCAGCCGCATCTGATTAGATTGCAAGCTGACACCAATATAGTTGGGAAAAGGATAGGTGGTACATAACCCATGGGTGTCGTGAAGGCGACTAAATGAATTATGTCAAGAGGATGGACAGCACCGTCCTCCTGTGATCACCAATCCGTCTGCCACGCATGGTGATTATGGCATATCCATTCATTGTAGCTGTAATTTCTTCACACCGATAATTGAGCCCTCATCAAGCTCCTTCCCTCTCAATCTCCCGTCAGCAACGCCCTAAGCCGAAGTCCGAGTCCCACTAGAGGCGCCCTTAGAGCTGTTGTTGCTAGTAGTCATGATGTTAGTGTAGTTTAAGTAGTTAGCTTAAGTTAAGTATTTTACTTCTCCCCTATTGACTGGAGACCCTTCAGATTTCGCCAATAACTGCCCGGCTACCTAGAAGATCATTAGAAAAAAATAAAGGCAATTTTTCTGCCAATGTGTCAAAATCTTGCTTGAAGTGCACAGTGTATACCATAAAATATCTTTCAAATAGGAAATCTTCTAAATAAATATATTGCCAAGCAACAGAGTCACATCTTGTTGTAGATTGTTCCATTTGAAGCTGAACGCCCGCCGCAGTCAGGCATGCCACATTATATAAATTACTTAGCTCACACCACAATTGACAAGCGTACAGCGATTGATGATAATAAATACCAATTTCATGTAACTCTTGTTTTTGTAGACACTAATTAATGTTTCAGTTCCTTGTAAAAGAAAGGGAACCAATTTAAAAAAAAAATCTTTATTACAATTTACAGTATATGCGCCTGATGGTAAGTGCAGGGTCTAAGGTGGCCAGGGTTGCAGAATTTGTCCAGGTTGCAGAATTCGTTCGAAAGACTTACCGCGACACTGGAACGCAAAGGGCATTAGGAACAACACAAATGGGTTTTAGTCAGTAACCTCCTTATTACAAAAGATGGTTTAAACCAAGACTAAGGTAAACACAGGTTTTAAATACATCCATCACTTTCTTATGTCATATAACAAAAAGAGACGGGGATATTTTAAAACCTAGGTTTTTCTTAGACCATCGTTTGTAATGGGGGTAAGAGTCTGACACTCCCTTCAGCTCCGCCCAGAGCGCAAGGAGTCATATGATGATTTCCCATCCATAAAACAGGGTCTAAGGTGGAGAACAAGAATCCAAGTAGCAAAAATATAGAAGGATTCCTCTGTTCCCCTCTGGCTCTCACATACACACGACGGAACACAGTAAACTGCATGGCGCTGGACTTTAATGTGAGGGTGGTAGCTAGCCCAGCGGACCGTACAGATCCTACTAACAAGCAATAGCAAAGCGTATAGACAGACAATTTTAATTTTTTTATTTGCGATGGGTTTGCTCTTGACCTTAGTCTATGTCAGAGGTGACCGAGACAAAGTCGACGATGGAGCGAGCTTACCCAGAAGAAGCCTGTTCACTCTCACTTTGAAGAGATTAGGGTTGTATGCGTTCGGAAACACAGACGCAGGCAGAGAGTTCCACTCTTTTGCTGTGCGCATAATAAAAGACGTTTGGAAACGCTTAGTGCGAGGTGGTGGAATAGCAACCAGGAGGAACCATTGCCGTTTAACATCGACAAATTGGAGATATTTCTGAGAATTTCCTTACACAATAACACTAGGTAGGTACTCTGGAAGTCGGACAAAGGACTTCAATCAAGACAGGATAATTTTACCTTTAAATGGAATTTATACTTAGTGATAAAGAGGAAGTTTTTTTGTTACAACGAGGTTCACCAATTGTGCTGTCAACCAATATTTATTTTGACATTAGTATTGAAAGAAGATGGGTGAGGATAGCTAAAAAACTCACTAGAAAACGTATACCAAGATGTGGATGAAAATAGGGTATTTGACTGAAAAAATCTAATTAGTCCTACAGTTAAATTATCAAAAAATATTTGACGCGTACTTTTTCTTTTGTTACGTAAACCAAAATTGACGAAGATACGACACTTTTAAAATTGGCAAAACGTCACAAGCAAGTACAATTTTTACTTGCTTCTGACGTCACAAGCGGGACTCGAGTTTTGATGCGTTTTATCTTTTCAAATATTCATAGATTTAACAAAAGAAAAAATACGTGTCCATTAATTTTCAAAACTCTAACTAGCGGATTAATTAGATTTGCAATTTATTGATGCTGTCAACATGCCTATTGGTTGGCAAAAGAGGGAGCGAGATAGCCAGAGCCTCAACAATACCATGTGAATGTGAATTCCAGTGCAGATACAAATCGCTTTTACAAACATTCGGACCCGGAACAAATAATAATTATGTAGGTCAGACTAATATTTGCTCCGATGCGGGAATTCGCCACTGCGCTATTTCACGACATAGCCAGCCGCAGTACATTCATCTTCTTCTTCGTACGCTATAAGAGAATAGCTAATGCCTAAAGAGGAGCTCGTGGCTAAATAATTACAGCCGCATAGACCGATCTTCCGGGTTAAGCCACGCTTGCCGAGGTTGGTCTGTGGATGGGTGACCATTTACCATAGCGAGTTTCCTCCGTGCCTCGGAAAGCACGTAAAGCCGTTGGTTCCCGGCTGTCATTTGTAGATCTTTGACAGTCGTTACTGTTGGTCAGAAGCCAGAAAGTCTCACAACCAGTCTTACCAAGAGTATCGTATTACCCAGTTACTGGGTTGTGGAGGTCTGATAGGCAGTCGCTCCATGTAAAATACTGATATTCAGCTGCATCCGGTTCGACTGGAAGCCGACCCCAACAAAGTTGGGAAAAGGCTAGGCTGATGATGAAGAGAATAGCTAATGCCGTGATCGATATACTAGCAAGCTAGCAAGTTTGGTAGCGGGGCTGACTGGCTAGTGCGCTGGACGTACTTAAATACCTTTAGGAGTACAAGCAGTTGATTGCTGGACATTTTGTCAAAGTCTTAGTCTTAGACAAAACATAGTTAGCAGGTTATGTTGTGGTTACTAGTCATATCATCATTCTTCCCGCTGCCCTGCCCTTATCCCAATTTATTTGGGGTCTCGGCACAACATGTCTTTTTCTTCCATACTTCTCTATTAGTCGTCATCTCGTTAGTCATCCCCTTTCTAACCGTATCGTCATTCACACATTCCATCCATCGTTTCTTTGGTCTTCCCCTATGACTAGTCATATCATAAAATTTATACAGGGAGTAAATGAATTCGTGTAATTTCTTTGAACTACATGATCTATTAATGGTCTAACGATTAACCCTTCACGGGGTTTAAACAGATAAAAAAAAATTTTTTTTTTAGGTGGTTGAAAATTTAGATTCCATTCACAAATGAATTAAAGCATGGCAGCTGACGGGCACGACTAGCGCGATATCGCTCCACGCCGTCAGTTAGCTTGGAACGCTAGCAACGCTAGGAACGGGCAAAAGCAGCCACTGACTGGGTTCCGAACAACAAGAACCGGCGACCCGGTAGACCCAGAAGGAGATGCCGTGACGAACTGGACTTCTACATAAAGGATTGGCCAGATATTGCAAAAGACCGGGAAAAATGGAAAGAGGGAAGGGAGCCCTGCAGTGGGACACAACAGGCTGATAATAATAAAATAAAAAATCTGCCCATTACTGTCCCACTACTGGGCAGAGGCCTCTTCTCAGAATGAGAAGGGGTTAGGCCTTAGTCCACCACGCTGGCCTGGTGTGGATTGGCGGACTACACACACCATCTAGAACTTCATGGAGCCCTCTCAGGTGTACAGGTTCCCTCACTATGTTTTCCTTCACCGTTAATGCAAGTGATAATCAAACTCTAATGTCTTTTGAATTACTTGACCTGATACATGACTAAATATAATAGACATTCTCTTCTTCAATAATAATCACTTTGTTTGTCATAAATCTTGTTAACAAATATAATAAACAACATGTTGTGTCTTATAGCTGATCGTCCAATTATTTGGCGCTAACGTCTGCTTTAGACGGGCGCGCCACAGTATATAAATTACTTGTCGTAGGTCAAGTTACGATGGTGCAAGAGATAAGATGGCCGCGATTTATTATTATGTTGTAGTTTTGATGTATAAAATTAGAAACGTTTGGAACAATATATGATTTTCAAATTGCGATATTTTGTCAATATGTAGATCGAAGACTAATATAAGTCTTGGATAGAAATACTTAATTACAGGCTGTAAAGGTAAACACTGCTATCCTTGAAACCAGTGGTTTGGTTTCATTTATAGAACGTAAAATCAATGAAAAATAACAAACTTTTTTTTTTTTATAAAATTTTCATTTTTCCTCAAAAGCATATCACCACATGCGCGGAGGCAACAAGCTACGAGAGGGGGCGCGAGGAACTCGCCACGTGGCCCGACGCACGTCCCCGCACAGTTTGCTACCCCAGTCAGTCAGCTGTCTCGTTAGCGAGTGTGTGTACGCCGCGTCGAAGCGCCACCGCGCCGCTCATTTCTCGCGCGTATATTTTTTTCTTTATTTTTTACTCGGTCCTGTATTTTTATGTTTAAGTCAACTACCCATGGTTTCAAGGATAACGGTGTTTACCCTTACAGCCTGTATATTTACTTTTAAGAAGACGTTTAACCTTGTACTGGAATTATCAAGCTGTAGCTTTGTTGTAATCTAATAACTACGGTTTTTTTTGGTAAATTCAAACATCGTTATAAATAAAAACATGATAAGAAATTGTAGACTAATACAAACAACTTTACGAACTATATCACTTTCTCTTTCGAGATATTCGGGATCCTAGGGTAGTCAGGATATCGTGTTAAAGTATAAAACAACTGAACACTGTTTCACGTATATTCTAACTAACATGACATACACATTGCTTTAGCATGAACACCCAAATTACCCACATATTATTTTATCATTATACAAACATACATCCCGTTATTTTAGCATCAATGGCTTCGTGTCGCGTAAATTTCAGCATATATTACACATCATAAAAATCTAACAGAGTCGAGTAAACAAGAGTAGATTCCAATTTATAGATACTATTAACCGTATTACGGATCGATAAAACAAAAAATGTTGGTACCTAACTCGACCCAAAAACCGCGGTAATTCTAAAATTAGGCCAAACAACTGACCTAATAACACAACAACACTATCCCAACAATACACAACAAAATCTTTTGTACAAAAACTCCACATTTTACATTCACAAAAATGATTTACAGCAGACACTAAAATATATAGCCTTCCGCTTATGTATTACACCACACGCAAATGCAGTCAGGATGCGTTCGTTATGGCCAGTTTTGGAGAAACGCCAGCAAATACGGACGACCAACGGATAGGCACGAAATATATATGATTTGTTAATATCATAACTTAGAGAGGAAATGAAAAATCTTATGTCATGAACTTCTGATCACGAGTTTTGGAGTTCTAGCTCAAATATTGGGGATATGTAAGGCTGTGTATACATTTTATGGTTCGTTCTCACATCGTTGCGTTGCAAATTGACATCAAGAGCCAATTGATGGCTTTCTCATTGCCGATTCCTATGATTTACCAAGCATTATTGGTTAAAGACTCTAGTATCTTTTTGTATTATAACTTTCGTGAGACACATTCATTATAGTTACGATTTACTCACGTGTCGTCGAGTTAGTTCAACTCGCGACCTCGCCGCGTGATCAGCTCATGATTGAGGGCTCCGTTTGGGTCCGAAACTAGTCGGGAAATCCCGAATAATTCACTCTAGTATCTTTACCAATAATGAAGCTAAGACTCTATTCTTTGCATAGTAGAAGCTGTCATTCGTTAGTATCTATCGCACTAAGTCTATTTATGTCAAGTTTTGCAATAAAAATGCTAGTATTGGTAAGCAAAACGATTCGTTTTTGGCAATAGGAACTGGGCGTTAGAATATTGATTTATACACTGATATTGCAAGTGCCTTATATTGTATAAGTATACCAAGATAAACCCCACCCTTTCAGAAAAAAATGATTGCTTCATTGTTTTTATGATCTTTTCATGTGTGTTTAAAAAAAAGGGACTTATCTAGCAGCCAAAAAATCATCCCAAGTGTTAGGAGGAATTTTTGGCTTTTTCGAACTTTTAATTCAACAAAAATTCTCAAATACACTTAAATAGCCGCACTGCGTATTTTGCATCTTCGTTTATTACTACACTTCAAAACACATTTTAAAATTACGATTTTTTCGCCGCTGGAAGACGCCATTGCGTCACCCAGATATGTTTTGAAGTCTATTGAGAAGCTTGTCGGTATCTAAAATTCTTAGAACATTCCTCAATTCTACTACTACCCGTCTAAAGACAAGCGACGATGCCAAGTACGCAGTGCGGCTGGTCAAAACTATTCGAGAATATTTGTTGAAGTAATAGTTAGGAGGAAGTTTTGGGTAAAAATTAAGTCGCTTTATGCCCGGTTCTTATGTCCAAAAACGTTTTACTTACCATTGGTAGCATTTTGGATTGCCAAACTAGGCTTATACAAGGTTAATCGGAAAGGGGGTACTGATCCGAAGCCCACTTATAGTATCGCTGATGATTGTTTGAAAGCAAGTGTTAAAATTTCAAAATTCGATATTTTTGTTTCCAAATAAAATGATTTTTATTTTGGTTTTTTCAAAAATTCTTCATCCCTGCTTTAGTTATAAATTCAGAAAATGGTGCTGGTAATTCGTGACCCCAAATATGGCCTAAAATGTAAACACAGCTGATCATAACTGGGGATAGATAGATTTTTGAGTTTTTTGATCAACTGTTTCTCTTAAACTATTGACTTTTGGGAAAAGTTGTAGAACAAACATTAATTAATTAATTAATCATTATTATGTGTTCTTTAGCACCCTTTCGGATTAGTACCCCCTTTCTGACTAACCTTGTACATAGACTGGTAAGGTATTTTTCTGTGACAGCTTCTAACGTATGGGAGGTTCTTCTATGCAAAACTGTGGGGTGTGGGTTTCTTTCGTGCAACTAAGGGCCTATGCACACCATGTCTTTTTAACGCGCCGTCGACGCGCGTTTCCGTCAAACTCCATACATAAAAAAACACAATGACGTTTTTAAGTATCTACGAAGTATGACAGAAACGCGCGTCGAAGGTGCGTTAAAAAGACGTCGTGTGCATAGGCTCTAAATTGTCGAGACGTTTCCTAAGTGCATGTACTGTGACTATTTTAAATAATCAACTTTGAATTTGAATTTATTATTGGTAAAGATCGAAAAGTCTCAATTTTAGCTAATAACGCCTGGTACTTCAAATGGTATGCTATTAGACTCACACGTCACTAGGTAATAAATAACCGAGTAAATGATGGTTCAAACGCAAAGTTAAGGAATACTACTTGAAGTCGCTGCACTCCTAATCATCTAATTTAGTCTTCGTCATAATTGCATTTAGATTTTCTTATGGTTTTTTATTTTATATACATTATAATATCTATATATTTTATTATTTGTATATATGTAATTTATATCTTACGAATTCGTTTTAAATTCTGTTCAACATTGTCAACTCATTTTTATTTATTTTTTTGCTGTACCTATTTCGATGCTTTTCTTTTGAACCCAAAGGTTGACTGGTAGAGAATGCCTTATGGTATTAAGTCCGCCTTACGTACCACCATAGTGCATAGAAGTATAAATAAATAATAGAGACAAGGCTGGAACAATGATTTTTTTGGGGGTTGAGGGGGGCTTAATTTTAAGACAGACTAGGAGGTACTTCATATGCTACTGGGACCTAATTTCTCTTTGTACGGTTGGTGTCACCCGTTTGGGGGGCATATCTCCCCGTGCCCCCCTATTGACGTCTATTGACATCGAAGCTGTTGCGATACTATCATACCTGAGACATAAAAGAATATTTCAGGGAAGTTTATTGTTGTAACATTAAAAAAAAAACTCGTGATCAATTAAATAATTTTCTTAGAACCGATGCAAAACTCTTAACGATATTCTGAAGAATCTTCAAAGAAATACTTAGTAATAAATTCTAATTAACATTTTTTCGCATCATAATTAGCAAAACATTGCACTCTCCTAAGCCCCCATTTTTTTTTCTCAATCCTCGCACATTTTTCAATAAAACCTCATTAAAAGTTTTTAGAAAATGAATTCGGCATCTGTCAAACTTGCTGTCAATGTTCAAATAATTTGATGTCAGTTGAAACGACACGACGAGACTAACGAAGAGTCTTATTCCCAAAGGAATTAGAGAATAGCTTCTGTTTTGTGGAAAAGAATTTATTCTTATATTTTATTGGACACAAGAAAATTACAAAATTATCCTAGAATTTGAGAATACATGTGCGAGGTTAACTCAAAATTGAGTTTTCTACCATGAAACCATCCGAGTAATAAAAAAGTTAAATATTAAATTAATGAATATTATTTCGTTTCGAAGGGTAATAAGGAAGGGTTTGTGGTTCTAATTGTTTTTTTTTCTGTGTGATTGATTGAGTGTGATTGATGTTTTGTTATCTGTGGCCACGGCAGCCATATTGGTAGAGTGCGCGCAAGATAAGTCTGCGCGCGGCCGAAATCGGAACTAATCACGGTCCACCAAAGTGTGTGCCGTTTTATCAATTTTGATAGTAGAACTACCTGATTGTAGGAATATTTAACGGGAAAATTATGTTTAGCGATAAAAAAGTTAAGCTTAAAAAGCGGTAATTTGAACTTTTGCGATCACGGCAACGTTTAGCACGCCCTCAGTCGCGCGCAGACTTATCTTGCGCGCACTCTATTTTCATTGGGTATGTGGTTGGTGTCTTGCATGGGCTAAATTTTATTGTATTGCTAACTTTTGCCCGCGCCTTCGCTCGCGTTAATTTAGAATTTGTCAATCTTCAATCATGATTCGAAAGACACATGGCGCCATCTATTATCGTTATTATTGTTTTCCTCGGAAACAGTACTTTTTTTCGGGATGAAAGGTACCTTATGTCCGTTTCTGTACACCTGACAACGTATATGCAAAATTTCAAGATGATTGGTTCTGTGTTTAGGCGTGAAAAGGTAACAAACAAACTTACTTTCGCATTTATAATATTAGTTAGGATTTTGTTATAAAATTCTCGACTGTTCCTCAGGTTTGAAATAATGGAAAAATCATAAGATTATCAAGGCAATTCATCAATCATTCTATTATATTAGTCATTTTAAAAAACTTAAAGCCTACCTATTTATATGTATATTTTTACGACAAAATCTAAGCTTCTGTCTTTTTTAAAACCAAAAACGTCTCAAATTATTTATAAGACCGTAAATATTTTGAGATATACACGAATACTTAAAGTGACAGGTTAAAAACCCATCACCATTAATTACCAAATAACTATCAATAAAAAAACCATGAAAAATAAACTTAATTTATCACCACTGCATTGTCAGTAACAGTTTTCAAAATATTAAAATGCATACCTCATAAGTCATTATTAAAACGACTGTCGTTTTTATTGACGATGACGATCGTTAAAATCATTAATGTCGATTAATTTTGTCGACGATAAACTGACAGAAATTGACGGGGTTAAATTTAATTGGTGGAAAATTTCTGTGTGCATGGCGTATGTTTCTGGTACAATGCAGATGTTTGAATACAGACAATATCAAAAGTAAGTGATAATTTATCAAAGATTGACAATTGTTTTGTGAATAAAAACTTGCCAATTATTATTTTTGTTAACACAATATAACGATCAAATCAATCAAATCAAATGAATTTTTTTTTCACATAAACCAATACACGTGCTTATGAAAAGTCGAATTTAGGTGCACGGTTCCAATTAGTCGTTTCCTATGGAGAACAGCAGGAAAGAAACTCCACGGTTACTCTTTTAGAAAAAGGATATCTTTAACAACTTCATTGAATATAGTACTATGATTTAGGATAGTTAGAAGAGAACAATGTAGTCTTGACCATAGACCTGTGAGTATTTATTTATTTATTTAGGGAAAACAAACAATTGTACAATGTGAATATAGTAGATACAGAACATAATATTAAAAAATTAGGCAAATGTACAATCCACGACGTTTCCACAGATTACTAAGGTAAGAGTACAGTGTAGACACAATAATGTAATACCAATAGAGAAGTAGATTCTTTAAAGAATAATATAATGATAACAAACAACAAATATATGATAGAGAGACTGCTAATAGGGAAAAATGTAAGAATAAAACATTTTGCGATGACCCAAGTAACTTGCGAAAAGGCAAGCAGGCAGAAAAACAAGAAACAAATTCTGTCATTGACTGCATCTTTAAGAATAGTGAAATGAAGAATTTCCTAGTTAAACTATTTTTCTAATAAACATCAGGTAATATTGATTAAGAGACTTAAAATGAACTGATATAGTATTAATGATATTATTAAACATAATTGCTAGGGATATAGATGTAGTCTATTCAAAACCAATATTTATTTGATTCACCTCTTGTCTAGGAGTACTAAAATTTACCATTATATTATCAAAGACAGCAATTCTACCAGCATAGTCAGTATCCTCATTCATCTTCATGACTGCTTTAGCCCACATAGCTAAGCGAGCATGACCATCCAGGACATATAACTCAAAAAAATCGATAGTTCCTTTAAACCGAGCCAAATTCCGAGGGTACAGTAAAACTAAAAATTAAACAATCCGCCTTGGTCCTCTGCCAAGTATCTTTGTTTCATTGATGCATATCTTCGGGCTCTTGGCACGGGGTTCTGTGAAAACGGTCTCCTTGACTAGCAGCAGCGTTGATTTTCTTGATAAAAATTACAATATGTACGTGTCTTTTTAAATTTGGTTGTGTGAATAAGCGTATGGCTAAAGTTGGATGAACATTTGTATGAAGAATGAATCAAGATGGAAATTCTTCTAGATTCTGAAATATTGTTTCCGTTCTAGCAAATTTCTGATTTATAGATCTAGTCCACTCTAGAAATGGTCGTATGCTCTTTAACAAGCTCCAATTCTTTAAATCAGAATAGTGACGGATAGCAATATTTGATTCTAAAAACGCAACTGCCATTTCCGTAGTTAAAATTTGTCGATATACAGCTTCAATTGCACCTGATATAACTCTTTACCATCATCAGTATATCGCACACATAGATCTAAACAGAAAATAATAATAAAAAAAAAAAACAGGAGACGCAAAAAACGTATCTCTGCATTGTTTGTTATGTTTTTGTCATCTTCTGAACAATTTCATTTTTTTGAGTTGACTCTGTTTAGATCTAGATGTGCGATGTGTTTTTTTTCTTTCCAGTTTTTAGTTAACGTGTGGAAATCGGCCTGGATACCCTTTTCCCTGGGAAAGCAGATTATGTTGAACTATTATCAACTAACTTCACCATGGTGTTCCTGTGATCGGGCTTTGATTGCAGCATTCTCTATTTCATTCACTGCAATCCCGGCAAGTTTTTTTTACTCACTGCTAAATAAAGGCCTTCTCCCTTTTATACTATCCAGTCCTGGTCTTTGTCCGTCAACAACTATGCTCTTACTGTATTTGTTCTTTATTCATAAATTCTGATCCAAAGCAACTTCAAACCCAATTTTACCAATTGGTTTCCATAAATCCAATTTTAGCTTTGCCAACTACTGGCCCATATAATTCCATATAATATTCTACCAAACCCAAAGATCGTATTTTAATTCTAAAAATACCCTTTTCAGCTCTATTAAGTTTGTCGTATTCAAGTTTCAACAAAGCACGAAATATCGGTCCAATCTTAAATGTTGGCACTTATACCAGTGCAGGGGCTCTATCAATACAGATTTTTATCTCTGGACTTCCTGTATAGTTGGGGGGACCGTATTTTGTAGTTACGTACGTAGTTTTCGGTGCTGGGTTGAAAAAAGTGAGTAAAATCGTTTGGGGTAGTCCCGTACCTGAGTTATTTGATCATGTTCTAGGTATATGTGTATTTTTGGCCATTGCTTATCGGTACTGCTTCTATGCAATGCTTAACAGCTATTGCCAATTGAGTATGCTTCACTAGCGTTTCTCTTCCTTGGTCATCAGGAATCATTTTATCTAAAGAGGTGCCTTTGTTAAAAATACAATAATCATTATTGTCCATTTTAAGGTTGTCTGAAAAATTGCTAATTACTATAAGAACACCCATTTGTTTCTTTATGTTTTTTGTTTGTTCTGATTTGATGCATATCTCTTTGCCTTGGTCTGTGGTCACTACTTTTAATCGATAAGCCACTTGCTATCTTCGACTTAGCCGTGTTATACAAAATTGGATGAAATTTTGTTATATTCGTATTGAAAACGTTATAGCGGGTGATAGTGTAGTGTTGGTGTGTCCGGGGCTAAATAACTTAACTCCAGATAGCTTAGCACAAAGGTATATTTATTGTCACAATTTGCACAGAAGGAAATAGTTCACACAACACAGTAATACAGTCAGAAGCTATAGAAATTGAAGGAGTAGGAAAAGATCACAGCGATAGCATAAGGAAGATACATAAACAGCTGATATTCGCGACGTATATGAGTGAGCGCTCGGTTAGCAGGCGACACAGGCTTCGCGGACGAGGACAGTGAGCCGACTGGCGCGGCGCGTGGAACAAACTGCGCCCGCGCATCGTATTGAGTTAAAACAATAGATATAAGTTACTAGCGGCGGCGGTACGTTTCCAATGCACAACATGGCGAATGTAAACACTGTACTTTATTTAATTTAATATAATTTGTGTTACTTTAGTGTTAATATTCTGTTTGTGTTTTTGTTTATAGTATAGTTAGTATATAAGTAGATAATAAGATTTTGTATATAATTTTGAATATAAATAAATATCAAATATGTTGAAAATATATAATAATAAAATCTGTAAATTATCTATGATGATGAGTAAATGTTGATGAGGCTACATCACTCCCCCCCAGAGACCGTCACTACGGGCGATAATAATTCGGAAAGTGAACTGTACGGCCGGAACGCGTTCTTCTGACGTCATCCTGAGCTGGGGCATTCTGCCCTAAAGGAACAGGATCAGGGAAGGAAGTGGGACTAGGGTTAAAAGAGGGGGTAGGAGGAGTGGGGATAGGATTAGGAGATGGGTCAATCAGTATATAGGCCGGTTTGAGGCGATCTATGGATACAGTGACGCTTTTACCCTTAAATAATATTTTAAATGTTTTATCACTACGTTCTAGTACTTCGTAGGGGCCAGAGTAGGGAGGCTGCAAAGAGGCACGTAATGCATCGTCCCTTAAAAATACGTGACTAGACGAGTTCAGGTCTTTATAAATAAAGATTTTGTCTTTATTGTGACGTGCTGCAGGTGAAGGTTGGAGCCTTGATGCAAATTGGCGCAGACGAGTGGTGAATTCCGATATATCGGTGGAGTGGGAAGCTGTTGGCTGGAAAAATTCTCCAGGTAAACGTAACGGCTCACCGTATACCAACTCGGCAGATGATGATTGAAGATCATCTTTAAATGAGCTCCTAATGCCCAATAGCACCAAAGGCAACGTGTCCACCCAATTACCGTCAGCGTGGCACATTATGGCCGCCTTTAACTGTCGGTGGAATCGTTCCACTAGCCCGTTACAAGCTGGGTGATACGCGGTTGTTCTGCGATGTTTGAATCCAATCATTTTTCCAAGATATTGGAAAAGTGAAGATTCAAACTGTCGACCGCGATCGGTGACAATATCGGTTGGACATCCAAATCTGGATATCCACGATATCAATGCCTTCCCAACTGTTTCAGCCGTCATATCCGCCATGGGTGTGACTTCTGGCCAGCGTGTGAAACGATCCACAGCCGTAAAACAGTAGCGGAAGCCCTGTGAAATAGGCAGGGGACCAATAATGTCCACGTGAATGAAGGCAAATCGGGCGCGAGGCAGATCGAACGTGCCCAATGGAGAAGACACGTGACGATGAACCTTGGCGCGTTGACATGCCAAACATTGTCGAGACCACTCACGACAGTCTTTGCGCACACCAGGCCAAACAAATCGCTCAGCAACCAGTTTAGCGGTAGCGTTGGCGCCTGGGTGGCTAAGACTGTGAAGACTGTCGAAGAGTTGTTTCCTCAAAGGCTTGGTAATGAAGGGCCTAGGTGAAGGGGTGCTGACGTCACAATAAAGTTCTGCGTGAGAGTTGGGGATGCTTAACTTTTTAAGGCGGAGTGAAGATTCACCTCCCAGAAGTTGAGTCAGCTCTCGATCAGACGCTTGGGATGAAGCCAGCAAGTCTAAGTCGATTGGCATCTGCAGTTCCTCGATACGTGACAGTGGATCGGCGACGACATTGTCCTTTCCCGAAATATGTCTAATGTCGGTCGTGAACTGCGAGATGTAATCGAGGTGTCTGTACTGCCGAGGCGAACAGTTAGCTTTCCTTTCGTTGAAAGCATAACTGAGCGGCTTATGGTCAGTAAATACTACAAAATGCCTTGCTTCCACCATATATCGAAAGTATTTTATGCTTTCGTATATGGCTAAGAGCTCGCGGTCGTAGGGTGAATACTTCTGTTGAGAGGGACTCAACTTCCGCGAGAAGAACGCTAGGGGTTGCCAAACGTCATCTTTTAGCTGCTGCAAAACTGCACCCATTGCCAGGTCGGACGCGTCTGTGACCAGAGCGAGTTCGGCCTGACAATCTGGGTGAGCAAGTAGTGCAGCATTAGCGAGACTATCCTTGCAGCTGTTGAAAGCTAGCAGTGAATCACCAGACAGATCGACAGGATGAGATGCCTTAACACAGCCAGAAAGCAAGGCGTTCAAAGGGGCTTGAATTGAAGCGGAATGAGGTAGAAACCGCCTATAAAAGTTAAGCATTCCTAAAAATCGCCTAAGTTGCCTGACCGTCTTAGGTATGGGGAAGTCGTTTATGGCCTGGACCTTAGATTCCAGAGGTTTGGTGCCGGATGCAGAGATTCGGTAACCTAAAAACGTTACCTCGGTTGCACCGAAGACGCATTTCGATGTGTTGACAAGAACGCCATATTCCTTCATGCGAGTGAAGAGCTGTTGAAGGTGGGCTTCGTGCTGGGCCTCATCCTTGGAGAATACCAAAAAATCATCCAAGAATGCGTAACAAAAATCTAGGCCTCTAGTCATTTCGTCAACAAACCTCTGGAATGTTTGGCCTGCATTTCTCAAACCGAAAGTCATAAAAGGGAACTCAAACAGGCCAAAAGGTGTAGTGATTGCGGTCTTCTGTATATCGTCCTCAAAAACCGGAATCTGATTATAGGCCTTCAGCAAATCGATTGTCGAGAAGATAGAACAACCAGCGATAGCGTGGGAAAAATCGTGAATATGCCTAATAGGATAACGGTCTGGGATAGTCCGTGAATTAAGCATGCGATAATCGCCACAAGGTCGCCAGCCGTTATCCTTCTTAGGCGCGAGGTGCAAGGGTGAAGCCCAGGGGCTTTCAGAAGGACGCGCTGTGCCATTGCTGAGCATAAGCTCAAATTCCTGCCTAGCAATCTTAAGTTTGTCAGGTGCCAGTCTACGGGGTGTACATGAGATAGGAGGTCCTTGTGTAGTCCTAATGTGGTGTACCGTGTTGCAAATCACGTCGGGGTCACCAGTTATAGCGGGTGATAGTGTAGTGTTGGTGTGTCCGGGGCTAAATAACTTAACTCCAGATAGCTTAGCACAAAGGTATATTTATTGTCACAATTTGCACAGAAGGAAATAGTTCACACAACACAGTAATACAGTCAGAAGCTATAGAAATTGAAGGAGTAGGAAAAGATCACAGCGATAGCATAAGGAAGATACATAAACAGCTGATATTCGCGACGTATATGAGTGAGCGCTCGGTTAGCAGGCGACACAGGCTTCGCGGACGAGGACAGTGAGCCGACTGGCGCGGCGCGTGGAACAAACTGCGCCCGCGCATCGTATTGAGTTAAAACAATAGATATAAGTTACTAGCGGCGGCGGTACGTTTCCAATGCACAACATGGCGAATGTAAACACTGTACTTTATTTAATTTAATATAATTTGTGTTACTTTAGTGTTAATATTCTGTTTGTGTTTTTGTTTATAGTATAGTTAGTATATAAGTAGATAATAAGATTTTGTATATAATTTTGAATATAAATAAATATCAAATATGTTGAAAATATATAATAATAAAATCTGTAAATTATCTATGATGATGAGTAAATGTTGATGAGGCTACAACGTATTATTATACGGCTAAATCAATTATTAAGTATGGTGACCGCACATTAACTGCAATCACTTGATGTAGTCTTAGTTAATTAACATTAGTGACTTTGTTAACAACTGTTGCCTTGAAAAGAGACAAATCAAATTCTTGTAGCATATTAAGTGTTGCTCTGTTCGCCTCACAATTATTCCTTTCTCTAACTAGAACATCTGTCATATTCTTGATAATTACACGGTTCAGAATCCTCTTGATAAAAATTTGCTGTCAAATAATATCGATTGAAGTCTTCTGCAACGTATAATATCACTCTCGCTTCATTAAGTAACAGAAATTACTTATGAAACGTCAAAGGCATGCCTTCAAAGAAATGCTGAATATTAATGTTAAATGAGAAACGTGACTTTGATCTTTTTATTGGTACTAATGTTCTGATAGAATAAGCAACGATGTTTAGGTTACAAACAGTATGTGATTAAAAGTTTATAATTATGGATTTAATTTGTTCAATGAACAGAATATTTCGAATTTATATTATTTACAGTTTTTTTGTTCCAAGCAGTCTATGACGATATATGGATCATGTCATACAGTTAACACGTCTATTTATTTATTTAATAATTTATGTACACATAACACTTAATGAAAGATAAGTTAATCAGGACTAGCGTGCAAAAGCACTGCTTGCAGCGTGACATTTTGTCATCAAGTCACATTGTCATCATCGTATCGTAGTCAGCCGTGATGACACCCTGTACTTCCGTTCTATGCTCTATCATTTAAACGCCTACACATCCTCATGACCAAAAATTATTCCAATCCTTTTACTCAATTAAAACACCGTCAAAAACTGCTCTAAAAAAGGTAAACTTAAAAAAATATATACACGCAAAAACTCTCGACGAAAAATTTACTTTTTATTCACCTCTCATCCTTTGTGTTTACGGACGTACGCATTTGAAACTCACAGTTCTACGGTGCCTTTGAAGCGTGTCAATATATGCCCTGTTGTTTATTAAAAGCCTCCAGCTATGTTGTCTGTCCCAAATTTTGATAGAGGACTTCGTGTTTTATTAAAAGGGAAAAGAGCAAAAGTGTCGATTTTGGCGAATCGTGGATTTGACATTCGGAATTCATATTTGTGTTGGATGTTACAGGTTTTGCGTATTATTTGAAAGGCAAAAAGAGACGGCTTAAACACGGTAATGTTATTTATCTAAGTTTCAATCAAAATTTAAAATAGGATTTTCCAAAAAATAACGATTCGAAATTTCAAATTTTGTGACATTATTTACACACACAGCACCATCTAGTCCCAAACTAAGCAGAGCTTGTACTATACTAATGAATATTATAATACTTATTATATACTTTTTTTGACATTCTTATAATACATAAAAAAACACCCAGACCAACACAAACACTTATGTTCATCAGATAAATATTTGTGTTCTGTGGGAATCGAACCCACGACCTCGTGATCAGCAATCCGACACTCGAACCACTAGACCACAGACGTCGTCGTCGTCAAATTCGTTTCCAATTTCGTATAACCAACAGATAGTTGCTTCAAGTCTAGGTGCATGTGAGTGTTGCTCCAAGTCTAGGTTTTAGTGTCTGAAACAAACTCACTCATACACACGCACCCACGATACAGGTGAACCCTAGAGTGGAGCTAGGTTTAAAAATAAGAACAGATAAAGAGCTATTTATTTCTGGGTACACACGGCTATACAGGCTGTCCCTGGAAGTATGGATCAAATCGAATAGGGGGGTGGGCAATGTCATTTCCAAATTTTTTAACCCTGAGAATATCTGTACAATTTTTTACGGTTCAAAAGTTATGACCAATTATTGTTTTTTTTTCAATCACTTCGCATAGAAAAAAATCATAAAAAAACTATCAGAGCTATCATTTTTTTCAGGACCTTGGCGAACAGTAGGCATTTCTTGTAGAAAAAACATTTACAGCAAAGGCTTTTTTGGCCTGGCAAAAATTTTACTCAAGTTTTTACTATTACAAGTTTTGAAACGATCTTGCCCTCGCCCCTATTCGATTTGATCCATACTTCCAGGGACACCTTGTATATGAACTTATATATTTCCAGTATAAAATGAGCACTCATTGAAGGGAACTGTACTATACAATGCCAGATCAACTCTTATTAAAACTGTATTGCTTGATATCTCAGACCAAATAAAAAACCAAGACATAGCGCTGCGAACAACAAACTGAAGCATGCGCAAAACTACGCCTCGCTCTGTACATACACGTTCACACGCACATATTTACACCAAACTACAACTAAACGGCTTATTATTTTCCAGGTGACTAATAACTTAAAAGGCGACTAAGTGTTTGCAACTAATAAAATGAGGCGAGGAGCTATAAATAATGACTTGGCGACTAATAATGTTAGCAGGGTGGTTAAGGGGAATCCCGACATGGATAGGTTAGGTTCGAAGGGGATGACGGGGGCTAGAGTGAGCGAGCGAACGAAGCCCCCGTCATCCCCTTCGTGTTAGGTTACTTTAAACCCTGCAGACAGAAATAGGAGCCCCGCACAGCGGGGCTCCGTCGACTTAAGCTCCACCTAGTTTAAAAAGAAAAACCAAAAGATCACTGCCAATTTAAATTTAAACAAAGCTTACAACTAAAAATAAAGCTGCTACTTTATACTTAAAATGCTACTTCACTGTAGCTGCCAACCTATTATTTTTGCTACCCATTTTAATTATTTTTAAAACCCTAAATCAGATTATGCCTCACAACACGTACACATGTTTATGAAACCGGCCTCACTTCTATGTTAACAACGCTACGTCTTATACCATTACAAAAGAAATGATTAGACTAAAACTCAATTACATTGGTCACTTCAAATTAATTTGATTTTAACAGCAAAAAGTATAAGTCCTTTCAATCTATTTCAACGTAGCGTTTGTCGCTCTCCAAGCCTGCAAGGGTACATTGTTCAAAGGACTAGTCAGGAGTTCATTAACAAATGAAATGGCATGTCGGATTTCTTGGTTTTTGAACGAAACGACTGCCGTTTGACTTCCCCTGTCTAAAGGCTAAGCCACACTACACGCGGGTCATGAACGGGGCGGGTCGTTGGCAGACCCGCGTTCAAAATGAATTTTTATTTCACATAAACAATAACAGACTGATGAAAAGTCGAATTTAGGTGCACGGTTCTAATTTGTTGTTACTTATGGAGCCGGCGAGAAACTATACTTGGGAGCAAAGAAATCGAGCCACCTCTTTTTCTCGTGTCCAGGGGGCTTAGACAAAGTAATAATTTAAAAACGATAACGAAGTTCGAAAAGACTAAAATGTATGGGATTGACATAAGCCTCGTTAAGTCACGTGGTCAATCGTCATCGTTATCGCAAGTTGGTAGACAATGTTATACTTCGAAACGAAACGATAAAGAAACGATTTGTTTATCGTCATACAAATGCGTAGACAAGCAGCGCTTTTAGTGTTCGCCTTCGCTTCGATCGTGATCGCCAAAAAAGATAACGAAACGAATGTTAAAACGTTGTAGTTATTGATACTATATGGTCGGATTTCATTCAACAGCGGATTTTTGACACTGAGTGATTACATACTCTTAGGCCTTCCCCAGGCGAGGGTATCCATGAGGATTTTTCAACGAAAAAAAAAAATGGTATTTATTCTGTGCTAGAGGCATTATTGCAGATCGAATAAAATATAAAATGCATTCTTTACGTTTATTGTGGGCTGCACACAATGAGAACACCTGGGAGAGGCGCCAAAGGCCTTTTTTTTGTGTTGGAGTATTTTGGACTTCCAATCTGCCCCCACGTTTATTGAATAAAGATCAGTCATAGTCATAAGTATGTTATAAGTGTAAATGAGATTAAAACGCCAAAAATTTAGTAAGTACTTTTGAAATAAATTGAAAAATAAATAAACATTCGGGGCATCTTCTCATGTGGCCATCGGACCCCAAAGTATAGCTTGTACTATGGGTGTCAGATACTGATCATCATCATCATATCGAAAATCCCCAGTCTAGTAATAACAGAGAAGCGATTACAAGCCAACCTTCATAACCGTAAGGGTGTCTTTACTTGTCCAGACAAAACCAACACACATGAACAAACATTAATCAGATGAATGATTATCTCAGCTGGGAATCAAACACAAAACCCTTGAAAACATAGTTAGGATTGCTAGCCTCTCTTCCATTATACCAGTCTTTCCAAAAATGTTCATTAAGTCCTTATTTTTTTCCACATGTCTGTAGTCTTGCTGACACCACCAATAACAGAATTCAAAATGTTGGTAAGTTCAGTCCATAGTCGGTCTAACCTTACCAGACCTTGTGATCCAGCAAGAGGCCTCGCCAGGTCACCATGGCTGTAACATAAACAAACAAAGATTCAAAAGTATTTCATTGATAAGATCGCGTCATTGTTTACATTACACACTCATGAATAAAACTTGGATTTACTTACGTTTCCATATACTCCAGCAGCGTTGACAATTGTTCGGGACTTGCTCGCACTCTTGATTCCATGTTTTATCACAATTATAACTAAAACAACAACTTAAAAATTCGCGGGTTTGATCCGATATGACACTTCTTGACTGATACTGACAGCAAAATTTTCGTTTCTTAACGAATTAGCAATTCGACACAACGATCGCGACAATAGAGACGATGACGAATGTAGATATCGTTTCGCTACGAAGCGATGTTACTTTGTCTAAGGACCCTGGTTATTAGTTTTGGTTTCATGAATCATATAATTCTAAATACAAAAAACTACCCTCATTGTAAAGGTTATCAAATAATCTTTTAGGCGATATTTGTTTAAAATTGATCTGTTCCACAATACCAAAAATAATATCAATTATACCTACGTGAAAATTGAAGTGGCTCGATTTCTTTGCTACCAAGTATAGATAGTTACTCTTATGAACATTAGAATAAACATATTCGCAATTTAGGTTTAGATACAATAATGTAAGTGGAGTTAAGTGAGAACAGTGTAATCTTAAATACGATAGGTAGTTGAGAGAATAACATAACAAAACATCACGCCTGTATTCTCCGAAGGGTTGGGCAGAGGTGTACAGTACACGCTCATTTCGCCGTTATGTTTAAGTCCCATGTAATAGGGGGCGAGCCTATTGCCATCAACCGGGCACAAATCCAGACATCGAGCTGCTACTGATAAATTCCACACGGAAAAACCCAATAACACTGTCCGACCTGGGGGCCGGACTCAGGACCTCACGCTAGACCAAAGAGGCAGATTTTTTTGTATCGTAAAAAAAATATGTAAGTCTAGGCTAGTATTCAAAGCCAAAGTCAAAGTTTTTTATTTCAAGTAGACCAAATTACAGGTGCTTTTAAAACGTCAAAACTAGGTGCACTTTTATTACTACTAACTATTTATTACTATATACTATTAACTTTACACCTCTATAAGCCCCTGAAAGACCGAAGCCTTGATGTTTATATTTATAGTAAATATACCCTTTGGTATCCTGGAAAATGGAGAATAAGGCAAAAATACTTCTATAAGTGCTTCTAGCAAGTTCCGAGAATGTGTTTCAGAGAATAACTTCTCATAAGTAAATACAAGTTCACAATTCTTTTAAAGGCATACGCTGTTTCTAAGAAATACTTTCTGAGTGATATTGAGTAAATTCTTTTTAAAGGTTTCGCCATACTTACGCTGGATGCGAGCGGGTCATGTCGATAGTGGACCCGCGTCCTCATTTGATGTCACCCGCGTCCTCATTTGATGACATGTGACAGATTACTATAAAACATGTCACACCAAACCGTCAAATGTTTTATGTGTAGTATAGCTTTCTTTTACCTTTTGTAAATGTGAGAACTTCGTAGACTTGCTAAATGCGTCGCTATATTTTGTTCTACTTAGTTTTTTCCCGACTCTGTTGGAGTCAGCTTCACGCCTAACCAGATGCTGCTAAATACCAGTATTTTACGCGGAGCGGCTACCTTCAGGCCTCCAGGGGGTCTACTCCCTAAGCACGAAGTCCGTGGTGTGGCCTTAGTTACGAGCGTTTCCTACTCCCTATCACCTATGGACATACGATTATTTCGGGGCCCGAACTATGAATGAATGACAACACGATTTGACGGTTGTCCCTACTACCGATGTATTTTTGCCTGTCCGAAAAGTTGAACTTGACACTTGTTTTGTTCACTCCTACGTTTCGGGCTACTTTCGGATGGGCGACTAACTTCGTTGACGGACTTAGGAAGCAGGCCCCCAGATACGGGGCAAAGCCGAAATCCGAATTTTGACCGGTTGTCAGACTTTCGAGCTTCCGACTTCCCGTAACGACTGTCATAGATATTCATATGACGGTTTAACGTGCTCTCCGAAACACGGAGGGGTCTTAGTGTGTAACGAATGGTCACCCATCCACGGACTGACCGCGGCAAGCGCAGCTTAACCTCGCAAATCATATGATCCGCACTGTTATTAACTAGCCACGATACCTCAAAAAGAGTTAAGATGAATAAGACTACACCCACACCTTTCCCCAAAAATAATTTACGCCTCAAAGGTCCCTAAAAGTCTAATAAACTACGAGAACCAAAGCCAAGGCTCGCAATCAAGCAACACAATAGGGCCTCAAATAGTGGTGAGGGCAAATACAGCTCTAAATGAGGTGCCTAAGTGTGGGTCAAGCCTTTCTTGTCCTTATTTGACCGTGAGTCTTTAGTTCCGAATATATTTTTTTTGTTTTATTTTTGACCGTTTCAATGGGTGGGTAAAGGGTTCGATCGAAAAAAAGGTTTATTGCACATTTTACCCCTAATTTAAATACCTGCTTTTGCTGTCGCGCAGTCGGGTAAAAGAGGAGGTGTTCGGAGTAAACCTAATCGACTACAGTTTGGTGCAGTGGCTGAGCGTTTGGCTTCTGTGCTACGGGTCATGGGTTCGATTCCCGCACCGATCAAAAATTTGTATGACCTACAGATAGTTGTTTCGGGTCTAAGCGGTTGTGTATGTGAGATTTGTGTCTATAAACGCACCCCCGATACAGGAGATATCCTAGTGGGTTGGACCCTACTGTGTAGTGTATTTGTGTACTAGAATTTATAGTTGTTATAATTATAAGTACCTAGAATATCGCTAGTCCATGGCTGGACACACTGTATAGTTTATAATGTCATTGTAAAATGCACATTTAGTTGAACCATTGTAAACCTTGTATATGTTGGCAAAGCGGTTTCTCATTTTCCGAGAAATGTATACAGAGTTTGTGCTGGAAAAGACAAGAATAATGAAAAGAAAATTTATATTGTATTAATTTAGGTTAAGGTTTCTGGTTATTACTAATTAGCATTCGTAAACAAAATACTTAGAATAATGAAAAAGAAAAAAAATAGGGAAGTTGTTTCGCAACTGCATTGTGTGTGTCAATAAAGTGTTTGTGTGTGTGTCAATGAAGTGTGTGTTTGTGTGTGTTTGAAGTCGACTGAAGAATTACGGCGTTGTCAGTATATGTTCATTTTCTTCATATTTTAAGGCCAATAGTTATTCAATCGTAAGTTGAAAAATTGGTATTTTTAAAAATGTAAAAATGACAGAAAGAAATTTGGTTTACCTTTAATACCTGCCTATTTAAAAACGAGTTATTAGATATTTTCCGTTGAAGCCCAGGGTTGAAATGCCCGAGAAATTTCCTCATTGGTATCGTGGTTGCAAGCGCAGCTTCTGAGGTTGAAATCCTGGTATCAGATAGTGCTATTCCTCCTTATTACAAAAGATGGTCTAAGAAAAACCTAGGTTTTAAAATAGCCCCGTCTCTTTTTGTTATATGACATAAGAAAGTGATTGGTATATTTTAATCCTGGGTTAACCTTAGTCTTGGTTTAAACCATCTTTTGTAATAAGGCCCATTGGGTTTAACTTGGCTTGGATTCTCAAAAGCAGCTCAAACCTTGAAATTCTGCGCTGTAATAGGCCCTACTACACGGTGCCTCAAAACCACTTCATGCTCCCTTCTAAAGGATCATAGACCTTTTTGTATGTTATCATACATCTTTCCATACAAGTCTCAAGATATCTTTCAGTTCTTTCTTATTCCCAAGCACGTCAAAGTCTCAAAAAGAACTACACAGTCGGGTTTTAATTAGGCCCGCCTTATCTACTTTCGCCAGGCGTCTAGAGGGAAGGAAGTTGAAAAAGTCAATAATTACCTTTTCCCACGGTCAGAAGTGGCTTTTAGTAGATGGGTGAGGGCACAGTGATAGCAGGAAGCGGGTCTGAGAATGCCAAATTTTGTTAGACGATTTTTTTGGAGTATTGCAGGAGTCGTCGTGGTGGCCCGGAGGTTACAGACCCGCTAGTTAAGCACCGGGTTGCGGGTTCAAACCCAGGCATGTACCAATGTGACTTTTTCAATTTCATATGTACTTTCTTAGTTAATCTAAGACGCCACTGACATACGGTGAAGGAAAACATCGTGAGGAAACCTGGACTTTAATGGTCTGAAATCGCCAACACGCAATGAGCAAGCGTGGTGATTAATGCTCGTTCCTTCTCTGTACGAGAAGAGGCCTTTGCCCAGCAGTGGGACAGTTACAGGCTAATTTTTATTTTATTTTTTATTTTATTGGAGGAGTCGGTGTGCTCATTTTTTTATCACAATGTGTAGAAACCTATATTAAACGTTGAAGGGAGGGGCTCATCACTACATAGTATAAAACAAAGTCGCCCGCTGTCTGTTCCTATGTATGCTTATATCTTTAAAACTACGCAACGGATTTTGATGCGGTTTTTTTTAATAGATAGAGTGATTCAAGAGGAAGGTTTTAAGCTATAAAACGTACACGTGCAAAGCCGGGGCGGGTTGCTAGTGAGTAATAAATCACTGCGTGAATTAACAATTTGCGGGATTAAGCTGCGCTTGCCATGGTCAAACCGTTCGTTCTACATTGATACCCCTCCGTGCTTCAGAAAGCACGTTAAGCCGTCGGTCCTGTTTGTCATACGAATATCTATGATAGTCGTTACGGGTAGTCAGAAGCCCGGAAGTTTGACAACCGGTCTAACCTTAGGATATCGGCATTGCTCTGTAACTGGGTTGCGGAGGTTTGATGGCAGTCGCTCCATGTAAAATACTGGTATTTAGCCGTATCTAATTAGACTTGAAGCTGAACCCAACTTACATCACAATCCATTTTCAGAAGAAAGTAACGGTTTCTTGAGAATACAAAGTTTCGATTGCCTTTATAGTTAGTAGAATGTCACTAAGTTCCAATATTATTTTCAATCCATTATCTTATTTACTGCCTATTCACCAGTAAGCCTTTCATTTAGTTTCACATACACAGGTTGAAAACGTTTGAAACGCTTATTGTTGGCGCCATACCTAACGCCATCTATCGCTCTCATAGTGAAACTAACTTTGACACAAACTCATAGATGGCGTGCACCTCAAAACTTAAATCAATGTGGATTGAAAGAAGCTTGGGAAAGAAGCCTATCGTCACTACGATTTGCATTCGGCTACCACTTACTTGTACCTTAATATTATTCTGTAATTCTGTATAAACGTTGAAAAAGTATACCGATTTATGTACTTCATTAATCATATAAAATAAACGCAATCATCTCACGAACAATAAACGTGTTTATTGAAGAAGCCCTGGACGACTCCTGACTCCAAATAATCCTAAGAAACACTTACAACGCTTTTGTACTCTAAAATCAGCAAATCTTCCCGCTACCGCTTATGCTTAAAACCCCACCCTAACCTTACAAGCGGCACTTCTAATTGCATTATTAACCTGGCACATTTCGATCGGCGGAACCCTTTTGTTTTTTCTCTTTTTTTGGGGTTCCCTGGAAGCTCCTACAGAATTAGATTACGGAATTATTTAAATCTATTATAACGAAACAGGACTTCTTAGGAAGTTGGAGTTTTTGGTGTTTTTGGTTTTGGACTGTTTACTAGACAAGGAAATTTAAATTTTTGAAATTTGTAAATATTACGGTTGATTCCTATTAGGTTATGTGCGTAGGTACAGTCAACCAAAAAAATAAATATCATCATCACAAACATCGCCACATCGACCGGTCCTGAGCTTCTCGCGTACCGGAAGGTGCAGCGTGGGCAGGCCTCCCAGCAAGATAGACCGATGATCTGGTGAAGGTTGCGAGAAGCAACGATAAATAAATATAAAGATACATAAAACAGGCAACTTATTACATTCGTTTTTTAACAGAGTTATGGGTGTGTTGAGTGGACAAGTCTTTGCGATCGTTTGTCTGACCGTGTCTTCGTATAAAAAGTTACTACGCACACAATTACAGTGACAATGTTTGCCTGTATACCTAACTCTTTTGTTGACTGTACAAGTGTAGCTAATGCCTACGTTACTGATCGTAATAGAACAAATCGTAAACACGATAGCATGTATAAGCATGCTTACGCACCTAATAGCACATGTTCGTAATTTATGCGCTATGTGTGCTTTTTTGAGGCATTCCATTTAGCGCATCAATTTGATGAGCACTAATTCGAATCGCACCAATAGTAAACAATTTGAAGATCACCAATTCCAATTGCAGCAACAGTAACTAATTTGAATAGCACCAAGTTTAATCTCACCAATAGTAACCAATTTGAAAAGCACCCTTTACAATCGCACTAATAGTAACCATATTGAAAAGCACGAATTGAAATCGCACCAATAGTGACCAATTTGAAGAGCACCAATTCTAATAGCACCAATTGTAGCCAATTTCAAGAGCACCAATTTGAATCGCACCTATAGTATTCCTATTATTATTGGTGCGCTAAATGGAACACCTCTTTTATTTAGACAGCTTTTAGAGAATTGACGCTAATTAATATGATTAGGCTCAAAGGACCAAAATTTAAACAAACAAAAAACTCTTAATCCTTCACCCCTTTTCACCCCTTAATAAAACCATCAGCTGATACCTAATTAAGGATAAAGATGTCCGTCAAACTGACGACTTTTACCTAATTTTCTTTCCCATCACTTATTCTGAACATCCCTCGAAGTTTGGCAAAGAAAGAAGGAAAGAAAAAGGGTCTAACGAATATACAGTTTGCGAGTTAGTTTAGTAAATGTTTAGACAGACCTTGAATGGTAAATAGATAAGTGAGGAAAGCATTAAAAAAGGGTCTTGTGTTAGTTCTTCTCTTGTGTGGAGAACTATGAGAATAGCACATGCTGTGGTGAATCGATTAGCTAGTTGGCATGTTTACGACCAATACTCAAACCACACCAAAGAATATTGATTGTAAAAATCATAGTGCGAAAATTGGCCCATCGCTCGATAGATGGCGTTGGCGTCGTTAGATCACGCTGTAGTTTCGTTCGCAACATTTAGTATGGGTCTTTGAACTTGACTTAAACAAAATATGAATACCAGCTAGGTCAGAGTACGGATGTGCTTTAATTGATCATCCCCAATCCTTCTAGTGTTTCTCAATAGGTCAGCAGATCAACTAGTGTAGTTAGTAAACACAGCAAGTTTGGTAGCGGGGCTGACTGCCTATGGTTCACTGGATATCCTTAAGCATCATGAAAAAAGGAGGCTCTTTAAATAAATAAGCCTGTAACTTTCCCACTGCTGGGCAAATGCCTCTTCTCACACACAGAGGCACAAGCAGTGATTACCACGCTTGCTCACTGCGGGTTGGCGATTTCAGACCATTAAGTCCAGGTTTATGTCAGTGGAATCTTAGATTAATTAAGAAAGTAGATATGACATTGAAAAAGCCGCATTGGTACCTACATGCCTGGGGTTGAACTCGCATATTAAGGTCATATTTGGGGTCAAGGATTAGAAGATCCATTTTATGAATTCTTTACCAAAGCAGAGAGAAATAATTTAAAAAAAAAATGGCATGACCATAAAAAGTACCGAGTTTTGAAATTTTCAAGCGCAGTTAGCACCTTTACTATTTCGCTATAAAATAAGCATACTGCGTCATAAGCTATAACATGACGTTCACACCATACTCTATATCACAAGCCGGTGTACTATGTATAAGTAACCTATTTGACGGCGATTCGTCCGGCGACGGACGGGGCAGAACAAGGCGGGGCGGGGACCCGAAAATCGTACGATATAGCTCTGAGAATCGCTCAAGTTTGTCGTGTACAGCAAGCTAGTACTTTATAGCATAACGTGTCCATATAAAATGTATGCTGAGCGATATCGTTGTGCTATACAATATTTGCTATAATTATGCTATTTATATTAGCGTAGTCTGAATTGCGCTTAGAACTTAATGCTACAATTGGTCCGCGGATTTGTATCCCCTTTCCGACTAACCTAGTACATTTTTATCATCCTACCCACATCTGCATATAACGATCTAAAAGATTCATATATTACAAGTAATATCCCGCACTATAATCTAATCCATATTTCATTGTAAGAATCTTCCCGTACATCCCCCCGTTGCCATGGTTACGGAAGCCATAACGCTGCTTCACAAAGAGCTCGTCATTCACGGCGTATTGATGGAATGTATTGTGGAGTTGTGTACAACCTTATGTGGTATGTTTTTAATGTATTAAGAACAAGAAAATAATGGTGGTATGGAAGTAGTTAGCCGACTTCAAAATGGGAGGTTATTACGTATGTTTTTGCTAGGGAGTTTGTTGCGCCGTTTCTTCTTCATAGCATAAACACTAGGAAGTTGTGAAGGGCGGGCCTTTTTGGGAACTGACTTTTGTAATATTGATGTTCAAAAAAAACTAAGTAATTATAGTTTATTTTGAATAAATGGGTTTTGAAGTTGAATTATCGTATTGTACAGTCAACATCGAAAGTGACGCGGTGTCTTACGTAGGCGGTTCAAAGGAACGCGAATTGCGAAGCGATCCGATGCGGTGACAAGCGAATTCAATGCGATACAGTGCGAAGCGGCGGTTTTGTCCTACGAGCTCGCGAACCGCCCGCCGCGCGCCGCCATCATTCAGTAGCACTGTACGGCACCGCATCCAGTTCGCGCGAAAATATCAAGCCAACTGATCGCGTTCGCTTCGCTTCGCGCCGCGCCGCACCGCACTCCACGTGCGTTTGGTCACGTAGGCCACTTAAATAGGTATCGACAGTTTGTTGTTTTCGGATCGCGCCGCGCCGCTTCGCGTCTCTTCTAGATCGCTCACGTAGAATGCCGCGTAAGTGAGATGAGTGTTCAAAGTTACAAAAGTGTTGCGAATGATAACTTGACAGTTATAATTTTTCTGTTACTCACAGTGGAATTTATAAGGCGGATATCAGTGGAAATACCTGTAGTGGACGCCCTAGAATGACAAACACCAATGTTATTAGTTCTTCAAAAAAGACAGGTGCGGTACTCTCAACGTGCATATATGACAAGATGTATGAACATGGACGAAGTGAAAGGAATATGTTAGAATCATAGCATGTAGCGTTCTAGTTTCTGCCGAACTCCATGGGAAAATGGTGCGAGTTTATATATGTAGTCACGGTGACTCTGTGTAAATTATTAAGAGGACCTACAACATTTATTGATGGAATGTGTTCATGAATTCGGTAGAAATAATTTGGTAAGTTCCCTGAATTTGAACTGGGGCCCAATTCTCCTAAAATAAATTGTTGCCAAACGCAATCGAACCACAACCGTCAGTCAGTTTTTGTTTTCGAAAACTTTCAAAATGATTGATTTTGTTTTTTGTGTCAAACAATTCGACAGCTTTTGAAATTGAGAACTGTCTGAATAAACGGTTCGGCCTTGGTTCAGTTGTGATTTATCAAGATTTATTTTAGGAGAATTAGGCCCCAGAACTGATGTAGGCATGTTCCATACAATTCTATCTCAACCAAATGGCGACGATGCGAAGGTTTTGTTCAATTTCATGGCCCCCGCCAGTTGAAAGTAGAATTGTTTAGGATAGGCCCGTTTAAACAAATAAAGAAAAAAAAAACATCCTCATCTTGGGGCCTACTCCTTAGTCCGTCAACGAAATTAGTCGCCCGTCCGAAAGTAGCCCGAAACGTAGGAGTAAACAAAACAAGTGTCAAGTTCAACTTTTCGGACGGCCAAAAACACATCGGTAGTCGGGACAACTGTCAAATCGTGTTGTCATTCTTAGTTCGGGCCCCGAAATAATCGTATGTCCGTAGGTGATGGGGAGTAGGAAACGCTCGTAACTAAGGCCGAAACCAGGGACTTCGTGCTTAGGGAGTAGAACCCCAGGGGCCTAATTCTCCTAAAATAAATCTAGATAAATCACAACCGAACCAAGGCCGAACCGTTCATTCAGACAGTTCTCAATTTCAAAAGCTGTCGAATTGTTTGACACAAAAAACGAAATCAATCATTTTGAAAGTTTTCGAAAACAAAAACGGACTGACGGTTGTGGTTCGATTGCGTTTGGCAACAATTTAATTTAGGAGAATTAGGCCCCTGGTTAGGACTGAAAACTGACTGAAACCTAACAGTACATAATATCCTGGAAAATAAAAGTACGAGTATAATATTTCTTATAAAAGGAATTTCAAACTGAACATTTTATTTTATATTTTAACGAACTACCTAAGTGATGTTTTTGCCTGAAACTGACGTGTTATTAAAATAATATATAGATTTCAGTACAAAATATTGGTTAATAAGTCTCGTAATGCCGACTTAAAGAATAGCACTACCCCATCTCTTCCAGTGGGTGTCGTAAAAGGCGACTAAGGAATTCTCTAAAGGATGGGTAGCAGCGTTCTCTGAGTACTTTAACAACTATACTGCGATCGCCAACTCGCCTGCCAAGCGTGGCGATTACGGCAACCCTCTCCCCGCTTTTGGGGGAGGCCTATGTCCAGCAGTAGACGTCTTTTGGCTGAATGATGATGATGAAAGTTAATAAATACTTTACGATATTTTTTATAAGTCTCAAAATCACTTTTAAAATAGGAGAAGGGATTTTACCATGAAATAACGGAATTTTTATTAAACGATGTGACGTCAAACCTATTTAATACGGTTAACCGAAAGTTCTGCGATATCCTAAACTGTTAACACCAAAGTATAATGACTAACCGAAATATACAGTGTGTTAACGAATTCGTGTAATTCCATCAAACCCCGTGATCTACTTACTGGTGACACTGATTAACCCTTTTTCTTCTTCTCTCGTGTCAGCACGAGCTATACAAAAATGGCTCATGATGTGGTGAAGAGATTAGCCAGTTAGCAAGGTTGGTAGCGGAGCTGACTGCCCAGGGTGCGCCGGACGTACTGAAGTATCGTCACTCGTGGAGGCTCTTTTCAAGCACCCCAGAGATTAACCTTAAAAGGGTATTTCCGAAAACAAAATGAAAAAAAAATCAAAAAAAAATCTTAGTTTGCTATTTCTGAGTCATTTTAGAGTCCCGAGTTACCTGACTGCAAAGAGCGATATCGTGTTAGTCGTACCCGCCAGCCGTGTCACCGTGCTTTCATTAATTTAAGTGGGGAATGGAAATGACCACTCAAAAACAAAATCTGCAATTTTTTTTTTATTATTTTTTACTGACTCCTTATTTATTAGACGGTTTAGATATGATCAATTACAGCAACCGCACGAAAAAAAAAGTTTTTAATTTTTTTATTTTTAATCAAGCTAAATCCCGTGCAGGACTTATCTACACCAGTCTCATCTCAGTCTCAGATCATGTCTTTTTAAGGAATTATACGAATTCGTTTACACCCTGTACCTATTGATTAAATAACGGTATCGATATTTAATGTTCTTTGCGGTCCGAATAAATGAATAAATTAAATTGTTATTGTTCGGACATCAAATTTCGTCAACAGATCTCAGTGGCTGTTGGTCATAAATTTTAATAGATACTAGAGGTCGCTTGCAGCTTTGCCCGCATGCTTTTCTCTAGTATATTATGCATATTATACATATAAACCTTCCTCTTGAATCACTCTATGTATTAAAAAAAACCGCATCAAAATCCGTTGCGTAGATTTAAAGATTTAAGCATACATAGGGACAGACAGCGGGAAGCGACTTTGTTTTATACTATGTAGTGATACAGATAGTTTAAATTAGTTTCAAGAAATATTATGATTCATTCTTAAGTATGCGTCCTATTGCGCGTGAAAATTATCGGTTTTTATTTCTTTACAAGACCAAGTTTAGTACTTTTTCCAGATGAAATTCCAGAGGAAATGTTCCCATCAGGCTTAATAAGACTATTACATTGGTCTTCATAATACTATTTTAAAGCCAAATCAAAACATTTAGTTTGCTATATTTATTTTTTCTGGCAACTCAAAACCAATACAAAGTGCCACACAGACCGCAACAAAGCCAGGTTCCCACCTTTGTGTTGAGCGTCGCTTGTCAGACAGCAATATCCGGTTACTGACCGCAAGCTATAAGTGTGGAGCGGGCTTAATGTTTCGAGTGTTTTCGTAGTTTGTGGGAGGATGGGTTGGGGTAAGAACAATTTTGAATCCTGAATTTCGTGGTCCTTCGTTACGGAAATTTCACACCACTTGTAAAGGACAAATTAAAATAAGTTGCAAAAATAATGTGGAATCTCTTTTTAATCTGTAGTACATTCATTATAATTTGGTTTAAGTGGGTAAACTGCCCGTTATCTCTTTCCGTTCTACGTAAGGCCTGAATTACATAGAAACGGCATAAGGCGCAGGCACGGCGCAGGCGCGTCAGTTTCATGCATTTTTGTGCCGCTTCAAATTTTTTTCGTACAAAATGTATGAAATCGATGCGCCTGCGCCGTGCCTGCGCCTTATGCCGTTTCTATGTAATTCACGCTTTACAGCGGTTACGCACTGCATCCGATCCGAAACCGTGAAAATACGTTCCGAAGTAGCCATAGAACTATTTGTATGGTAGTTTACACACCACATCCGGCATCCGTCATCCGATTTCTATCCGTCATCCGTGAGTTTCTAATTCGGAAGAACAATTGACGGACGGAAGTAGCCGTAGTACTGTTTGTATGAACGCTTTCGCATTACCTCGGATTCAAATCGGACGCCAAATGGATATGCCAAAATGGCCCCTGAATTGTTTGAATTTGGATCAGAGACCGGACAAGTGCGTAAGCGATATCCGAATTCGGTCCGAGATTTTTACTCTAGATCGGTATTTTCACGGATTCGGATCGGATGCAGTGCGTAAAGCAATATCCGAATTCGGTCCGAGTTTTTTATATCCGTATTTTGACGGATTCGGATCGAATGCAGTGCGTAATCGCTCTTAGGTTAGCTGGAAGAGATCGCCTGCCCATTGTACATAAATATATTGTGTAAATGTTTGTATTCCTTTATTGTTCACCGGTGTATTATGTACAATAAAGTGCATAAACAAATAAATAAACTAACCTTCGGTCAAAACATCAAATAAATAAACCAAATTTCGATCGAAACATTTATTTTGCCTTAAAAATGCTGATACAAATGTCGCTCGTTCTAATCAGTTTAAATGAGTAAAACTTTAATTCGGTGAATTCACTTCACCGTTTTTTATTATTTAATTTATTTGCGTTTCACTCTTGTCGGACCTGATGGTAAGCGCAAACAGTGTCTCAGATGGAACACACGAATTCAAGTAACAGAGATAAAGAGGCATTCCCCTATACCCCTCTGGCTCTCACATACACACGACGGAACACAGTAAACTGCTTGGCGCCGGACTTTAATGTGAGGGTGGTAGCTAGCCAGGCGGACCGTATAGATCCTACCACCAAGCGTGCTGGGTTTTGTATAATCTTACAATACGCGTCTATTCCCAGCGTGCGGTGAGGAAGTTTTATATTCTAGACCATCCCCACACGGATTAAACCTACCTACCTACATTGTTCTACCACAAATCTTACCACAATATTGTAGCAAGACAGACTGTATCATTTATCATCCGAAAACAGTATCTATTAAGTTCTTGCCGGCACTTTTGGAATCAACAAACAAAAACCTGAACTGAACTCATCTAGGCCCCGCAATCTTCCTATTTCTGGACCATCAATTAAAGCTCAATATTATAAGTCTTTAAACGCTTATGTATATACACGAAGACAATGTTCGGCTATGGACTTCTAAAGACTTTTAATATCAATTCGAAATCCGCTTCAGCTTATAAGTTATATTGGAGGCCATCTCTCTGTGCTTATAAACGTTTGTGGCAGGTTCCACTAAGAGTTTGGTTACAATTACATTATAATATTCAACATCACACAGAACTGGGAGTGTGAAAAATATCACAAGAAAGTCGAGATGATATCGTTTTTACTTTGATGTCATTTCCTTCGTGTTGTTCTAGCCTTTTCCAATGATGTTGGGGTCATCTTCCAGTCTAATCAGATGCAGCTGAATGCTTACAGTCTCCCTTTTGTGAATGAAATATTAGATAATCTGAAAGATGCTAAATATTTATCTATTGTTGATATTGCTAAGGCGATTTGGGAAATTCCTCTTCATTCTGACGATCGTGACAAAACGGCTTTTTATGTTCCGGGTAGAGGTATGTTTCGTTTTATTGCTATGCCTTTTGGTCTCACTAACGCTCCTGCAACTCAACAAAGACTAATGGATGCTCTCTTTACTCCTGAATTTGATAATAAAGTGTTTTGTTATCTCGATGACATAGTTATCAGTATTTTACACGGAGCGACTGCCATCAGAATCCCGTAACCCAGTTATTGGGCAATGTCGATATCCTAAGGTTAGATTGGCTGTCAGAATTTTGGGATTCGGACTACCTGTAACGACTGTCATAGGTATTTGTATGACACCAAGGACAGAAGGATTAACTTGCTCGTTGAGGCACGGGTCCCGATGTGTAACGAATGGTTAGCTATCGTAATTTCCTCCGCGTATAACCTGAAATTCATGAAAAAAGGTTTGTACGCTCCCACTTTCATTCGGATCGAAGTTTATCGCTCCGCGTAAGACCAAAAGCTCAGTTTTTTTGCAGAAAGAAACGCACTTTTCCATCTTAGAAAAAAGTAACATAACAGTCCTTTTCGCCTAGTCACCATACTACTGAGCTTCCGGTCACCAAAATATCACTCAGAGAAGTTTTGTGTATCTATTAATTTTTACGTGTGCTACTCCGAAGTTTCCTGTAACCATTACAAATTTAAACGTGTGTTATTATAAGTGTTTTTGTCCATATTATAAAGTTGTCTTCTCTTAAGTGTTTTCCTTGTTTGTCCGGCTAGGGGTAGGTAGGATTACTTAATATTAACTCTTTATAACTGGTGTGGCAGACTAGCTCAGGAGATCCTGGGGCCGTCTGCTACTTTACAGCTAGGCATTATAGTCTGTGCGCAAGTGCTAGTCACCGCCTGAGGTATAGGAGAGGCAGGGGTGAGCGCGGACTAGATAGGGTAAAGCAAACTGTTGGAACTGCTGTCTCGCTCTCCTCTCCTGCCTCAGCCTATGACTATCTCTTTCGTGCGGACTATAGTCTTCATCAGCCTAGCCTTTTCCTATGTTACTGTCACCTTCCAGTTCCAAATGTGGCTGAATACCAGCATTGACAATCACCACCTTATAGTATGTCTACACCCGTACGCTTTCATGTTCATCTTGCGCTTTCAACTTTCAATTCCTCTTGCGTCAAGCGCATTCAATATTGATTGCCATAAGACGCATGCAGCTTATCGTCTACACCGGTGCGCCTTGGTCAGTCGTCAGTTGACTTACAATAGACGGATTAGCGTGCACTAGGGGCATGCGCTTTTGTCGAACTAGTATTAAGGCATGCGCATGCTTCAGACGAAGACGCAAGGTGAACATGAAAGCGCACTGGTTTAGACATAGCTTTAGAGATTCTTTGACATTTATATTTCACATTTCCGTTGTCCAATCAAAATTGCCGATTGTTCCTTTTTTGCCGAAAATGCTTGACTAAAACTCGACATCGTTTAGGATTATATTTTAATTTACGATGTTCCGTTTTTAATACCCACCCCAAAATGATGATTAATAATAATTTATGCTCTTTGAATTAATTTAATAATGTCGCTGGGTTGATAATGTCAGGTAGGATGAAGGTATATTTATTGGTGTTTTTAGCCTACTGTGCTTTATTTAGCCTATAGGTTGAACGCTTACCTTTCATGCAGGTGGGTCTGAGTTTGACCCCGGCCCGCGTTTCTTAGTTTGCGAATTCCGCGGCAAAATCGCGACAGCAAAAACGTTGTGGTGTTTCCGAGTCATTTTAAAGCCCCGAGTTAACTAACTGCTAAGAGCGATATCGCGCTAGTTGTGCCTGCCAGCCGTGTCGTCGTGCTTTCATTAATTTTTGACGACACGTTTGATGCAGTGGCTAAGATTGGCTTCTGCGCTACGGGTCGTGGGTTCGATTCCCACACGGAACAAAAATTTTGTATGGCCAACAGATAGTTGTTCCGGGTGTGGGCGTTTGTTTGTGAGATTTGTGTCTGTAAACGCGCCCACGATACAAGAGAAATCTTAGTGAGGAGCAACGTTTCTATAAAAGTAAAAAAAAAAAATGTGCGTGGCATCGAAATGTTTTGGCTCATTTTTTTCAATTATTATTTTTGTTATTATTTATTTAGTTTTAATTATTATTTATTGAATCCTTATTAGGTGGTTTATAGACGATCACATACACATGCAGCAAGAAAAAAGATTTTTATTTTTAATCAATCTAAATCCCATGGCAATCAACACCCGTAGTAGATCATGTGGTTTTAAACAATTACACGATTTTGTTCATACACTATACATAATAATTACTGTTCAAGGTACCAGTGATAAACTCAATAAAGATAAACCTTTGACTAAAACTGTTTTCGTAACGAGATCCTAGGTCAAAGGGTAGCCAAAGGCTATTATTGTGGTGGAGTTTTCCGTATCTAGTTTTTTAGCCTAAACTGCCCGCATAGGGCCAACGCAGGCTAGGGACCCCATTTGTTGATGTAACCTAATAGATAATATTCTTGTTTAACTTGAACTAAATGTACTTTTTCAAAACATAACATTAATTTTAATCGTTATGAAGTTTTCACATCAAAGTTTAAACATGTCATTGGTACCATGGAAGATGGGTAGGCCTCTGGTATGGGACGCAACGTGCGTCGATACCCTTGCGCCATTCCATCTTCCTAGCTCGGCAGGCTATGCTGGCGCTGCTGCTGCAGCTGCGGAGGCCCTCAAGCGGCGAAAATATAATAACTTCATCAGTAATTATATTTTCGAGCCGTTTGGGGTAAAATACTCGGGTCGTGGGGTCCGAGTGCCCAACTTCTATATAGAGAGGTTACAAGGCGGCTGGTCGACGCTTCCCGTGACCCGAAGGCTGGTCTCTACTTTGGTCAAAGGATTAGCATTGCCATACAACGTTGCTATGCTGCCAGCCTTCTGGGCACGTTACCAGTGGACAGTGATGCGGAGGAATATTTTGACTAAAATAGGGCATTTTAGTTTAGTTTTACTAGGATAGACTTTTCGTAATTTGTATTTACTTTTATTTGTAATTATGTAAATATCGTTAATGTAAATAAAATTCAATATGTATTGGTTGCTATATTATCACCAACCAAACTTTAAAGGGAAAATAGCAAAAATATCGGACGTAACTCAATGCCGGTTTTTTAGAGCGAATGCGTGTGCCGCTCTTTTTAATCTGTGCTCTACGTTTTTCCAATGTTGCCAATAAAATTAATCGAATTATTTTTTGTTCACAGCACCCCCAAACGCAGTGGAGATCGCGAGCCACCCTCCCAACTCGAAACTGGAAGTCAAAGAGGGCGAGGAAGTCTCGCTGGAGTGTCTGGTAAAGAACGCCAAGCCTGCAGCCAAGATTGTGTGGTTCAGGGGCAATGTGGAGCTCAAGGGGGATAAAGGTAGGCTATAGTTTCAATGCTTGTATGTTTAAATTAGCTATATCTTCAGCTCCATTCGGGTTGAGCTCACATAAAAAATCTGTGGCGGCATCTATCACGCCACATGTGAACTACGCAACAAAATGGTGGTGTAGACGACTACAGCGACTATATCGACAACTCTCATAGTTGACGCCTGGTCACGATCCACCGAGCTCTCCCGTCGTAGAGCCGGTCGTCTCTTCAGACTCCGCAGTCACACCGATAATTCAGCCCTCATGAAGCTGTCTCCCCCCCCCCCCCCCCCCTATGTCCACGCCAGCAACGCCCTAAGCCGAGGTCCGAGTCCCACTAGGGGTCGCCCTTAGTGCTGTTGTTGCAGGTAGTCATGATGTTAGTGTAGTACAAGTAGTTAGCTTAGATTAAGTATTTTACTTCCCCCCCATTGGCTGGAGACCCTTCAGGTCACGCCAATAACTGCCCGGTTACGTAGAAACCGTCCCCTAGGACGACCTACAGCAGTCAAATAGAAAAAAAAAAAAATGACGCCTGACAGTTCCTACATCGCGGTATCATGATTTAACACGCAGATAGTATACATAGTGTTAACGAATTCGTGTAATTCCTTCAAACCACATGATCTATTAATGGTACAGATTAACGCCGCACGGGATTTAGATTGATTAAAAATAAAGAAAAGATTTTATTTTCACTGATGTTTTTTTTATTTGATAGAAAATTTCGATGCCATGCATAAATTAATGAAGGCACGGAAACACAGCTTACGGGCACGACCAGCGCGATACAGCTCCACGCAGTCAGTTAACTTGGGATGCTAAAATTACTCAGATACAGAATACCATGGTTCATTATTTGAAGACGTTTTTTTGTTGATTCTGACAAAAACCTATGCAGGGTCAATCAGTGTCACCAGTAGATCCCGCGGTTTGAGAGAATTATACGATACACCCTGTATAGGCGGCGATAACCACTTACTATCAGGTGGGCCGTGTCGGCTTGCTTGCCAACGTATATAGCCAATATGGCTTCTACACACATGCCACCGGCTTTTGCCGCGCGGGTGTAAGTCTATAGGCGTTACGGCGACCTGACTAAACGCCCGCCGGCAAGCCGCGCGGCAATGCCGGCGGCAAAGTCGGCGGCATTGTGTGTAGGAGTCTTATTACATAAAAAAAGGAATTGAAAAGGAGACATGGATTTTTTTCAATTTCTGACTTCTATTGTACAGAAAGATCAAAATAGCATGGCTTTTCAGTCATATCGCAACGTCAAAAGACAACCAATATTGTGAACCGCCATTTCACATCTCGCAAAAAGCAAAATAAATATCACAACTGTTATCCCAATTCGTCAGCAAAAGAAGGGATTAAAAAAATCCAATAACGCTTTACCAGTTATCCAGGTTTTCCAATTAATATCATATCATTCTGTATCTGTATATGTATCGGGAAACATTGATATATCCCAAGAAATATTATTTTTGGCGTCCGAGGTTACTGAAACGAAAAATCGGGTTCGATTTTTAATTTGATGCTTTTTCTTTTTTGTTTTTCATTTTGGTAAAAAACGTAGAAATGAGTATGCGTGTGGAAGTTTGAAAGTGACGCCGTTGACTGAGAAATTATGTGGAAACTGGCTGTCATGGTATGGGCAAGTGATGCGGAGGAATGAGGAACATGTTATGAGGAAAATTTTGAGTATGAATGTGGATGGTTATAAGAGTAGAGGAAGAGCAGAACAATGGATGGATAGTGTGAAAGATGATATGACTAGAAAGGTGGTGACTAATGAGATGACAGCTAATAGAGATGTTTGGAAGAAAAACATGCTACACCGACCACAAATAAGTTGGGATAAAGGCAGAAAGATGATGTAGGTAATAATGAAATATAAAATGTCGTGAGGAAAGTTTTGGCTATGTACCTATATGAATGGCTATAAGAGTAGAAAAAGACCAAAGAAACGATGGATGTGTAGAGTGAAAGATGATATGACTAGAAAGGGGGTGATTACTGAGATGACGGCTAATAGAGATGTTTGGAAGAAAAACATGCTACACCGACCACAAATAATTTAGCATAAGCGCAAGAGGATGATGTAGGTAATAATGAAATATGCAATGTAAGGACTGTTTTGAATGTGGTTGTACTTTTTCCAGATGATAAGGGAGAATGTCAACTTGATTGGCATAGTGTTAAGCAATTGGATTTCGAGCTTAGGGTCCCGAGCTTGACATTGGCTTCAGGCGTGTTTTTGTGTTTGGATTTGTGTCCATTAACTAGTTGCATTATTAACTAGATGCACATCTGAAATCATTCAGAATTAAGACTTATTTTGAAAAATGATGTTCAACATAACATCACGCCTGTATTGCCTAAAGGATTGGGTAGAGGTGTATAATAGTACATCCTCATTTTGCCGTTATGTTTAAATTTCGTGTTATAGGAGGTGGGCCTATTGCTATGAACGAAATAAAAATCAAATCATGTTCAAATATTTTAGTTATTTCTCATTTCTAATAGCACCTAGCCTATACATACGCCTTAAATAATCTAAATTCTAATCAGCAGTTACAATTCTAATTATAAAAATAATATAATAATATGAACGTTTATTTTCTCTACAAAGTTATGTACTTAATGCTAGCTTAACAGTTGCGCACGAACAAGGAGCTAACTTTGTGAGAGACTGGTGCCTGAGATAGGTTTTATAAAAACCTGTATTACAGGTTACCAGAACCCAAACCAAAGAAAGTCTCAAATTGAAAAAAACTACCCATTTTTATGGGGAAATTGAACACAAAACCTAAGTTCCGGAATAATGCGGACCACAGGACCAAAAAAAAAATCTTTGAAAACAATTTTAAGTTTTTTTTAATGTCACTATTTTCGATCAAAAAGATCATCCTATATACAAATTCAAAACTATCACATCACAGAATTAATATTAGGTTATTTTACCAAACAGCACTCGATAATTGGCCGGCCCAACACTAATTGGCTCATCGCTACGTCTGTACGATCATTAATTAAACAAGTTTTCGATTTCAATTAGCAAACAATTGCAGTGTACCATTAACGAGGTTCGATGGCTAGTGATGGGGTGATATCGATATTTGTATTGTGTGGTGATTAAAGTTTCAACCATTGTGGGTTACGATTTAATTAATTCAATTGTTTTGGTGTTTGTCTCTTTTTGTAATATTATTTAGCAGTTTACGATATATTATAATGATGAATTTTATTGCATTAGGTACTGTGCTGAGAATTGGGCCTAAATTCTCCTAACATAAATCACAACCGAACTTAGGCCAAACCGTTCAGACAGTTTCAATTTCAAAAGCTGTCAAATTGTTTGACAAAAAGAACAAAACCAATCATTTCGACAGTTTAAGTAAACAAAAACTGACTGAACGGTCAGTTCGTTTGCGTTTGGCAACAATTTTGTTAGTAGAGTTAGCCCCCTGTGTGTGGCGAGTGAAATTCTGTATTAAGACAATTGGCAATATTTTTCTTATTATTCAAATACTTATGACTGTCCACAGTTTGATATAAACCTATCGGTTTAAAGATATCAGTTCTGCCAATACAGAAACAACAAAACAGCAGAAGTTTTTTTATTAAATCACAATTGAACAAGAACCTGTAAGCCCTTATTTTTATATTTTGGGGTCAAATGCAAAGAAGAAAAATATAAAAAAAAAAAAACGTGACTTACTACAAAACTCGTGATTTCTGTAAATAGTAATGGGTTCCATGAAACAAGATAAAAAAAGTACTTTCCCTGAATTCACAACAAATACTTCGAAGAAATTCGAACCTCAACAACTTACTGATTTGGAATCACGAAGATTGACACCCACTTTCCGATTTTAGCTCATCTTTACATAAAAACAATTTAAAAAACATGAAACCGTTCTACCATACAAAAATCCATCTCAAACTTTTCGCATATTTAACTAAATAAAATGAAGTGACGTGAAGCCTAACTTTACTGACAAATATTAATAGAAAAAAAGTCGATATCGAGACCCGTCACTACACGCAACCGCGAGTTTTGCGGCATAAAATATTAGATGTCGATATTCGTTAGTTGCATCACTAAAGAATCATGTTAGTCACATCCCTAGATGTGTCAACAGTATGTTAAATAACAGAGGAGGTTCTCTTAAACCCGTTAATCTACATCGTAGGTACATTAAAAAAAATAAAAAAAAACAAAAAAATAAAAAATTAAAACAATTCGGTACGGCCTGTTTTAGTGTCTAAATACACTATGCGGAAGGTACGCGACCGAAGTTCGGCATGATTACGCCTGCAATTCTATTTGAATTACTGACGACACATTATGCCGAAATTACGTTGCGTTATAGCGTACAGCCGAACTTCGGTCGGGCGTAAGTTCAGCGACAATTTGGCGGCAACGTATTCTGTAGAGCATACATTATATGCGACCGAAGTTCAGTTCGATTGCCGACGAAGATCCGGGGCGGAGAGCAGCGGGAGGCAGGCATGCCCGCGCCCCGCATGTCCGCCCACAAGTTTGCGCAACTGAATTTCTTCCGCGTAAGTTTGGCACTTATGGTGTGTCATATCAGCCGAATACGTCGGAACGTAAAATCAGCCGCGGAACTTCGGTTGCGTACCTTCGGCATAGTGTGTTTGGACACTAAGAGCAAAGTAGTAGCGCAGATAGGGTAAATGCTATGTTTTCCAAATTGATAGACAAGTGCTCATGTACAGTAAGCGTTGCTTTTACATAGGTACCATTTCTTGATTTTTTGGTTTGGTTGGGTTTTTTTTTTAGTATGTTCGGGCGCTATTGTGTTGATCAGTAACGGGAACGTGTTTCGTTAGTTAATATATTGTATTTTTTAACAGAACTGTCACTCCTTAATGTCAAAAATGTCATTACTGCAGTTTGTCATCAACGGTTTTCGTCTCATTTAATTTTTCCTTTTGCTAATTGATGCTAATTGGATGCTGAAAATCCGCCAGAGGGCGACAGATTTCACTGACATGGCAAATTATTGAACCGATATTTGGACTGTTCAATTATTCTGAAATAAAATTAATTATTAATCTCCTTTGTTCATTATTATACAAATAAATTACATTTTTAAAAACATATCTTCTAAAAAAATATACATTTAAAAATATAAAACGTAGTACCACACGCGCAACGGTAACAGGGTCCACGCTGCCGGCGGTCAGGGCTCCAGAGAAAAGAACCTCCTCACTATGCGTGCCGTGTCAAAGAGCTTTCTGTATCAAACCCTTGATCCAGCCGCCCAACGAGAGCCTCATAAGGTGTTGATCGAGGTTCTTGGCTATTAGGCCCTTCGCCGCAACGACTATCGGGAAAATAACTGCTGAGTTCACATCCCACATGTTAATAACTTCATGTGCCAAATCAAGATATTTGATTTTTTTAATGGCTTAATAGCCAAGAGCCTCGACCAACATCTGATTGGGCTCTCGTTTGGCAGCTGGTTTGATTAAGAAAGCGGTACTTCTGGACACGGCGCGTATTGTTAGGAAGTTCCTCTCTCTAGAGCCCTGACCGCCTTCCCTTGGCCCCTGTTCCCGATGCCGGTGGGCTACTATTTAAAATAAATTATTATTATGACGACTGCCTCGTTGGTCTAGCAGTCGCAAGCGGGACTGCTGAGCATGAGGTCCTGGGTTCGATCCCCAGGTCGGGCAAAGTGTCACTGGGTTTTTCCGTCTGGAATTTCTCAATAGCAGCCCGGAGTCTGGATTTGTGCCTGGTCGATGGCAATAGGCTCGCCCCCTATTACATGGGACGTAAACATAAACGGCGAAATATGGGTGTACTATACACCTCTGCCAACCCTTCGGGGAATACAGGCGTGAGTTTATGTTAGATTATGTTTATGTTATTATCGTCTGAATTCACGGCTCATCTTCCTTGCGGAAGATGTCCGGTCCTTTGGAAGGCATACACGGGGACACAGGTCCAATGCTCAGAGGCCCCTTTGAGATGTTTATGTTATTATTACGACAGCAAATCGCAAGGAATTTGACCTTTTTAGCATTTTTTACCTTGGTCCCAAGTGGCGCTGCCTAATGGATTTCCAGCTTTAAATTAGCCCCCATTAATTTAACACAGTTTCCATCCTTTTTAACTTAAAATAACAGGAAAGCTATTATTAAATTTTGCATTTGTTTTGTAGTCAGAAGCGCAGTAGTTTTTCATTATAATTATAATATTCCCCGAAACGTCATGACGTTAATGTACATACGAATAAAGCGACACGAATATAATTACTGTAACATCCTAGTAGGGTTGCCAAGTCTACTATAAATACTGGATGTCCCAAAAAGTAGTGTGAAATTGAAGTCCCTTTGGACTTCAGCTTCACACTTCTTTTGGGACACCCTGTATAATTAGAGTATCTACCTCTAACCTCTGTAGAGCACCCTTAGAGGTACCTAAATTAGCCCCATGTAAGTTTGTTACGCGATTTTTTGTAGTTTTCGATTTATAATTTTTTTGATGTATTTTAAACCAAACTCGGACTTTACTGGCATTTTTGATCAAATATCCAAACGTAAATAAAAGCTCAGCATTTTTAAAAATATTACAATATTTTTTTACTCGATCAAACTTCGAACTTCAAAACTCATTTATTCAAAATAGACTAGAATTACCTACTTAGTTCTTTTTTGAACGTCAAAATTAGGTAAAGCGCCCTCCCTTCACTATTTAGATATAGGTACTCGTATATAGATATATATATACCTATAATTATGTTGATCTATTATATTTTTATAAGTTCTAAGCTCAAAATACTACATGAAGCCTAAAAAAAGTTGACCCTAGGAAAGTTTCTGGGATTATGTATTACTAGAGGTCCATCGCCCGCGTGAATGTTTTTTATCGTATAAATATGTTTCGCGGTTTTCGGGATAAAACTAGCCTATGCACTTCTTCGGTCTCTGTACCAAGTTTCATCAAAATCGGTTCATCGGTTTAGGAGTGAAAGCGTAACAGACAGAGTTACTTTCGCATTTATAATAATAGTTGGGATGAGTTTACGGGATTTTTATCAAGCTAAAGGCAGCAGAGTTTTATATGATAGACAAGACAATACCCGTGACGCCATCTATGAACGTTATTGTTGTTTTCCTCGGGAACAGTACTTTTTTTCGGGATGCAAGGTACCCTATGTCCGTTTCTGTACACTTGACAACGTATATGCAAAATTTTAGGATGATCGATTCAGTGGTTAAGGCGTGAAAAGGTAACAAACAAACTAACTTACTTTCGCATTTATAATAGTTAGGATAGTTAGGATTGGCAAACAAACTGACAGCCCACCTGATGGAAAATGGTTATCGCCGTCTATACACCTACAACACCCAGAGGATTGCTCAGAATGCAGCACGTTGCAGCAACGCGTGACGTAAGAGGTCACTGCGCATGCGTGAGCTTTACGTACGTTGTGAACGCACTTGATTCAGTGCGACATCTCGTATATAATTTCATAAATTATATTCCTACCCTCTCAAGTATGCAGGTTTCCTCTCCATGTTTTCCTGTAAACAAGTGATAATTAAAGTCTGATCCGCACATGATTTCGAAAATTCAGAGGTGCAGGTTGATATTGAAAATCAAAATCATTTTTTATTTTATTTTCACTACCAATACGCGCGTATGAAAATTCGAATTTAGGTGCACGGTTCCAATTTGTCGTTTCCTATGGAGAAGAGCCGGAAAGAAACTCCATGGTTACTCTTTTAAAAAGAATATCTTTAACAATTCAATTTCAGTGAATAAACAGTGCTATGATTTAGGATAGTTATGAGAAAAGAGTGTCTTAACATCAGACCAGTGAGTAATGAAGTACTAAGTCTTGAGTACAAAAATGTACAAAAAGAAACACAATATCGATAATAGTAATTTAGAAATTTTTATAGACCTCTAACAACTCCACGAAGTTCTCTCATTGACAGAAGATATATTGACGGAAGCTAAGCAACATAAAACAATTGACAAAATTAGTTCCACTTAAACTCCCCTGCATGGAAGTATAGAACCGCTAAGCTATCATTGCTTTTTTTACGTGCAGAAAAGAAACGCAGCGTGAAACATAATTTATACTACCTACAATAAACATATCTTAGACTAGCTTTTGCTCGCGGCTTCGCTCCCGTTAATTTACGGATCCCTAATTTTTTGATCCCAAATTATAGCCTATAGCACTCAGGGATAACGTAGCTTCCTATTGGTGAAAAAATTTTTGAAATCGGATGAGTAATTTCGGAGATTACCTCCTACATACAAACAAACAAACAAATTCTACCTCTTTATAATATTAGTATAGATTACTTACAATACAAATTCAAGCCACATCTAGGGACTATAGATCTATCTCGCGGCACAGCCCGTAATAACCGCGTGTGACATTGACGTGACCCTCGAAAAGTACGCTCCATATTCCGAAGTATTATCGAAAAAAAAAAACTGAATTTCCTCCCCTGTCGCCATTTTATCTGACATCGCGAAATTATTGAAGTTTTTAATTTGATTTCTTATTCGGTTTATGAAGTTACGATTGGAGATATTGATGGAATCTGGGAGGTCGGATTTATGTTGGGATGTTTACGATTGACATGCGATAAGGTTTATGGTGATGTAAGCTTTGCCAATTCTTTGACTAATTCTTCATTATCAAATAACTAATAGTCTTTTTTATTGGTAACAAATGGACAAGTTATAGTTTTAACCAAAAACGATTAATAAAACAAAGGCACTACAATATAGCCAACAGAGGATGAGATGACAATTAATTGTAAAAAGCTACAAAATCTCACTCTGAGGATTTCAAGAACCATTCTAGCTAGGCTGTCGCTAGCAGATGACAGTGCATCGATTTGAAATGCTAGCACTTAGATACATCTGGTTACATTGAAAGCTGACACCAACGCTAATGTTAAAAGGCTGGAAGTTCTACGTAACGCTTTTATATCTGCTACTAACCTAAATGGCGACAATCTGGGACATATCTTCCACATTATTGACATATTCCAATTCAATAAGTTTTCAGATTCTCAGAAAATATGAAATATAAATTCCAATACTGAGAATCTCTTATTTGAACTATATTTGGTTGAGGTATACAATTTAAGAGCTCATTTTTTTTCTTACATGTGTTACGAGTTATTTAGATTGAAGAAGTGGAAGATCATCATGTATACCTATTCTCCTAAATTACTACAGTCGACTAAATGAAGGCTACAATAAACAGTCAGAGGAGACATTGAATTAACAAGCTTGAAAGTCTGACTTGGAGGTCACAGTTTGTTCTTATTAGACAAGAGAACGCTGCTTACCAACTCTTTAATATGATCTCTTAATCGCTCTTTACGACACCCATACGTGTTGATGAGGTAGCCAGAACACCCATAACACATAACGTATAAGATATATATGTTGTTTATTTCTCCACTGTATGAGGATAGTATAACATGAGGTATTTGTAGCTTGATGCGGATAATGATGCTATAGTAAGGATGTGGTGTGCGGAAGCCTCAGTTAATATATTGAGGAAGGCGAAGCAAATACACTCGTAAAATATGAAGATACAACAACAGAATGTTTTTATGAAAATGCTAGAAGTAAAGAAATAAGATGATTGATAAGCGTAGAAAATATGGGTTGTGATTTTGGTAAAAGCAACGAATTTAGGTTGACATACAAACATGTGAACTTTATTACTATTTATTTATGCTATGACATATTGGCAAATCTTTTCTGTATTTTTGTGGTATAATCTTTTTGTTATATGAAATTATGTTCTTAATTAGATACTAAAGTAATAGGATGAAAGTACATTGTAGATTCTGACATTGATGGTAATCCTTTCAAAGTAAAAGTAGATCATAAAGAAAATTAAGTTCACGTGAAGCCTGCTTGTCACGAATATAGTTAAAGTATGTTATACACTCACGTTTCGCAGTAGAAGGTAAAGCCTACCCTGAGGAATTAGAATAATAAAGATTTCTGTACACAACGAATTATTCTTAGTAAGATCTATCCTTTGATATTATCTTTTGGGCAATTCATACACGTATAATGTATCTCAATACAAAAAAATATATATTGTAGATAATAGCAGCAATAACACAGATACAGAAACCATCAAAGGGTCGACGCTGAAGGCTCGTTTCGCTTACTTGTGTCTTAAATTATAGGCTATAGCGTTGAAACTTTAATTTCTAGTTAGTTTTGAAAATGGTGGAAGAAGAGCTGTACAGTTTTGAAAATATTATTCTGGATACTTATACTTGACTGGAAACTTTAAATCATAATTATTAAAAGGTGCGGATAATAATCTGAAATGTATTCACACAACGATCCATACGAAACACATAAAAAAAAAACTTTTGAATTTTATCGTATGAATCTTTACTATCGACAATATTAATACTGGTACAGCTTGTTTTAGTTTATAAAAGACGCCTCACACTAGGATTTCTTCTATATCGTGGGAGCATTTACAGCCATATCTTCACATGTATATATCTTATCATAATTATCTTGACAAATATCAACACCCGGACCCGGAACAACTGCCTGTAGGCCACACTAATATTTATTCAGTGTAGGAATCGAATCGGCAACCCGTAGCACAGAGAGCCAATCGCGTAGCCACAGCTTGTCATATTCATACTTCTACAACGTGTTACAAAAATACCCCGAAAGCCGAAAGATCCCTTGTAAAGAGTCTATTGGCAATATTTTAAAATTAAAGAGGGATCCAAAAAAAACGTATTTGGACAAATCATAAAATTAAATTATCAAATGAAACGCAACCCTGAAAACATAAAAGTAAAGAGTAGACTACCTAAAAAGTTATTTACATTCTTACTTACCTAATTTCCTCTGAGAGGTAAATGACAACAACGATAAAAAACTACTTGATTAACATTTTCTGTTTTAAGGGGAATTATGAAACACATTGTATACATACATTGATGACTTAGTCTGAACTAGTGTTTAAAATATCCTCAACAACCGCTACCGCTCCTAACACAAACTCACCACGAAGACATTCGTGAGCGTTTCGCGGTTTTGAAACCTTCTATTTATTGGAGAAAAGAGTTTTTGTGGTCGTACCAATAGCAGGGCTTATGCCAGATAGAGACTCATTGAGACTTATTAATACTTATATCGCAGACAAAAACGAGAGGACACAATTTGAAACGTCGGTAGAGGAAATTACTTTTTTGTACAATGTCGGAATGATGAGGTAGTTTGGGATATAGATTTGTTAGTTGCGAAATTGTTGGTTAAGATGTAGGTTGTTTTTTGACCCGTCAATTTAGTTACGCACAGTTTGACGATGATGAGAGTAAATGTAATATTATATTACGATGATTCATATCTGAAAAGAAATAAAACGCACGTAACCAAATACCAATTTGCTTGATAATGAGTGCATGGTCGACTATCTAACAATGGCACTCATGACAGCGGCTGTGTCGATTTTGCTCACTTGAATGTCATCAAAAAATAATTGATGAAGATAGAATATGCTTTATTGTATACCATAACAGTAGTTACGCCTGCAATAAACTTGAAAAATGCAAGCATAACGAAGATAATTAACCACGACCCATACAATTAAAAACGGGAACTGCTGCAGACAAAAATCTCAACGGAGCACCCTCAACATTTTCAATATCCTCGGAAATTCCGAAAGATTCGCACTAATTAATACTGTTGAAGCGAATCTGTCCAATACACGTCGTTGACTTTCGATAAGTTGACCCGAAAATTTTCATTACGACCGCACAGAAGTTGGCTTGACAGATTTAAAACGGAGAAATTTAATTGGCTTTCGCGATCCGAACCAGTAGTGATAGGATTTATTGGGAAATAATTATTTTTGGCACTGATCCGGGAATTTGGATTGTACAAATGCGTTTCATCAAGTCGAGGTAAAAGTTATTTTCGAAAAAAAGTTTTGGCTATGTGGATGATATACTAGTAATAACACTGCTGTACCGCCGATTCACAATTTATTTTCTTGCTGATTTTGAAGTGAAATTGAAACAAATATTATAGGCATTGCTTATTATCTTGCAAATTATTACAAAACAGCGTAATAACCATTGAGGGGCAGACAAGGTACCTTTAATAATACATCCAGAAATACATCATCCCTCGGTTTATGTTACATTAAACTATGAACTGTATCTCGTGTAGTGTCCCGCAGAGAACACGCAAAACTTTATTTTTCCCTTGCGGTGTCGTAACAAGGCGTCTTAAGGATGATCTTAAAAGGGTAAGTGGCAATACCCACTGCGACAATCAATATGTTCTCCAGGCCTGGTGATTATAAAAGTATTAGTCATTGTTCATTGTGGTGGTTATTTGGAGTCCATCCGCTAGAAAAAACATCAATTCTGCTGTATTAGAGTTAGTTTTAATCATCACCCCCTCCCCCTATGTTCATTAAAATTCCTTCCACCACACCCGATGAGCAACTAATACCCGTCCCAGCATATAAACAGAACATTAACGTAACAGAGCACTTTATTCTGCACAAAATGGCGGCGTTTCGACAAATTCGCGCGCCAGAGATCGCGACGCATTACTATGTTATGACGTCATTGCTACAGTAAACACACGACAAGTAGGATATTTCTACGAACGTTTCAAAGATGAACACTTTAAATAAGTACCTATCATCTATTTGCTGAAATGTAATAACAAACGATAAAAAGGAAGTGTGTAAATTGGTGCAAAAAAAGTTGCGCTGCCATGTTTGTTTGTATGTAGGAGGTAATCTCCGAAATTGCTCATCCGATTTCAAAAATTCTTTCACCAATAGGAAGCTACGTTATCCCTGAGTGCTATAGGCTATATTTTGGGATCAAAAAATTTGGGATCCGTAAATTAACGGGAGCGAAGCCGCGAGCAAAAGCTAGTATTCAATAGATTGGTCATATAGAAACCTCGAAATATAACTATAGACTTAATACTGTAAATACATTTCCTGAGCTGTTCGATTTACAAAATAAATGATTAAATATGGGTTTGGTACCTACTCATTTTCGAAAGACATTTTTAGGAAGCCCAGCTACAACACCAAATCATCAAAGAGCTATTTAACCGATGGGATGTTGATGATGATGATTCAGCCGAAAGACGTCCACTGCTGGGCATAAGCCTCCCCCAAGCATCGCCACATCGACCGGTCATGTGCTTCTCGCATCCAGCGGATTCCCGCGACTTTCACCAGATCATCGGTCCACCTTGTGAGAGGCCTACCCACGCTGCGTCTTCCGGTACGCGGTCGCCACTCCAGAACCTTTCGGCCCCATCGGCCGTCCGTTCTGCGAGCAATGTGCCCCGCCCACTGTCACTTAAGTTTGGCAATTCTTCGAGCTATGTCGGTTACATTGGTTCTCCTGCGGATCTCATCATTTCTGATATGATCAGATCACGCAGGGTAACTCAGAGCATAGCCCTCTCCATTGCCCTTTGGGTGACCTTGAGCCTTCTTATGAGGCCCATTGTGAGCGACTACGTTTCAGTGCCGTATGTAATCACTGGCAACACGCACTGTGCATGTGAATGTATTTTGTAAAAATCTGCTGCATCTGTGTTTTTTAAACCTTCTAATCCTTCTAAACCTATGAATACTTTACTTAAACATTTTATTTTAAAACTTAATCCACTAAAACGTGGTCCCGATTTTATCCCAAACTTTAATCCCACTACAGACCCCCCCTACACTCTCAGCGGGCCACTGTCAGTGCCTAGATAGCTTAAATTAAGTACAAGCGCCCCCTCGTGTGTGATCACACCTTTACAACGCCGGAATAAAGCGTTCGCTTAAAATATGTAGTTATGTTAATGTCTGGGACGGCCTTTACAGTTTAGTTGTTAGTTTTAACATTGTTGTCTTGTTATTTTAAAATGTTAATGGGTTTTGGGGTTCCGTGGATGTTGGCAAAGTTTTGTTGTGTCTGCACAGATGTCACTTATCGATAAGTCCCTGCTTCTGATTTTTTAACTACGTTATGTTATGTCTACAAACGTGCGCTTTCATGATCATCTTGCGCTTTCAACTTTCAATTCCTCTTGCGTTAAGCGCATGCAATATTGATTGCCATAAGACGCATGCAGCTTATCGTCTACACCGGTGCGCCTCGGTCAGTCGTCAGTCGACATACAATAGACGGATTAGCGTGCGCTAGGGGCATGCGCTTTTGTCGAACTAGTATTTAGGCATGCGCTATGGCGCTTCACGCATGCTTCAGACGAAGACGCAAGATGAACATGAAAGCGCACTGGTATAGACATAGGCTTATGTAACAGGTTGTCAAACAAGTCAACGCCCCATACGATGTGAAGTGGTTACCGCTGCCTATACAACGTTATTTTTAGTATATATGTTACCGGCAATGTGTATAACGCAGGTATTCTATACAATGCCTAGGCAATGTATAGAATGCCTGGGGCCTCCAGGCAATGTATGAAATATTATGAATATTATTGTCCATTACATACTTTGCCTAGGTAATGTATACATTTCCTAGGGATTGTATAGAATGCCTGCTGGTCCACCGGCAATGTGTGAAGTAAATAGATTTGGTCATTCATTTGGGGCACCCCGACACGGATAGGTAAGGTTCGAAGGGGATGACGGAGGCTAGAGTAAGCGAGCGAAGCGAGCGAACGAAGCCCCCGTCATCCCCTTCGTGTTAGGTTACTTTAAACCCTGCAGACAGAAATAGGAGCCCCGCCCAGCGGGGCTCCGTCGACTCTCCTTTGGAAACCCAAACAACCTTCCAAACATCCCCTTAAGTTTTTCATTTGTTTTTATTGAGCGTCGCGTGGAGTTTACTGCTTGCTCGCACGTCTTCCCCTTCCCCGCTCTCGTCTTTTTCACACATTACCGGCTGCGCATTCGGTATTGTATAGAATGCCTAGGCAAAGTTTGAAATAAATAATATTTCATACATTACCTGAACGTTTTAGGCATTCTATACATTACCTAGGCATTGTATAGAATACCGGATTACACAGATTGCCGGTAACATATACAAATGTAATGTTGGGGTTCCTAAGAGGTGGTAGAAAGGAAACAGCCTCCTAGGTCGGACGTCATTTATTAAGTCTCATACAATATTATAAAAGTAATGCGCATATAAGGTAAAGTGCTCAGTAAGCATAATATTAAGTATCAATGTCAAGGAGCGTACACAATAGATTAATTCAACTTAAGAACCTTCCACAATTATTACATACACTTCACAAAAACCGAGACGCCCCAACAAGATTTTCATCAGAACTGCCTGAATGTGTGTTTTTTTTTAATCTCCAAGTTACACCGTTGTTTATGTCGCGTTAAGTTCCTGAGTAAAGTGTGGAATGCCTGAGATGTGCTATGCAGGGGTTGTCTAATACACCGAAACTGACCAAGCGGACCATTTCAAGCCTCAAGGTATCTATTCCCGTCAACTGTTATGGATAGAAACCTACTGAACAAAACTGAAATAAATGAAAAAAAATAGGTTGTAAAAAATATGTCAATCGATTCTCCTAGTGATTCTGAACAAACTAGTTTCAGGTTTAGTATATTATACTAAAACAGACTAAGCTTGTATACACCTTCAACACAAAGAAGATTGCTGATGCGTTGCCAACCCTACTGCAAAAGTTGGAAAGTGTCAGTGCATGTACTTTCATTTAATTACAAAATATTAGTCAAAATAGTTGATTTTAAAAGAGTATGGAATTTCTTGCCGGTTGCTTCTCTTTAGGAAACGATTAATTGGAACCGTGTACCTAAATTCGACTTTTTACAAGCGTCTGTAATGGTTTATGTCAAATAAAATAGCCCCGAAAGGTTGGGTAGAGGTGATAGGGCCGAGCTTATTGCCATCAACCGGTCACAAATCCAGACTCTCGCCTGCTACTGAGAAATTCTACCCGGAAAAACCCAATAAAACTTTGCCTGAACAATGGATCAAACTCAGGACGTCACGCTCAGCAGCCACACTTGCAACCACTGGACCAACGAGGCACTCTTATGCAATAATTAATGAAGATAAACAATGAGTAACTGGATCAATTGATTACAGTAAAATCAGTTGTTTAAAAATCAATTATTTAAAATAACGCATAACAATTAAAATAACAAAAGGAGAAGCTGACTGACTGACTGACTGATCTATCAACGCACAGCCTAAACTGCTGGGGTTAGAAACTTGAAATTTTGTCAGTAGGTTCCTTTTGTGACGTAGGCATCCACTAAGAAGGGATTTTTCGAAATTCAACCTATATGGGGGGTTTTAGAGGGGATTTAAGTTTGTATGAAAGTCCGTCATTTTTGAAGTAAGAAGCATGAAATTATATATTAAGGTTTCTGGTTAGAAATAAAGCTACGTGTGTTTGAGCGTTTTTGAAAATTCAACGCCTTAGGGGGTGAAATAAGTGTTGAAAGTTTGTATGAGAAATCTGTTACTTTTGAAATATGGAATTAAAAATGTAGGCTCTTGGTGAGAAATAAATATACACGTGTTTGAGGGTTTTTGGAAATTCTACCCGTAAGAGGTGAAATAATAATGAAAATATAATAAAAGATTTTTTTGATTTTATAACTACACCTAACAAGGGACTTAACGAGGGCTCAAAATTTCACGCAAGCGGAGCTACGGGCGTGCGGGCAAAAGCTAGTTTTAAATAATTGTTATGCATTATTTTAAATAATACGTTGTGTGTATCACCACATGTTCAAGTTTTATTATTGGATTACTTTATACTTTAAACACGGAACTCCTTTCTGGATTACGTTTTTACGTTCACAAAAAGACAATACATCACCTGCCTCGCCTGTCGTAAATGTCATGATGGAATAATTACGTTTACAATCCCTTCATAATATTATAAATGCGAAAGTAACTGTCTGTCTGTCTGTTGTTGTTGCTTTCACGAGTAAACCGCTGAAGCGATTTTGATGAAAATTGATACAGAGATTATCTGGAACCTGGAGAAGGACATAGGCTACTTTTAGGTTGGATAGATTATGAAAAAGTGAACGAAAACAAAAACAAACAAAAAAAAACATGAAAATAAATAATATGCAAAACGGTCATAAGTAGGTCAGTTGACGTATTTTTTTTTTGTTAATTTATTGTGCTTTGTTTTGTTACAGTGTCAAAGGATGAATTCAAAAATGTGGAAAACATTAATGGCAACCCTAAGGCTACGAGATACACTACGGTATCAAGGTATGTATAATAACAAATACTTTTTTGATTTTTATTTCCCGTCCTCGCCAACGAGGCCCGTCGCGACGGCCCACGGCCGCCGGTCACGATCCACCGAGCTCTCCCGTCGCTCGTAGAGCCGGTCGTCTCTTCAGACTCCACAGTCACACTGATAGAGGTGGACGTTTTTTAAAAAAAACGTTGGTGACCAACGATGTTAGTCTATGATGTTGGCCAACGATATCGAAATGTTGAACAACCGGTGTGAGTAACACCGGCTAACACCCAACAAATTCAACGCGATGCCAAAATAATCCCGAGTAACTCATGACGCTCAACGTCACTTTTCCTTATTATTATTTTCATAAATGTCGTTTCATTGAAGTACAATGGCATCGAATTTCAACTTAGCAATATTTACGCAAACGCCAACGTAATTTCACGATGGCGTTTTCGTAACTGCCGTTGTTCTTCAACAAGTCATCCAGTACGGATCTGGATGTTCGACACCGTTGTCGGAAACAACGATGTTGACAACGGGTGACGTTACCGAAGCAACGATGCGCATCGATGTTGAAAAATATCAACAACGCCCATCTCTACACACTGATAATTCAGCCCTCATCAAGCTGTCTCCACCCCCTAAGTCTACGCCAGCAACGCCCTAAGACGAGGTCCGAGTCCCACTGGGGGTCGCCCTTAGTGCTGTTGTTGCAGGTAGTCATAATGTTAGTGTAGTACAAGTAGTTAGCTTAGGTTAAGTATTTTACTCCCCCCCATTAGCTAGAGACCCTTCAGGTCTCGCTAATAACTGGCCGGTTACGTAGAAACGGTCCCCTAGGACCATCTATAGCAGACAAATAGAAAAAAAAAGTTTTTTTTTAATTTGACGTGGTCGCGGTTTACTCTAGTCGTACCTGGTGGTAAGACGAAGCACACGAACGAATACCCTTATACCTTTCTGGTTCACACATACACACGACGGAACACAGTAAACTGCTTGGCGCCGGACTTTAATGTGAGGGTGGTAGCTAGCCAGGTGAACCGTATAGATCCTACCACCAAGCGTGCTGGGTTTTGTTGAATCTTACAACACGCGTCTATTCCAGCGAGCAGTGAGGAAGTTTTGTATAAAAGTTTTTTAGTTCTTCGCTAGTTCATATTTTGATAGAGAAGTTACGTTTTTTACAAGCTTTTTTACTTGCAATGTATGTATGTTTGTCCGGGTGGAATCTCGCAACTGAATTTTAAATCAGTTATCTTCAACCGATTGAGCTGAAATTTGGTATACACGCTTATTTTGGATGACAATGCATGCTTAGCTATGTGACGTCATTCTAATTCCAATATGGCGGATCATCCAAGATGTCGGACTAGTTATTTAAACAATATTTTTCAATACATCGCCATCGTTGAAATATCACACATACACTTGGGAGCAAAGATTCCGAGTCACCATCATAAAACGAAATATCTCGGAATCTAAGAATGATATCCTATTCAAATAAGAAGTATTTTATAGACTATATAATACTACTGAAATAAAATTTTAAATATTAAGAAAATACAGATTCGGGTCTACTCGCGTAAAAAAACTTTAGGAGGCACAAAATACCTTTCTTTCCCGACGTTTCCGTGGTCATGGGTAGACTGAAGTGGCGGAGCAGTTGTCATCTTCGTGAACCAAGGATATTTTCATATACCCTCACTCGATCTTGATTTTGTTAAATAGTCAAAAAAAATAGTATGCAAACTAAGAATGCTAGCTTTTTAAAATAAAAAGTATTTTATACTCTACTTCAAATGTTTTATTATTTTTGTTTGAGTAGTATTTAATAGTCTATAAAATACTTCTTATTTGAATAAGCTAGCATTCTTAGTTTCCGAGATATTATAGTTTATATTGGTGACCCGGAATCATTGCTCTCGACAGTATTATGTGAAAACTATGTAGAATCTAGTTCGGATTACACTAACAACTTTAAAAACACAAATACCACACGACCTAACTCTAACAAACTCTCAACAAAAACTAAACTAAACAGGAACACATCAACTCTTCACAAGTAATTGACAACCAGTTGCAATAAGGACTTGCTACACAAAAAGTAGTCCTAGCAATACTCCTTGATAGTTATGACGTCAGGAGTAACCGGTTGGCGAAGCTAGTGTAGCAGGAATTCCTTAGAACGACTTGGTGTAGGGTTCAGTGGAAAATATCTTTGTTGATCCATGATAGATCTCATTATAATGAAATCTGAAAACCTATCTTAGGATATCGGTATTAACGAGTTACTTTTTTTTGACCATCGGCCATCGGCATCGACTAAATATCGGCTATTTACTCGCTCATTCTTCTTCTATCGTGTCGGCACAAGATATACAAGAATAGCTCACGCCGTGGTGAAAAGATTAGCCAGTCAGCAAGGTTGGTAGCGGGGCTGACTGCCCAGGGTGCGCCGGACATACTTATGTATCTTCACTCGTGGAGGCTCTTTTCATGTACCCCAAATACGCGCTCATGAAACTTACAATGGATATACATTCCGTGTAAACAAAAGAGATGCATTTATTATTAGTTGATCGCTGACTGTCTACACTGCCGGCGAGTACTCGCTCCACTAGTTTGTCGCTGAGCGACAAGATTTATCAAAGATAATACTCGCTCAGCGATACTTGCTCAGCGACGCTCGCTTGGCGGTCAGAACTCACGCAGAGAGACCAACCAGCGGTCATTTGCGAGTGGTGCGAGTAATCGTCCATCGCACTCACACACTTGATTATAGGCTAGCAATAAAACTATCGGAGCCACACACTCGCTTCTCGCCAACTCGTTTCTATTTTCTAGCTCTACCTACTCGCTTCTCGCTCATCGTTGTCGGTGGGACAAGTGCCATACACATAATCTTGCCAGCAGTATTAAGACTGAACATACTGACAGAAAAATAAAAAAATGATTTTAATGTAATGTTATAAAAAACGAGAATTTCAGATAGTTGTTTCCTATGCTGAGTAACCCCACAAAATGCGTAGAGTTAACTTTCAACCTGTATTGCCGAGTAATAAGTCTGTATTGCCGAGTAATACGGCCGTATTGCCGTAACATTGCCAGCCATACATTGTCGCAAAATGTTGATTGTTAATCGGCAATGAACATGCTGCGACATTGAATATCATGAGGTAACTTGCTAGCCTAACACGCGCAAAGCGAGATAATTGTATCGTCGAATTATCGTGTGCAGACGAGATAATGTATGGCTTATCTGGTTTCGGCACGAGATAATGTGTCGACAAAATTATCTCTCGCTGAGAATGTTAGTTAGTATAACATTTAAATGTCGTAGCGATCAGTTTCATGTCAACAGGTTGTTATGACAACATTGTTGAAGAGTATAAATCATAAAACAGATATCTCAAGTCCTTTTCGTAATTAATTCTAATTACGGCAACGGACAAAAAAAACAACTTATTTTTCCGTAATTTTCTGCCGTCAATAATTCATTTGTAAAACATGAATAAATTACACGCCAAAAATATTAAAACGAGCCATTTACACGGATAAAAACAACATCATTATTAAAATTTAATAATAAACGCTCATAAAGTATTATTAAAATATTCTCTGTATACCCAAACTTGACCTTTGTCAAGATTTGACAGCAATTGTCGTTGAAACAAATTAGTTTTGCTTACGGAACCATTTCCTTTAATATAATGCTTTAACCGTCATCATATCATGGTGTTTAGGGTACCGTAATATTGTATGCGTGGATCCAGACCCTGGGTAGAAGTTATGAGATCATTACTCTGGTTAATTTAGTTTAGGGGGAAAGAGAGACTCGTGGCGAGGTTAAGCTGCATTTGTCGCGGTCAGTAAATAAATGGGTGAGCGTTCGTTACGCTTTGAGACCTCTCAGTGTCTCGGACAATATCCCGAGTGCCATACTAACGAATGACTGTCATTAAGGGTAGTCAAAAGCCTAAAAGTCTGACAACCGGTCTAACCTTGGAGCTCAAACACACCACGTTTTTTTTTCAAGTTTAGAAGCGCCGACACGCGCGCTTAGCTATCGCGCGTTGTCGGCGTTGCTAAACTTGAAATAGGCAGATTACTTGCGATTGCATCGCTGCAAACTCACGAGAAACGCGCTACAGACGCGCGTGAGCAACTCTCCTTGCAAAGTAAAACGCGTGTAGCACGCGCGCGAAGGAGAGTGTACCGCGCTACAGACGCGCGTGAGCAACTCTCCTTGGATTAAAACGCGCTGTATTTGCAGCTAAAGTGACGCGCTGTGACAGCGCGTCTGTATCGATGTAACTTCGCGCTACGAGCGCGTTGACAGCTCGCGAAAAAGTCGTCGTCTGCATACTACAATTTTATGAACGTGTGAATAGGTAAATTGGTTGCGATAACATCGCGTTTGCAGCGCGTTTTAGTTGCGTGCGACGCGTGCCGACAGCGCCTGAAAAAAACGTGGTGTGCAAGAGCCCTTAGGATATCAGCATTCCCCAGTTACAGGGTTGTGTTGATCATACCATTGTTGCAAAGGCTCAGTTGACTGCTAAAAAGTTGGGGATCATTGCAAAGGTGAGACGGTACTTCACGTCTGAACAGCTGCTCAACTTGTATAAAGCGCAAGTTCTGCCATGCAAGAGTACTGCTCTCACCTCTGGGACGGATCTGCTAAATACCAACTCGATGCACTTGAGTTGATCGACAAACGGCCCAAGAGGATTATCGGCAACGATGCGCTGGTCAACTCAAAGCTTGCCTTGAACATCGACGCCGAGTTGCCAGCTTGTCGGTTTTTTATCGGTTACACTTCGGGGAGTGTGCGATGGAACTGCACAATTTGATTACGCCTGGCCCTTTCCATCATCGGACTATAAGACGTACGGCAATGCGCCATCTGTACACGGTGGACTCATACGTACAAATCGTTTCGCGAACACATTTATTGTTCGCACAGCTAAGGAGTGGAATTCCCTGCCGGAATCTGTGTTTCCTGATAGCTACAACTTTGGGTCTTTAAGTCAAGAGTGAATAGGTTACTTCTAGGCAAGCGTGCTTCACCGTCGACCACATCATCGCTTACCATCAGGCGAGATAGCGGTCAAACGCGAGGCACAGAGGAATTACGATGTGTAACGAATGGTCACCCATCCACAGGCTGACCGCGGCAAGCGTAGCTTAACCTTGCAATGAGTCCTAACTTTTTATTGTATCATCTCTAATTACGTAAACCAACTCAAAAACCGTTTGAACAAATATCAAAGTTGTAACGATGTGAACTTTTCATGAAAATTGTTAAAACTGAAAAGTTTTCAGCGAGAGGTTTCATTGGACTGAGTTGCATGACATACATACAAATTATGTTTCAGTAAATGTTATAGGTATGTTGAAACACAGTTAATGGAAGTGGTATGGTAAGCCATACCAGTAAAATGGACTATTGAGAACCACTGGAATAATTGGCACGATATATGTTCATACGATATTTTTTAAACCACCTACAATTTCAATAATTGAGTAACAAGGTTAGTTGGAAAGGCTAAAGTCAATGGCTTAAGAGAAATAGATGTTCAAAGATTTCATAAAAATAAGTTAAAATCTAAATATCTCAGAAAATCTAAATATTCTCAGTTATGATGTTAACATTTTAGGTCATATTTGGGGTCGCAGATTAGGAGCTCTATTGTATGATTTCGTGAGTATAGCAAGGATGAGAGATATTTTTTTTTCAGAGAAATAGCTGTTCAAAGATTTCATAAAAATACGCTAAAAACCTGTCCTTAGTTATGGTCAGCTGTGTTTACTTACATTTTAGGTCATATTTGGGGTCACGGATTAGAAGCTCATAAATCGTAAAGTCAGGGGTTCGAGCCGGGATCGAACTCAGACTTTTCTGCATGGAAGGCATTCTACCGCTAGGCTATCGTTGTTTACTAAAATAATTATAATAGTATGTTCCGTTTATTACCCCCTTCGCTTATATACTGGCGACTCAGGGGGCCCAGCTAGTAAGCTGGCGAGTCACCGTCTGCCAACGCATTTCAAATTTAAACTTGAAAGGCAGACGCCGTTTTCTTCCGGCAATAGAGGTTAACCGATCCACTAAACACCCCTTCCCATAGACCAGATATTATTTCACCACATTTTACAATAGTCTTGCACCCACCTGGGACGGTCCATGACTGTACTCCAATAGTGCAGCCGTGGATAGTCCCCGGTTGGTGCCCCATCCCATTTTAGATTAAAGTTCTCAAAGGGGCTCTGCGCGTTGTACTTATGTCCCCCATATGCCTTCCAAAGGACCGGACGTCTTCCACACGGAAGATGAGCCGTGAATTTACAAAGACTTTGGCAGTTGTCCCACCGCCGGCGAAGAAGCGACTAACTATCGACTATTTTCTCGCTCAAGAAACGTACAAATAGATACACCTTTGTCGCTGAGCGACAAGGGCTATTAAAGATAATACTCGCTCAGCGATGCTCGCTTGGCCGCCAGACCTCACGCCGAGAGATCAACCAGCGGTCATTTGCGAGTGGTGCGAGTAATCGCCCGTCGCACTCGCACACTCGCTTATAGCCCAGCGACAAAACTATCGGAACTACACACTCGCTTCTCGCTGCTTGCCAACTCGTTTCCAGTTTCTAGCTCTACTCGCTACTCGCTCATTGTCGGCGGTAGGACAAGTGCCTAAAATAATACTATACCAAAGTTTATATGTAATGCAAATATAAACACATGCAATATTGTACCATTTCCATTCAAAATAACTCTACGCTCAGACAGATGTCAGAATATAAAAGTTTCCACAAGTTTCAAATTGATGCTCGCAACGAATGACAATGTAACAGATTTATTTATTTAGTTTGTCGCACTTTTATGAATACTTGGTAACTCTAAGATGGGTTGTTCACAGTAGCGGGAAGCTGTGGCTATGTCGCAGCGATATTGTGAAAGCCGCTACATTTTAATAACGCTAGCAACATTATAACAAAACGTAATGTTGTCATTCGATCATATTACTAACAACATTACTTACTTCTTCTTCTGTCGTGTCAGCACGAGCTATACGTAAATCGGGGTGCATGAAAAGAGCCTCCACAAGTGACGATACTTAAGTACGCCCGGCGCACCCTGGGCGGTCAGCCCTGCTGCCAACCTTGCTGACTGGCTAATCTTTTCACCACAGCATGAGCTATTTACGTAACATTACTTACTGATTTTAGACGTAGGTACCTATTAATCATCCTTTGCTACAATTTCAATATTTTTAGCACTCGTTTTGAACATACTTCACTCAAATTAACTCACATTAGAAATTAAACACAAAAGTAAAACGGAAGTTGACGATTGTTTAAATAGGTTTTTTTTTTGTTTTTTAGATAATCGCTGCCCCACCCCAAGATTTCTCTTGTATCGTGGGTGCGTTTACAGACATAAATCTCACATACACAAACGCCCGAAACAAACATCTTGTAGGGCATGCAAATTTTTGTTCCGTGTGGGAATCGAACCCACGACCCGTAGCGCAGAAGCCAATCGCTTAGCCACTGCACCAAATGTGTCGTCATTTTTGGAGAGGGCGTTTTCTTTCCTTGTCGCGCGAAACGGACATTGTTTGGAGTAAACTATAAAATTCCTGATGACGTCACTGCCTTCTAATACTGTCTCTGTCTAGCCAACAATTTTATAATCTCGGCATTTAATTAAACACTAGCTCTTGCCCGCGCCTTCGCTCCCGTTAATTTAGCTCAAAAAAACTCTTAACACACTACTAAAGTTTCTATAATAATATATTTGAATAACGATTCGAAAGTCACGTGGCGCCATCTATGAATGTTATTGTTATTTTCCTCGGGAACAGTACTTTTTTTCGGGATGAAAGGTACCCTATGTCCGTTTCTGTACACCTGACAACGTATATACAAAATTTCAGGATGATCGGTTCAATGGTTTAGGCGTGAAAAGGGAACACACAAACAAACTTACTTTCGCATTTATGATATTAAGTTAGGATTATGATTAGTTAGGATATTAGTTAGGATTTCATTGGTTTTTTCACTGTTGCTTATTATTTTTCTAACAGTATCGAGATTCCTAATAAAAAAAACATAGTTAAATACCATATTACGTATTAGTTATTACATAATAAATAACTTTATGACGCAGTGAAAACCGCTTTGCATTCAGCTCGCCGAAAAAGAGTTCTACATTTTTGATTTATTTAACATCAACAAACTGCGAATTTCCGTGCTAGTTGCAATGTCACGTTGCTGAAAATTACTAAAATGCACTAAATTTATTACTGACTCGGTTTCGCAGCCTCAGCTAAGCGTGTTACAATATAGTGGAACAAGAAATGTCTAGAGTGTGATTTTGAGCGAAAATTTTAGCTTATTTTTAGTTTAACCGCTAGCGGCCCGACCGACGAACCGGTTTGTCAGTGCCATTATTTATCTATTGTGTCTATAATTAGCGTACTTGAGACTTTAACTGTTTACATTTGTGACTTGATAGTACTTTTCGTGATAGGCTTATGATCAGTTGTAGATAGCAATAGGCTTCTATGATTGGATGACGTCTTTTTGACTTTGAAGTCGCGAGTTTGACTTTGCGATGGGACAACTGTCATCATTATCTCCTTGCCTTTATCCCAACATATTTGAGGTAAGCGCAGTATGTATTTTTCTTCCATAAATCCCTATTAGCCGTCATCTCAGTAGTTATACTCTTTCTAGTCATATCATCTTTTACGTTATCCATCCATCGTTTCTTTGGTCTTTCTCTACTTTTATAACCATCCACATTCATACTTAAAATTTTCCTCACGACATGTCACATGCTCATACATACCGGTTCAATCGGTTTCGATGGGATAAATAATGCTCGCATATTAAAATATTTAGACTGCCTCGTTGGTTTGCTAGCGTGAGGTCCTGGATTCGATCCCCAGGTCAGGCAAAGTGATATTCGGTCTTTCCGTGTGGAATTTCTCAGTAGCAGCCAGTTGTCTGGATTTGTACTTGGTTGATGGCAATAGGCTCGTTCCCTAATACATGGGACTTAAACATAATGGCGAAATGGGAGTGTATTATACACCTCTGCCTAACCTTTCGAGAAATACAGGCGTGATGTCATGTTTAAAAAAAATGTCGTATGCATTTAAAAAAAGTGATTAAATCTAAGACTAAATTATACAATTTTGTGACAAGCTCCAATCAACTAGTAAAAACAACAGTATAATTACTTAAATCGACTTTTTTCTTTGTATAAACAGTTAAAACATTGCACCGTTTTTCTTTTGCTTTCCAGATAACTACCTCCAATATAAAACTTAACGGGAAATATCCGCCATGAGCATGATACACGGCTGTGTGTCCGGCTGTCACAAAATGTTTAACGCAATTTTATTCCTTTAATTTTTGTCAAACGTTGCGTTGGCAGATACGCCCTCGGTTTTATTTCTTTTGCACCGTATTTTTTTTGTTGTATCGGGTGGGAAATAAAATTTCGAATGTAACTATGTAGGTAGTTTTTTTTTATGGATTGTATGGGATTTTCATGTTTTGGTTTGGTTTACATTTGAGGGTATGTTAAATGGGAATTGAAAGCGATATATTATACTGTGTTGTTGGTATTGCGATATCGACAATTTAACGACGTGTTATGCATTTAATTTTATCGATAAAAATACACTTGGCTTGCTAAATGGTTTAAAATAGTCACTGAATCATTTGGCAAAGCAAGAAGTCGGTTTAAAAATAAATTAAAGAAAAACTTTTTTTTTGCATTTTTTATGAGTTAAGTCATTAACTAATATAATATTTTTTTATTTGTTATAATAATATGTCAGATTGTTACTTTGCAAATAAAAAATAATTTAAGTCTGTAGAACACCTTGTTCCAATGATATTACGTTTTTAATGAACGCCTAAATTACTGAGTAAGTAAAAATCAATATGGCTGCCACTCAAAGAGGAGAGGGCTTCTATTACAAAAGGATGTATTTTTGTCGATAAAATTGATAGTTTAACATGTCGTAAAATTTTCGATGGTGCAATACCAAACATACTGTATAGATGTACCCGCGGCTCTGTTTGCGTGTAACATTTCTAATTATCTAGGATTTGACGTCATTTTCATATTTTATCATATCAAACTGCTAACGTAAAGCCATATAGATAGATAAATAAGTAGATAAAAACCTTGATTCAGTGCAATACAAGACACAAAAAAAAAAAAAAAAACATGAAACAGATAAAAAACGAAAACATTATCTATAATTAAATAGGTCGCAAATATCCTTTTTATTTTTTGTACCCCTTTTCGATGCTGTTTTCTTTGACCCAAAGGTTGACTGGTTGAGAATGCCTTGTGGCATTAAGTCCGCCTTATGTACCACCATTGTGCATTGAAGTATTAAATAAATAAAACAAAAATATGACATTAAAAAAAACCTTTAAAAATGAAAAAGGGTGACACTGAATTTAAGCAACTCCTACCACCATCGGTAATCAAAACGGTTCGTTTCTAGATATAGGAACAGTTCAAGTAGATCTACCGCATTATACACTGCAATAATGACATTAAACTGATCACAGTTTAATGTCATTATTACACCCATCTGTTTGCCAAGTGTGGTAATTATGGCATTATCCTGCCAAGATCGTCCGTTGTAAACTGTCTATGAAGAGGTTTACGTTCAGAAATTGACATTATACAGGATAGTAGTAACTTATTGGTTATGCAATTTATGGTAATATGAAGCAGGCTTTATAAAAGTATGGAACAAAAACCTTTAATCGTGGTTTGATCACCAAAAATGCAGCAAAATCAAGAGGGGCAATTATTCCATTGAAAAAAAATCCACTACTTGGAATACTCTTATATCCTGGCTGCGTTTTCAGACACGTATCTACGCAAGTACTTATTACTAGTACTTGCGCCAGTATTCAAACATTAAGTGCCACTCGCGAGGTGCCTTATTATTATCAGTATTTGCGGCAGCGATCAAACGTCAGTGATAGATGTCAAAAACAATTGTGACAGTTCAAAGCAAAAAGTTTAAAATTCAATTAATGTATAAACTAGCGCTAGTATTAAGCGCGCGATGTCAAATGCGAGTAGCGCGGGGTGAAGAAAGCGTAGGGAGGGGCATACGATAGCACTGGCGCAAGGACCAAAGCGAGTACTGCCTAGCAACTTGCACTCGCACTATGCAAATGATGTTCACATGACGAAATTTGATGCATGGTAGTAGTACTTACGCCAGCTACTGTACATCGTGTACAGCTGCCATATGGTCTAGTATATTATGTATAGCAAACATTATAACGGTAGATTTTCAGGTTATGGGATTTATCGAAGCTGCAAAAATGTTATACAGCAACAGTTTTCCTTAAATGGATTTGAAAGTGAAGTCCTCACAGTAGCAGACGCGTATGCAACCACGGAGCTACCCCAAAAAAAGGCGAACCAAAATGGCGGTTACGAACTCCAACAAATTTAAGACCAAAATGCAACTTCAAAAGACAGAACATCTAATCCCATTCCCTTTAAACATGTGTACAACCATTAATAGCAAGTCACAAAGTCTGCAACGAAATAAATTCCGCATTATTGCAGATTTAACCCGATATAACTGGATTAAACCGGATCTGGGACGTCGCGCAAGTGACAGCGAGGGAATTACGGGACATGTCCCGTCTAAAATTAAACGCGTGGTCACAATAGTCTGATGTTTTACGGATTATTTCTGCGAGTACGGTGACCATGTTGTAGTGTTAGTTTAGGACATGTTTGGTTTAATTGATTAGTATTTGCATTATTTACTATTCGTGTTAATGGAGGTTTAAGCGGAGTTCAGACTACGCATTACGTTTACACTATACGCTGTACAGTAAGTCGGTCTACTATGTATAGCAAGTTATTTGACGGCGATCTGTTGGGCGTCGGATGGGGTAGCAGTGAGGCGGGGTGGGGACCAGAGAATCGTAAGATTAACTCTGAGAATCGTTCAAGTTTATCGCGTACAGCAAGCCAATACTTTATTAGCATAGCGTTGTGTGAATGTGTCTATATAAAATGTATACTGAGCGATATCGTCGTGCTATACAAGGTTAGTCGGAAAGGGGGTATTAATCCAAAAGGGTGTTAAAGTACCCATAATAATGAATGGCTTTTGTTCTACCACTTTCTCCAAAAGTCAATAGTTTAAGAGAAATAGCTTTTCAAATATTCCATAAAAAATAGGCTAAAATCTATCTATCCTCAGATACGACCAGCTGGCTTTACATTATAGGTCATATTTGGGATCACAGATTAGAAGCTCCTTTTGCTGGATTAGTAATCAAATTAAAAATGAAGAATTATTGAAAAAATATAAATAATTTAGCATGTATAAAAAATTATCGAAGATTGAAGTTTTAACACTTGCTTTAAATTTTTTTTTTTTTTTTTTTTTTTTCTATTGGACTGCTGTAGGTCGTCCTAGGGGACGGTTTCTACGTAACCGGGCAGTTATTGGCGAGACCTGAAGGGTCTCCAGCCAATGGGGGAAGTAAAATACTTAACCTAAGCTAACTACTTATACTACACTAACATCATGACTACCTGCAACAACAGCACTAAGGGCGACCCCTAGTGGGACTCGGACCTCGGCTTAGGGCGTTGCTGGCGTGGACATAGGAGGGGGAGACAGCTTGATGAGGGCTGAATTATCGGTGTGACTGCGGAGTCTGAAGAGACGACCGGCTCTACGACGGGAGAGCTCGGTGGATCGTGACCGGCGGCGGTGGGACGTCGCGACGGGCCTCGTCGGCGAGGACGGTATGCCGGACGGCGGCGGACGTTGTGTAGTGTGCTGGTCGATTTACTCGCCTCCTGGAGGAGGGTTATTTCGTCGTCGGGTTCTAAAAGTGTGTGCCTGGGACGGCGAACTTTACTTATGAGAGAGGGACTGTAGTCGGCCGCTGCGGCGACTAGGGGGTTCGGATGGCGGAGGGCATTGTCGAAGTAACGCTTGGAAATGCGTTTGAGGTATTGCCTGATGGTTGGCATTTTTAGATCGAGATGGAGTTGGACGTTACGCATGAACCACGGGGCAGCCGCGGCTCTGCGCAACACTCGATTCTGGAGGGTTTGGAAGGATTTGAAGCGACAAGGCTTAACGTGTGCGAACACAACGCTAGCGTAAGTCAAGATGGGGCGGACTTGCTTTAAAACAGTCATCAGTGATACTTTAAGTGGCCTGCAGATTAGTACCCCCTTTCTGACTAACCTTGTATAATATTTGCTATATACTATACAGGGTGAAAAAAGACCCATCACATAGCCGAAATCTACGCACTCTGTACATCAAACTAAATTACATTGACCAAAAATAATTGCTGGGAAACGACTTTTATTATTTGGCATGAAAAAAAACGTTTTTTTTTGTAACGCGCAAATTATGGTTGTGGCGATGCGGCGCGTTTGCATAAGTGCAGCGGCCACACAGCCGAGCCAAGGCGGTCGTGTGCGTTTGATATTCATTGCGTTTTTGTAACTTCAAATGCGTAATTTGTAAGGAAAAATTGAAATTTTTGATAATGTTTGTATGGAAGAAAGTTTAGTATTATGACTTGGAAATCGTTTTTGGAAAAAACTAAAAACAAAAAATGTGTACTTTGACCTTCAATATCTCCAAAACCAATAATTTTCTCGGTATGGTTTGTTCGAAAAAAATGATCCCAATGATAGGTAGAATAAGTGGTTTACGTTATCGTTAAGGGTCTTTATACACCCGATATATTACAGTGCAGTGTGAACTGCGCTTTAGTGAGTTTGCTTACCTGCTGCAATCAAGGAAACATTATTACGTAAATATTAGTTCGTAAATAACTAAAGTGTGGATATGTTAATATTCAAAGTAAATACGTAGTTAATTAAGATTTACTAATACAATATTATTTATTTTTCGTTAGTACTTCCTGTGGGAAAGAGGTGCTTGAGGTTAATTATCAACTGCACAGGTCATTTGATAGCAAGGTTAAGCTACGCTTGCTGCGGTCAGTCCGTGGATGGGTGACCGTTGATTACACATGTTGACCCCTCCGTGCCTCAAAGAGCACGTTAAACCAAACTTCATAGTTTGGGCGCAGTATTAGTAAAATTTTGAACAAAATGGCGATTAAATTTCATTATGATATTTATGTCATTTTATTCCGTACGCAAGCTAATTTTGATATCAGCAAACAGTTTTTTTTTTAAAAAAACGTTGCCTCTCACTAAGATTTCTTTTGTATCGTGGGTGCGTTTTCAGTCACAAATCTAAGAGACCATCTCCACGAACGAGTGAATCGCGGCGATATTCTCGCCGTGCCATTAAATTCAATACTAACTATCGCCGCGATAAAATCGCCGTGTGGAGACACGTTCTAAGAGAGTGTATAGAAATGCGTGGCACGACGATAATATCGCCGCGATTCTCTCGCTCGTGGAGACGGCCCCTTACATACACAAACGCCCAGACCCAAAACAACCATCTGTAGGCCATACAATTGTTCCGTGTGGGAATCGGACCTACGACCCGCAGCGCAACAAAAATAAAAAAATATTAGCCTGTACTGTCCCACTGCTGGGCAAAAGCCTCCCTCCGTTCCTTCCACTTGTTGTCGTCCTCCTCCAACAACATGAAGAAAACGAAAAACTACAGGCCCCTAGTGCCCGGCGTCTCCAGTGGTGATGTTGGTGATGACGGTAGGCAGATACACTCTGGAGTATGGGGTGCTAAGAATCCCCGGGCGGGATCGTTCTCCCGTCATACCTATTTTATATGGTGTCCAGTTTTTTTCTGAAGATGACCACACTGCAGCATCGCTAATTAAAAACCAAACAGCTTGAAATCAAACAGCTGCCTCAGTTTTTTACTCCCCACATCTTAAAGAAGATTTTCTTAAAAATGTTGTATGCATAGAATATTTATAGTAACATGAATCTGTACGAGGAACTTGCTTGAGGTCACGTTTCATAATAACGGGTCCGTATATATATTTTATACCCTTGTATTCATAAATAAGGACATGTAAGTTACATGTTTTGTACATGCTAAGTTTGTGGGTTAGGAGTTGAGAATTTGGAGTGCGGGTTGAAATTATGACTTGCATAAATTAGACTAGATGTGGCTCTGATACATGCGTATCATCTGTTGGGACAGGTTCACTCAAACTGCCTTGGCAGGCCAGTCCAGGCGTTGCTCTGCATTGTCCTCATACATTTTTTGGCTACAGAAAAGATGTCTGAACTTTAAAAGTGACCTTGACCCCTGAGCTTGTTTCGGCCTTTCTTCTCAGAGGTAGTCAGATAGGAAACGCCGACGCCGTCTAGCTTTGAAAAAACAACTCGACATGTAAAAGTAAATTTTAAATATCCAATTTGCAGAATAAATAATTTCATTTCATTTCCTGCTTTCTGACATCAGTACCAAGTGATAAGTATATATATAGGACAAGTATAAAGTACTTTATGAGGCATTCGTTTTTGAGCTTTTGCAATGGCGACTAGTCTTCTAAGGCACTTGTCCCAGCGCCAACGATGAGCGAGAAGCGAGTAGAGCTAGAAACTAGAAACGAGTTGGCGAGCAGCGAGAAGCGAGTGTGTAGTTCCGTTAGTTTTGTCGCTGGGCTATAAGCGAGTGTGAGAGTGCGACAGGCGATTACTCGCACCACTCGCAAATGACCGCTGGTTGGTCTCTCGGCGTGAGTTCTGACCGCCAAGCGAGCATCGCTGAGCAAGTATCGCCGAGCGAGTATTATCTTTGATAGCTCTTGTCGCTCAGCGACAAACTAGTGGAGCGAGTCCTCGCCGGCAGTGTAAACAGTAATCGATCAATTATTAATATATGCATCTCTTTTGTTTACACAGAATGTATATCTATTGTACGTTTCTTGATTGAGAAAGTAGCCGATAGTGGGACAACTGCCTAACTGCCTTCTCCAAAAGTCGTTACATACAATTATTACAATACAAAACCTAACACGCCTGGTGGTAGGATCCATCAGTCACCAGCAAGCACATTCGAGCTGGCGTGCTACAGTAAATCTGAGTTCTAACAGTCGCTGTGGCCGCAGTTGGTCTAGAAATTCATCATGGCATCTAGACTGCCCCCAAATCAAAACCTTTTCGATAAGCAGTTGTCGACCGTTGTCATCTCGTTCTGTCTACGTCTTTTGCATCGAGAGGAACAGAGATAGCGTACCAAATCTTTCGACAACTGATTAATAGAATCGTTCTGATTCAGGAGTGCTAATTCCACATTTTACTGTAACCACTTCTTATTTTCTTTCTTTAGAAAAACTGAAAGATGTAGATTTTAAAACATTCTTGTTGTTATTTTCCGAGAGTCGCCAGCCGGTCATATTATTACGCTGTATCCTATGGGGCTATTTCCGACAGCTGTGCTGTGTCGTCTACTAACAAATGTATACAAACATAAAACTACCTATAGGTACATTTATACACATGTGTTGGAAGCAGAGGTTCTAAGCGAGGCTACCAAACGTGATTTTTGGGTTGGTTACAATTTATTGATTGACAGTTCGGTTGAGCGATAAGGTTCGTGAGCTGCAAATACCCTAACAGTTGAATGCTTGCCTTCCGTATAGGAGGGTCTGAGTTTGAACCAAACCTGCAGCTTTGACTTCTTCGAATACATGTGCTGATCAGAATTTGATTATCGCTTGCGAGAAACCAGCTCACTTGAGAAGGGTCCAAAAAGTTCTGGTTTGTATGTATAGTCCGCCAACCGGCACCAGGAAAGTGTGGAGAACTAAGGCCCTTCCCATGCCCTTCCCATTCTGAAAAGAAGCCCGTGCCATACAAAGAGGCAGTTATTGTTAATTTAGTAATTGGGCATATTTGACTGCCACTTCGAAGACGTATATTTTCATTTTCAGAAAGTATTTCTATGCAACTGATTTTAAAACCCATCCTCTTGTCTACAGGGTCCAATTCAAGGCGACAGCAGACGATGACTATGCTGACTTCACTTGCGAGGCAAGACATGAGGCGTTACAGCGAGACAGTCCTATGAGGAGCACTGTTCAGCTCAGCGTATTATGTAAGTACAAGCTGGTGATTTTGTAGTGTGTAGTGGTGATAAAGTTTAAGCTGGTGATTTGAAGCCGTCAACGTACTGTGTTCATACGTCACCGATGTCGTTCAAGAAGACCATTAACAAACATAACAACATCACGCCTGAATTCCCCGAAGGGTTGGGCAGAGGTGTATAGTACACCCACACTTCGCCGTTATGTTTAAGTCCCATGTAATAGGAGGCGAGCATATTGCCATCAACCGGCCACAAACCCAGACTCCAGGCTGCTTCTGAGAAATTCCATACGGAAAAACCCAGTAACACTTTGCCCAATCATGACAGATGTGTCAAAAACAATATTCATTACGTGGTACACAGTAGTGGAGAAGTCGGATTATTAATACAAACGTTGCTATAGAAAATGTTTACCTGTCAAAATCATAGCCATAGTGATTACGAGTGTGTTGTACAATTAGAAGGCGGGGTATTAAACCCACGCTCAGCAGTCGCACTTGCGTCCACTAGTCCAACGAGGCAGTGCTGGTCATTAGCAAACACTGATTTTTTTTTTTAATTCTTTGTCTTCGTATCTTTTGACCCTCTTCCCACCAGATGGTAAGCGCAGACAAGTTCTAAGAATCCAAGTAACTATTCATAATATGTTTCGAAAGGCCCATTCCTATGATTCACCAAGCGTTATTGGTTAAAATAAAGACTCTTATATCTTCACGAATAATGAAGCAAAGAACGCAAATCTTTGCATAGTAGATTCTCCCATTCGTTAGTAGCTATCACAGGTAAAATTAGTTGACGAGTCTATTTATTTGCCAAGTTTGGCAATGAAAAATGCTACTATTGGTAAGCAAAACGATTATTTTTGGCTACAGCAACCAGGCATCAGTAATGTTGAGGATAATAATACAAAACAGATCTCCCGCTCAGATGATATTTCCATCACAGTTGCTTCAAATTGGGTCGCGCTCTCCTGCTGAGCGACAAATATATTAGCTAAAGTTTACGTCACCGCTGTGGTTTGTGAAGGAATACTTACATACATATACTCATGCCTGTAATCCCTGAAGGGGTATACAGAGGTGTTCTCCTATTACTAGAGTTTGAGTTTGTTCATCCATTCTCAAATGTTCCACCTCTGTTATGATGTCACATGTAATTATAATAGATGACGAGCTTTTTGGCACAATTATGGTGCCAAGTTCATCAACTCTTAGGGCTCTACCAGCTTACAAGAGGCTTATCACCCATTCTCCCATGTTTCACCTCTGGTATAAAGTCCCATGTAATAAGTGGCAAGCTTTTTGGCACAATTATGGTTCTAGGTTCATTACCACTTACGGTTCTACAGCTTACAAGAGTTTGATCACCCACTCTCCCATGTTCCACCTCTGATATGATGTCCCATGTTATAGGTAACGAGCTTTTTGGCACTATTATGGTACCAGTTTCATCACCTCTTAGGGCTCCCCAGCTTACAAGAGTCTGTTCACCCACTCTCCCATGTTCCACCTCTGGTATGATGTGCCCATGTAATAAGTGGCATGCTTTTTGGCACAATTATGGTGCTAGGTTCATTGCCTTGTATGGCTCTACAGCTTACAAGAGTCTGATCACCCACTCTCCCATGTTCCACCTCTGGTATAATGTCCCATGTAATAAGTGGCAAGCTTTTTGGCACTATTATGGTGCCAAGTTCATTACTTCTTAAGGCTCCCCAGCTTCCAAGAGTCTGATCACCCACTCTACCATGTTTCGCCTCTGGTATAAAGTCCCATGTAATAGGTGGCAAGCTTTTTGGCACTATTATAGTGCTAGGTTCATTACCTCCTAAGGCTCCCCAACTTACAAGAGTCTGATCACCCACTCTCCCATGTTTCACCTCTGGTATAAAGTCCCATGTAATAGATGGCGAGTTTTTTTGGCACATTTATGGTGCCAAGTTCATCACCTCTTACAGCTTACAAGCTTACAAGCTACAGCTTACAAGAGTCTGTTCACCCACTCTTCCATGTTTCCCTTCTGGTATAAAGTCTTTTGTAGGTCGCGAGCTTTTTGGCACTATTTTGGTGGCAGTTTTATCACTTCTTACGGCTCACAAAATAATCAATGGTGCTAAACAAAACGAATGGAACAACCGATTTTGTTTCAGATTTTTTCCCATACTAAAAGTTGTACGAAACGATGAGCAGAGTTGTTGGTTTTCAGATGTAAAATGACTAACCAGTCATACTATATAACGTGTATAGTGGAATAGACTGGAAGCTGACCCCACAAAATGCCAGCTAAATGTTATTTAACAAGCAAAACATGTGACTTTGTTTATATTTTCGTACCCTCTTCAGCACCCTATAAGCGAAAACAACGTAAAAGTTAAGCGCTCACGAGCGACGCAGCACTTCTAAGCGAAGGTTTATTTCAACAACACGACACGACTTCGGAACGGCTCCACATGAATTATTAATACAGCGTTCGATTGAGACAACTTTTGTTTGTGCAGCGCCATCTAGTTTTGAGTTCTGTAAACTTGTGTAGTTGGCGTAGGATTGAACAATTTTACATGATTTTTTTGTTCGTAATATTTTGAAAATCTGCGCTACTTGAGGCTTACTTAACGGTTGTTTGCCATAATCACCACGCACGTTTGATAGATCGGTGATTAGTGTATTTTGCAGGCCTACTACATTGGTGATATTAACTGTCATAATATCATAGTTTATAAACATTAATTTCTCTAGGCGTACATGCAAACGTAGATCAGATCAGATCTGCGCAATGAAAGTAATGATGTCAAGAAATACAAAATGGCGGCTGTCTCTCGCTGTAATGACGTTTTTGTAGTTTTTTTCTTTTAAAATTTTCTTAACTGTGGCATTATTTCTCTCATTTCTTTTGTAGCGGTCCTAGTCGCGCTAGGTCGCTAGTTCTTTGCTAAACTTCATACAACTGCTGATTCTCGACCTTTAAAACAATAGTTCCACTTCATAGAACAAATTCGCAACTCGCGAAGGTTTGTTTTCTCGCTACGACACGACGACGACGGACATGAATTATTAATAAAACGTTCGATTGAGACGACCGGTCCAACATTTACATTTGGAATATAACTAGTGTGCAACGCCATCTAGTTGCGAGTTCTGTCAACTTTTATTTGCTGATTGTTTTGATAATTTTGAGTTCATTATACACTCGATTTGAAAAATCCTTCATGATTAAGTCCTTAAATTAGTACAAAATATTAAACAAATAAGAGTTATTATTTTTATAAATATAGTTATTATTTTTATAAATATAATATCTCAACCTCAAAAGGGGCCTTAAATTGTACGAAACTAATTGTACATACATAACATTTAACGAAATCTTTTGTTAAAAAAAGAAATTCTATTAAAACGCCTACTCGGTCCACGTAAAGTATATTAATAAGTAAATTGTATTTTCATTATAATTTTTAAAGAAAAATATTGTTTTTGCGTGTACAATTAGGAACTTACCGTTCTAAGAAAGTATATTACTACTCGTAATTCTCGTCTTGTAGATAGTGTTACTTTAGTTTTATCATCTCATGATCTCAGATTTTTCCGTCCACTGCTGAGCATAGGCCTCTTCTATTTTGCACTTCGAACGGTTTTGAGTAATTTCCATCCAAAAGTGCTCTGTGACCATTATCAGTTAGGTCGTCTGTCCTAGATGGAATCGTCCTTCACTTTGCTTCCCGGTTCGTGGTCTCCTTTCGAGGACTTTCCTTCTCCAGCGGTTGTCGGTCCTCCGAGCAATGTAGCCTGACCATTGCCACTTTAGTTTGCTAATCTAGCTATGTCGGTCACTTTAGTTCTTCCACGGACTTTGTCTTGTCTGATCTTGTCACGTAGAATCTCCGAGCATAGTTTTTTACCTTAGCTCGTTGAGTGACTGAGTTTAATTTAAAAGCCAGCTGTGAGGGACCTCGTTTCGGTACCGTGTGTAATCACTGGCAACACACACTGGTTGAAGGCTTCAATCTAGCCTAAATTTAAGAAATCTTGGTAAACCTTATTACTAAAAAAATTAAGTCAAAAATAAAAGTGTCTCAAAATCTCCAAGTACCTAATTCAAGTGAACACATGTTTTCTTAATAGTTTCGACCCAAATTTCCTTAGAATTTAAATAGGGGGAAGCTGGGGCAAAATGGAATAGAGATTGTAAGTTTTCTTCTAGTTATTTCTGCAGCTTTAATTTCGAATTTTAGAACTGGAAATTGCGTTGGGAAATTCTTATTTCTTCATTGTGCAAGTCTGAGGGAAACAGTCCGCCTGATTTACTATTTAAAGAACTATTTCGTATCTTCTTTTGCGTTGCATTGCTTGGTACGAATATTCTGAATTTCTAGCGGTATTACACGGAGTATATTGCTGCATGCTTGCTGCCTTTGTAATGCTGTGACATTATGAAATTCGTTGCTAATTTCAACTGCTAACTATTGAGACTTGATGCTCGCGAAACTATATTACAGATGCCTCAAGCGCACTTCAGACTACCCTGTAATATACAGCATATCTTAAGTGACATTCTAACAGTGCGGAAGTCAAAAATGGTTTACTTCACAAGAGAGTAAAAAACTATTTAAAACCAGCGTAACCTACGCTGAACGCAATATTGTTTTTAACATTAAAAATTAACTCTTTCATGATTTAAACCTTTGAAAATCCTAATAATCTTTTTCATTTCACGTAATATTGTGACTTTTGCAGTGTTAAATCTGAAAACAGTCACAAAATGACTTACGCACTGTTAGAACTTCACTGACAACATAGCAAATATTGTATAGCACAACGATATCGCTCAGCTTACATTTGATATGGACACATTCACACAACGCTATGCTTTATAGTATTGGCTTGCTGTACGCGATAAATTTGAGCGATTCTCAGAGCTTATGGTACGATTCTCCAGTCCCGCCCCGCTTCATTTTTACCCCGTTTGCCGCCCGACGGATCGCCGTCAATTAACTTGCTATACATAGTAGACAGGGTTGCGATATAGCGTATAGTGTGAACGTCATGCTATATAGTTTTAGCTTATGACGCAATATGCTTTACTATATAGCGTAGTCTGAACTGCGCTTCAAAGAAATTGTTAAAAAATCGTTTGCAAAGAAAAAACACTTTACAAAAACCTTTCTTTATAATGCTGAGTGATTCCGTATCTTTAAGCTAAGCGTTTGGAGAGAATCCACCAATATCTTGATCTCAAAATTCACTCAGAGAAAACATTTTTTTACTCTCAAAAGAAAATCCCTCGAACTCCTCACTCAGAAGCCTAAAAGCTACAATCGAAATTGATCAGTCTCGAAATTTTCGACTCAACGAAACGTTACGCAATTAATTCCCCCACCATCGAATAGCGATAAAGTCAATAGGGGGACATCGGGGCAAAGCAAACATAGCCGGTGCCGGTTTAAATGGAAAATTAATAATTCATGCCCCTAAGTCCGTGTCCGCGTCGGTGCCGTGTCGTTGCGTTTGGAGTGGGCTGTTTGTTTTACCCCAACCTACCCTGCAAAAATGTAATTTGTAGGAAATTATGATTGGATTCTGTTTGTTGCAAATATTTTCAGTGTTGACGACGGATTTTTATGAGCTTTTGAATGAATCAGCTGTTCGTTTCATGGACTTAGTAAGGGTTAGAGGACTTTCCAGGGGTAATTTTTAAATACTTTTTTACATAATTAACATCACGCCTTAATCCCCGAAGGGTTGGCAGAGGTGTATAGTACACTCTCATTTCGCCTTTTTTTAAAAGAGTAACCATGGAGTTTCTTGCCGGCTCTTCTCCATAGGAAACCACTAATTGGAACCGTGCACCTAAATTCGACTTTTCATAAGTGCCTGTATTGGTTTATGTGAAATATTTTTTTTTGATTTGATTTACGTTTAAGTCCCATATCGACGGCCGCAAAGAACAAAAAGACAACTGCATTTTTGCGAAAATCACTTTTTTACAAATTGAATTCAGAATTCTTTATTTTATCTAGTGATATTTTTTTTTCATACAAAATCTCATTTTTTCTTTGTTTTTTGTCGCGTATTTAAAGACAACTACACCTTTTTTTACAAAGTAACGAAGTACACACGGACATCTACAATTGTCCGTGTGTACGTCGTACGATTCGGCGCGTCGCATGCGATAAACAAAGATATCAGTCACATGACCGTTTTGTCATGGGCGGTGGGGCAGTTGACTTTTTTTAACTTGCATACTTACTCTTTCTACGACCTCAATTTTGTTAATCTACATTTCATAATACACACATCAAACGTGTCTAGGGATAAAGCACATATTAGCGAATTACTGCAAGTTCTTAAATTGTTTTTTTTTTTGACTCCTCATAGTTATTTAGCGACCTCTTCATAATATAAAAAAGGAAAGTTTTTGAATTTCGATTAAAAGTTGAAAATCTTCTGTCAAGTCGTTTTCCTATAAAATCCTGCAACGGTTTTGAGACAAAACCGTTTCTACTACACTTCTGAGTCAGATCAATATACATGAACGCTATTAAGGACGAAAAATGTCACTTGAGTTGGGAAAAACGATCAGAGCCGTAAGAATGTGGGAATCTGGCTCTCGGAAACGTACTGTGGCCATCGCTCTGGGCACTACGCAGAGTATAATAAGTCACTTCTGAACACGCTACCGTATCACTGGCAGCGTAGCTGAGCGTCATGGAGGACGAACTCGCATCACCACAGGTAGACAAGATCTTTACATACATATCACTGCTCGATGGAATCCTAAAATGAGTGCGATGATGGTGATTACGAGGCTTCATCGCTCTTCGTTCTGCCTAGCCTTTTTTCCCAACTATGTTGGGGTCAGCTTTTAGTCTAAACGGTGAGCTGAACACCAGTCTTTTACACGGAGAAACTGTCATCAGACCTCCGCAACACAGTTGTGCGGCAATGCCTATATCCTAAGGTTAGACCGGTTGTCAGACTTTCGGACTTCTAACTACCCATAACGACACTACCACAGGTATTCGTATGATACCCGGACCGACGGCTTAACGTGCTCTCCGAGGCAAGGAAACTAAAATAAGATAATAAAAAGAAATGTATGCTTAAGCACCACGCGGCTTTCAACAGCAAAAAGGAGTGGGGCGCGTATTCGTGGACTGAACGCACAGTACAATAAAAACATGTAAATACATTATTCAATGAAATATACATTTATTTTTCTCATGCTTTGCAAGATGAGCATTCAAAGGCTTCATCGCTTTTCAGGGTTGCTAATAAGCGATCAAACCATTAGAAACCGTTTGCACAAAGTCAATCTCTGTTCGCAAAGACCGCTACGAGTGCCACTGATTGAGCCCTGCAATCGTAGGGCCCGTTCACAATGGGCTCGTGAACACAGAAATGGGGCAGAAGAAAAATGGCGTTATGTGTGCTTTTCTGATGAATCTCGCTTTGACATAAGACCAGATGTATTGGTGGACCTCAGGATGCTAAAAACGTGGAAAAATATTGTTATGGCCGAGTATTTGAACCGATGGAAGAACAGAACTGATTTGAATCAGAGGCAATCTCAATGCATAGATTTACGCTGAAATGATTGTTTCGGATGTTGTCATTTCTTTGCGGACCCAGTTGGGTGCTTTGTTTCAGCTTATGCGTGATAAAGCACGTCCAAACACGGTCAGAAACATTAAAACACACTTGCTGAAGCTATCATCAACGTGCTACGGTAGAAAAACAGACTACCGATTGTTCATTTTATGCAAGAAAAACCTTCAATAACTTAGTTTGGAATTTGATTATTTCTTGAAGAAAAGACTAGGAAGAAATTATTTTTTGTTCAGTAAGTTTGATTATTGTGATAAAATAATCTTTACTTACGTGTTTAACACAGGTTCAATTCCTTTGATCCTATGCTTTGCTTTTGTATGATAATAGCTTGTATAAGATTCGATTATTGATTTGTTTTTGAAGATAGTAACTCCTTAGAAATTTTATTTTCTCTGCAAATATTGCATTTTTGTTACTTTGTAATATGATTACGATGATTAAAAAAGAATAAATTACTAAGAATAACTTAATTCTTTTCTTGAACTCCAAAAGCTCATCATATTAATAGCATGTTATCTGCAATATCAATATCTGAACCTTTAGAATTACGAAGTAATTTGAGACAATTACAATATCTTGGTGTCAGTCATAGTTACCCTTTAATTGTTGTCGTAGTTAGATATATGTTATAAAAGAGAATAACAATATCTCCTTTTATAAGTAAAATTGTTTGGGAATCAGTAATTACAAAGTCCTACGTAGAAGCGAACATATGGCAGTTGACTCAGTTAGTTATTTATTTTGTGCGAAGTAGAAAAAGACATCTGCCGTATTTCGAAAAAAAAACATGTATCAGTTAATTGACCTTCACAGTTTTGTTCAAAATGCCGAATAATATAACTATTGCAAATTTGAAGAGGCTAGCTTTATTTTTGTAGAAGTTATTACATTTTCGCGTTAAAAACGCTCTCCTGAAAACTAGTGATTTTGTAGATAGCCGTTTGTTCTTTGCTGCCGTCGATATTATAATAGGGGGCGGTGACTGTCTCGTTTGTCTATTGGTCGTTATAGGGGATTTACATGTCTAAATGATAATTCGACTAGGCCGCAAGCGACTAAAATCGCAAGCCCCAAAGTTGGGTGCCATCCGACTTTTGCCGTGTGGCGACAAGCCGCATGCGGCCGGTGACTAAAATCGACCGTGTAAATGGTCAGTTGCAGGCGATCGCCCGCCGCATGAGGTGTGTTTTGCGCTGTGTTGTTCCACTGGAAATGAACAAGTCGCATGCGATTTTTGTCGACCGGTGTAAATGGGGTGGCGATTCGATTTTTACAAGCGATGCGACTGGTGACTTGCCGCGCGGCTAAAATCGACCCGTGTAAATCCCCCATTAACGCGGCTGCTGAGCGTGAAGTCCTGGGTTCAATCCCCAGGTCGGGCAAAGTGTTATTGGGTTTTTCCGTGTGGAATTTCTCAGTAGCAGCCCGGAGTCTGGATCTGTGCCTGCTCGATGGCGAGACTCGCCCCCTATTACATGAGACGTAAACTTAAACAGCGAAATGTGCATATCCTTCGGGGAATACACGCGTGAGTTTATGTATGTTTTACTTATTGTTTCCTAGGCTAGCTTTTCGGATGCTGTGTTGTCAATTTGAGAACTGTAAGTTTGGCAAATTGAATTTAAAGTTTGCTGGGGAGTTTGTTGTGTCGTGTCTTCTTCACAGCATAAACACTAGAAAGCGGTGAACGGCGGGCGTTTTTGGGGTTGTATTTTGTAACATTGGCGTTCAAAAAGAATGAAGGAATTCTATTCCATTTTGAATAAATGAGTTTGGGGTTATTTTGGAAAAAACTGAATCTATATAATTAAAAAGAATAGTCCTGACTGACTGACTAACTGACTCATCAACGCCCAGCCCAAACCCTTGGACCTAGAAAGCTGAAATTTTGCACAGAGGTTTCTTGTATAACGTAGACAAAGCGAAAGGAAGGATTTTTCGAAATTCAACCCCTAAGGGAGTTAAATAGGAGATGAAAGTTTGGATGGAAAATCGTCACTTAACGGGTTCAAAATTTCACGCAAGTAAAGCTGCGTGCAAAAGCTAGTTACAAATAATTTTGCATGGAAATAAAAATGATAAAATTTTGATATTTTAACACTTGCTTTAAAACAGTCATCATCAGTGATACTTTAACTGGCCGGTGAATTAGTACCCCCATTTCGACTAACCTTGTATACAATTTTCTTATAGACTGTCTATTTTAACAAAAATTAAACCTAATTAATCGTTTTTCCTCATACATATTCATATTTTAGTTCACGTATAATAACGTGTTATTAATATACATGGTGTTTCATTATGAGCTTGCTAAATTCCATCGTAAAATTACATCGAGCACTTTGTTTTCTTTCCCCTATGCTCGGCTTACATAGCGTAGTGTTGGGACAGCGTATGTATCGATATTTTAAATTAGGTTTTAGATTAAACTACGTCTGTACAAAGATTTTTTAATTTTCGGAATGTTAACATTACTAAATAAGTTTTTAAGAAGTCAAAAAGATCGATTTTTGAGGTAGTAATATTTTTAGAATTATTTGGGGTGCATAAAAAGAGCCTCCACAAGTGACGATACTTAAGTACATCCGGCGCACCCTGGGCAGTCAGCCTCGCTACCAACCTTGCCGACTAGCTAATCATTTCACCACGGAATGAGCAGTTCTTGTATAGTTTCGTGCTGACACGAGAGAAGCGGGGGGTTTTAAATTTTTTATTCTTTCTTTTTTCTTTCTTTTCTCGTATCAGCACGAGCTATACGAAAATAGCTCATGCTGCGGTAAAACTATTAGCCAGTCAGCAAGGTTGGTAGCGGGGCTGACTGCCCAGGGTGCGCCGGACGTACTTAAGTATCGTCACTCGTGGAGGCTCTTTTCATTGCTTTTCTTTTTTTTCTTTTTATTTGCTGAAATTTTTCTGACAATTGTATATGTGATAACCTGTTTTATAACGAGCATTTCTTCTTAGATAAAATAGGTATATATCTTGACAACATTTCCGTATATCTCGAAACTTAAGGCTTAAACAAAATAAAATCGTTTTTTTTTCTTACCGCAAGTAACAAGATTCACTGAAATCCGGAATTTAATTTGTTGCTTAGAATTTTATTTTCTTCAACCAAGGTACCTTAATTTATTGAATAAGGCGTTACTTTGCGGGAATCCCTTGTAAAATAATGTCTGTCGGAAATACTTTTTTTGGGCCCTGTATAAGTCAGGATTAATAAATCAAATAAGTTTGGTTAGATAAAGGTTGAATCTAATCTTAAGGTTAAGGTCATCGGCTTTTTTCGAGTCTTATTCGAATTGGTGTAAGAAGTTTGATTAGTCGCAGAAAATGGCGGCTGTGGCAGAGTTGAAAGGGTAATAAATCAAATACTTTCAGGGCTAAGTCATAATGTTTTAGTGCTTTATTTCGGACTCCATTTTTTTTTCATTATCTATCATAAATCATATTTCATAGATCAAGTAAAATATAATATGTGTACAACTTTTAATTGTCACTTCTCGTTAAATAATAACTTTTCTCTTAAATGATTGTACTGTAGCGTATTTTATTTTCACCTTTTAATGATATTAATATTTATCGACACATAATTTAAAATCTTAAACATCGACAAAATAAAAACATTTTTCATCGACTCCTCGCCATCTCTACAACACAAACGCTGCGGGGGTGAAGTATTTTAACAAAAAAAAAAACATAAAATAATAAAAAATTAAAAACACGGCCGCAAAAACAAAGGCGTTTTACACAAAGAGAATAGACAAGTAACATAGCCCTAAGCCAATAACGTTGGAAACCTTACCATTGTAATTTTGTACAACAACAGTACACTTTTTGATTTCGAGTATATTTTTCGTGTATTTCGCGTTGTTTTCCTAATTTTTTGTGTTGTAATTATAAATGATTTTGGAGGGGTGATTTTGTGATGAAGATTTTTTTGTTGTTATTTTATGAATAAGAAAAGATGGCTTCTTTTCTTAAGAGTGTAGGAGTTAGTAATGTTAGATATAGACTTGCAATTTTTTTATAGGATATGTGTAAATAATAGATAAAAAAATTGGCAGCAAAAACTAATATCGTTGGCAGCACTCGAGTCGTTCGGATGTGTAATTTTCCATATTGATAATTTTTTGGTTCGAACTTAACCGATGTATTTCTTGAGTGTTATTGTTTAAAAATAACTTTAAAAAATAAGTAAACACCGACTTGAAAAAAACCAAAAAGAGTAGAATAATTACCATACTTATTATAAAACTAACCGTTTTAGAAGTCGGTGTAATTTTACACTGAACCTAATTGAAGGCACCGACTTCTGAAACTGTTAGTTTTATAATATGGTAATTATTCTACTCTTTTTAGTTTTTTTTGAAGTCGGTTTTTACTTATTTTTAAAAGTTATTTTATGTTTAAATTTTTAGTGGCATAAACAATACACAAACATGCAATTACAGCAATCTCGGGTAATTTGCTGTTATCCATTGGAGAGTTCCATGATCAATCTCCGAGGTCTTCGTCAGATCTTCACCAAATTTAAATGAAACCATTCCGGAAGAATATTCTTTCAAACAAAAAAAGAATTTTGCAAATCCATCTACACACATCAAAAGTGTCTAGGGATCAACATATATTTTTGCAATAACTTTTCTCCTGATTGATATTAATTAAAATTTTCTTTAAGGATTCATCAAATAAAGTGTTTTCGTTTGTCACAGTAACGATAAACCAAGTCACCTTTGCATTAATAAAGAAATTTGCCATTTTCCTAATAAAGGGATTTTTGACATTTGAACCACTAACACAAAAGTTCGAAAAAAAGACTGAAATAACAGTTTTCTTTAAAATTTTATTGGGTAACTTAAACAATTAATAATCCGTGTTTCTACCGCGAACACTAACAACACAAGAACATCGGTTTGGCATACTCAAAATGAGTTCATCCAAATCACGCTGTGGAATGGCCGCCCATGTTCGTTGCAACAACAAAAAAAGGTCTTCTTGCGACTGGATACCCTCCATATTCGGCAGAACTCTTCTCTGTAGCATATCCCATGCATGCTCAATCGGGTTCAAGTCTGGCGACTGAGCAGGCCAGGGCAGGACATTGATGTTAGCTGCGGCGAGAGTCTGTCTTACAACTCTTGCGGTGTGCGGTCGTGCATTATCATGCATTAACTGAAATAAGGGACCGATTTGCGCTTGTAGAGGAACGATGACGTCTGATACAATCGTCTCAGCATAAATTTGAGCGTTGAGGTTGCCTCTGATCCAAATCAACTCAGTTCTTCCGCCGATCCAAATACCCGCCCATACCATGATGGTTCCACCACTATAAGGATGGACTTCCTGGCAGGATTTTAATCGCTGTTGGCGTCCAGGGGTTCTCCAGTGTCGTATACGTCTTGTATCCGGTCTCATACCAAAACGAGACTCATCAGAAAAGCACACGAAACGCCATTGTTCTTCTGCCCAATTTCTGTGTCCAAGAGCCCATTGATATCGAATCCTACGATTGTGCATTGCTATAGGTGGTACCCGTAGCGGTCTTCGGGAATGAAGGTTCACTTCATGCAAGCGGTTTCTGACTGTTTGGTCGCTAATTAAGTTCCCTGAAGAGTGATGAAGCCTCACGGCTAACATCATGGCGGTTATTGTTGGAGCTCTTCGAGTTAAGATTTGAATGTATCGGTCTTGTCTCCGTGTGGTGCAGCGATACCGTCCTCCATGGCGCTCAGCCACGGTACCAGTGCTTCGGTAACGTGTCCAAAGTCGACTGATAACACTCTGACTTGTATTCAGAGCTAAAGCCACAGTACGTTGCCGGGAACCAGCTTCTATCATTCCCACGGCTCTGAGCATTTCTTCCCTGCTTAAATGACGTCGCCGCTCCATAATAACGTTGGTTTTAATCAGTAGTAGGGAAACAGTAGCACTAATAATGTCTTCAATGCGTTGTATGTTTTTATAGGGAAAATATTGACAGCTGATTTTCATCTTTTACTCGAATTTGATTCACAGTTCCTGATTCAAATTATGAAATGCACCAAAAAGGATCCATATAAATTTATGAAATCATAAATTTATTACAAAGCCACATCTCAATCTCAAGAAATCCGCATAAAAATGCTTGATCCCTAGACACTTTTGATGTGTGTATATATGACGGAGTTATGCCAGAAGATACATAAAATAATTACATCATCCACATAGCAGTAATCAAAAAAATGCTCACAAAATAAAAAGTACTGAACCAAATTGGATGAAATAAATTTTTATGGAACCAAATGGCAAGTATACTGCATCGAACAAAAGAAGAATCACACAAATCGGACTAGAAACCTCGGAGTAATCGGTGAACATACATAAAAAAACGACCGAATTGAGAACCTCCTCCTTTTTTTGAAGTCGGTTAAAAATTAAGACTCTTGTATCTTTATCAGTAATAAGCTAGCTTTGCATAGTAATAACAGATACGTGATTTTACCTATTACAACCCACTCCTATTTCCTATCTTCTTCTTATCTATCTCTATCCCTTTCTACAAAGAGATTCCTTCACACACACACGCACAACTCATATGAACATCAACATTCCATTCCTATCACTTGTAAGATTTTAAATGCCAAAGCAATTCCCCTCATGTTCTTTATAATGAAAGGCTCGTATGAACAATTAATCTGAATTATAATAAAAGTTACACACACCGACATGGCTGAAGTTTTTACAGCGTAACATTGCGTTTGCTTGGGAACACGTTACACCGATACGAATTTATGGCAAGCATATTGAATATTTGAATAATAGAAATGATTTAAAAATAGAATTAAAGAAAAACAATTGAACAATAGAATGAAAGAAAAACAATTGAACGTGCTTTAAATTTATCTGCCTCGCCTTTTCTCAACTATGTTGGGATCGGCTTCCAGTCGAACCGGATGCAGCTGAATATCACTATTGTACATGGAGCGACTGCCTATCAGACCTCCACAACCCAGTAACTGGGTAATACGATACTCTTAGTAAGACTGGTTGTCAGACTTTCTGGCTTCTGACCAACAGTAACGACTGTCAAAGATCTACAAATGACAGCCGGGACCAACGGCTTTACGTGCTTTCCGAGGCACGGAGGAAACTCGCTATGGTAAATGGTCACCCATCCACAGACCAACCTCGGCAAGCGTGGCTTAACCCGGAAGATCGGTCTATGCGGCTGTAATTATTTAGCCACGAGCTCCTCCTCTTAAATTTATCTGCTATAAGATGAGCTATTTTAGTTTTCTATTGAAATGCAGAGTAGATTAATATCTATTTACGAATTTTCTTTCTAGATATCGCGAACGTGATCTAAGGGATCGTATCTTAGATAAGAATAATAGTTTATTTTTCCGTAATCTGATAATTCTGTAGAATCCTCGTCTAAACTTGCAAACGTTGGACCAGTGACTTGAAAGAATTTCTCTAAAGCGAATACCTACTTTTCTCTATTTCTTTCATATCGAACATCATGCCTGTATTTCTTGAAGGGTTTGGCAGAGGTGTATAGTACACTCTCATTTCGGCGTTATCTTTAAGTCTATTGCCACCAACCGGACACAAATCCAGACTTTGGACTGCTACTGACAAATTCTCCACGGAAAAAACTCAATAGCCCAGGACTTCACGGTCAGCAGTCGCTCTTGCGGCCACTAGACCATCATCATCATCATCATCTTCCTGCCCTTATCCCATGTTACTTGGGGTCGGCGCAACACGGTTTCTTCTTCCATTCCGTTCTGTCAACTGTCATGATATCACTGACTCCCTTTTCTTTCATATCATTCTTCACACAATCCATCCATCTTATCTTTGGCCTCCCTCTACCTCTCCATCCATCCACATTTATATTCATAACTCTTTTGGTCACATGTGTTTCATCCCTCCTCTTCACATACCAAGACAAACGGTTCCCTTTCAACTTTTCTGTCACTGGCGCTACTTTCAAACTTCCTCTAATATACTCATTCGTGACCTTATCCATTCTGGTCACTCCACACATCCATTTCAACATTCTCCAACCATTTTTTTTTTCAATAAACTTAAATGTAATAATTTTAACCAAATACACATTTAATTTATTTTCTTGTACATTTTACATCACTCAACTAACTCTGCTTCCTTGGTCACAAGGAAAATTCAACGCCTTAAACTTAATTACGATTACACTTCGGTGTGACAGCGGGTCTCAAGTAACAAATTCGTCGTTTCTCGCTACAATGCCCGCTTAATTACAAACGCTAGACTTGACATGCGTATTACTTGCGTACCGCGTACCGCGTACTACGCGAGATTTGCCATACGAATAGGGTTAGCGTATTGGCGAAGTTTTAAATGAATTATCGTGTTTTGTAATTTGTGAAGGATGGTTCGGGTGTGTTTGAATGATATGGTGTTTGGAGAGTTTTAAATAATTTGAAGACGTTGAGAGTTTGAACGTATGCTTATAATTATTTTTATCAAGTTCTCTTTTATACACGGATAGTCGGAAAGGGGTTACTAATCTGCAAGCCACTTAAACTATCACCGATAACTGTTTTAAATCAAGTGTTAAAATTTCAAAATTCGATAATGTCGATACAAAATTATTTTTCCTTTGAAAATTATTCATCCCTGCTTTAGTTATGAATTCAGAAAATGGAGCTTCTAATCCGTGACTCCAAATATGACCTAAAATGTAAACACAGCTGATCATAGCTGAGGATAGATAGATTTTAGCATGTTTTTAATGAAATCTTTGAACTGCTATTTCTCTTAAACTAGGTATTGACTTTTTAGGAAAGTTGTACAACAAAAGTTATTCATTATTATAGATACGAGTAGTTCAACACGCTTTCAGATTAGTACAGTCACATGTAATAGTATGTATACACAAGCGAACTTAAAAATCGAATCTTTTTAGAGAATAGATTGTAATTAAGAAATATTTGCAACCATAATTCGTAAGTATTTGTAGAAACTACGTGTGTAATCCTAACTAATATTATAAATGCGACAGTAAGTTTGTTTGTTTGTTACCTTTTCACGCCTAAACCACTGAACCGATCATCCTGATGCATATACGTTGTCAGGTGTACAGAAACGGACATAGGGTACCTTACATCCTGAAAAAAAGTACTGTTCCCGAGGAAAACAACAATAACGATAATAGATGGCGCCACGTGTCTTTCGAGTCATGATTGAATTATATTATTATAGAAACTTTAGTGGTGTGTTAAGAGTTTTTTAGCGCTAGCGAAGTCGCGGGTAAAAGCTAGTATTTCATAATTCTAACAGATATTTTAGAAGGAAACTGCGTTACAATTTCGCAATGAGTAATACATATTATTACACGTGACTTTGCTCCCTTTTCGACTAAACTTGTAACTATATTCCTTTGGTGAGAGGTGCTGCGTAATATAATTATTATTTATAGGCATCAGCACCGTCAAATTCTTCATCTCTCATATCAGCATGAGCTATTGGAAAATAAATAAGGGCGTGGTAAGAAGATTAACCAGTCAGCAAAGTTGGTTGCAGGGTTGACTGCCCAGAGTGTACCCCATAGGAAATTTTACTGTTCAAAGTACCAGCCCTACGCCTTGAACTTAATTATTCGCTCACTGGCAAATGGAATGGTGTAGAGGGGGGAGGGGGGAGACACGGAATCAGAGTCGCCATCTTTTAATTGTCAGTGTTGAGACATTCCTGGCTTGTGAACATACATAATTTTATGCGTGTTATTGGGGTAGGTAGTGTTGTAGTTTTTTGTCAAACAGTACTAGTATACAGCGTGTAACATAGTAAACTCTGAAAGTAGTTTGTTAAGAATCAGCTACTGAATCGATTTCAGACATTTTTAAGATATTTTTAAACATGCTTTTTATGTGTAAATTTTTTAAAAAAATAAAGAAAATTGAGTCTTAAGTTTAGCACAAAAGACTGAATTTTAAACGCAGTTAACAATGAAAAAGTAATACTATTTTGACGCCGCTGCGTATTCAGCTTATGATTAAAGGCTCCGTTTGGGTCTGAAACTAGTCGGGCAATCCCGAAAATGCACGTGAGTAAACCGTAACTAATCATAAATATGAATGTGTCTCACGATAATAAAAAAAAAATTAAACCTGAAATACAAAATTCTGTTGTGAACAACAGAATTTTGAAGGTTTTTCTGGGAGATTGATCATTAAAACAATAGCTAGAAAGATGTGGATGAATTTGGGTGTAATCTTTGGCCAGCAGTGGAATAATGTAGTATGTAGTTGCGTTTTCACAAATCAACTATCTGTAGGCCGTACAAATATTTGCTCTGTACGGGCATCGAATCGCGACCCGTATTGCAGAAAGCCAAACTCCTAGCCTCTCCGCCGAGACGAGAAGAGATGTTTTTCAGCTAGGCTGTATCCACCGAAACTGTGCGGAGATGCGTACTGGCTAGACTGTAGCGGAGATATGTGCTGGCTAGGGTGGAGATGTGCGCTGACTAGAGTGGAACTGTGCTACGTGCGGCGAGCGTTGGATGTGAACACACAGTTTACTGCGTTCTGACACTGCACGCCGCACACATCTCGTCTCCGCTGCGCGCCTTCGTCAGCTTGCAAGGCAAAGCTTACATCTCCGCCTTGTACCGCGGCCTAGCTCACATCTCTGCTTCCATCGCGCCATACAAATATGATACATTTCCGCTTAGTGATATCCACTTAAGCTGAGTGGAGACGAGATGTGCGAATAGCGAAATTCTATTGGTTTTTTAAAACACATCTCCGCTCTGCTCGTCTCGTCTCCGCTTTGGTGGAGTCCGGGCCTTACACGGGTCGATTTTCGTCGCTCGGCTAGGCCGCACGGCGAAAATCGATCGGTTAAATGACAATTCGACTAAGCTGCAAGTGACTCAAATCGCAAGCCCCAAAGTTGGATGTCATCCGACTCTTGTCATGCGGCGACAAGCCGCATGCGGCGGGTGACTAAAATCGACCGTGTAAATGGTCAGTTGCAGGCGATCGCTCGCCGCATGAGGTGTGTTTTGCGCTGTGTTGTTCCACTAGAAATTAACAAGTCGCATGACACTTTGTCGACCGGTGTAAATGGGGTGGCGATTCGATTTTTACAAGCGATGCGACTTAGTGACTTGCCGCTCGGCTAAAATCGACGCGTGTAAACTCCCCAGAATGATTCTTATAACTAATTGCAGTCAGTATAAGTTTTACTTTTCTGATACGCTTAATTTCACCCATACCTACGACAAAACGTATGACTATTGCTAATGGTACTCTTCCAATAAAAGTAAATGGTCATACGTTTATAACTAAACGCTCGATAAGTTCCTTCGTTTATGAGTGGGCAATATTTTGGATTGACCGTCTCATTGGTCTAGTGGACGCAAGCGTGACTGCTGAGCATGAGGTCCTGGGTTCGATCCCCAGGTCGGGTAGTGTTCTTTTTTTTTCTATTTGATACTAGTCCTGCGTTTGACCGCCATCTCGCCTGATGTTAAGCAATGATGCAGTCTACGATGGTGCACGCTTGCCTAGGAGAAACCGATTCACTCGTGACTTGAAGACACCCAGATTGTAGCTGTCGGGGAACACCCACTCGGGCAGCGCATTCCACTGTTTGGCGGTTTGCACAATGAAAGTGGAGTCAAAGGGCTTCTTTCGGGTTTTTGGTATATCAATGATGAATTCGGGTTACAGACTATCTCTGTACAAAGTTTCATCAAAATCGGTTAAGCAGTTTAGGCATGACAGCGTAACAGACAGACAGTTACTTTTGTATTTATATAGTAGAGATTGTCTTACAATTTCGTAACTCAATTCAACCAATCCCCTGATCAAATGGCTTGGAATCCTGCCCACCCATCACAAAGACTTATAGAAGACCCCATACACTAAACAGGGGCCATCATAATATTATACTCAATGGCTCATATCGTATGAATTGACCCCTCCAATCGAGAGCGCGTATAAAACTATTCAAGCTTAAATATCACGGGTTCCGTGATAAAAATAAACCGGTTTTAACCCTTAGGGGGTTGAAAAGGTAATAGTTATGTTGTAATAAGATGTTTGGGCTTAAAAGTAGGTTTTGATATTTATGTTTTTGGCTAAAAGTGTTTGAAGTGCCGTTGGAAGGTATTAGGGGATTATTTGGATGGATCTTAACAGAATTCAAATGGGAGTATTACGCTGTTTTAACCTAAATTCTGGCTAGAGATGACCTATCGTGTCGGCATGAGCTATTCTTGTATAGCTATCCATTTGCAGTGTGCGTTTCTGCTATAAAATACAACTACTCTCCAAATTTCAAGTTTGTATCTTTAGCGGTTTAGGCTGTGCGAAAAATTTCAAATATATAAACCTTCCTCTTGAATCACTCTATCTATTAAAAAAAACCGTATCAAAATCCGTTGCGTAGTTTTAAAGATCTAAGCATACATAGGGACAGACAGCGGGAAACGACTTTGTTTTATACCATGTAGTGATTATAACATTTCGTAAAATTATAAACATTAAACTAAAATTAAATTAAATCAATAAATGCCATTTGTGAAGTATTTCATATTTTATTTTATTGTACTAAGTTTTTATAGGTATTCATTATCTTGTATCTCTTTGGACATCACGGCTCATCTTCCGTGCGAAAGATGTCCGGTCCTTTGGAAGGCATACACGGGGACACAGGTCCAACGCGCAGAGGCCCCTTTGAGAGCTTTAATCTAAAATGGGGTGGGGCACCAACCCGGGACTATCCACGGCTGCACTATTGGAGTACAGTCATGGACCGTCCCAGGTGGGTGCAAGACTATTGTAAAATATGGTGAAATTAATATCTGGTCTATGGGATGGGGTGTTAGGTGGACTAGATAACTTCTATTGCCGGAAGAAAACGGCGTCTGCCTTTCAACATTTAAAATTGAAGTGTTGGCAGACGGTGACTCGCCAGCTCACTAGCTGGGCCCCCTGAAAAGCCGCCAGTACATAGGCGAAGGGGGCAACAGACGTGTGAGCGGCTAGAGGTGTAGAGAGGTGTGGCCCCGGTTTCGCCGTCGCGGGTCTAAGAGACCCGGAGTGGGTTTCCCCGCTATTACGCCTTTAGACACTTCCACCCCCGAGCATATAGCTCTGGCGGCCCCCCTCTGGCCGGCCGATAAAGGCAAGCCAGAGTTGAGAGTCCTGCGGGCACTCTTGGGGTTCCACCCCAGCCAGCCAATAAAGGCAAACTGGAGACGAGGCCCTGACCGACTCTCTGAGGCAATAAGGTACGCAGTGTCGCCACTCACCAACAGCTCGCCACAAGCTGCCCTGCGGTTTGTAAGCTTTTCAGTAGACCTCATGATACATTTTTTATTATATGATGGGGTTGTAGAAAGCTAGTCTAATGTACCCTCCGGTTTTACGTTAATCTCATGATGAGGTAACGCCTTTCCCAGAGGGGGGTATTCATTATATTATTATTTTATCTTATTTTTTATCATTAAAGAATTCTTTTAAATTGTAATAACATTTTTGTGGCAGGTAGTTATTTAGTTTATTTTTAAATACGTTATCAGATTAGGTAGCCAGCAAGTTTGGTCGTTAGGTTGACTGCCCAGGGCCGAACGTTCTTAAAATCGCCAGGAGGCTACCAATGCACGCAGATACCACTAATACTATAAATAACGTTTTTGGTAATATTCTGAATGGCAATTTAATCTGTTATGAAATCTCATGTCAGCTGCTGTGATTGGTTTACCAGATTACTAACAATCAATCACAACACATAAGATAGATCTGTAAGATCTTTGATTGGATCGGTATATAGGAGAAGTATTTATGTACGGTGGTTGGTTATACACGTGCATATGATTTGGTAGAATATTGCTATGCTGTTGGTCTATTTGGACCATGCCAGAAATGCTGGAATTTCTGTCAGAAAATTTCTGGCGTTTGCGCGAAGGCCCACGGCGCATACGTTTTGTACGCACGGCTACAAATCAAGCTATAAATTTCCAGTATAAGCCAGTACAAGTACATGATCTCGCATTGTATAGGATTTCCTTACAATGAGAGGTCAGTGTTAACTGGAAAATTATAGCTTGATCTTGTAGTATCATCACCTTCTTCATAGTCATTCACCTACCTACTGGCCATTTTTATATTTGATACTTTTTTTTGATTTATGACAGATAGGATTTTAAATTGGACTTGACTTTTAGACTTTGATTTGTTTTACACGATGGTGATTTTTGATACTATGATTTACTGTTTATTATATTATATTGATATAAATATTATAAATTTAAATCCGTGTGAGTGACCGTTTAATTATATGTGGTATGCCATCACATCAACCATTCCCTATACACTGCTCTAAGCAACACCTGCCTTTACATGGGACTCCGGGGGTTGTCCTGTGGGGGCTGGACGGCCTGAGCCTCCACCACCTATCCGGGAACCTGCGCTCCCGTGGTACCGGGGTGAGATGCGTTCCGGTGCCCGAGGGTGACCCCTTCTTTTCACTTCGTCTCCTGCTACACATACGAGATCGGCGATCGGACCGGCTGTCGTCTACGTCTACTAATGACTATGACTAAATGCTACAGCCGGTCTGTTTGCTGCCGCCGGTTTCCATCAGATGGCTGTGTGGGCCATCGACGGACGCCGTAACGACAAGAAGGAACTCGCTGACTACTCCAAGGGACGTGACGCAGTCCTGCCTCTTATTCTATAAGCATCTTATTATTGTTAAGTACACTACTAGGTATTGAATGCCCTACACATTCTTTACAACTGGTGTAGCAGACGTGCTCTCAGGAGATCCTAGGGCCGTCTGTTACATTACAGTTTGGCGCCCAACTTTGTCTGAACCCCTCCCTTTCCTCTAAATTCAAAAATAATTCAGCTACGAATTGTATAGTTTGGATGTTCATTCGGCCTCTATTATCTCTATTTGTAATGTATTTTTACTCTTTTCCCTCTTTCCTAACCCTCTGTTAATATTTGTTTGTCTTTTCAGAGATATTGTGTTGCATTCTGGTGAGCCTCCGTACCCTACGTTCTACGTTTTATCTTGCATAATTAAACGGGAATATGTAAGGTGTCTGTTAATATTTTTGCTGTAGATGATTATGCTTTCTACCTTGTTGGTTGGTTGTAGTAAACCCAAGTTGTAGCTTAGCTAGCCTAGTTAATTGCGTCTACCGCAATATTCTTATAAAAATAAATTCTTCTATCGTTATCGCTACTCACTATTAGGAATATTTGTGTGGTTTTATTTCTGTGTAGAACGGTTATCTTACCTACATATTTCCTTCATACTTACGATTTGTACGTTTCATTTAAAGTTTTACAGAAATAAAATACTGAGTTATTTTCTTATAAAATTACTCATTATTTATTTTAGAATATTGACATATAATATGTCAACGTGCATATGTCATATTATATTGACGTATTTATTTTTCTTTTGAGTTTGACAACTTTATGGTTAATTGCGAACTCTTTTGATCTCTTAAGTTGGAATTAAACCTTCTTAAACATTTTTTTTTAATTCTAAAAACTTACTTGCACGTACGAATATTTTTCGAACTATTTTTCGAATCGCCTTGTACTTACAATATACTTCAAACATTACTCGAACGTAGTACACTCTTCATACTCTTACAACATTAAACTACTACTACTACTCCTACTGGTAATTACTAACTACTCTACTACTACTAGTAATTACTAACTACACTACTACTACTAGTAATTACTAACTACTCTACTATTACTAGTAATTACTAACTACTCTACTACTGCTAGTAATTACTAACTACACTACTAGTAATTACTAACTACACTACACTACTACACTACTACTACTACTAACATTGAATAGTACTACATTCATCACTTCACGATGAAACGAGTTAGAAGAAGTTATTTTTAAACTTGGGTTTGCATACTTTTTACTGTTTACTTAATTTTTTTTTTTTTTTTTTGATCACTTTCTATTCACCTTACTTGCTCACAAACAGGAATGCAGCACCATAATCTGTACCATTTGTATTTCCTATCTGTCATTTGTATTTTTTTTATTAATTAGTTATGTTTTTTTAAATTGTATGTTCTGTTTTTTATATTACTGTACCTATCTCATCTCATTTCATTATTGGGAACTATTTGGCTTTTTTTTTACATCACGTGACTATCATCCCCATTCTTTTTTTTCTCTTTACTATCTTTCCCTCCTTATCTACTATATTCTCTTCTAAGCGGTGCGGGTAATGACACCCTAAAAATAAGCCTTCATTATCTATAATCTATTCTCTTCTATGCGGTGCGGGTAATGACACCCTAAAAATAAGCCTTCATTATCTATTATTTATCTCTTCTCTATTCTCTTCTATGCGGTGCGGGTAATGACACCCCAAAAATAAGCCTTCATTATCTATTATCTTTCTTTGGGTTTTCTAAGTGGTGCGGGTTATGACACCCTAAAAATAAGCCTTCATTATCTCAAATATATCCTTGTGGAGTATGTGCCATTGATCTCAAAGTAGTCGTGAGCCATATCCCCTCCCTCTGTTAGTGTGAGTGCTTGATTGTTTGATAGAATGATGAATGCATGTGTCAAGGTAATATATTCCTAACCTCAAAATTTATAGATTGAAAAAAAATTGTTTTTCTAAGTAAAAAATTTTTTTTTTCCGGGTTTTTGGGGTAATGTAGTATCATCACCTTCTTCATAGTCATTCACCTACCTACTGGCCATTTTTATATTTGATACTTTTTTTTGATTTATGACAGATAGGATTTTAAATTGGACTTGACTTTTAGACTTTGATTTGTTTTACACGATGGTGATTTTTGATACTATGATTTACTGTTTATTATATTATATTGATATAAATATTATAAATTTAAATCCGTGTGAGTGACCGTTTAATTATATGTGGTATGCCATCACATCAACCATTCCCTATACACTGCTCTAAGCAACACCTGCCTTTACATGGGACTCCGGGGGTTGTCCTGTGGGGGCTGGACGGCCTGAGCCTCCACCACCTATCCGGGAACCTGCGCTCCCGTGGTACCGGGGTGAGATGCGTTCCGGTGCCCGAGGGTGACCCCTTCTTTTCACTTCGTCTCCTGCTACACATACGAGATCGGCGATCGGACCGGCTGTCGTCTACGTCTACTAATGACTATGACTAAATGCTACAGCCGGTCTGTTTGCTGCCGCCGGTTTCCATCAGATGGCTGTGTGGGCCATCGACGGACGCCGTAACGACAAGAAGGAACTCGCTGACTACTCCAAGGGACGTGACGCAGTCCTGCCTCTTATTCTATAAGCATCTTATTATTGTTAAGTACACTACTAGGTATTGAATGCCCTACACATTCTTTACAACTGGTGTAGCAGACGTGCTCTCAGGAGATCCTAGGGCCGTCTGTTACATTACAATCTGTAGCCGTATGTACTATATGTTTTTTTTAGGTGAGTCCTGAAGATTCTCTACAAAACGTTACCATGCAAAGAATATCAAATATTTTTAAAAAACAAAACATTGTTAATACAGCTATTTTACGGTTTTAAATGATATCGTTTACTTTATTTCGATAACAGTCTCCTTACGGCTACAATTTACGTGACCGCTATGTTAGAACTCATTTTTCGTTGAACAGAGTAGGTATAGAGCCCGCAGGCTGCCGGATTCTGTAAATTCTGACAATGTGCAGGGTCTTATACAAAAGGGTTATGCGAAATATCTGATAATATGCGGCTGGGTTTAATCTATATAAATAAAAAGAAAAGTCCTGACGAACTGACTGACTCATCAACGCCCAGCCCAAACCCTCGGACCTAGAAAGCTGAAATTTTGCACAGAGGTTCCTTTTATAACGTAGACAAGAAATAAAGAAGGATTTTTTGAAATTCAACCCATAAGGGAGTTAAATAGGGAATGAAAGTTTGTATGGAAAATCGTCACTTAACGGGTTCAAAATTACAGGCAAGCGAAGCTGCGGGCAAAAATTAGTAAAAATATGGTGCCTAAGCGAAGTAAGTAGCGCGTGGCTATTGTTTATCGTAATGCAGCTGTTTCTCCACAACAAAGCCATGGATTACTTCCACTGAGAGCTACCTTAAAGTATTAATCATACCTCCCAAAGTCATTTATCAAAATTCAACCCAAAAATACGAACGCAGTCAGCGGGAAAATTTATATTTTTAACGCGAAATGATTTACTGTTTAATCGGAGAAACAAATGATATGAACCAGATAGGGACCGTTTTAATATTTTTCTTAAGGAACTCTTGTTAATAAAGTTACAGAACCCCATTTTGGGGTTAATGAACTCTCGTCGAAGGCAATTTTCCTGTACAGTCGTTCGGAAAAGTGTTCCTTTGTGGTAAAAATCTTTATGAGTTTTTTTTTTCTCTTTTGATCATTTCCCAGCATCTTTGTAACGAAAAGGGATTTTTAAAACAAAAGAGTTGTGTGTACAGCATCATGTCAGTCAGGAAAAGTGAAAGATGATAGCATTGAGTTTTCTTTCCTCTTATTTCGCCGCGTTTTAGTAATGCGTTGTTGAATAAAATATTTCTTATGAAGTTGATCCGGAAATGTTTTTTTAACAAGGTAAATGTGATATCAATCTGTTTGGCAAACTTGGTGAATATTTATTTATTTATAATATACGGGATGTAAACGAATACGTGTAATTCCTTAAAACCACATGATCTACTACTGGTGTAGATTGATCCAGCACGGAATTTAGCTTGTTAAAATATTTGAATATTCAAAATTGTTTTTAATTATTATGACCCCAACTTAGAACAAATGTTTTAGTCGGCTTTCAGCCTAACCTAATGCCAAAAACGAGTATTTAATTAAATTTGAATAAAAAACTCAAAAGTCTAGATTTTTCGTTTGTTCTATTACAATTAGGTATTATTGTTGAAATACGTAGAATTTTATTCGAGGCTTACTTTGTATCTTTTTCAATTTTGTATTTTACTAGCGACATGAATATTTTTTCTATAAAAGATTTATTCATATCATTATTTTTTATCTGATTTTAAAAATGATATTGTTTTTTTTAATAGGTCTTATTCTATGCTTATACACGGCGTAACTGGGGGTATGTTATAAGAAATAGGGCGATGAGATCTCAATACCTATCGATGTAACCCTCAAGTATGTTCCACGATATTCAGTGGTTTTTTGGATAAACTATTAGATATATCATCATGACGATCTACCCCTTCTGTTCCACTGTGTATACTTAATCAGGATACCTATATTCGCCAAAAAGTTAGGAAGAGATGTAGTCAGAAACAACGGATTTAAAAACACTTATAGTACCTAAATGAACCAAGCCATGAGATATGTGACTATGGATTGTACGGCTCTTATCTCTCTCTCTCTAGGGTCGGTCCCTCATGTCTGAGGATCATGGTCAGCACTAGGGTTGCATCTGGAGTGGATGATCTGCCTCCACCGGTTTCTGTCCAGCGTATTCTCAGCATTCGTCTCCAAGACCACATCTCGAATGCATCAATCTTTTGTCTTTCGCGGGCCAAGATTGTCCAAGTTTCTACTCCATACAGGAATATAGGGAATACCAGGGCTCGTATCAATCTGATTTTGGTTTTGATACCAATTCCTCTTTTCTTCCAGATGTTTTTTAGTCGGGACATAGTATCTTTTGCCATTCTGATCCTCCTTTTTATCTTGGGGACACGGCTCTAATACATAAACACATATTTAACAGTTCTATCTATTGTCTGTCTAATTTAATCGCGTTTTATTCACCTTTCCAACTAATTTTTAGCGCTGTGTTTGAATATTTTTGGTGAAAAATATCACTGTGGTTTACTCAACTACTGTTAGGGGTCGGTTCCAACTCGATTGTCCAAAGGTTCTTTATGGGGTACCTCAGCATCTTTAAAGTATTATTTCGAATTTCTGTTACACGGTACATATACTTTTCGTTCTAATAAATATCTGAAACTTTTGTACCCGACTGTGCGCTATGACGTGTCTCCTATTTTTTTCTATATAAATCATTGTCAAATATTTGTTTACTACTCATTATCAGAACAAATATACTTCCTATTTTTATAAAAATAGTTCTTACTCTTCCAATCTCTTTTTAAATTGCCTTGCGTATTATTAGGGGAACTAAACTTAATACTCGTATCATGACTGTCATTAGAAAAAAGAAGTTGCTTTTTTTCTTTATTATTTGATTTCGTTGCGTTTAACCCTAGCCACACTTCATGGTAAGCGCTGACAGGGTCTAAGATGGAGCACACGAATCCAAGTAACAGAGATATAGAGAGATTCCCCTATATCCCTCTGGCTCTCACATACACACGACGGAACACAGTAAACTGCTTGGCGCCGGACTTTAATGTGAGGGTGGTAGCTAGCCAGGCGGACCGTATAGATCCTACCACCAAACGTGCTGGGTTTTGTTGGATCTTACAACACGCGTCTATTCCCAGCGTGCGGTGAGGATGTTTTATATTCTACCCCGTCTCCACAAGGGATAATATTTTGTGTTATTATAATAATGCATAATAAGCCCAACACTGTCCCACTGCTGGGCATGAGCCTCTTCTCTGAATGAGAAGGTTTCAGGTCTTAAGCCACCATGCTGGCCTGGGGGCTTACTATGACTTGTTCTGAAAACGTTCAAATGCCAGCCAGTCAACTTCCGTTCAAAAGCAGGCCTGCTTCTGAATCGCTAAAAATCGTACCATGACAGTACTAAAGGTGAACAACTATTGAACCAAGTTGAACAGTAATGCTTGTATATGGAACGAAAAGTGTATACAAAAAAAAGGTGAACGGATTTCGTAAACGTCAACGTAGCAGGCCTGCCGCAGGCCTGCTCTAACGATGTCATAGTACAAAAAAGCAGGGCAGTTCAACTTCCAGGCAACTTCTGTCCTGCTTTAAGAGGTCATAGTAAGCCCCCTGGTATAGTAACATTATCACCTACTCCAGCGCTGATGTTTAAGGGCATATACATAAAGAAAGCAGGTAACCAGTGCCGACCTACCAGCGCTTATCGGTACTGGTCCGTGCAGGTAACCGCTACATAAAGGAAGCGGGTGGAAGCAGGGGCTGGCATTTTTTAACAAAAATACGCCTTCATCATCATCATTCAGCCGAAAGACGTCCACTGCTGGACATAGGCCTCCCCCAAGCATCCCCACATCGACCGGTCCTGTGCTTCTCGCATCCAGCGGATTCCCGCGACCTTCACCGGATCTTTGTACTATCCATGTTGGGGGGGTTTGCCATAATCGCCACGCTTGGCAGGCGGGTTGGCGATCGCAGTATGGTTGTTAAAGTACTCAGAGAACGCTGCTGCCCATCCTCTAGTAAATCCCCTAGTCGCCTTCTACGACACCCACGGGATGAGATAGGGTAGTGCTATTCTTTACGCCCGGCACCACACGACCACGCTTTGTTCCCTTGCAAATACAGCAACAAATGACGGCTTACCAGCGCTGATCGGAGCAGGTCGGAACTTGTCACCGAAGTTCGGAGCTTGTCCAGCTTGACCAGCACCGAAAAGCGCTGGCAGATCGGCGCCGGCAACCCGCTTTCTACGTGTATAAACACTTAGACAAGAAAATTATACTAACCCACATTTCTCTCCAACAGATCCTCCGGGAGCTCCCTACATCGAAGGCTATGCTGAAGGCGAGACTGTTCGTCGAGGACAAAGCCTGGACCTAGTCTGCAGGAGCCGTGGTGGAAACCCACCAGCTCAGCTGATCTGGTACAAAAATGGAGAACAGATCAGAATGGCTTATAGGTAAGTGATGATTAATTATACAAAATATTGATCTTATGAGAATATCTTCTGTCTTGACCGTCAGGTTAAGCTGCAGTTGCCGCTTTCAGTCCGTGGATGGGTGACCGTTCGTTGCATATCAAATTCAAATCATTTATTTACAATAAATAGGGTATATAGAATGGTGTATGAAAATACAATATTAGATCAAGCCCATTTAGCCATTATAAATAGCATGCAAATTTTACTTAAAAACTATTAGAATTATTACTGAATGAATATTCAAATTAATTATTATGCTTAAACAGATTTTCAATAATGCCAAAACATAAGATACATTCATGCTAATATATTATTACTATCAAACCGTCCCGACTTCGCACGGGTACTATAATATGCATGTATTATAACAAACCTTCCTCTTGAATCAGTCTATCTATTAAAAAAACCGCATCAAAATCCGTTGCGTAGTTTTAAAGATCTAAGCATACATAGGGACAGACAGCGGGAAGCAACTTTGTTTTATACTATGTAGTGATACAAATTATTGATCATAAATAGGAATGCCTTCTTGGCTAATTAAAAACAACGCCGATCGAACGATCGTCAGGTTAAGCTGCGGTTGCCGCTTTCAGTCCGTGGATGGGTGACCATTCGTTAAATATCGAGACTCCTTCGTGTCGTGGAGAGCACGTTAAACAGTCGATCCCGGGTGTCATAACTCGTCGAAAATAGGCTTGTTGACAGCATCAATAAATTGCAAATGTAAATAGTCCGCCAGTTAAAGTTTTGAAAAATAATGGACACGTATTTTTTCTTTTGTTAAATCTATGAATATTTGGAAAGATAAAACGCATCAAAACTCGAGAGTGGGGGCTTGTGACGTCAGAAGCAAGTAAGAATTGTACTTGCTTGTGATGTTTTGCCAATTTTAAAAGTGTCGTATCTTCGTCAATTTTGGTTTACGTAACAAAAGAAAAAATACGGATTTAATATTTTTTGAAAATCTAACTGTCGGACTAATTAGAATTTTTCAGTCAAATACCCTATTAGTGCAACTAGACCACAATTTATCAAGAAATAAATGGAAAAAACTTAAAAAAAAAAACTTTGCACGTTATCCAGGGACACATTGTATAAATATCTTAATTATAATAATCTTAAGAATTGGTCACCGGGTATAAAGAAGCACTGTACAATGTAGCCCCTCAACATTGCTGAAAATAAAAAAAAACAAGTGTGATTTTAGCTAAAAATCTGGCCTCTATTTCACAGATTTTTTTTCTCTCACATTTTCTGTAACCGCGCGAAAGTACGGTTAACATAAATATTTATATGAACATACTGAAAAATTCAGTGAAGCGAGCATCGAACCCGCTTCCGTTCCGAAAATCAATATGGGTACCGCTTTTAGGATGACTTCGAGCGGAAAATGTCGCGCTGATGTTAGTTTTCATACGTATTGGGATATAGATAAGTCTTAGAAATAACCTCTCACCACTCTTAGGTGGCGTAAAAGACTAAGGAGCGATTTCACAAACCTACTAATAAGTAGTCTGTAACTATTGACCAGGTTGGACAAATGTTTATATTCTCCATCTGAATTGGTGACAAATGATGGTAAATAGTTTTTATGTTTAGTAATTTACCTTATTGTACCTACCATTTACTTCTGACATTAAATATATTCAACACATTATTAGATTTTTTGCATTTTAGAGAATAGATTGAATCAGTTGACATAATAATATTTCAAACATTTGACATAAGTAGAATATTTTACATCATTTGACAATAGTATTTACAATCATTTGACATAATAATTATATCATTTAAACATAAAGTAAATTTTTAAAACCTGTTGACATAGTATCATGTGTTACCTATTAATTATTTTTAGTGAATTTTACTGTTTGAAATTAAATTTTTTTTTAGCTTTAATAATTAATGTATTAGATCGTTCAAACACAATGCGAATTGTTATATGAATAAATAAAAAAAAAAATAGATACTCTAAACGGTGCATCATAGGGCCATGCTTCTCAGAACCTAAATGATTTTTATTGTTAAGGTCAACCCGATACTGCAATAAAATTGGTACAATTCGGAAAAAAAACGAAAAATGGACTGCCCCAATTTTTTTTAAACCATTTTTTTAAATTTATTTGTTGCTCTTAGTGCCCTTAAGCGTATATATACTCCAACTCCTACAACTCCGCCCCTAAGACGACCCTCTGACCGTTCTTCTCTCCGTGTCAGCACGAGCTATACGAAAATAGCTCATGCTGTGGTGAACAGATTATCTAGTCAGCAAGGTTGGTAGCGGGTCTGACTGCCCAGAGTGCGCCGGACGTACTTAAGTATCACTCGTGGAGGCTCTTCATGCACCCCAAGTGTGTGAACGTAGTGGGACAGTAATGAGCTGATTATATCATGACATCTCTTTCCTCCTAGCCTTTTCCCAACTATTTCCGGTTCAGCTTCCAATATAACCAAGCCTACTCCCTAAGTCCGTCAACGAAGTTAGTCACCCGTCCGAAAGCAGCCCAAAACGTAGCAGTGGACAAAACAAGTGTCAAGTTCAACTTTTCGGACGGGCAAAAACACATCGGTAGTAGGGACAACTATCAAATCGTGTTGTCATTCATTCTTAGTTCGGGCCCCGAAATAATCGTATGTCCGTACGTGATAGGGAGTACGAAACGCTCGTAATTAAGGCCGAAACCACGGATTTCGTGCTTAGGGGATGTGGCTGAATACCAGTATTTTTCACGGAGCAACTGCCATCAGACCTACACAACCCAGTTACCGGGCAATGCCGATATTCTAAGGTTAGACCGGTTGTCAGTCTTTCGGGCTTCTAACTACCCGTAACGACTGTCATAGGTGTTCGTATGACACGCGGGACCGACGGCTTAACGTACTCTCCGAGGCGCAGAGAGGTCTTGATGTGTATCGAACGATCACCCATCAACGGACTGACCGTGATAGGCGCTGCTTAACCTCGCAAATAGTATTAACCACGGGCTCCTCAGTTGATTTGAACTTTTTATTACTTTAAAGTGGTGCATGAAGAGAACCTCCACGAGTGACGATACATAAGTATGTCCGGCGCACCCTGGGCAGTCAGCCCCGCTACCAACCTTGCTGACTGGCTAATCTTTTCACCACGGCATGACCTATTCTCGTATAGCTCGTGCCGACACGATAGAAGAAAAATTACTTTAAAATCGACTCGAACAATTAGTTACATGTCTGAACAACCCGTTAAAGTTTGGGCAGGTATGACAGAACCTTATACTACTACTTAGCGTGCTCTTTCACTAGAAAATCCAATTTCGGTCCATAAATTAAGATTCATTTTCTGCAAAAAATCTAATTAAACTTAGTTTAATTAAAATGTTCGCTAATTACGTTTCGTGTAATTAGATTTTTTTTCAAAAGTTCAAAATGTCTGCTTTACGATTTTAATGGAAAACCCTTTTAGTTAAAATCGGGGTATCAGACATCTAAATTAATATTATAAATGTGATACTGTTTGTCTGTCTGTTCGTTACTTCTTCATGACTAAACTACTGAATCAATTTTGATAAAACTTGGCACAGAGATGGCCTGAAGCCCAGATAAGAATATACAATACTTTATGTCGACACTAGCTTTTGCCCTCGGGTTCGCTCGCGTTAATTAAGCTCAAAAAAACTCTTATCACACTGCTAAAGTTTCCATAATAATATGATTCCGTCGTGATTCGAAAGACACGTGGCGCCATCTATGAACGTAATTGTTGTTTTCCTCGGGAACAGTACTTTTTTTCGGGATGCAAGGTACCCTATGTCCGTTTCTGTACACCTGACAACATCTATGCAAAATTTCAGGATGATCGGTTCAGCGGTTTAGGCGTGAAAAGGTAACAAACTAACTCACTTTCGCATTTATAGTATTAAAGTTAGGATATCACTCAAGTGAAGCCAAGCTGGGAATCGAAACCTGGACCTCACGCACAACAGTCGCACTTGCGTCCACTCGACGGACGAGGCAGTCAATAAATACAAATAGTCAAATATATTTTTTATTTCCGCGCATTGCATGCATTTTTTTACTTAAAAATCGTCCCCTACCGCGCTAACTGTCGTATCTAGCAATTGATAAATTTTTCAGTAGTTGCGTTAGGTGCGGCTTTATTAATGAATTAATAACTTTTTTATATTGCTCTTGGCTTCGTTAGTAGTTGCCCTAAAGCCCTAAGGTATCTATTTATTTATTTCTATTCAGTTGAAGCAGATGCGTCACTCTGTGAGAATTTCTCTGAAAAATTATCAATTGCTAGTTACGACAGTTAGCGCGGTGGGTGACGAAATTTTAGTTACGTTTTCCGAAAATGGAGCTTCTAATCCGTGACCTTAAATATGACCTAAAATGTAAACACAGTTGATCATAGCTGAGGAAACATAGATTTTAGGGTATTTTTATTACATTTTTGAACAGCTATTTCTCACTATTGACTTTTGGGGAAAGTTGTAGAACAAAAGTTAGTCATTATTATAGGTACTACATCTTTTTGGATTAGTACCCCCTTTCCGACTAACCTTATATAACATGGAACAACTTAAAGTCCGCTTTTCAAGCACTACAAAGTCGAAAAAATACAAAAATAACAACAAAAAAATCTATCATTAAATTTTTCTTAAAATCCGCTGAGTAACAGCGCTCAAAGATTCCCAATATAAAGTGTACAATACGCGGGCAAACTCAGCTTTTTGCCTATAAAAAACACCCCCACCCCTATTTGGGGGGATCGTATTAAGCTGGCAACAGATAGGGCGTATGTCCTCATGATTTATGTAAGCTGAAGTGTAGTGATGCGACGAGCTTATCGATGAAATTGCGAATGAACGGTTTTTGTTACCAAAATTACTTTATATTTTGTTGTAAAAAAAACCGGATTCATCTGAAATTCTGTTTATAAATAAAATTGCTAGTTGTAAAAGGCTGGGTATCTAGATCACGTTTCGTTTGCTATATGTATTTAGCATATTCTTTACAAAAATGCGTGCTTTCATTTCTCCGAAGCAATATTTTGTAGTGAATAAATTTCGTCTTTCCTACGTGGCCTCTGCACATATTACAAAATTCCCTCTCTAACCTCCCTGTGAAATATAAAACAAAATCGAAACAAACCAATAAAATTATATCGCTTAAAATATCGATAAGATCTTATCGATAGCTGCACATTGTTTGCACCCGTCACTTATAAAATTGTATTAAGACATGCCTACAGGCAGCGGAAACTGATTTATGGGCCTCACTAACTGCACTCGCTAGTGATGGGTTACATATCGATAAATAAAATAAAATACCAGTGATAACAAAATATAAAGTTTAAGTTATTTTCTTTGACTGGACGGAAAGGTTTGAAATTGTGCTCGGTAAATGGCAATATTCTTGCCTACACAATAGGACACCTCTGCTCACCTCCCATAAAGAAGAACATCGTATAGATAATACGTGATTTTAGACATTCTTCTATTTCTGAACTGACTTTTAGTCACATAATGGACGATAGCACATATTTTATACTCTCTACGTTTCTTTTTAATTTGTAATTAGTGATGTAGCACATGTCGATATTTTTGTAATCGTACCAACTAAACTATTGACATCAATTAATACCGATACCAATAGAAATGTTTGCCAACTATAATTGAGTGTATACCAGAGTGAAATCTCTAACATAATGAGTTGTTTCAGTAACTACCTAAGTAAATATTCATTAACAAGGATATAATTGAATATTCTATGGCTTATTTGATAATAGAAAATTATTTGTTGTTTTGTATTGATAATAGAAACGCTTTGGCGACGGAAATAATTACTAGCTTGTGTGTCTGTGTTGGATATTGTATTTTTATTTATGTAAATATTGGTAGTTTTAGGGTTATGTAAGTTTATTAGGGTTCCGTACCCAAAGGGCAAAACAGGATCCTATTACTAAGGCTCCGCTGTCCGTCTATCCGTCTGTCACCAGGCTGTATCTCATGAACCGTGATAGTTAGACAGTTGAAATTTTCACAAATGATGTATTTCTGTTGCCGCTATAACAACAAATACTAAAAAACAGAATAAAATAAATATTAAGGGGCTCCCAAACAACAAACGTGATTTTTTTGCTCGTTTTTGCTCGTTACTGATAACAGCAACAGGTAGCGCTTGAAATGTTCATAGAATATTAAGTTATATGTTCACTTTAAAAATTAAAAATAAAACAAATATTTAAGCGGGGCTCCCATACAACAGACATGATTTTTTGCTGTTTTTATAGATTATGGTACGGAACCCTTCGTCCGCAAGTCCGACTCGCATTTGGCCGGTTTTATAATATACAAGGTTCTTATATATTATAAAAACCGGCCAAATATAAAAAGGCTTCAAAAAATTGTTGATGTATCTAGTTTTTATAATAGAAATGATTTTCGCTACAACATAATAAATAAATAATACATTTATTACGAGGGTAGTTCACTCATTGGGGATACCTCGTCATCAGAGTCCAAGTTCGACTTGGTGTAGGCAGTAAATAATAGTCACAACACTGATTATAGTCCTCTATTTATTCACTCTCGATAACAAAATAATAAAATCTCAAATGATCAAACCGATGGAAATAGATTAAAGTACGGAAACGCGGTAAGTTCGGTGCAGGCTGGCAAAAACGACCTCTCGCCTTCGTGTCTCACTCCAAAGTGACTTCACTCAAATCAAATGCATCCAATGTCAAAAAGAATGACAGCTGACAGCTTACTGACAACCGTCAAACAAGACATGCCACGCCCCGCACCGACCTCACCCAAGCACACTGCTTGACGTTTCCGACAATAGATGGCGTCCTACTACATTAACAATAATCAATAGTCATTCTAATAGTTGTGCTTCTGTGTTGATTCTGCGACATTTATAATAATAGAAGTTTGCTTCAAACATCAATTAGCTCTTAAAATTCAACAAAAACGACTTCTACATTTATATTAAAAAGTTCTGAAATAGGTTCAAAGTTACTGAACTGTAGATTCTCTTTTAGATAATTTTATGAAATACCTTTTATTGTTTTGTGTTTCGATTGTGAGGAGTGAAAATATATTACAATATAGTTTCGTTATTTAATTAGTAGACTCGCAAAGAGAGACAAGTTTCATAACAGTATCAGTATTTTAGAAAATAAAAATATCATGTAATTGATTTCAAATTGGGCATCGTTGAGTTATTATCCAAGCTATCTCCAGGACTTGTTCTGACTAATCAAACTACTACTACTACACGAACTACTACTACGAAACTAATTTCTGATAGATTTGGTTTTGATATTTCTAGCGATTATCACCTGGAACTTACTTTGCTACTACTAACTATATTGCAGCGCTGGGCTCAATATATGTATAGACATCTACTAAGCTTCTTCTACCTGTCCTTATCTCAAGTTACTTGGGGTCAGCGCAAAATGTTTTCTTCTTCCATTCTTCCCTTTTATCCGTCCCACTATCATTTACTCCCTTTTCATTCAAATCATCTCTCACACAATCCATCCATATTTTCTTTGCTCCCTCTTCCCCTCCATCCATCATCATATTAAGCTGGCCTGTCCTTTATTATACTATTTTAAAATTTTAAAAATATATCTATAAACATAACATATTCAGTCCAATACTGCTGGTCTTTAACACTTCTCATTCTGAGAATCTCATTCTGAGAAGAGGCACGTGCACCATGTACACCATGCTGGCCTATTGCAGGTAGGCAGTGGCGTGCACTTCATACATGCAAATAAGCTCTGCATACCCTGTAGTTCCATACATACATACATGCCCCTCTAAATGATAAATAATTATAATTCAAAAAAAAACATGGTAATTTAGCTTACGCGCCATCTATTACTTTATTTTGTTACGCGCCATCTATTATTTTATTTTGGAACTAACTCGATGGAGCGGCGAACATTCGCGCCCCCGCGCACCGTGAGCATAAGCTGTACTACGCCTTGCTTATTCTTCATACAACGCATCTCGTGTAGTACGCAGCAAAAGTATGACTGTGTGCGTGAAAATGTTTGCGCGTGTTGGAGTTTTAGAAGCATAGCCTTTAATGTAAACCGTCCAAATTGAGAACACGTAAAAGCACCGCTGAATTGTTGATTGCAGAGGGTCGACTTATTTTAGTAGGATTATCCAAATTATTCATTCGTTCGTATTATTTAATTCGTTACGTCATAAATTGCAAAGTTCTTTCGCCTTATTGGTTTTTTTTGGCGCAAGTGATTGACTGTCGAGTAATTATTTAGTAAGTTTATTGTAAAAAAGGAAAATTATACCTGTGAGACCTGTGCTGGCGAAATGTGAATAAATAAATTTAAATCGGCCGCGTTTTCACGTTATCTTTTGAGGAAACAGTTAAATTGATTGCAAAGGGAAGGTGTGTACCGGGGTTGGATTTAACTCAAAGAAAAGGTAATAAATACTACTCGTTATTTTCATAAAATGTTTTATGCTGACTATTAATTAGTAATTACTGGCTAACTCGTTGTGTACACACAAACACATTGTATTGTTTCCCTTGCATTTTGTTTATAAATCAAGTTAAAAATAATGTTTGGACCTAGAGGATACTCAGATTTAAATAATTTTCACAAAGCGGCTGCTAAGCATGATTCTTTAGAAAACATCTAGAATCCTGCATAAAAGTTCCAAACTTTTGGTAAAGGTAGAATAGAGTAGTTTGAATAGCCAGTTAAAGTTAGATACCTATTGAAAGGCACAACACGAAAGATGACAGAAATGGAAACATCTTCGAACGGTTGATTGATGTAAGTAGTTTGTTTTCTAGGTAAACCTGAATTAGCATTCCGTGATCATGACAAACCAAGTTTTTTTTTGTGCATACCCTGTCTGAAATCTCTGTGCACGCCACTGCAGGTAAGCAGACTTCACACGCCTTCGAGAACTATTTCTTTTTTTTAAGACTTTTACTTACGACGTTTTCCTTCACGGTTAACGCAAGTGATAATCAAATTTTAGTTATCGATAAAACCATTATTATTACACCTACTATTACATTCTGCTTACATTACATTCACAATCGCATATTTTATTTAAAGTATACATTTCAATATTTTAAATCCTCGGCGAAAACAAACGTAAAACCGTCTAATACATTCAAAAGCTTGGTATCCGAACAAATCAATTCCATAATAACAATTGAATACCCAACGTATTTCGCTAACGTAGCGGAAAATAGCCTTATCGGTTTTATCGATAATCGATTCCCAGCACTAGCTCTAAAAAGTGGCCCTATCTCGATAATATTTTACTTTTTTTCCCTTCACTTTTTACCTGACTTAGACTAGTCTGTCGATTTATTTAGTCCGAAGAATTTATGAGAAAAATTTTCTTTATTCATTTACCTTTTTTAATGGAAAAGATGGTTGTTTATTAGAAAGATGCTAAAGTACGGAATTGGGCGAGATTATATGCGTTTTTCCTGAAGGTAATATGTTTTGCTTAGCATTTTCAATATTGTTGCAAGGATAAACTGATCTTCTTCTTCTGTCGTGTCAGCACGAGCTATACGAAAATAGGTCATGCTGTGGTAAAAGATTAGCCAGTCACCAAGGTTGGTAGCGTGACTGACTGCCCAGGGTGCGCCGGACGTACTGAAGTATCGTCACTCGTGGAGGCTCTTCGAGCACCCCAAGAGTGACAGTGTGAAAGTAGTGGGACAGTAATGGGCTGATGACATTAATCACATCATGACATGACTTCCTCCTAGCCTTTTCCCAAAGTAGCCCGAAACGTAGGAGTGAACAAAACAAATGTCAAGTTCAACTTTTCGGACGGGTAAAAACACATCGGTAGTAGGGACAACTGTCAAATCGTGTTGTCATTCATTCTTAGTTCGGGCCCCGAAATAATCGTATGTCCGTAGGTTATAGGGAGTAGGAAACGCTCGTAACTAAGGCCGAAACCACGGACTTCGTGCGGTGCGCCGGACTGAAGTATCGTCATTCGTGGAAGCTTTTTTCATGCAACCCTCCCCCCCCCCCACACACCTGATGCAACTGCTCTAATTACGGTCAATCTATGGATGGGTGTCCATTCGTTGTACATCGAAACTCCTCCGCGCCTCGGAGAGCACGAAAACAGTCGGTCTCGGCTTGTCATACAAATACCCATGACAGTCGTTACGGGTAGTCAGAAGCTCGAGAGTCTGACAACCGTTCCAACCTTAGGATATCGGCATTGCCCAGTAACTGGGTTGCGGAGGTCTGATGGCAGTCGTTCCATGTAAAATGCTGGTATTCAGCCGCATTAGTTTAGACTGGAAGCTGACTCTTTTTTTTTTTTGTGGTATTATCTTCATGGATACCCTTCGCCTGGGGAAGGCGAAGGGTTATGCCGGACTCTTACTGGCTAAAAACCCATGGTGTTCCTTTTCCTGACCCTTGGCCGGGGTCGCGGGATTTGCAGCTGCATGCACCGCAACCCTAGCAGGCCTCGGTCCGCCAGCCCCTGGAGGACCTCTCCTTCTGTGGGGCATTGCCCCACGTCCTCCTGAGAGGCGCGCACGGTCAACATGCGCGCCGCCTTCTCGGGCCTGTTACTGGTCGGGCGACGGGTAAGAAGCTGAAGTGGAAGCTGATCCAAGCATAATTAGGAAAAGGCCAAGCAGAATAGACGGCCCTTCCCTGCCCTAACCAGAAATACCTTTATCTTTTTCAAAAGGTACAGGTTACCTACACTACAAGAATTAGTATTCTCCCGCCGTCCAAAAGGGAGTGTGTACATATCGTGTCTCTTCATATTTCTTTGCAAATATTGTCAGCAAAAAGGTGACAAGATTTTATATTATCTACCGATTCGCTGACTACATGAAAAACAGGTCTAGACGATCAAAGAAACGTGTTCAATCATGTGTACTAGCCATATTTGGTACCTTTAGACTTGATACTTACATATCAATCGCGCGGATCGTACGATCTGCGAGCGTAAGACAACACTTACCGTGGTCAGTTCCTGAATGAGGCTAAGCGTATGCAAGGATGCAGGTGACGCACTTTCGGGCTTCTGACAACCGTAACGACTTTGTAGGTCGCATCACACCCGGAACCGACGGCTGGACACGCCGCACGCCGCTATAATACCCTTCATCATCATCATTCAGCCGAAAGACGTCCACTTCTGGACATAGGCCTCCCCCAAGCATCGCCACATCGACCGGTCCTGTGCTTCTTCGCATCCAGCGGTTTCCCGCGACCTTCACCAGATCATCGGTCCACCTTGTGGGAGGCCTACCCACGCTGCGTCTTCCGGTACGCGGTCGCCACTCCAGAACCTTTCAGCCCCATCGGCCATCCGTTCTGCGAGCAATGTGCCCCGCCCACTGCCACTTAAGTTTGGCAATTCTTCGAGCTATGTCGGTTACCTTGGTTCTCCTGCGGATCTCATCATTTCTGATATGATCTCGCAGGGTAAATCCGAGCATAACCCTCTCCATTGCCCTTTGGGTGACCTTGAGCCTTCTTATGAGGCCCATTGTGAGCGACCACGTTTCAGTACCGTAACTATGTAATCACTGGCAACACGCACTGGTGGTCTATAATACCCTCCATACTGTTAATTAGCGACGTCAAATATGCCGATCGATTGATCCATGTTTTTGTTTAAGTTTGGCCTACAGTTGCAGAATGCACACAATACATCTGTGTTCAATTCTATTCGATTCATTTATTAATTTTGTGAACACAGAGTACAAATGATGTTCTATAAAAACGTTTGGTCCATCCTATGTTCCGCCGAAAGCCATACAAAATAGTGACACTAAAGTGTTGCTAAAATCAATATTATCAAATTTAAATTAATTAAAAAAGTACAAAATCTCAAAAAAATACAATATCAGTAGGTAAATGTGTCAAAAATTAAATGAAATAGTACAAAAATCGCTCGAGAAAGAAAATTCAATGTCAGAAATATTACAATTGTCAAACTAAAATTAATTTAAATAGTACCAAAAAGTCATGAAAAATACAAGTGAGCAAAATTTAAAATTATTAAAATTAAATTAAATTGTACAAAATTATCGTATCTTTTCTAATTAAAGTATTCACCGACAGAGTAATAGGCCTTGTCATTCAATCATTTAAAAAGCTGACGTTTAAAATTATTTACGTTGCTAGCTGATATAATTTGATTTGTGTTGAACGTATGACGCGTTGTACAGTGTGTACGGTCATGGACTAGCGATATTCTAGGTACTTATATAACAACTATTCTAGTACACAAATACACTATACACTAGGGTCTAATCCACTTCCATTTTTTTGTTGAGATATTCTGTACGTGTGTACAAAAAAATTCATATCTCTCAAAGTTTTGGTCCTACTGAGATAAAAGTAGGCTTATTCAGAGGGCGACAAGATTGTCTATCGTTTACATTACGATACAATGGGTTCACATTTTCATAACTTTAAGTAAGAGAATATCTAAACAAAAAAGCAAAATGGCTGCCAAATAGCGGGGAAGTGGATTGTACCCTAGTGTGTAGTATATTTGTGTACTAGAATAGTTGCTATATAAGTACCTAGAATATCGCTAGTCAATAACCGGACATATTGTGTATTCTTTGTCACACATTTTTACTTGCTGTTTCTATGGTAAGGCGTGCCATTTTATAGTAGTTAATATCTATATGGAACTTTGTTCAATCGAGTAATGAACGTAATGTGTGTAGCTACCTATTTATACTTAGATAATCATACAGTCCACTAGAAATATTGTAATGACTTAGTAAAAAATAAATCCTCGTACCGAACACACGTCTATTTATTGCAAAAAACCAACCAAATCAAATTCAACCTTATCGCCCTTAACATATGGTCCTTCGAGCCGGATTCAGGTCGTCGACCGACCCAGTGCGAGCGCCGTGAGAACAATAGAACACCTGAGCGATAAGGATCTACAGTGAAAAGACTTAATAATTAATTAGTGAATTGTAACAAATAGACATTATAACGTGTTGAGAACTTTAAAACGCTTATCTACTGTGAGACTATTACGGATTCAGTGTTGTTTTAGTAAATTGAGTGAGTGATCGGGTTATAACGAGTTTATAATACGAAAAATACAAACTAAAACATACTTACCTACTACTTACGGAACTTTTGTTAACTTACCTGTTACTGCGTTACTCGTTGAGTGGAGCAATTACGATGGAGGATCTTCTGACTTATCAAAACGAGCTACTAGAAAACTTAAAAAATGCCGAAAAGAACTATAAGAAATCACCGAAAGACAGAATCAAGCGACCTTATTTGGAAACCAGGTTGGAACTATTGGAACAGCTGTGGAAAGAGTTTAAAGAAGGTCACAAAAGCATTATTATAAAAATTACTAAAGAGGAAAAAGATGATTCTTATTTTGAAGAGGGTATTTACGAAGTTTTTGAAGAATTGTATATTAACTATAAGTCGATGTTGAAGGAAGCTCTTCAGCCTTTTTTAGTTGCATCCAAGTTTCAATCATCGGTATGTTTTCAATCATCGCCAGTTGCCGACATGCAGGAGTTAATGAAGAATAGAGGAATTAAGTTGCCCACTATAAAGATACCCACATTTACTGGAAAATATGAAGAGTGGCAAACGTTTTATGACCTGTTTTGTACTCTTATTCACGATAATGAGTACTTATCACCTGTACAGAAGCTACATTATTTAAAGAGCAACTTATCGGGAGAACCTGAGATACTGCTACGTAACTTTTCTACGACCGATGCAAACTATGAGGAAGCGTGGAACCAATTAATTAAACGTTATAATAACAAAAGATATAACTGCAATGCAATTCTGAAGATTTTATTTACACAAAAACCTGTGCACACAGAATCGGCTAGTTTAATCAAACAATTGGTGGATACAACTTCGACTTGTTTGAAAGCTTTGAAGAACATTGGCGTGGAGACTGATTCCTGGGACATGATCATTAGTTACTTGGTTGTGTCGAAATTGGAGCCTGAATCAATAAAGCTATGGGAACAAGAAATTGGTACAAGGAATTACGACCTACCCACTTGGTCGGAATTAAGAGATTTTTTAGAAGCAAGATTCAGAACCTTAGAAATGATAGAAAGCACTAAGATAAGAACGGTGCAACCTAAACCAATAGCTAAACCAAAAGTCTTCCATTCGAATGTTAACAAAGACGAGAAAAAGTACGAAATCAAATGTGCATTGTGCAGCGGTGAGCACTATGTATATACCTGCAAGAAGTTTGGAGATATGTCTGCCAAGGAAAGACAAGAATTTGTACAGACGAATAAACTATGCTTCAATTGCCTAGCGCCATCACACTCCGTGAGCAAGTGTCGGCAGTCATCGTGCTGTAGAAGATGTGGACGGCGGCATCACTCCCTTCTGCACTTCGAGAGAGAACATAAAGTCGAGAAATCAAACGAAGTAGGAACCGGTACAGGTATAGCGAACGAGCTATCTAGAGGTAAGCCTATTTCTGTATCCAATGACGCGCACATTGTAACCAATTATTCTAGTGAGCATATTCAATCAAACAGTGTCCTATTAGCTACCGCTAAAGTGTTGGTAGATAGTAGGAATGGTTGCAAATACGTTATGAGAGCATTATTGGACCAAGGGTCACAAGCTTCATTTGTTACAGAGGCGACAGTACAATTACTTAATCTTACACGGAAATCAGTGAGTGGTTGGGTGTCAGGTGTGGGAGAGGGGCAAACGAGAATTAAACACATAGTTTCACTTTGCGTGAAATCATGCCATAATCCCAATATGTGTGTTCGAGTAAATGCGTATGTATTGCGTTCGTTAACAACACTGCTACCTACCACTAATCTAGGTGTTCCTGAGTGGTCAGACTTAAAAAACTTGGAGTTAGCTGACCCAGGATTCACAACACCAGGGAGAATTGATATTCTTCTTGGAGCAGAGGTGTACAGCGACGTCTTGTTAGACGGCGTTATTAAGCATCCTACGAGTAATTTATTAGCACAAAATACAATTTTAGGTTGGGTTTTATCAGGAAAGATGTCACGAAAATCCAGCTCCGAAAAGAGAAATATCACAAGCTTGCATGTTCAACTTAAAGAAGATGAGATGCTCAAGTTATTTTGGGAGTTGGAAAACGAGCCAAATACTTTAGAAAAGAGATTGTCAAAAGAAGAAGTAAGATGTGAAGAATATTACGAGGCTACAACCACCAGAGACAAGGAAGGAAGATTTGTAGTGAAGCTACCTTTCGAAAACGAAAATTCAGTGAGTCAAAATAGTGGTTTGATGGACATTGCTGCTAAAAGGTTTAAGTTCTTAGAGAAGAAATTTGCAAGAAATGATAAGTTTAGTGAGGAGTACCATAAGGTTATGAATGAATACTTAAATTTAAATCATATGGTTCAAGTACATTCTGCAGATATCAACAATCCTAAAGCGGTATATCTTCCTCACCACGGTGTAGTAAGAGAAGATAAAGATACTACGAAACTTCGAGTGGTTTTCGACGCTTCGTGTAAAGGAGTTAACAATGTTTCCTTGAACGATAATCTGCTTGTGGGTCCTAAGCTACAACAGGACTTACGTCACATACTAATGAGATGGAGGACTCACAGAATTTGCATTACAGCATATATTATAAAGATGTATAGAATGATTCGTGTGGCCGAAGAAGACACAGACTTTCAAAGGTTATTATGGAGACCGTCACCGACTGAGCAAATCAAACACTACAAACTTATGAGGTTGACCTTTGGTACAGCATGTGCACCATACCTTGCGGTAAAATCACTACAGAGATTAACGGATGATGAAAAATCAAAATGTCCAGTTGCTGCTAAAATAACAAAAACCGACTTCTATATGGATGATCTATTATCGGGATGCGAGACAGAAGATGAAGCTATTAATATTTACAATGACATGAACAAACTGATGAACTTAGGAGGCTTCGAGTTGCAAAAATGGAGTAGTAATAATGAGAATGTATTAAAACATATCGGTAACAATAAACGAGATGATCATGAACTTCCTCTTAAGGTCAACAGTTTAGTAAAAGTACTAGGAGTTAGCTGGAATCGAGCAGCTGACAATTTTGTATATTCTCTCAACTTACCAGATTCAAAAGAACAGATTACTAAACGACGTATTCTTTCGGATGTAGCCAAATTGTACGACCCGCTAGGGTGGATAGCTCCTGTTGTTATCATAGCAAAAATGATGATACAAAAATTATGGAAAATCGGACTAGAATGGGATGACACCGTAAGTGGAGAATTACTAGCAGAATGGTTACAGTTCAGAGAGAATCTGATTGATATTAAAAAATTCAGTATACCAAGATGGTTACACTGTTCCCACACATCCAAAATAGAGTTGCATGTCTTCGCAGACGCGTCGCAGGCAGCATATGGGGCAGCGGTATATATTCGAGTTATTGAGGGAAGCAAAGTCTACGTAAATTTAATATCGGCCAAAACAAAAGTCGCGCCTATCGAAAAACAAATTTCAATACCTAGATTGGAACTTTGTGGTACAGCTTTGGCAGCGAAATTAATTTTTGAGACATCTCAAGTGATGAGCATACCTAAGGAAAACTTACACGCGTGGACAGACTCAACCATAGTTCTAGCCTGGCTGAAAGGTGGATCGAGTCGATGGAACACCTTTGTAAGCAACCGAGTGTCGGAAATATTAAATATTTTAGATTACGAGCAATGGGGTCATGTTGCTACTGATACAAACCCGGCTGATTGCGCCTCAAGAGGTTTACAGGCTCCAGACTTGTTAAACAACGCACTGTGGTGGAAAGGCCCAGCTTGGTTGTCCACACTAGACCTGAAATTTAATTCAGTTGATATCGAGGACACACAGGAAGAACAGAGAACCAGAGTTTTAACTGATTTATTAAAAACTGAAGAGGAATTAATTTGGACTAAGTTCTCTAATTTATCGAAAATGTTAAGAGTTATTTCATACTGTAGGAGATGGCTAAATTTAAAATTAAATAAAAACAAACGTCACTATATTACTAAGTTTATAACAACACAAGAAATTAATGAAACTTTAGTTAATTGCATTAGGCAAAGTCAAAGTATAGAATTTAATCAAGAAATAAAGCAGTTAAAATCTCAAGGATGTGTCCCCAAGAAGAGCAAACTCCGCAATCTTTGTCCCATTATCGATGATCATGGCATTCTAAGAGTCGGCGGACGTATCCAACAGTCTCAAACTGAATACGACACACAGCATCCTATTATTTTACCTGCTAGGAGCCATCTTAGTAGGCTATTAATTATTGATGCTCATCAGAACACATTGCATGGTGGACCGCAAGTAATGCTAAATTACTTGAGGTCAAAATACTGGATACTGCGAGCTAAAGATCAAGCAAAAAGATATTACCGAGAGTGTGTAACTTGTATTAGATATTCGAAGAACAATACCGTGCAGTTAATGGGCCAATTACCAGAGGTACGATTAAAACCCAGTAGACCTTTTAGATCAGCCGGTGTGGATTATGCAGGACCCATTAACATCAGATTCTCGCCGGGCAGAGGAGCCAAATCTTATAAAGGGTATATTTGTCTTTTTATTTGTATGGCAACCCGTGCCATACACCTGGAGGCAGTCACGGATATGACTGCTAAGGGATTTATCGCGGCTTTCAGGCGATTTACGGCGAGACGAGGCCATTGTCAAGACCTTTACAGTGACAATGGCACGAATTTTATTGGAGCAGACAAGCAGCTGAGAGATATGTTTGATAAAGCCAAGTCTTCTGTTCCAAGTGAGATAGCAGAGTTGTTAACTTCAGAGCGTACTACATGGCACTTCATCCCTCCACATGCGCCCAATTTTGGGGGTTTGTGGGAGGCTGGAGTGCGTAGTACAAAAACACATCTTAAAAGAGTAACTGGGAATAGTACACTAACTTACGAGGAACTTACCACTGTGTTAGCACAGGTGGAAGCTTGCTTAAATTCGCGGCCTATAACAGTGTTAAGTGACGACCCCAATGACCCTCTCCCCCTGACACCAGGTCACTTCCTGGTTGGTGAGCCTTTATTAAACTTAGGAGATGAAAATTATACACTATGTAAAAATACCACTCATCTGGAAAGATGGAGATTAGTACAAAAAATGGTCAACGATTTTTGGAACAGGTGGTATAAAGAATATCTTATCAATCTCAATAAAAGGTATAAATGGAATACCAAACACCCTGATTCACAAATCGATGACGTAGTGATCTTAAAAGATGATAATATTCCACCTAGTAAATGGATATTAGGAAAAATTATTGAAAAACATGTTGGACCCGATAAGCTTACTCGTGTTGTATCAATTAGATGTAAGAACAATGTCTTTAAACGTCCTGTGAATAAAATATGTATTTTAACTAAATGAAATTACGTTTCATCCTAGAAATTGTATGTGAACATAAAACAAAAAAAAATGTGTACTTACCTTAAAATATGTGTCCGTTTACCTATAATATTAACAAATGTGATGTAAATGTATTTGAGTTACTTACCTCATACTTGTTAGATGTATATACTTACCAAGCAGTTATGCTATACTATCGTAATATAACTTTCATAAAAAATGTTACACTTACCTTACGCCTTTTTTAACCTTATACACTAATTATGCCGTTGTTGTATACTTTTAGATTGTGTATCTATTGTTGTAAAACTTACCTTATCGTGTCAATTTACATATTCGAGTTACTTTGAAATTATTTGTATAACTTTTTTTTAAATTCATGTTAAAGAACTGCGTCCTTTGGGGGGCGGAATGTTCAATCGAGTAATGAACGTAATGTGTGTAGCTACCTATTTATACTTAGATAATCATACAGTCCACTAGAAATATTGTAATGACTTAGTAAAAAATAAATCCTCGTACCGAACACACGTCTATTTATTGCAAAAAACCAACCAAATCAAATTCAACCTTATCGCCCTTAACAACTTAATACTAGAAGCAAAACGTGGGTGTACAGACTCCTCTGCTCACCCCGTCAGGTAATACAATCGTGAGTGTATGTTTGTGGGTGTGTGTGTGTTTAGTAAAGAGGTAGAATGTAACCAGGATTATTAAATAAAGTACTTTATATTCTAGAAAATTTTTCCGGACGAAGCCACAGGCGTGACTATTAATACATTTGGCTCTTGGCATTTCGTTCAAGCGCGGTTGTCCTTAGGGAAACCCTAGGCAATGTTAGAGCTAGATTAATTTACTAATTAAACATTAGCTATCTTCTAATAATAGTTTTTTGTATAAAAGTTTATAAATCTGTACTACTTTTATACGAAGGGTTCTGTACCATTATCTATAAAAACGGCAAAAAAATCATGTCTGTTGTATGGGAGCCCCCCTTAAATATTTGTTTAATTTTAATTTAACTATTTTTAATTTTTAAAGTGAATATACAAGGTTAGTCAGAAAGGGGGTACTAATCCGAAAGAGGGTTAAAGTACCCATGATAATGAACAACTTTTGTTCTACAACTTTTTCCAAAAGTCAATAGTTTAAGAGAAATATGTGATCACGGATCTCAAAAAAAAAAGCTCCTAAAATCTATATATACCCAGTTATGATCAACTGTGTTAACATTTTAGGTTATATTTGGGGTCATGAATTAGAAGCACTATTTTCTGAATTTGTAACTAAAGCATGGATGAAGAACTTTTGAAAAAAATAAAATAATAATCATTTTGAGTTGTTTTTTTTTTTTAATTTTGAAATTTTAACACTAGCTTTAAGACAGTCATCAGTGATACTTTAAGTGGCCTGCAGATTAGTACCCCCTTTCCGACTAACCTTGTATATGGTGGACATCCCACTCATACGTACAAAGCGTTTTGCGAACACTTTCATTGTTCGCACAGCTAAGGAGTGGAATTCCCTGCCGGAGTCTGTGTTTCTGATAGCTACAACCTTGGGGTCTTTAAGTCAAGAGTGAATAGGTTACTTCTAGGCAAGCGTGCTTCACCGTCGACCACATCATCGCTTACCATCAGGCGAGATTTTTAGGCGAGAAATTAAAAAAAAAATATACAGGTTGGTTCAAAAGTCGTGGATCAAACGAAACAGGGCGATAGTTGGGGTTATTTCCAGCATTTTATGGTAGAACATTTTTTTACAGTAAGGTTCTAAAGTTACAAATATTTTTTCATGAGACTTAAAAGATATTGAAAAAAGTGCCAATACTCATAAATCATGGTACCCACTGTCATAAAAGCACTTTCAAGCAACTAAACACCATTTATTGTTTTAAAATAGGTACCCATTTTACTCTAATTGCCTATTTATTACAAATTTTGATATTTTTTTAAAAAACACTCTTAGTGTCATAACGTTTAAGGAGATCAAGTTAGGGCTCTGCCACACAGATATTTTTTACTGCAAATAACTCCAACTATCACCCTGTTTCGTTTGATCCACGACTTTTGAACCATCCTGTATAGGGTGCTATTATTTAGCAAAAATATTTGCAAATAATTTTTATCCAAAAATGCTGTTTTTTTTCTAAATTCGATCGCACGCCATTTTTATCAAACTTTCTCTAGTCCTAATAGATTTGGTCCTGCACCCCTAATAATAACCTCACCCTACAAAACCCTTCCCACTTCTAATACTATAAGTTATAGCCTACTTCAACCGCAAAACTAAGAGCATCACAAAATACGACGCCATATTTCCTTGCAAAGAAAAGACTGGAACATCGTATGCATAGTATTGACGTTAATATGAGAAGCTTGCCGCAAAGAGCCGTGTATAGAATCTACAATGTGTACGGAACATATTGTGGGGTGTGTAGGGTAATACTTAAAAGAGGGTAAGTTGAAGTCTTTGGTGGTATAGCAGGTTTTTCTTTCGAGTTCGCGCTATATGGAAATAGCTAATCATTGTCAACGACACCATCAAACGATAGTCCCAGTGGTGTGGTTGACAAAAACGATTTGGTAACGACACTACTGAAAAACAGAGAAGCTTGATTAAAAAAATAACGAGATTAAAAATGTAAAAACAAAACTCGATATATTTGTGCCAAATGTGTTATCAACACTAGTAGTGTCATTAACAAATTATTTTGACAACGACACTACTGGTGGTACTGTCGTTAAAAATGAATGGGTAAAATTTGATCCTTGCCCTGAGAGCTCATGACTCTACGACACGGGGGGCCTACTTCCTAAGTCCGTCAACGAAGTTAGTCGCACGTTCGAAAGTAGCCCAAAATGTAGGAGTGAACAAAACAAGTGTCAAGTTCAACTTTGCGGACGGGCAAAAACACATCGATAGTAGGGACAACTGTCAAATCGTGTTGTCATTCATTCTTAGTTCGGGCACCGAAATAATCGTATGCCCGTGGTGATAGGGAGTAGGAAATGCTCGTAACTAAGGCCGAAACCACGGACTTCGTGCTTAGAGAGTAGACCCCCAGGGACCCAATTCCCCTAAAATAACACTTGATAAATAGCAACCGAACCAAGGCCGAACCGTTCGTTCAAACATTTATCGTTTTGAAAAGCTGTCAAATTGTTTGACACAAAAACAAAATTTTGGGAGTTTTCGTAAACAAAAACTGACTGAAGGTTGTGGTTCGGCCCGTCATCATCAATTGTTAGATAATGTTGCCAAAATCTAAAAACATTTAACGCGATCGGGAATCGAACCAACATCGACAATGCTATATAAAAGTCTTAGTTCGGGCCCCGAAATAATCGTATGTCCGATAGGGAGTAGAAAACGCTCGTAACTAAGGCCTAAAGCACGGACTTCGTGCTTAAGGAATAGTTCTCCTGAATAGAAATTTACAGACCGATATGACGGAAGTATCTATATTCCATACATTTCTATAACCTCATAGGAATTCACAATAAAAAGAGAATTCGTAAATACAACATAAATAATATTATCTATATAAACAAGATACTAACGAATAATAATGTTTGTTCGTAGTGATGGGAAAGTATCGACTATTGTTATTTGGATTTATTGGGTAAACAAAATCGAATAGATTCCGCGAAAAGGGGAAAGTAGGGCGTATACAATCTTTTTGTGTACTTATAAGTAGGTATAGTTAGGGTTGGCAAGTTTTTTTTTATCAAATATAGTAGGTACCTATTTTCGACCTCTGTGCCCATAAAAATATAGTAGACTGGGAAGAAATATAGTGAGTATATTTCAAATGATTGAACTTTTATTTACGCTCGAATATTTTGTATTTTTATTTGTTAACAGTTTGAAATATGAATTCCCTGGATCTAAATTCGCCTTTGAAGAAAATAAATAGTAGTTTAGCCTACTATATTTTGTATTTATCAAAGAGAAGTCTATTACTATTTTTTTTTTGTAATGTACCTTTTTACCATATTATGTATAGTAGAGTTGGCAACCCTATAAGTAGGTAGTTGTTTAGGGATAGTACACAAAATCTTCTAAATATATGTAAACAATTTTTTTTTTTATAACTGACTTATGAGTCAAACCTTTTTAAAAATATGTATTTTTACAATACATCAGTGCCATAATTTACAAACGTGAAAATAGGACGAAACCTTTAATTAAGCGAATGAAATAGCCATTAGAAGCTAGTACGCTATATTAATTGTTAAGACGGACTTTAAAAACAATTATACACACAAAAACCTCGAGACCTAGAAAAAATATTTAATAAAAGTATTTCATATTCATATAGATGTTTAGAAGACAAAAAGAGAGGCTTTTGCTCAGCAGGGGGACAACAAAAAGGCTAATAAAAAAAATCACTTATCCGTTGGAGATTAAAGTTATGTTTGAATTCAGTAATAACAATTGCTTTGAGTTCATAGATATACCTACTAGTTTGGTTAGCAGACTTTCTCTGTAGAAAAATGCAAAAGTAACCTTAAAAAGAACGCAAAGAAATCCACATTAAAAAACCGATACATTGAAAATTAAATAACAAGAATTTGAACAAGATACACTACTATGTAAATAAGTTAGTCAATCAATAGTTTAGAATTTTGCCTTTGAAGTTATTAGAAGGTTCGTTTGAAGCCCTTGTTTACTATTTAGGAATTTTCATCTAATTACGCCTCTGTCGAAATTTATCGTACCAATCAATGTTCATGAATACCAAGGAACACTTTTCTATCTACAAGGTGTTTTTTTGATATCCCTTAACTCTAGTGTATGATTGAGACCATATCAAAGAACCAACTGGTATGTGAATTATTCTTCAATCATCTTTTTTTTTTGTTTTCATTTTTCATACAAAATAATTCGACAAAGTCACGATTATTAATGTAAAATACCCTTGCGTGAAATATGACAACGTCGCATTTTCTTAGCTTTAAATATGAATGATTGGTTTGAATAAAGATGAATAACTCTTATTTATCAATGAAACTTAGATACCTATAATTTTATTATGATTGATTATATCTTCGAAACTATGCATTTTTGGACCACCTATTCTAGGAGATTTTGTGTTCTTTCTACTTAAATAATATAACCCTATAGTTATGGGATATCAAAAAAAACACGTTGTATAGGCTACTAGCTATTTCCCGCGGTTTCGCTCGCGCTAAAAAACTCTTAACACACTACTGACATTTCTTTAATAATATGCAGGGGTGCATGAAAAGAGCCTCCACGAGTGACGATACTTAAGTACGTCCGGTGCACCCTGGGCAGTCAGTCCCGCTACCAACCTTGCTGACTGGCTAATCTTTTCACCACAGCATTGAGCAATTTTCGTATAGCTCGTGCTGACACGAGAGAAGAAGAAGAACATCTTTCAAAAAACATGTAAAAAAATTGTATTTTGACGATCCTAAATTAATTAAAAGCAACTAGAGTAGATTAGAATTTTTATTTAAACGATTCTCATTTTTTTATCTATGGTTATTGGCCGTTCACAGCCGGTCATAGAGATGTAGAATGCGGATTACTGTTTTTTAGAGCAAAAATGAATCGTGTATGACATGTCCACATTGTCAGATTATTTAGATTATTTCTAAAATCTCCGAAACTCGCGTTTTGTTTACAAAAAGAACTTTAGTAGGAGTTAATATGATAAGTGTAGTCTATAAAAAATAAAGTTTGACTTTGATGCAGCATGGTACGGGACTCCATACATCCATGAGCATTGTCCTTTGAGTTCTATAAACTACGTAAAAGCGCAACATTTTCTCTATCGACCAGTCTGGTCCGAATTTTTCTATCATTTGTCAATTACGAGATCCACAGACTTTTACTGAGACGTTACCATATCGACGGCAGCAAAGAACAAAAAGACAACTGCATTTTTGCGAAATTCACTTTTTTACATAATTGAATTCATAATTTTTTATTTTATCTAGTGATTTTTTTTTCATACAAAATCTCATTTTTTCTTCGTGTTTTGTCGCGTATATAAAGACAACTACACCTTTTTTTACAAAGTAACGAAGTACACACGGACATCTACAATTGTCCGTGTGTACGTCGTACGATTCGGCGCGTTGCATGCCATAAACAAAGACATCAGTTACATGACCGTTTTGTCATGGGCGGCGGGGCAGTCGACTTTTTTTAAACTTGCATAGTTAATTATTTCTACAACCTCAATTTTGTTAATTTACTAATTTGTTAATTTAGTTTAGGGATAAAGCACATTTTAGCGAATTACTGCAAGTTCTTAAATTGTTTTTTTGGATTCCTCATAGTTTCTTAGCTACCTCTTCATAACATAAAAAAAAAAGGTTTTGAATTTCGATTAAAACTTGAAAATCTTCTTTTAAGTCGTTTTCCTATAAAATCCTGCAACGGTTTTGAGATAAAATCGGTACCATTTCTACCACACTTCTGAGTCAGATCAATATACATGAATGCTAATATGGATAGAAGACGTCACTTGAGTTGAGAAAAAACGATCAGAGCCGTATGAATGTTGGAAGCTGGCTCTCGGCAACGTACTGCGGCCATCGCTCTGGGCACTACGCAGAGTATAATAAGTCACTTCTGGACAGACTAACGTATCACTGGCAGCGTAGCTGAGCGCCATGGAGGACGAACTCGCATTACCACAGGTAGACAAGATCTTTACATACAAATCACTGCTCGATAGAATCCTAAAATTAGTGCGATAATGTTAATTACGATGGTTTATCGCTCTTCGTTCCACCTAGCCTTTTCCCAACTATGTTGGGGTCAGCTTTTAGTCTAACCAGTGCGGCTGAATACCAGTATTTTACACGGAGCGACTGTCATCAGACCTCCGTAACCCAGTTGCTGGGCAATGCTGATATCATAAGGTTAGACCGGTTGTCAGATTTCCGGACTTCGGACTACCCGTAATGACTATCACAAGTATTTGTATACACCCGGGACTGACGGCTTAACGTGCTCTCCGGGGCACGGAAACTAAAATAAGATAGTAATAAGAAATGTATGCTTAAACACCACGCGGCTACCGACAGCAAAAAGGAGTGGGGCGCGTCTTCGTGGACTACTGAACAACAGTACAATAAAAAATAAAGACATGTAAATACATTGAAATATAATTTTATTGTTCTCATGCTGTACACGATGAGTATTTAAAGGCGTCATCGCTCTTCAGGGTTGTTAATAAGCGATCAAACTATTAGAATTTTTTTCCGGAGGCCGCTACGAGTGCCACCAATTGAGCCCTGCAAACGTAGGGCCCATTTGCAATGGGCTCGTAAACACAGAAATTAGGCTGAATTTTCTGATGAATTTCGCTTTGACATGAGACCAGATACTAGATGTATATGGTATAAGGTATTGGTGGACCTCAGAATGCTAAAAACGTGGAACAATAATGATATGGCCGAGTATTTGAATCGGTGGAAGAACCGAACTGATTTGAATCAGAGGCAATCGCAATGCACAGATTTACGCTGAAATGATTGTTTCGGATATTGTCGTTTCTTTGCGGACTCAGTTGGGTGCTTTATTTCAACTTATACGTGATAAAGCACATCCAAATACCGCCAGAATCGTTAAATAACACTTGTCGAAGCTATCATCAACGTCCTACGGTAGAAAAACAGACTGCCGATTGTTAATTTTATACAACAAAAACCTTCAATAACTTAGTTTGAAATTTTATTATTTCTTGAAGAAAAGATTACGAAAAAATTAGTAAGTTTGATTATTGTGATAAAATAAGCTTTACTTACGCTTGCTTTGCTTTTGTATGATTATAACTTGTATAAGATCTGATTATTTAATTGTTTTTGAAGATAGGAACTCCTTAGAAATGTTATTTGATATGCAAATATTGCATTTTTGTTACTTTGTAATATGATTACGATGATTAAAAAATAAATTACTTACTAAGAATAACTTAATTCTTTTCTTGAACTTCAAAAGTTCATCATATTAATAGTAAATTATCTGCAATATCAATATCAATATCTGAACCCTTAGAATTACGAAGTAATTTGAGACAACTACAATATTTTGGTGTCAATCATAGTTACCCTTTACTTATTGTCGTAGTTAGATATATATTATAAAATAGTATAGCAATATCTCCTCATATAAGTAAAATTATTTGGGAATCAGGAATTACAAAGTCCTACGTAGAAGCGAACATATGGCAGTTGACTCAGTTAGTAATTTATTTTGTGCGAAGTAGAAAAAGACATGTACCGTATTTCGAAAAAGAAAAAAAAAACCAGTTAATTGACCTTCATTATTTTGTTCGAAATGCCGAATTAATTAACTATTGCAAATTTGAAGAAGCTAGCTTTGTTTTTGTAGAAGTTATTACATTTTCGCGTTAAAAACGCTCTCCTGAAAACTAGTGATTTTGTAGATAGCCGTTTGTTCTTTGCTGCCGTCGATATAATACCATACCATATTGTAGATGGTCAAATTTCACATAAAAACTGTGTTAGTCCTGTAACTCATTAAAAGTTATACAATGAGCTTAAAGTAGCCCAATAATTTGGTATAATCAAAAACATTTCTGTATATCTTCAGAATTTCTAGGGACAACACTTTCGACGTTTATGCTCATAACTCAAAATTCAGTTTAGTCACTTAACGGTCTTTTAGACATAGAACGGCAGAATATAACTCTGTCTAACCCTTTACATATCTTTGTATCTACTTTGTACCAGTCTACATTGAAAATTGAACTTTAATCTAGAAACAACAATGTCTTACGGACCATAAAGCAATATTTATTAAAGTCGAAAAGTTTCTTAAGCCAAAATATACTTTGTATGTTCTGCGACATCGTAAAAATGTCACAGCTCTATTGTAAGTTGGTACAATAGTATCGACTGTCGATAAATATTACGTGTTGCGCGTCACTAGCCTAGTTGTATTAAAAAATATGTTTTTATTTTTTGTTTGGTCATTTTATTAGTGTTGCTGGGGAGTTTGTTTTTCTTTTCTTTTTCCTTGAATAGGTAAAGGGTATCGCATGAGTGCTGTTTTATGACAAAACTGATTTCAATTTATTTTGAAAACATGACTTCCATTTTAAAGTGAATCGATAACGTCAAACGCGGTTTATATTTAGGGTATTTATTACACTTTTTTAATTGGTCTTTTGAAGGCGAACTTGGCTGTAAAACTTAAGCGCAGTAAACTACGTGATAATATATAGGTTTTAGCAAATATTGTATAGCACAACGATATCGCAACAGCATACATATTATATGGACATGTTTACACAATGCTATACTATATAGTATTGGCTTGCTGTACGCGATAAACTTGAATGATTCTCAGAGCTATATCGTATGATTCTTCGGTCCCCGCCCCGCCTCTTTTCTACCCCGTCTGTCGCCCGACGGAAACCTAACTTGAAACCTAAAGTTAAAACCTAACTTGCTACACATAGTAGATCGTCTTGCGATGTAGCGTATTGTGTGAACGTCATGCTGACTCATGCTATACAGTAATAGATAGCTTATAATGCAATATGCTTTACTATAAAGCGAAATGAACTGCGCTTAAAGCGTCATCTTCACAAGCGAGTATATCGCAATAGTCTCGCCGTGTCATCAAATTCTATATTAACTATCAATGCGATGATATCGCCGTGTGGAGATTAATTCGTATAGTTAGTATTGAATTTAATAGCAAGGCGGGACTATCACTTCGATGTACTCGCTCGTGGAGATAGTGTCTTAGCCTTGACAATTAAGGGCTCTTCCACACCACGTTTTTTTCCGGCGATGTCGACGCGCGTCGCACGCAACTATAACGCGCTGCAAACGCGATGTTATCGCAACCAATTAGCGCCCTATCCACTAACGTTCATTCCTGCCGGAATCTACAATCCTTACGGAATGAACGCCAGTGGATTTGCAAGAGCGAGGAAGAATGACGGTATTAAAATCCCGCCACCCCTCCCGTCGCGAAGGACGCGACGCGGTCTGTGATCAAGTTAGTGCCTGTTTATTTGTCCGGCGTGATTGAGCGCTCGTTTGTTATCATTTTGTGTTCGTCTTCGTCCCGGAAGGATAAAATGGATTCCCAAAAAACCTACACCTAATATAAAAGGAGAAGCTGACTGACTGACTAACCTATCAACGCACAGCCTAAACCGCTGGGGTTAGAAAACTGAAATTATGACAGTAGGTTCCTTTTGTAACGTAGGCATCCACTAAGAAATGATTTCTCAAAATTCAACCCCTAAGGGGGTGAAATAGGATATATAAGTTTGTATGCAAGTCCGTCAATTTTGAAGTAAGAACCATGAAATTAAATATTAAGGTTTCTGTTTAAAAATAAATTTACAGGTGTTTGAGCGTTTTTGAAAATTTAACCCCTAAGGGGGTGAAATAAGTGTTGGAAGTTTGTATGAGAAATCTGTTAGTTTTGAAGTAAGAAGCACGGAATTAAATATTTTGATCTTTTAGTGAGAAATAAATTTACACATCTTTGAGCGTTTTTGGAAATTCAACCCCTTGCGGGGTGAGATCAGTGGTAAAAGTGTTTGTAAGAAATCTGGTAATTTTAGAGCAAGAAGCACGGAATTAAATATTTAGGCTTCTGGTTAGAAATAAACATACACGTGTTTGAGCGTTTTTATAAATTCTACCCAAGGGGTGAAACAAGGGATGAATTTTTTTTCGAAGTTAGGAGATTTGTATTAAAATTATTATTTCAATGGGTTATTTATTGACTTGACATCTAGAAAAAACAATTTTCAAAGTAAATAACAAAAGACGAACTTTATTTTAAAACTACACCTAAAAAGGCGCTAACGAGGGTTTAAAATGTTACGCAAGCGAAGCTGCGGGCAAAAGCTAGTAGACGATAAAGGTGATATCAGAAATGTGCCCAAGCTCATAATAAAAGAATTAATTTCTCATTCTGGTGTTTCGTTTCTGCAAATACGGTGTTACCATCTTGAGCAGTTCGTTAAAAGTCGAGACATCCATTCTTAAATAGTTCTTAAAATCATCAGGTTTATCGCATGCCAGATCTTTTAAAAGTCTTATATCACTATATTTCTCCTTTTCTAATAACCACTTTTTTACCAACATTCTGGTCCTTATTACAAAACGTGGTTTAAACCAAGACTAAGGTAAACCTAGGTTTAAAATATACCCATCACTTTCTTATGTCATGTAACAAAAAGAGACGGGGCTATTTTAAAACCTAGGTTTTTCGTAGACCATCTTTTGTAATAAGGGGGTCTATGTCTTCTTTTAGGTTTAAATAGATATTCACTCGCAATAAAACTCAAAGCAATAGCAATCTCTTGCTTACATGGGTACACGTTGTTGCAAAATGAAAATAATCCACATAAATCCATAAAGATAATTCAAAATGACGAGCATTCCTTTTAAATGACAACAATCTTCATAAAATTATAGGATTATAAACATCCACAGACACGCAATCCCTCGGTATAACTGACAAGATGCAAACTGACAGGAATGTACCTAAACGTGTGTATGGTCACTGAAGGATTGTTTTTCCTGTCGAACTGGCGTGTTGTGATAAAGTCAGGGGAAATAACGTAGGATTGTGGTTTAATTAGTGGCTTCAACGGTTTTATTTTATCCCGTCGCTTTTCTGTACAGTTTGCGCAACGGGACAAGTCAGAAGAAATGAACGTTAGTGGATGGGCCGCTATTCACCTATTCACACGTTCATAAAATTGTAGTATGCAGATGACGACTTTTTCGCGAGCTGTCGACGTGCTCGTAGCGCGGAGTTACATCGATACAGACGCGCTGGCACAGCACGGCTCTTTAGCTGCAAACACATACGTAGAGCGCGTTTTAATCCAAAGAGAGTTGCTCACGCGCGTCTGTAGCGCGATACACGGTCCTTCGCGCGCGTGCTACACGCATTTTACTTTGCAAGGAGAGTTGCTCACGCGCGTCTGTAGCGCGTTTCTCGTGAGGTTGCAGCGATGCAATCGCAAGTAATCTACCTTTTTCAAGTTTAGCAGCGTCGACAACGCGCGACAGAGAAAGGCGCGTCGACGGCGTCTGAAAAAAACGTGGTGTGTTTGAGCTCTAAGAAATCACATCGGCTATCTTCGTAAAACCGATCACTTCCGAACGGAATGCGACTTCAAGACCACGAATGTTTATTATACTGCAGTAAAAAGAACATTACACTGACGGAATAAGTGTGAGTAGCGCTACAATGAGCGACTGCCAATGGTTTTTCGATCAGTAATGTCATTCTGTAAGAAACCCACCTCAATATCAACAGTTAGCTCGATATCCATAATGTCACAGTATGGATAATAGAAGCAAATAACACACAGATAATCGACAGTATAATCAATAACGCGTAGTTTTGTTATCCACGCTGTGTCACGACAAGTGTCTAATTGACAGTCGTGATCGAGGTGAGATTCTTACAGAATGCACTGCAGGTAAGTACATCGATGCAACCTCCTACGATGAGAGTAGAGACATATAAGTAAATATTAAATAAAATAATATTTTATCCTTGCTAAAACGTCTTGATATTTAATTGACCCACAATTATTCTCTCTTAAAAAAATGATTCCCTACAAAAAAGTCGTCTCCATATTTCAAAAATTTTAGTCCGTAATGAAAGTTCAAAAGACCGAACCGACTTGGCCTCAAGCCGACCTTACGGCCGCCCCTAATCTCGAGCTATTTATCATCCTGTCAGCTCCCTGTCTAACTGTCGTGATAGCAAAATTATCAGCTTATTTTGCATTCTATAGATTCGTTCTGTTTCATGGTGATAATTTTTTTGCTGTTGTTTTTGTTATGATGGCTTTTTAGGGTATATTATTTTGTATTTAATAATAGAACCCTCTCTTTCCTACCATGGGTATCGTAAAGGGCACAGAATAATAAAGGTGAACGCATCGAACGAAACGAATTTTAGAATTCTGTGTATGAAATTTTACGAAACCTCGCACACTTGCCCGCGTCGAATCGTCCGAATCTGGAAGAACCCCAGAAATCCTAGACGAATTCGGATGACGTCATCAGATTCGGCGCGGCTTATGGGGTCGACTGGACCGATGCGCTCGCTCATTCATCTTCTATTATTAAAGCACTGACAATAGAGTACTAACAGTGCGACAGGCGTAATGGAAATAGAAACGATTTCTTCGGCGCGGTCGATTCTTTCAGTGCGGATACGTGTGTGAGGCCTCCTTGACTTCGATTCGTTCGACGCGTTCGGCTCGGATAAGCGTGCGTTCACCTCAAATAGTACAGACGCCAGCAGATCAAGCTATCCGAAACTGACAAATTTTCCCAATCAACCTTTAACCTAATGCTTTCGCGATAAAGATGAAAATCTATTAAAGAAATTTGACAGATTGTAGCAGCTCGATGTACTGACGTCTGTACCTTTTTATTTTATTATTTGTCTTCATCGAGTTTGACCCTAGTCGTACCTGATGGTAAGCGCAGACAGGGTCTAAGATGGACCACACGAATTCAAGTAACAGAGATATAGAGGGATTCCCTTATACCCCTCTGGCTCTCACATACACACGACGGAACACAGTAAACTGCTTCCCCCTTAAACAAACGATGGTATAAGAAAAACCCTGGATTTAAAATAGCCCCGTCTCTTTTTGTTATATTATGTTAGAAAGTGATGGGTATATTTTTAATCTGGGTTTATCTTAATCTCGGTTTAAACCAACTTTTGTAATAAGGGGGGGGGGGGGGGCGGTTGACTTTAAGCTGAAGGTAGTAGCTAGCCAGGCGGACCGTATATATCCTACCACCGGTGGATTTTGTTGAATCTTATAACACGCGTCTACCTATTTCCAGCGTACGGTAAGAAAGTTTTATATTCTAGCCCTTCCCCACACGAGATAAATTAGTAGTTCTAGTTGGCTTGGCGTGTGCGTAGTATTATATAACAAAAATATAAGTGCACATAGTAGTAGGCTCTTTGAGCCACAGCGCGGTACCGCGGCGGTATTACACCAAAAGTAGTGAGATAATAGACTCTGAGATGACGTACGTGAGTGGTGCAAGTTACAAGAGATATTTATAATGAAATGTACCCTACTAGGGCACTGTTCTAGGGTCAACTTGGAAAAGGATGCATTAAAAGAGCCTAAACGAGTGGCGATGCTTCAGTACGTTTGACGCACCCTGGGCAGTCAGCCTCGCTACCAACCTTGCTGACTGGCTAATGTTTTTACCACGGCATGAACTATTCTCGTATCGTTCGTGTCAAAAGAAGAGGAGTCAACATATAGAGATCAAAAAAAAATATTTATTGAGCCAAAATTTGCATAGTTTACAAGGCGAGATAGCTCTGACTCCCAAAGATAGGTTCTTGTGTTATAGGAGCCAAGTTTCTTCCGTACATATAGGACTACACTTCCGATAGTTCATAATATGTGTGTGTGAATTGTTCTCCGAGTGTGTATGTGTGTATGAGTTGTGTGTAAGTTCGTTTAAATGAGTGCACGATCTATTTATTTCATTCATTTAATGGTTGTAACGAACATAGTAATAATTATTAATTTTATATTTGGGTGCCAAATGACTGTCTCCGGTCGAAATTGAATATAAAACTGTATTCCTCTGCTTACATCACCGAGAAATACGCGCGTCAGGTTGATGTGGAAAACAGATAACAGACAACCTGAAGCAAAGATTCCTCGCGTCACAGTACCTCGAAAGAAAACTTGAATCCCAACTCGATTTAAAAGAGAAATTGAGCCTTGCAAACAAGAAATAAAAATACTTCCGCTATTTCGCTTATAACTTAACCCCCGAGCGAGAGTTTAACGTCTCCTTTGTAACCCTACACCAAAGTCGATGCTGAAATACCCGGGGAAACGGGGAAACGTTTCAGACGTAATCGCTTTTCATAGTTTTGATTTTCTTTGCGAGCCTGCCAGAATTCTATGTCTAGATTAGTTTTTGTAAAGATTTTTTTTGGCCGGAAGTGGTTCTGTTTTTGTAAGTGTTAGGTTTAACCAACGCCTGCCAGGGTTGGTCTTTGGTCAAAACTTAGCTTTTAGAGTGTCATTTTTTTTTTTTTTTTCTATTGGTCTGATGTCGGTCGTCCTAGGGGACGGTTTCTACGTAACCGGGCAGTTATTGGCGAGACCTGAAGGGTCTCCAGCTAATGGGGGGGGGGGGGGGGGGTAAAATACTTAACCTAAGCTAACTACTTGTACTACACTAACATCATGACTACCTGCAATAACAGCACTAAGGGCGACCCCTAGTGGGACTCGGACCTCGGCTTAGGGCGTTGCTGGCGGACATAGGGGGGGAGAAAGCTTGATGAGGGCTGAATTTTATCGGTGTGAAGATAGTGTCAATATTGCTCAGTTATTTTAGGATAACTTTTCAAGTTCTTGGTCAAAGGCCTTACTTTAGAAGTATGATGTTGGTCTTGGCATAAACTCTACTTTTCAGTATTTTTTTCATATAACACAACACTGTTCTACCTAGCCTTTTTCCAAATATGTTGGGGTCAGCTTCCAGTTAAACTAATTACGGCTGAATACGAGTATTTTACACAAAGCGGCTACCATCAGATCTCCGCAACCCAGTTACTGGGAAATACCGATATTCTACGGTTAGACCGGTTGTCACATATTCGGGCTTCTGACTACCCACAATGTCTGTGATAGGTACTCGTACGTATGACAGCCAGGACCGACGCTTAACGCGCTCTCCGAGGGACGAAGGGATTTCAATGTTTGACGGATGGTCACCCATCCACGGATTGTTAATTAGCCACGAGCACCACCTTCCTACCCAGTCCTAACTAAATTGGTCTGTTTTTACATGTTCTGTGATACTAAGATTTTTATCCACTAGTTTGCTGTCCATAGCTTCATTTGTATACAAGAGGACTGTTTAACTCGTTACTAACGCATCAATGGACTATAAACTGTCGTCAACAACGGTCATTGTGTACAGAATACATAAGGGTCGGTTAAGAGCTATTTCAGCGGTTACCCAATGAGCTAGAAATGGCCAATCACTGCTAACTAGGCTAATAATAGCTGGCTAATTGGCAGTACAATACTTGAATAGCTAGTGTGCCAGAGTAATATGTAGACAGTGTGTTAACGAATTCGTGTAATTCCTTAAAACCACATGATCTACTACCTACTAGTGTAGATTGGCCCGGCACGGGATTTAGCTTGATTAAAAATAATTTTTTTTTTTTTTTTTTTTTTTCATGCGGTTTTGTTATTGCTCGCATCTAAACCACCTATAAGGATTCAGTAAAAAAAATACGAAATAGTTTTTTGCGAAACAAATATTTTATTTGTGTGAACATTTCGATGCTACGCATAAATGAATGAAAGCACGGCGAAACGGCTGACGGGCACAACTAACGCGATATCGCTCTTTGTAGTCAGATAATTCAAGCCTCTAAAATGACTCAGAAATAGAAAACAAACTTTTTTTTTTGAAATTTTTTTTCGTTGATTTTCAGATATTCCCCTTTAGGTTTAATCTGTACCACCAGTAAATCACGTGGTTTAAAGGAATTACACGAATTCGTTAACACCCTGTATATGAATGTTAGAAGTTTGAAAGTAGCGCCAGTGACTGAAAAGTTGAAGAGAAATAGATTAGCATGGTATGGACATGTTATGCAGAGGGAAGAAAGTCATGACGCCAGAAGAGAGTTAAATGAAAATGGATATACAAGTAGAGGTAGGCCCAAGAAGATGTGTGAAGGATGTCAAGGGTAACAAAGAAGTTAGAACTGAGATGACGGCTGATAGAGGAGAATGGAAGATGAATACATATTGCACCCCACCGAGAGTGGGATCAGTCAAGGAGATGATGATGATGATGAATAGCTTGTGTGCTTGTTAATAAGCATACTGGCAGTGACTTTAACAAAGCAGTGCTTGTTTTTAACTGTAATAGGAAAACACGTCAACGTCCCACCTGATGGAAAGTGGTTATGGGGATATGGTGGGGTTTCCATAATCGCCATGCATGGCAGGCGAGTTGGCGATCGCAGTATGGTTGTTAAAATACTCAGAGAACGCTGCTGCACATCCTCTGGTGAATCCCTTAGTCGCCTTGTACGACACCCATGGAAAGAGATAGGGTAGTGCTATTCTTTAAGTCCGGCACTACACGGAACCGATGGGATATTTCATCGAAAAGCCACATGTACAAACTCCCATGTAACCGATAGTACATTTCTTCAAGTGCCACTAGCTCGAAGGTCAAAATTACACCACTTAAAGAACCGCTGATGACTGTTTTAAAGCAAGTGCTAAAATTCCAAAATTCTATTTCTTTTATTTCCATGCAAATTGATTTATCTGTCTAGCCTTTTCTCAACTATGCTAGGATCAGCTTTCAGTCGAACCAGATGTGGCTGAATACCAGTATTTAACACGGATCGAGTGCCTTCAGATCTCCGCAACCCAGTTACTGGACAATTCCCATATCTTAAGACCGATATCAGATTTTCAGGACTACGCACAACGACTGTCATAGGTGTAGGACACCAGGGACCGACGGTTGCCAATTTATTACATAAAAAACTTGCACCAAAACTTGTTCCAAATACTTACGTTACTTGAAGAAACTTTAGGACATGTTAAGAGCTCTTCTGACGCAACCTTGTCGCGGGGTAAAAACGTGGAGCGTCTTAACGATAGATTGATTAATGGTTACCCGCATCTCGAGAATACGTGTGACTTTGGAGCGGGGTATCTTTTTGTATTTTTTGGCGGAGTTTCTGAAGTATTATGGGGAAATAATAGGTTTTAAGAAGGTTTAGTGTTTGTAGGAGTTGTTTTTGTGCTAGGTATTAGCAATACCGCGTACCGAAAGACGCCGCAGTCCCACTAGGTGGATCGATGATCTGGTGAAGGTCGCGGGAATCTATTGGATGCGAGAAGTACAGGACCGGTCGATGTGGCGATGCTTGGGGGAAGCCTATGTCCAGCAGTGGACGTCTTTAGGCTGAATAATGATGTTTATGATTAGCAATAGCTCAGAATCGCACTGTTCGATGAGTTAGTAAAAGTATCTAAAAACTAAAGGATGATGAAAGCACTTCACATTGATACCCGAAACCCAATCTCCTGGCCTCGTGTCAGCACGAGCTATACAAAAATAGCTCATGCTGTGGTGAAAAGATTAGCCAGTCAGCAAGGTTGGTAGCGGGGCTGACTGCCCAGGGTGCGCCGGACCTAATTAAGTATCGTTATTTGCGGAGGCTTTTTTCATGCACCCCCTATCAAAACCCAATGATAGCCTGGTAGTCCTTGTCTTCTATGCAACGGCATCTGAGTCCAAACCCGGTGCGCACTTCAGACTTTTTGGATTCATGTACAGATCAGAACTTGATTTTCACTTGCATTAACAGTGAAGGAACACATCGTGAGGAAACCTGAACACCTCAGGGAGCTCCTAAAAGTTCTCGACGTGATTGAGGCTTAAACTTTTCTCATTATAAGAAGAGACTCATGCCCAGCAGTGGAACAGTAATGGGTTGGTTATGTTTAATTTATGCCTAGCCCAAAACCTAGCTGTTTGGCAGGCTACAAAGATGACTGTAAGCATTCTATAAACTTTCAATTTTCACAACTCAAGAATTCACCTTTTGCTAGAAAAATGTACTAGAATTTTAGTTTGTTAAACCAAAGAATTGAAGTTGGGGAACACCAGTTTAGTAATCCAGGACTTTTCTTGTACTTTGCCTGGTGTTTAGTTAAGGCTACTCACCGTCAAAAGCGAAGAATCTCTACACATTTCAAGCTTCCTTCAGTACTATAGTTCTTTTGAAATAAGCAACCTTTCAGAAACCCTCGAGTTCCTCCGAGAAATATGACTTCTTTTTCATTTTCTTCAAAAGGCAACGGAACATTCTCAAAAATATAAACTGGTAAAATTCTGACATAACATCACGCTTGTATTCGGCGAAGGGTTGGGCAGAGGTGTACAGTACACCCTCATTTCGCTATTTTAAGTTTATTGCCATCAACCGGACACAAATTCAGACTGAAAAACCCAATAACACTTTGCACGACCTAGGGATCGAACTCGGGAACTCATGCTCAGTAGTCGCGCTTGGGACCACTAGACCAGGGATCGGCAATCTTTTGAGTCGGAAGAGTCAAAAATTACAATTTACAAAATTTCAAAGTTTTTAAAGAGCCACAAAAATTTTCCTTCCCAACAATAAATAGTACTTGCATAAATAAAGTTTTTTGATAAAAAAAAAACTAATCTATTTATTCATAAGAAAAATATCTATTTATTCATATATAGGGTGACTGGTAATTAGTGACCGTTAAATTAACACATGATTGTACTCATGATAACAAACAACTTTCCCAAAGAAACATTATAAATAAAACAAAAAAAAACAAAAATTCCAAATTACGAGCCGCGTCCATTCCGTAACGGTTTACTAATAAATTTTAAATGAAAAAAATAAAATAAAAATAATGTTTCTTTGGGAAAGTTGTTCGTTATCATGAGTACAATCATGTGTTAAAGTATTGGTCACTAATTACCAGTCACCGTATATAAGTAGTGTTTTTTCACAACAAATTAAATAATAGGTATATTATTATGTACATATGATAATATATTATGGAACTAAAAAGCCGCAGCTTCACATCCGAAGAGCCGCATGTGGCTCGCGAGCCGCAGGTTGCCGACCTCTGCATTAGAGCAACTAGAGATTGTAAAAACAATATCAAATTAAGCTAAAATTCTGAACTAAAAATCAATTTTAAGAAAAATTAAAGCAAAATTCACAAGACCTCAAAATGTGCCTCCCAAGACCTTACAGCACTGCTTACCCTCGATAAAAAGAAAGCATGAAGCACACACTTCTATCTGAGAATAAAAGGACATTTCAGTGGATCTTAAAAAGATCTATCTCCAGCAGTTAGCGCTTAAAACATTTACCGAGCTTCGAGATTAAGATATAAATAACGCCTCGAAAAATTTAGAGAGAAATTTATAAAATGCAGCGGAATTTAGAAGCTGTAGCGGTTCTTTTTTTTTACTTTTTGCATTTATTTCTTTTGTGGTAGCAGAATAAAATAAATTTTGTTTTAGTTGCGTTCTTAATGAATTAGTTTTATTGAGTAGGAAGTAGAAATAGCCTAGAATTGTGATAGTTTATGATACGAGTATCCTGCTCTCTGTATCCTGGGCGGTCAGCTGCGTTACCAATCTTGCTGACTGGAAGTTTTTTTCACCATAACATGAGCCATTCTCGTACAGATCGTGTCGCCAGAAGAAGAAGAATAATAGACAGAAAACAAAAGCTTGCTTTTCTTGTACAGGGACCATATTCAACTCTACACTGAATTCTTAATCAGAACACCTGAATACGGGCAATTTTATATCCTTTAGATTCCAGCGCTTAAGTATGTTCGCCGATATATCAATATTATGTAGGCAGGCTTTTCCGGAAGAATAAATTTTCCCAACAATTTTTGTTGTGTAAAGGACCTAACGTTATTGTAAGTCTACTGCAGCGACATTCAAACCAATGTATTCGTATTTTATTCAGTGATACTTCCTGCGGCTGAACACTGTTTCCCAAAATACAAGCTCAAGCTTAGTTTGGGAATCAGTAGCGGTACCTTTTGTGCAATACGTTAATATGATGCATATGTTAGATTACTCTAAGATCAGATGAATGCATTAACTGACGACAATAAAGAATTTTTATTTTACCTTGCGTCCTAATTAATTTGCCACTTCTAGAAACACAAATTTATTTCAAATAGCATTTCTGTATTGTAAGTAATAATTAATGAATGAGTAGCTGTCAAATCCTAAATCGCTTTCGCTTAAAACTTGCGCCATACGCTACAAGTACTTGCAACGTCTTCCACACGTTCAGTTTGATTTATCTCAGTCATAATAACTAAAAGATAACTCAGTGCTTTATATAGAGATTAACAACATCGCCTTTCTTTGCGAATACTATTGTTGAGGAAACTGAGCCTTCCAACGTAATCTTTTTAAAAATAAAACCTTTTTGAAATCACAAAAAATAATTTATTGCGAAAGAATTCGTAGGTACTGTAACCTCTTACCTTGTATTGTCACCTGTGGATATCTCGACAAAAAACAGGCCAACAATGTGGGTAGTGTTGCCAGAACCGTTTTTCCAAATGCCGAGAATTAAATTTAAAAAAATGGGACATAGAAGAAAAGCATAACAATGGTAAAAATCCTTTAAATCTAACAAGATCACTGACAAGCCTAATGAAATCACTATTTTTAAATTACGGCGCCAATACTATCTAGTTTAGTGAAATAGCGGAATTCTAAGGCCACGTTCAGGGAGATGCGGGGCGTTTTGCGGCGCGTCTGGCATCGCGTCTCGCGGTCTAATCAAACATATGGTAATGTATGAGAGCGTTCATGTAGAAGCGTCATCACGCGTGTTTTGTTTGATATTGAGCGCTACACGCAGCGGGGCACGCGGCGGCGGGCTGCCACCGTCGCGTCATCCGCGGAGTACCCCGCATACGCTTGTGTCCGTTTGTTTTTGGCATCGAAGGCGAGTGAGTTTGTTGTATGTTGCAATTATCTTCCAGTAATATGTCGATGAAATCATACTCCATTGTAACGACACGTCTGCGTTGTGAGATGTCCAAAGAAGACTGCCAAAAGCGGAAGCTGCAGTGTCGGCTGCTGCGGCCGCGGCGGACACCGACATTCCCCACGCACCGCACCACGCGCCGCACGACGCCCCGCGTCTTCATGAACGGAACTACACAGTACCATTTGTTTGTATTTGTGCGTGCAATGCTGCGGCCTGCGCCGCGGACCTCGCCTGCCACTTCACGGCCGCTTCTTCGTGAACGGAGAAAACGCGCAACGCGCCGCGAAACGCCCCGCGTCTCCCTGAACGAGGCCTAAGCGTCTCACTCAGGATGCAAGCGGGACGCGTCTTGCTAGGGCTGAAAAATGGGACGTCCCCCCCGAAACCGGGACGCCTGGCAACACTGCTCGTGGGTGTCGTAAAAGGCATTCCCCCTTATTACAAAACATCCTCCAGGAGGCGAGTAAATCGACCAGCACAATACACAACGTCCGCCGCCGTCCGGCATACCGTCCTCGCCGACGAGGCCCGTCGCGACGTCCCACCGCCGCCGGTCACGATCCACCGAGCTCTCCGCTCTCCCGTCGTAGTCGATAATTCAGCCCTCATCAAGCTGTCTCCCCCCCCCCCCTATGTCCACGCCAGCAACGCCCTAAGCCGAGGTCCGAGTCCCACTAGGGGTCGCCCTTAGTGCTGTTGTTGCAGGTAGTCATGATGTTAGTGTAGTACAAGTAGTTAGCTTAGGTTAAGTATTTTACTTCCCCCCCATTGGCTGGAGACCCTTCAGGTCTCGCCAATAACTGCCCGGTTACGTAGAAACCGTCCCCTAGGACGACCTACAGCAGTCAAATAGAAAAAAAATAAAAGAAATTACAAAACATGGTTTAAACCAAAACTAAGGTAAACCCAGGTTTAAAATATACCCATCACTTTCTTATGTCATATAACAAAAAGAGACGGGGCTATGTTAAAACCTAGGTTTTTCTTAGACCATCTTTTGTAATAAGGGGGATTGTGTTTAGAATTCTAAAGTTTATAAAATTGTTATCACAAATCCGTCTGCCAGGCGTACTGATTCGTAACTGCTGCTGATGATCGTAAACTGCTATGGCAATCATTTTAAAAGGCTAACTTTCTCATTGCTTTTCATGTTGTTAACTGCATGTGCATTAATCTGCATTGTTCTCACATTACTACAATGAAAATTGTCAAACCATTTACTTTTTTAAAAGAGTGTCTATGGAGTTTCTTGCCGGTTCTTCTCCAAAGGACCTACTACTTGGAACCGAGCACCTAGTGTTGACCTTTTGAAAGCACCAGGGATCTGGTCTACTTGAAATAAAAACTATTTGACTTTGATTAAAATAAAATCCAAATAACCATTTATTGCCTTAGTATAGTCTAAAAACCCCAAAGTATCATTTCGGATACCCAAATTTTGCCGACAGTAGGTACTTACATATTAGATTTCAATGTGATAAAGGACAAACCTGCAACTGAAAACTTTGTAACAGGTACCCAATTATGCTTTGTTCAACCCTGGCATCCAACCTCTGAGAGGATGAGGGTCTGAAATGGGATTTACATAGGCTATTGTAAGTTAATCTAGCAACAACTTATTTACATTAGGGTTCAAACAAATTCAATTAAAAATTAAAATAGCTACATTAAAAATATAACTTCAGTTTCAAAACTCATGTAATCAAAGTGGACTAGAATCTATATTATTATACCTATTTATTTATAAAAATGAATCTCTATTTCCTTTGGTCACGGCATGCAGCATCACGCGTGACTAGACCGATACCGCAAATTTTTTTTTTGTTATGTTCTTTTTTGTCCGGAGAAGGTTCTTATGAAAGAAAATTTTGATATTTAAAAAGAAACTAAATTGTCTCAGTTTGTCCATATATTATTATTCTTCATTTGTTTACCGCATGCATGAAAATGGTTTTAACTTTTTGTTACGATTTTGATTTTGTTTCTGAAGGTAGGTAGTAGGTAAGTAGTAAATAGGTAGTAAGTGCGAATCTCGTGACCCCAGCCAAGGGTCAGGAGAAGGAAGACCGTGGGTTTTTAGCCGGTAAGAGTCCGGCATACCCCTTCGCTTTCCCCGGGCGAAGGGCATCCATGGGGAATCTCCAACAAAAAAAAAAAAATGTTTGTAAATAAGTAGGGAAAAGTGCATTGCAACGCATAATTTTTGAACCGTAAAAATTGCACCGACATTCTCAGGCTTAAAAAGTTTGGAAATGACCTTGCCCACATCACATTGCCCTATTCGATTTTTTAGAGAAACGGCAGGAATCAACTTTCCGTGAATAGGGTACAGTTGTGTTGTATGTGTAGCATAACGTGCAATAAATCTGACGTGCATGACGTGTTATTCGTTTAATTTAAAATAGCCCCCTTTTCTTTTATGAAGTGATGCTAAAAGTGATGGCATAACAATTTTAAATCTAGGTTTTTTTTAAACTTAGTTTAAACCAAATCTCGCAATTAGAGGGAATGGTCTCAGTCCATAAAGTTTGTCCACAATCGTAATTGGTGTCACTTCCAAACACAACTTTCCCCATGCATTTGACAGCTACCGTTTGGACCTCAACTAACACCATACTAAAAGGGTCCAAATAAAATACAAACAGTTGATTCAACTCTCAACACCAAATCGAAAAAATATAGGTCAAATGTAGGGTTGCCACCTACTATTATACTAAGGGAAATAGGATCGATTGGCATCATAGACATGTTTTGTGGAAGCTGCCGTTTTTCTCACTGACTGTTCATTTTTTTTCAAAATCTGTAAATGCAGCGCAAAATATTTTCTACAAATATGGCCAGTCTCCTAAGAACGTTTTCCTGTAGCTACAGCGGTTAAGGCCCGTACTGCCCCATCTCAAATCATCATCCTGTATTTTCTTCTAGAACAAATTCTTACACTGGGAATAATGAAGCTTTCCTTACAATAAAAAAGCTACGAGGAACAAATACTCTTCAAAATTACCTAAGATTTGGAAAAAAAAACCTTTAAAACAAGAGTCAATGAGCATCTTCTGGATGCGCTCGGTCCATCGCAGTTACATCAGGCGAGATCGAGATCAAGAGCGTACAATTTTAAAATAAAAATCTGGTAGCTACAACGGTTAAGGCAGTTGCTCTTACTGCCCCATCTCAAATTACAACCCTTTATTTTCTTCTAAAGCAAAATACACTGGGAATAAAATTTTTGGTAGTTTGCTAACCTGTGAACCTTTCCTTACAATAAAAATTTGCGTATAAGAGCTCAGAGGAACAAATAATCATAAAAAAACTTAAGATTGAAGACGAAACTGACGATAAAATTGAGTGTAAAACATTCGTATGCATGTTGTTTGCATCTAGAAAGTTGTTCGACTATATTTTATTCTTATGCATAATGTAATACAATACGGCCGATGTATCTTGGCGAGTCTGAAGTTAGTTGTTTGGCTGCGCAATGAATCTTTTAGAAACGAAATTGTCTACTGCGCAGCTATTCAGCTAACTTCAGACTCACCAAGATATGTCGGCCGTATTGTACTGTATGTTATGCTGTAACGCCAAGTTTGCAAACCAAATTAATAAAAATAAAAAAACTATTTTATCATCATCCTCCTGCTTTTACGTATTTGTGGTCGGCACAGCACGTGTTTTTCTTCCATACCTATCTATTAGCCGTCATCTCAGTAGTCACTATCTTTCTAGTCATATCATCTTTTACATTATCTATCCATCGTTTCTTTGGAAAACACTAAGTAGGTACTTACCAAAAAAAAAAACGATCATCTATGTTTTTTTTTGGTCTCGTCGCTAAAAAGTTGACAACCCTAGTCAAATCGAACCCTTTTTCAAAATACGTATTTTAATAGAAAAGGTCCGTTGTAGCCGTGTAACTGGGGTCGAAAATGTATTGAATGCAAGTAGCAGGATATCTAACAAGCGTTCTTGAAAGATGTCCACGTTATTTTGATCTCAATAGATGGTTTGATAAATAAATAGTGTTTAAGCAAAAAGTGTGGTGTTGTGTTTGGTTTGGAGTTTTTGTGCGTTGTGGCAATATTTGTGACTACATATTTTTTCTGTTTGATCAAATAAAGTGAAGGTTGATATAGTCTGCACAATCAATTTTGATACTATTTCAAAAGAGACTGAGAGGACTGGAAGACTGCCTCGTTGGTGTAGTGATCGCAAGCGCGACTGCTGAGCGTGAGGTCTTGGGTTCGATCCCCAGGTCGGACAAAGTGTTATTGGGATTTTCCGTGAGGAATTTCTTAGTAGCAGTCCGGAGTCTGGATTTGTGCCCGTTTAATGGCAATAGACTCGCCCCCTATTACATGGGACTTAAAACATAACGGCGAAATGTGGGTGTACTATTACACATCTGCCCAACCCTTTGGGGAATACAGGCATGATGTTGTAAGTTATGTTCAAAGGAGATAAATAGAGATTTAAATCTAGAGGGCTAAATCTGAAAATGCTGAAACAAAAATAAGCTTATATTCCGGTAGAAAGAAAAATCATCAGTGAACTTGTTTTTCACAAACAACATTTACAATAAGTTTTTAACCTAAATTAATACAATATACAATAAAAATCTAAACTAATTGTAAAAAAAACAATAATAATTATATCCTAGACTAAACTACCAATATAAACTAGAAGAGTGCATCAAAATATGAACAGTAATATGACTAATAACATATTCCGGTAGAATATGTGATTCTATTCATTTATTGCCAAGGGACAAAAGTTGTTTTTTTTTAGTTTTTTCTCTTGGCTTAGTTTTTTTGTATTTTCGGTATCTCTTTGAAAAATGCACAATAAATTCTTTCATTTGCGATTAGGCGACAAGCGAATAAATATTCAATAGTAAATACTCGATAAAAAGTAAAAAGTTAGAAAAAAAAACGATTTATTTACGATACGTTTTTCTCGCGGAGCCATTGCAGTTAAATTGTAAAAGAAAAATGAATGTTGGTCTCAGGTCATTCTAAGTCAAGATTTTTTTTCCACGATTGTAAATAAAGTAAACGTCAAAGTAGTCTGACCAATCAATTTTGATACTATTCCAAATTTTTATCAATCCATTTATAATAAATGTGTCAAAGTAGAACCCGGCCTCGTTTTTAGGCGACCGGCAATAAAAACTGATAAAGATATTTTTTGTTTGTTTTAAGAAAGAGCAGAAAATGCAGTTGTTGAATCGAAGTTGGATTCAAGCCAATATGACTTTTTATGTTTCTTTCACATATTTTTTTTTGTTTCATAACAGATCTTGGTACTTTACACTTTCTTGCGGAATATGTTAAACATTCAGGGTACTCATTCTTAAATTTATTGTATTCCACCATGTAAACTTAGATGGTAAACTTATTATATTTATAAGATCCGTCATCAGAATCCATGTTGCGATGTGGGTATGTGGGCAGTCTAATCAAGGTAATTTAAATCAAACGAATTGTCTTCGAAAACTTAAACGATTCCACCTCCACAATATTTAAAATAATTCTACAATTGCGTAAATGATAACCACTAATATTCTGATCAACACTAGTCACTCTAAAATACACTTTGATTCAGGCGATGGATAGCGATTCGTCGAAAACGTGGTGCGCTGACAACCGCTCTTAAAAAAGTCAATTCTAAGATGGCCGCCCCGCTACCATAGACTCGACGCTCAGCTGGTGTGGCGATGATAATCTATCACTCTTGACAATGACATTGTAATGTGCGCCGACATACACACATCAAAAGTGTCTAGGGATCAACATATATTTTTGCAATAACTTTTCTCCTGATTGATATTAATTAAAATTTTCTTTAAGGATTCATCAAATAAAGTGTTTTCGTTTGTCACAGTAACGATAAACCAAGTCACCTTTGCATTAATAAAGAAATTTGCCATTTTCCTAATAAAGGGATTTTTGACATTTGAACCACTAACACAAAAGTTCGAAAAAAAGACTGAAATAACAGTTTTCTTTAAAATTTTATTGGGTAACTTAAACAATTAATAATCCGTGTTTCTACCGCGAACACTAACAACACAAGAACATCGGTTTGGCATACTCAAAATGAGTTCATCCAAATCACGCTGTGGAATGGCCGCCCATGTTCGTTGCAACAACAAAAAAAGGTCTTCTTGCGACTGGATACCCTCCATATTCGGCAGAGCTCTTCTCTGTAGCATATCCCATGCATGCTCAATCGGGTTCAAGTCTGGCGACTGAGCAGGCCAGGGCAGGACATTGATGTTAGCTGCGGCGAGAGTCTGTCTTACAACTCTTGCGGTGTGCGGTCGTGCATTATCATGCATTAACTGAAATAAGGGACCGATTTGCGCTTGTAGAGGAACGATGACGTCTGATACAATCGTCTCAGCATAAATTTGAGCGTTGAGGTTGCCTCTGATCCAAATCAACTCAGTTCTTCCGCCGATCCAAATACCCGCCCATACCATGATGGTTCCACCACTATAAGGATGGACTTCCTGGCAGGATTTTAATCGCTGTTGGCGTCCAGGGGTTCTCCAGTGTCGTATACGTCTTGTATCCGGTCTCATACCAAAACGAGACTCATCAGAAAAGCACACGAAACGCCATTGTTCTTCTGCCCAATTTCTGTGTCCAAGAGCCCATTGATATCGAATCCTACGATTGTGCATTGCTATAGGTGGTACCCGTAGCGGTCTTCGGGAATGAAGGTTCACTTCATGCAAGCGGTTTCTGACTGTTTGGTCGCTAATTAAGTTCCCTGAAGAGTGATGAAGCCTCACGGCTAACATCATGGCGGTTATTGTTGGAGCTCTTCGAGTTAAGATTTGAATGTATCGGTCTTGTCTCCGTGTGGTGCAGCGATACCGTCCTCCATGGCGCTCAGCCACGGTACCAGTGCTTCGGTAACGTGTCCAAAGTCGACTGATAACACTCTGACTTGTATTCAGAGCTAAAGCCACAGTACGTTGCCGGGAACCAGCTTCTATCATTCCCACGGCTCTGAGCATTTCTTCCCTGCTTAAATGACGTCGCCGCTCCATAATAACGTTGGTTTTAATCAGTAGTAGGGAAACAGTAGCACTAATAATGTCTTCAATGCGTTGTATGTTTTTATAGGGAAAATATTGACAGCTGATTTTCATCTTTTACTCGAATTTGATTCACAGTTCCTGATTCAAATTATGAAATGCACCAAAAAGGATCCATATAAATTTATAAAATCATAAATTTATTACAAAGCCACATCTCAATCTCAAGAAATCCGCATAAAAATGCTTGATCCCTAGACACTTTTGATGTGTGTATTTATATCGTATATATATTTTAAAGAAATCATTATTGACCCTGTCGGACACAGCAAAAATAGCAGGAGAGAGGAAGCTTTTAAAATGATCCATATCTATATAAATATTCCTATCTAATTTAATTTCCTTTCAAGGAAATCTAGCATTTTGAACGATAATATTTTATTATAATTTAACTTTTAAATATCCATTCATAGTATGATAGCATGCTGGGCCGTGAAGAAGATGGATGAAAGAAAATTGCATGTAGCAGAGATGAAAATGTTGAGGTGCATGTGTGAAATGACTAGAATGGATAAAATTAGAAATGAGTATATATATTAGAAGAAGTATGAAAGCGGTGCCTGTGATAGAAACGTTGAAAGGGAGCCAATTATCTTGGTATGGGCATGTGTTGAGGAGGGACGAAAATGTGACTAAGAGAGTGATGAATATAAAATTGATAAATGGAGGGGAAGAACGAGACTAAAAAACAGATGGATGGATTCTGTGAGAGATGATATGAATGAAAAAGGAGTAAATGATAGCGGGACGGCTAATAAGGAAGAATGGAAGAAGAAAACATTTTGCACTGACTACAAATTCAAGTTCATTTATTTCGTGAACACAGGGTACATAAAGTAGATGTTATAATAAATAAGATCCAAGCTGTGTCCTGCCAAACAGCATACAAAATATCAAAGGTTACAACAAATACATTTCAGAAATTCAAAGTACGTACTATCATAATAATTATAAATCACGTCTTTAGATAAAGTTATTGATAAGATGTCAAGTTAAATAAAGTAAAAGGAACCAAAAAATACAAAATAAAAATAATAATGTCACTAATTCAATAATACCTTTAACAATAAATAATCAAAATTAACAAAATCATTCAGTATGTAACAAGTATCCACAACTAACTTGAAATAAGGGCAGGCAGAAGAAGAAGTATAATAGCATTTACTTATTAATAATTGTTTCTTAACTAATCTTATATTCTTTTTTTATTACGAATCAGCTAATCTGGTAAAAAAATAGACTGCAGAGTACCCGAATCAATAAAAAGATATCCTATGATAACCTAGTATGTTAACAGTTGCCATACGCATTCGAGATTCTGATTTAAATCTCGACCCGCAAAACTATAAATTATCCGCCAAAACATTATAATCAATATAATTGTCGCTATTACAAAGTGATTGGTGATGTGACTAACCTCCGGTTTCTGAATTGAGAATTCGGATAAGCAATACTTAAGTAGTATTTGAGTACGGAGTTGTCAAAAAAACTGCTTTGAAATCCGTCATTTTTTTGACAACTCAAATGTTACTTAAGTACTACTTATCCTAGAATTCTCAATTCACAAAACGGAGGTTAGTTGGACTGAAAGCTGACCTCAAGAATTTTGAGAAAAGATTACAAAGATGATGTCATTTGATCGATTTCAGTTTATTGAAATTTATTTCTTAAAAGAACACGTCATTTATTAGTTTTATATTATTTTATTCGAACAGGATACAAGAGGATGCTAGTTAAATAAAAAAAAACATAGAATTAACAATTATTCGTAACAACAATGATTAACAACTAGTTTTTGCCTGCGGCTTCGCTCGCGTTAATTTAGAATTTGACAATCAACTCTCAACACACCACTAAAGTTTCTATAACAATATAATTCAATCATGATTCGAAAGACACGTGGCGCCATCCATTAACGTTATTGTTGTTTTCTTCGGGAACAGTACTTTTATTCGGGATGAAAGGTGTCCTATATCCGTTTCTATACACCTGATAACGCATATGCAAAATTTCAGGAGGATCGGTTCAGTGGTTTAGGCGTGAAAAGATAACAAACAAACAAACTTACTTTCGCATTTATAATATTAGTTAGGATTATTCTATTACCAGATAAAATTATGAATTATAAAAGCTTAGCTGTCTGTTAGCGTTATTTAATAACATACGTTAAGAATAATTGTTATTACGAATAATTGCTAATTCCGTGATGTTTTTTTATGTTTTTAATGTATCTAGCTGCTTCTTGTTTTCGCATAAAATAATGTGTGAACTGATCCGTTTTTTTCTATATTATACTACTTATTAATATTTTTTTTGTGTTTTGCTCCTTCGTTAAGTACGTATGTTTTATACCGTCAAAACTTTTTTCTCACGGCTTTTTCAAATGAGCTACCATAACAACTATTGTAGTACATTAAAATATCTATTCAATGACATATGTATGGTCGTTGTTGGTCTTGGTACTAAGTTCCATACATATTTCCCAATTCTCCTTTCCCATCGTAAAAACAAAAAAAAACCCTACTCAAAAATAATAGTACAACATTATGTTATGATAAAATAGTACAGTTTCCCAAATAATTATCTTATAATTGAGATTACTTCACACAAAAACTAATTAAGTCCCGTGCACTTTCATGTAAAAAGACTTGCACCAATAAATCTATTAAAATGCACGTTCACGGTTCAGGGGCTTGCGCCGGCGCAGCGTGGGAAGATGGGTATCTCGTGAATGGGGCTCCTTGATTTAGTTTTGAGTGTTAGTGTGTTGTGTGGGGAAAGCTTTCTTTTGTGGGGAAAGCTTGAAAACTTACTGCTTTTGATGGTACTTGCATAAGAGTTAATGGGAATTATAAGTAGTAGTCCGAGAGTCAAGAACCTCCAATCAATGACCGATTCCTATGATTTATCGAGCGTATTTTCAATAGTAAAAATGAAGACTCTTATATCTTCACCAATAATTAAACAAAGATGCCATATCTTTGCATAGTAAAAACTTCCATAAGTTAGTAGCTAAAGCAGTTAAAATTAGCTTACTAGTCTATTTATATGCCAAATTTTGCAATAAAAATGCTTTATTGGTAAGCAAAACAGTTCGTTTTTGGTCATAGGAACCAGGCTCAAATCAACTTATCATCCATTCCAAATAAAATTAGATTATTAATTAAATATTACCCTTCCTTGTGTTTAAGCCAAACCTTTTCTAATGCTATTTAAAATGAATATACAAGGCTAGTCGGAAATGGGGTACTAATCCGAAAGGGTGTTAAAGTACCCATAATAATGAATAGCTTTTATTCGACAACTTTCCACAAAACTCAATAGTTTAAGAGAAATAGCTGTTCAAAGATTTCATAAAAAATACGCTAAAATCTATCTATTGTTAACTGTGATCAGCTGTTTTTACATTTTATGTCATATTTGGGGTCACGGATTAGAAATTTCATTTTCTGAATTCGTAACTAAAGCATGGAGTAAGAATTTTTGAAGAAATTATAATCATTTAGCATGGAAATAAAAATTATCGAATTTTGAAATTTTATCACTTGCTTTAAAAGTCATCAATGATACTTTAACTGGCACGCGGATTAGTACCCCCTTTCCGACTAACCATGTATAAGCTTTTTTATTTTTTTGGAGAAGCCTTCGAAAGGCCTTCGGGGATAATACCGGGGATTGTGGGATTCTTACCTCACTAAAACCACCTCGATGGCTACCATCAACACATGGAAGAGGCAGTGCCCTTTTAAAAGACCTCCCCAGAACCCTCGTGTGCAACGCCTGTTAGGGCACATCCCTGGGAAGACTCTAAAGGGGGAGTATAAACACGTACTTATTCAATTTATTATAAGTTAATTGTCGATCCATACGCCCAAAAGTATGCTACAAAAAACGTTTTGTAAGTTTTTATACTATTTTCATTTATCCATCAGATTATTGCTGCATATAAATGAGAAAATGCAACCCATTCTTATTTCATTGATGTACTTAGAATTGTTTTTTATGAGTCTTTTTTCTGTGGTAGTCTTAAAAAAAATTAAGATATGGTGAACTATCTTTTAACGAATATTTAACACAACAAAAGAAAATGAAACATATTAGAAAAGAAAAAGAACGAAAAAGCATTTATTTCTCGCCCAAAGAGGACGCACACGCAAACAAATTAAAAATACAATATTTCTTAATTAGATACTTCTTGCGATATAAACAAAAACAAATCATAACCTGGTAACACAAAATAAAATAAGTTTAAAAAAAAACATCAACAATCTATGGTTAATCACTATTGGTTTATATTTCTAGTCTATGGGGCATGGGTTACCTAAAGTCCTCAAAATACAGGGTGTTAACAAATTTGTGTAATTCCTTCAAACCACATGATCTATCAATGGTATAGATTAACCCCGCACGGGATTTAGATCGATTAAAAATAAAAATAAACTTTGTTTTTTCCCAAATATTTTTTTTATGTGATAGAAAATTTCGATGCCGTGCATAAATGAATGAAGGCACGGCGACACAGCTGACGGGCACGACTAGCGCGATATTGCTCCACGCAGTCAGTTAACTTGGGACGCTAAAATTACTCAGATACAGAATACCATGGTTAATTTTTTGAAACCTTTTTTTTGTTGATTCTGAAAAAAACCTATGCAGGGTCAATTAGTGTCACCAGTAGATCTCGCGGTTTGAAGGAATTACACGAATTCGTTAACACCCTGTATAGCTTCATTAGAATTACAGATGTCAGCTATTAATCGCTACAACTCCCAACTTGGACCACGCCCGAAATAATTAGCCCATGTGAATGCACGAGTGATTGGTAGCAGTCGTTGTCACAATTAGTAGGAGTTATGTAGCAACCGGTTGCTGTCAAGTGTAACACAACCCTTTGATTGTAAAACGGGTTGATACACAATTTAGTTGAACTTTAGTCTTTGAAGACAGGATTAGATGAAATTGGTGTTAGTTGAAATTAGACCTAATGATAGTTGTGATTAAGATTAGAATTGGAATGTTTCGATTAGAATCTAATTTAAAACTACCTGCTTTGGCACACATGACTATGAAATCGCATCGGTAAACTTCGTAAACCCGATCATTTCCGATCTGAGTGTGACTTCAAGACCACGAATGTTCATTACTACTTCAGTAAAAAATGAAATTTTCAATGTGGTGCCGGACGTAAAGAATAGCACTACCCTATCTCTTCCCATGGGTGTCGTAAAAGGCAACTAAGGGATTCACTAGAGAATGAGCAGCAGCGTTCTCTGAGTACTTTAACAACCATACTGCGATCGCCAACCCGCCTGCCAAGCGTGGCGATTATGGCAAACCAATTTTAATGAAACTTGGTACAGATATAGTCTGAAACCTGGAGAAGGACATAGGCTACTTTTATCCCGAAAAATACAGAATACGCAATAAAGGACATCCACGTGGACGAAACCACGAGGGACCGAGCATATTTCTAGTAAATACCCTTTTAAAAATAGCTAAACAAAAGAAATGAAAGAAGAAAGAAAGAAAGAAAATACGTTTATTTGCGGTAAACATTGCGTAAAAAGAAAATAAACACAAAAACCAAAAAATAAGAAGGTTGAGGGAAACATGCGTCATATCCACGCAAAACGGCTATCGCTCAGCATTATCACAGTAGACATATAAGCTAAAGCAGTTCTTCAACTACCTACAATCGTCCAATTTGACACACTCACACAGACACGTACTGCAACATGACAAATAAGGTATTTTCGGGATGCAGTTCCAGACAAAAACAAAAAACTACTCAGTATACAGAGCGTGTCTGTGTGAGTGTTTCAATTCATGAGATTATAGTAAGTAGAGGTACTGCTTTAGCTTATATGTCTACTGTGGCATTATGCTGCGACCCTATGCAAGACAGAACCCCAGCGCTGGTTTTCAGCGACAGCCGGCGCCGACGTATGACGTCGTTCGGTGCAGCAAACAATTATTATTAAAAATAGATAAATAATATAATTTAATTTACAAGTGATATAATATACTAAACAGGAATATAAAAAAGAAGAAAAGGAAATATACATCTGTACCTGTATGCTATGAGAATATAATCATCAATAAACATTTTACGGAAATCTATATCTACAATCGATTAATTCAATAATACACCATTATAATCAAACAAAAAACCATAGAACATTGAATATACAACTCCAATAGACCGCATCGCACTTGTTATGGTACATAACACCATAGACCCATTTTCCCATGGACACCCATAACCCGATCCCGTGGGATACTACGGTGACCACAAAGCGATTTTATTATAAACAACAGTAGTTTAGGGTTACATTTGGTGAGTACGGTTTAACCGTTGATCTTGAGTTTTGTGGGTTAAATAGAGAAGTGTTTAAAACGCTATTTTATAATATACAGTTGTCCGTGGTTTCAGTCGTATTCTAATAAAAGTAGTTCATGTAGGTAAAAAGTATTCAATAAGTTAATCATACTGTTAAGGCGAGCTGAACCCTGGCGCGGTAATCGGGTAAGCGACGACAATCGGGTAAGCGACGACGCGCGGACCGAAAATCACTTTAAAAAATCGATAAAAAATATATAAATGTAATAAAAAAAAAACGATCGGGTAGAATCGATTCCAAAATTAATTACCTATAAATTAATATTAATTATAAAAATGTATTATAGTAAGTACTTGCTTAAAATGAAATTTTGCTTGTAAAAAACTGCAAATCGAAGTAACTTCAGTATTTTTTTCTATCGAGAAAACTATATTGCATCGTGTATTGAACGGGTACATGGTAAAGAGAAGGAATGTATCCTAAAATATAAATTTATTTTGGGTTCTAAATGTTTTAATTTGCCTATCAAAAATGAGTTCTAAAACAAGCAAAACCTACCGCGCCAGGGTTCAGCTCGCCTTAAATTGTTGCGAAACGCAAACGAAACAACTCGAAAGAATAAATAGTAGACGCATTCCAATTTTTGTACCCCTAGACATACAGACATACGTTATACACTCATACATTTTATATCGCAAACAGAAGTACACATACATCATACAAACATCAAGGAAAGACATAACCCAACCACTCTTCCACTCTAAATTATTTACGAAAAAATCCTAACAGAAAGAAAAATATACCTGAACACAAAAAATAAACCGGCCAAGTGCGAGTCGGACTCACGTACGAAGGGTTCCGTACCATTATCTATAAAAACGGCAAAAAAAAACGTTTGTTGTATGGGAGCCCCCTTAAATATTTATTTTATTCTGTTTTTTAGTATTTGTTGTTATAGCGGCAACAGAAATACATCATCTGTGAAAATTTCAACTGTCTAACTATCACGGTTCATGAGATACAGTCTGGTGACAGACGGACGGATGGACAGCGGAGTCTTAGTAATGGGGTTATTTTTGGTTTACAAACAGCCATTTCACAGTTATTAAAATTTCACGCAAACGCAGCTATGGGCAAAAGCTAGTACTTTACATTTTTACGTAAAACCTTTAGTCAGAATTTTCTCTTCATAATTTTCACTAGGCATTCCCCTTAACAAAGTTCAACGTTCCGCTAAAAACGCTGAGAAAGTTGCAAAAAACCGCTTAACCGCATCCTTCCTTATTCTATATTTTCTATAAATATTGTTGAAGCACCTCGAACTCTGCCGACCCCAGTTTGAAACTTTGTCCGCCTCCAAGATGAATAATTTTCCGACAAAATTCCTAAGATGTTTAAATTTTAAAGCGTCGGATTTCTTAGTTACGCTGACGAATTTTAAATCGAATGTTGTACCATTACTGTTCCACTGCTGGGCATGGTATAATAATAAGCTACGCCGGTATTCTCTTCCGCAATGGCCTAAGACTACGTCATGAATGTCACGATCAGTGCTGCCATTGATTAACATCTCCAATACAATAAAGGAGATTTTAATTCATAATAAATATTAAATTAATTGCTAACAAGCCTAACTATTTTCTATTTCGTATTATTCATCTATTTAGTTAAAAAGTAAACTGTATAAAATTACTAGTTCAAAATTACTTAACGCAAATTGCGAAGCGATCCGATGCGGTAACACGCGCATTCTGCGATGCGGTGCGGAGCGGCGACTTTGTCCTACGAGCTCGCGAACCGCCCGCCGCGAGCCGCCGTCATTCAGTAGCACTGTACGGCACCGCATCCAGTTCGCGCGAAAATATCAAGCCAACTGATCGCGTTCGCTTCACTTCGCGCGAAGCGAAAAAATAAAATAAACAAAACGTCACAAAAAATAAAAAATGATACGTAAAAACAATACTTATTGTACATGCGCGCTTGTCTATCACAGTGAAAAACACGGCAACATTGCATTTAACCTATCTACGCTACTATTTTGGTTTCAAACAGGGGCCTATTTCTCCTAAAATAAATTGTTGTCAAACGCAATCGAACCACAACCGTCAGTCAGTTTTTGTTTTCGAAAACTTTCAAAATGATTGATTTTGTTTTTTGTGTCAAACAATTCGACAGCTTTTGAAATTGAGAACTGTCTGAATGAACGGTTCGGCTTTGGTTCGGTTGTGATTTATCAAGATTTATTTTAGGAGAATTAGGCCCCAGGCCGTTAGAAATTGTTTTATCGGTGTTTTTTTTTGCTTATTTTAATGTATTAATGATGTAGATTAATTGGTTTAAGGGAACACTTTCTGCTATTTAACATACTGTATTTAGACAACGAAAAACGTAATTAATATTCACAGACAAAACAAACGTTAATCAGACATGCAACCTTCAGTGGAAACCGTTGTAACATTCGACGAACTGAACGAATTGATAGACGCTATTCAAATAACTAATATTACTAATAAATAATAGCCAATAGTCGTTCACTGAACGAATGAACGGATTGATATTGAATACTAATAATTTGAAAACGATTTAATTAGTCTGGAGTTAGTAATTATTAATAATTACTGTTTAAATTATAAGCTTGATTTTCATTGCAGAATATTGTAATAGAAATTTTGTATATGTGTAATAATTTGATTAAATATTCACGTTCGTAATTCGTTGCAGTAGCAAGCTGTGATTATCCCACTGCTGGACAAACGCCTTTTCTCACACAGAGAAGGAACAAGCATTGATCGCCACGTAAGTGTGCGTGTTGGTGATTTCAGAGCATTTCTTTACGATGTCTTTCTTCTCTGTCAGTGGTGATTTAAATTAACTAAGAAAGTACATAAAATTAAAAAAGTCACATTGGTACATGCGTGGGTTTAAATGATAAATGATTTTCATTTCTGTAAATAGATCTGTAATAGGGGATTTACATGATTTACCTTAAGACCATAATGTACCCTATTTTATGTGAAATAAATGAATTGAATTGAGTCGATTTTCGCCGCACGGTGAAAACCGACCGTCTAAATGACAATTCGACTAAGCCGCAAGTGACTAAAATCGCAAGCCTCAAAGTTGGGTGCCATCCGACTTTTGTCGTGCGGCAATAAGCCGCATGCGGCGGGTGACTAAAATCGCCCGTGTAAATGGTCAGTTGCAGGCGATCGCCCGCCGCATGAGGTGTGTTTTGCGCTGTGTTGTTCCGCTAGAAATGAACAAATCGCATGCAATTTTTGTCGACCGGTGTAAATGGGGTGGCGATTCGATTTTTACAAGCGATGCGACTGGTGTAAATCCCCCATTATAGATACTTTTGAAAGACAATTTTATAAAGATCTTTAAGACTAGATGGCGCCGGCATTTCCTGTTAGCTCTGAGAAGAAATGCTAAATTCAGAGGTCAAGGTCTCTTTTAAAGTCCAGACTTTGCGGTATAAAAACTATGCTAGTGTAACAATGTAGGGCAACGTCTGGAATGGCCTTTTGGGGAGCCATAGCCGCTTTGAGTTTAAACCCACAAAACCTTCGGGCCGCGACGAATTAACCTAACCACAGACTCCTAAATTAATAGCTAACGCGTCATTGTAACAAAACACGGTTCCCTACGAAATGGTTGAGCTGAGCGACGCTGATACATGCGTCATGTTCGTGAACGGGACCGTCACGTTCCGTCAGTTGGGACTGATCATTTCTAATCTGCCATGGCAAATGAATTGTAGGTATTATTATTAGCATAGCCATCATCTTACATTGTCCTCACATTTTCTCAAAGGGTAAAACGGGACCCTATTCCTAAGACTCCGCTGTCCGTCCGTCTGTCACCAGGCTGTATCTCATGAACCGTGATAGTTAGACAGTTTAAAATTTTCACAGATGATGTACTTCTGTTGCCGCGATAACATCATCTGCCTAGCCTTTTCCTAACTATGTTGGGGTCGGCTTCCAGTCGAACCGGATGCAGCTGAATATCAGTATTTTACATGGAGCGACTGCCTATCAGACCTCCACAACCCAGTAACTGGGTAATACGATACTCTTGGTAAGACTGGTTGTCAGACTTTCTGGCTTCTGACCAACAGTAACGACTGTCAAAGATCTACAAATGACAGCCGGGACCAACGGCTTTACGTGCTTTCCGAGGCATGGAGGAAACTCGCTATGGTAAATGGTCATCCATCCACAGACCAACCTCGGCAAGCTTGGCTTAACCCGGAAGATCGGTCTATGCGGCTGTAATTATTTAGCCACGAGCTCCTCTTGCTTGCTTGTTGCCGCGATTACAACAAATACTAAAAAATAGAATAAAATAAATGTTTAAGGGGGCTCCCATACAACAAACGTGATTTTTTTGCCGTTTTTATAGATAATGGTACGGAACCCTTCTTTCGCGAGTGCGACTCGTACTTGGCCTGTTTTTTTACTCACAGTGTAACCAACTTTTTGTAAATATTTGATGAAAAAGAGTAACCATGGAGTTTATTGCCCGTTCTTCTCCACAGGAATCTACACTTTGGAACGCGGCAGTAACTTCTTTTTTCGACTGTTCAAAAGTGCTTGTCTAATTGAACGGTCAAAGCCAAGGGCGTCACTGAAAATCAGCTCTGTTGGTGTTGCATGTTGGGAACATTTGTCCCAATGCAGCATTATGCCGAGACCCATTCACATGCAAATGCGACTCATTTCTGTATTTATGTCGCTCGCGGCTTCGCCCGCTTTTTATCGCGTACTAGCGACCCACCCCGGCATCATTCGGGTACGTTTTATAGCTTAAAACCTTCCTCTTGAATCATTCTATCTATTAAAAAAAAACCGCATCCAAATCCGTTGCGTAGTTTTAAAGATCTAAGCATACATAGGGACAGATAGACAGCAGGAGGCGACTTTGTTTTATACTATGTAGTGATTCCGTATTTTTGGGATAAAAGGAGCCTATGTCCTTCTCCAGGTTCCAGGCTATCTCTGTACCAAGTTTCATCAAAATCGGTTCAGTGGTTTAGACATGAAAGAGTAACAGACAGACAGACAGAGTTACTTTTGCATTTTTAATATAAGATTAGTAGGGATTTTTTGAAATTTTTTTGTATGTTTTATTTTTCGTTAATTTTTTTTTACCTCTTTTGTTTTTTTTATTGATTATATTTCTTTCTTTGTTTCTTTCAAATAAATGCTGTGACTTTCGACACAATACAGGCGTGTTAAAAGAAAAAATAACCTTTTACAAAGCATGAATATAATCCCTTGTAAACTAAAAACGCAATTAAAAATTCAAAAGCGCAAACTTAAAGGGGGAGAAGCGGAGATAAGCCAAACTTCCGTTCTGTGATATTGTTTTTCAAGTTGTTGGTACTCCTTTGAAGGTTTTCGATGTAAAGATCTTACTGGAATTAACTTGTTTTCCTTTGCCTTTTGATGGTATTAATAAAAGTATTTGAGAATAAAATAGAACTGTACTTTTGCTGACTTTTTTGTTTTGTTTTGATGATGATTATCATTACAAAAGATCGCTATGTCAAGACGCACAGCTGTCGGTTTGACCTAAAAGGTCCCACATAGGCGCGTTATTATCGGTCGATAATACCATATGCGTTATTGCGATAATGCGTCCCGATTCCTTGCATACAACTGCGTTTTTTATCGTCCGATAATTCTATTTCGTATTCGTGTTTTTGGCAGGTTCATGTGTCTGCCAGCTATATGCACGCAATATTTTATCAAAGTAGTCTGTGTAGGTGCCCCTACCTTAATTTGATTTATATTAAATTATGTATTTACCTTCATTTTTGGCGTCTTCGTCGATCATCTTCCATAGCTACTGTTAGTGATAAAATTCTTCGTCTGATGATAAATCAGTACCCATATTATAGATTTTTAGAACACTCGTAACCGTCGGTAAAACCAAATTTCGTCCTTGACTTACTGACGATCTCGCAACTGTGTGTGGGATCGCATGCGTCCCAATACAAATGTTCTAAGAACTCATATCGGAATATCGCAGGACGGAGGAACGCAAGCGTCCTAATTCTATTGCGTCGTTATTATCGCAGTAGTGTATAACTTCGTAGCCGTCCTAATACATAATATACTAAAAACAGATTATCGCAATAACGCATCCGGTATTATCGACCGATAATAACGCGCTTATGTGGGAGAGCCTAAAACATCTATAGCAGCGAGTCGTTTATCACCGACTTCAAAATGGGAGGTTCTCTGTTTGTTTGTAAATGTGTATATTCGCGATTATCTCGAGAACCGTTAGTCATATTTAGATACGAATCTGCTAATTAAATAAGCTACTCATAACGAAAGTCCTTACATATAAAATATTTAATATCTTCGGCATTTCTGAATGGATTTCAATGTTTTTTTTTCGTCATTGAAGTCCTAACAGTGCGGAAGTCAAAAACGGCTTCTTTACAAGACAGTGAAAAAACTTTTTAAAACAAGCGTAACCTACGCTGAACGCAATATTGTTTTTAATTGTCATTACAGATGAACTCTTTGATGATTTCTTAAACCTTTGAAAATCCTAATAATATTTTTCATTTCAGGTAATATTGTCACTTTCGCAGTGTCGTCTTTTATTGTCACAAAATGACTTACGCACTGATAAAACTTCACCGACTTTTTGTTTTTTGTTTTTCGTCAAAAATCTAGGGAGCGGTGAAGGGCTGACATGTCTAGGTGTTGTCTTATACAATTCGACGTTTAAAAGTACTATCATAAGTCTATTTTGAACAACAAATTTTTACTTTATTTCTAAAAAAAAACTCGCAGCAAGACTTCGGAGAATTTTACGAATATTTCACAAGAAAAAGACAGATATATGTACATTATATCTCGCGTATAATTATAATCTACTCTCCAACCGTGGGAAGACTGACGGACCATGAATTTCAATATTAATACGAGAACCTTTCTAGCGTATAATGGTATATTTCATAAAAAATCTATTACGGATTCGTGTTCTTGGCGTTTTACCAAGCCGAGTCTTTTTCTACCCATAAATATTTTATCAATATTTTAGTATTTTTTTCTAATAAAAAATTGTAGTGTGGAAGGTTTTAGGAATTTATTTGCTGTTAACAATGGTGTAATAGGATTATAATGATTCGCAAGGTTAAGCCGCGGCCAGTCTATGGATGGGTGATCCTTCGTTAAATCAAAAATCAAAATCTTTTTTTTTTTATTTCACTTAACCAATACAGGCGCTTATGAAAAGTCGAATTTAGGTGCACGGTTCCGATTAGTCGTTACATATGGAGAAGAGCCGGCAAGAAACTCCATGGTTAGGGGCATGTGCTCTACCCGTGGACGATTTCCAGAATTTGACAAAAAAGTTTTTTTTTTAAAAAAAACCTCATTCTTTTATCATGAAATTATTTATCGTACGGCTTAGTAACTAATCAACTCTTAATAATTATCAGTCTCCAATGCGATGGCGGAAATAATTGCTCAGAAAATTAAAGATTTTCAAAAACCCTTATTTTGTCCCTAGGTACAACGTACAAATGTACCTATGGACAGCACAAATGTACTTATGGACGGTAATGTACCTGTAAACAAGCATTTAATATTGCAAAAAAAAAACAGGTTTTCGTAGCGATAATTCTGGAAAACGTTGTCGATAACATCGAAACCATCCTACACCAGCCATTTTGTATTGATGCCAGCTTTTAAGAGTATTTTATTTATTTATTTTCACAGAAACTGGTAGACAAGTTCCCGGACTTGTTTGGAATCTAGACCCATATGCATGTAGGCTGCTTTTTCTAAATATTCACGTAACATAATTTCTTCATTCTCTTGAAACACCTTTTTTACGTCATTCTTCAATAATATAACGATAAATCTATCTAATAATTAATCTATAGTTTTTTCATTGAGATAATGATCTCATGATAATATTTGTTGAGTTGAAAATATTTCAAAATGGTATATTTTGGTATTTTATATTTTTCAGACACCCTACGATCTAAACATCTACTTTTGACTTCTATAACTGCTTCGGAGAGAGTGTCTGGACGTATTTTATCCCGTTTCACTCCGGTTTTACTACGAGGCACTGAAAAAAAACCAAAACAAATGTAGTATTTTGTCTGTGTAAATTACTGTCCACAGGTGCAACCGATATTATGTACCTATGGACAGTCCACAGGTACATTCATTACCCCGTCCACAGGTACAAATATTAAGACATAACCTAGAAAGGGTTAAATCTTTCTACAGAGCATTAACAGAATCGCAGAATGGTCCTTATTTCAATGAAAAATAACGAAGTTCTGTAAATCATCTACAATTATACTTCTAGTTTAAGTTATCTCACAGAAAAACACCTTGAAAATGTACAAAAAAACTTACTTTTTCAAATAAAAATGTTTAACAACACATATCAACAGATTTATCACTGACAGCTTAGTGACAGTTAGTCAGTGTTGCCATTCGTCAAAAAAAGTTTACGAATGCGTTCTAACTATGAATTTACGCCGTTTGGTTTTTGAAATATTGGTAGTGTCCATAGGTAAAGCCGTCCATAGGTACAACACTTGACCCTACTCTTTTAAAATCAATATCTTTAACAATTTCAGTGAATACAGTACTATGATTTAGGATAGGTATAAGAGAACAATGTAGTCTTGACCACAGACCTGTGAGTAATGTAATACCAAGTCTTGAGTACAAAAATTAACCAAAATAAAAAAATAAAAAAATAACACAATATGAGTAATAGTAATTTACACAAATAAAAGTATAGGCAAGTCCACGAAGTCCTCACATTTACAAAAAGGTAAATGAAGCTAAACTATATAAAACAATTGACATGATTAAATGTCATCAAAACTTAGGGAAAAAATCATTGTAAAATAAGATAAAAGATATCTTGAGAGTAATGATAGCGCAATAAAAATAAAGATACTTAGTTACATGTACAAACCCCTCCGTGCTCCGGAGAGCACGTCAAGCTGTCGGTTCCGGGTCTCACACGAATACCTACTACAGTCGTTACGGGTAGTCAGTAGCCCGAAAGTCTGACAACCGATCAAACCTCAGGATATGGGCATTACGATGTCTGATGGCAGTAGCTTCGTGTAAAATACTGGTATTCAGCCTCATCTGGTTAGACTGGAAGCTGACACCAACATAGTTGGCAAAAGGCTAGACAGAACATTATCATCATCATTCAGCCGAAAGACGTCCACTGCTGGACATAGGCCTCCTCCAAAAGGGGGGGGGGGGTTTGACGTAATCACTACGCTTGGCAGGCGGGTTGACGATCGCAGCACGGTTGTTAAAGTACTCAGAGAATGCTGCTGCCCATCCTCTAGAGAATCACTTAATCCCATTTGTTTTAGGCAGAACAACAATGGAGTAATAGAATGTTTTAGTGGAGTTGAAATAATTAATTCAGACAATAAAGTTTTTGTTGACGTTATAAGCTATAGGCAAAATCAGCTCATTACTGTCCCATTGCACGGGCCTCTTCTCAGAATGAGCAAGGTACAGGCTTTAGACCACCACGCTGGTCTGGTGCGGGTTCGCGGAAAACTATTGGACAAAGATTTATTCTTTTAAACTATTGCAATACTTGTTCTGCTGTATGGTTAACATTACTAATATGTTATAGTGACGAGACAGAAAATGTTATATAAATAGCTGATATTATTAACATCAATGAAGATGATAGACGGTCTTATAAGAATTTACTACACCATAAATTATTTCTAAAATTATTTCTAAATTCTTCTTCTTTCGTGTCGTCACAAGCTCTGGTGGAGAAAAGATAAGCCAGTCAGCAAGTTTATGAGCGAGACTGACTGCCCAGGGTGCGCCAGACGTACTTTAGTGTCGTCATTAGTGGAGGCTCTTTTAATGCACCCCTTATTGCTATATTATTATTGTTGTCATTAAAGTAAACTACATTACTATTGTTGTCCATAACAAAACCTTTATATCTCTAGAAGTTGTTAAAGAAAATAACAATAATCTAATAGGTACAAGAATTTAGATTAAACTATAAGTGTAGCAAATAAAGGTGAGCTAGGAATTTAATCTGTAGATCTAGGGTTACGTTTAGTATAAGAATATTGAAGTTGGAATGGTAGTTAGGATAAAACGTTAAGGGTTTGTGTTTCTTAAGAGGGTTTAAGAACCTTCAGATCAAACGTGATACCTTAGTCGTATCTGTCTGTGAAGGGAATAATAGAAAGAAGAAAAAAAATAAGATATTCAATTTATTCAGCATGCAAAACGACACAATACATACTATAGTACCAAAGGGTGTAACAGTTACTTAATGAAATAACAACAACAATAATTATGAACCTACATAGCCTGAGGTATTTCGTGGAACCCCGATTTTCTTAGCTAATAAATTCGTGTTATTCGTAAGAGAATTAATAGTTACTAAGAAATATCTGTTTGTTGCCATTTCAGTAGATAATATGTAATGAGTTGGCATACGTAGAGGTAAGCTAAAGAAATGATAGATGAATTGTGTGAAGCATGACATGGGTAAGAAAGAAGTGAGTACTGAGATGAAGGCTGATAGAGGAGAATGGAAGAGGAATACATATTGTGCTGACTCCACATAGTGTGGAATAAGAGCAGGGAGATGATGATTAGTGACCTGGGTCTCTTTATCATACCCTTGATTTAACTCTTCTTCTTTCGTGTCGGTACGAGCTATACGAGGAAGCTTATGCTGTGGTTAAAAGATAAGCCAGTCAGCAAAGTTGGTAGCGGGGCTTACTGACATAATTAAGTATCGTCACTCATGAAGGCTCTTGATGCTCACCAAGATCTAACGAATCTCCTATTAATCTCCAATTATTTCTCTTGTTACAGAACCAGTGGAAGGATGTCAGAAAACGTGTTGTCATTCAAGGCTGATGCGTCAGACAATAAGGCGAGGTACACCTGCGAAGCTAAGAACGTCATGATCAGCAACACTCTGAAGGCTGAGATAGACCTTACTGTTCTGTGTGAGTATATTTTAACAATCACTTTATATTTCGATGAGGGAATTAAAAAAGAAGCAATAGAAGTTGAAAGAACTAGAATGATTGATATAGTTACTGATTTGGTATATAAAGATCCACCAACGAAATTTTCAGATACAACAGACAGAACTATTGGCTAAGTTTACGCAGTAATAATAAATGTTATAGACAGAAACGAGAATATTGAAACAATTTCGTAGCAACTTGATCGTAAGTTGATTACAAATTGATTCAAATTCCTTACAAAAATTGTTTTATATTCTTCAATAAAAACTTAAACTAATGCTAATACTACAAAAACATCATAAAGTATTCAAAGTGAACTCAAACTTACAAGCTTACACAATATTTGTCAGAATCCAATAAGAGGTACAGGCACGATCGTATTTTGAATAGAAAGCATCAAAGACCGAATCCCTTTGGGAAATAAACGGGAACAACCTCAAAGCAATTAGATTGTATCACAAAGTAATAAATAGGAGAAATGTACGAACAATAAGATTTTAAACTGAAAATTTTCAACTTCGTTTTGTGAAGTTGATATTTATTTTATAAGTACTAAGGTTATTTAGCAGAAATGCTTTGTAATCAGTAGTTTATGAATTTTGAGTGCTCTTGTTTTCTAAAAACTGGTAATAATTTTACTCTTATCTGGTATTTCACTTTATAATTTTAAAGCTTTCAATAACTATTTATTCAACTGCTGAAATTGAGTAGATAATGTTTAAGAGTAAGCAAAGAACGCTTTTGTAAGATAAACATCGTATAACGATCTCAATGGTTTTTTTCTCATCTTTCATAATTATTTTATCTCTCTTTGGTTTTGTGCCAAAGCGAAGCAATGTCTTCGCTTGAATTCTAAAATATAAGACAAAATACAGTTAGTATTTTTTCCAATTCATCATCTCATAAAAAGAAACCACCCTGAAATCCAAGTGTTACGTCATGTTTTCTTACCATAATACCTTCTTCGAACCCAATTCTTATTTGTTACAAGAAAACAGAAACATGACCCGTCTTAACTCTCACCGCACATTTAGAGGACGCAACATCATCCCTCAATGCCTACTTCATCCTCCGAAGGAGTCCAATATCAAAACGAATAATTTCGTAAGCAACCCCTAACGTCATCCCCTTAGAGCCACGAATCCTTTGATAATATAACTCTATCAGGTACGAGGGTAGTCAAAAAGCGCAGTAATTTCGATTTCTTGTGGTTTAAGGGATGGATATAGAGCTGTTTTGTAATGAATTATTTTATCAAAGAATTTTTAACATTTTTGTACCTGTTTAAATCGATACTGAATCTACATTAGTGGCTATTCAGTAGCAGTCTATTGAATCAAAGATTCTATATACCTATAGTATTTGTTGTATTATATTAAAGGCAATTTTTTGCTTTATATTATAATTTATAATTCAAAGGATAATTATTATGAATATGGAACACGGCTAATGAAAAACTATCATAACATTAAAAGACCTAAAATTAACATTTTTATTGCTAGCAAGGTCAGATTTTTTAATTTTATTAATGTCGTTTACAACAATAAAATTACCAAGAAACTAATCATAATCTCTTGAAATCCAATAAGAAAATACAATAAATTTCTCATAAAAAGCACATTCCTCTAATTTTCCACCCATCATCATAAGTCTTTCACTTGTACCCCGTCTCAAACAAGTTTCCCCAAAATCCCGTCTCATTGTTTATTTACAAAGAACAGGTAGTCAGGTGTAATCGTCCAACCGTGGAGGGACCAGTTTTTCTCTATATAAAACACATTTGCTTGACTTGTCAAAGACTTTTGAAGTTAAAGATCGATTGAAAGATCTCTAGTTGTATGATGTTGTTGGCTTGGTATTAATAAATGATGAGGAGGGCAATGTTCCTTGTGATTTTCGGATAAAATTAAATAAGGCTTCTAGGGGTATGAATTATGTTGATAATAAACATTGGCACTACAATTAATCATGTGGATTCTTTATTGCTTTCGATATGTTACGTTTAATGTTGTTTTATGGGTGTGCTTTTCTGTAGATAATTAATTTCGTTTATTCATTGACTATGATGGACAATACTGTATTAAATTAAGTTTAATTAACAATACATGATAGATTGTCTATTTAATAATTTATTTGGACACATAAAATATTATATTTATAGAAGATCATCAGGATAAACTAAAATAATTTGCCTTTTCTTAGTAAATTTCTTAGCCAAAAATTACCACTATTTTTGTCACTATATCTTATTTTTTTGAATAAGTAAACAAATTATATTTTATGGCTTATTATCATCCATAGTGACTGAAGTTTTGATACACAACCTCAACTTGATGAAAGCCGATGTCGAGATCCACACAGATTTAGGGATTACTATCTGCTTATATCCCAAACTAATTAGTGTTAATTGGCTTTTGCTTACCCTTTAAGAGATAAAGGCGTGAGTGATACTTAATTGACTTTTGGTGGTCTTGTTAAAGGTCGGTTGGTATCGTAATCGTTCGATACATTAATGAATTAGTTGGGTTTATTTAAACATATTGGCTTATGTAAGCAACCTTCAGTAATAATAGAGTAAGGTTCTCTCTTATTATATCTATACTATTCATTAAATTAAATTAATTAATTTTAGATAGTTGTAGAATGCTTATGATGCGTAAGGGTACATACAGAGAGAAAATTAATACCTACACAGACTATTACTGCCAAAGTGTTATTTGAATTTAAACATTTTAAGTTTGGACTCGAAAATAATGCCATTTAGTTTATTTTAAAGCTTGCATGTGAAACTAAACTAACAGCAACGTTTGTTTTCCTTTTTGCCGCTGTTAACTCGAAGTTACTCGTATATTATTTAAGCTTCCAGAGGTTGGCAGCCGTTTTGGCGTTGCTAACTATGTAAAAAGTGGAGAGAGACTTACTCGACATACATTTGTATGTAATATGTATACAATTTTAAAATACAAAGTTTTCATGTAACATAATTATGCATAATTTGTTATTAATTACCACAAAGGTAAGTCTAACAGACAGAACGTTCAAGTTTCATGTTATGTTTCCACTTCAAATTACTGTAATCGAGGCACGTATTCACCAACTCCCTAAACGAAACAGCTCAATGATACAAGCATAAATCACCGACTCCCACAACGACATTCAAATTTATTTGACATTTATACGAAGAGGGCAAAGTTTTAATTTGTTCCGACTCCATTGACGCCCCCCAGAAGTTTGTCGAACGTATTTTTACGTTAAACTCTTACTTCTATCGCTGAAAATTTCTCCATTTCGAAATGTACACTAAAATGAAATTTTCTTTTTAGAAATGGTATATATTTTTAAGTGGTTTTGTGTTGAAAAGGTCGCTTGTCATGCTATTTGGATTAACTTTGAAGAGTGCCTACTTTATGTAATAGAAATGTTAAGACTTTTCATTGTTCTAAAAGCAATATCAGCCTTGTGTTTTTTATTGACTAATACCACTTCTACAATAATAAATAAAGATGTTGAATGTATTTCTGGCGACGTCTGTGGTCTAGTGGTTCGAGTGTCGGACTGCTGATCACGAGGTCGTGGGTTCGATTCCCACAGGACACAAATATTTATGTGATGAATGTAAGTGTTTGTGTTCGTCTGGGTGTTTCTTATGTATTATAAGTATGTAATTACAAAAAAAAAGTATGTAAGTATTATATCCATTGTCTAGTACCCATAGTACAAGCTCTGCTTAGTTTGGGACTAGATGGTGCTGTGTAGAAAAATGTCCCTCCCCAAATATTTCTATTAAAACCCGTCTAGCACAAGACCTTCAAAAATCGACATTTCTTCATACTTTCGCAATTTATTTATAATGACAAGCAACTGAGACATTTTAAATTTATCTTTCAGTCCCATTTTACTTAAACCATCCATTTTATTTCAAAGATTTTCAACCACCTCAAGATTGCAATCGAAATAAGAATCCAGCAATTTTATACGAACTAATTCAAGTCTAACGCTAGGTGTTCTGCCACCCTTGAGACAACCTTAGATATAAGTGCGTATATAATTAATTCAGCTCATACATTAAGGCCTGACTTTAGCTAATGTCGATTAAATTGTACACTTTATTCTAACTTACGCATTTTTTTGGATTAGTTGCTAAATTATGCAGCTGAAAATCACGAAAAAGGTACCGACTTGGATTTTTCGTCCAGTAATTCGATGGGTCGACGACATAAAGATCCCGAAGGTTATATTAGATGCGATTCAACGGAATAAATAAATGTGAATAAGCTTTTACTTAACACCACATATGCAGTACCTATATTGGATAGATCGAGCGAGTCTAGTTATTTTTATACAAAAACTTTCGTGCGTGACATTCATGTTTATAAGGCTTTATTCACGTGCTTATGAAGAGTATGGCAGACTTGTTTCAAAGTCAACTTGAGCCCTTAATTATAAGCTCTTGATGAGGCGATGTGGCGATCTGAACTAACGAACTAGGCCTATACCTATTAATCTGGTTTAATTATTCATAATTATCCAATATTAATAATTAACATTGTTGATACGATAAGATATAAAATAAACATTGTACCTATACTTAATATTCAGAGAATTTTCGATCTTAAACAGCCAAAGAAAGCAATTAAAAGAAATATCACTCCAAAGAATGAAATAGCAACATTTACAACAGCCTTTTAAAAATAAAATGCACCAGCTGCTCATGAAAATTGTATCAATCTTCCAAATAAATCAGATTACTACAGTGATTGATTTTTCATAGACTTTCTACTTTTTAGACCATCGTGCACGCTTCTACGAATCTAATAAATTTTACATTATTTGATACCGTGCTTACGCGGCTTAAAATGATATTAGTGATGCATTAAATTACTATGCTCTGAATTTGTTATCTAATTTATTCAGCGTCAGGTGCTCCTTTGTTAAAATTCAATGCATTATATACCTATCTCGTGAAAACAAATGAACTAAATTTTACTGCACAATTTTCTGGAATTAGATTCTATTCTTTGTGCTTGTTTTGGCAAATTATTGGTTTTATAGATAATCCTTCGAATTCTGGTTTTCAATTGAATATTGATTGATGCCTGTCTACTTGATAATACTTTATTTGCGTTAGTTTATTTTAGAAGAACAATTTATTCGTTGTATGAACGCCCCATTGATATTATAAATACAATAAAAATTCCTAATCTCAACATTTTCTTTCAGTTGCTCCGTCGCATGTCACAATCTCCGGACCTTCCGAAGCCAGAGTCGGTGATCCAGTACCTCTAACCTGCAGCACAGCTCCATCGAACCCAGCTGCTGACATCAAGTGGCTTGTACTAGGGAAGCATCATAAGGAAGCTAGTAACAGGACTGTCATTTCGCCTGAAGGTACATTTTGGTTCAACAATATCTGACTTTGCTACACATCTTCGTCATCATCAATAAGCCAGTAAATGTCGACTGTAGTACAATGGGCCATCCAATGTTCCAAAGTGAAATTTCCATAATCACCAAGTTTGGCAGATGGATTGGTGATCGCAATTTGTTGTTTTAAACATTTCCCGAATATGTCTAGAGAAACTAATGCTAATCTTCTTGACGTAGTCTCTGAATTACCTAATATGGCTCTTACGGGTGGAAAGGGGGTGGCTTATTCTCTCGCAAAACCACGCGAAACATGTACTTGTACTACATATGTCGGCCAATAACTTCCCAAGAAGCTGTATAATATAGTTTGGTCATGTCAAACGTAAATAGAAACGTATGCTGAAGGACTAAGTTGGAAAGAACCTTAACCTAGATACCTAGAGACAGACCTTGCAGCTCTATATGTAGAAGATCTAGTTAGACTGGTGAAGGTTGATACGAGAGCCAGTAATACTATTGACGATATAAAAACTTGATAAATGGAATTTACATTGCTTATTTTTGATATTTTAAATTCAAAACTCAGTTAGTAAAATAAATAAGAATTCATTTCTGAAATGAATTTGGCATCATAAAAAATAATGGTTTTACAATCTTATGAAGAAAAGAATTGAAAAAGCCATTACAAAATTAAACGAAAACTTTACATCTATCTTTTCTTCTTTAAATTAAAAGTCATCGAAATTGATATTCTTTGTATTAGCAAAAAAATCACAACTGAGGACTAAAAAAAGCCTTCAATTCGTAATATAAGGCTTTTTGATCATACTTTATGCTATGATTAACATATTCAACCCATTACTACTAGACACGGGCCTCTTCTCAGAATGAGAAAAGTTTACGAGTTAATCCACCACGCTGACTTGGTGCAGGTTGGCCGATTAACTAAGCATTGTATTTAACATGTTCCACTTCCTCCCAGGTGGCTGGATCACGACCTCTAACATCACCGTCGTGGTGGAGCCCAACAAGAGGTCCATCGTCGTCGTCTGCCACGGCATCAACGGACAACTCACTGAAAACGTCGTCGCTACTCACACCATCAACGTGTTATGTAAGTATTTTAGATATAGTTGTTTTATTTTACATTTCATTGATCAGCGAATGAATTGAATTTTAATTGGCGTTAAAAATAATTTGGATTAGCGGAAAACAACAATTAATTAGTACAATACAATAATTGATTAGCAAAAACACTAAATTATCTATGCAGTATCATGCATAATGGATAATGAGCGCAGAGATTTTTGAAACTAAGTTTTTATGCGTGTTTAATAGTCATCGCATTGTGATCATTTTCCACTTCCAACCTAACCAATTTGGCTCGTGATTTTTGTCGTTGACCAAATATTAACTATGCTAATCTATTAATTAGTTCCCTTGTTTTATTAGTTGATGAATTTGGATTACGATAGTCGATGTTGTGAAATTATACTTGAAATAGTGAAAACAGTGTTTTTGGATTAGGTTAACCCTCAGAATTTATACCATTAAACCAGAATAATCAAAGGTTAAAAAAAAACGAATAAACGTGTAACCATTTAGGTGAACGTATTTTTTATTACATTTCGCTTGAATAAATTAAATAACCGAATAGGTTTAAGCTTTCATTTAGGCATACTCAATTATTCTAGTGAACCGTTCATAAAATGTTTACGTCATATTTTTTTCAGTACTCTCTCAATAATACATATTTTTTGCGAATCATTTTTCCAAACAGTTTCAGTCTGCTGCACAAAATAAAAAATACAGAATGACATACAACTGATCATAAAAATCAAACTACTTCAAGCAAAAAAATTGAGATTTGAACATTGTATTGACACATTCATTTTTTGATGCAAACCCTCAGAAATTTGTTCAGAAATTATTATCACTGAGATCAAAAAAAAATATCATTCCACTCTTTAATCAATAATACTTGGATATCTACGTACAGAAGCGTAAAGCCAAATTCCATTACCGTACAAAATATGATAATCCATGGTTTAAGTAAACACGACGGATTTTCCATCAAAAACCTATTTGATTAGAGACCTGTCATGTTCAGGCTCGGGCTCGAAGCATATTGATATGCGCGAAAAATAAATCGCGATATCCGAAAGGTTAACTGAATTTCGAGGAGTTGTAATATGAAATGTGTCAGAGCCTTATTATTACTTTTAAGTAAATAAGAAATGATTAAAAGGAATGATAGCCTAGCGGTTGCTAGATAGCTTGTCTTCAACGCAGAAGGGTCGGAGGTCAATCCAAGGGGGCCTGTACAATTTCGATACAAGGTCCCTTGAACTCGTGGTAACCGAATTAAACACATATTACACAGAGCAAGACAAGATGTAAAATACTGATATTCAGCTGCATCCGGTTCGACTGGAAGCCGACCCCAACATAGTTGGGAAAAGGCCTAGGCAGATGATGATGACACAGAGCAAGACAATTTAATTCAACGCTATCCGTTTCGGTATACAAATCAAACCATATCGCAATCTAATTTGATCTCAATACCATCCATCACCATCCATAGTTATAGAAATTTAACTAATTAAAATAAATATTAAACAGGACCTATTCCGAAAAACTAACGTCGAAGTTTCAGTTCGAAACGAAACAACGACGAACATTAAACTTAGAAAAGATCAAACTATTGTCAACGAACTACTAGATGTCAATTAAAATTTGGGAGTACGGTCAACGAAAGACAAAATGTCAAATCACGAAAATTGAATCTATCGTAGGATCCGAAACACTTTCGTGGTTGGAAAACGTGCGATCCTACAGCCGAAACTTCATAATTCGATGTCTTTTATGAACGATGATTATATTCACTTCCATAACTTGCAAATTCACAAACAACAAGAAAATTACAATCTAATTCTGTGTTACTACCTAGCATTTAGAATTTCTTGGTATTAGAACATCAACTAAACTTCAAGAGAAGTCAACCAAAGAGAATAATTTATAACAGAACTCCTAGACTGAGGATTAACTGTCACTTCTGAGCTATTACCATCTCCTGGACTATTATGAATTACAGTGCTGTAAGCAAGGTTTACCGCTTGTCACTATAAGCTTTTACTCGCAAAATGTACATAGAAATTACCTTTAAAATATTATTTATTTAAGAGATTCTGTGAATCAACTCTTATTACACATTTGAGATTTTCGAGTGAGAGAGCAAAGTGCTATAATCCTGCTTCCCGAAATATAGCGTACACATCTACCCAACGAACACCAACGAACGGGGCTCGATACTGCCAAAAACCGAATGAAACCGGATTTGTGGAGGAATAAGGTATTGTGTTCCTCCGACAAAAGGGAGGATCCTCCAACCAGGCGGTGTCTTATGCCTGGTGGGGCTACTGCCCAATGGTTGATGTTGGGCATACGTATATATATTATCTGCGTGTTAGATTTTGATATCGTGATGTAGGAACTGTCATGGCGTCAACTTTTTGAAAATTGGCGTGTTGCTGTAGTCTGCTACACCACTGTAATGTTGCGTAGTTCGCTTGAAGCGTGATAGATGTCGCCACACAAAGTTTGGTCAAATGACGAACGTTCGTTAGCACTCGTTGGTGTTCCTTGGTTAGGTATGTACGCTCCAAAATATCAACCTCACCTGCACGTGGTAGATCTGCTAATAACTGACGAGGCTCTGGTAGCTGATAGAGGGCAGGGTAACCTCCCAGATGGAATTGCAATGAATCCCACGACTTCGGCCGTAGGTTCTCGCAGGAAAATCGTGGTGGTTTTAGTCGGTAACACTCCAACATAACCCCTTTTGCATTCTCAGGGTAGAGGAAATCCATGATAATGGTCCAAAGTTAACAAAGGGGGTTTGGTTTGAAAATTAAAGCACGAATTCAGTCTTGTTGACACTTTACATTCATGATTAGATATGGTTTACTCACGTGCATTTTTCGGGATTACCCGACTATTTTCTGACCCAAACTGAGCCTTTAATCATGAGCTGAACAAGCGGTGAGGTCGCGAGTCGACCTCCTTGATACTTTTTCAGAAAAACACTTAAAAATGCTGTCCCTAAACTTACCTCTAAAAGTATCACTCAGACAATTCTAAAACAAATCATGAACACTAGAAATAAGGAGTAGTTTGAAGGAAACTTATCAGGGCTACATAAACTTGGATAGTTTTTTCCATTTAAAATGTAGGCCACGATAATGTTGACTTAGGTACTTTAAAAAAACATCTTTCTCCCAGTCTTTTCCAACTATGTTAGGGTCAGCTTCCAGTCTAACCAGATGCGGCTGAATACCAGTATTTTACACGGGGCTACTGCCATCAGACCTCTGCAACCCAGTTATTGGGAAATGTCGATATCGTAAGGTTACACCGGTTGTCAGACTTTTGGGCTTCTGACTACCCGTAATGAGTGTCATAGGTATTCTTATAACACCCGGGACTGACGGTTTAACGTGCTTTTCAAGGCACGGAGGGATCTCGATGTGTAACAAAGGGTCACAGATCCACGGACTGACTGCGGCAAGCACTGTATAACCTCGCAAATCGAGCCCCTCTTTACAAACATGATAGTACAGAAAACTCATTGCTTTAGTCCCGACTTACCCTTGGTCAATTTTTACCCAACTACGTCAGGGAGGAAAGATTATGTATCTGACTGGCTATGTATGTGAAGTTGGGTCCTCGTACAGCCTAAACTACTGAACCGATTTCATCAAATGAGGTGTTCTTGGATTGGTCTTGATCTAGAGTATCTTATGGTATATAATTTCACAGGAAAACCATCCATCCACTCATTGATGTATGCCTCATACATCTGTGCTCCTTCTTTCAACTGCCTCTCACCACCACTATATTTTCCTAGTCTTATCTCGTGAAACCATCCTCGTCATACTTAAACAATCATTACATCCCAAACCACATATTTTCCACCATTTTTATATACATAGAAACTTCATCAGAAGTCTATTTGACTTTATAATATCTCCGGCGACTCGAAACCCTTACGATACGTGACATGAAATCGTAGTGGTACTGAGCGTGTTGTGGTGTTATGTAGCGAGTATATTATATACAGTATATATATGTACTGGATGTACAACATGTACCAGGAATAACGCAAAAACTCAAACACCTGAATTAGAATACTCTGTTATAATTATAATACATACACTGTTTTTTTATGTATTTAAATATTGTTTCAACATTCTCCTGCCCTTATCCCAACTTACTTGTGGTTGGCACAGCATGTATTTTTCTTCCATACATCTCTATTAGCCGTCATCTCAGTAGTCTTCTTTCTAGTCATATCATCTTTTACATTATCCATCCATCGTTTCTTTGGTATTCCTCTACTCTTATAACCATTCACATTCATACTAAAATATTGTTTAAGAAAATGTTTCATTTAAAATTCACTCTTATAACTTTGACGTAAGGATCCATTTTGTTTATCACAATTAAAAGAATGAACAATAAAAAGCACGTTAAAAAAAACATATTTAAAATGGCTTAAATTGATTCAGTAGCCGATTCATAACTAAATTCTTTCAGGGTTTGCGTTTATTATTTCCGAATTCGTGTAATTCTTTCAAACCTCGTGGTGCTACTTTTAAACCATGTGCTTGGTGATTAAAAATTATCAGTTATAGTCTCGGTGTGCTCGGTGTGCCCTACTGACTGATCTGCCCTGCCAAATTGTATGGAAATGATATTTGCTCGGAGAGCATGCAATTTGATCTTTCCGCAGACGTTTAAGGAAAAGGCATTTTGTCTCGGGGCTGACCTGACTGACAATTACGACCCATAGGTTGACCCTGACCTGACTGACTGACTGAACTGTAACAAAAGGAACATCTACGTCGTTAGAGCGCCTGCCTACGTCGTTTAAGCGCAATTATATCTTTTCATACAATAAACTTATTTTCCTTCAAAAATCAACAGTTAAAACGCCATCACTGAATTGGAAAGTCCTTCACGGAAATAATTGGAAAAATAACGCTCTAGTAAACTATAAAACGTTCGTGAGATGTGAAATATTTTGTAAATTCACCGAGCTACAACTTTAGCTTTTTCTTTTTAGAAAATTTTCCAATTCCTTTTGCCTTACACATGTTCAGTATGAAGTTTAAAAATTCTTTCGATATTTCGTAGTGGAATTTCGTTTTGAATTTTTATCTTTTTTTGGTAGAGTTGTTGAATTATTGGTGTTTAACTTACTGTAATGTGGTTGGTATTTGGGATTTTCGGAATGTTTGACTGTTATGTAGATTTTTGCTGTTATGCTCCGTTCTTATTTCTAGTAGAACGGCTCGTTTTGCTTACCAATCGTAGCATTTGGTAATTCTGGTCCTTTGAAATGATTTGAATGGTAATTTCGACTGTAGACGTTTCTATAGAATGTTGTGAGTAGACTTTATAGTTTCTGATTGAGTAGTTACATTTGTTGTACATACAAGGTTAGTAAAACGAGTACTAATCGGAAAGGGTGTTAAAGTACCCATAATAATGAATAACGTTTGACCTACAACTTTCCTCAAAAGTCAATAGTTTAAGACAAATAGCTGTTTAAAGATATCATAAAAAATACGCTCAAAATCGCATGTATCCTCAGCTATGATCAGCTGTGTTTACATTTTAGGTCATATTTGGGGTCATAGATTAGAAGCTCCATTTTCTGAATTCGTAACTAATCAACGATAGCAAGGATGAAGGAGATTACCTTTGCATAGAAATAAAAATTATCGAATTTTGAAATGTTAACACTTGCTTTAAAACAGTCATTAGTGACACTTTATGTGGGCTACGGATTACTACCCCCTTTCCAACCAACTATCTATCTACCTAGCCTTTTCCCAACTATGTTGGGGTCGGCTTCCAGTCGAACCGGATGCAGCTGAATATCAGTATTTTACATAGAGCGACTGCCTATCAGACCTCCACAACCCAGTAACTGGGTAATACGATACTCTTGGTAAGACTGGTTGTCAGACTTTCTGGCTTCTGACCAACAGTAACGACTGTCAAAGATCTACAAATGACAGCCGGGACCAACGGCTTTACGTGCTTTCCGAGGCACGGAGGAAACTCGCTATGGTAAATGGTCACCCATCCACAGACCAACCTCGGCAAGCGTGGCTTAACCCGGAAGATCGGTCTATGTGGCTGTAATTATTTAGCCACGAGCTCCTTCAACCAACCTTGTATAGAAAATGGAGAATGATTTTGTTATTATGTACTGCAACATGTTTGAGCTGAGCGATGCAGATGTGCACATCATGCTCGTGAACAAATGCCGTCTATCGGGACTCGTCAGCTCACCGCAATGGCAATCCTAAAAGGCATGTTTTTCTATTTGTTACAAGAGTAACGTAAGAACGTGAGTTTATATCTTACATTTAACCTGCATTATTCTCATACTATTTCTCACACTGTTTTAGAAGAACGCTGGTGTCTATCTATCCTCAGCTATGATCAGCTGTAGCTGGGGATAGATAGACACCAGCGTATTTTTTTGAAAAAAAAAAACTTTGTACCCCTATTTCTCTTAAACTATTGACTTTTGGGGAAAGTGGTAGAACAAAAGTTATTCATTATTATGGGTACTTTAACACGATTTTAGACTAGTACGCCTTTCCGATTAACCTTGTACATACCATCAAAAAGCGAATCAAGTCTTCTTGACCATGGGATTTCCATTCCCCCACACGGCTAACCCTCCATAAGTTGTGGTCTTAACCCTTGCGAACTCGTGGTAACTAAGATTACCCTTTAAATCATTTCTAGTCGGGGGTTAGACCCCTTTGTAGCCGTTGTGGTCAGACAGGGTGCTTTGTAAATCGTATGTGGTCGTACACGATCTTTGGTAAAACCCTGAAATGGTCTTAAAATTGTTTTAGTAATGTACTGGTTAATTATTTTTTTAAAGCCAATAGTTATTTCAGTCGGTTCGGCAGAGGTACCTTCATTTTGCCGCTATGTTGAAGTTCTATGTATTCATTGGCGAGTCTATTGCCATCAACCGGACACAAATCAGACTCCGAGCTGCTACTGAAAAATTCCACACGAAAAAACCAATAACACTGCTTTGGGTCAAATTTTTCAAATGATACTAACAAAGGAGATCACACATTTTGTTCGATGTTTTGGGATAAAAAAAAAAGTCGGCGGCCAGGAATGAATTACATTTTATTTAAATGGTGGCAGGAGTACAAACTTTTCTTTGTATGGCGACATAATAAAATAATTCTTAAAACTCCTAATACAAGTCGTCGTTTTAATTTTTACCTGGTATATCGGGTGTAAAAAGACCCTTAACGATAACGAAAACCACATATTCTACCCATCATTGGGATCATTTTTTTCTACCAGACCATACCTGGGTAATCATTGATTCCGGAGATATTGAAGGTCAAAGTATACATATTTTTTTTTAGTTTTTTTCAGAAACGAATTCTAAGTGATAATACTAAACTTTCTTCCAAACAAACATTATCAAAATTTTAAATTTTTCCTAACAAATTACGCATTTGAAGTTACAAAAACGCAATGAATATCAAACGCACACAACCGCCTTGGCTCAGCTGTGTAGCCGCTGCACGACACACAGGCACATTCGGTTACGTGCATCACATTGCGCGCTACAAAAAAACAGAGTTTTTTTTTATGCCTAAAAATAAAAGTCATTTCCCAGCAATTACTTTTGGTCAATGTAATTTAGTTTGATGTACAGAGTGCGTAGATTTCGACTATGTGATGGGTCTTTTTACACCCTGTGTATATCTCCGAACCCAAATAGTTTTGGACTTTTACGCCACAGTAAAAAATAATGCGTTACACGTGTGCTTTAAAATTGTGTAACTATTATTGATGGCCGCCAAAAATCCCAATTTTATCCCAGAATGAATGATCTCCTTCATAAAAAAAGTCAGTATTAAGTGTTATGAGTGATTTTGAGTCAAGATTTTTTGAATTTCGCGGTAATATTCAGGTTTAACTTTCGTTGCCCAAACTCTACAATAGCTTATCATAGACTGCTAACGTTCTTTTGACCTGTCCATAGACAAACATAGACTAACCACTCACCCAGAAACCCCGGAAACCCGCAACATAACAAACTGTAATACAACATATTAAACATAAAATGATAAAACTATTGCTATATAAACAACGAACGAAACGTCCGGTCTGTGCGAATTATCATAATATTTGCGGAACAGGAAACGCAGCTGACGTCACGGCCGCTGCCGGTGTTTTGGGTTCAACTGGGAAATTGTGTAATCCATTGTGGTAGGAATTTTGGTTCATACATATTATATTGGAGGGCCTATGTTGAATAAAGTGAGATAATTTGATGATGTAGGTTACCAAGCTCCCTTCACATAAAGCATAGTGGTATAGTAAAAATATTCTACAATCGCCAAGAGTTCCGAATTTGTGTCCGAAAGACAATTTACCGATAAATAAATGACAAAATAAATAAACAGGCTGTTAACGAATTCGTGTAATTCCTTCAAACCACATAATCTATTAGGCGATTCGCACACTGCACCGCATCACGCAGCGTAGCGCGGGAGTGCATGTTCTTATGTTGTTTGCAAGTATCTGTATTTGTATAGAAAACACGCATAGTGCAACACACTGAAAACGCATTCACGCGCAGTGTTTGCGATATTGCTCCACGCAATCAGTTAACTTGAGACGATAAAATTACTCAGATACAGAATACCATGGTTCATTTTTTGAAAACTTTTTTTTTTATTCTTAAGAAAACCTATGCAGGGTCAATCAGTGTCACCAATACCCGCGGTTTGAAGGAATTACACGAATTCGTTTACACCCTGTATTGAAATAGTCGAACGAACTAGCGGTAAGTGAAGATTAAACCGAGTCTATGTTTCTAAACCGGTAAAATGTCCTTCATTTACCGAAAAACAGAGTAGGTTATATTTTGTCCGATCTGCATTCTAATTGCGCAGAACACTCGTAATGGCTATGCCTATGATTTTAACAGGTCAACAATTTCCATAGCAACGTATACTACAATTTCTCCACAACGATGTACCACGCAATGAATATTGTTTTTGACACATCAACTGTCATGATCGATGTTGGTTACGTTACGCAATTGCCCTGCTAGTTTTGGACACATGATCGGGTGACATAATACAGCATAATAGATGCCAAAAGACTATATTAGCATTTATAGGTTAATCATAAAATTCCCGACATTTTTCTTCTTTCACGGTGTAAATAACTTTTAAAGTAGGTACACAAAGTAGGTTATCTGTGTTTTACTGGTTCTTCTTCTCTCGTGTCAGCACGAGCTATACGAAAATAGCTCAATGCTGTGGTGAAAAGATTAGCCAGTCAGCAAGGTTGGTAGCGGGGCTGACTGCTCAGGGTGCACCGGACGTACTTAAGTATCGTCACTCGTGGAGGCTCTTTTCATGCACCCCTTTTTTGTTGGTTGATATTAAGTTTTATACACTGTTCACTCCTATAATCAGATAAAAAAACGCTCTTGCAGAATAATAACCAATTGGCAATCCAACTATAGACCATTCATTGAAAAAAACTTTTCAATACACGATGCCTTTCAATCAATAAAAGTAAAAGCCGCACGTTACGTCCGATTTTTCTTCCTTCCTTCTTTATTCAGGAGCGACTCCAATTAAAATTCAGCGATCCTAAGCACACACTATTAGAACCTGATGACAATAAAAACTTAAAAGAGACGAGTAATTCGAATAGCATACTACACATCGTCTACCGCAGTCCGGCTTACCGTCCTTGCTAGCGAGGCCCATGGAGACGTGCCACCGCCGTGCACAATCCACCAAAGTCTCTCGTCGTAGAGCCGGTCGTCTCTTCAGACTCCGCAGTCACACCAATAATTCAGCCCTCAGTAAGCTCTCTCCCCTCCAATCTCTCGCCAGCAACGCCCTAAGCCGAGATCCGAGTCCCGCTAGGGGTCGCCTTTAGTGCTGTTGTTGCTAGTAGTCATGATGTTAGTGTAGTATAAGTAGTTAGCTTAGGTTAAGTATTTTACTTCCCCCCATTGTCTGAAGACCCTAGAGGTCATGCCAATAACTGCCCAGTTACAGTAGGTTAGCAGTAAAGTAGAAATAAATATTAAAATTCAGTTACCAAACATAATCTCTTTAAAAAAAAATATCATACGGAACCCTAGTCTTTAAATTCATTACACCCAGTATTTTTACCGTCGGCCTAAAGCGATAAACCCTAGGTCGGATTAAACAGCTTTTTAAACTGCTCATGCTGTCTCTTTCTCTCCTACTAGTATTTAGTAGCTATCTCATTCTAGCAACGGATTTAGATGGTCGTTTTTTAATGGTTTAAAGTTTGTGTACCAGGTTTTTGGGAAATGCGGAATTGGGGGGTGATGTGTGTGTGGTTTAGTATAAAATTAAGAAAAAGTAGTACAATTTATGCTTTTTGTGAATCCCACAAAACGGAATTTAATGCTTTTGTTAGAGATCCTTAATTTTATTCTTATGTAAAGTAAATGCATGTAAAATATATACATAAACTTACGTCTTTTTCCCACGGGGATAGGTAGAAACTATAGAACGCCACATGATACAATCTTTTGCTTCGTTCACATTCATACATCTTGTCATACACGCACGCCGGTTGAGAGTACTACGCACCTGTCCTTTTTGAAGAACATCACCAATAACATCGATGTATGTCCTTCAAGGGCGTCCTCTTCTGACTGAACTGACTAACTTTGATGAACATAACCATGTTTTTTAAGAAATAAATATTGCTTTTCATTAGTCAAGACTTGGTATTATTATTTTACTCACATGTCTGTGGTCAAGACTACATTGTTCTCTCTTAACATCTTAAATTATAGTACTGTATTTACTGAAGTTGTTAAAGATAACATTTTTTAAAAGAGTAACTATGGAGTTTCTTGCCGGCTCTTCTCCATAGGAAGCGACTAATTGGAACCGTGCACCTAAATTCGACTTTTCTTAAGCTCCGGTATTGGGTTATGTGAATTTTTTTTTTGATTTGATTTGGTTTGATTGCCAACTGCATTTAAAATTCAGTCTGATTGCGTTGATGTAAGGTTTTTTCTTTATGTAGATAATCTGAAAAAAAGCGCCGCAGCTTGTGAAAATGACTTTAAAACACGTACCTATATAAAATTACTGAAATCGATTAACACCCAAAACCAATTCACCAATTACAGTCTAAAGTGTCTAGATTGATGGGTGTTTGACATTACTTCTACTGGACTTCTGTCAAAAATCTACATCAATGACAAATTGTGGTAATCAAACCATACATTTTGACAGATAACGCATACAAAAATTGACAAATTATGACAGTAGAACTACGCCCAGAGATTTTGAATTGAGATCAGTTATTGGTTTCGGCCATTCATAATCAATTCAAATCAAACTATTAACTGTTTTCTTGTTAATTCTGTTGCACGCTGTATATCGGGTGGAAAAAGACCCTTAACGAAAACGAAAACCACATACTCTACCCAGCATTGGGACCATTTTTTTCTACCAGACCATACCTGGGAAACCATTGGTTTTGGAGATAGTGAAGGTCAAAGTATACATTTTATTTTTAGTTTTTTCCAAAAACGTATTCTAAGTTATAATACTAAACTTTCTTCCAAACAACCTTATCAAAATTTTCAATTTTTCCTCACAAATTACGCATTTGAAGTTACAAAAACGCAACGAATATCAAACGCACACGACCTTTTGGACGACGAGATGAGATTTTGGCTGTGTGATGGGTCTTTTTACACCCTGTATAACTTCTAGGCTATCTTCTATTTACCCAGTTCAAGTTGACATAGGCTCGTAAGCATATATCCTTTTGTCACATTCTCAGTTAAAACCTGTTATTTTAAGTTCATCATTAACATTACACTAGTGTAGCATTTGAATGTTTAATTCGGCGGCCATGTTCTTTTTGAGGTCAGGTCACAGTGTCAAATGAAATGGCTGAGTTTTACGAATGAATAGGTTTTGCCGCGAGGTTCTTGGCTTAGAATGTAGCAGCCTTGAGTATTGTAGAAGTGAATAACGGTTGACATTGAAGGCAGCATTCACCTATTTACAGAGGTTTCCACCTCAACCTAGTTTTTCTAAGAAATGTTCAGTATGAAAGTAGTTGTTGTGTATAAAATCGGACTTCATGGTCAATGGAACTGTAGGTCCATTTGCTTTCGAGGCAATGGGTCTTTCGATAAAAACATTATGAGGTAACCTGCACACCAGAGAGGGCTTGAAGTTCGTGATGGTGCGTGTAGTCCGTCAACCTGCGCAAAGCCAACGTGGTGGACTACGGCTTAAACCTTTCTCATTTTGAGAAGAGGCCCGTACCCAGCAGTGGGATAGTTGATTATATTATGTTTCTTTTATCTATATATCTATACCTACATATAAAAGGAGAAGCTGACTGACTGACTGACTGATCTATCAACGCACAGCCTAAACCGCTGGGGTTAGAACGTTGAAATTTTGACAGTAGGTTCCTTTTGTAACGTAGGCATCCACTAAGAAGGGATTTTTCGAAATTCAACCCCTAAGGGAGTTAAATAGGGGATGAAAGTTTGTATGGAAAATCGTCACTTAACTGGTTCAAAATTTCACGCAAACGAAGGTGCGGGCGAAAGCTAGTGAGACATATTTGTCATTTCTGTTTTCTCATTAACCATCGCTGGATGGTGATTGTTTTAATTTAAAACCTCTAAAATCAATAACTTTGTTTTAACATCCAGTATACTTTATAGATAACTAGCGACCCGCCCCGGTTTTGCACGTGTACGTTTTATAGCTTAAAACCTTCCTCTTGAATCACTCTGTCTATTAAAAAAAGGGCATCAAAATCCGTTGCGTAGTTTTAAAGATCTAAGCATACATAGGGACAGACAGCGGGAAGCGACTTTGTTTTATACTATGTAGTGACGGAAAGCCTTTACACCCTCGCCACCGCTAACCTCATTCATTTCTCGCTCATCTAACACCGCAACCTTATCCTTACGCATGTTATTTTTAGTCTACGCTTACATAACATACCGCCCTGGTATTTAGGACGAATAATTGTAATTTGAATTACTCTCCACTAATTGTATAAAGGAATTGTGGAGCTCAAAGAAAACCTGTCTTTAGCAAACCTAATAATGTGACTTTTAAAATTACGTTAGTAAATATCAGCCGGTAAAATAAAAGCCATTCAAAGACGATAAAAAGTAATCCTAGGGAATGTTACCAAGTCGGGAGTCGCAGGGCGATTCCTGGCCACCGTAGGCGCGGGTCTGCGGACGGCGAGCGTTGGGTGGTTCGCCGTCCGATCAGAACCAGGCCCGGGTCGACGGCGCGTTGTGTTCCACGCGCGCCTCAAAGAGATGTCAGCATTGTAGACGGGGCCCGCTAGGGCCAGTGCCTGCCAGGGTTGCGGAATTTATTCGAAAGAGTTACCGCGGCCCTGGAACGCAAAGGGCATTATAATTTTAGTCAGTAAGAGTCTGTCACTCCCTTCCGCTCCGCCCAGAGCGGAAGGAGTCATAGGATGATTTCCAAACCATAAAAAAAGGGAATGTTACCAAATACTGAGTGATGTGAAGTTACTATAAATTCGTGTGATATGTCGTCATCACCTCGTAGTGCTTTCCCTGTCTAGTGAACAACTTTAAAACGCTTATAACTGGGGCATTTTATTAATATATTAATACTAGCATTTGCCCGCGGCTTCGCTCGCGTTAACTTATAATTAAAAAAAACCTCTTAACACACTGCTAAAGCTTCTATAATAATAATTCAATCATTCGAAAGACACGTGGCGCCATCTATGAACGTTATTGTTGTTTTCCTCGGGAACTGTACTTTTTTTCGGGATGAATGGTACCCTATGTCCGTTTCCGTACACCTGACAACGTATATGCAACATTTTAGGATGATCGGTTCAGTGGTTTAGGCGTGAAAAGGTAACAAACAAACAAACTTACTTTCGCATTTATAATATTATTTAGGATACCTACTAGAGGTCGCCTGCAGCTTCGCCGTGTGGATGTCGTTTTTCGCGTATTCCGTGTTTTTTGGGATAAAAGTATGTCCCACATCCTTCTCCTGGTTTCAGACTATCTCTGTACCAAGTTTCATCAATATCGGTGCAGCGATTTAGGCGTGAAAGCGTCACAGACAGACAGAGTTACTTTCGCATTTGTGGAGAAACTAGGTGTGGTGTTCCTCCAACCAAAGGGAGGATCCTCCAACCAGGCGGAGTCTTGTGCCTGGCGGGCTACTGCCCAACGGTTGATGTTGGGAGGTTGTATATACAGGGTGGTAATTTGAGATGGGGCATGAAGGGCAACTACCTTAACCATTGTAGCTACAGAAAAACGTCCTTAGAAGACTACCCTTAACTTTTGAGATAATTTAAATCGGCATTCACAGATTTTGAAAAAGAAGTACAGTCAGCGAGAAAAAGGGCTGTTTTCACAAAACTTTTTTATGATGCCAATCGATTCCATTTCCCATAAGGATCAAAAGACTCTTCCGGACTAACTGAGGTTGGAGTACTAGAAAAGTCAGAAATCGCATAAAACTTATTTGAGATGGGGTAGTAATAGGGGCAGCTACCTTAATCGTTGTGGCTAGAGGAAAATGTTATTAAGAGACTATCCATGTTTTTTGAAAATATTTCGAACTGCATTCACAGATTTTGAAAATAAAATAATTTATTTTTTCAGCCTTAATGTCACTTTTAACAAAATGTTGTTTTTCGTGATTTTTGACGTTTCTAGTACTTTTACCTCAGTAGGTCCGGAAGAGTATTTTGTTCCTTATGGGAAATATGATCGATTGGCATCATAAAAGAGTTTTGTAAGACCTGACCATTTTTTTGCTGACTGTACCAATTTTTTTTTTTTATATCTTTTTATGCAGTTCAAAATAATGTCAAAAACTATGGCCAGTCTCCTATCAAATTTTTTCTGTAGCGACAACGATTAAGGTAGCTGCCCTAATAACTAACCCATCTCAAATAGTTTTTTGTTATTTCTGACGTTTCTAGTACTCAAACCTCAGTTGGTCCGGAAGAGTTTTTTGATCCTTATGGGAAATGGGATCGATTGGCATCATAAAAAAGTTTTGTTAAAACAGCCATTTTTCTCGCTGACTGTACTTTTTTTTCAAAATCTGTGAATGCCGATTGTAATTATCCCAAAAGTTAGGGGTGGTCTTCTAACAACGTTTTCCTGTAGCTACAATGGTTAAGGTAGTTGCCCTTCATGCCCCATTTCAAATTACCACCCTGTATACTATCTGCGTGTTAAATCTTGATTGCGCGATGTAGGATAGTTCGCATGTGGCGAGATAGATGCCGCCACACATTTATAATATTAGTAGGGATTATTATCAGTAACAACTATTGTTTGATAACAAACACAAAACCAATTATTTTGTCAGTTTTCGTAAACGAAAACTGAATGAACGATTCAGTTACAATTGATAAAAGATTCTGTTAGTAGAATTAGCCCCCTGTGCGGTTGTTAATTAGCCAGGAGCCCCTCTAAATAACCACTAAACCAATAATCCTAAATCAGGATTAGTCATCTAATTACTCTATATAGCAAAGACATTAAAAGGTATTCTGTACCCAAGTCACTGCTCAAAGACAATGCAGCCTCCAAAATTAGCTCATACCCAGGTCTTTCAATGTCCTAACATTAAACAAACATACTATACAAATCGTGTTTCATTCAGCATATGCTGAGACTAGTAGCCAACTTGGTATCAACCCTACATTAATCATTTCATAGGGGGCTGGTCTAAAGAGATGGGGAGAGCGACTTTGAAATGAGTTGGGGTAATTAGGCCTAAAAATTGTATGAACAAGCCTAAAAATATTTGACTATACCATTAGCGCAGTTCACGCCGATAATTCAGCTGTCATCAAGCTGTCTCCCTCTCAAGCTACCGCCTGCAACGCCCTAAGCCGAGGACCGAGTCCCGCTAGGGGTTGCCCTAACGGTACAATTCCGTGCATCGCGGCCGATATAGCCGCGCGCGATTGATCGCGTGCGGAAGACGCGCGCGGCGCGGTTGATGCGACAATAGTCAGAGTATGAGAATGTTCGGGGCGTCCCGCCGTACGTCTGTCGTTAGCTGCACGCGTCTGTCGCAGACTTCGGAAGCGGTGCCATACATTTTCAAACTCTGACTATAGTCGCATCAGCCGCGCGCGTCTGCCACACGCGATAGATCGCGAGCGGCTGCGATCGGTCGTGATGCACGGAATTGTACCTTTAGTGTTGTTGTTGCTAGTAGTCATCATGATGTTAGTGTAGTAGGTATAAGAAGTTAGATTATGTTAAGTACTTTACTTCACTCCCATTGTCTGGAGACCCTTCAGGTCACGCCAATAACTGCCAGAATACGTAGAAAGAAAGGACCAAAAAAAAAATTGACCCTCTCTTTGATCGATTGGCTTCTGTATACGATAGAATATACAAAGTTCGTCCGAAAGGGTGTTAAAGTACCCATAATAATGAATAACTTTTGTTCTACAACTTTTCCCAAAAGTCGGTAGTTGAAGAGAAATAGCTGTTCAAAGATTTCGTAAAAAATACGCTAAAATCTATCTATCGTTAGCTATGATCAGCTGTTTACATTTTAGGTCATATTTAAGGTCACGGTTTAGAAGCCCCATTTTTTTTATTCGTAACTAAAGCCGAAGTGTAGAATTTTTGATAAAACTAAAATTTTGCATGGAAATAATAATGATCGAATTATGAAATTTTATCACTTGCTTTAAAACAGTTATCAGTGATACTTTAAGTGGCCTGTGGATTAGTACCCCCTTTCCGACTAACCTTGTATATGGTCTACAGATAGCTCTTTCGGATCTCCAAATGTTTGTTTGCATGTGTGAGAACAATATCTCTAAACGCACCTACAATACAGAAGAAAACAGCAACGTTTAAAAAAATGGTAGACACAGCCTCATTACAACAGAGATCAATCTTGCCATGTAGAACCAAAAATTGTGATGTGACTAGCTTTCGCCCGCAGCTTCGCTTGCGTGAAATTTTGAACCCGTTAAGTAACGATTTTCCATACAAACTTTCATCCCCTATTTAACTCCATTAGGGGTTGAATTTCGAAAAATCCCTTCTTAGTGGATGTCTACGTTACAAAAGGAACCTACTGTCAAAATTTCAAGTTTCCAACCCCAGCGGTTTAGGCTGTGCGTTGATAGATCAGTCAGTCAGTCAGTCAGCTTCTCCTTTTATATGTATAGATTATGATGTGGCAAATCATGTGTGGATGGATCTACATAGATTCTTATAATAATTTCGTGGTATTGACAGCAGTAAATTACATTACAATTGCCAGCGGCCTATTCGTTGACCTCTGCAAGTCTGCGCTCCATATTTGGTACATAAATTCAACAGAATTCTTCCAAAATATGGAGTGCGAACTTGCGGAACAGTAATCAAATGGGCCTGGTTTTCAATAATATGTTAATATTTTTATAGCAGATTTTTCAATAGTCACTGTTTTGGCCTTTATTAGGATTCGTGTGAAATTGGTCCTTAATTCATCATCAGACCCAATTTCTGTTTTGCAAAAATCTTTATCCCCAAAAATGGCCTTGCATTAAAATGCAGTCACATCTCCGTACCTGTATATCCAACCCAAGACACCAACATTTGCACCCGCACACCAATAAAACTATTGTCATAAAACACAATTCCAAGATGGCCGCCCTCGCTTCTTCTATACCCACAAGCCACTACACAACAGATTAGTAAACGGAATGTATCAGTGGTCCGCTGGCCAGCACAAACTTGAGATAGGGCCAGGAAACAGATTTACGTTACTGATATGCTTATCTTAATATGGGAGTAAAACTAGAGATTTGGCACGTCATTGGGAGTTGTGAGCTTGTTAATGGGGGTACTACTGGTTTGAATATAGAAAAAACGTGTTAATACGTTCGACTGGTGAGATTGTTAATGGGGATACAACTGCGAGCCAATTCAAATAGCAAAATTGTCGTCAAATGCAAACAAACCAAAACCTTCAGTCAGTTTTTGTCTACGAAAACTGCCAAATATTTTTTTTGTATTAAAAATTTGACAGATTTTGAAAACGATAACTGTTTGAATGAACGGTTCGGCCGTGGTTCGTTTGCTATTTACCATAATTTATTTTAGGGTAATTGGGCCCCTGGTTTGAATATAGAAAGAACGTATAAATAGGTACGTTGCAACTGGTTCGAATATAGAAAAAACGTATAACATTCGAATGGGAGTGCAACTGGCTTGAATGTAGAAAGAACGTATTAATACGTTCGAACTGGTTTGAATATAGAAAGAATGTATAAATACGTTCGACTGGTGAGCTTCATGGGGTTACATATGATGATGATGAGGGATGAATATAGAAAAAACGTATAAATATGTTCGAACTGGTTTGAATATAAAAAGAACGTATAACGTATCTATATTCAAACTAGTTATACCCCCATATAACTAGTTTGAATATAGAAAGAACGTATTCTTACATTCTTTCTATATTCAAACCAGTTCGGTCGGTCCATGACGTGTTTTAACCCCCGACCTTTGAATCTGTCTGTATGTGTGTCTGTCTATGGTACCGTAGCTCCCAAACAGATAAACCGATTTAAATGCAGTTTTCGTTCGAAAGCTAGTTTAATCGGGATGGTTTTTAGTTATGTTTGATGATGACCACTTCCTCAAATGCTAGGATCTGTCGTGACGTCATTGTTGAGAGTTGTCGTTGTTGTCTGCTACGTCACTGCAGAGTTGCGTAGTTCGAATATGGCGTAATAGATGTCGCCACATACTTAAGCATGTGGAGGCACTTTTAATGCACCCCTGCAAGCAAAAAAAGCTCTAAAAATAGATGTATTCAATCTCGCCTCACCTTACAACTTCCGCCTTTACTTTTTTTTAGGCCACTGCCAAGGTGACGCTGCGAAAAACCTATTCACATGTTGTTTACCGACCCCCTTTGGGAACGCCGTGATAATACGCCGTTTTTGCCCTGTATATATACGAGGCTTTTTGTATATATTTGCGTTTTCATGCCGTTCTGAATAGGAGCAGTTTTTGTGGAAATGTTATTTGATTATGGGGATTATAAGTTGTGTAGGGGGGTGGGTTATTATAAGTTGTTGTGTTATGGTCAAGCAAATAATTGGACGTCTTCGATTTTATTTTCTAGTTCAGTTATTTTTAAATCGTATAACATCACGACTGTCATTCCGAAAGGCTTGGGCAGAGGTGTACCGGCTATAGATAAAAACAAAAAAAATACAAAGAAGCAAAAAAAATTACATTTACTAAAAAAAACTATTTGTCAAAAAATGACAGTTTTTGGTAGTTAACCGTCGATGAATTATGTTGACATATAAAAATTCATTCGTTTACCGAATAAACATCAAAATAAATTTCCACCTCAATAGTAGGTAGGTAAATGTTTACATTCGAAAGTGCAATTATCGCAATGTGAATTAAAAAATAAATATTTATTTACTTAGCTTTTTATTAGATGCAAAATGAAAATGTTTGATTCGGTAGAAACATTTCCATTAAAATAATTAGTTATTACATTAGCAAATTGATTTTGTATCTTGCGAGTTTGCCAAGGTAGAGTGTTGCTAGATTTGTGGATGACAAGATGGGCCGCTTCATAACATTCCTGTCTCCGTATCCTGGGTGTATACACGCTGAAAGGATGATGGGCACAAATGTATGGAGTCTGGTACTGGCACCAATCGAAATGAAGATATACCGTTGGAAAGGTATTTTTGTGTGGATTAAGAATAACCATGGCGCTAGTTCCGCTTCACTGTCCGATCGAAGGAATCCTGCTTGAAAGTTACTTATTTTTGTTACATCCTATTAAGTACCCATACTTTTATTGTCATTTTTCTCCATTTTGGCATGGTATTACAATAATTATTATTAATATTTTTCATTATTTAGGTTAATAAAACAAGTTCGAATTAAGTTTTATCATTTATTGTATGAAAGTATGCAGGGTGTAAAAAGACCCGAATAGCCGAAATCTACGCACTCTGTACATCAAAGTAAATTACATTGACCAAAAATAATTGCTGGGAAACGACTTTTATTTTTAGGCATAAAAAAACGCGTCCGATTTGTTTAATAGATAGATCACCCCTAACTGAAAAAATACTAAACCGATTTTGTTGTGATTTTCATCCAATAACTGAATTTTATTTAGCTCAAAATCGGTGCAAATATCATCAAAATCGGTCAAGCGAAACCGGCGATATGATTTTTTAAAATTCTATTTCGAACTGAATATCCAGTATCTTCTGAAGACTATATTTCAAAACGGACAATTGATACGGGTTTGTTGCCATAGTAGTTTTTTGTACTCTTGAAAAGAGCTATCCAACGATGGTAAATTCATTTTGATGGGACATGAGTACCAAAACGCCCATCCTTCTTTAATTGGTTGTTTTGCTAGAACAAATTTAATGTTGTTCAGACCATGTTCTACTACAATTTAAAGGCATCAAATAAAAAAAAAAGTACTTGGTCTTTAAAAAAACTCAAAAAAGACACCACCAAAGACACAAGGGGGGGACTTGCGCAGTCGGCGCTATGATGGTTCAAGTTATTTGCCGGGAACTTTACCGCGATTGCCGCGATGAGTACTTTAATGTTACGGTTAAGGTATAAGTCCGAGCCGGGCTGCAAACTGCATCCGCAGACCGCAACTTGTCGTCCGAATAACACCTTTAAGGTGCACACCTTAAAGGTAGTATTCCAACGGCGTCCGCAAACTGCAACCGCAGATGACAGCAGTAGAAGAAACGCTACTGGTTCATATAAACCAATGTGACTTGCGATCTGCGGTTACAGTCTGCAGTTTGCAGCCCGTCTCTGACTTGTTCCTTTAATGTTGCATGAAAAGAGCCTCCACGAGTGACGATACTTAAGTACGTCCGGCGCACCCTGGGCAGTCAGCCTCACTACCAACCTTGCTGACTGGCTAATCTTTTCACCACAGCATGAGCTGTTTTCGTATATCTCTTGCTGATACGAGAGAAGAAGACCTTTAATGTTTGAACGTTTGAGCAACATAAGACTTTTTAAGAAAGCCTAAAATTTTCTTTCCTTTTTTTATTCTGTCGAATGTTAGTAGGTATACCATGGTCTGAACAACGTTTGACTCTAGTAAATCAACCAATTAATTGTCAGCGTGAATATCCTAGAATAACGTTCCAATCCAACCTGCAATAACGCTTTGAGAGGCTATTCTACCCCTGGTAGATAAGAATAGGCTGAGAGGCTGTTACCTAATTAACAACTGCGTGGATCATACGATTTGCAAGGTCAAGCTGCACATGCCGCGGTCAGTCCAAGGATGGGTGACCGTTCGTTACACATCGAGACTGCTCCGTGCCTCGGAGAGCACGATAAGCCATCGGTACCGGGTGTAATTCGAATACCAATGACAGTCGTTACTGGTAGTCAGAAGCCCGAAAATCTGACAACCGGTCTAATCTTAGGATATCGGCATTGCTCAGTAACTGGGTTGCGTAGGTCTGATGGCAGTCGCTTCGTGTAAAATACTGGTATTCAGTCGCATCTGGTTAGACTGGAAGCTGACCCCAACATAGTTGGGAGGAAGCTAGGCAGAAGACAGAAGAAGAAGATAAGAATAGGTTGAGGGACTCGTGGCTAATTAACACATACAATTTGCAAGGTTATCATATCAATTTTGAATGATAGATTAAGGAATGATGTGATAAGACAAAGTTGCGGTTTAAAAGATGATGTAGTGACAAAAATTGAACGGAGTATGCTTCGGTGGTTTGGGCATGTTGAAAGAATGAGTGAACGGCGATTAACAAAAGGAATTTATAAGGCGAATGTCAGTGGAAACGCCAGTAGAGGACGCCCTAGAAGGACATACATTGATGTTATTGGTGATGTTCTTCAAAAAGGACAGGTGCGTAGTACTCTCAACTGGCGTGCGTGTATGACAAGATGTATGAACGTGGACGAAGCGAAAGGAGTATGTAAGGATCGTAGCATGTGGCGTTCTACAGTTTCTGTCTACCCCCATGGGAAAAAAGCGGGAGTTTATGTATGTATGTATTTGCAAGGTTAAGCTGCGCTTACCGCGGTCCGTCTATGGATGGGTAACCGTGGTGGTGATTATTACTTGCATTAACAGTGCAAGAAAAACATCGCGAGGAAAAATACACACCTGAGAGGCCTCCAAAAAGTTCCATGGTATATCTAGTCTGCCAACCCGCACCAGCCCCGCGAGCACGGATCTTTTATCGAGTCTATTCGAGAAATGTATCTATTCTAAACGTCAAATTTGACATTAGATATAGATAAAACGACAACAGTTGTCATTTTATCTATATCTTATGTCAAATTAGACGTTTAAAATAGATACATTTCTCGAATCGACTCGATAAAAGATTAGTGCTCGCACTGCAGGCCAGCGTGGTCGACTAAAGCCTTACAGGCCATTCTGAGAAGAAACTCATGTCGTAGCAGTGGGACCAATCACTCCAATTACTATAAAAAAGCTGAAACACAAAACTCTACCTCATTAATCCTGATACATCTACGTAAAGAAACAAAAAAACAAAATAAAGCTAAAAGCAGCATCTAATCTTTCCACTAAAAAACTCCATCAACTAAATTAAATCCTTGTGCACACAGCCTTACATGTAGGGTTGCTCCGTCCAGCACGTTCCCCTCATTAAAGTAATGAGTCTGTGGACATCGCACGAATTAATTGCTCAACTGTTAGCTCCCTGCGGTGACAGCCCTATTCGTGCACAAGTGTGGCTATAATTGTTGCAGGGGCAGCCCTGAAATTTTGCGTTTTAATGTACTTTGTGTTTGTTACTCTTGTTTATGTTTTGTAGATAAAAACACGGTGTACGTTTTTTCGGGTTTTTGTGTGTATGTGTTTTTTTATTGAATTTTTATTGCCGTATGGATGTTTAAATGATGCTGTAAAATTCTGGGATAAGCTACTGTGAGTTGTATTTAAATAAATAAAATCACAACTGCAGTTTATATAGAATTGTAGGTGTCGGTGTAGGAGCTCGTGGCTAAATAATTACAGCCGCATAGACCGATCTTCCGGGTTAAGCCACGCTTGCCAAGGTTGGCCTGTGGATGGGTGACCATTTACCATAGCGAGTTTCCTCCGTGCCTCAGAAAGCACGTAAAGCCGTAGGTCCCGGCTGTCATTTGTAAATCTTTGACATCGTTACTGTTGGTCAGAAGCCAGAAAGTCTGACAACCAGTCTTACCAAGAGTATCGTATTACCCAGTTACTGGGTTGTGGAGGTCTGATAGGCAGTCGCTCCATGTAAAATACTGATATTCAGCTGCATCCGGTTCGACTGGAAGCCGACCCCAACATAGTTGGGAAAAGGCTAGGCAGATGATGTAGGTGTCGGTTCGATTCTCGCGCCGCGTTATAGTATCACACCAGTGCGCTTTCATGTTCATCTTGCGCTTTCAACTTCCAATTCCTCTTGCGTCAAGCGCATGCAATATTGATTGCCATAAGACGCATGCAGCTTATCATCTACACCGGTGCGCCTCGGTCAGTCGTCAGTCGACATACAATAGACGAATCAGAGTGCGCTAGGGGCATGCGCTTTTGTCGAATTAGTATTAAGGCATGCGCTATTGCATGCGCTATGGCGCTTCACGCTTGCGTCAGACGAAGACGCAAGACGAACATGAAAGCGCACTGATGTAGACATAGAAAGAAAGAAAGAAAAAATATTTATTTGTCACAGAGACACACACATATAATTATTGTAAAAAAAAGACAGCTATAAATGTTTTTAGATTTTGGCAACATTATCTAACAATCGATGATGACGGGCGGCCCGTGTACAGCATTGGACGTGTACACACATCAAAAAAAGTTTGCGATCACTAGCATAAGCTAATATATTTTTTTAAATTAAACTTTATCAAGAAAAATTCTTTGTTGTGTTTTCTTTGAATAGAAATACCCAGTTTTAAGAATCTAAAAATAAGAAGAAATCATAATATAATCTACCGTAACAAAAGAGATTTCGAGTTTTCAAAGTGATCGCAAACTTTTTTTGATGTGTGTATGTCCTGTATTTGTTTTGGGCCTCGATTTTTGGCATCTTTTATTTCCATACTTCTTTGAAGTTGGGTTCCAGTCTAACTAGATGCGGCTGAATACATTGTGTTTGATGTTGCATAACTGAAAGTTTAAGCACATGTTAAACACTTAATTCCATCGACAGATATCCCCCTTTTTGTAGTACAACCCCCTCCTCTCCGCATGGCAGCCATTTTGATTTTTGTTCTACCCAGTCTGTAGATCTAGGAGTTTTAACGGCTTCAATGTTTTTTATTTGCAAGCTGACAATCCCCTCACCTATTTTATTTATTTAAAAAAATATCTCAGTTCCTGCTCGTAAAAATGGCAAATTAAAAAAAAAACTTTTTTGCTTCTTTGAGATCCTATACCAGGTGATTTATTGACTATTTTAAACTATTTGACAAAACAAGAAGTCTGTCAAAATGACAACCATGCTGAGAGGAGGTGGTTGATATTATAAAAGGGATATGTTCGTCGATTTAATAATATACTTAATTAGCATTTAACATGATAAGTTTTCGGTGGTGCAACACCAGGAGCCCAATTCAGAAACTTGTATCAATTGCAACTGAATCGTTTATTCAGACAGTTTTCGTTTAAAAAAACTGTCAAATTGTTTGACAACAAAAACAAAACCAACAATGTGACACTTTTCGTAAACGAAATCTGTCTGAATGAACGATTGCAATTGATAAAAGTTTCTGTTAGTAGAATTAGCTGCCAGACGCAGTACACAGAGCGAATTTTATTTTTATAAATGGCAACTATTATTATTTATTAAAATTCTATTATCCCTCTCCCAAACAAACTTCACATGACGACATCACAGCATATCTATCAATATTATCGATGTATTATCCATCCATCATCTCTGCTGATACCCAGGAGGATCGTCCAGTTATCCACATGATTAATGGTACCGATAACACGGCGGGTTTGATGCCCGATTGAAGCTGTGAAGACGGTTGAGGAGAGGTGTTTGTTATAATATAAGGCAATAGAGGTCAGCCGCAGCTTTGCCCAAGTGGATGTCGCGTATCGTGTAGGTATTTCGCGATTTTCGGGATAAAAGTATAGTATACACAAGCTTAGTTTTAGTATACACTAAACCTGAAACTAGTTTGTTCAGAATCACTAAGAGAATCGACTGACATATTTTTTAAACCACATTTTTCATGAATTTCAATTTTGTTTCAGTAGGTTTCTACATAACAGTTGACGGGAATAGAGACCTTAAGGCTTGAGATGGTCCGCTCGGTCAGTTTCCGTGTATTAGACAACGCCTGCATAGCACATCTCAGGCATTTCACACTTTCTTTTTGTCCCCTTCGGGAGGCCAATCAGAAATTAAAAAAACGATCTGTTCCCCTATCACCAAGACGAACGGACAGATCGAACGAATTATTTGTGGTCTGTCACCTGCTGTTCTTTAGACAAATAGAAATAAAAAGTTTCGATCTGTTCCCCTGTTACCGACGAGGGGACAGATCGGAATAATCCAGCTTGAGAACCTGGCTTCGATCCCCCAGTGGGGCAAAATGTTATTGAGTTTTTCCGCCTGAAATTTCCCAGTAGCAGCCCGGTAAAATTTGCTATCATCAGTATTTAAGGTACATTTCCTCCATTGCCTTTTTTTCCACACTGTATTTGTATATATATTTGCGCTTCGATGTCGACTAATGCGTTTCACTACTGTGACGAGAATATGTAACTCGAAACATGATTTCACTAAGTAATGTTGCCTTTTTTATTCAACCTAGTTTCCCGGTTTATTTTTAGCTTGGTATAGTTAAAGGGTGGGTAGATATAGTAGCTTTATTTTGTCGTTAACGCTTGTAGAAAATATATATTGTAATTCACATAAAACATAAACATATTACATGTAATAAAATCGTAGCGATGCTAAAACTGTTTAATCAATATTTTTGGAAAAATTAAGTGTAAGGTTACGTATACACGGTGACACTGACATTCGACACAACACAATCGCGACACTGAAATTAAACCCGAGCTAATGCGCAACTCAGTGTAACAGCGATGTACATACTACGACTCTCGGTGTCGACACTGATTGTCGAGTGTAGTGTGTCGCCGTGTATACTTTACCTTAAGACATCCTAGGAAAGATACTGATGACAAAAATGTCGTTTTTAAATTTTTTGTATGTTTGAGCTTCATGCCATTGCCATTGTACAGATACAGTTGAAATTTAGCAGCCACATCCGTTAAAGAGCGGGTCAGGCAAAAGGGCAAAAATTATCATAGAGTAAATATAACATCACGCTATATTCCCCAGAGGATTTGGCAGAGGTGTATGATACACTCTCATTTTCGCCGTCATGTTTGAGTCCCATGTAATAGGGGGCAAGCCTATTGCCATCAACCGGGCACAAATCCAGACTCCGAGCTGCTACTGAGAAATTCCACACGGAAAAACCCAATAACACTTTACCCGACTCGCAGTCACCTTAGTCTTTACAAAACACATTTTTTTCTTAATAAACACTTCCATTACTTCTTTAGCTCTGTCCACCATAGCTTTTACCATTATAAATGCCATATAACTGTTTATAAATAAGCAAGAACTCAACAGATACAGCATTCCGCTATGATTAATGTTTTTGCGTACACAGGAATGATACATAGATCTGTTAGTATGTATGTATGTACTGTCATTAGGTATGAGGAAGTAAGTGCATGTTGTTATGTTTGTTGAGAGATTGGAAATTGATGGACAGATTTCAGATGATATTTATACTTGAAAATATACAGGTTGTCCAGTAAATTGTACGACATACTGCGGGGAGTGATAGCTTGTTTCAATACCTACCAAAATAGCAAATTATATGTACCGCAAAATGGTTGGTTTTAAAATTTTCCTAAATATCGAATATCTGATTTTTTTACTCTGCTGTAAAGAAAATTTCCTTTTCTGATATTTTTTTTACATCAATTTATTCGTGAATTGTTACTGTACGTACTCATTGATTTCGTTTATATCAAAAAGGAGAAAGTGTTCAAGAAAAAAAAATCTTACGTATTCAACATTTTGGTAAATTTTGTTTGTAATTTGAAAACCGTACAATTTTCCGGAAAATTTTATGTGCTATTTCGGTAGGTATTGATCTAAGCTATCACTCCCTACAGTATGTCGTACTATTTACTGGACACCATGTATTTGTAAAAGTGATTTGCACGGTTAAGCTGCGCTCGCTGCGGTTAGTCCGTGGATGGGTGACCGTTCGTTACACATCGAGACCCCTCCGTGCCTCGGAGAGCACGTTAAACCGTCGGTCCCGGTGTCATACGAATACCTATGACAGTCGTTACGGGTAGTCAGATGCCCGAAAGTTTGACAACCGGTATAACCTTAGGAAATCGGCATTGCTCAGTAACTGGATTGCGGAGGTCTGATGGCAGTCTCTCCATGTAAAACACTGGTATTCAGCCGCATCTGGTTTCTCTGGAAACGAACCCCAACACAGTTGGGAAAAGGCTAGGCGGATCAACGAACATTTTTGCACGACTAGCCTGAAGAAATGCCAAACTTAAGTGGCAGTGGGCGGAGCACTTTGCTCGCGGAACGGACGATGGGGTCGAAAGGTTCTGGAGTGGCGACCGCGTACCGGAAGACGTAGCGTGGGCAGGCCCCACACAAGGTGGACTGATGACCTGCTGAAGGCCGCGAGAATTTGCTGGATGCGAGGAGCACAAGATCGGTCGATGTATTGATACTTGGAGGAGGCTTATGATGATGATGATTAAATTTTTAGCCTATTTCTGTCGCACTGCTAGATAGGGTCCTCTGTTCAGAATGAGAAGAGCGAAGGCCTTATTGCCGGTAGGCAATAAGGCCTTCAATTCAGTTCTTCCAAAATATTGACATCTTCGCTGTTCCTACTGGGAAATTTAGAAGCCTTGTTCATAAAACTATATTAGATTTTGCTCCGTAATATTATTCAGTATTAGTCTGTATTTTTGATTCAAATCTTTTTTTTTTTCACTCTTTTTTCTTATTTCTTTTTGCATGCCTGTTTAGTTTTAGTTTTATCATTACCTAACCATATTATAAAATTGTATTGTACTGTAAACTGTGAGTGCACATCGCATTAGTTTTTATAACTTGTTTTTATAATATGTGGAAAATGTCGTTGGTTATACATTTACTCACTTTGTTGCTCAAATTTTGTGTAATACTATAATGTGTAACCGTTTATTTTCCCAAATAAATAGAAAAAAAAAAAAAAATAGGCTATCATTGCGTTTAAATTCTATCCACTTACTTTACTTAATGTTATAAGTATGATTGAGAGTTTGTTGTTGTTTGTTGATGTTTGAGAGTTTGTGTATTTGGATGTTTGATAAATCAATCACGCCTTAACGGATGGAAGGATTTGGATGAAATTTAGTACTCAGGTACACCATGGCCTAGATTAGGACATAGGATACTTTATATACCAGTTACATGAGTTAGTTACCGTAAAATGCGAATAGAACCGCGGACGATAGCTTGTATTATATAATTTTAAAACATAGTCGTAGTTAGAATTAGATTTGCCGAATCACATTACTACCTACGCCTTAAAATTTTCAAACGTGATCATATCAGACTTCAAAAAATACCAATGCATTTAATTTTTACACTTATAATTCAAGTCTCGTAGAAAAATGTACTTAAAAAGAATTACAATTTTTACATGAATATTTTGAGATCAAAAACCTTAGTGGTTGAGGGTCGAAGTGTCACCTGTAACATTTGATAACAGAACGGTGACACTTAGCTGTCACCAACCAAGGTAACCCTTTTTTATGTTATTGATTTGCAACTAAGCCCACGACCAGGGGCCCAATTCTCCTAAAATAAATTGTTGCCAAACGCAATCGAACCACAACCGTCAGACAGTTTTTGTTTTCGAAAACTTTCAAAATGATTGATTTTGTTTTTTGTGTCAAAAAATTTGATAGCTTTTGAAATTGAGAACTGTTTGAATGAATGGTTCGGCCTTGGTTCGGTTGTGATTTATCAAGATTTATTTTAGGAGAATTGGGCCCCAGATGACAAGTGATGATACCCTCCGCCTGGGGAAGACGGAGAGTTATGCCGGTCTCTTACCAGCTAAAAACCCACGGTGTTCCTTCTCCTGACCTATAGCCGGGGTCGCGGGATTCGCAGCTGCATGCACCGCAACCCCGGCAAGTCTCGGTTCGCCAGCCCCTGGCGGACTTCTCCTTCTTTGAAGCCTTGCCCCATGTCCCCTTGAGAGCCGCGCTTGGAGCACAGCGTGCCGCCTTCTCGGGCCTGGGGGTCTACTCCCTAAGCACGAAGTCCGTGATTTCGGCCTTAGTTACGATGGTTTCCTACTCCCTATCACCTACGAACAGACGATGATTTCGGGGCCCGAACTAAGAATGAATGATAACACGATTTGACAGTTGTCCCTACTACCGATGTGTTTTTGCCCGTCCAAAAAGTTGCACTTGACACTTGTTTTATTCACTCCTACGTTTCGGGCTACTTGTGACGGGTGACTAATTTCGTAGACGGACTTACGGAGTAGACCCCCTGTTACAGGTCGGGTGAAGGGTCTCCTAGCTCACCACCCTCAGGCCACACATTAGGGTGGCTACAAGAGTTACCTAGAACGAATAACCTGAAGTGTAACCAAGAATTTTTGACAGAAAAAATCTAGTACACTTTGATTAACCTCAAAAATAAATCTTAGACATCAGACATTAAGACTGATGAGTTAAGATCAAGAACCTCAGAAATTGAGGTCCTCAATGTCACCTGTAGTCGACTGACAACTCTTGTTAATATACAGTATCGTAAAACAGCTTACGAGCGCGCGCAAATTAGAAACGCGAGTTTTTGCAAGCGGCGGCAACATACGGGTACGGAGTTTGGAAGGGAACGCTACGGTTAGCTAGCGGTTTTGGTTGGGCTGTGTTTATTGGGAATACATTATACGTACGTGTTGTTTATGTCAAATATCCATGTAACACCCACTCCCATGAAGATCGGAGACTCTACACTAAAAGTTTCGACGATTATGTTTACCTAGGACAAACAATTCAGTTCCTAATATGGTTAGGTCCAACTTCGAGAAAGAGGTCAATCATCGAATCTGACTCGGCTGGGCAGCGTTCGGGAAGCTACGTAATATCTTTCCGTCCCAACTAGCGCAGTGTCTCAAGACGAAAGTCTTTAACCAGCGCATGTTGTCACTTTTTTTTATCTCTGCTTTAGTTAAATAATCAGAAAATTGAGCTTCTAATCTGTAACTTTAAATATGACCTAAAATGTAAACATTACTTATCATAGCTGGGGATAGATAGATTTGATCGTATTTTTACGAAAAATTTAAACAGCTATTTCTGTTAAACTATTGACTTTTGGAGAAAATGGTAGAACAAAAGTTATACATTATTTTGGGTACTTTAACACCCTTTCGGATCAGTACCCCTTTTCCGACCAACCTTGTGTAGGTAAATTACCTACACGTTATTACATCGCCACGTAATTAAGTATCAAAATGAAGTAAAAAAAAACTCATTTATTCACAATAGAGTATAATTACGCAGTTTTTTTTGAACGACATGTTACAGAAGACTCCAAAAATGCCCACCCTTCACCGTTTCCTAGTGTTTATAATTTTGGTGTACAATAAAGTATATTCTATTCTATTTTTATACTGTGAAGAAGAAACGGCGCAACAAACTCCCCAGCAACACAGTTCTGTCTGTCATGTGAATAAATTAATTGATTCTATATACAATAAAATTGGCAATATTAATTACATCAATTAAATTGAGTATGGCAAACAAATTATTTACCTGGAACAATTCTGGATAACACATTAAGGAGTCCTTGTATTGTCCTACTTCTACATCCCATGAAAATTGCCAAATAAGTATCTACAGGCGCGTCCCTACTTTCTCCCCGTATATTCCATCAGGGTTGTCGCATGAATCCTGATTGCAAGCGGCACGTGACAAGAATAACACTTTAACCGTTATCTGATACCGTAAACGGTTATTTATTGGTTAAATCTCTAGTTATTTCGTCTGGTTAAATCTTGACCGAAGGTTTTTAGGTTTGGATTGACGGTCGTGGTTTGAATTTTTGTTTTTCGGAGTTTAAATTAAAGTTTAGTGTTATGTTTTGAGAAAATTGGATTGTTTTTTTTTTTGTATTGGTTTTGAATAGGGTTGGTACTTTCAATTTCGATGGTGTGAAGGGGAACTGATGGTGTGAAGAGGAACTGATGGGTGGCAATTATCGTAGTACTACAAACATCTAACAAGTAACCAAACCGCATCTGGACTATAGTATCGCCCGTCTTTTGGCACTGATTTGAATTTGGGTCCTCTTGATGACGTACTGAAATAATAGTCCCGGGGACGAGTTAGAGTATAAAACTCCTCATCGCACGCTGGGAATAGACGCGTGTTGTAAGATTCAACAAAACCCAGCACGATTGATGGTAGTATCAATACAGCCCGTCTGGCTACCTGCCACCCTTATGTTAAAGTCCGGCGCCAAGCAGTTTACTGTGTTCCGTCGTGTATATGTGAGAGCCAGAGGGGTATAGAGGAATCGCTCTATTTCTCTGTTACTTGGATTCATCTGCTCCATCTTAGACCGTCTGTGATTAACATAAGGTGCGACTTTTTTTTAATTTACTGTAATATTCTAGGTACTGGTACCCTTTGAATTGGATCTACTGTTTTTAACAGCATTGCTTAGTAGGATAATTTTAAGCAACCTTAACTATTCAGAGATGCCTACATGCATACATACTGCAATAGGCTAACGCGGCGTCTTACATACCTAGGCGGTTCAAAGCGAATGCGAATTGCGAAGCGATCCGATGCGGTGACATGCGAATTTAATGCGATGCGGTGCGAAGCGGCGGCTTTGTGCTACGAGCTCGCGAACCGCCCGCCGCGCGCCGCCGTCATTCAGTAGCACTGTACGGCACCGCATCCAGTTCGCGCGAAAATATCAAGCCAACTGTTCGCGTTCGCTTTGCGCAGCGCCGCACCGTACTCCACATGCGTTTGGTCACGTAGGCCACTTCAATAGGTATCGACTGTTTGTTGTTTTCGCGTCGCTTCTAGATCGCTCACGTAGGATGCCGCGTAAGACTAATTGCCTATACAGAGTGCTTAGTATATCTTAATAGACAGCAAAACAAGAAACTAAAACTTACAGAATTTGACATTTTGTTGACATTTACCTTTCCAAGCAGCGCCAACATGACCAGCCAAGATGGCCTCCTTATATTACACTGCAAGTTAATTTCGACATGTTTAACCATGTCTACTTACCCTGCTTCGCCCGGAAATGTTATTTTCCAAAACTAATAAACTCCACTGAGGCTCACAGTATAATTACAATGTTATACAAACACGTACATGAGATCCAATTAGTGACAGCCCTAAACTAGGGTTGTACCCATTATTTTAATCACCACTCCGTGACTAGACCCTTCCTTATAATTTATAATTGTAAGGGCTGTAGCCAACTCGCGACAAAGTTCGCGGAACGTGAGATTTTTTAGGTTACACATTTTTTTGGCTGTGAATTTTAAAAAAAAGCTGATAGCCCTAGCTATCAAAAATATTGATTGATATTGTTACTTATCCATTTGTTTGTAATTATAAATATTAGTATTATATTTATTTTTTTGTGTTTCGTTGGTAGGTATTTTCCGTATCAAAATATTCTATTTACGAAAAAACTGAAAAAAACCGGCCAAGTGCGAGTCAGACTGACGTACGAAGGGTTCCGTACCATTATCTATTCTGTTTTTTAGTATTTTTTGTTATAACGACAACAGAAATACATCATCTGTGAAAATTTCAACTGTCTAACTATCACGGTTCATGAGATACAGCCTGGTGACAGACGGACAGACGGACGGACAGCGGAGTCTTAGTAATAGGGTCCCGTTTTATCCTTTGGATACGGAACCCTAAAAAACATGAGTTTTTATTAATTTACTTTTTATATTGCATTTACAATTAAAAAGTAAATTAACGAAAACACATAATAGATAAACACTACCAAACAATAAACTGAAAAACACTGTTACGATAAAGAAGCTACAAAAGTCGCACGACTCAATCGCAAAGTCGCAAGTGTGGCCTCAAAGACGCGGCCTGTCATTTCTCAGTGTTAATTAATGATCATTAACTACATAATTTACGCAAGCAATGACAGGGCGCGCAATGAAAGAGATCGACCCTTAATTGTGTTTTCGATCTTGGGGTTAAGTTGGGCGCGAGGCCTGTATTTTGATGGGTGACCGCTCAAGCGTTAAGCTCTTAGTCTTTAATTTGCGTAATTTAGAAGGAAAATGCGGTAAATTGAGGCAAATGGAGCAAAATAAGGTTAATTTGAATGGTATACTGATGGTAATTATTATGAGAGTAAAAGTTTTTGTATAGAACGCTGACAATTGAAAATCGGTAAACGATTTTTTGTCGGTGAAGTTGAACAGTAATACCTACATAAGCTATGTTTACACTCATATTCACCTTGCGTCTTCGTCTGCAACATGCGTGAAGCGCCATAGCGCATGCCTTAATACTAGTTCCACAAAAGCGCATGCCCCTAGCGCACGCTAATCCGTCTATTGTGTGTCGACTGACGACTGACCGAGGCGCACCGGTGTAGACAATAAGCTGCATGCGTCTTTTGGCAATCAATATTGCATGCGCTTGACGCAAGAGGAATTGAAAGTTGAAAGCGCAAGATGAACATGAAAGCGCATGGGTGTAGACATAAGTACCATATGGGATTCATATTATGGGATTCCATACTTGAAAGTAAAGACCACAAATAAGTAGTCTTACAAAAATCGGTTACGTTCCAATCGACTGACCGATTGGAATGCATATGAGCTTGCACGAACCTCTTCTCAGAATGAGAAGCGTTCATGCTTTAGTCCACGATGCTGGCCTCGTGCGTGTTCGCAAACTACACATAGTACTGAGGACTTTTTGGAGCCCTCAGATGTGGAGGTTTCCTCACGATGTTTTCCTTCACCGTTTTAATTATCAAATTACGACTTAATCAGCACATGAATTCGAAAAGTCGAAGGTGCGTGCCGGAATCCAACTCAGACACCCTCGATTGGAATTAGTCGACCTCAAGTACAACATCAAAAAAACTGTTTAATAAATCTAAAAAAATGTATATCCGATTATTTGACCAACAAAAAGTATCACCTCTGCGGTTTCCCTTAGATAAATTTTTGGAAATAAACAAACCTATTTACCAACCGTCAAAAATTCACTCAACCTCAATCATCATTAACCAAAGTTAAGCAACTGTCACCGCGGATTAGAAAATGATGGATGACCGCTAACTTCTTTGTTTCTTGTTCTAGATCCACCAACGGCCCCCATGATCACTGGCTACATCCCCGGGACTACTCTCTCTGCTGGTACCGTTCAGAGGCTGTCGTGTATTTCTTCGGGAGGCAACCCATTGGCTACTCTTACGTGGTTCAAGAATGACAAAAAGGTATGTTGATTTTGTGGTAATTTGATCTTACTTGCAGTGGCGTAATGGCAAAATGTAGGGCACTGGCAATTTTTTTAATCGGGGCCTATCAAACAAGCTAATCTTAACTAGCATTACAAGTAGCGCCACTCGCATTTTTTGAAATTGGGGCCCTGTCGACGTGAAGCTAATAAATCATAAGTAATTAGCATTATACGTGACAAAAAAGAACAAGCCGTCGTGACTTTAGGTGAGGGGTTATCGTGACCCTACATAGGGGATGTCGCGACCGTAGGTGGGAGTCGTGGTGACCCCAAGTATGGGGATCATCGTGACCCTAATTGGGGGTCGAAGTGGTTCTAGGTGGGGAATCGTCGTCACCCTAGGTGGGGAGATCGTGGTGACCCTAGGTGGAGGGTCATCGTGATCCTAGGTCAAAGGTTCTCAAACTTATTTCGTCTACCGCCCATTTTGAGAATAAATTATTGTCTAGCGCCCCCTACATTTTTTTAACTTTACCACATCTTATAAATCACAATTGCAATCATTACTTTCGCCACCATTTACCGCCCCCCTGTAGGACTGTAGCGCCCACAAGGGGGCGTTATCGCCCACTTTGAGAAACACTATCCTAGGTGATTGTCGGCTGGCTTTGTAACTGTGCTGACTGCATTCAACAGTTACTTTAACAAAGAAGATAGCTAAATTCATTCTATTGATCATAAATTGATGAAATCGTTTGATAACGTTTCGTTCTCAGTGCATTCTTGTTACAATATTATGTTTTTGGTCTAAATTAAATTGCATCCATATCTGGATCGTTCGGATGCTCTCATTGTTTCGTTATTGACATTGTTCCCTGAAGTTCCGATATCGGGAATTGTGTGAACTAAGCTTTATTGTATAAATTGTAATAACAAGGCTCTGTATTCTGAATTAATAAATATTTTCAATCGAGAATGGTAATTTCAAGTCATTTATTTATTTCGGCAACGATTAGTTCGGTACTTTCTTCCTTTGGCTTCATGAAAGGTGACTAAAAAATAGGGTAATTTAACTGCTATAAAAAATGTACAAAAATTATAATAGTAATATTTTATAGAAGGTATATAAAGAACATGATATACAATGTGTCCGGTCATAGACTAGCGATATTCTAGGTACTTATATAACAGCTATAATATTCTAGTACACAAACACACTATACACTTCAATCCACTTCCATTTTTTTGTTGAGATATTCTGTACTTGTGTACAAAAAAAGTCATATCTCTGAAACTTTTGGTTCTACTGAGATAAAAGTAGGCTTATTCGGAAGGAAACAATATTTTCTATCGTTTACATTACGATACAATGGGTTCACATAAAGACATACAGTTGTAGACAACATCTCAACAAAAAAGGAAAATGGCTACCAAATAGCGGGGAAGTGGATTGGACCCTAGTGTGTAGTGTATTTGTGTACTAGAATAATTGCTATGTAAGTACCTAGAATATCGCTAGTCCATGGCCGGACAAACGGCATAAAAAAAAATGATGATAAAATAGAGGAGATATACGCTTTCAAAGTTTGTTGAGGAGATATTTTCTATCCTTGTCATGCTTATTTTCCACGGTGCGTATTATCGCGCACCGCGACACACGACACACACGAGCTCGCACCGACGCACCATGGGAAGAGACTCGTCAGTGGTAACGCGGACGCATACGGGGCGGTGCGCCGTATCCACATCACGCACCCTCATAATGTGGCTTCCCACGGTGTGTGATTTTACGGATGATACCACGCACAGCCGGTGCGTGCTACCACGCACCTTGGGAAGCCAGCTTAATGCGAAACGGATTTTGTACAGAGTGATGTCAAACTTATAAACAAATACTCACAAAAATATTCTCTTTCAGATACATTCAGTAACAAAAACGACTGAGCGGTCAGTGTCTGCCGAGATCTCGATCCTGACGAACGTCACCGACAACCAAGCTCAGTACAGATGTGAAGCAACCAACAGTGCCACTGAAATACCGTTGTTTGAAACTGTCACACTTAATGTGTATTGTAAGTATTTATATAAAGACGAGATGTGTGAATAACGAAATTCTATTGGTTTTTTAAAACACATCTCCGCTCCGCTCGTCTCGTCTCCGCTTTGCTGGAGTTTGGGCCAAAAGCCTTAACCCTTCTCATTCCAAGAAAAGGTCCGTGCTCAGTGGTACAGAAATGAGCTGAATATGCTATTATGTTAAAAGCAAGACCGTTAAACATAATTCACTATTCAATATTGACTTAGGAAACGTATTTCAGCTGGAATGTGTACCCCAGAAGATTGAGGATAGGCTGGCGACTCAGAATAACTAGTACAAATGAAACTACTAACTACGTTGTTAAAACTTTTTAACAACCGTTGCGAAACGCGGTTTCGACGTCTCGTGTATGCACACATCACTTTTCCTCATAAATGTATCTTACTAAAACTAAGCATATTATTTTGAGCTTACTATCATTAACACGACAACACACTTTATAGATTTGGCGATCACAGGTGTGATTTTCATAGAATTAAACAACTATTGTGCTCGATTTAGGTAATTTACTAAAACTAACGAATAGCACTAGCCCATCTCTTTGTGTGGGTGTCGTAAAAAGCGATTAAGGGATTCACTAGAGGATGGGCAGCAGCGTTTTCTGAGTACTTTAACAACCATACTGCGATCGCCAACCCGCTTGCTAGGCGTGGCAATTATGGCAAAACTCTCCAACGTTGTTTGGAGGAGGCCTATGTCCAGCAGTCAACGTCATTTGGCTGAATGATGATGACTAAAACTAAGCCCAGCATTTTGAGCTTAGTACCAATAATTTCACTATAATGACTAAAATGAAATTTTCTTCAACAGTCGCTCCTGAAGCTGTGAAAGTACGAGTGGAACCGGAAGAGCTTAAAGTGGGAATTGAAGCCACACTTTACTGTGATGCTGCAAGCAGCAACCCCCCCGCTACGCTGTCGTGGTGGCGAGATGGTATACCTGTACAAGGTTAGTGTTAAATAAACAAAACAAATGAAAATGTTGAAAATTTTAGTTTGTCAGTAAATTTTGACAGAAAATCTACATTATTGTCAAAATGCTCTGACATAAAACTTTACTTACCTATAAATGTAGGATATTAAGACATACTAGTTATACTATGTACTTCATTTCGTACAACGTTAGACAAAAGTGGTCCTTCAAGGGACGAATATCTTAGAATCATTTCTTCAAGTATAATTTCAGGTCATCTTGATTGACCTTTAAGATTCATAAAAGCGTAATACTGTATTGAATCCGTGCTGTGCTAAAATGGGTCCATTTTGTCTAAATTAATGGTATACTAAACAGATTATAGGGGTTTTTACAAAAATAAATGAAATCGATGTTTTATTTTAATCAAAATTGTATTTAAGTAGACACTGCCTTATATTAAAATCTTTTAGGTATTACGACAAAATTATCTAAAACAAGACCTTTACCAAAACGCTTTTATAGTGACAAATTGACCTTTGCCGGCTCACACTGACAATTTACCAACGCAATACCGTTCGCACTGTTTTGTATGTAAATCTCGTGTCAATACACATTGCTGATTTAGTCGTGCGTAGCAAATCGATTGAACAACACGACCACGTCGGGCTACTAAGTCGTGTATATGTAACTGGGCTAGTATAGGGTAACTAAAATGGTCTATAACTGCGTTGGTACCTTATTTTTGATAATTATCGTTATGACTAACCTCCGATTTCTGAATTCAGAATTCGGGATAAGCAATACTTTAAGTAGTATTTGAGTATGGGGTTTTCAAAAAAATGCTTTGAAATCCGTCATTTTTTTGACAACTCCGTACTCAAATGTTATGTATGTACCTACTGCTTATCCTAGAATTCTGAATTCAGAAATCGGAGGTAAATCTATTGCGTGATTAAAAACTAAAATAATTTAGCCCAAAACACTTAGGGTATATTTCACCAACATCATCAATAAGTAGTTCGTAACTCTTGACCAGATAAGCTAAATGTGACCTAGAAATATGACATTTATGTGTTCAATAATCTTGTCACTATCACTATTGGTATATGGTGGTGAAATGCAAACGTTAGCTATTGAAAAGTTTAAAGACCGAATTAGCTTAATGAAAAGTTAATGGTAGGTTGGTGAAATAACCCTTAATGTGTGAAATAGTTGCTTTCCCATACCTAGAGCGTACACACCTAGCCAACGAATGCAAATGAACATTCATTATTTGTTGAATTTGGCCAAAGCTTTGTTTAGAACGAATCCAGTTTTATTCGGTTTTTAGCGGTATCGAGCCACGTTTGTTGGTTAGTTGTGTATGCTGCATTAGATGATCTTCAGATTCGCTCCTTTAAAGTAATATTGTCACTAACTATAAAAGACACTGATTTACTTATGACTACACAGACAACCTATTATTTCCCCTCTCCAAGTCCATTGATCCATTGTTCCTAAATACTCAACGACTCTCTTCGATATGCAGCAGTTGATATCAAAATCCAACATCGAGCACTAAGAAGACATAATATAAAATCTAACTCCTTTCCCAGGTCTACCAATGCAGCTAAAGAAAGGCCTCCACGGAGGCACAGTATCGACGATTGAACTAAAACTGAACATCACCAAGGATCTGAACGGCGCCGTCTACACCTGTCAAGCCATGAACGAAGCGCTGCAGAGAAGCGTCCATGATGCTTTACCGCTTAAAGTTTTATGTAAGTATATTTGAGATTGGTGGAATCAGAATTTGACTATCACTAGCGTTAACGATGAAAGTTGGAACTCCAGAACTTTTTAGCCCCATCGGCCATCCGTTCTGCGAGAAATGCTTCCCGCCCACTGTCACTTCAGTTAAGCAATTCTTTGGGCTATGTCGGTCACTCTGGTTCTTCTGCGGCTCTCGTCATTGAAAATATGATCACGCAGGAAAACTCACTCTCCATCGCCCTTGCCATTGGTTGACCTTGAGCCTTCTTACTTCTTTCTCCTTCTTTCAGTGCGGTAAGTAACTGCGACTAACTTCAACTATTGTTTCTAGATGCGCCAATATTCGACGAGACAACGCCTTACACGACAGTTGGTGTAGAAAATGAGCCGCTAATTATAGTGTTACGAGCTGATGGCAACCCTGGAAGCATCACCTATACCTGGACGAAGGATGGACTACCGATCACTCAGTCCTCTTATAGTACTGGAAGTAAGTTGATTTTATGTAATACATATTTTAGATAGATAAGAGGGAAGAAGACCATAACAATTTAAAATAAAACAAGGATCCAATGGCGGTCTTATCGCTGATAGCGATATCTACCAAACAACTTTTGGATGAACTAGGAAGATGTGAAAGATGGGGCATGAACATGGGGCAGTCCGTGGTGTACTATTGCACAATTATATAGGACAGTCATGTGGTCACAAGATTATGATCATTCTTGTTCTTCTCTCATGTCGGAACGAGCTATACAAGAATAGTTCATGCCGTTGTGAAAAGATTAGCAAGTCAGCAAGGTTGGTATCGAGGCTTACTGTCCCGAGTGCGTCAGGCGTACTTAAGTAGCGTCATTCGTGGAGGCTTTTTTAATGCTCGATTATGGTTATGAGCCACAAGATCATAATAACAAGGTTATAATTATGGTCAAACAATGTAGTCACAAGGTCCAATTATAAAACCCTTAATTTGTACGCTTTATGTGTTTCCAAGCATTCCTTTGATAGTAATTGCAATTCTGCTTACTATGTTATTTAATTAAATATATTATTATACCAAATCCTACACAATTTTAATTAATTATTGTATCTTGCGTTATTGACAACGCAATACATAGGTATTGTCTGAACTAAGTATCTTGAGCTAAGTATCATCTCAAAAGATATGTTCAATTTTAATCGTAACAAAGTACCGACTTATTCTGAAAAAGATTAAACCGTTATTAATTAGAATTTCATTCAAAATAGACGAACATTCTATTCAAAGAATGGTCACACCAAATTAAAATTTAATTGAGAATGAGATGTCTAATAAATATTTTTTTCCTTTTACAGCAAAGAACTTTAGTACGACGAGACTAATTAGAATTTCTTTTAATTAACTGAACGTTTAAAAGCACTTATTATTATGTTCGTAAAACATAAAAAACAATTTGACATAGTAATTAATAATGGATAATACTTGCTTTAAATTTCCCGAAAACTAAAATCAATTAATGAATGTTATTCAAATAATTGTAAAAGCTATTCACTATTTGAAAATCGCTAATCATTATAACCTTTAAAACCAATAGCTTTATACAAACAATCTAATTCCATCAAACAGTTTGATTTAGCTCGTAAACATGCATCATTAACCTATTGATAGCCGTTCAAAAAGTCTATTTTGTGATTTAACCAACATTTAACCATTTAACATAACAATTTCCACGTTGGTCTGCAATTTAAATAATACAAACTGTATGGGAGGCTAATTATAATCGTTTCCGTACATAAAAGCCGTTGATAACAAAAGCTGTTTTGATTAACATATAAATCAAAACTGTTGACAGACCAAAATAAAATTTCTACCTTTACCAATCATGACGAGAACTATTTGTCCTAGTGCGACAATGTTATGGGCTGACAGAAATTAATTATGAACTTACTTCATTAGATATGCACTAAGTTAATCATTTCAAACATGAATAGATAGATACATAGATGAAGAATGAAAGATAAAGGTTGAAATGGTTTAGGAAACGAGCAAACGTTATTTGCTTACCATGTATGCATGCGGGCTATTGGGCTACCTAACAATGAACACAAAGGGCGTGAAAATATGTATAAAATCTAAAATGAAGTTAAACATTGTGGTAGTCGTGAAGTGAGTAATGTGTTTTGGTATAGATTTAGTCTAGGAATATTATCAAATGCCAATAATTCTCTTACTCGATATTTCGAAGTTAAGGTTATTCAATACAATTTTACCAAACAGCCTTTTTTGCGTTTTACTAACTTCACGCATTTCAATATACGATAATATTCATAGTTACCAAATTACTCGTCTAATAAATTCTTCGTTTATCTAGATGATTTTATTATTTCACTTAATATTATGTTTTGTTCTCCTAGATGACAGAATTATCTCTGAAGGCAGCATGTTGAACATGACAAGGCTGACACGTCATGATGCAGGCATCTACACTTGCGAAGCAGTGAACTCACAGGGAGCTGCTGTTGCTAACATCAGCGTTTCTGTTCATTGTAAGTATTTAAGACTTGAAATGTTTGATCTTTATTTATTTACTTTTTAGATATGTGCAATTTCTCTTTACACGCTTCGACAAAACATAAAACAGGGACATGTTTTATCATTACTGAATCAATAATTTTTAGTAACTTTGAAGTCCCACTAAGCCCTCTGCTTTCCCAAAACACTGCCATAGCTACATAATAATACCACCCAACTTCTCGCTTCCCAAACGGAATTGTTGATCAACTATTGTACGTAATGTACCGATCAAACTTGCAAAGGGTTACAAATTGAAGTATTTTGAGAACCCTCTCCTGCTAATGGAAGCTCTAAAGACATTGCAGGTTAATTACATCTTTCTTCAATGGTTAATTCGTTTAAGTCTTTCTAGCAGCGAGCAGGAAATTGAATGCTATGAAGATGTTTTATGTAGTTTATTACATTGTGACCCGGGACTTGGTTTACCTTGATTTAATAGCCTTGTCTTTATACTAAGGTATCTTATAAAAGAAGTTAATGTGAATTTCTTGCAAATTAATATAAACTTTTCTTTTCATTTATTAAGGACACGATGACATACTTATTGTTTTGTTCATAGCTGTCTTTGAAATGTTAGTAGAATACAGGATGTCCCTGGAAGTATGGATCAAATCGAATAGTGGTGTGGGCAATGTCATTTCCAAACTTTTTAGCCCTGAGAATGTCGGTGCAATTTTTTACGGTTCAAAAGTTATGACCAATTACTGTTTTTTTGTTCAATCACTTCGCATAGAAAAAAATCCTAAAAAAAAACTATTAGAGCTATCATTTTTTTTCAGGACTCTTGCTAACAGTAGGCCTTTCGTGTGGTAATACTTTTACGCTGCTAGAAAACATGTATTCAATAAGAAAAAACATGAAATGCAAAGGCTTTTTTGGTCTGGCAAAAATTTTACTCAAGTTTTTACTACTACAAGTTTTGAAATAACCTTGCCCACACCCCTGTTCGATTTGATCCATACTTCCAGGGACATTCTGTATAGTTGAAACGTAATAAGGTCAAATGAAGTACAAATTGAAGTTTTTTGTTTTCAACCAAAAACTTTGCTACGCATTCTTTTCGTAGATATTTAGCCTTAAGAGTTATGTTTTTTCCTATACCAGCAAATTTATGAAACGGCAACTATGTATCCCTTTTATAAAGGAAAATAAGCGAGACTTAATGAGACTTTTATTGCAGATCCGGCGAGCATAAAATCGGTATCTCAGCATGAAATCTCAAGTCCTAATCAAGATGCTTTACTATCTTGCACAGCTAATGGTAAGTTTAATGCATTGAGGCAATATCGTGGTTATTGCTTGTTCCAGCAGTTTGCTTATTTTATTAACAAATTAAATAAAAACATGTAAGAAGGAAGGTTCCTAACCGTTACTGTTTGTTCGTATATGTAGGCAAAACTATACAAAACATTATTTATATTATTTCCGTCACTATTGTTATATTCTATAAAGAGATTTTTAGTGTAAACTAATAAAAGATCTCGAGTTTTCCTAGCTTACAGTAAATTTTATGATTTAGAATTAGTACTGCAACGCCTATCTATTTTCAGGTAACCCCCTAACAGCTGATAACATACGCTGGGAGCGAAAAGGCTACAATATCAATCCTAACCACGTAACCTTTGAACCTAGAAACATGACCAGTACTTTACTCGTAAAAGACGCGACTAGAGAAGACGTGGGGAACTTCCAATGCGTTGTTGATAATGGTATAGGAAGTGAAGCACGACAAGATTTGATGTTGGTGGTGAAATTCAAGCCGGAGTTGGACAGTTCACCAAGCTTGATGAAGTCAGCATCTAATGTTGGACAGGTCGGGAGGTTGACTTGCAAGTAAGTAGAACTGTATTTTTATGTTATTGGTAAATATTAGGTCTTTCACTGGTAGCAGTTTTAGCGCAGAATATAAAAAGTTGCGGTGCCAGAAATGTTGATTTTTCTTTATTAATAAGGACATTTTGTACCACGTGATAAGGCAAGGATAGCCGTGCACATAACGTGATCCCCAGCTGACAAAACGCATGATATTTTTAAGTAAATCCCTAAACACAGTTCTCAACAAAATATTCAGGCGACATATTGAAAATAATTATTCATAGCTACATCTTTTGAGCTTTTTTCGAAGATCTGCTTATTCTAAAAAGGAAAAAAATTCTCAACGTAAAGGACAGTGCAAAAGGGAACTTAAGACTGAATTATTACGATCAACTAAGACGTGTACTGTCAAAAGAAAAGATATATGAATGGAAGGCTTTTCGTTGGCTTAGAATCTAGTTTGAAGTTCGTTCCATACTGATATTAAAGTAAAATATAACATAACATAATTACCAAACATTATTAAAAGCTTAGTTAGAATTACAATTTAATTAATTATGGATTAGATCAGGCAATTAGATTTAGAGCACCTGTGCCTAATAGTGCATTAAAGGATCAAAGCGATTTAAAATGTAATTTACACGTTAGTAGGTAATCCTCGACTTACATTTATGACTATTAATTATGGATCGAGGATCCAGTTTTAATACGTACGAAGTTTTATGAGCCCTGCGTTTTTCTGGCCGAGATTACAAGTTATTTTGGTCCAAGTAATAGTCCGGAATGTATTGCAAAATCTCATCTATGGACCATCAAAAACCTATTATTTTTTTCAGATGTAGATCAGCCCCCGCGCCAAACTTCACCTGGTCCAAAAACGGCGCGAAGCTCCCAGTTAACACATCAACCAAATATTTTGCGGAATACCACAAGCTGGACGCCGTCACCTACACTTCCGTTCTTCTAATCAATGACGTCAGTTCCTCCGACTATGGATCCTATGAATGTGGAGCGAGAAACGATTTGGGATTCTCTACGACATCTGTCAAGTTGGATATTACTAGTGCCCCAGGTAAGGTCTTAAACTGTACTATATAGATTATACATAGCATAACTGGTAAGTCACTTTACTCCGAAAGCTATGAACTCATGAAAAAAGAATTAGCTGTTCCATACATTTTGGCAAAATTGGTAATTTAGTATGGAACAGCTGTTTTTTTTTTCACGAGTTCAGAATATAATAAGCGTTATACAGAATGATAAGGAGAGTCAATAGTTTTAGGATGTTAAGTAACCAATCATGCTGTACATATAGTTTAGATTGTCATATACTATTCATTTCTCTAGAGCGGAAGAATGAAACCGCATGCAGTGGAATATTAATCTTATGGATTTAGTTATTATTGTGTTCAATGTGTCAACTTTCTTAACTGAAGTGTGGCATAATTACTACCATGCAGATCAATCGAAATGCGAGTTTAATCCCATCTTAACATGGTCCATTATTACACAGCGCTACCCTTCCATGCATTGGAGAGTATGTTAAACTGTGGGGCGGGTGAATATTCAAAAAACATTAACAAAAATTACGGTCGTCATTATCCTCGTCCCAAAATTAAGAATGTAGATGTTTAAAACTACAATAAGATAATGAAAACTCAAACTATATCTCTGCCGTCAAGCAATAAGACAAAAATAAAAACAATTTGTAACTACAGTACTTATAATGTCAACAACCCAGGAGAACAATGATTTGTTAAAAAAAATAGGTAATTCGAATATTCACCCGGACCCAGTTGTGATACGAATGCCTAAGACAGTACTTCACTACCACATTGCCTTGTTATTACTTCATTTAAATAAGCCACATGATGGTGATAATGGTATTTAAATTGTCAATTTTCTTCCAGATCAAGTGATATCTCTGATGGTGACGAATGTAACACATAACACAGTGACGTTACAATGGGTGCCAGGGTTCGATGGCGGTCTGCATTCTTGGTTTAGGATACGATATAGGTGAGTTTTATTGCTTTTTATTAGTACAATGTAGTTTGTGTATGTATGTGTAAGGGTTAAAAATTTTAATACACAGCATCATTATTTTAAATCGGTGTTTTTATTTTGGTTACAGCAAAATAGTTGTGGAAATAAGTTAGATTTTTGAGATTTTTATGAACTTAAACTAGGACGTTAGAACTACCAAAATGCTGTATTTTCTGTATAAAATTACCAGAAGATTAACATTTAACATAAAATCACGCCTGTATTCGCCGAAGGGTTGGGCAGAGGTGTATAGTACACCCACATTTCGCCATTATGCTTTAAGTCCCATGTAATAGGGGGCGAGCCTATTGCCATCAACCGGGCACAATTCCAGACTCAGAGCTGCTACTGAGAAATTCCACACAGAAAAACCCAATAACACTTTGTCCGACCTGGGGATCGAACCCAAGACCTCACGCTCAGCAGTCGCGCTTGCGACCACTAAACCAACGCGGTAGTCGCAGTACCAGAAGATGCAACTCTTAATTATAAACTATATCCAAACATCAGCCTCGAAGAAATCTTAAACACAAATTCTAGAATTTTATACAAACTGTTTTTTTTACAGGAGAATCTTTGAAGAATCATATAAATATGAAGACGTGGTACCCAGGAATGCGACCACATTCACCATCGGTGGCCTTGAAAGGAACACTGATTATGTCTTCTCTGTCATGGCTATCAACAAAATTGGTCAAAGCAAATACAGGCCTGATGACACTAAAGTTACTACACTAAGTAAGTATACAATTTGATATAAAACGTGTTTCGTATCTTACTTGTAAATGTTTGAATGTGTAAGAGGAAAATATGTAATTATATGCCTTACATGAGGTAATATCAAGATCGTATTAAATCGGCCTTGGAATTTTGAAGACGAGCAATGCGTAGCGCATTTCAAATTACCTTTGAAGAAAACAAACATAAGATTAGCTACCTCGTATCAAAGTCAAATTACTGATGTAAATTCAAACTAATTCAAGGTTCAAATGATAGAGTTGACTAATTAATTAACTTGAATGTCACGGTTTTAAAACCCGAGTATAAAATTGGAAAATAAAAATTTTTGGTAAAGCTAAAAAAGCTAATAAAAAGGTAATGTTTTTTTTGGTGAAGCATATTAATTTGGGGTCCCTAAAGGTGCTATACTTGGCCTAATCCAAACCAAATCTTTCCACGCTGCTCAGACATGATCCCTTCATCAATACAGTCTTCTTCGGAAGAATATAACTACAATGTGCCAGGAGTATTCATAATAACTGGCACGATAGTTGGAACAGCTCTCATACTCCTAAATGTATTGCTGATTGGATTCTGTCTTCATAAAAGGACCAATAAGAGGATCAGAGGTTTGGATTTACTTTTGGATGAATTCATTTTTGGATGTTAGATTTAAGATATATTATTTTGTGTTTTGAGATGTTTTTGGTTGCTTGTCGGTAGTTTTAAAAGTAAATAGTTTATTATGTTGTTTGTTCTCGGAATTACTTCTATGCTTTATTTCTTAAACATTTAGACCGTTTGTAGATGTATCAATGTTTTCAAAATTTACGGATGTTGCGATAAACATTCAGATTTAAATTCAAAAATAAAATGTTTCGTAGATTTGAATTTTATATGTCAAACGTGAATAAATAAAGTTATAAGCTAGAATTTCGACTAAAAGCTATTCCCATTTCCCGGTGAAATATTTAAAACATAAAACAAAAAATGTGAAGGTACTTCAATAGTAGCATTAAAAGCATATCTACTGAGACGAAAGCTCTTCAGCTTTCAGTTACAAAGAGCGACCGTGAAATTATATTACAGTCAAGGGCATCATGAAAAGTTCACTGAAATAGTAACTTCGACTTGAATTTTGTTGGAGTATATTTTTTTGTTATAACAAGTGACGGTAAGATTTTTTTAAAGCATATTTTGAGGAGTAATGGTAAATAAATGTAGCTTTATTTTTGCCTACTTTGTACGTTATACTAAAGAAAATTTTGTTTTAATCATGCTTAAGATATTTATGAGATTTGAGTTTATATTGGATTCATGATTTTGCTCAGTGTAACAAAAATAGACGGTCGACGCTTCTACAAATACGTATATTTTTTTGTTTGTACAAATTATTATTCCATTCATTTTATACAAAAATCTGTTTAACATGAACTAAATAAATATTTATTAAACCGAGCTTTGATACATGTACCGTTTATATGAGTTAACATTTGCATACCAACATGACAAAATTTATGTATATCAAAGTCGGTCTTTATTTACCTACTGACACAAAACCGAACTCATCTCAAATTATTATTCGCATTTACTTTTCTTTTGCTAATTATTTTTATTTTCTCTTCTTTCAAAGCTTCTTCTGAAGTAGGCGAGCTGAATGTAGTATCAACGGAATTCGTAGAAACTGCTGATGTATCAAAATCTGTAGTTATTTACGTATCAATCACTGGAGTCGTATTAGTATTGATAAATGCTGCCTTAGTTGCTTGTTTTGTATTGAAAAGACGTTCTAGACGTTTGAAAGGTAAGTTTTTGTATTATTTTTGCTTTTTACTGTTGTTTCTATTTTAATATTGTATTGATGTTTAAGTAGTGTTTTAAATTGTACTATTTCCACTATATCAAATCAAATAAAAAAAAAAACACAGGAACCAATACAGGCGCTTATGAAAAGTCGAATTTAGGTGCACGGTTCCAATTAGTCGTTTCCTATGGAGAAGAGCCGGCAAGAAACTCCATGGTTACTCTTTTAAAAAAAGGATATCTTTAACAACTTCAGTAAATACGGTACTATGATTTAAGATAGTGAAATCAAATCAAAAAGGTGATCTGCAAAAATAATAAAATGTCAGATATATATATTATTTTCAAAGTAATTAACCTTTTCTATTGTAGATTTATTCGGTTAGTTGATAATATTACTGGAGATGGTCAATATACTGTTGAAAAATATATTTTATTCCACCTTTTAGTTTTGACGTAATATCGGCATCTATAGCTTTTTCCACGTGTTCAAGCTTTGCGGTTGATACGTGACCTATAAATAAATGTAACAACAATATATTTTACTTGCTTCGGGCCTCGTCTGCTCCCTAAAGGACAGAACGTCTATAAATTCATACATAATAACATAATATTTTCAACAAAATTCTGCTTATTCTACCTAATTAATTCGACCTTGTTAGAATACAACCCTTCTAATTTAACAATTTCATGTAAGATGCTTGAGTTCTTGAAAATTATTAACTTGAAAAATCTCATGTTCTTTGTAAAGAACATGAGATGTAAATTAGACATTACATTTCATAAAACGTATTTGACAGCAAAAATAGGCTTTGTAAATAAACAAGACAAAAAGACAAGAATAGACTACTCTGAATAAATACCTATTGTTTATTTACAAATATATCCTGAAAACAAAATACAATTCAGACACCGTTTTTTCATAAGCTGCTTAGTGTTTGATACCTTTAAAAACTGAAATATAACCTAAAATATTCGAAAAATTAACAGTTTACTACATAACAGTACCAATAAAAGAATTGCCACAGCTAGTCATTCTTTCTCGAAGCAAAAACAAACTGTAGGCTCTGAAAAGTTTTCAATTACATCGATAAATATTAACGATATGGTAAAATCATTATCGTTCGTTTCGATACCGCAATGAGCATCATTTTATTTGTAATTATTATTGTTTTTGCTGGTATCGAGTATTTTCTGTAATGTGTTAACTTAACGTTAAGTACTACGTTTACGGATTATGTTGGCATTTTGATTTTACTTTTTGTAGTAACGGACTTAAGTAAAATTTTCATAGCAACTAGTGTATCAGATAAATCTTTTATAATCAAAAGGGAATTTACTCGATTCACTTTCACTGCTTCATCATTTAATCGATCTTCATAGAATATTTCAAAATGTTTCTAATATATCAGTGTATGGCCATCATAAAACAAGTTTTTACAGTTTTTTTTGCAGTTTTCCAACTGTAAAAGACTTTCCACTTTCCAAAACATATAAATCCATAACAGTAGTTTCATTACCAAGTATAACATTCTCATCTTCATCGTCTCCTGAATCAAAATCACCAAGTCCATAACTATTCGAAATTATTCTTCCCAGAACAAGCAGGCCAAGCCTCGAAATCAGCAACAATAGAAATGTATGCGCCATCGTCGTACAACGATACCATGACGGGAGAGACTTTAAGTTCTGTCTCTGAGAAGTCGGAAACGTATTCGCAAGACGAAGGAGTTGATGATCGGCAGCCACCACCGATACCGGAGGTGCCATCAATGCCGACCAGACATATGTTGAGCCAGGTAAGATTTTTGAGAGGTAAAAGATTTTGTGCCTTTTAGATAGTGTTGTGAAGAGAGATTGGTCTTCATAGTCCAACTATTGTAGAATAGGCAAAGTGGAAAATGAGATTTTAGAACGCAGACGCTAGCACCAGCTAAAATTAGTGCTGTCTTCGCCTAACTGCATCTTAGCATCAGCATGGCTTCAAAACGAAATTGAGTTTGATTCTCAATTAGATCAAAAAGTTGCTAATTTTATCTGTTCGAAAATGACTCAGTCATGGTCTAATTTTTGGAATTTCGTGAATAAATTGGCGTTAGATAGTACAGCTCTGCCAAATTCTATGGGAAACAGAAACATGACGCTTAAGATTATTAGCAAAATTAACCCGATTCTCAACTTTTCCCAACAGACAACAGACGCTTTCCTAATGGATGACCAGGGTCTCGTCATCCCACCTCCACTAGACTACCCACCTCCTAACTACGCGGTGTACGACGGTGATCATGCCAGGACTCTGCCGCATCCTCACAGGCATAAGGACATTAGTGGACATAGTACGCTGGGAAGAAGTGCTGGTAAGTAAAATTTCCATAAATATTGAGATTTTTTCATAGCATCTAAGCATCGTTGGTTGTCTGGTTTTGTCATTATTTCTATACTACTTATTCCCAAAGTTAACATTTTCAAATGACACTTCATTCATTATTAAATCTGATGCATTCGGTAGAAAGAAAGCTATGGAAAATTTTGCATTATCCTCTTCATTGCCTTCAACATTTTCTCAATCTTCAGCAACTTTATCACCGTATGGCAGTCTACTGATTGATTTTGACCCTTCCCTTTTATCGTGTCACTCATCACATGTCACATTTTATTTTTGTAACAGGTAAACAGAACTACGTGCCAGCCCCAAGTCCAATGCCTCCGATGGATGGTTCATACTACAACATGGCATCAGACCGGTACTTATCCTACCCACCACTGATTGGAGAATATTTGCAACAGGTAAGAATTTACATCCTAATACGCTAAGACCTAAAAATGAAGATTTTACTGTGTGCGTTACAATTTAAAAATATAAAATCTAAATCTGGTACACACATTGTACTCAATCAGTAATCCCCAAAGGTGTTCTCTTATTACAGTAATCTTTACACCCAAATTCCGCGCCTCGTATTTAGTCCTGTCATAGGTAGCGAGCCTATTGTCATTTTTCGGGTACAATATTATGGTGTCAGCTTCGACGCCTCTTCCGACTCGCCCGGAATGGGAATAATTATATTCTTAATTCGTCCCCACGTTATAAGAAATCTGCTGTGTTTGACTAAACAGACTAAAACTAATATTGGTTTTAATCACCTCTTAGTTTATTCAGAGAGGTATCCCATGTAGTTTTCTTTAGGATATGTGATTTTATTGAAGTAATGTGTGCAGTATTCAAAGCGTGACCTTTGATCCTACATTTCTTTTATAAATATCATAATCACGGTATTAACATTCTCTAAATTCTATCCACCTTACCAATAACAAAACAAAGATCTTAACAATGTATCTTTCCACCCAGCAACAAGGCCGCACCCCGACTCCCCCGCAGCAGTACGGTGGCCAGCCTCTTCCGAAGCCCCACCTGATGAACGGAGGTCTCCCTGCTGGGTCCCCGTCACACATGGCCAGCCCGCCGCATAGTTATGGGCTTGATGGTAAGTGAAGCTTATGCTTTGTCTGTTTTGTAATGAATTCAATCGACTTTCTGCACTTTCCCATAAACTTCCTTGGTTTCATTGTTGTTAAAATTAATAAGCCCACATATTAATTCGTTGTAGAACATTCCAAATTTTAAACTTATGGTTTAGTAGATGACGCCCGCAGCTTTGTTCGCGTGGTATGTCGATAAAAGTACCTATGTCCTTCTTCAGGTTTCAGACTATCTCTGTACCAAGTTTTATCAAAATTGGTTCTGTAGTTTAGTCGTAAAGTAACAAACAGACGGACAAACTCACTTTCGCATTTACAGTAATGGTGTGGATTGGTCCAATCATTGAGTAGACCTTATCAGCTAAACTTTCAATTAGAATAAAGTTACAATCGCTAGCTTTGCTTCTTCTACAGTCTTAATAGGTTTAAATATACAGGGTGTATCCAAATTCGTGTAGTTTCTTCAAACCGCGTGATCTGCTAGTAACACAGATTGATTCTGCCCATGTTTTTTTCACAATCTACAAAAAGTTTTAAAAAAACATGGTAGTCTATTTCTGAGTCATTTTAGCATTTCGAGTTAACTGATTACGCGGAGCGATATCGTGCTAGTAATGTCATATAATGGCATCGAAATATTCTATTACGTTTTGTTCATTTTCTTTCCTTTTGTTTGTTTAGATATTACCACTTACCACTACCGCAGGAAAAAACTGTTTATTTTAGCCTTTCTAATTTCGATGCTTTGTCAATCTATACCAGTAATAGATCATGTCGTTTTAAGGAAATACACTAATTCGTTTAAATCTTGTATATGTGTCCTTCTTTCTAGAATTTTCTCAGCCTTTTATAGAGAACCGGTTAGTTTTGAAAGAGCTCAGATACATTAAACAATAAAGAATTCTATTTATAGACAGACAATCAGCTGGTGGCACTCTAAGGCGACAGAGGATGGACAAGATGGCTGCCGTACCACCCCCTGATGTCACTGTACTGCATCAGGGTAACTGCACACAGGTAAAACAATAAACCATTTATTTAGTAGTAGAGTTTCTTTTGAAAGAGATGATGTAAAGTAAATGATGAGGCTGACAGGGAAGAATGGAAGAGAAAAACATATTGCGACGGACTCCAAGTAACTTGGGAACAGAGCAGGAAGAAGTATAAGAAGACTCCTTTTGAATGAAGTAGTCCGGGGGAGTACTACCACCATATATATTTCTACCGCCAAGCAGCAATGCTGTGTTCTGGTTTGAAGGGTGCCAGTGAAATTGCAGGCACGTGAGATTTTTCAACTTTGTCTGTAAGGTTGGTAGTATCAGCAATCCTCTTGGTAATGTAGGTGTCGATAGGCCTGCCAGGGTTGCGGAATTTATTCGAAAGAGTTACCGCGGCCCTGGAACGCAAAGGGCATTAGAAGGAACACGGATGGGTTTTAGTCAGTAAGAGTCTGACACTCCCTTCCGCTCCGCCCAGAGCGGAAGGAGTCATATGATGATTTCCAATGCATAAAAAAAAAAGTGTCCATAGGCATTAGCCACTTTCAAACCTATAAAATATAAATCTGTAAGGGTTCTGTGTTTCTTTTTTCATCTCGAGTTACGTGATCCTGATCACGCCTGTATTCCCCCAAGGGTTGGCCAGAGGTGTATATACACCCACATTTCGCCATATGTTTAAGTCCCATGTAACTGGGGGCGAGCCTATTGCAATTAACCGAGCACAAAACGGGGTGCTACTGAAAAATTCCACACGGACAAATTCAATAACAAGGCCCGATCTGGAGATCTGACCAAGGACTTCAAACTCAGTATTCGCGCTTGCGACCGCTAGACCAACGAGGCAACCTGGCGTGATGATATGCTGTGTGGAACCCTGATCAGAATAACAATGACTTTCATCTATCATACATGTTTATCTAAAGATATCTAGGAAGATATGGGTTGCCTAATTATTTCCTCAGCATGAATAAAAAAATGTCTAATACTATGGCAAACAGCGATTTCTACCCCTTTGATTCCTTTCATGTATTTCATCTCAATTAGAATATTTCTATTATAACCAGATGGGCATGAACGATCTCATAATTTCAGATTAATTAACAACAAAACTCTTATTTCAAACTTCAAAATTCCAATCTTGGAGAAGTTTTCAATGGATTCGAGTAAAATCGTAACTTTTTCTCAAAACTTCGTCATTTTACGCCCAAAACGTAATTGTGTAAATGCCGTAAGAAATGGACGTGACTCAAATTCTATTGGGCTTAATTGAATTAGACTATTTAGTTGGTATATTATGTGATTTTTGATTCTGAGTACCAAAGTCTTCGTCTACCAACAGTATTTTGCCGTCTGGCCTGAAATTGTCTTTCAAAATATTTCAACTTTTTTTCTAAAACGTTGCCTTCTTGTCTTAGGAATGGTACCTTTGTATGGGCATCTAAGCTAACTAACTAAGGAACTGCATTCTAAATGGGCAACACACTCGTAATCGCTATGGCTTTGATTTTGATAGGTCAACAATTTCCATAGCAACGTATGTATGAACAGTCCGACTTCTCCAAAACTATGTACCACGCAATGAATATTGTTGTATTATCAAAATCAAAGCCATAGCGATTGCGAGTGTTGTGTGCAATTAGGATGCTGGTTCTAGTCCCTGACATAACTGTATACTTAGTCCCCTCATTTTTTTTTTCATCAGCTTGTTAAAAAATATTTCTAACAGCCTCTTATGTTTCAGCACCTAGTCCAAACACCAGCGCCGAAGCAACCCCAGTCCATCCTCAAGGACCCATCTCGCCACAAATATGGCAACCAGTACGGTAGCCCCATATCGTCGAGCACGCCACAAAACTCAAGTCAGATCCTAACAGTACAGAATCTCACTTCCGATGTCCCTCAGTACGGGACCATCAAAAAAGAAAACAAAAAACAAAACGTCACTATCGACGAATCTTTTAACAAAAGAAGTGAGACCCACGTAGTCTAAAATGAACACAAAAAACTACAAAGTGAAGACTAAAACACTAAAGTGTAACTAAAAATGTAAAGTGAAAACTAAAACTGTAAAGTCGGCTATGAGTGTTAAACTGCAAAGTGAAGTGGTGTAAATAAATGGACTAGATAAAATTGTAGATAGATTTAAAATAATTGAATGTGATACAAGAACGAACGATTAGTGTCCATCGCGTAGATAGATATGACAATGTTGCCTAAATTAGAATTTGGGCTAGTCGGGTTGTATTAAAAATGTTCGACTGACTTATCAATATTGTAATAGGTAATACGTCCAAAAGATAGGCGAACAAAAAATATGATTTATTCAATGTCCAATTGTAAAATCATTTTAGATAATACATTTAGATGGTAAATGTACGATTTTATTCTTTTTAATTTCGTTTAAAGGCTGGATCTTGTGTTGTTCGACAATTTGGTGTTAGATTCGTTCTTTGGACTTTGCTAAAATATAAAAAAATAAGAAAGTATTATTAAAAAAAAAATTACTTCAAGATTAAAAGTTACATTTGACGCGTCTCTGTTTTTACTGACGAATTTTATGTCATTTTAAACTTGAAAACTATCAAAATGTCTTTATTTCGGACTAAATTATGAAAAGAAATAATATTTTTGAGTTGTTTTTTGCATAATTTAGATAACAACTTCTACAAATTGTCGAACAAAGTACTTATATGTGAATCCAAATTTTTATTGATTCCATAAAAGGATCTCTCTTAATTAAGTTTTTAAGATAATTATGATTGTTATAAAATACGATTTTTGAAAAAATACAAGAAATTATTAAATCGGGAAAAATTTAGAATTTTATCCTGTCATCGTTTTTTAATTAAAATTATTCTCTAGAAAATGTTAAATACATTTTTATTGTTGAAAATGGTTTTCGAAACTTAAAAAGTTGTTCCTGACGATTTTTTCTCATTGATTTGAGATTTTTCTATAAATTACATTTTGTATTTACATTTTCTTTTTGTACGTTTACATTTTTTTCTGAAATTATGTCTGAAAACTTTTCAATTAAATATACAACTATAATAAAAGACCCCATTACGTAATGTGTCAAATATTGAACGACTGTCATTTATAAACTGTAAATTGTAATTTTATACAAAAAATAACTGTATACATATTTACAGTTCTTATTATTATTTTGTAAATTTTTACTGGTAAGTTACTTTTTCTCTGCATTTTTACGATGTAAATAAGAAAAAATAATAATACTCAAAGCGCGAACTGACAATAAAAATAAGTTCAATTAATTTTAATTTATGTCCATCTTGTTTCTATGTAAATAATATATGTACCTAATTGTATTTTTTTACATTAATAGCATTTCAGCCCCAAAATTTAATCGGTCATAATACACATGCCAAAGTTTTATTAATTTTATACTTTAAGTTATTAAGATACTTAATTATTTTCTATTATATATTTCTTTACATCGAAGTTGTAACAATTGCAATGATTTTCACAAAAATTTCGACTGATTGTCGATTTCTTTTCATTATTTCTTCAAATTTGAAATTCCATCCAATGACAAAATACGATTTTATATTTACGAAAAAGTCTATTGTTACATTTCGAATAAAAATAAAAACCTAATAATAATTTCTTTTGTTTTATTTTTCGTTCCTTTTATTTCCTATATTTTCCTTTCTTACATGAAAATTCCAATTATTAAAACATATCAAACGAAAAAAGAAACATTTTGTTTTGTCTAATTTTTTGTGTTCAAAATGTACGAACTGAAAATGTGCCAAAGCATTCTTTTTTTCGCGACTAACTAACCATTTAGATAATAAAAATTAGCTGGGTTGACGTCCTTCTACATTTAAGTAAATTTAGTGAAATATTAAAACCGTGCCTTATACTTTTACGCCATTTTGAGAATAAAATATCACTTTAAATATTGCCAATTTAGTATAAAGAATATAAAAACGAACTTTTTAGTAATAAGTGCATTCTTTTCATTACATTTATCTTGAATTTTGATCATTAAAACATCGAGGCTTTGCGTTCTTAATAAATTTTGATAAAAAATAAGTGTAGTGACTTTTACCACATTTTTTTTTAGTTTTTACCTATTCTCGAAGTTTTCTTTACATAATGAAGGCCTCTTGTAAAAATGTTTTACATCATAATTCCGTTGCCAATTATTGTTGCTGTTTTTTCTTGATTTTATTACAAAAATATGAGCTTGTCATTTAGTGGTAAGTGCTAATCGAATGTTCAAAACATATTGTCAATACGAATAAGATAACTAAAATAATTAATTAATTAAACAAGTCAATGTTAAAACTTCGGTAATAATCGTCAGTTTAATAATTATGAAAAAGATGTGGTTCTTCATTATTATGTACCTATGCATTTTTTTTATTATTTTTAAAATATCATTTAAAACATAATTTTAAATGTATTCATTATTTTAAATATATACATTATTTTCACGTTTTGAACCAATCCACATCTTTGACAAAAAGTATTTTCTAATTATTTAATATTGTTAAATAAATTATTATTAATCTCTAAAAGGCTTTACCAACTTGTTTATACGAAAAGTATAATTTTTTACATAATTATTTAACAAAAAAAATTACTACCAATTTTTTTACCGTTTTTTTTTATATAAACGGGTTGGTAAAACCGTATTTCAGATTACGATAACTTCATCTTCAGCGATCATTGTAAAATAAGCCCAATCGATAAAATTATAAGGTTGTAAATTGTTCTGTAATTCCAAAAAAAAAATGTGACTTTGATATTACGTACTTACATAAAGCTCATTTGTGTAATCAGCATAAAATTGAATTAAAGCGTATATGTTAAAAACAATCTTTTAATTATTAATTTTATCCTATATTCACAAATACATGATGAAAGAAAAAAAAAGGTCACTTCTTAGGGCATTTAGATTCGTGCCCGCGTACATGTGCCTGAATATCAACTTTTCATACTGTGTTTGTTATGTTACGTGAAACACGCATAAAAGGTGAATTACGAGCGCCACGCATGCGGATGAGGCACGCACGCGGGCACAAATCCACGTGCCCAAAAGCCGTTAAGATGCACTTTCACTAGTGATTAAAATCAATATAGTAGTATCTACGGCAAGACTAGCGGAAATTGTATCCAGTGATTTTTCAGCAGCCTTTGCTTCACTGCGTTCGGCAATTATTATTGTCGCCGAGCAATTGTGTTTTAAAAATTGGCCATTTTTTAAACGATTAACACTACGACACATTGCATTGGTACACAATAGGAAACAAAATTAAAGGTAAAGACAGTCTGTAGACCTAGCAGAAGATTGTGACTTATAGTAGATAGATAGAATATACTTTATTGTACACCAAAATTGTAATACAGCTTTTATACAATAACATACATTGAAGGGTACAATGGCGGGCTTATCGCTAAAAGCGATATCTACCAGACAACTTTTGGATGAACTGGAAGACAATGAATAAGATAGCGGGGGTAGTCTCTGGTGTACTGCTGCAAAATATATACTACACGCAGTACATAGACATAATATTTACATATAAAATTATATATATATAGTAACGTAAACGTAACTTTAATATGAGTGAATTTTGAATTTGAAATAGGTAGGTACTAGTTTCGCAAATAATATTTAATTAAATTGAAAACTTTATTCCATGTATGATACAAATTGTGCTTGTCGCATAAATCTAAACCAAAATGATGTAGGATAGCTGTATTTCCAATGCAAAATTCATTCACATTAACGTTACGTTACTATACATCAAATCAGAAGTTAAAGTTTGAAGTTAACCAAATGTTGCAAATCGCAACAAAACCCAAAATTTTGTCAGTTTTCATATATATGGTATGGTATATAATTAAGTTACGGGTAAAGGCCGAATGGCAGTTACACCTAGGTTTGCCCGGGTACAACTAGGTGCAATCAGTAGCAGTTAGGAAGAACTAGGTGTAGCTTAAGTCGACGGAGCCCCGCTGAGCGGGGCTCCTATTTCTGTCTGCAGGTTTTAAAGTAACCTAACACGAAGGGGATGACGGGGGCTTCGCTCGTTCACTCTAGCCTCCGTCAACCCCTTCGAACCGAACCTATCCATGTCGGGATTCCCCTTGAGCACCGGTGTGCGGGTATACCTAGTTCTACTCGCTATGATGAAGGGTAAACCTAGTTCTAACCGAAGATAAGTAGGATACATCTAAGTTTAACCGCATGTGGCCGGCTGCACCTAGTTGTACCCGGGTAAACCTAGGTGTACCCGCCATTCGGGCTTTACCCGTAACATATATACTATGGTATGGTTATCCTACTTCAATACGTTTCAGATTAGTAACACTATATCTCTTCTATATCCAAAACTATTTATCAATGCAACCTAAATATAGGTCGATAACTAACTTGATTACAACGCTCCCAGCCCCACAACATGCTGCTCAACATCCGTAATTCATACAAAACAGATGATCCTTTACCGAGACTACATAAATCTGAAATACGGAGTATGTCGGAATCGGAAAATGGAGAATTATAATTTCAGAAAGCCAGGGGAATTACTCCTGTTAATTCGGAAGTGTAAATCCGTGCCTAATATGCTAAATACAGGTCTACCGTCAAATGCAGATCTCTGTGACGTGTGGTCCAAGTTATGAGCGGAACAGTGGAGTGATAACCTAGCGGTGTAAGGGTGCTTTTCCACCAGAGATGTGCTACGCAAAGTTGCTATGGATGTGTTTGATATCCACCAATCATATTCATTGGTCCACATAGCATAGCACTGATGGAAACTGATTCAACTAAGCTATGTTTTTTATATCGAAGGATATGTGATGTGGATGCGTGCTATGGATGCGAGCTGTGGATGCGTGCTATGGATAGTCGCGAGTGGTGTAGCTATGCCGCGGCTCCCCGTGCCTTCCCTTTTGTCGATACGTCACATACCTCGAGATGCGCATCTTCTTCGCACAGCTACATAGCTTAGCATCAGTGAAAACGGTCACATAGTTTCGTAGTTTAGCTTTAACATTTTCGCAGCGTAGCTGCATAGCACATTTCTGGTTAGAAGGCACCCTAACGCTTGCTTTATATGCAGAAGGGTCTCAGCTCGATTACAGCCCGTACTTCTGACTTTTTGAATTCAATTGTGCTGAATTCTATCATCACTCAATCATCATCATAGTGGTAACCGTGAAGGAAAACATCTTTAGAAAACCTGCATACCTGAGAGGGCTCCAAAAAGTGTTCGATAGTGCTTCCAGTTTGCAAATCCGCAACATCACAGCGCTGCGTGGTGGACTACTTCCATTCTCAAAAGAGGCCTGTACCTAGTGGAGTGAGTATACATTTAAGATAAGACCAGAAAAGAGATCCGTAGAAGAAGTGGAGTCGACAATATGTTCAGAATAAGCCAACAAACGTGAGCTGGTCATGTTTATCAATGAACCGACGGCGGTTGAAGTCGACGTGCCGTTAAATTAAGTAATCAATCGTCAAATGTAGCGCATGACTCATACAGCCAGCCTGATGGGGTAGACTGGATTTCGAAGTCAGTATTTTGGCAATGGCTCGTAGAGGCCAATGTCCAGCAGTTGACTGCGATAGGTATCACCGCCCCTCATGAACATGGCAGGAGGACGCGCTGATGAGGGCGCCCTGAATTCAAAGACGTAGGCCAAATAATTGGGTTATTTAACCAGTCGGGAGTTGATCTTACCTTTTGTGCCCTTGTCATAATACGGCCGGTGCCATATTCAATAGAGAAACCTAGGTACGGCTTCCGTTACTATTCTCTGACTATGCGAAGCACAGCAACACAATCTAAGTTTTTAAACTGACATGGTCACTAACACAATCTTTAGAGGTTAAAACGGGATATTTACCATGTTTATTATTTGTTTATCAAATAATAAACATGGTAAATATCCCGTTTTAACCTCTAAAGACAGCAACACAATGTTACTATACTTAATATTGATATTCTTGTATCCCGGCTGAGCCAGTCTATTTCTAAGCTTTACCACATAAAACCGTCAAAAGCTAGCATAACTGGATCGCCAAGAGTTTCGTCGTTTTCTCAGAGAATGAGCGTGACTTTTTTTTTTTTTAAACCTTGCCCCACACTAAGATTTCTCTTGTATCGTGGGTGCGTTTACAGACACAAATCTCACAAACAAACGCCCAGACCTGAAACAACCATCTGTAGGCCATACAAATTTTTGTTCCGTGTGGGAATCGAACCCACGACCCGTGGTGCAGAAGCCAATCGCTTAGCCACTGCACCAAACGTGTCGTCAATTTTTATACTTAAATGTAAACAATATAATTTGGATGGCGGATTTCCGAGCCTAGTCCCTGCGAGGTTTGTGTGTGAACGCACCCATGAAAGAAATTACCATCTACTTTGGTTAACCCCTTTTTTTTTTTTTTTTTTTTTTATCGTGGGAAAATCCTCATGGATACCCTTCGCCTGGGGAAGGCGAAGGGTTATGCCGGACTCTTACCGGCTAAAAACCCACGGTGTTCCTACTCCTGACCCTTGGCCGGGGTCACGGGATTCGCAGCTGCATGCACCGCAACCCCGGCAGGCCTCGGTCCGCCAGCCCCTGGCGGACCTCTCCTTCTGTGGGGCCTTGCCCCACGTCCTCCTGAGAGGCGCGCACGGAACACATGCGCGCCGCCTTCTCGGGCCTGTTACTGGTCGGGCGACGGGTCCCCTAACCCGTCGCCCGCAGGCCACACACTAGGGTGGCCGGAGATCGTCGCGCGCCCTCCGGCGGCGCCCGGTGCGTCTGGCGCGGGAAGGGAGAGTGGCCGTCGCCTCTCTCTCCCTCTCCGCTCCCTCCTTGGTCGCCATCACCACCTCGCAAAAGGAGGTGACGGCTTCCCACGCACTCTCGCTCCCGACCATGGACAGAACCACGGCCGGAAGCGAGAGGTCACCACCGATCGCCGCGACTAGTTCACGGCGCTGCGTCGCCCACGCACGGCACTCCTGCAACGTGTGCAGCGCCGTGTCTTCCGGGCAGTCGACGCAGTGGTGACATCCGGGCGTCTGCTCCCGGCCTATGCGACACAGGTACTTCCCGAAACATCCATGTCCCGAAAGCACCTGCGTCAGCCGGAAGCTGAGGGCGCCATGCCGCCTCTCCAGCCACTCCTCCATAACGGGTCTTACCGCCGCTATTGCGGCGTGCCCTGCGCTGGGTTGCGCAAGTCGTTCTCTCCACTCGGCCACTAGGATCTGGCGGAGCTCACTCCGCTCAGGCGCCTCCTCGCGCTGACGATATCTCAGCGCGAGGGCACTTTGGTTAACCCCTGCATTCTGTCCAACATGCAATCATGCTTAACATGGCTGGGAATAGGCTAGGCAGAATCCAGTCTAACTAGATACGGCTGCATACCAGTATTTTACACGGAGCGACTGCCATCAGACCTCCGCAACACAGTTACTGGGCAATACTCAGACTTTCGGGCTTTTTGACTACCCGTAACGACTGTCATAGGTATTCGTATGACACCGAGACCGATAAGTTAACATGCTCTCCGAGGCACGTAGGGGTCTCGATGTGTAACGAATGGTCACCCATCCACGGGCTGACCGCGGCAAGCGCAGCTTAACATTGCAAATCATATGATCAGCGCGGTTGTTAATTAACCACGAGCTCCTCTTCTCTGGTTAACCCCATTAAAGAAAAAAAAACAATGACGTCATACTGTTTGAATGACAAACTAAAAATCTTCATTTGTATAAAGTACTAGCTACCATGCGTTGCAATGCCACGTAAAGAAAAAAGTGTTTGGTTTTAAAAACTGTTTATTGAAGTGCGTACTGTGTATCCAAAACACAATATTTTTGATTTGAGGGGACCCGAATTTACCGTACCGAGACGGGACGAACATCGAATGTTTGACAGGTAGGAACAGTTTGTATGGCAATTTTTTTTTTGTTTTTACTGTTTTCCTCGCAACTTTTCCATATTTTGTCACCACTTAAACCTTCCCTGGACTTCCACAAATATTTCAAAACCATAATTAGCCAAATCGGACCAGCCGTTCTCGAGTTTTAGCGAGACTAACGAACAGCAATTCATTTTTATACAGTATGTATACAAGGTAAGTCGGAAAGAGGGTACTAATCCGCAGGCCACTTAAAGTATCACTGATGACTGTCTTAAAGCAAGTGTTAAAATTTTAAAATTCGGTAATCTTTCTTTCAAGGCAAAATTATTTTTATTTTTGTTTTTTCAAAAATTCTTCATCCCTGCTTTAATTACAAATTCAGAAAATGGTGCTTCTAAACAAGACCCCACTTATGATCTAAAATGTAAACACAGCTGATCATAACTGGGGATAGATCGATTTTAGAGCTTTTTTTTGAGATCTTTGATCTCCTATTTCTTTTAAACTATTGACTTTTGGAAAAAGTTGTAGAACAAAGGTTATTCATTATCATGGGTACTTTAAGCCCCTTTCGGATTAGTACCCCCTTTCTGACTAACCTTGTATATAGATATAGATGTATGACTGATTCATAAACCAGGCTATTTAAACATCATAATTATAAAACGGTCCCTAAGGCGTTTTAGATAACGCTTTCAATTTATTCAGTCAGGAGTTATAATTTCAATCTATATTATTTGCTGATTAGGATTAGCTCGGCTTTATCTACAAAAGGATTTCGGCCTGAATTCAAAGACGTAGGCCAAATAATTGGGTTACCAGTCGGGAGTTGATCACAACTGAGTTATTTTTACAAAACAATTTATTGACGTGCACTGTAGAACATGGGTTCTAGAAAGTCCGCTTTGATGAACGGGTTAACCATAGAAAACATGAAGTTTTGTTCTGTCGTGTATAACATAATCAACCTGGAAAATCGATTGGTGATCACGTAAGTATTCACTAACCCCAAAGAAGAATGCTGCCTGACGCTATTGAAATAATTTCGAAGTCGCCTCTTATGGCACTGACAGACACAGCATACGCTGAAAATTACAAGTAACGATATTGTTTCTCGTATTTTCGAAAATCCGATGTCTTTAATTTCAGTTTTTTAAAGAAATATCCCAGAACAGTTTGTCCTTGCCCTTTTATTCAGAATGTAACGTTCAAAAGCCGCTTGCAAGTATACCAATGAGGTAGAAAATATTTTCCATTTATATCAGACTAGCTTTTGCTCGCGGCTTTGCTCCCGTTAATTTACGGATCCCTAATTTTTTGATCCCAAAATATAGCCTATAGCACTCAGGGATAACGTAGCTTCCTATTGGTGAAAAAATTTTTGAAATCGGATGAGTAATTTCGGAGATTACCTCCTACATACAAACAAACAAACAAACAAATTCTACCTCTTTATAATATTAGTATAGATATAGATATCTACTCTTGCACGCGGTTTTACTCAAATTCTAGAGGAACTACGAGTACTTTATGTATCCCCCTGATGAAAATATACTATGACCTAATCCAGGTCATGTTCTACCTGTGTACCAAATTTTATCAAAACACGTTAAGGTGTCGAAAAAAAATTAACGTAATCACGATAGTGAAATAATAACGAGAAGTAGAACCAGGATAATACACGTCCACCACCTTCGGCCTCGTCACTCAGCTTCTCGCAGCCGCCCGAATCCAAGCCCCACCGGGAGTGCTGTGACACCGGCCGCCGCAGTGGCGTCGAGCTCGAGTGACGAGTATTTCTCTCCGCCAACGTCACCACCACCTGCACGCCAGCGGGCCGCATGGGATATCCTACCCTAACTTCCTAACTATTCCTAACTATAACTGGTAACTATAACTATAATAATAAATGCGAAAGTAAGTTTGTTTGTTTGTTACGTTTTCATGCCTAAACCACTGAACCGATCATCCTGAAATTTTGCATAAACGTTGTCAGGTGTACAGAAACGGAGATAACCTTTCATTCCGAAAAAAAGTACTGTTCCCGAGGAAAACAACAATAACGTTCATAGATGGCGTTACGTGTCTTTCGAATCAAGATTTAATTATATTATTATAGAAACTTTAGTACCTAGTGTGTTAAGAGTTTTTTGAGCTTAATTAACGAGAGCGAAGCTGCGGGCAAAAGCTAGTATTTCATATTAACAAAAATCTTTATCGAACTCACAAACATCCAAATTTTCGCGTTTATAATATTAGTATGATGAATAGTTTTTTCATAATCGCTTCCGCTCCTATGTTGGGCCATTGACAGCAATACGTATGAGTTCAGTGGCATATTGATATGTTAATGGTAGCGTACACGGAGCGATAGCGGGTGGAGCTCGCTTTTATGTCTGTTTTATAGCTAAGTATACGGCACTGGGACACAGGTAATATGCTGCGAAAACTTAAATTCTATGGAGATGCATTAATAGGAAGTTGAAGAGTTTTACGAAATTGTGTAATTCTTTAAAACTACATGATCCACTAATGGTATGGATTTACCCTGCACGAAATTTAGGTTGATTAAAAAAAACTATTTTTTGCTTGCATTATCGGCACGGCAACACAGCTGGCGGGCGCGACTAGCGCGATATCGCTCTTTGCAGTCAGTTGACTCGGGGCGCTAAAATGACTAAGAAACAAAACAAAATAGTGTACCTACACATTTTTTTTAATCTTCTTGCCATTTAGTGTTAATCTGTCACCAGGAGATCACACAGTTTGAAGGAATTACACGAATTCGTTTACACTCTCTATACGAAAATGGGGCATTAAACCGCGGGCCACAAAATACCACTTTTTTTTTTTTTTATAAAAACGTTGTCCCACACTAAGATTTCTCTTGTATCGTGGGTGCGTTTACAGACACAAATCTCACAAACAAACGCCCAGACCCGAAATAACCATCTGTAGGCCATACAAATTTTTGTTCCGTGTGGGAATCGAATCCACGACCCGTGGCGCAGAAGCCAATCGCTTAGCCACTGCACCAAACGTGTCGTCATCACTGATAACTAGAGATCGGATATTCGGATGCATATTCACCTAAACTTGCGATATTGGCTAATATGGAACGCGCTTTTGTATCGAAAAAATCCTGCGGTTCCGGGACAAGTATTTTAATTTATGTTTTTTTTAGGTTCATCTAACACACACCACTCCTCTTCTTACACTCTACATACACACATATTTGCATCGGGGGTTAAACATTAATTTTAAATAATTATGCACTCCAAAAATCCCAGGTTTTTTTTTAATAAACCATTTTAAGGAGTCGCTTCCATACTACACTCGACTAATTATGCATTCCCAGTGTTCCTGGAACGACGGGTTTTTTTACAAAAAAAAATATATTTTTAGAAGCCGCTTCCATAATTTCCCCTCATACTTATAATACGATTAAATTTTTTCTGTGTGTTCTATTTTATTTTATTTTTATTCTGTTTTTATGTAAAATTATGGATTTTTATTATCTGCAATAAATAAATTGAATTGAATAATTTCGTAGGTAAAAATTCACTTTAGGTAAATTTGCATTAGAATATCCGATCCCTAGTGATAACTGTTCTACAGCAATATGGTATTTGGAAACGAAAAATTACTGCGGGGAAATGAATAAAAAAAAAAGAATATGCAACAATTTCATATTATTTTATAGAAAGTATAAAAAGAATACGGTATGTAGAAAAATAAATAAAATTGATGGAAAAATAGAGGAGATACACGCTTTTGAAGTTAGTTGACGAGGCATTGTCTGTCCTTGTCACGAGAAACGGATATTGTACAGAGTGATGTAAAGTCACTATGAAGTTTTGAGAAATGACGTCATATAATAGTAGTAAACGCTGTCCATCCAGAACAAACTTTTATTATATAAACAAGTCCTTATGCCAGTGTGGACTTATGGTATACAGCTGTGGGGCTGCACCAAACAGACTAATATATTAAGTATACAACGGTTTCAGAACAAGGTACTGAGGGAAATGGTAAATGCGCCTTGGTACCGGTAAACCGGGGTTACTTTCAAATACAGGGGCGACATTGATAGTTACTAAACATTTTGCATTTGGTTAAATATCTGTGTGAAAATGGAACTTGTGCATTTTAATTTAATATTGTAGGGAACGTTGACAGTTTTCCTATTTTACCATTCAGTATAGAGGTGTCTGCGATGTTAGATGGCGATGATAAAAAATATTAAATGACACCCCTGAATATGTAAAAAAAACGAGTTTTAGATTTTTCGATTGGGGCTACTTTGAAATTCAATGATAGAACAGAGATCATCAAAGTAGAAGCTCTACGGTCCAAGTTTGATAAGGAACATTTCTCCTTTTTGCTATCGAAAACTGTGCTCTATAGTTTTTTTTATCTAGTCTATGTGATTTTATATATCTCAGTTAATTGAGTCTACATAAAATATTTTTGATGTAGCAGCTAAAAGCGAAAATAAATAAGATACAAACACATGAAGCTCAAAAAATTGATCAAAGTAACCCCGTTCTACGGTACGTAAGGAATGACGATCTTCATCGGGACCTTAAAGTAGAATTCGTCGATAAAGTAATTAGAATGTATGCAGAAGCTCACGAACGTAGACTTCATCGTCATGTGAACGTCGAGGCAATCCAGCTTCTGGACCACACGAACATAGTGAGAAGACTCAAGAACAAAACCGTTCGAGCTAGTGTTTAGTGATAGTGAATAAGTATAATGTAGTACAATTGCTACACATAAAGAACACATGAACAAAGTGTCTTCGCCTTAATATAGACAATAAGAAAAGTGCTATTGGACACATTCTTAGTAAAATACAATTTAACAGTTTAAGTTATAAATAAATTACTCATTAGCCTAATTATAAGGCTAGATTGTAATAAGATTAGGGCGCATCGTCATGAAGCGCATTAAGAAAGGAAAAAATAAATAAAATATAATAGTAGTGTTGTGTGAACAATTTTAAATAGTTTATAACTTGGGCATTTTATTAAATATTTCATTGATTTTTTCAATGTTGCTTATTATTTTTGTAACAATTAGGAGATAATAAAAAATGGTCTTTGATCGGAATTCGTTAAGGTACTTGTATTTCGATGCAAAAAAATGTTATTTCTCTTACAGATCGACAACTTCAGGGCGTTTGTACAACGCCGCCGTCACCGAGAACGAGATAACGTTGCCAGCCTGGTGGAGTTAAAGACTAAACTTAGGCCCGTTTTCAGAAGTGGGACAGTCATGGGCTAATTATAATGATGAAGACACTCTATTGAAGGGAGGGCGCTTTTTGGGACTGTCTTTGATGTAACTAATTTTGACGTTCAAAAATAACTAAGTAATTCTAGTCTATTTTGAATAAATGAGTATTGAAGTTGATTTTATATAGGTACTAGCTTTTGCTCGCGGCTTCGCTCGCGTTAATTTATAATTTTTTGATCCCAAAATATAGCCTATAGCACTCAGGGATAACGTTGCTTCCTATGGGTGAAAGAATTTTTGAAATCGGATGTGTAGTTCCGGAGATTACCTCCTACATACAAACAAACAAACAAACAAATTCTACCGCTTTATAATATTAGTATAGACTAGCTTTTGCTCGCGGCTTCGCTCCCGTTAATTTACGGATCCCTAATTTTTTGATCCCAAAATATAGCCTATAGCACTCAGGGATAACGTAGCTTCCTATTGGTGAAAGAATTTTTGAAATCGGATGAGTAATTTCGGAGATTACCTCCTACATACAAACAAACAAACAAACAAACAAATTCTACCTCTTTATAATATTAGTATAGATTACTAAATACACAATACTTTCATCATCATCATTCAGCCGAAAGACGTCCACAGTTGGACATAGTACTCCCCCAAGCCATGTTGGGGAGGTTTGTCATAATCGCCACGCTTGGCAGGCGGGTTGGCGATCGCAGTACGGTTGTTAAAATGCCTCTATAACATACATCTTAATAGAATGATAATTCCTACCGAAATACAAAAAAAGCACCTACTACCTTTTCACAAAAAAAAAGTGAGAGGGCTCGTGGCCAATAACAGCCATGCAGATCATATGATTTGCAAAGGTTAAGCTGAGCTTTTCGCGGTCAATCCGTGAATGGGAGACCATTCTTTACACATCGAGAACCCTTCGTGATGCGGAGAGCACGTTAAACGGTCCCGGGTGACATACCCATGACAGTCGTTACGGGTAGTCAGTAGACCAAAAGTATGACAACCGGTCTAAACTTAGGATATCAGCATTGCCCAGTAACTGGGCTGCGAGAGTCTGATGGCAGTCGCTCCGTGTGAAATATTGGTATTCAGCCGCATCTGGGGGCTTCCTCCCTAAGTCCGTCAACGAAGTTAGTCGCCCGTCCGAAAGTAGCCCGAAACGTAGAAAGTGAACAAAACAAGTGTCAAGTTCAACTTTTTGGACGGGCAAAGACACATCGGTAGTAGGGACAACTCTCAAATCGTGTTGTCATTCATTCTTAGTTCGGGCCCCGAAATAATCGTATGTCCGTAGGTAATAGGGAGTAGGAAACGCTCCGAAACCACGGACTTTGTGCTTAGGGAGTAGGTTAGACTGGAAACTGAATCAAAAGGCTAGGCAGAAGAACATCGAAATAGAAATATAATTCCTATCAAAATACTAGAAAAATAATTCATCTGCTACTTTTTCGCCAAACAGACATATCCACCATACATGTATCTTTGTGGCTGCTCCGACTTGGCTAAAAGCTAAAGCTTGTAGTTGATATTAGGGTTCCTGCGCAGTGAACCGCGGAACGAATCGACACCTGATGAATATTGAAAATTCGTCGCTTTTCGGTTTTAAGAGCCGTTTGGTGAAAGTAGCTGGAATTTTTTGGATGGATACCGGATGATTTTTTTAAGCGTCTGGAAAAATGGGAATGAAATACTCAATTCTTTATAGCATTCCACAATGTAGGCTTAGGTGGTAAACATTTTTCTAATAGAAACAATCGTGGAGTTGTCGGGCACAGCAAAAGAAAGATATGTAGAGATGAGGACTTATCATTTAAGTATCTTATAATCAATTTTTTTTTTTTTAACTTTTCCCCTCGCTATGATTTCTCTTGTATCGTGAGTGCGTTTACAGACACAAATCTCACAAACAAACGCCCAGACCCGAAACAACCATCTGTAGGCCATACAAATTTTTGTTCCGTGTGGGAATCGAACCCACGACCCGTAGCGCAGAAGCCAATCGCTTAGCCACTGCACCAAACGTGTCGTCAAAACTTATTCTAACAACACTTTGGTTTATTTTATACGAGTTTCAAGGATGTATCATTTAAATATTCGTTGACACTGTAGTAACATTTGCTTACTAGCTTTTTTAATTTTTTCGTGAATAGATGGAGTTTTGTTTCTTTTCTTATTGATTCGGTAACATATTGAGTAGGAACAGTAGTGGAAAAGTTGGCTGAATGCGTGGGCCAAAATACCATGGGAAAAAAGTATCGTAGTTAAACCGACCCATTGGGATTTAATTTCATTAAAATAAAAAAAAAGGTGCGAAATAAAACGTAAGTATCAAAATACGGGGTATTCCTCGAAACGCACCAACGATGAAACATAGAAAAGAGCATACGTAATAATATTGAAAGACTTTTTAAAATTAACTATCCTAATTGTTTATTCATTAAAACTACCAGGAAAGCAGAAATGAACTGAAGCTAGGTGCTTAAGTATCATCGTTGGTGCGCTTCGAGGAAAGCGGTACTTCTTTACACGGCGCGTATTGTTAGGAAGTTCCTCTCTCTGAGGCCCTGACCACCGGTAGCTTGAACCCTGTTCTCGATGCCGGTGGGCTACTATTTTTTTATATTTTTAAATGTGTATTGTTTTTATTTTTATAAAATATGTACTTGAAATTTAATTTAATATATATATGTATATACAATGAGTAAACGAAATTACGTCATAAAGATGTTCAGTTTTTAGTGTGACTCCGGGTCACTTTCTTGTTGGCCGACGTCACTTCCTCAGCAAGATCTTCAGGACTACTCCACTTCTTCGTTGACTCGCTTCCAACGAATTGAGCAGCTACGCCAGCATTTTTGGGCTCGTTGGAGCAAGGAGTTCGTGTCTGAGCTGCAACAAAGGACCAAGTGGACTACGTGCAAAGACACACTAAAGTTAGGTTCCTTGGTCATTGTAAAGGAGGACCATCTTCCTCTTCTTAAATGGAGACTAGGAAGAATCGTAGCCATCCATCCAGGATCAGATGGAATTGTACGTGTGGCAGACATCAAAACTTCCACTGGTGTTATCAGAAGAGCCTTCAATAGGATCTGCCCACTGCCCGTTGATTCTGCGTCTGGTTGAAAGCACCTCTGCTGCTTCCAACGTCCGGGGGCATGTTCGAGCCCAACGCCTGCTCGATTATAATGAGCAAATCAACAGTGCACGTAATTAGCATTTAATTAGTTTATAAGTACATATTTTCATGTTCATACCCTCTTCCATCTTTGTTCGCAATCGAGACAATACACGATTGACTAGTAACTAGCATTTTTGGAGTTTCCTTGAAGAGTCCCTAAAATTCCCGAACAAAGAAAAATACAATAAAAAAGAAAAAAAAAAGAATTTTCCGGCTTGTCTGATTGCATTCACCTTAAACATATTTCGCGTAAGCCCGGCCCTAAACGTCAAAGAATTCATACATTATCTTGTTCCTTCCATTTCTTTATATTTACGACAAACAAATCAAGATTTATATAAGATTTATTTGAGAACAACAAATAAGTCATTCGTACCCCCAATCTTTATTATAGCGCCTTCGTTTCTTTGTACGATAAGCAGAAATCTCGTACTTTTCTTCAGTCAGATTCTCGCAGGACATACCTAGGCCTTCCAAAAATATATCGATAATGCAAACTTACTAAAGTTGTATGATGAAAGATGAATAGCGCTAACAACTGATTTCGAGGGTGCCGTAAGAGACAACTAGTTATAAAGGATGTAAACGAAACCGTGTAATTTTCAAAAACCAGAAAAAAAAATTTTTTTTCTTCTTTTTTTTCCCTCAGTGATCAGAAATCTATACCTACCATTATAGATCAAGTGTTACTTACTGGTATAGATTTATCCAGAATGGGATTTTGCTTGATTACATTTTTTTTGTCTTTCCTTATTTGTAAATTGTCGTATCTAAACCGCTTGATAGAGATTATATAAAAATAAAAAATATTTTGTTTTTGATGCCATGCATAAATGAAAGCTCGGCGACACAGCTAGCGGACACGAGTAGCGTGGGACCTAGGGGCGCTAAAATGACTTTTGATTTAGTTTTTTTTTTTTATCTGAAAAAAATCTTGTGCGTTGTTAATCTATGTCTAGCTAGCTGTGTGTATGTAAGTATGGGTACCTGATAACCCTTAATTTGGCAACGAAAAAAAAGTAAGAAATACATAAATTTAATTATTGGATGCCTTTGGGGGTGTGCTAAAGAGCCCCGAAAAAATGTTGAAATAAATCCTGAGTTGCCCACTGTTGGGAAAAGTCATGTCCGACACAGCGGACATTACCAATAACTTAACGATGAACGCGTAGATTTGCATGTCCGCTGTGGTGGACAGTGCCAAATTATGGAAAAATAAAAAACGTTAATATTATTATGTTTATTTTATTAAAATAAGAAAATACAAAACAAAAAACGCAGAAATTGACCTAAAAATGTTATTTATTTAGTATGGAAATTTAGAAAACAATTTCTCGGGGTTTTGCCTGTTACAAAGCATAATCTAGTATTGCATTTTATGCAATATACGACGGTCTTCTTTTGGCAGTATCTGCAACGACCTTCTTTCATCGTTGAGGGGAAATGGCCTATGTTGTCATATTTGACTGGACTCGATGGGCGGGCGACGTGTGGTTTGCTTACTTTTGCTGTCTCAGTTTTACTTCTTTTGGCACATCTGTTTGCCTTCAACAATATTTCATAAATATCGTATCTGAATGCTTTTAGAGGTATTTTACCTTTCGCGTTACTTGAATGCTTACGGCGGTAGAGTAACCAAGCGTTATTCACACATATATCCAATATTTGAGGGAATATAGCTAAATACCATCTCCTACTTTTAAATGGTGTTTTATATAGTGAGATGAGCATGTCAGCAAGATCAACACCTCCCATATGTTTATTATATTGGCGTACAATCTGTGGACATTGGACGTCGATCTTGCATTTTGCATCCTTGCAATATCTGCGGATTTTTTCTACAGGCTCACTTGCCACAAAAGAACTAATTAATGTGACAGCCTTATTGTCATTCCAACGAACTATTGCTAAGCGATTTTGGTTACAAACGGCTTGTACAAAATGTCCTCTAGGCTTCTTTTTCATAGCCTTATCAGTAAGCAGAACAGTTTCTGCTCCTCTAAGGCGATTGCCTCGGATAGTACCTAAAGCAAAGATGCCATAATGTTCCCGAAGAATGAAAAATAGCTCCGGTGATGAAAAAAAGTTATCACAAAACACGAATGCCGGCTTATGGTCAATGCTTTGGCATAAAGCTATGACCACCTGAGCGCCAAAACCAAGAGACAATTCCTCTTCAGTAAACGTATGGTAACGGAACGTATCGTCACCTCCATAAAGCACAAAATCATAAATTATCCCTGAAATGCCAGCCCGTACATAATTTTTAAACCCCCATTTATTTGGCTTATCCTTCATATATTGTTTTCTTTTGCCTGCCTTAGATCCTTTGTATGCTATCATCATTTCATCTATGCTAAATTTTGTCTCCTTTTTTTGTTGTTTTAAACAATTTTGTCTTATTTGCTCTACAACTGGACGTACTTTATAGTATTTGTCTCCATCATCCATGTTATTGTCGACAAAATGCAAATATCGTCGCACTTGTTGGTACCTTTTCAAGGACATTATATCACCAACTTTAGCATACCTAAATTTATCCGACCAATAATCGAGGTATGAAGGCATTACAACAATACCCATGATAATGTGAATAGCCAAAAAGTCTTTAAATTCTTCTTCTGACAGCTGAATTGACTTGCCAGTTTGTTGAACAGAGTATAAATTTGTCTGTTCAACAATATTACTAATGACATTTTGAGAAAAAAAAAGATTAAAGTAACTCAAAGGTGAGTCAACATCTTCTGGCAAATCAATATAATCTCCATTTTCATCCTCTTCTACTGTCGCTCTGTGGCGGAATTGTGCTACTTTCCATTTATAAGACAGCTGAAACTTTTTACCCTTCTTCGCTTTCTTTGCTGGTACTGTAGATGGCTGTTTCCTGGACCTTGTGTTTCGTGATGCAAGTGGAGAAGAAAAAGCTATAGGTGCCATAGGCGTTGATGGCAGTGAGGGAATAGCAGATAGGGATGGAACATTCTCATAATTAGACTCTCCAATTTCGCGCACGATAGAATCTGATATAACATCATTATTATCAATGTTCGGTTCTTCGTCTTCAGATGTACTGATTGTTAGGTTTGCAAGGGAAGATGGTATTGATGGTGCAGAAGAAGAAAGTGGGGAAGAAGCATAAGCACGCGGGTCATCATGCATTTCTGTTTCAGATTCAGAATTCTCACTAGCATCGGAAGGTGCATGCTCATTTGGAACTAAAGCGATAATTTTACTAGCACGGTTAGGCTGTTGACAAAGAAAAATAAACAAAACTGAGAACCATACCAAAAAAAAAAAATATTAACCTTTTTGGCGTTGTCCGCCACAGCGGACATAGTAATAAAGTACTACATCTCTATGCAATTAGCAATGTTCGCTGTGACGGACAAAGCACTTTAGCAACAAAAAACAGCATGAAAATGTAAAAGAACGTATTGATTTGTAGGTTATAATTATTTATAGAATGTTTTTCTAATAATTGAGTCGAGATTTCAAGACATTCATAGGCAAAAAGGAGGAAAAAAGAATATAAATACCTTGAGCAAAACAGGTGGTCGTCTTTGCGCTGACATTTTGTGTCACGAATGACATAATTCAGTGTTGCCACACTCAAAATATATTTTCTACTATTAGTTTATGAATTTAAGAAATATTTAGTCGATTTGTAATCGATGAGAATCGGATAAAAAACTAGTAGGATTTAATTTTTGTTGACGTCCGTCACACCGGACTTTATCAAATTAAGGGATAAACTCTAAAACAGTAATTGAACAGGTACAGTGAATTCTCCGATGGTATACAGAGCGTCTAAGTAATTACCAAAATAAAGTTTTGATAGCATAATTTTAACTATCCCTGCTTACCCCACACAAATCTCTGTATATCATATGACAACTACGTCAACAAGAGTATTAAAAACCTACAAAAATTTCAGAGCCAGCATAAAACTTCAGTAAAGTACAAAATAAAACAAACCAGCAATTTTTATCCTAACATTATTATTTTGAACCAATAAAATATGATTCCTGTCTGCTTGGGTTTCGCATCCAATAAACGTTTGCAATTCTGCTCTGCCCATCCCACCCCACCTATCTTTGATGAAATACGTGGACGGTTGGCAGAAAAAATATTGTCTATCGTTTTTTTTTTTTTTTTTTAAGATATTTGAAATTGTTTGTAAAGGTACGAGTTCATAGCCAACTGCAAACATCAGCAGCAGACGACGTGTCGCTGCGACACTACTGGTTTCTATGTCATCATCTGCCTAGCCTTTTCCCAACTACGTTGGAGTCGGCTTCCAGTCGAACCGGATGCAGCTGAATACCAGTATTTTACATGGAGCGACTGCCTATCAGACCTCCACAACCCAGTAACTGGGTAATACAATACTCTTGGTAAGACTGGTTGTCAGACTTTCTGGCTTCTGACCAACAGTAACGACTGTCAAAGATCTACAAATTACAGCCGGGATCAACGGCTTTACGTGCTTTCCGAGGCACGGAGGAAACTCGCTATGGTAAATGGTCACCCATCCACAGACCAACCTCGGCAAGCGTAGCTTAACCCGGAAGATCGGTCTATGCGGCTGTAATTATTTAGCCACGAGCTCCTCGGTTTCTATGTATTTTTATGAAATTTTATTCAATTCAATTGAAAACATTTATTTCAGACTTTTCGGTCCATAAAGTGTTAGTAGTACAAAAAGATAATTTAAAGCTATGTTAGTAACTTACACATACATACAAGAAAACAAACGCGCAGCCTACAATAAAGCAACCTTATCCAATGCATCCAAATAGGACCATGGATGTATTCTGCAATTACACGCAGGCAGCTGTTGGGACTGCCCCTCACCCTTCGCATCAGCGATGCTGCTCTCTTACGTCTAATGGCGTGAAAACCGTCCACTTGAGCTTCAACAAACATCCCTGACGCACTGCAGTAGCGAGGCAATCCCATCAGCAACCTGAAAGCATTGTTATATTGAAAAAAAAATACCTTCTGCAGCTAGCGTCACGTCGCACGACCGCAGACGACGTGTCGCCTGACCGCAGATCAGTAGTGCCACTGACGCTGGAGCGACGACACGCTAAACCTTTCTCAAAAAATGTTTTTTTCCAATTCCGAGGAAGAAAAACTTATAAACTGCAGCCTTCTGCAGTTGGGTTCGGAATCATGATTGCAGTAACATGACGCTGCGACGTGTCGCTGCGACATGTCGCAACGTCACGTCGTCAGCTGCTGCTGTCTGCAATCACCTACGACCTCGTACGTTAAGCTTTGTTTGCTATTTTCTTTTTATTAAAATTTTGTTCATATTGTTACAGTGTTTTCTTAGTAATACATCTGCCAAACTGCAGAGCAGTTTGTCGGCAGCTGCAGGGGCCTAATTCTCCTAAAATAAATCTTGATAAATCACAACCGAACCAAGGCCAAATCGTTCATTCAGACAGTTCTCAATTTCAAAAGCTGTCGAATTGTTTGACACAAAAAACAAAATCAATCATTTTGAAAGTTTTCGAAAACAAAAACTGACTGACGCCATGACGGTTGTGGTTCGATTGCGTTTGGCAACAATTTATTTTAGGAGAATTGGGCCCCTGTTTCTAAAAAGCTAAAGGTGTTGTCATTCGACGGAGCTGGTTTTCTATGTCAATCAGCCGAAGACGTCTGACCTCTATTATCTGACTAGCTTGTCCTTATTATTTTTTTGTTCTTGTGTCAATTAATATATTGTGACCTGGCTCATGTTACTAACCATTAACCCAAATATAAGTACTCTGATAGGAAAATCTATGTTGTTTTTATTTTCTATATTCACCATGCCTGAAATTCCTTCAAACCACGTGATCTACCACTGACACAATTTAACACAAAATGGTTTTGAAAAAAAGCAAAAAAAAAACTCTTTCGGAATCATTTAAAGCTCCGGTTTAATTGATAACAAAGAGCGATTTTGCTCTAGTCGTGCCTACCAGCTGTGTCGCCGTGCTTTTGTTCATTTATGCATGGTATTTACATATTCTACCACATATAATTATTGTATTTTTGCAAACATTTTTTTAGGTACTATCTCATACCGCAAGGAAAAAAGTTTTAACTTTTAATTTAGCTAAATCCCGTGCGGGGTCAATGTACAGCAGTAGTAGATCATGTTATTTTAAGGAATTTCACGAATTCAGTGTAAACGAAAACAAAAAAAAAACAGATGTTCCCTACATTTATGTTTGCATAACTCGTCAAAATGTAGGGAACAGCAGATTTTTTTTCGCGATTTCCGGTTTTGTCCCATAGTAAAAGTTGTTCATAGTGATGAGTACAATCTCCCATTTCGGTTTGTCGAGTGTTTACAATTTCAACCTGTATATCAGATATTAGCTACACGTGCTGTAATGATAGATTACTACTACACGATTCTGCTAGAAAATTTCACCAAAATAAATTGACGCGAAAAAAAAATTCATGTTTTTTTTTGCCAACGCCCCACAGAAGCTTAGTTTAGATTCCGTCACAAGTTCTTTATGTGAAACAATATGAGGTCCCTTGCTAAGGTCAGCTTTTTACATTCCCTATATTTGCTATAAACGAAAATATTTCCAGAGGACGCTTATTACGGACCTTTATTGTGCTGGTACGTCGGGTTCGAGTTATCTTTTAGGATATGATGTAGGTATGAGTTGGGATTATCTTTCATATCTGCCCGTAAACGGTCACTTTTGAAAATCGGTCTCCCAATGAACGTTTGAAGGAGAAAGTATGTTAGTGAACTTAGCAGATCATTGTCCAGCAGATCAAAATTAAATGTGAGTTCCTATCGCATGTAGCTGAGTTCTACAGTTCTGATACTTTTTAGAAATCTACTTTTTAGAAAGCACTAAGGGCGACCCCTAGTGGGACTCGAACCTCGGCTTAGGGCGTTGCTGACGTGGACATAGGGGGGGGGGGGGGGGGGAGACAGCTTGATGAGGGCTGAATTATCGGGGTGACTGCGGAGTCTGAAGAGACGACCGGCTCTACGACGGGAGAGCTCGGTGGATCGTGACCGGCGGCGGTGGGACGTCGCGACGGGCCTCGTCGGCGAGGACGGTATGCCGGACGGCGGCGGACGTTGTGTAGTGTGCTGGTCGATTTACTCGCCTCCTGGAGGAGGGTAATTTCGTCATCGGGTTCTAAAAGTGTGTGCCTGGGACGGCGAACTTTACTTATGAGAGAGGGACTGTAGTCGGCCGCTGCGGCGACTAGGGGGTTCGGATGGCGGGGGGCAGTGTCGAAGTAACGCTTGGAAATGCGTTTGAGGTATTGCCTGATGGTTGGCATTTTTAGATCGAGATGGAGTTGGACGTTACGCATGAACCACGGGGCAGCCGCGGCTCTGCGCAACACTCGATTCTGGAGGGTTTGGAAGGATTTAAAGCGACAAGGCTTAACGTGTGCGAACACGACGCTAGCGTAAGTCAAGATGGGGCGGATGCACGTCACGTAGATTCTCAGCTTATTTCTAAGTGACAATTTACTGCGCGTTCTAAGGATGGGGTGGAGGCGACCGACAGCGAAAGGGCCGCGAGCGCGCACCGCTTTGATGTGGTTTCGGAAACTCAGATGGTGGTCGAGGATAACCCCCAGGTATTTGGCTTTCATCTCCCAAGGGATCTGTTTGCCGAACATGAGGACGGGACGGATGTGGGTGTGGGAATCACCGTGTCTCTCGAAAAGAACGGCTGCGCTCTTTTCGGGATTCACCTCTATTCTCCATTTCCGGAACCAGACCCCGAGGGCGTCGGCTGCGGTTTGAAGGGTTCGAGAGATGCTATCGAGACTCCTACCGGAATAGTAGATAGCCGTGTCGTCGGCGAAGAGAGCCAACTTGGCCAATCCACGTTTGGGAATGTCGCTGGTGTACAGCGTGAACAGAAGGGGCGATAGCACGGAGCCCTGAGGGACTCCGGCGCGAATGGGGTGAGGGGACGAGAGGGTGCCTTCTAGGCGATAGCGGAAGGAGCGATCCGACAGAAAGTCTCGAATGATGAGCACGAGACGGTCCGGCACGTTGAATTGGTACAGTTTGTATAATAAACCGTTGTGCCAGACCTTGTCGAAGGCTTTCGCCACGTCGAAGAAGAGCATGCCCGTTTTGTACGAGCGCATAAAACGGGAGCTAATGTGGTCGACTATGCGGTGCAATTGTCGAATGCAACAGTGCTGGGTTCGAAAACCGAACTGTTCGTCGGGGATGAGTTTACGGGAGTCAGCGAAATCCTTTAAACGGATATAAATGAGACGCTCATAGATTTTCCTGCCGTGAACACTCGTTCACCACGGACTGTACGTGACTGGTAAGGGAGTCGATCGCGCCCAGCGTGTCGGCGATCGTAACGATATCGTCGGGGATGGAATCTAAGTGAACGGACGAGGAAGACTTGAGGCGCTCCTCTAGTTTACCCCAGTCCGTGACAGTTTTGGTCAGGGCGGGTTGTCCAGGATCCGGGGGACCACCCCGGGGACCTAGGTGAAGGACTACGGGGCGGTGATCGGAGTCTAGCTCTTCATGCGCCTCTATAGAGCGTAGACCGAGGTTTACGTTCTTTAGGAGCGCTATGTCAAGGACATCGGGCTGATGGTCAGGGTTATGGGGGTAGTGAGTGGGACACATCGGGGCGATAACGTCGAATTCGAGCTCCGGGCTCAACTCTTCGAGGTTACGACCCGCGTGGTTGTTGGAGTTGCAGCTCCACGAGAGATGTTTGGCATTGAGGTCGCCCGCTATGATAACGGAACCTCCGCCGAGGTCAAAGAGGGCTTTAAGATCGCTCCGGAGTTGGATCTTATTACTGGAGGGAGGATTATACACCGAGACGATTGTGATCGGCTGGTGTCCTGTCATGCCTAGTCTGCATATGGAAGTTTCCAGGAATTGGAGACCAGGAGGAGGGTCTAAGGGAGTGCAGTACAGGGAACGTTTGTAGTAGATGAGAGTACCACCGCCCCTACTACGGGTCCTGTCGTTGCGAACTAATTTATAGTTAGCAATTCTAGGGTTCCTGTTGTGGGGCTTGAGAAACGTTTCCTGCACTAAGAAGATGTCAATTTGATGATCACGCAAAAAGATTGCGATCTCATCTCGTTGACCGTTAACGCTGTTAGCGTTGAAGAAGCCTAATTTAAGGGATCGGGGCTTAATTCTACAGCTTTCTGTATCCATTGGAATTTATTGGATGAGGAAAATGACTATGTCATCTAGTTCGCAGAGGACATTGATGCGAGCGATTGGATCGCCTTGAGAGGCGTTCCAAGCGGAGACTATGTTTTTCGCCCACTGCGTATTGCAGGAGGAGAGGGTTTGGATGAGGCTGGGGATCGTGTCCCTAAGGAGCACTTTAGTGGACGAGAGGGAAGTGGAGGGAGCAACCGCTGTCGGCGCTGGCCTGGGAGCGAGTGCGGGGGCGGGTGCGGGGGTGGGTGCGGGGGGAGCCTGTGATGTTGTGGGACTACGTGCAGGCTGTGAAGCAGCTAGCACTATAGTGGGAGCGGGGATGGTGGAGCTCATCAGGGCGGGGATAGCCGGGATTGGGGGGCTTGTGGTTGGTTGCTGTTGCTGGGGCAACTGGGTAGTGGGCCTTAAGGCGGGGAACGCCTGCTGATGGTTCAGCGCATTCCATGGGGACGGCCTTTGGGGACTGAGGCGGGCGGGGGGTTGGGGTGAAAGAGGGGGGGGAGCCGTGGAGGGACTCTCTCTTTGGTGACGGGCGGCTGAACGTTTAGCCAGCTTAGGGTTGCGCTGTTTTGGCGCTTTGGCACACCCGCGATAATTCGCCGGGTGACCAGACTCGCCGCATAGAACGCGACTAGGGGGCTCAAGGCATAGGGACCTATCTTTTTGGCGTTCGCAATCGCTAGTGCCGTGGTCGCCCAGGCACTTGACGCACCTGGGTTTCGCATAGCAGTTACGCTGCGAGTGGCCATAAAGCTGGCAACGGTGACATTGACCAGGGGGACCGGACTTATTGGGGCGCTCGACGCTTATGCCAGACAGGTGGCATAAGGTCTTAATATTATAGACGGCCTTAGACTCGTCTGAAGGTTCGCATACTGCGAGGACCATGTCGTAGGGGGTGCCACCGCGGCCGCGGTGCATGCGGTGGACTTCCAAGGCGGGGATGTTTTGCGACTTAAGGTCGCTGAGGATGGCGTCGGAGTCAATCTCCTTGGGGATGCCGCGGATAACGACTCTGATAAGTCGCTCATCGGGAAGGGCAAAGGTGTGGAATGACACACTTTTTTCCCTTAGCATGCGCGTGAGATCGCGGAAGTCTTTTGAGGTGGGGACTAAGACTTTGATGCCCTGTTGGGTGGTGCGGGCGCTAAGGTAGTTAATCTTGCGATCAACACACAACTTGGACACATCGGTCCACCTCGCCTTGTCCTGAATGTACAGAGGCGGAGGAGCGGGCTCTTTCCTCGGAGCCGAGGTTTTCGAGCCGGTGACGGGGCGGGGGGAGGAAGGACGACTGGCCTGCGGGGAGGTAGTCGGGACGGGATTATGGCAGGCAACCGATGCGGGGGTCGCATCGGTAGTCTTGGGGGTTTTAGCCGGGACTTGGCTGGAGGAAGCCGCCTTATTTTTGCGGGCACGCTTCTTTCCCTTTCCGACTACGGTAGTATAGCCTTCAGAGGATGAAGAAGCTGACGAATATGATTCGGACTCAATGTCGGAATCGGGGACTAGGGGCTCTGACGTGTCCATTGATGACGTCATCTCTGGAGCATGTCGGAGGGACGGGGAAGGGGTGTGAAAATTCGCGGAAGGCGCAGCTGCGGAGTGCAGGTGCGGAATTTCCATTGTTTCCGTAGACAATGGACCGGGAGAGAAAGGCGGTAGCGACAAAAGGCTCGGAATGCCATTGTTCTCGTCGAACAATGGCTCTCCTTCGCCGAAATGATCGGTTTCGTTATCACAGGTGGGTGACAGGGGATTAGTAGTGTGCCTTGTGGGCCCACTACTAGGAATTCGAGCGCCGTATTGGGCAAGAAATTCGGGGTCTTTTAAAAGTTCCCAGAAGAACGCTAATAACACAGCGTCAGACATCTCGGAAAAGATGCCTGAGCCGTGTGTAAAAATGGAGGATAAGCTTAATTAAAAACGCGGCGCGCACATGTACGCGACTATTTTTAGTATCGGCCTATATGTCCTAACAATTTAATTTTAAAAACGCGATTCCCCGGGTGGATGGGCCCGGGGGTGTGTGAAAACCCTCCCTGTCGGGTATAGACAGGGAGGTTGAGTGCCTATTGGTGAGCCCTAAGCTAGTAATCCCGTCGCCAGTCTTATTGTGCGAACGGGTTCCTAAGTCTCTAGTGAGGTGCAATACTAGAGAGTGCTAGATGGGAGAGAACGGGGTTAGAGCTAGCGTCGACTAGGAGACCCCCCAAGGCCGGTGGTACTAGCTCCTTCCAATTTTCGCCATGCCCTGAAGGGGCGCAGCTGGTGTATTGGGTCAACACCCTCTCGGTTTCGTTAACACTGCAAAGTATCAGCCGAGGACCACGAAACTGTGGATTTTCCCTGAAGGGGCACACGCGTTTGTCAAAGAAATAGGCGTTCAGCCACCGCCTTGAAAAAGGCAGCTTTTGAACTTATAGTCGTGAAGTGGAGAACACTACGACGGGGCGTAGCGATATTCGTGAGCGAGCACGTCGAGAAAGTACGCAGCGCGAGTTGCGGCACGTCCGTCCTCAGCGAGCGTCGGAGCGCGAATCGGTAAGAAAAATATTTAATTCTATGAAGCTATACTAACGGCAGAGACTCTTAACACCGCGATCTACAAATCGATCGAAATAGTACAACGCCATCTAGTGATGAGTTGATGAACAAATTTAAGAATTGTCATTGCGATCTACTTTTTTTACAATGTTATCGGTATGCGGTTAAACAGCTATACTCATCACACTTAGCAAATAGTTGAGATCCTTGTGGAAGACTTCGTCCGAGGAAGTACTACTTCCATACCTATTTCTGTCGCTAAGCATTGCTGTGTTCCGGTTTGAAAGGTATAAGGTGCCGGTGAAATTACAGGCACATGAGACTTTCCAACTTTGTATCTAAGATTGGCAACGCATCAGCAATCCTCTTGGTGTTGTACATGTATACAAGGTGTAACATAAATAACGCACAATCTCCTAAGGGGTCACTGTACTCATCATTATGTACAACTTTTACTGTGGGACCTAACCTGAGATCGCGAACAAAAAAATCAGCTGTTCCCAACATTTTGACGAGTTACCCGAACATAAATGTAGGGAACAGCGGATTTTTTTTCACGATTTCATGTTGCGAGCGAAATTTGTGTCGCGCTAACGTTCGTCGTTCAAAAGTTCCGTCGTCCTATGGTTTTCGAGAAAACAATCAGTCGCGCTAACGTACGTCGAGCTGATGTGCTGTCGCACCACTGATAGTCGACATATCGTACTGTCGTACTACGTACGTACGTTCTACGTAACCGGGCAGTTATTGGCGAGAACTGAAGAGTCTCCAGCCAATGGGGGGCGGGGGAGTAAAATACTTAACCTAAGCTAACTACTTGTACTACACTAACATCATGACTACCTGCAACAAGGGCGACAATACTAAGGGCGACCCCTAGTGGGACTCGGACCTCGGCTTAGAGATTGCTGGCGGGAACTTAGGGGGGGGGGGGGGGGAGACAGCTTGATGAGGGCTGAATTATCGGTGTGAGTACTGTCGTCCTAACATTTGTCGTGTATTTGTTTGTCACAACTTTGATACGTAGTCCAAAAAATATCCCCAATCTGTAATAATTATAATATAATCTAATCAAAAATGAAAAAGTCAATCATATACAGGGTGGAAAAAATCAATGGGCCCTGAAGGGAAACCACTTTAAATCCTTAAGATAGATTATTTTACTTGAAGGAAACATTCCTTTATTTTTAAAAAGAAACAAAACTGCATTCACAGATTTCTCGACAAGTTTACTTAAACCGGGAATCGAACCAGCTAAAAAAAAAAAAAAAAAACTCGCTATTTTATTTCACTAGTCGATACAGTCAATGTTAAAGATAAAATTTCTCCAAGAAACATTAGGTCTTACACTCGGCTGTCGTACAAGATATCCATTAAATCTAATATTTAATACACAAGGGCTTTAATCAACTTTACCTAGACTAGAACTGTTCACTTTTAATAAGTAAAAGACACTTTTTTGTTTAACTCTTACCTTTATAGACATTCTATGAAGTACCTACAAGCTTGCTAATTTATCTCTAAGTATCTTGATGAAGACTTAGATAAGAAAATCGTTTAATTGGTAATAATAATTCTATGCACATTTCCCTCTTAAAGCTGGCGTCCACTAGGCTCGCCGAGTCGAGTGAGTCGAATAGAACCGCAATAATTCGCCTGCTATACATTTACTATAAAACTGCGTCGATCAGCGACGAGCCGAGACGCGCCGAGTCGCATAACTCGCGCGCATCGCTTGTCACGCGAATTTATGTTTTAACGACTTGCCATTACTGACCGTTTCGCCTCACACGGAACAAATGCGACTCGACTCGATCCGACGCGTTTCGGCTGTAGTCGACGCCAGGCTTTAGACGAGGCGTTCTGACGAAAAGTTTAAAAATAGAACGTTCCATTTGACAATAATCCTACCGATTAGTAGAATAAAATAGAGAGTGTTTAATTTTTTGAATTTTTAGATGGTTCGATTCCCGGTTTAGGTAAGGTTGTCGAGAAATCTGTGAATGCAGTTTGGTTTCTTTTTAAAAATAAAGGAATGTTTCCTTCAGGTGAAATAATCTATCTTAAGGATTTAAAGTGGTTTCCCTTCAGGGCCCATTGATTTTTTCCACCCTGTATATTATCATTGATCATATATCAATTAATTTGCTAAATAGGCTTTTAATCACGTTTTCAAACCTCCATAACAAGCCCCATAGAAAACCCCTTCAATACTCTGGATTAATTTTAAAAGTGAAGAGGTCATTTTGATGGCGGTTTTGAGAGTCCTATTCATGTTGTAAAATTAGAGGGTCTATACGTGTATTGAGGATATCTAATTATTTCGGCATGTAGATTGTAGGATTATCCCTTTCAATAAATAATTGTAATTTATTCAGTTCTTTTTGACAAATTTATAAACACAAAACTTTACATATAAAATAAAATTAGTATTTACCGATTACGTACAAAATTGGTATAAAAATATAGTAAAAGTTTTTTTTATATAATTTGCCCGCTCTCCTCGGCCATGCGGGCAGCGGGCGACGGGTGGCAGTCGGGGCAGTTCAACTAACTAGGGGTGATCGATGTTGCAAAAACCTCGATGATGACATCGATAGTGACATTGATAGCTGAACATCGATACACGATGTTTGACGAAGATCAATTTTGGTTTACGTAACAAAAGAAAAAATATAGGTCAAATATTTTTTGATAATCTAACTGACGGACTAATTAGATTTTTTCAGTCAAATACCCTACTATTATTGCAAATGCCATTTCTTTATTTGACCTAAACAAACATCACAGCTCAGAACACTAATTAAATACAGCTTACCTCATCTCAAATAATGACCACGATATTTCGCGTGTACGTTATTTAAACAGAAACACACCCGAGCTCTATCGTTAACATACCAGCAGTTCAGTTTTAACTGTGTTTTTATATGGGGCAATTAAATTTTATGAGTTCCACAGTATGAATGGCTCCAACGGATAAACGGATGCCTCTGCTATTAATTTTATTACAGAAAAGGGCTGTTTTCAATTCAATGTACGCTTTTTTTGGGGTAAATACTTGATTTTTTTTAGGGTTTGGTCTTATATGAAAGCATGATGAATAGAATAGAATAGAATATACTTTATTGTACACCAAAACTGTAACACAGCTCTTATACAATATCATATATTGAGGGGTACAATGGCGGTCTTATCGCTGATAGCGATATGTACCAGACAACCTTTGGATGAACAAGAAGACAATGAATACGATGGAGGAGGGGGTGGTCCGTGGTGTACTGCTGCAAAATACATACTACACACAATACATAGACATAATACTTACATACAAAATTGTATACAAGGTTAGTCAGAAAGGGGACTAATCCGAAAGGGTGTTAAACTACCCATAATAATGAGTAACTTTTGTTGTACCACTTTCCCCAAAAGTCAATTGTTTAAGAGAAATAGCTGTTCAAAAGTTGCATAAAAAAATTGCTAAAATCTATCCATCCTCAGCTATGATCAGCTGTGTTTACATTTTAGGTCATATTTGGGGTCACTAATTAGAAGCTCCATTTTCTGAATTCGTAACTAAAGTAGGGACGAAGAATTTTTGAAAAAACTAAAATAAATATTATTTTACATGGAAATTAAAATTATCGAATTTTGAAATTTTAACACTTGCTTTTATACCGTCATCAGTGATCCTTTAAGTGGTCTACGGATTAGTACCCCTTCCGATTAACCTTGTACATTGTACAACAAGGTAGATTGATGATGAGGAACTGATATCATGAGAAATTAGAAACGTGTTGAGATAAGAAACGATCTTCATGATCGTCATCTTCACCAACTGGAAAGCTAGAGAAAGAAGCTGTGCCCGTCGGAAACTCCTTCTCCCTTCTGTTCAACTTCGGCTCCTGCTCTAACTACACTTATGAGACCTGGGCTGGCTATATTCTACGTCATGACTACATGCACTCCAGCCGGTTTGTTTGCTGGCGCCGGTTTCTATCAGATGGCTGTGTGGGGCCCCATCGACGAACGCCGTGAATACAAGAAGGAACTCGCTGACTACCCCAAGGGACGTGACGCTGTCCTGCCTCTTATTCTCTAACCATTTCTATTATTGTTATTTATGTACTAGGTATTGAATGCCCTACACATTCTTTACAACTGGTGTAGCAGACGTGCTCTCAGGAGATCCTAGGGCCGTCTGTTACATTACAATCTTTAACTATTTTTTTTTAATAATCCAGTGACTAAGCTTATCTATCTTGTTGTCAGTGCAAAATAGGAATAAAAAAAATTTACTTTAAAAAAAGTGCCAACCCGTTTCAGTCATAAATCATCTTACCCATATTTTCGCTCATTTCATTCATTCTCTCATTAAATATGTTAAATGCTCGTCCAGAGGGCACAAGGCGACGATTGTGCTCAAGGTGGAAGTAAGTAACAGAATTAATTTGTACAGATACAGTCGGTTACTGCTGGACGACGTTACGTTAGATGGCTCAAGTAAGAAATAAAATAAATTTTAAAATAAAACCATCGGTTCCTGGTGTCATACGAATACATACGGGTAGTCAGCCCGGAAGCCTGACAACCGGTCTAATCTTAGGATATCGGTTTTGCCCAGTAACTGGGTTGTCGTTCAGTGTAAAATACTGGTATTCAGCTGCATCTGGTTAGAATGATGCTGACCCCAATATAGTTGGGAAAAGAGAAAGTAAAATAAACAATACAGGGTGTTAACGAAATCGTGTAATTCCTTTAAACCGCGTGATCTACTGGTGACACAGATTAACCCTAAATGGGAATTTTCTAAAATCAACAAAAAAAAATTCAAAAAAAGATTTTGGTTTTCAATTTCTGAGTCTATTTAGAGCCTTGAGTTATCTGACTGCAAAGAGCGATATCGCGTTAGTCGTTCCTGCCAGCCGTGTTGCCGTACTTTCATTAAATTATGAGTGGAAACGAAACGACCACAAAAAAAAAAAATTTTTGCAAAAAAAAAACTTATTTTTTTACTGAATCCTTATTAGGTGGTTTAGATACGATCGGTAACAAATCCGCACGAAAAAAAAAAAAGAAAATTTTTTAATCAAGCCAAATCCCGTGCGGGGCCTGTCTACACCAGTAGTAAATCATTTGGTTTTAAGGAATTACACGAATTCATTAACACCCTGTATATGGTTACGGTAATTCGTTTTGTCGTCACCCCCCACCACGTAAAGTAATAACAACAATATCTGGAATTATCGATGATTCAATACGGAACAGTTCCAATCGGCTTTTACGTTCGCTTTATTCACAACTAGAGGTCGCTTATCGCGTGGATGCCGTTTATCGCGTATTCCTTATTTTTCGGGATAATATAATTCAATCATTATTCGAAAGACACGTGGCGCCATCTATTATCATAAGAACGTTATTGTTGTTTTCCTCGGGAATAGTACTTTTTTTCGGGATGAGAGGCACCGTCCGTTTCTGTACGCCTGATAACGTATATGCAAAATTTCAGGATGATCGGTTCAGTGGTTTAGGCGTGAAAAGGTAACAAACAAACAAACTTACTTTCGCATTTATAATATTAGTTAGGATTTAGGATACGTATCGACTGCCTTGTTGGCTTCGCAGGTCGCAAGCGTGACTACTGAGCGTGAGGTCCTGGGTTCGATCCCAAGGTCGGGCATAGTTTTTTTGGGTTTTACTGGAATTTCTCAGTAGCAGCCCGGAGTCTGGATATGTGCCCGGTAGATGGCAATTTGCTCGCCCCTTATTACATGGGACTTAAACATAACGGCGAAATGAGGGTGTACTATACACCTCTGCCTAACCCTTCGGGAAACACGGGTGTGATGATGTTATGTTTATTCCCTATCACATGTTTTCTACGAGTAAGAAATTGCATAAAAATGTATTATCGATTTAGTTCAATTTAAAGTTCTTTTTCTAAGAAATTTCATGACAAAACTAGTTTTCAATTCAGATTTCATTTCTGCGTGCATACAATATGTCTTGGGCACTAAACACGTAGAATCCGGGGTGGGAGAGAGGCAGGAGCGGACTGGGAATTATTAAATAGTTAGATTTTATATAAAACACAGAATACCGCCGCGGGTATAGTCTGGGCGAATAGTTACAAAGTCTCCTGTCCCATTCCCGCCCTGTCTATGTGTGTTAGTGATTTAGTTGTCATTTAATTTGGGCCTAATTTCTCTTTACTTTTATTTTTTAAACAAACCGGCCAATTACCAGTTCAGTTCACACAATTAGGGTTCCCTACCGACCGACAAACCTGACATTATGCTAAATTTCAAATTCTTGCATTGCACAGATTTTGAGAAAAACTTCTTTGACAGACGGATGGATAAAGATGGTCTCATAAAGGTTTCCGTTTTTCCTTTTAAGGTACGGCATCCTAAAAATAACTATTTCCCAAATTGTTTCGCAATATAATAACAACTTTTGGAATAGGAACTGTTTAATAAAAACAAGGCGTTGATCTGTAACCGCGCCGTATTTCAAAAGCGATTTTTTAAAAACGTGCTTTATTATCTAAAAATGCATATCCAGTTCTTGGGTTAGGTTATTTAATAACCAAATTTTCACTTAGAAACTTTAGCGAAGGTTTGCGAATAAATCTCGAAGTGTCCCAACGACTTCGAGTATAAGTCACCAGCGGCACGTTCGCCGCGCCGAATTCTGGCAATTTTTTTTTTGGTGGATTTCTTCTCCTCATTTTTGTACCACGCGCGACTCAACGGCGGTTTTTTTTTTACAAATAATATTCGCGTCCTAGCGGTCGAGGAGTTAACATATCCTGAGGATGCCCCGTGCAGGGGCGAAACACGTGTCGTGTATTGGTTTGGTTGCATGTTGCATTATTTTTTCACTCTTTCTGCATGTGCATATACGGGCGGGAGGGTGGAGCTGCATACTCCAAACTAGCGATCTTGTTCAGCGGAATTAAAGCTAGATATTCTATTTGCATATTTGTATGTCATTGATTTCCGCAAAGTAACGCCTGATTCCAGCATTTAAATAATATAATGTGAATGTTTTTTTTTTGTATATAGATTTTCTTATTGATTCGTGTTCAGTATCGTGGTATAGTCACGTCTTAGCACGAATACAGATCAACACATTGTATTTATTAAACAGTTCCTATTCCATGAATTGTTACTTTTAGCATACCACCATCCATTTGAAAGCTCATCAAGCTTGCGAGAAAATATCATTAACGTTAGTAGCGAGACGGAAAAGAGGCTTCCGCGCCATTTCTTAGTGCATCCCCAATGATAATTATTCATTCCCTTTTGGCAACGCTTTGTTCCTAGCTATACATTGTTACTTTTCAAAGGGTAACCAAATTTTCAGGGACAATTCTGATTCGATTACATAATCGATAAAAGAGATAAAAAAACATGCCAGTAATAAATCGAACGTGAGGTTTTCTTTTTAAAAAGAGTTATCTTCCTTTGGCTGGTATTCCATTCATCAAATATCTTTGTCCAATATCGATGCCCAATATTTGATCAAATTTCTTTGAGGGATGCCCATTTCACTTGTCCAATAACTTTGTCCAAGATTTTTCGTAGTCTGAGAAAATGGAGGAACGTGGAGCGACTTATGTGCTGCTACATATTATCATTAGATTATTATTAAAAAAGAAAACAACTTTGGGTGAAGCCATGGACCAGAAGGCGAAGAGAAAAAGCCTAGGTTTCCTGAACTGAACTGGAACTGGGAACTGGACTTAATGTCCAGGTTTCCTCACGACTTAATGGTCTCAAATCTCCAACCCGCAGTGAGCAAGCGTGGTGATCAATGCTCATTCCTTCTCTGTATGAGAAGAGGCCTTTGACTTGCACTGGGACTATTACAGGCTGGTTTTATTGTGATAATAATTATTTATTTCAAGTTTCACAAACTCATTACAGGTACATTATTAATAAATTCATAAATTCAGTCAGTCACGTTAAAAAATCACACACAATACAATACAATTAAATACAAAAGTCTAAAAATTAAAATTACAAATGACATTACTACCTATGTTGTTTTCCGTGTGCGGAGAGCAGAGGAGCTCGTGGCTAAATAATTACAGCCGCATAGACTGATCTTCCAGGTTAGGCCACGCTTGCCGAGGTTGGTCTGTGGATGGGTGACCATTTACCATGGCGAGTTTCCTCCGTGCCTCGGAAAGCACGTGAAGCCGTCGGTCCCGGCTGTCATTTGTAGATCTTTGACAGTCGTTACTGTTGGTCAGAAGCCAGAAAGTCTGACAACCAGTCTTACCAAGAGTATCGTATTACCCAGTTACTGGGTTGTGGAGGTCTGATAGGCAGTCCATGTAAAATACTGATATTCAGCTGCATCCGGTACGACTGGAAGCCGACCCCAACATAGTTGGGAAAAGGCTAGGCAGATGATGATGTTGTTGTTCCCTGTGCAATGTGTAACCTGCAGCATTTAGTAATGTAGGTACAGTCGAGCCTTTCCGCAAGTGCGGCCAGCATGCTGTTGGTGCTCCTCCGCATTCGCCGCACCATCGACGCGCCTCTCTTGCGCATTGTAGTGTAGAAGCAATCTACGCGCGCTTCCGCAAACATTGTCGATGCGCTGCAATAGCGGGGGAGCCTCAACATGATCCTAAACGCATTATTAAACTGGACACGAAGGGCGCTGAACGATTTTTGCGTGTAGTCTGCCCACAGGCTGCATGTGTATAAAATATATTAGTGCAGTAGGCTCTAAAGAAAGTTATTTTAACATTAGTTGAGCCTCGCGCAAACCTGCGGATTATCATGTTCGCTCTCACTGACAGGGCCCTTCGCTCCTGTTTAGGAAGAAGAAAATGAAAAGTACTCTCTGTCGTTTCAACCTTGGAGTACAGATAAATAAACAAAATGGAGTCGTATCAGAAAATTGGATATTATTTTTTGAAACCATTTCCCTGTAATGTGCGATCGTTATAAAAACGGCAGTTTTCCAAATGTTTCGGTTTTTTGTTTGTTTTTCTTTACCTTTGTTTTCTTTAGAACCTTAATCCCATCACTCCTATAACAAGGTTAGTCGGAAATGGTGTACTGATTTGCAGGCCACTTAAAATATCACTGATAACTGTTTTAAAGCAACAGTTAAAAGTTAATTTTGAAACGCACCAAATGAACCGCACCAAAAGTATTCCTCGAAACGCACCAACGATGAAACATAGAGAAGAACATGAAGGATTTGTAATAAATGATAGACGTTTTAAAACTCAACTGTATTAACACTACTTACCAGGAAAGCAGAAATTAACTGGAACTAGGTGCTTAAGCGACTTGACTACTAAGCTCAATAATGGTAAAAATATACGGTTTTGAAATTGAATCATTTGTTGCTTTGAAAAGTACCAGGGCGACAGAAATGAACAGAATCCTTGGTGCACAACTTTAATTACTGCAATCAAATTTCAAAATTCAATCATTTTTATTTCCATGCAAAATGATTTCTATTTTAGTTTTTTTTTTAAATCTTCTGTCCTTCTTTAGTTACGAATTCAGAAAATGGAGCGTTTAATCCGTGACCCCAAATATGACCTAAAATATAAACAGCTGATCATAACTGAGTATAGATAGATTTGAGAAATATTTGAACGGCTATTTCTCTTAGGCGATTAACACACGGCACCGCGCACCGCCGCGGTGGGCAGTGAAGCAGATCTCAATTCGCATTGGTCTCTGAAATCCGTTGATGCCTAACACTGTGGTGGCAATAGTATTGACGGTCAAAAAAGCAACTATCGATAGTATCGAAGTTCAGAAAAGCAATATTGTCGATAGTATCCATACTAGAAAATACAAGCCACTATCGATAGTGTAAAACTATTGATAGTATCGGTAGTATTGATAATATCTAAGCTCAGAAAAACAATACAATCGATAGTGTAAAACTATCGTTAGTATCGATACTATAGGTAGTATCGATAGTATCGATACTATACTATCGATTGTATTATTTTTCTATAAATACTGTCGTATTGATATTATCAATAGTATTGACGTGAAGCACGCTATCGATGAAGTAGCTGGTTTTCGTGTAAACTATCGATTGTTCGGCAACACTAGTACCATTGCTGGGCACAGGCCTCCTCTCAGCATGAAAAGAGTGTTCATGTTGTCAATCCAACAGACTTTTTAATTTATTTGATCTTTTTAATACAAGAGAAATAACTAGGTATATCACTTTATTTTTAACCCAGCCTCATGCCGTAGATCTCGCCCTGTTTAACCTCAAAATGCAATTACAATTAAATACTCTTTCAGTTTAAACGAAGCGTGGTTTTTACGAATTAAAAACTATTTCGGTCCTCCATTTTGTTTAATATGCATACTCTTTGTGACAAGGTACTGTTGTAATATAGGGGAGTGAGTTTTGAACGTACACGTTTGTTCAAACTGATTGTTGTTGTTGTTTTTGGGCAATACCATCCCACTGCTGGGCATAATAAGGCTTCTTCATGGTGGACTACCTTTTGCCCGCGGCTTCGCTCGCCTTAATTAAGCTCAAAAACACACTACAAAAGTTTCTATAATTATGAAATTGAATCATGATTCTAAAGACACGTGGCGCCATCTATTATCATTATTGTTGTTTTCCTCGGGAACAGTACTTTTTTTCGGGATGAAAGGTACCCTATCTTCGTTTCTGTACACCTGACAACGTATATGCAAAATTTCAGGATGATCAGTTCAGTAGTTTAGGCGTGAAAAGGTAACAAACAAACAAACTTACTTTCGCATTTATAATATTAGTTAGGAAGTTAGGATTAGGATATATAACGTGTTACAAAAATACCCCTAAAGCCGGAAAGGGATTAAAAGGTCCCTTGTAAAGAGTATTGGCAATATTGTAAAACAAAAGTAGGACGCAAAAAAAAATTGGACAAATCAAAAAATAAAATCAGTCACTGAAACGCAACCCTGAAAACATAAAAGTAAAGAGTAGACTACCCAGAAAGTTATTTACATTCTTACCTAATTTCCTCTGAGAGGTAAATGGCAACAACCATAAAAGACTACTTGATTAACATTTTCTTTTTTAAGGGGAATTATGTAACACGTTGCAGAGAAGGAACGTAGGGCGATAGCAGTTCGATGGAACATGCTGGTACGCAGATTTGCACGTTGTAGCAAACTAGTTAAAATAACGCTTTTTAACGCTTATTGCCAAGTATTTTACACGTGCAGCCTGTCTACCAATTATACTCAGCGGACTATCAGCGCTCTGAGGGTCCAATATAATAACGGTTTCAGAATGTTGATGGGGCTGCCCCGTTTCTGTAGTGCATCTGGTATGCTCACGCAAGTACACGTCGATGGCTTTCATGCCATCGTCAGACAGAGATCTGCCTCGTTGCTTTGCAGAGTGCGGGCCAGCTCCAACTCCATTCTGAAGACCATAGCAGGGAGATACCACTCTTCTTTGTTGAATGCCATTGTTCAAATGTGCATGAAGAACAATAAACTGGTAACTAAATATTAAGTTTTTAACTAACATAGAACGTAAGATCGTTCTCTCTTTTTTAATAACCAACTATGGATGCTATATATCCGAAATAAAACAATATTTTCCTTTATTTTATTTTATTATGGGCGGACACCTTGACGGCCAGCAACGTCGCAATCCTGCGGAGACCGCAGCGCGCGATGGCCGTTAGGGTGATAAGGGGGTACCGTACGATCTCCTTCGAGGCGGGGAGCCTCCTAGCCGGATCAATGCCCTGGGATCTGGAGGCGAGGGCCCTCGCGCTGAGATATCGTCAGCGCGAGGAGGCGCCTGAGCGGAGTGAGCTCCGCCAGATCCTAGTGGCTGAGTGGAAGGAACGACTTGCGCAACCCAGCGCAGGGCACGCCGCAATAGCGGCGGTAAGACCCGTTATGGAGGAGTGGCTGGAGAGGCGGCATGGCGCCCTCAGCTTCCGGCTGACGCAGGTGCTCTCGGGACATGGATGTTTCGGGAAGTACCTGTGTCGCATAGGCCGGGAGCAGACGCCCGGATGTCACCACTGCGTCGACTGCCCGGAAGACACGGCGCTGCACACGTTGCAGGAGTGCCGTGCGTGGGCGACGCAGCGCCGCGAACTAGTCGCGGCGGTCGGTGGTGACCTCTCGCTTCCAGCCGTGGTTCTCTGTCCATGGTCGGGAGCGAGAGTGCGTGGGAAGCCGTCGCCACCTTTTGCGAGGTGGTGATGGCGACCAAGGAGGGAGCGGAGAGGGAGCGAGAGGCGACGGCCACTCTCCCTTCCCGCGCCAGACGCACCGGGCGCCGCCGGAGGGCGCGCGACGATCTCCGGCCACCCTAGTGTGTGGCCTGCGGGCGACGGGTTAGGGGACCCGTCGCCCGTCCAGTAACAGGCCCGAGAAGGCGGCGCGCAAGTGTTCCGTGCGCGCCTCTCAGGAGGACGTGGGGCAAGGCCCCACAGAAGGAGAGGTCTGCCAGGGGCTGGCGGACCGAGGCCTGCCGGGGTTGCGGCGCATGCAGCTGCGAATCCCGTGACCCTGGCCAAGGGTCAGGAGTAGGAACACCGTGGGTTTTTAGCCGGTAAGAGTCCGGCATAACTCTTCGCCTTCCCGGGGCGAAGGGTATCCATGAGGATTTTCCCACGATAAAAAAAAAAAAAAAAAAAAAGGCCTTAGTTTACCAAATTAGCCTGGTGTGGTGCGGACTACACACAACATCGAGAACTTAGAGCCTGTCCTCATCTCCACGTCACGATGTCGTCAACGTGGAACGGTGCGGTAACGCGGCACAGTGCGTTGACGTAACGTGCAAATTTACGTTACCGTATCGTAACACGTTCCGTCTCTAGCCGCAAGCCGCGCTCTCTACGCCCGCGAGTTAGTCGCCGTCTATGTGCTCCGATGCTTTAAAACCATACCTTAACTGTTTCTCTTATTAAAATTCAGAATCTACATGGTCAACGATAAATCTAACAATGATCCTGACGTGCATTTTTATGATACGGTAACGTAAATTTGCACGTTATGTCAACGCACCGTGCCGCGTTACCGCACCGTTCTACGTTGACGACGTCGTGACGTGGAGATGTGGAAAGGCCCTTATTGGACTCCTCTCAGGAGTGCAGCGTTCCTCACCGTTAACGCAAGGCATAATCAAATTCTGATCCACACGTGAACTCGAAAATTCAGAGGTGTTGGCCGGAATCGAACTCAGGTCCTCCTGCAAGCCTTCAACCGCTAAGCTATCACTACTATTTTGTGTGTCTGAAGGATTACCTCAGGGGTCATGGCCTTAAGGCTAGTTTGAGCAGAATTCCCAAAATGTCTATGTTCGGTACGTTGGTTCTTCTTCGTCTAGGCACTTTAATTATTTTAATTGTTTAATAATTGCAAAATATCTGTGCATTCTCTGTTCCGGATAGTTTGATCCACTGAAACAATGTAACTTGTTCTGAAAGCAGCGACGCTAATTTCATTATACAAATATGTAAAATAATTTATTTTATCACACTTTTCGATTGGTACGCACCTGATAATTTGTAATTGTATTGTGTTTTCAAACGGGACTTATCACGTGACGGTCGCGGGCGTCGGTGTCGTTTACCGTTATATATGATGGTCTTGCTCTTACGCAATAATGGCCGCCGCTCGCCTCCTTGCATAATTTTTGTTTTGATGTGACTGTCAGGATTCTTATTGTGAAATGCAATTCTAGCTAATTATATTATAATATTGTATTGTATTCGGCACAGCACACTACTACACACATACTACACGGTATTTTTTAAGTTTAAATTATATTTTATAAAGATCTATTTATGATACGTCGGTCGGTAACCCGTGCACCATAGATTATAAATATTATTATTCAGATTTAATGGTGTTTGGGTTACCAGGCTTTTTATGCTATTATATGTTAAGGTGTAAAGATTTGTGTTATGTACTTATAATTATGTTAATTTTCTCTTTTTTGTTTTTTTTCTGCTTTATTTTATATTGTGTGCCTTTTTAGTCTGTGCCAAATAAATGTATTTTCTTTCTTTCTTTCTTTCTATAGATATTTATATACAGTAAGAGTAAAATAGTATTTATTTAAGAGTAAAAGAGATAGCGTAAGACCATAGTCAACTTATAGCAACGCCGATACTGATGACTGTGGGGGAGTAGTCATTTCCCCGCTGTCAATTCACGTATTTCGCGTATTTGTATATTCGCGTAACTATCAAATTGGACATGATACAAAAAAGTCACAAAGAGATGTGTCTAATGTAAATTATAAGTTATCGATAAATCATTGCTCAAAAAAACTTTATCGAAACTTTGTTATGACACCTATTTATTAATTATCGCACAAAATTTACGTTATGTTATCGTATTAACCTTAATGTAGATACTCCGAATAAACCTATATACTTGGCAAAAATATTATTTACATAATCTGTGACAAAAATGCTTCCAAAATGGTAATTTTTAATGTTTGATTTTAAATTGGCTTATTTTTTATTTATTTTTTAGTATATCTATACTAGCAATATACTCCAGTATATTGCTATTGCGAATATATTGATGATTGATTTTCCCCCCGCTAAAAGACAGACTTTTTTGTACTGAAAGAGAACGCTGTGACCACTCCCGGTTGAGTCGGAAACCGTGTTGCTCTAAGACAGTCAATAATCACAAATTCAATCACTACAGCACAATATTTAAACGCATTAAATTACTTCTATCGTTTTAACCATAACACTTAATATAAAATCGTGTGTTTCCAGCCCTGCAGACAGGCAATGACCGGCAGCACGGCTTTGTCTAAAAGGGCTCCGAGTATCGCCTGGGAAATCGCAAGTTGGTGCCTATTCTGAAAGACTAAACATTACTAAAAATAAAGTTAATAACGCCTATTGTTAGGAAGTGTCTCTCTCTGAGGCCCTGACCACCGGTAGCTTGGACCCTGTTCCCGATGCCGGTGGACTACTATTTTTTATATTTTGAACTTTTTTTTTGTAATGAAATATTTAAAAATGTAATTTATGTGTTTAAGAATGATTAAAGGAAGTATATAAAAAAAACAGCGTGCATAAAAGCAAAATAAAAAAAAAATACTGATAAGATGTAAACAAGACGTACTTCTAATCGTGATATACATAACATAACGTAAAATTAATGTAGGTTTTAAAAAAATCATGCTTTTCGGTCATAACATGCAGTCGGAGGCTACCTACGAATTACGTACTACTCTGTCAAGAAAGTAACGGGAAAACATTTTCAGTGACCCCGAACACGAAATTCCATTGGAGATGGAAAATTTAAGACAAACTCTTTGTTCAATGTTATTGTCCATTATGAAATTAGCAATACACACTAGTTAAAATCTAACTAAAAACAGCACTGTAATTTAAATAACAGATGCAATTCAAACTCCGCGTCAAAATGGAAAACAGTTGTGCCAATCAAACAATAAAAAAACTGAATTTGGTACCATAAACAAATCATCCGTTCCCGATACTTTTTTGACAGAATGTAATTCGCAAACTGACTGACTAACAAAAACATACGTAGCCCCAAGCTATGTGTTATGATTTGTTAGCAAGATAAGAAGTAAGTTTTTTTTTTCTTTTAGACTGCTGTAGTTGGTCCTAGGGGACCATTTTTACGTAACCGGGCAGTTATTGGCGAGACCTGAAAGATCTCCAGCCAATGGGGGGGGGGGGGGGGAGTAAAATACTTAACCTAAGCTAACTACTTGTACTACACTAACTTGTACGTGACTACCTGCAACAACAGCACTAAGGGCGACCCCTAGTGGGACTCGGACCTCGGCTTAGAGCGTTGCTGGCGGGGGCTTAGGGGGGGGAGACAGCTTGATGAGGGCTGAATTATCGGTGTGTGCTAGAACACTTTGAACTTCACAATGTTTTTAGTCTACACGTACTGGCGTGTCGTCTAAATTTGAATGGAAATTTTAGTTCAACTTGACAGCTCTTATTTACATCCGTCTCTTACTTATTTTATCAGAGTGAAAGAGATGGCAATAGTCTAAATGAAGTTTAGTTTGCGCACAACAGAATTAGTACTCTAAGTTCACGTGTCATCTTCCGTGCGGAAGATGTCCGGTTCTTTGGAAGGCATACGGAGGACACAGGACCAACGCGCAGAGGCCCCTTTGAGAACTTTAATCTAAAATGGGATGGGGCACCAACCAGGGACTATCCACGGCTGCACTATTGGACTACAGTCATGGACCGTCTCAAGTGGGTGCAAAACTATTGTAAAATATGGTAAAAAAATATCTGGTCTGGTCTTGTGTTTAATGGACCGGTTAACCTTTATTGCCGGATGAAAACGGCGTCTGCCTTTCAAGCTTAAATTTGAAATACATTGGCAGACGGTGACTCGCCAGCTCACTAGCTGGGCCCCGTGAAAAGCCGCCAGTACATAGGCGAAGGCAACAGACGTGTGAGTGGCTAGAGGTGTAGAGAGGTGCGGCCCCGGTTTCGTAGTCGCGGGTCTAAAATACCCGGAGTGCGTCTCCCCGCTATTACGCCATTAGACACTTCCACCCCCGAGCATATAGCTCTGGTGGCCCCCCTCTGAACGGCCGACAAAGGCAAGACAGAGTTGAGAATCCTGCGGGCACTCTTGGGGTTCCACTCCAGCCAGCCAATAAATGCAAGCTGGAGACGAGGCCCTGACCGACTCTCTGAGGCAATAAGGTACGCAGTGTCGCCACTCACCAACAGCTCGCCACAAGCTGCCCTGCGGTTTGTAAGCTTTTCAATAGACCTCATGATACATTTTTTATTATATGATGGGGTTGTAGAAAGCTAGTCTAATGTTCCCTCCGGTTTTACGTTAATCTCATGTTGAGGTAATGCCTTTCCCAGAGGGGGTTTATTTATGTTTATTATTGTGTTTTATTTTTAGTCTAGTTTAGTCGACGCTAAACAGAATCGCGCATTGTTTTCAAATGAACTCAAGAAAATAATGTTTTCTTTAAATTGTTTGAAGAAATAATGTTACAAACTGTTTGTTATTGATACTCGGTGCGGGGGTATGTTCTGCCGTCCTTTAACTAAAACCACGATAAGCCCAAAAAGTGATTTTGGAGAAAAACGCAAAAAACGCGGGAATCGTTATTTCTAGAAAACTATTATACATAGATCAGTGATTGTTAGACATAATTAAAAAAAATATTTTCCTGCATCATTTAGGATACTTTCTGCGCAGAAATATACTTTAAATTATTTAAAAAACAAGGATTTTTGGTTTAGTTAAGCAATACACATATTTTTTGACATTGATTGCCGCACTAAAACGTCTCTAACCTACACTTAGAGACTCTTTAGTTAAGCATTTTCTTTAAATATGTAAGGTTTGTAATGTTTGATAGATTTACCCAAAAATGCTCAACTATAAACTCGCTAAATCAATTAACTGTTTTGTAGCTAAGACTTTTCTTAATATTTATACATTATTACCTTTCGTAAGAAGAGGCTAAAGCACTTAAGACTCTTTTAAGCTAAGTGTTACCGAAAAATAAAAAAACTTTTGTAAAACATACGCTTGTTTACTAAGCTAAAAAAAAGTAACTCTTACTTCGATTGTTACTAACGTCTTTATAGTTAAGCATCTCATATCAAAAAACTGGAAAATTAAATAAAATGCAATATGAAAATTAAATCAAATTTTATTATAAAGTTTTAACTAAATAAAAGTTTCCTTCACTTATCATTAAACTTAACAGCAATTTGTAAAAACAGAAAAAAAAAATTATCTCAAAAATAAATTAAAAGTTCTTCTTTTATTCATTATGAATAACATTATTATTTCCTTTCATCATCAAAATGTAATTTATATAAACATATAAATTACATTTTTAAATATTTCTATTTAGGGCTAATTTTTCAATCGTCAGATAATATTTATCCGGGGAATAATTTTGACGTTTTGACAGATTTTCTATGGAAAAGTTGTCAAAGCGTGATATTTATCCCTCAGATAAAAGTTATCTAACGATTGAAAAATGGGCCCTTAAAAAATAAAAACATTTAAAAATATAAAAAATAGTAGCCCACTGGCATCGGGAACAGGGTCCAAGGTACCGGTGGTCAGGGCCTCAAGAGAGAAACTTCCTAACAATACGCGCCGTGTCCAGAAGTGTACCGCTTTCTGTATCAGACCCTTGATCCAGCTGCCCAACGAGAGCCTCTTTAGATGTTGGTCGAGGCTCTTGGCTATTAAATCATTGGCCGTAACGACTATCAGCACAATGATTGCTGAATCAACATCCCACATGGCGACAACCTCGTGTGCCAAGTCTTGATACTTAATTTCTTTATCTTTCTCGGCTTTCACAAGGTTCTCGTCATGCGGAACAGTGATATCAACAATCATTGTGAGACGCTCTGATCGATCTATCACCACGATGTCAGACTTATTGGCAACAATAGTCCTGTCGGTGATGATAGATGGACCCCAGTACAATGTGACATGACCATTCTCGAGAACTGGGTCGGGCAAATACCTGTAGTATGGTACTTCTGCGTCCACAAGGTTGTATTTGAGAGCAAGTTGCTGGTGGATAATCCTAGCTACGAGGTTGTGCCTGTGCAACTCACTGTTAGCATCTTTTGCATCATCCACGCTCATCGGTAATGAGACTAGATCCCGCGTAAGTGTGGGGATCGAGGCTTTTTAAATGCTAAGACCCTTCACAACCGCGAGGTGTGCAGTCTCAGGGAGTACTTGTTCCAAGCCGACGTGGGGATGCATCGAGATGTAGTCGCAGTGGATAAAGGATTCATCCCGCTCTCCTTGGGTTAAGAGAACTGGTGCCAGCCTTACTTAGCCAGTAGTACTTGATACTAATGGCCGCAAGGAGGAATGGCGGAGCAAGGAGCTTTACGGACGCTTCTACCGGGCCCTTCATGGGCCTGATGTAGATTTTATAGCCTCCGTGGTCTGGCTACGTATCGGTGACCTATTTGGTGAAACCGAAGGTTTTGTTTGTGCAATTATGGACGAAGTTATGATGACGAACAACTATTGAAAATATACTGTGAAGGACGGCACGGTTGACATCTGTCGGGCATGCCACTGTCCCGGTGAATCTATCCGACATATTATCTCTGGTTGTTCCCGTCTTGCTAACTATGAGTATTTGCATAGGGACAACCTCGTAGCTAGGATTGTCCACCAGCAACTTGCTCTGAAATACAACCTTGTGGACGCAGAAGTACCATACTACAGGTATAAGCTCGACCCAGTTCTTGAGAATGGTCATGTCACATTGTACTAGGATCGATCTATTACCACCCACAGGACTATTGTTGCCAATAAGCCTGACATAGTAGTGGTAGATCGATCAGAGCATCTCACAATGATTGTTGATATTTCCGCATGACGAGAACCTTGTGAAAGCCGAGAAAGATAAAGAAATTAAGTATCAAGACTTGGCACACGAGGTTGCCGCCATGTGGGATATTGATTCAGCAGTCATTGTGCTGATAGTCATTACGACCAATGGTTTAATAGCCAAGAGCCTCGACCAATATCTAAAGAGACTCTCGTTGGGCGGCTGGATCAAGGGCCTGATACAGAAAGCGGTACTTCTTGACACGGCACGTATTTTTAGGAAGTTCCTCTCTCTGAGGCCCTGACTACCGGTAGCTTGGACCCCGTTCCCGATGCCGGTGGGCTACTTCGAGTATTTTTACATTTTAAATGTTTTTATTTTAATATTTAAAAAAAGGTATTAAATATGTTAGAAAATTAATAAAGAATATAATAGAATTTCATAACCACATACTTTATTGAAAATTTCACCGATACACCTATCATTTTTTTTTTTCGATATATCGATTTTGATATAAAAACATATATAAATGTCGATTGCTATACATATCGATACTTTTTGGGACTTTTCCTTCTGGTCGCGGCGGCGAACGCCACTGCCCGTGGCCTGCAAACTGTGCCGCGTGGATTGCCGCCCCGCCAGACGCACCGCCGTTCGCGCCTCCCATTCCCGTGGCCAGGTAGTAAGGGGTGAAATAGGGGATGAAAATTTTTTCGAGGTTAGGAGATTTGTATGAAAATTCTTATTCCATTGGGTTATTGACGTGAAATTTTTGGCACAAACACTTCAAAGTAAATAACAAAAGACGGGCTTTATGGATTTTAAAACTACACCTAAAAAGGGGCTTAACGAGAGTTTAAAATATCATGCAAGCGAAGCTGCGGGCAAAAGCTAGTGTAACATAAATAGGGGAATATAGGTATTAATTACTACACAAAATTGTCAAATTTTACCTCGTAATACTCCCCGACATATTTGAGTTTTGGCGGGAACAAGTTACGATGACGCACTCTCACACCTTATGAGCGGTCTGAGCGGAATGGCAAGGCTCGGGGAACCTTGCCATTCCGCTCAGCACGCATATTGCATCCCCGCACATTCCCGGAATGAATGAAGCGCGAGCAACGGAAAACGTGTTTCTAGTTAAGGAACATGGGTTAGCGGTTATTAAGTTAAGAATGACTGATATTTTTTTGAACAAATTCCATGTTAGAAGTAAATAACGTTTTTTTAACGAATTGTTTTGAGAAAATCGCAGTATTGAATACTTGACTAAAATACCGTTATGGTGGACTAACTAGAATTAAGACAAGTTTTTCATCATAAATAGTATATAGTACTGTTTTTTTTGTGTTTTATGAAAATTTATAATTAACTATAAACACGTTATACGCTCTTAGTGTATTTGTAGTCAAGAATAATCAAATAACGTACTTTAAGCTAATAAAACGTTAAAAAAATATTAGGCGAATTTGGAAACTAAGGTACTTAAACGTGCATCAAGCTAAGAAGTGTGGTGTAGTCACTTTTTAGTCAAGAATTTGTTGCATATTTTGTCATTTAACGGTATATCATGTTTTAATATCTCTAAAACTGTAAGTGATAGAGCTATGGTACTTAGACAGAAAGATAGAGAATTTAAAACTGTAATACTCTGCATTCAAAACTCAAAATCGACCATTTGAGGGTTAACGGGGTTCTAGTTAAAGGACGGCAGTGTTCCGAATCAGCTGTACATCGACAGTTGTAACATTTTTTATTGCTTATTCTAGAATTTTCTGATACAATTTCTAAGGAACTACTTTGCTCATATTTCTTAAATGGTAAAGTTTGAGGAATTCGTGGCTTTTTAACAACTGCGCAGAACATATGATTTTCAAGGTTAAGCTGCGCTTGCCTCGGTCAGTTAGTCGATGGGTGACCATTTGTTACACATCGACACCCCTCCGTGCCTCGAAGAGCATGCTAAACTGTCGGTCCTCGATGTCGTATGAATACCTATGACAGTCGTTACGGGTCGTCAGAAGCTTGAAAATCTGACCACCGGTCTAACCTTTTTCTTTTTTTTTTCTTGGGAAAATCCTCATGGATGCCCGTCGCCTGGGGAAGGCGAAGGGTTATGCCCGACTCCTACCGGCTGAAAACCCACGGTATTCCTTCTCCTGACCCTTGGCTGGGGTCGCGGGATTCGCAGGTCCATGCACCGCAACCTCGGCAGGCCTCGACCATCTCCGGCCACCCTAGTGTGGGGCTTGCGAGCGGTAACAGGCCCGAGAAGGAGGCGCGCATGTGTTGCGCGCGCGCCTCTTAGAAGGACGTGGCGCCAGGCCCCACAGTAGGAGAGGTCCGCTAGGAGCTGGCGGATCGACGCCTGCTGGGGTTGCGGTGCATGCAGCTGCGAATCCCGCGACCCCGGCCAAGGGTCAGAAGAAGGAACACCGTGGGTTTTTAGCCGGTAAGAGTCCGGCGTAATCCTTCGCTTTCCCCGGGCGAAGGATATCCATGAGGATTTTTCTAGGATAAAATAAATATGGTGTTTTTGTATGGGAAGTTTTGTGTCTAAACGGATTCACGATACGGGAGTATATATGTTACGGGTAAAGGCCGAATGGCAGGTACACCTAGGTTTACCCGGGTACAACTAGGTGCAACCAGTAGCAGTTGGGTAGAACTAGGTGTAGCTTAAGTCGACGGAGCCCCGCTGTGCGGAACTCCTATTTCTGTCTGCAGGGTTTAAAGTAACCTAACACACAGGGGATGACGGACCCCCATCCCCTTCGAACCTAACCTATCCATGTCGGGGTTCCCCTTAACCACCGGTGTGCGGGTACATCTAGTTTTACCCGCCATGATGAAGGGTAAACCTAGTTCTAACCGAAGATAAGTAGGATACATCTAAGTTTAACCGCATGTGGCCAGCTGCACCTAGTTGTACCCGGGTAAACCTAGGTGTAACCGCCATTCGGCCTTTACCCGTAACATATACGTATATAGGGTAGGGCAATGTTTAGAAATAAACCAATACAAATATAAATAAATACAAATACCAATAAAAAAATCATAATAAAGTTACAATTCACACTGAAAGTATTTGTACCATCTGGTACATTCTCGCTTCAAAGTATTCCCTGAATAAATTCTTTACTTATTGAAATCTACGTTGAAATAATATAAATATAAATAACGTACTTGTTTATACTTCATTTGTTCTCGATTGATTCCATACTGCTATAGTTTATAAGCTAATAACATAAATTGCCATAAAAACTCGAGTACCTGTGCGCAATATTGCTGTTTTAATAATATTGTTCGAAGGTTTCTGACTCGTTACACGGTACAAATGTGGTGGATTTTAATAAATAAATTTAAAATAGTCAAGTTATTTTTTCGGATGGTTCCCTATTTACCTTGGGCGATGACCTTCTTTGCCAGGGTGTCAGCTTGACTATCAGTAGGTAGTAGTCCTGGACGCCAATGCCAACATACATAACTATGAAAAAGATATGCACATCGGCTATCGTCGTGTTTTTGAATTTGTATAAATGACGGAACCAATTAAGTGACTCATCCGGAATTGAACGAAAGAAAACGAAGTCGACGTTATAATATAATAATACCTTAAAGAAACACAAAGAAAGATTAACCGGGTCGCATAATTCATAAAAAAACGGAAACACGTGGATTTCAAAGGCACACAATTTATTCCTAGTACTTTACAGCCATGGATGTGATTCCTGAACAGAACAGAATAGACCGTGATCTTCCCATGGTTGTAAAAAAGGCGACTAAAGTATTAAGTTAGGAGGATGAGCAGAAGTACTTATCTGCTTGTGCGGTTCAGGCAATAGTCCACGTCAATGTGACGTTACCATTATCATATGGCAACGTCACATTGACGAGGTCTTTTAGGAGGCATATGCTTTCAGCTGTAAATGTCTGAGGAGAGAAGTTTATCTATTTTTCACCGCGAATCACATGGCACACAATGTCAAAAAGAAACAACATGGCACGACAAAATGTTACGACTACAACCTACGAACAGTTTAAGATTATCACTAGTAATGTCGTATTGTGTCGTGAGTAAATAGTTCATATAAATTATAAATAGGCGCTCAGAGTCATCACCACATTTTGTCGTAAGCATCGCAGTTTTCTGTCTTCAACAAATTAATTTACCGAAACTATTCCCAAATTCTTGTACCGAGCTACGCAGACGATTTAAGGGTCAATAATGTTAAACCGTTCGAAAAACGACAGGACCCCGAGTTTAATCGCACGGAATATCAGTTAGCGCTGCACTCGACTGGGGTGCGGGGAGACCCCACTTGTTCAACGAAGATATGAGTTATTGGAACCGAGATATTAGTGTTTTTTAAGTACTTAGACTATAGATTTTTGTTAGAAAAAGTAGTAGATTTATATTAAAGGGTTACTTTCTGATCTGAGAATGAAAATGAGTTGAAAGACTTCCAGTTTATTAAGACGCCATTTTAGAGTGTTGCATTCCAGTGGGGTGCGGGGAGACCCCACTTTTTCAACGAAGATATGAGTTATTGTAATCGAGATATTAGTGTTTTTAAGTACTTAAGAATATAGATTTATGTTAGAAAAAGTAGTAGATTTATATTAAAGTGTACTTTCTGATCTGAGAATGAAAATGAGTTGAAAGACTTCCAGTTTATTAAGACGCCATTTTAGAGTGTTGCACTCCAGTGGGGTGCGGAGAGACCCCACTTGTTCAACGAAGATATGAGTTATTGGAACCGAGATATCATTATATTTAAGTACTTTGACTATAGATTTTGTTAACAAAGTTATACATTTATATTAAAGTGTACTTTCTGATCTGAGAATGAAAATGAGTTGAAAGGCTTCCAGTTTATTAAGACGCCATTGTAGAGTGTTGCACCTCAATGGGGTGCAGGGAGACCCCACTTGTGCTACGTAGACATGCTTTATTGGAATCGTGATATTAGTGTTTTTAAGGACTCGGTTAATAGATTTTATATAAATGAGTCTTTACTGGTCTGGGCCTAAAAATCCTCTAAGGTATTTATTATCAAGAACCAGTTAAACGAAAGTGCATTCAAACTTCAAAACTCATTTATTCAAAATAGACTAGAATTACTTACTTCTTCTTGAACGTCAATGTTACAAAAGACAGCTCCCAAAAACGCCCGCCCTTCACCGCTTCCTAGTGTTTATGCTGTGAAGAAGAAACGGCGCAACAAAAACTCCAAGATCAAACGAACCTCCAACAGTGACAACAATGACGATACTTAAGTACGTCCGGCGCACTCTGCGTAGTCAGCCCCGCTACCAACCTTGCTGACTGGCTAATCTTTTCACCACAGCATGAGCTATGAATAGCTCATGGTGACACGAGAAAAAAAAGACCTGTTTAAGTCAACATGTCTCCAATACGCAAAGAATTACAACAAGGCATACTGTTATATTCACAGTTCTTGCTACAAAGTAAGTTAAAGTCCGTTCATCATAATATAAGTCGCATACTACGATACCCCAAATAATCTGGCTTATAGTAACCAGTCTATGAGGGGCTCGTGGCTTATTGACAAACGCGCGGATCATATGATTTCCAAGTTTAAGCTGCGCTTGCCGCGATCGGTCCTTGGATGGGTGACCGTTCGTTACACTTTGAGACCCTTCCGTATCTCGGAAAACACGTTAATCAGTCGGCCCTGTATACGGCCATACGAATACCTATGACAGTCGTTACGGGTAATCAGAAGTCGGAAAGTATAACAACTGGTCTAACCTCAGGAAATAGGCATTGCCCAGTAACTGGGTTGCGGAGGTCTGATGGCAGTCGCTCCGTGTAAAATACTGGTATTCAACCGCATCTGGTTAGACTAGAAGCTGACCCCAACATAGTTGGGAAAAGGTTAGACAGAAGAAGTAGTAACCAGTCAGTAATCAATAAAACAGTGATATTCTGGTGGTTAAACACTAGCCTTCCATGCAAGGGTCTGAGTTCAAGCCCGGACGGGACCTCTAAATTTTGGAATTCATGTGCAGATCAGAATTTGATTATCACTTGCGTTAACAGTGAAAAAAAACCATCGTAAGGAAACCTGCACACCTGAAAAGGCACGAAATGTTCTCGATGGTGTTTGTAGTCCGTCAGCCTGCACCAGGCCAACGTGGTGGACCAAGGCCTGAGCCAGGGGTGGGTAAACTTCGGCCCACGAGTCAATTCTGGCCCACCAACCCTCTCTTTTAGAGCAGTGTATGGCCATAACAAATAGCCGTATTTGAGCCAAGCAAATTAGTTTTGGCAGAACAAAACGCATTATTTTAGATTCTGGCCCCCTTCATAATTTCTTAGAAAAAAGTTTGCCCACCCCTGGCCTAAGCCCTTCTCATTTTACGAAGAGTCCCATGCCCAGCAGTGGGACAGTAACGTGCTGATCATTACGCTATTCTAATCTAAAACCACATAAAACACTTTTATCTCAAAATCCACCATAAATCGTTGTCGATAAAGCCAGATATTGCCAAAAATCTTCACCTAAGCATCTATCTTGAGTATTATATGATGGGAATATCATTTGAGAGTGCACTTGAGACCGATATAGCGGGCAAGGACCCCGAGATTCAATTTTACGAGGATTTAGTAAGAGTATCTAAAACGGATTGATAAATATCTTTCAGATTTCTAGAGTTTTCTGTTGGGATATAAGCATGGAAATATTATGATGACACGAGTATACAGGGTGTTAACGAAGTCGTGTAATTCCTTCAAACCGCGTGATCTACTGGTGACACAGATTAACCCTAAATGGGAATTTTCGAAAATCAACCAAAAAAAAATTAAAAAAAAATTTTTGGTTTTCAATTTCGGCGTCTTTTTAGAGCCTTGAGTCTTTTTTGAGCCTGCAAAGAGCAATATCGCGTTAGTCGTTACTGCCAGCCGTGTCGCCGTACTTTCATTAATTTATGCGCGGCATCGAAATGTTCACAAAAATAAAAAAAAAAAATTGCAAAAAAAAAATAAATTTTTTTTTCCTGAATCCTTATTAGGTGGTTTAGATACGACGGTAACAAAGCCGCATGAAAAAAAAGTTTTTTTATTTTTAATCAAGCTAAATCCCGTGCGGGGCCTGTCTACACCAGTAGTAGATCATGTGGTTTTAAGGAATTACACGAATTCGTTAACACCCCGTTTAAAGGATGGAAACGATACGTCAACATAACAGGTATTAAAAACTTTTAATTATTATCAAAACTAGGTCGCAAGGAACAAAATGACACCATAATCTTTTTAGGGTTCCGTACCCAAAAGGGTAAAACGAGACCCTATTACTAAAGCTCCGCTGTCCGTCTGTCCATCTGTCTGTCCGTCTATCACCAGGCCGTATCTCATTAACCGTGATAGTTAGACAGTTGAAATTTTTACAGATGATGTATTTCTGTTGCCGCTAGATTAACAAATACTAAAAAATAGAATAAAATAAATATAAGTGGGCTCCCATACAACAAACGTAATTTTTTTGCTCGATATTGATAACGCCAACAGGTAGACGCTTGAAATATTCACAGAACATTTAGTTACATACTCGTATTCACTTTAAAAATAAATAATTAAATTAAAATAAAAAAAAAATTAAGGGGGGCTCCCATACAACAGACATGTCATGATTTTTTTGCCATTTTTATAGATAATGGTACGGAACCCTTGCGCGAGTCCGACTCGCACTTGGCCGGTTTTTTATTTCTAATTAAGAAGCTGCATGTTAAAACAAAGTATTTTAACCACACCCGTACATTTTGCATAAAATACGGTTTATAGGAGATCAATCTGTCAGGAAACAAGCTACTTAAAAATAAAACAATTTCCACCCTGTTTAAGAGCTGAGATACCAACTAGTTTAAAAGTTATAAAAAATATTAACTTCTTGTACCGTGTGATTCGCTGCTACTATTAGCCACCACGTCTCTATTAGTGGTTTTTGTAAAAAGCAACTAAAATCGGGTCCAGAAACGTGTAATGTAATGTAACTCTAATTGTGTGGATGGCACACGAGTTTAGCGCGAATCTTGTAGGTGTTTGAGTTAATCGATGACTTAAATGACAATGTAGACAGTAGACAGGGAGCGCAGGTCGCTGGCTGTCCGTTGCAACATGCTGGCACGCAGGTTTGCACGCTGTACTGATTCTGTGAAGATAACGCTTTTCAAGGCCTTCTGCCAGGTATACCCAGCGGACATACAGCGACCTGCGCGTACAGTATAATAACGCATTCAGGGTGCTATTGGGGCTGCCGTGGCGATGTAGCACGTCAGGGATGTTCTCGGAGGCGTTGTGTCGACGGGTTCGCCGCGATCATGCGTAAGCGCTGCGCTTCCATGGTGGCGCACTTGCGTTCCTCCTCCGATGGCATCCTGAATGTGTTCTCAGATCGGTGGGACTCTCCCCTCTTACGAAAGTGGATCAGTGTTCAGACCGACTTAGCCAAATGAACTAATGAACCATCGAACGAACAGTTCAATGGTTCATTATTTTATTTTTAATTTAATTTTACACTAACATTAGGCTAAGTTATACTACTACTAACATAATATGAATTCTTTATCTGAAATAAATATTTTGAATTTGAATTGAACATGACATTAAACGAACATAGCCGGATCAAAAGGTCGCGATTGCTGGTGCTGCTTTCATTTATTTTTACTTAATAACAGAAGCACAGCCAAAACCATTAGTGCGTTGATGGTGGACAACAGTTGTAGAGGACAACCAGTAAAACAATTAAGTTCTGAAAGGCACTTACCGTATTTATTCAAACAAACATATAAATTATTACACTAAAAACTTTGCACTCATTCTAATACGAATCGACTATACGTAAACAAAATATCGTGAAATATTCGATATTTAGTTAAACATCGATTTTCTAAAGTGTTAATAAAGTGAACAATTTACTTTATAAATCAGTGACATTTACATTCGTTGCTCATCTGAAGTGTTTGACATTTTGAACTGTTTATGTTTTAAGCTAATGTTATTCTGATTCATTGAACAATTAAACTGTTGATTATATGGTGTTGATATTTTGATTGTTGCTGTTTTTAACCGACTTCAAAAAGGAGGAGGTTCTCAATTCGGTTGTTTTTAACCGACTTCAAAAAGGAGGAGGTTCTCAATTCGGTTGTATTTTTTTTTTTTTTTTTTTTATGTGTGTTACCTCATATCTCCGTCATTTATGAACCGATTTGAAAAATTCTTTCTTTGTTCGAAAGGGTATACCTCCCGATTGGTCCCATTTAAATTTTGTTATGATTAGACCTTGAACTTCAGAGATATGGAACGGAACTCCTCATCGGATCAAAGCAAAATTCTTAAATTACTAATATTGCTTTGTTTATATTTGTTGTTGGGAACTGACTACTTGAAAAGAGGAGGGGGTGCGTGTCCCCCCTTCCCCCCCTTTGGAATGTTTTCATTATATCGTGTAAGGTATCATTTGAAAGGACTTTTTATGCCCGACTACGTCAAAGCCAAAAAGAAGGGTTATGAAGGAGGGGGTTAAAATTATGACACTAAAACGTATTTAATAAAAAATAAACTTTAAAAAAAGTAAAAACCGACTTCAAAGAAATACTAAAAGGAGTAAAATAATTACCATATTATAAAATTAACAGTTTCAGTAGTCGGTGCAACTCTACACTGAAGCAAATAGAAGCCACCGACTTCTGAAACTGTTAATTTTATATTATGGTAATTATTTTACTCCTTTTAGTATTTCTTTGAAGTCGGTTTTTACTTTTTTTAAAGTTTATTTTTTTGGTTTTTGAAGTTGAGTATCCCACCCGCCGATACGAGCGTTACATGTAATGCTCGTAGTGCTGTCCACACGAATAATTCACGATACATTACATTACACGTGTCTGGACCAGCTACAAAGCTTCATTCAAAGGTTATATAGGGGATGAAAGATTGTTTCGAAGTTCTTCATTTTAAAGTAAAAAATACGTAAATTGATGTTTAGGTTTCTATTTATAAATAAAACTAAGTTAAATCAGTGTTTTTAGAAATTCATCCCCTAGAAGCGATGAAAGTTTGTATGGAAGTTCGTAATCTTTGCAGGCGGCTAGTGTCCGATAAAAATACATTTTATGCGAGAATAATGTAGACTTTCAGTCTTGAAGCGAAGAAGGAAAAAGCAAATACTTCAACAAATCCATTACTTAGAAAAAAACAATCCAACGACTGTCCGACAAAGAATGATCTCGAACTATTGATACGGAATAGTAACAGAAAGCCCACTTCGTACAACTAAGGAATATAAGGAGATGGGTGGCTGCAACAAGCTGTGGTCAAGCTTCCCGCGTCAGACGCACCGAGCGCCGGAGGGCCCACGACGATCTCCGGCCACCATAGTGTGTGGTCTGCGGGCGGCGAGTTAGGGGACCCGTCGCCCGTCCAGTAACAGGACCGAGAAGGCGACGCGCATTTGTTCCGTGCGCGCTTCTCAGGAAGACGTGGGGACCCACAGAAGAAGAGGTCCGCCAGGTGCTGGCGGACCGAGGCCTGCCGGGGTTGCGGTGCATGCAGCTGCGAATCCCGTGACCACAGCCAAGGGTCAGGAGAAGGAATACCGTGGGTTTTTAGCTGGTAAGAGTCCGGCATAACCCTTTGCCTTCCCCTGGTGAATCCATGAGGATTTTACCAAGATAAAAAAAATAGTTCAAGTACTGCTTTAGCTTATCTGTACATATAAAAGGAGAAGCTGACTGACTGACTGATCTATCAACGCACAGCCTATGCCGCTGGGGTTAGAAAGTTGAAATTTTGACAGTAGGTTCCTTTTGTAACGTAAGCATCTACTAAGAAGGGATTTTTCGAAATTCAACCCTAAGGGAGTTAAATAGGGGATGAAAGTTTGTATGGAAAATCGTCACTTAACGGGTTCAAAATTTCACGCAAGCGAAGCTGCGGGCGAAAGCTAGTATATTATACTGTGCTTAGAGGTACCCGAATCACCCCTATTATGTTCCGCGATTTTTTGTAGTTTTCAAGTTATGACTGGTCGTGGTGGCCTGGAAATTACAGACCCGCTTGTTAGCACCGGGTTGCGGGTCGAAACCCAGGCATGTACCAATATGACTTTTTCAATGTCATTATGTACTTTCTTAGTTAACCTAAGACACCACTGACATACGGTGAAGGAAAACATCATGAGGAAACCTAGACTTAACGGTCTGAAATCGCCAACACGCAGTGAGCAAGCGTGGTGATCAATGCTCGTTCCTTCGCTGTATGAGAAGAGGCCTTTGTCCAGCAGTGGGACAGTTACAGAGTCATCATTTAGCCGAATGACGTCCACTGCTGGACATAGGCCTCACCCAAACAATGTTGGGGGGGTTTGCTACAATCGCCACGCTTGGCATGCGGGTTGGCGATCGCAGTCCATCCAAAATTAAATTGCTGGGCACTTGTCAGTGTAGCAATCCCCATCTTTCTTTATCAAGAGCCAATTCCTTCACTTCTCTGTATGTTTTCACTTCTGTCTTTTCCTTCAATTAGTCTGTGTACTTTCTTCTTGGTTTACCTGGTTTTCTCTTTGTTTTTAATTTGCCTTCTATGATGTTAGTTATAACGCCGTCGTGTCGCAGTAAGTGACCAATAATTTTCTCCCTTCTTCTTTTAATATGTTCGCAATCGCAGTATGGTTGTTAAAGTACTCAGAGAACGCTGCTGCCCGTCTTCTAGTGAATCCCTTAGTCGCCTTTTATGACACCCACGGAAAGAGATAGGGTAGTGCTATTCTTTATGTCCAGCACCACACGGACGAGTTACAGAGTAATATTTTTTATTTTTTCGTTTGCATTTGTTTCATGATTTTTATGATTGACCTTCTGATCTCATAATTCCTCGCCATTGAGGTCAACCATCCACCTTTATCTTAAAGAAACAAAGTGCTAAAAGCAAAGTTTCAGTTATCCCCCCTTTGTCGGACCTCGTAATATCCGGCTCTAACGGAAGTCCAATCAACAGTTTGTTCTACCTTCAACAACCATTTCCTGTTTATCATAGTTTGGTGTTTGATAATATAATAGCGTTTAGACTATGCGGGTAACCTTTGTAAGTCTCAAGTTGTGTTAAGTTTCGAGTTTAAGTTGGTCTGCCAGGTTTTGATAGGAAGGATCTTGACGTGCTTCAAGTTCTGGAGGAGTTGTTATCTTGTCCTTTTGTCGTGATTGAGATGGACTGTCGTATCGTAGTTTGTCATATCGAATCGAAATGAAACGACGGACATCGAACTTACAAATCAAAAACCTCGTAAATAGTAATTTTGGTCAATCTTTTTATGTCATATAAAATAAACTAGAATTACTTCGTTCTTTTTGAGACAGCCCCTAAAAAAATCCTCCCTTCACCGCTTCCTAGTGTTTATGCTGTGAAGAAGAAACGACGCAACAAACTCTCCAGCAACACAGTTCTGTCTGTCAGGTGAAAAAATTAGTTGAGTCTATACAAAGACAATCATATTTTTTACAATAATAAAATTATGCAATTATAGGAAAAGTAATGAGTAAAAATAAAAAAAATATATATATGTAAATAAATTTTGTATGAATTGAGACAAATCATAATCGTATCTAAATAAATAGATACATACATAAACTTACACATAAAAACTATTGGTTTCCAGGGAAGCCACATGTGCAGAAAAGAACTAGCGCCACACGTCCCTATAGTCAACATAATCGTTTATCTTATAAACTTTAAAATGGCCATCGGTGAGATCCGTAATTTAGTAAGAAAACCTCGCAACCCATATTTTCGACTGACTGAGTTCAATTTGAATGCAAATAAGAAGAGTTGATTATGAATAATGCACCTGTTTATCCCGATAACCCCATGTTTAACGACAAAAACCCTAATTTTTTCAAAGAAAATGTCTTAATTCGCATTTGACAAAATTGAGGTTTTCTGGGATTAAATTGGGATTTTATTTCGAGAATTAAAAAAATCCTTTCGAGAATTCATAATCTAATATTAATGAAATGATTTAGTAGGTAATGGTTTATAGTAAAACAAAAAAACGGCCACGTGCGAGTCGGACTCGTGCACAAAGGATTCCGTACCATTATCTATAAAAACGGCATTAAAATCATGTCTTGTGTGGGAGCCCCCTTGAATATTCCTCTTCCTCATCCTCTTCTTTTTTCTATTTTTATTAACCTCATTACCCCTGAGCTTCTGTCTGCGTATCATCTTTATGCTGATGACTTGCAATTGTATTGTCAAGCTGGTGTGGATGGTTTATCTGTTGCCATTAATAATTTAAACCGTGATTTGAGAGCTATCAAGAGTTGGTCCGATAGGTTTGGTGTGGCGGTTAACCCTACTAAATGTCAAGCTATCATTCTGGGTAGCTCTCGAAATATAAGCAGGTTAGACACTTTAACTTTACCACCAGTCATATTCAACGGTACGATCATTCCATTTAGCTCCGATGTTAAAGATCTTGGCTTGCACATCGACAACACCCTTAGTTGGCGAACACAAGTCACTAATGTGAGTCAGAAAGTGACAGGAACGTTGCGGTCGCTCTATCGCTTGAAAAATTTTCTCCCATCTAATACAAAAACAATGCTAGTGCAGACCTTGATACTTCCCATAATTGACTATGGGGATGTGTGCTACTATGACCTGAATGCAGATCTCCTCAACAAACTCGACCGCCTTCTTAATAACTGCATTCGATTCGTCTTTAACCTTCGTAAATATGATCACGTGTCGGCGTATCGATCCCTGCTAAAATGGATGCCTATTCGTCAGCGTAGAGTGATGAGGGCACTGACTACTTTGTTCTCTTTTCTCGACTCTCCCACTTCTCCTACTTATCTTACCCCTCATTTTCAGTATATATGCTCTAATCATAATAGAAATCTTCGCTCCTCGCATAATCGTCTTTTACAATGTCCCTCTCATCGCTCTGACTTTATGCATTCTTCCTTCTTTGTCCAGTCTATTCTTCTTTGGAATGCGCTTCCCTTGGAAATCAGGATGGCCACAAGTCGCTATTCTTTCAAAATTAAATTACGTGAACATCTACACAAGGGATTGGCAGAATCATCTCAGCAAAGATCTGTTTCTATATTTTTGTAGGTATTATATATTAGGTATGTTAATTAATATAATATATATGTAGTTTATGATTATTGATATATATTTATGTATGCATGTGTATATAAAATCTAGTATTTATTGGTTTATTTGATTTGTATTTTTATATTTATAAGTGTAAATAGTATTCATTATTATCGCATCACATTCTAACACTATTAAGTGCACCTACCATGTTTTTTCTGCACCACCCTAAGGTCGACTGGTAGAAAATGCCTAAGGCATTAAGTCCGCCTCTGTACAGATTTTGTGCGAAAGTATAAATAAATAAATAAATAAATATTTATTTTATTCTGTTTTTTAGTATTTTTGTTGTTATAACGGCAACAAAAATACATCATCTGTGAAAATTTCAACTGTCTAACTATCATGGTTCATGAGATACAGTCTGGTGACAGACGGACAGACGGACGGACAGCGGAGTCTTAGTAATAGGGCCCCGTTTTACACTTTGGGTACAGAACCTTAAAAAGAACATAGGGAAGTTCCTTACTAAATTTTACAGGCTTTACTAAAAGTTAAAAGGTTTAGCACCTTTAATCCGCTCTCCTATGCAGTTGTGTTTTTGCACTTGTCCTAGTATACGTAGGAGCCGTCGTATATTGTCAAACAACGAACTACTAGATGTCAATTTACTTTTGGAAGTCGGGTGAACAAAAGACAAAATGTTAAATCGTAAAAATCGAATCCATCGTCGGATTCGAAACACTTTCTTGGTTGTAAAACGCGCTAAGTTCGATTTTCGGAGTAGTTCGTTTCTCTTTTACACTCAATCGCGTGGGGCACTTTAGATATACAGCGAATCATGTGCATGCATGTGTGTGTGCGTCGGGCAACGTATGTAGAAAGTCAACTATCTGTCTATGTAGTCTGAGACGCCAGTGAAGTTTATGTGACAATTAGTTTAAACAAGTTACTAACATAGCACCCGTTGGGACCGTAGTCCGTCAAACATAATAATATGGAATGGCAGATAGAATTGACACTATACATCCATTCCAATAAACATATAAAAAGTCATAGCTCAAGAGAAATAGGTGTGCAAAGATTTCATAAAAAATACGCTAAAATCTATCTATCCTCAGATATGATCGGCTGTTTTTTACGTTATATTTGAGGTCACATAATAAAAGTTTCATTTTCTGAATTCGTAACTACAGTAGGGATGAAGTTTTTTTTTAAAAACTAAACTAAAAGTCACTTTCCATGGAAATAAAAATGGGGAATTATTAATCGGGCGAATAAATAATATCTATAAGGAAGACTGTTAATGAGATACCTTAATACTAAACCGAGCGGCATTAAAATACTAACTTGGGCGAAAAAAATACTGAGTGGGCGAAAATATACATTTCCTTACCCTGACACGGATAGGTTAGGTTCGAAGGGGATGACGGGGGCTAGAGTGAGCGAGCGAACGAAGCCCCCGTCATCCACTTCGTGTTAGGTTACTTTAAACCCTGCAGACAGAAATAGGAGCCCCGCATAGCGGGGCTCCGTCGACGCTCCTTTGGAAACCCAAACAACCTTACAAACATACAACAATAATATGAGTGTTTGTTCGCTTAAGAATTATTATACTGATCGTTCTGAATAACTAGTACCTCAAAGTTTTCAATATTTGTGTTCGCCCTCAGTCTTTCGCCCACTTAGTATTTCAGTACGCCATAATCAGTATTTTTGATACACTTACTTTGAATTTATATGTATATTCGATCGTTTAAATACTAGCCAATAAAAATTATCGAATTTTGAAATATTAATACTTGCTTTAAAAGTTATCAGTGATACTTTAAGTGGCCGTCGGATTAGTACCCCCTTTCCGACTAACTATGTATATCGAAGGGTTTTTCGTTACTTTTAAGACAGTAGGTCAGTCAAAGGTCGGCAGTAAGGGCCTGTCCACATCTCCACGTCACGACGTCGTCAACGTGGAACGGTGCGGTAACGCGGCACGGTGCGTTGACATAACGTGCAAATTAACGTTACCGTATCGTAAAAATACACGTCAGGATCATTGTTAGATTTATCGTTGACCATGTAAATCCTGGATTTTAATAAGAGAAACAGTAAGGTATGGTTTTAAAGCATCGGAGCACATAGACGGCGACTAAGGGTCTAACCACATTTATCGACGCGGAATCGGCTAACACCGGTCAAAAAAGCCTTTATGTCTACGTAATAAGGGTGTTACTATTACCATTTGCATCGGCTCGGCTCGGACGACGCGTCGCGACGCCGGCCGACGGCGAAACGAGCCGTTTGTATAGATAAGTCGAGTAGTGTGGTGATACGCACTCGGCTTAAGCCGATTCCGCGTCAATAAATGTGGGGAGACCCTAACTCGCGGGCGTGGAGAGCGTGGGCGGAGCGCATATACGTGTGCGCTTGCGGCTAGAGGCGGAACGTGTTACGATACGGTAACGTTGCATGTTATGTCAACGCACCGTGTCGCGTTGGCGACGTCGTGACGTGGAGATTTGGACAGGCCCTAACTGCAATCTATACTAATATTATAAATTAAAAAATTAAAGAGGTAGAATTTGTTTGTTTGTTTGTTTGTATGTAGGAGGTAATCTCCGAAACTACTTATCCGATTTCAAAAATTCTTTCACCAATTGGAAGCTACGTTATCCCTGAGTGCTATAGGCTATATTTTAGTAGGAAAAAAATAGGGATCCTTAAATAAATTACAATAATGTAACCCAAGGTATCAAAAATTGGCTTAAAAACTTTAGTAGTGTGTTAAGTTTTTTTTTTATTATAAATTAACGTGAGCGAAGCCGCGGGCAAAAGCTAGTTATTTTAATAAACAAGCCGAAAAATTCATAAAAATAAAACCAAGATAACTATTTCGCCATCTTGGCACGTGAACCCAGTTGAAAGTTTTAGGCCGAAATGTAAACGAACCCGAGACATTTGGTATTCAAAAATACATTTTTCTTACGTAAATAATGTTTTAATAATGCTCTGTTGCGGTCAACGCGAAAATACACGGCGCGGTTAGTGTGGCAGAGGATCTTATTTTAATCAATTTCTTCTCTCTTGTTAGCACGAGTTATAAAAGAACAGCTCATGCCGTGGTGAAAAGATTAGCCAGTCAGCAAGGTTGGTAGCGGGGCTGACTGCCCAGGGTGCGCCGGACGTACTTAAGTATCGTCAGGAGTGGAGGTTCTTTTCATGCACCCCAAGCGTGTTCATTGTATTAAAATTTTCACAAATTGAATTGGTTTTATTGGTTTCCAATTTAAGGTTACTGAAAGCGGCCAGTCTAACGTTCGGGAATCGGTGAAACAAAAAAAACTAAATATGAATATGGTAGAAGTTTAAGCCGGATCCGCTGCGCCATGTTTTCGTGCTTGCAAACAGGATAACATTGTTTGCTAACCGAATAGGGGCGTGGCCTAACAGTTTTGTTAGCAAAATTGGCGCTGCGGACCCAGCTTAACATTGCTTGCTAACCGAATAGTGACGTGGCCTAACAGTTTTGTTCGCAAAAACACAATAACATGTTAGAAAATTGGCGCTGCGGACCTGGCTTTATTCGTAGATAGTTGTTGGTTATTTTTATTTGACATAACTTCTTTCCATACTTGTAAGCTAACCCCCGAATGCGGACATATCATAAAATTCTCATTTGCGCGGTTCCCGTTGTCGAGACCCCGAGTCCCCGATATTATCCACTGTTTCGTTGGCTCCTTAGTTTTTATCCCCCTTCCATTATGATAATGATATGATATTTTTATGAAATAATGCTTTTAATGATTGAAGAGGGGTTAAGAATGTCAGATACATATTATTAAGAGATTTTAGACTTTAGATTTTATTTTTTTATTTTTTAGACTTTATTTTTCATTTTATTGTTGTTTTTTATTTTATTTAATTTTAGTAATCATTTTTTTTCCATGCCTAATCCAAGACAGAATCTACATGGCTCTCTTATAATTAATTCTAACAAAGCTAAATTGTAGGTATATACCTACAGACATAAAATGCAAAAAAAAAAAACACCACAATTTTGTCCGAAAAATTACATGGGACCTACATCAATTTATTAATGCGCCACATGGGACTCAATGCTAGATTCGAAACGTGAGTAAGCAGAGTCGAGGACAAGACTTCTGCTTACCCATTCAGAGTTTACTGGCGTGAGTGTATGTATGTATGTTCGTTATGTAGTACTGGGGTATCATCATCATCATTCAGCCGAATGACGTCCACTGCTGAACATAGGCCTAGCCTAAATAATGTTGGGAGGGTTTGTCATAATTGCCACGCTTGGCAGGCGGGTTGTCGATCGCAGTATGGTTGTTAAAGTACTCAGAGAACGCTGCTGCCCATACTCTAGAGAATCCCTTAGTCGCCTTTTACGACACCCACGGGAAGAGATGGGGTAGTGCTATTCTTTACGTCCGTCACCACACGTTACGGTTAGTATAATTAATTGATAATTGATAATTATTAATAATTACCGTCCTAGTTATTAAAAGTTCAATAGTAATGAACGTATGAGGTCAAAGTGATAAATAAATCACATTGACCGGTTATCTATACATATAATAAAATCGTGTTTCAGGAGTAACTGAGAATATTTCGTCTAGAACTTATAAATCGCACGGTAACGAAACCATAGCGCGATCTAATTCGACGCCAACGCCATCTAGGGAAGTAAAGATTAAACATATGTTTGCATGTTTATGCAAGCATCACGTAATAAGAGCTGACCCAATGCTGTTGACTTTTATAAACAAATATTGTGCTTATCTCAAAGTAAATTATTTTTTTTGGTTTCATCGCAATCGGTTCACGAAATCAAAAGATATGCAAATAATCAATATCTTCTATACATATCATAATGAAACAGTAAAAAAACTGTGTCTGTACATTAAATATATTAAAAAAAAATTGAGGGGGGTTTAGAAACAGTAATAGAGCACGAATCCAGAAAAAAAAATCTGTCTGTTTGTCTGTGTGTATGTTTGTTTGTACACGCTAATCTTCGGAACTACTGGACGGAATTGAATGTTTTTTTTTTTGTTGCATAGTTCTTAAGTCTGGGCAACATATAGGCTATAATTTATCTTGGAAACTTGAACACCTGATGCAGAACCGCAACAGACCAGCTAAACTATAAGAGATACAAAAATGGTACCATAGCAAAAATTGTTCCACGTGATGAGCATTTTCTGTTGAGAGAATTAATTTGAAGATTTGGAACACCTGATGTGGAACTCCACGAGCCCAGCTACACTAAAACATATATAGGAATGACGTCTTAGCAAGAGTTGTTCAGCCTGATGAGCACTCTCTGTTGACGTATAAAAATTGAAGATCTGGAACACCTGTTGTGGAATTCCAAGCGCCCAGCTACATCATAACACATATAGGAATGACGTTTTAGCAAAAGTTGTTTAATCTGATGAGCACTCTCTGTTGATTTATAAAAATTGAAGATCTGGAACACCGGTTGTGCAACTCCAAGAGCCCAGCTACACCATAACACATATAGGAATGACGTTTTAGCAAAAGTTGTTCGGTCTGATGGGCATTTCCTATTGACTTATAAAAATCGAAGATCAGAAACATCTGATGTGGAAATCAAAGCTATCACTAATTTCACTATACAATTATAAAATAACATAAGCTGGGAGTACCTCCACGCGGTGAAGGCGGTAACGGTTTAGGACTGATTTTCAATGACGATGGTATATCATTGAAAATTTGACTCTACTGGCCAAAACTCCCATTTATTTTTTTATTTTATCGAATAAATATGTCTTCGGGCTTATTTTATTTGAGTGTTTCCTTTTCCATTCATCTTCGTGACACGGTAGCCTACCCGGTAACGCAGTGGAGCAGTCACTTAGATTTTAATTGATCAGGTATCTTCACAATAAAACTATAACCATGCCTAGAAAGAGGTCAAATCTTTCCTAATGTTCCAAAGGAGCCAAAAGATTGAGGATCATAAGCTTTCAAGAATGTACTGAAGAGCGTCCGGAGAGACTTGATGCTGTTCGAGAACATCAGGCTGCAACTCGCTCCGTGGAAACCTCTTCGGATCGCGAAGCACGCCTGCGTTCTCAGCGTATTTACGCATCTACATCCAGGTCTCTAGAGACCAGTGAAGAATATGATGCGCGACTGACCGCTGATCGTGAACGTCACGCATTGTCTCGCGAGTGGGAGATGTTCACGGATGGAGAATTACGTTTGAGTTCTCAGCGTATATACACATCGATTTCGAGGTCTCTCAACTAACATTTTAGCGTTAAGACAAGCTGTAGTGGACCTGTATATCGGTTCTGCTTAGATATTAAAGTGTTAGTGTAGATCTAACAAGAGAGTTATAGAGTGTAATAACACCTTTATATCTTCGATTTTGGCGCAAAATTTTGCAGGTAAAGTCTGTATAAACCCTTTAGAGTGGTTCTATACAACCTATATAGGTGTGTTTGAGAGGTGTTACAAGATCGTCGGTTTCCGCTTGAAACTTTATTGCACCTTTATATTGAAGTTAATTGATACCTTGAGTTACATAAAATATCTATATCGGTGTCAGATAGAACTTGGATCGGTATTTTGATACCTAATAACTCATTTGTAGCGTTTTCGGTGTCAAAAGCAAATAGTAAAAGCTTTAAAGTCTTCAAATTATTTAATTTGTCGAGTTATTATTATCAACATGAGTTATCATTTTATCTGGCGGACATTGCAAAATTCATCACGAAAAGTATTTTTGATTAACAGTATTCTTGAAGTGTATAGTTAGCCAGATATTAGTGCGCTTGCAAGTTTAATGTGATTGTATATCATGTTTCGCATCTCAATTTTGACGCGCCTTAAAAAAAAAAAGATTTTGTGAAAAAAAAAGGAAAACAATAAAAAATGCTAATAACCTAATATAGTTTTTAGACACTCATTTTCAATTATTGGTTAGTTTTAGTGATTGTATACAAAAACTAAGTAAAATAATTCGGAGAATTTAGCTACTTCGTTACTTAAAAGTGATATTATATTAATAAATTTTTAGGTTATGTTGACAAGAAGTGACAAAAAATGGCGATTTTTTCTTAAAGCTACAGTCCTCTCTTAAGTCTATTATGACACCCGATGAATTACTACGCCGGAAGTTAAAAGTATTGTGCGGCCTATGGTTGACATAAGAATTACAACTTATTTATCTAACACCAAAACCTTTATAACAGGATCTTACGAAACTACTATAACTATTTAACCTATCATTGCCTTTAGTCTAACAGGTGTAAGCTGTATATTAGAGTTATACAACGCATGTAGAGTTTGGTGTTATAACACTCTTAATTAACTCCGTTGCAGAACCGACGACGATACTGAAGTTGAAATACAGCCTTACGATATATAAGCAACTCCACTAGATCAGATTTATAGCATTAAGAATTATAGGGAGTTAATGAAGATCTATATGCAGCTTTTAGCGCTGCAGGCCGGTACAAGCTTTAACGTCTTAAGTATAAAAGTAGCCACTGCTACTACACTAACATTAAAGAAAATACTGCTTCGTTGTTTACAGTTCTAATACATCCTGAAGAGCTAAACGTATTTCATAAGTAAACTGTAGTACCTTTAGTGACAACCGAATCCACTATAAGTTAATAGTAGCACTCTAAGCTTTAAAATGACCTGCAACCAACGCTTAATTGTTTGTTGGAGACAAGTGTGGAACGTGATGCGCGACTGACCGCTGATCGTGCAAGTCAAGCATTGTCTCGCGAATCGGAGACGTTCACGGATAGAGAAATACGCTTGAGTTCCAAGCGTATCAACGCATCGACTTCTAGGTCTCTAGAGACAAGTGGGGAACGTGATGCGCGACTGACCGCTGATCGTGAACGTCACGCATTGTCTCGTGAGTCGGAGACGTTCACGGATAGAGAGTTGCGCTTGAGTTCCAAGCATATCTACGCATCGACTTCTAGGTCTCTAAAGACAAGTGGGGAACGTGATGCGCGACTGACCGCTGATTGTGCAAGTCATGCATTGTCTTGCGAATCGGAGACGTTCACGAATAGAGAAATACGCTTGAGTTCCAAGCGTATCTACGCATCGACTTCTAGGTCTCTAGAGACAAGTAGGGAACGTGATGCGCGACTGACCGCTGATCGTGAACGTCACGCATTGTCTCGCGAGTCGGAGACGTTCACGGATAGAGAATTGCGCTTGAGTTCCAAGCATATCTACGCATCGACTTCTAGAGACAAGTGCGGAACATGACGCGCGACTGACCGCTGATCGTGAACTTCACGCATTGTCTCGCGAGTCGGAGACGTTCACGGATAGAGAAATACGCTTGAGTTCCAAGCGTATCTACGCATCGACTTCTAGGTTTCTAGAGACAAGTGGGGAACGTGATGCGCGACTGACCGCTGATCGTGAACGTCACGCATTGTCTCGCGAGTCGGAGACGTTCACGGATAGAGAATTGCGCTTGAGTTCCAAGCGTATCTACGCATCGACTTCTAGGTCTCTAGAGACAAGTGGGGAACATGACGCGCGACTGACCGCTGATCGTGAACTTCACGCATTGTCTCGCGAGTCGGAGACGTTCACGGATAGAGAAATACGCTTGAGTTCCAAGCGTATCTACGCATCGACTTCTAGGTCTCTAAAGACAAGTGGGGAACGTGATGCGCGACTGACCGCTGATTGTGCAAGTCATGCATTGTCTTGCGAATCGGAGACGTTAATGAATAGAGAAATACGCTTGAGTTCCAAGCGTATCTACGCATCGATTTCTAGGTCTCTAGAGACAAGTGGGGAACATGATGCGCGACTGACCGCTGATCGTGAACTTCACGCATTGTCTCGCGAGTCGAAGACGTTCATGGATAAAGAATTGCACTTGAGTTCTCAGCGTATCTACGCATCTGCTTCTAGGTCTCTAGAGACATCAGACGTTTCCGATCTTCGATTTTGATGACCCCGTTGTCGTTGGCATAAGCAACAGGATCCGCGTACGAAGTCGCGGGCAGAAGCTAGTTATTAATAATTCACGTATACAAGTTTAATAAATTTTGGAACAAAGTTACAATCATCGAAGCATTTTGGTTACAATTATCGATGCTCCTTTTTCTAAGTGGTCGTAGCTCACAAGAAAACTGCTCGAAGGGGATGAAGAGGGATCGAAGGGATGTTCGAATCTAAACCAAACTAGTCGAGGTGCTCCAAGACCTGAGCTCCCTTAGCTCGCTCTTAATGCATGCTGACCTGTACCCCAAGTGTGAGTTTTTAATGTTACTATTGTAGTAGCGTCACCCCAAAAATGTATGAAAATTTAGGCAGAGCCTCTAGCGGCGAATAGCGTAATTCAAAATTTGTTTGACGTTTTTGGCGTTACGCAACTACAGTAGTAACATTAAAAACTCACACTTGGGGTACTGATTCCTAACATTATGGTTCGGTAAGCGATTTATTTTGCGGCAGATGCCTTTTTTCATTAGTTTAACCAAACCTGCTTCAAAATTATTCAAAATAACCAGTTAAATAATGTATTGTGTGTAGTATATAGTATATGTATATTTTCCAGCAGTACACCACGGACTATCCCCCCTATCTTATTCATTGTTTTCCTGTTCATCCAAAGGTTGTCTGGTAGATATCGCTATCAGCGATAAGACCGCCATTGTACCCTTCATTAAATTATATTGTATAAGAGCTATGTTACAATAAAATATTGGTGTACAATAAAGTACATTCTATTCTATTCTATTCTAAAGTGCTTCTCCTGGTATTCATCACATTAAACAATTGTTGCGATTATTCTTAATAGGTACTGACCGTAACATTTCATCATCATCTGCCTAGCCTTTTCCCAACTATGTTGGGGTCGGCTTCCAGTCGAACCGGATGCAGCTGAATATCAGTATTTTACATGGAGCGACTGCCTATCAGACCTCCACAACCCAGTAACTGGGTAATACGATACTCTTGGTAAGACTGGTTTGGACCGTAACATTTACAGAAATAAATAAAATAAGATGAACCTATATCATATTACTTTAATACCTTCGTGCCTTATCGAGGCATCACACCCTTACAAGTGAAGGAAAAAGTTTGAGGTACCAACTAAATATAGAATGACGTAGATATTTGTGTAGTGACGGGCTAAAACTGGCTTCCCACGGTGCGTGATAGTGCGCACCGGCTGTGCGTGGTATCATCCGTAAAATCACGCACCGTGGGAAGCCACATTGTAGGCGTGATTTGAAGCAATTTTTTCATTTCAATTTTTTTTTTTAATTTATTACTAGCCCTGCGTTTGTCCGCCATCTCGCCTGATGTTAAGCGATGATGCGGTCTACGATGGAGCACGCTTACCCAGAAGAAACCGATTCACTCGTGACTTGAAGACAGCCAGATTGTAGCTGTCGGGGAACACCCACTCGGGCAGCGCATTCCACTGTTTGGCGGTTTTCACAATGAAAGTGGAATCAAAGCGCTTCGTTCGGGTTTTTGGTATATCAACCATGAACCGATGGCGCTTTTTCGTGCTTCTGGCCGTCCGATAGAAAAAAGGGCAGGGGCGTATTAGATCATGCAGATCTGAGCACACTCTCCAAAATGTGTCCAAAAACGATAGACTAGCAACTTTACGCCGATGCTCAAGACTTTGGAGCTTGGTCTGAACAAGGAAGTCGTTGCTGATGAGCAAAAATACCAAGAGAAAGAGAACTCGCACCGCACCTTTGAAGTTATCGAGTCGCGGTGATATGGCGCACCGCTCCGCACGCGTCCGCGTTACCACGGACGAGTCTCTTCCCATGGTGCGTCAGTGCGAGCTTGTGCGGTGCGGTGCGCGATATGATGCACCGTGGGAAACAAGCATTACAGCAACGACGTCAACGTCTACGTCGGGAATGGCCACGCGTTCTCTTTCAATACAAAAAAGTCTGTCATTTTTGCCGGGAGAGGGGGGTGTCTCACACACACATATGCTTTGCTTTCTACCCTGTAGCTACGACATTCACACATTAAAAACAAAACAAAAATTAGTCCCCATGCGGAACATTAATTTCCCCTCTGTCACCTCGCTAAATGTACAATTCCGTGCATCGCGACCGATCGCAGCCGCGCGCGATCTATCGCGTGTGGGAGACGCGCGGCTGATGCGTCAATAGTGAAAGCGGGGCGGGGGCACACGATGCGTTGCGGCGGCGGTGCGGCGCCGGAGCGGTGTCGCTGCGTCGTCTTACATAGAAATATCCATGGCATGTCACACGATGCGCTCCGGCGCCGCACCGGACTTGCAACCACCGAGACGAGGCGGGGAGGGGTGAATGCGTTGCAACGTCGGAGCGGCACCGCTCAGTTGTTTATGCATCAAAAAGCAAAGACACACGCTCGCTCGTTTAGATTTGCGAGATTGCGCCGCTGCGATATCACAATGTTGCGGCGCCGCACCGCTCGTGTGCCCGCTGATACGGTGAAATCTTTGCGGTGCAGCGCCGCAGCGCAACGTGTGCTCCCGCTCTCAGAGTATAAATATATGGCACCGCTTCCGAAGTCTGCGACAGACGCTTGCGGCTAATGACAGATTAGTCTGTATATTATAGACACGACTATTGACGCACTAGCCGCGCGATCGGCCGCGATGCTCGGAATTGTACCTTTAGCGAGTTGACAGAGGGAAAATTAATGTTCCGCATGGCCACTCCTGAATATGTCGAACGCGTTGCTGTAAGGTGATGGGTAAATCATCTATTTTAATCGAGTATGAGTGAGGAACCTCATTTTACCTCGTGAGGTACTCACGAGGCACCCCTCTTTTGAGGAGAGGATAGGTGAGAGATACTGGTGAGCGGCGGACTCGCTTGTGAGAGAGGGAGAGAGAAAGTACTTACTATAATCGCCTGAATTGACACAGACAGACACGCACTGTATACTAAGTATAATGCAATGAGGAATGTTTTTATTTTTAATGAAGCTACATCTCGTGCGATGTCAATCTACACAAGTAGTAGGTCATGTCACTTTAAGGAATTACACGAATTCGTTATTACCTTATAGAATCGGCACCAATGCTATGAAGGAAGAATTTATTATGTCCATAGTACACGTGACACCTATTTCCGAGGAGGTGAAGGTATTTAAACCCATTAGAGGCGAGCCTAAGGCTATGGCCGCACTACGAGTAACTGCGCGCGATTTTTAGACGCATCATTTTGTGATTCAAAGAAATCAATAGAAGAGAATGTACTAGCGGTTTTGAAACGCACGAAATGGCAAAGAAAACTCAACCGCGGCGGTAAACCGCCCTAAGTACTATTTCAGAGTGGAGGCGGGCGCGGGCGCTAGCGCGGGCGCGTGTAAATCAAAATGTATGTAGACGCCAGTTGCATTCACAGTGCTCTAGTGATGTTCAAATCCGCTATAAACTGTAGACGTGTTATAAACTATAAAATATATTCATATAGTCCGTTGTTTTATTCGCTATCATTATAACGCGATGTTACAAAACTCAGGCGCAGTCTGAACGCTCAGACGCTATAATTTTATTTAACAACACGCTAAACGGACTTGATGATGCGCGGTAAATGTTATCTCGCAACGCGCTGTACACTAAAGAATATAATAATACTTCATTCCCTTACGCGCTGTTGCTAGTCGCTACGCTATCTTGCTATCTCGTTCTGGCCCCGCTGTGCACGTTTAGACTTTTATTCGTTGAGTAGGTTGAGGCGTTATAATATATCGCTAAGTCAGAGCCGCTATAGCAAACGCTATACGCTATGTACACAAAGTCTGTTATATTTTGGCGCTATACGTTTTATTAATCACCACTAAAGTGCTCCCACGAGCCACGCTTCTGCAAGAGGAGGGCGGGTGGCGCGGGTTGCGCTGGTGTTTCGTTCGCAGTGATATAGCGTCTGTTAGACGACTGCGCGTGTGGTTCTAAACCATTTTGATTCATCCGCTGAAGCGTCGTACGATAGCTCGTTCGGCACGACTGTGAACACGCAGACGCCAAAACCCAAGCGTCCGCGCCCGCCCCCGCACCCGCTAGTGCAGTCTAATTGACCACTAAGCCTGGAATGCACCGTAGCAGCAAAAGCATGGTATGCACCTACTTTTAAGCAAATGAAAGAGAAGAAAGAAAGAAGAAAGAAAAAATTTTTATTTTGGACTTACACAGGCAGTTACAAAAACAATTTACAAAAACAATAAAAAATAAAAACTACCTGCACGAGGCCAAAAAAAGGCTCCTATCTCAGCATAATGCTGCGACATTTAAAAAAAACAAAATGTCGCAACGCTGGTTTTCAGATAGGACCATAGTGATGCCACGGGCATTATCAACACAAATAAATAAATAGATTACATACGTACAATAAATATGATTAAAATACTGCTAAATAAAAGTAATAAATAAGTAGTTTATTATAATCTTATGTGTTACGTGTGTGTGTAGTAATAATTGTGTGTAGAACTCTAGTCAATATAATTACCTATTTATGAATAAATGTCAACCAGAAAAATAATATATTATAACGGTTTGCATTTCCGGACGAGCCTGCCACTCGACGCTTCCACATTATTTGTCCATGGATTGTTTATGACAAATGTAGCTAGTATTATAAATGCTACTTATTAGCAATCATTTACTCGTAGTATGCGTAAACGAATCTAGCATGCTTAGAATACGAGGGCATACTTTAAACGAGCAATACGGGCATTCTACCTAGTAGCCGAGAAGCATGCTTTATTCTTCTTCTTCTCTCGTGTCAGCACGAGCTATAGAATAGTTCATGCTGTAGTGAAAAGATTAGCCTGTCAGCAAGGTTGGTAGCGGGGCTGACTGTCCAGGGTGCGCCGGACGTACTTAAGGCGAGCTGAACCCTGGCGCGGTAATCGGGTAAGCGACGGCAATCGGGTAAGCGACGACGCGCGGGCCGAAAATCACTTTAAAAAATCGATAAAAAATATATAAATGTAATAAAAAAAAACGATCGGGTAGAATCGATTCCAAAATTAATTACCTATAAATTAATATTAATTATAAAAATGTATTATAGTAAGTACTTGTTTAAAATGAAATTTTGCTTGTAAAAAAACTGCAAATCGAAGTAACTTCAGTATTTTTTTCTATCAAGAAAACTATATTGCATCGTGTATTGAACGGGTACATGGTATAGAGAAGGAATGTATCCTAAAATATAAATTTATTTTGTGTTCTAAATGTTTTAATTTGCCTATCAAAAATGAGTTCTAAAACAAGCAAAACCTGCCGCGCCAGGGTTCAGCTCGCCTTAAGTATCGTCACTCGTGGAGGCTTTCAATGCTTTATTAATAAATAGCAAGACTATAGGGTATCAGACCACTATTAAAAATGTACAACAATTTGGTATCATTTTAAAGAAAGTAGGTATAGAAAAAAACGGTATAAGAAAAAAAATCCGGCAAAGGGCGAGTCGGACTCGAGCACGAAGGATTCCGTACCACTATCTATAAAAACGGCAAAAAATCACGTTTGTTGTATGGGAGCCCCCTTAAATATTTATTTTATTCTGTTTTTTAGTATTTTTTGTTAAAGCGGCAACAGAAATACATCATCTGTGAAAATTTCAACTGTGTAACTATCACGGTTCATGAGATACAGCCTGGTAACAGACGGACATACGGACGGACAGCGGAGTCTCAGTAATAGGGTCCCGTTTTACCCTTTGGTAAAACCCTTGGAGAAGATAAACGCTTTTTAAGTTTGTGGAGGGCGCATTTACTGTCCTTGTCACACGAAACGGAATATTGTACTGAGTGATGTCAAGGCACTATGAAGTTCTTAAGGTATGACGTCATTTTTAAGTAGTGTTGTCTCTGTCTCGTGAACAATTTAATACCTATTGTTAATAACTTGGGCATTTTATTCAATATTTCTTTGGTTTTTTCACTGTTGATAAATATTTTTGTAATGATTTCGAGATTTGTTATAAAAAAAAGTCAAATATCCCATTCCAAGCCATAGAGCGTATAGATAAAGGAAGCAGGTAACCAGCGCCGACCTACCAGCGCTTATCGGTACTGGTCCGTGCAGGTAATCGCTACATAAAAGAAGCGGGTAGAAGCAGGGGCTGGCTGTACAAACAAAAATACGCGTCCCTTGCAAGTACAGCAACGAATGACTGTCTACCAGCGCTGATCGGAGCAGGTCGGAACTTGTCGGCGACGTTCGGAGCTTGTCGGCGCTGGTTCGCCACACAGTATAGAGACTACCTGCGCCGACTAACTGCGCGGACCAGCACAGACAAGCGCTGACAGATCGGCGCCGGCAACCCGCTTTCTACGTGTATACGCACTTATAATGAGATAAGCTTCCTTTAAGTTTTTAAGCAAACAGAGTCTTATCTTGATAGACCAAAAACTTAAGACATCCAAGCAACAGACTAAGTTTCTATGTTAACAAACACATTGAAACTAAATTCAAAGCCGTTAAACGTTAACCCGCCAAACGCCGATAGACATTTTTAATCCCGCACACGTAATTTTTTATTTTAAAATTTCAAAAAGCCAGGCTGACCAATTAAAAATAAATTACGCGCCCCACTAAGAGCTCACTCGACGCTCGGCGCATTTCCACCTGGAAATACGTTGGAACACGGAATTCCACGTTCTAATTTCGAAAGGAGGCGAATGCGTTCATGAAATTCAAATTTAGAAGTCGTGTTCTTTCGTTCTTTTTTTAAAATCCCGGGATTAAACGATGTCAGACTGATAGCGGGTTCTTTCTACGGGATTCTGATTGTTAACATTTGGGTGTTAAGTATTTAATTTATGTTTTACTTTTTTATCTTTTAATGGTAGTGATGTATGTGTTTCGGGTAAAAGGTGCGTCGTTTCTTTTTGTGATTATCTTTTACCTTTATTTTCTTTAAGCTGGCTAAATAACTGGTGAAAGATAGTAGTTATGTATGGAAATGAATGTTGGTTGTGGCAGAAAAGACATGAAAGTAGAATAAATGCTGTAGAAATGCGTTCCTTGCGGAGTATGTGCGGTGTAACTTTGAATGAAAGATTGAAGAATGATGTGATAAGACAAAGTTGCGATTTAAAAGATGATGTAGTGACAATAATTGAAAGGAGTATGCTTAGGTGATTTGGTCATGTTGAGAGAATGAGTGAATGGAGATTAACAAAAGGAATTTATAAGGCAGATGTCAGTAGAAACGCCAGTAGAGGACGCCCTAGAAAGACACATTGATGTTATTGATGATGTTCTTCAAAAAAGACAGGTGCGTAGTACTCTCAACCGACGTGCGTGTAAGACAAAATGTATAAACGTGGACAAAGCGAAAGCAGTATGTAAGGAACGTAGCATGTGACGTTATGCAGTTTCATTATCAATCATTTCAAACTCAAACTCAAAACTCGTTTATTCAAAACTAGCTTTTGCCTGCGGCTTTGCTCGCGTAAATTTACATTTTTTATCCTAAAATATAGCCTATAGCACTCAAGGATAACGTAGCTTCCTATTGGTGAAAGAATTTTTGAAATCGGATGAGTAGTTTCGGAGATTACCTCCTACATACAAACAAACAAACAAACAAATTCTACCTCTTTATAATATTAGTATAGATAGACTAGTATTACTTAGTTCTTTTTGAACGTCATAAATGATATGATGACAAGTACAGTACGACACGACTAAAAAGTAACATCGATGTATCTCAGAGGTTCCCAAAGTGGTCCAGGTGGACCCCCAGGGGTCCACGGGAGACTCGACGGGGATCTAACAAAAATGGTACGGTAATGGTACAGGGCGTGACAAAAAGATCTAATATACAATATGGTAGAAATGTAGCTGCAGGGGGTCCGCCGGAACCAGCTAGATTTTGAAAGTGGTCTTTGAGAAAAAAAGTCTGGGAACCGCTGATGTATCTGATCGAACAACTAATGCAGTCAGTCGCTCATTTTCGCGTCACTCACACTTATTGCGTCAGCGTAAAGATCATTTTTTATTGCAGTACTAATAAACATTCGTGGTCTCGAAGTCGCCCTTAGTTCGGAACGGTTCGGTTTTACGAAGTTTGCCGATGCGAATTCTTAGTTGTGTCGTACTATACCTAACTGCTATGGCAATCCTAGAAGGCATATTTTTCTATTTGTTTTTTCTTATGTGAGTTTATTTATTACATTAACCTGCATTATTCTTACAATACTGTAATGGAATTATCATGAACTACTATTTTGAAACGAGTATTCATGGAGTTCCTTGCTGGCTCTTCTTCATAGAACCTACCTTTTGGAACCATGCGTGAGTTTTGACGTTTTAAAAGTGCCTGTAATCTGGTCTATTGGAAATAAAGAAACTTTGAACCTGACTGAATCAATAGCTTATATTATCATTCCCTTGCAGATTTAGCATGAAAAATTACCACATCACATAATACAATTCATTATGCAAAAATATTTAAATAAACCACGTGTAAACACACAAACTGAGCGATGGTTGCTGCATGATAACCAACTACTTACAATGAACGCCGCTCTGTCACAACGACTTGATAACCCTTGCAATGTCAAAAGTAATCTCTACCACTACTATAGGGTTAAATGTCACTTTTGATTCGATTAAAGGTGACACTAACTGCAGCGGACACACCTAGTCAGCGAAGGCCGACGAATGTTCGTCATTTTGTTGAGTTTGACTTTTGTATAGAACGAATTCGGTTTCATTCGGTTTTTAGCGGTATCCAGCCGCATTCGTTATAGTAATGGAAACTCCTCAACCTCCTTTTACCTCGTGAGGTACTCATGAGGCACCCCTCATTCGAGGTGAGGATAGGCAGTGGCGTACCTAGGGTGGGGCAAATAATAAATTGAGGTGAATGAGGTGATTCAAAGTTGAAATACAAGTAACTCCCTCATTTTTCATTTTGAGGAACTCAAAAGAGGCATCTCCCGAGTGCGCATAACTATAGTTGTCACAATCTAATAGGTCCGATTTGACACCTGTCAAAATACTAGAAGTAATGTCAACACTAGTAATTACTCCAATGCATGGCGTTTAGTTTCATTTTATCAATGATGCGCTATGTTTAGACAAATAAGAATGAAACTTTCTATAAGATCGAAGGCGTACAACTTCTGTACATATTTATTTTGTGCTTTTAGGTTACATATACACGGTGACACTAACATTCGACACAATGCTGGCAATCGCGACATTAAAATTAAACCCGAGCTAATGCGCAACTCAGTGTAACAGCGACGTACACACTACGACACTCGGTGTCGACACTGAGTGTCGAGTGTAATGTGTGATGTGGATGCGTGCTATGGATGCGAGCTATGGATGGTCGTGAGTGGTGTAACTATGTGCAAAACCCCGCGCCGCCGCTCCCCGTACCTTCCTTATTGTCGATACGTCGCACAGCTCGAGCTGTGCATCTTCCTCGCACAGCTACATAGCTTAGCATCAGTGGAAATGGTCACATATTTTCGTAGCTTAGCTTTTACATTGTCGCAGCATAGCTACATAGCATATCTCTGGTGGAAAGGCACCCTTAGGTGTGTACGCTACATTAGGATAACAGAGTTCCAAAAAGAAATTTTGAAAAAATATGACGCGGCCTTTTATAACAAAATGTATGTCGACCTCATTTTCACATAATAATTTCAACATTATACTCAACGTAGTAGGGGATTTTACTAGTTTAAATAATTCATAGCGAGTCAGCATATGTTTGCCAAGTGTAACCTTGATTTATATAAAATATTCATTTTTAAAGTTATTACTCTATACATAAGTTAGGATTTAAGAGAGAAAAAAGATTTTCTTTTTTATAAGCTACGTTTTTATAGGTGCTCTACATTTTTTAGGGAGCTGAGGGATAATTTAATACTTTGGAAAATATACAACGTGTAACATAAGTCCCAAATTATAGTGAAGGACATGTATTTATGTCAAGTAGAGAATTAGGTACCTATAAAAAATATTATTATACCTGTAATTCTCTACTTGACATAAAAAAATGTGCTTTGTGCTATTAAGCACAAAGTATTTTTTTCTTCAAAACTGTGTCAATCTGTTAGAATCTATTCTTCTGTCTAGCCTTTCCCCAACTAGGTTGGGGTCGGCGTCCAGTCTCACAGATGCGGCTGAATACCAGTATTTTACACGGAGCGACTGCCATCAGACCTCCGCAACCCAGTTACTGGGCAATGCCGATATCCTAAGGTGAGACTGGTTGTCAGACTTTCGGGCTTCTGACTACCCGTAACGACTGTCATAGGTATTCGTATGACATCCGGGACCGACGGTTTTACGTGCTCTACGAGGCACGGAAGGGTCTCGATTTTTAACGAACGGTCACACATCTATGGACAGACAGCGACGTTGTTAATTAGCCATGAGCCCCTCAAAAATGAAATGTCTGTACCTTATTTAATCGCTTTTATTCATCTTTCCCACGCACTCTCGTTCCCGACCATGGACAGAACCACGGCCGGAAGCGAGAGAACCACCTTACCCTAGCCCGCCCCCCACCACACCGCAGCAACGTTCACGCGTCGTGTCTAGCGCAGGCAAGATTTTTTTCTTGATCAGCGCCGAAGTAACGTACACAGTTCGTGTGTAGAAACGACACGAATTCTTGCATAGGCCCGGCGACTATTCTTAGCGTGTACAAGCGGCCTTAGGGGTTCCAACACCTATGCCCAAGGATTGTTTATAGGGTATCTCATTCACCCTTAAAGTATTATTTCGGACTTATGTTACACGTTGTATATGCACACATAGTACTCTCAACCGGCGTGCGTGTATGATGAACGAACGTGTGTGATGTATGAACATGGACGAAGCGAAAGGTGTATAATTACCTATAAGGATAGTAGCATGTGGCGTTCTGCTGTTTCTGCCTACCCCCATGGGAAAAAGGCGCGAGTTTATGTATACAGGGTGTAAACGAATTCATGTAATTCCTTCAAACCGCGTGATCTACTAGTGACACAAATTGACCAAGGACTAGTTTTTTCAGTTTCTAGAAAAAATATTTTTTCATAAAAATAACCTGATTTTGATCGAAATGTTCTATCACATAAAATTATTTGTATGCAAAAAATATATTTGCTTATTTTTTATTGAAACTTATTAATAAGTTTTATAAAAATATTAATATTTTTTTATAATATTTTTTTATTACAAATTACTTTTGTCAATCACCGTTCACTGATTCTCTCAACGTAACCAAGCCACCTAAGCATATTCCTTTCAATTTTTGTCACCACATCATCTTTTAAACCGCAACGTTCTTTTATCTCATCATTCCTCAATCTATCATTCAAAGTTCATAAATATCTATACATCTTTATCGATCTCTCTCGAGGACAACACACAAAACTTTCCACCATCAACTCCACATAAAGTGCACCATTGTTATCCCCACTTATTTCTCTGTTTGCTTTCATTTGACACACATGCGTACTTCAGCGGACGTGGCCCAGTTTGAGCGTTTACTATGCAGGACACGTTTCCTGAAAAATACCTTTTTTCAGGTATAATGTCACTTGTACTTATTGCGTTGTTTAAGGAGGAAACATTTGGGTCACAATTATGTAGAAGAGTTTATTGAATAGCTTGACATTTTTTTACAACATGATTTTTAAACTCAATCTCAAAACTCAATTATGTGTTCAAAATAGACTAGAATTTACTGAATTAGACAATGACAATAGACAGCCCACAAAAAAGCCCTCCCTTCACCGCTTCCTAGTGTTTATGCTGTGAAGAAGAAACGGCGCAACAATTTCCCCAGCAACACAGTTCTGTTTGTGAGGTGAATAAATTAATTGAGTCCATACAAAGAAACACATAATATTATTTACAATACTGAAGTGCAAATTTAGGAAAAGTAATAAAAAAATTGTATAAAAACAATTCTTTCATCATCTGCCTAGCCTTTTCCCAACTATGTTTGGGGTCGGCTTCCAGTCGAACCGGATGCAGCTGAATATCAGTATTTTACATGGAGCGACTGCCTATCAGACCTCCACAACCCAGTAACTGGGTAATACGATACTCTTGGTAAGACTGGTTGTCAGACTTTCTGGCTTCTGACCAACAGTAACGACTGTCAAAGATCTACAAATGACAGCCGGGACCAACGGCTTTACGTGCTTTCCGAGGCACGGAGGAAACTCGCTATGGTAAATGGTCACCCATCCACAGACCAACCTCGGCAAGCGTGGCTTAACCTGGAAGATCGGTCTATGCGGCTGTAATTATTTAGCCACGAGCTCCTCTATAAAAATATAAAAACAATTCTGTATGAATTGTAAAAGTAAATTGCTCAAACGCTAGATTTTACGCTAGACCGCGCTTGCAACCATTAAACAAATGAAATCGTAACTATACCTAACTGACGCACCGAACTAATAAACCCACAGATATAATAATAGAAATTCACACAATTACAATACTTACAATCAGTTCACTTTTGTTATTTACCGCACTTCACTACATAGTATAAAACAAAGTTGCTTCCCGCTGTCTGTCCCTATGTACTCGTATGCTTAGGATCTTTAAAACTACGCAACGGATTTTGAAGCGGTTTTTTTTAATAGATAGAATGATTCAAGAGGAAGGTTTATATCAGGTGTAAAAAGACACTTAACGATAACGAAAACCACGTATGCTACCCATCATTGGGATCATTTTTTCGAACAAACCATACCTGGGAAATCATTGGTTTTGGAGATATTGAAGGTCAAAGTACACTTTTTTTTTGTTTTTTCCATAAACGATTTCCAAGTCATAATACTAAACTTTCTTCCATACAAACATTATCAAAAATTTAAATTTTTCCTAACAAATTACGAATTTGAAGTTACAAAAACGCAATGAATATCAAACGCACCCTTAAAACCTTGGCTCGGCTGTGTGGCCGCTGCACGCATGCAAACGCGCGGCATCGCCACAACCATAATTTGCGCGCTACAAAAAAAAAGCGTTTTTTTTCATGTAAAAAAATAAAAATCGTTTCCCAGCAATTATTTTTGGTCAATGTAATTTAGTTTGATGTACAGAGTGCGTAGTTTTCGGCTATGTGATGGGTTTTTTACCCGACTACGGCGAAGCCAAAAGGAAGGGTAATGATTTTGGCAGTCTATTTTACACTCTGTATGTATAATACATTGCACCCGAGCGAAGTTGGGGCGGGTTGCTAGTAATAATAGGTATAATATCTAATTCATTTATTTATTTAGAAAACAAAGATCCATTGGGTTAGTAACAATAATCTTAACCTATGTTAGTACTTAACTAGTAACACAGACAATGCAAGTGACAAGTGACTTCACCAACGGGCTGTCATGTCTCCCGGCTATAGCGCGTAGAATGCTGCTGGGGCTGCCACGGAGTCTGATTAGCAGCGAGGCCGTTTTCTTACGCCATACAGCATTGAAGCAGTCGGTACGTGCCTCAGTGAACATAGATGACGCGCTAAAGAACCGAGGGTTTTGGGTGTAGCTGAAGCACTGGCTCCTCGAGTATCGTGATATGCAATATGATTTAAACAGCGCTATTTTGACCGCCGCGCTACATCGGAAGAACCGGCGGGCCAGCATATAAGCAATATTAGTCCGAACCGACAATGCTCTGCGCTCCCTCTCCATATCGTCGCGTCGTCTATCAAATCGTCCGTATAATACGTACGGATTATATTTAAACGACATATTTGACGACACGTTTGGTGCAGTGGCTAAGCGATTGGCTTCTGCGCTACAGGTCGTGGGTTCGATTCCCACACGGAACAAAAATTTGTATGGCCTACAGATGGTTGTTTCGGGTCTGGGCGTTTGTTTGTGAGATTTGTGTCTGTAAACGCACCCACGATACAAGAGAAATCTTAGTGTGGGGCAGTCTTTAATAAAAAAAACTCAGCACCTATATCAGTATCAGTGACACTAGTTATAGTAGTTTTATTTCAAGTACTCACAATCACTTAACACTCTGTTCAATGTTATTCGAACACCCTTTTGCTGATCTAGCGAATCACTTAGGATTTAGGCCGCGTTGAGTGCGCGCCGAAGTCAGTGCATATTCGGATAGCAACCGAGTGCATTCGCCAGCATTTTCATTAGCCGTCATTTTAGCGTAGCCTTTTATTCGTTACTAGCTTTCGCCCGCAGCTTCGCTTGCGTGAAATTTTGAACCCGTTAAGTGACGATTTTCCATACAAACTTTCATCCCCTATTTAACACTCTTAGGGGTTGAGTTTCGAAAAATCCCTTCTTAGTGGATGCCTACGTTACAAAAGGAACCTACTGTCAAAATTTCAAGTTTGTAACCCCAGCGGTTTAGGCTGTGCGTTGATAGATCAGTCAGTCAGTCAGTCAGCTTCTCATTTTATATGTATAGATAAAAAAATTGTTTTTAGCAAATTACAAGTTAATACAGCGTTTTATTTAACAATCCAATAGTCAGTAACACTTAGGTCGCGACCCGAAGACACTCTTCAAATTATGATTTTTTGCCACCAGAAGACGCCATTGCGTCACCCAAGGTCGTCAATGAAAATCAGAGCTGTTGGTGTTGCATGTTGGGAAACTAGTACCAATGCTGCCACATCACAGCATATCCTGAGTGATGACACATTCACATGTGAATGCGACACATTTCTGTATTTTTAGTCTAATAACATGCATAAAATGCATGGGGGTACATGAAAAGAGCCTCCACGAGTGACGATACTTAAGTACGTCCGGCGCACCCTGGGCAGTCAGCCTCGCTACCATCCTTGCTGACTGGCTAATCTTTTCACCACGGCGGCATGAGCTATTCCTGTATAGCTCGTGCGAACACGATAGAAGCAGTCTAATAACAATTTAAGGTGTAATAAACACGGTGAAGAGGGCAATCCGCGCGATCTATAATATGGGCCCACGGGAGTCCCTTAGAGATTTCTTTAAAGAAACTAATATTCTGACGATGCCTTCCCTTTACATTTTTGAAAACATTATGTTTGTACGTAAAAATCTGCCAATATATAGTGTAAAAAGCGATGTTCATCATATAAATACTAGGAACAAACATAAATTAGTAGTCCCTAAATTTAGATTATCCAAAACGATTAAGTCATTCCTAGGAAACTGTGTTCGATTTTATAACAAGCTTCCCAAATCAATTACGGATCTCACTGAGGGCAAATTTAAATCTCACGTTAAATCAGTTCTCATTAAAAAGGCATACTATAAGATAAACGACTATGTTGACGATAGGGACGTGTGGCGCTAGTTCTTTTCTGCACATGTGGCTTCCCTGGTAACCAATAGTTTTTAGATGTAGTTTTATGTACGTATCTATATTAGTTAGATACGATTATGATTTAACCCAATTCATACAGAATTGATTTATATACTTTATTTTTAATTTGTTTTTACATGTAATTGTATAATTTTATTATTGTAAAAAATATGATGATTTTTGTTGTATAGAGTCAATTAATTTATTCACTTGACAGACATATCTGTGTTGCTGGGGAGTTTGTTGCGCCGTTTCTTCTTCACAGCAAAAACACTAGGAAGCGGTGAAGGGAGGGCTTTTTGTGGGATGTCTATAATATTGTAAAAAAGACGTTCAAAAAGAACTAATTAATTCTAGTCTATTTTGAATAAATGAGTTTTGAGTTTAAGTTTGGTGCTTGTTAAGTATTTTTATTAAAGTAACTTTACCTTTTGGCATTATAGTACGAATTGAGTAGATTTGCATCCTGAATAAAATGATTTTCTTGCTTTCTTTCCTCTAGATATGGAGTTCTACACACGGCAGTGTGTCAAGCCAAGTTCAGAAAAAAAGGGTCACGCACCGGCCATGTGTTATACACAAACCATTTCGAGCTACTTTCGATAAATAGATAACGCGAGTTGACCTACTTTACGTAGCATTTCGAAGAAGCATACCTTTTACATGTTACACTGTTAAGGAGAAGACCGAACCGAAAAAAATAATTCTATATTGAAAATGACATATCCAAATTGACGACATGTTTGGTGCAGTGGCTAAGCGATTGGCTTCTGCGCTACGTGTCGTGGGTTCGATTCCCACACGGAACAAAAATTTGTATGGCCTACAGATGGTTGTTTCGGGTCTGGGCGTTTGTTTGAGAGATTTGTGTCTGTAAACGCTCCCACGAGACAAGAGAAATCTTAGTGTGAGGCAACGTTTTTTTTTAATAAAAAAAATAAAAAAATGGCCCGAGTGCTGCGACCGATCTTAGTTTTTGCTGCAAATTTTTTAATCTATTATTGTAATCTCCCCCCCCCCCCTCCTCAAGTCGTACTCCTCATTACTGAGGGTCGTGATCCTCCCTTGAAAACATTTTTGCTCTTATGATGTTACGCCATCGCTGTCTATCCTTGGCCAAGTGAAGCGCATCGTGAAATTTCGTGTCAAGAGAAGAGTTTATCTGGTCAGACCATCGCAAAGGGCTGCGACCTCTTGGTCGTTTACCGTCCACCTTGCCGGTAACCATCAGTTGTTCGAGGTTATTGCCATCTTTTCTCGCTATATGGCCGAAAAATTCCAAAACTCTGCGGAGACAAGTCGTAGAGAGTCTGGTCTTTATATTGAGCTCGCGTAGAATGGACTCGTTGGTGCGGAATGCAGTCCATGGTATCCGAAGCATCTTCCTCCAACACCACATCTCGAAGGCGTCTGTACGAGCTCGGTCGGCCTTTCTCAATGTCCAAGTTTCAGCTCCGTATCCGAATATTGAGAAGACCAGCGTGTTGACCAATTTCACTTTGGTATTTCGCGAAATGTTGCGATCTCTCCATATTTTTCCAAGCTGAGACATAACATTCTTGGCCATGCCGATGCGTCTACGGATTTCTTTATTCGCAAGACCCTGTGTTAGATATGTTGGAGCCCAAGTAAATGAAGTCATCGACCGTTTCGAGATTAAGAGCACCAGTAAACTCTAAATTATGTGCTCGGTCCACCACCATTAGTTTGGTCTTTGCGTGGTTGATTTGTAGGCCCAATTCCATGCTGATGCGTCCCATCCTTCCAAGAAGTTCTACCATTTCAGACTCTGAGGCTGCTAGGAGAGTAGTGTCATCAGCGTAGCGGAGATTTGTTAGCTTGGTTCCGCCTATCGTCACACCACCTTCCCAGTTTTCACAGGTACGTCTGATGATATATTCTCCATATGCGTTGAAAAGAATGGGAGATAAAATGCAGCCTTGCCTTACGCCTTTTCCGAAACTGAAGGGGTTAGAAGTGGTTTGGTCGACCTTCACTATGCCTTTATTTTGTGAGTAAAGGGCTTGAATTAGAGATACCAGATGATGCGGTACTCCAAGCTCCAAAAGCACTTTCCACAGGCTTTGCCAGACTACGCAATCGAAAGCTTTACTGTAGTCTATGAAGCACATAACGAGAGGTGTGTTAAATTCATATGACTTCTCTATCAGGTGGCGAACGTTGAGGATCTGCTCGCGAGTTCCCTTGCCTTTTACAAAACCAGCCTGTTCTTGGGGGATCTGCCAATCTAGAAAGTGACGAAGTCTGTTGTTTATAATATGTAGCAGTACCTTGCTGGCATGAGATATTAAAGCCAGGGTTCGATAGTTATTACATTTCGAAGTGGAGCCTTTCTTATGTAATGGCAGGATGATTGATTTAGTCCAATCGCTTGGCCACTCACCAGTACGCCATACCTCATTACAAATTTTGTGTAGGGCATCTATGCCCGCCGGTCCGGAAGCTTTTAATATCTCCGCTGTGATCTGGTCCGGCCCCGGTGCTTTTTTTGTCTTAAGTGAGGCTATGGCAGCTTTAATTTCGGAATACAAAATAGAAGGTTCTTCTGAAGTCCTATTCCACTCGTTGGTTGGTGCATCGCCTGCCGCATTAGGATTTCTGTATAGTTCTTCACAGTATTTCCGCCATCTTTCTGAAATTGCGTTCAGATTTTGGAGTGGTGTGCCATCTTCGTCTTCGATTACCCATGTTTTGGGTTTGAATTGGTTGGTTAGAAGTCGCACTTTCTTAAAAAGGTCAGCACTTTGAATTTTGAGCGCGTGTGCTTCAATTTCTTGGCAGATGCGGTCAACGAAGTTGTTTTTATCGCGGCGACATTTCAACTGAATGAGGCGGCTGAGCTCCGAGTATTTGTCTCTTTCCTTTTGGCTTAATATTCCCTGGGCTTTAAGGTCTTTCCTGCTCTTAATAATTTGCCAGGTATCCGCCGAGATCCACGACTGCTTGCAGATGTTCGGTGTATGGTTAATGGGGATGGAGTCAACTGCCTTCCATAACTTGTCCTTAAAATGCTCCCATTGTTCCTCTGCACTAGAGTTATTCGGTTCTGGATTTTCCGCTATAGCGGATTCTAAACCAGTTTGTAATTGTATCCTCTCTGCTGGGGATAGAATCCGTGTTCTTAGTGGTGGTCGTTTTTTGACTGATTTTAAACGGAGAGCAAAGTTAGCCACCAAAAGACAGTGATCAGAACCGCAGTCGGCACCCGGGTAAGTCTTAACATTGGTGACTGAAGTTCTCCATCGGCTATTTATTATGACATAGTCAATCTGATTGCGGAATCGATCGCCAGGAGAGATCCAGGTATAAAGCCGGCGGTGATGGTGTTGAAAGCAGGTGTTCATAATTGTGAGCTTCCTTCCAATGCAAAATTCAAGAAGTTTGGTTCCTCTGTCATTACGAACTCCTAATCCATATTTCCCAACTGTGCCTCTTATATGACCATCTTCCGTCGTTTTCCCTATTTTTGCGTTCCAATCACCGATGACAAGGGTGATCTCTCGATTTGGTATTTTGGATAGGGTTGTTTCAAGCTCCGAGTAGAATCCCTCAATAATGTCGTCCCTGGCGCAAGCTGTAGGGGCATATACTACAATGATATTCAGAGTACATGGCTTAGTGCTTAGTTTCAGTGTTAGTATTCGGTCGGAAACAGGGTTATATCCAAGCACATATTTATTTAAATGTTTGGCCAGCCAAATAGCGACTCCGTTACTGCTGGAGTTTGTAGGGCCTGAGAAATAAAGGGTGTTCCCATTAGGCGTCCTTTGATGACCTTGTCCACGCATATGAGTTTCGGTATTTCCCAGCAAGGTAAGATTATGACCTTCCGCTTCTTTTTCCACGATTTCGAGCTTTCCTGGAGCCAGTAATCCACGTACGTTCCAGGTTGCAATACGTCTGTGTTCTTGCAATGAGATCTTGCTGTTGCGTGAGTCACCAGTAGCATGACCGCTATTCAAGACCTGGCGATGCGTCTTGATAGAGGCTTCGGTATCCAATTTCACACCAATCAGCCCGGGAACTGACTGGCGCCGGGTGTTAGCCGGATCGTCCAACAAAATAGCTCTATCTGTTGTACTTTCCATGGGGGATTTTCTTGGGAAATACATCGTGGTGGGCTCCCACGTCCTTCCACGGCAGACTTTTAGAGATGATTTAGTTCTCAAGGCCACTGTAAGCCGCTTCACGCGTAGTTCGTGAAGATGTCGGGTTAGTTAACCGCCGCCCAATGCTCGGCGTTGGAATTTTTACAGCTGGTTTGTTCTTCTCCAAACAAACCCTCCTCCTTTCTCATCCGGGCTTGGGACCGGCAACGGCGGAGTTAATCTATCTATAATATTGTAATCTATGTGTATAAAAATGAATCCCTATTTCCCTTGGTCACGGCATCACGCGTGTGCGGCTGGACCGATTTCGCAATTTTTTTTTTGTTGTGTTCGTCATTGTCAGGAGGTTATTATGAAAGAAAATTTTGATATTTAAAAAAAAACGAAATTGTCTCAGTATGTCCATATTCTTTGTTTACCGCATGCATGAAAATGGTGTTAACTTTTTGTTACTATTTTGATTTTGTTTCTGAAGGTAAATAGTAGGTAAGTAGTAAGTAGGTAGTAAGTAGGAAAAAGTGCAATAAAACGCATGTCGGGTACAGCTAGTTCACAATAGAACCAATTTTTTGACAATACTCGTAACGAATGGTCACCATTTGACATCTCTAATTACTCTTAAGCTATGTCTGTATATATGTGTGTCGCTTTCATGTTCATCTTGCATCTTCGTCTGAGGCATGCGTGAAGCACCATAGCGCATGCAATAGCGTATGCCTTAATACTAGTTCAACAAAAGCGCATGCCCCTAGCGCACACTAATCCGTCTTGTGTATGTCAAGTGACGACTGACTGAGGCGCACTGGTGTAGACGATAAGCTGCACGCGTCTTATGGCAATCAATATTGCATGCGCTTGACGCAAGAGGAATTGAAAGTTGAAAGCGCAAGATGAACATGAAAGCGCACGGGTGTACATATACCATTAAGTATCACCGTCCTTTTCTGTTAGTAAAACATAGCAATTATATCGGGTGTAACAATACCCTTAACGATAACGAAAACCACGTATTCTACCCATCATTGGGATCATTTTTTTCGAACAAACCATACCTGGGAAATCATTGGTTTTGGAGATATTGAAGGTCAAAGTACACATTTTTTTTTAGTTTTTTCCAAAAACGATTTCCAAGACGTATTACTAAACTTTCTTCCATACAAACATTATCAAAAATTTCAATTTTTCCTAACAAATTACGCATTTGAAGTTTCAAAAACGCAATGAATATCAAACGCACACGACCGCCTTGGCTCGGCTGTATGGCCGCTGCACGCATGCAAACGCGCAGCATCGCCACAACCATAATTTGCGCGCTACAAAAAAAGCGTTTTTTTTTCATGCCAAAAAATTAAAGTCGTTTCCCAGCAATTATTTTAGGTCAATGTAGTTTAGTTTGATGTACAGAGTCCGTAGATTTCGGCTATGTGATGGGTCTTTTTACACCCTGTATAATTTTAGTTTAGTTGACGAACAAGAGAATTGGCACCACTGGCGACCCTCTTCATCATTAGGTCAATTAATTTGCCTTCTTCATTTCTAAATCAAATAAACAACTTAATTAAAGCCTGTTTCCAAGTCCAAACCTTCTATATCCTGTTTGAACAGGACAGTAAAGACACGGTAAGGTTCACATGCTCATCATAAATTCTGCTCATGCCCCACGGACCGGGGTCAGTTAAATGACATCTGGGTTCGGAGTATGGACTTTGGAAACTTGTGTATTCAGTGTTAAAGTATACAGGGAGTAAAGGAATTCGTGTAATTCCTTAAAACCATATGATCTGCTACTTGTGTAGATGGGCCCCGCACGGGATTTAGATAGATTAAAAATAAACAAAATAAAAATCTTTTTTTTTTATGCCGTAGCTATATTATTTGATCACAATTATCGAAACTACCTAATAAGGAATAAGTATTTTTATTTTATTTTAGTGTACTCAAGACATACATTTCGATGCCACGCATAAATGAATGAAAGCACGGTGACACGGCTGGCGGGTACGACTAACGCGATACGCTCTTTGCAGTCAGTTAACTCGGGGCTCTAAAATGACTCAGAAATAGAAAAACAAGTTTAATTTTTACTCGACTGCGCGACTGCAAAGACAGGGTTATGTTTTTCACGCGTATCTATGTAACTATGTATCTAAGTATATATGTATGTGGGATTCTTTATACCCTCAAAGCATCCCAACGGCTGGATGGATTTTAATGAATGAGGTGTCTATCGATTTGTCTATGCCGTGCAATGGTTATAGCCTAGGTTTTGTTTTTATAAAATCAAAATGGCGAAAAATAAATTAAAGAAAACAAAAAAACCGACAGCTTAAAAAGCGAATTAAAAAGTTGGTAAAAAGAGGAAGTAGAAAGAAAAGAACTGAAAATATGTAAACAAGACGTATAGGTTTTCAAAAAATCATGCTATCAAATCACAACATGCAGTCGGAGGCTACGTATGAATTATGTAATTCGCAAACTGACTGACCAAAAAATATTCTTCCTCTTTTCACCAACTTTTTAGTTCGCTTTTTAAGCAGTCGGGTTTTTGTTTTCTTTAAAAAAAGATTCTCTTTATTTTCTGAAATACCCATTTAGTGTTAATCTGTGTCACCAGTAGATCACGCGGTTTGAAGGACTTATACGAATTCGTTTACACCCTGTAGATACTGGTTTAGTAACGGATATTCAGTTAGACTGCTTCGTCGGATTCGATCCCTAGGTCGGGCAAAGTGTTATTGGGTTTTTCTGTGTAGGAATTTCTCAGTAGCAGCTCGGAATCTAGATTTGTGCCTGGTTGATGGCAATAGGCTCGTGCCCATCTCGTCTCCACTCAGATTAGATGGATACCACTGAGCGGAGATGTATCATATTTGTATGGCGCGATGGAAGCGGAGATGTGAGCTATTCCTCGCTAAGATTGAGCTGGGCCGCGGTACCTTTGCCTTTGCCTCGCAAACTTACGACGGCGCGCAGCGGAGACGAGATGTGTGCGGCGTGCAGTAAGCGGTTTCGTGTCAAGGGGCCTACTCCCTAAGTCCGTCAATGAAGTTAGTCACCCGTCCGAAAGTAGCCCGAAACGTAGGAGTGAACAAAACAAGTGTCAACACATCGGTAGTAAGGACAACTGTCAAATCATGTTGTCATTCAGCTTAGTTCGGGCCCCGAAATAATCGTTTATCCATAGGTGATAGGGAGTAGGAAACGCTCGTAACTAAGACCGAAACTACGGACTTTGTGCTTAGGGAGTAGACCCCTAGATCGCACTAAACTATGCGTTCACATCCAACGCTCGCTGCTCGCTGCTCAGTTCCGCTCTAGTCAGTGCACATCTCTACCCTAGCCAGCATAAATCTCCGCTACAGTCTAGCCAATATGCATCTCTGCAAAGTTTCGGTGGATACACCCTATCGCACCCAACAACCACGCAGACGGTACGCGCAGACGGCGTGACCGACCTCCGCGTGATCGTCATCGGCGAGCGAGCGAAGATCCAGCGCGGGTGAACCGGCGCGGCCGGCGGGACTCGCTTTCTCGGAGCCCACTGCAACTGACGACACTCATATTCGATAGTTAATAAATTTATGTCTGTCCAGGACAGTTTAAATAATATATTCAAACAGCAATACACCGAACCTATTTACTATACAGTCCACTTTTATTTATCTCCACCGAGCAAGTCGAACATGGTCCTTTGAGCCGGATCACCCGCGCTGGACCTTCGCTCGCTCGCCGGTCACGCCGTCTGCGTGTACCGTTTGCGTGGTTGTTGGGTGCGATTCCCAACACTAGCTGAAAAACATCTCTTCTCGTCTCCGCTTCGGACATCTCCGCACATCTCCGCTTTGGTGGAGTACTACTTTTACATCGAGATCCTTCCGTGCTTCGGAGAGCACGTTGAACCGTCAGTCCCGGGTGTCATACGAAAGTCTGACAACTGGTCTTACCTTAGGATATCGGCATTGCCCAGTAACTGGCTTGCGGAGGTCTGATGGCAGTCCGTGTACAATACTGGTGTTTAGCCGCATCTGGTTAGATTGAAAGTTGACCCCAAGATAGCTGTGAAAAGGCTAGGCAGTAGCTATGACGTAGATGGGTACAATCACGTGTTCTAGCTGTCATGTGTTGGGAACTACGTGGAGTGAGCGCCATCTGTTGTCCGCCGCCTAACTAACCGTGACGTCTGTAAATCGACACAACAACATGATCGTTCAGGGGTGATTCTATCATTACAGTTATAGCTAATATCGGTATGTCAGGATTGCGAGCAAGGTAAACACAGTAAATAAAACCAACATAGACTCTCCACCACTGAGAGTACTTGTATTTGGGTTAGTATTTGTGCACGACAGCATAAACAAAGACACGGGTACAAGCAGTACCACAAGCAATCAGACGGCTCATACTCGGCCTCAATGTAAATAATAGCAAGTTTAGGCATTAGTTAATAGATATAAGTCCTCTCATTTAGAGTACCTAGGTCATACTTGTATATTTGCGTAAAAATATGTAAGGAGACATACTTATTTAAATGTTAACCACTTTGAATAACTTGTTAGACTTAACCTTCTATCATGTACGTAACGTAATACGTTGTAAATAACGCTACATACCGTGATAAGCAGCAAGAAAGCGTAGATAACGCAGATAACGTAAATTTATATGGTCAGTTTTCCCCGTGCGCTTACATGGTTTTAACCTCGGCTCTGGGAGGGCTAAGATTGATATCATGGTATGTAACGGTAAGACTACGAACCGTACTAACCCCCTGTGAAAACGGGATGAATGTTAACATAATAGTTTGAAAGATAATACGGTTCAAAAAAGGTAAACAAACCACGTAAAAATTGTAATAATTTATTTATTGTTATCAGAAACGTTTTGAGGCGTGTAATTAGTGTTATACCCTTTAGGATAAGCATAGTTAAGGCATTTAGAGCTAGGTATGTGCACGCACCGACGTCCAGAAAGAAACTGCAACGTGCGCACAAATAAGGGCGACTTTTATACTAAGGTGAAGCGGGGGACGCGGTAATATAAAATACGCGAATCGGGAAACGCGCCGCCACTCCCAAACTAAGCGACGTCGGGGGCACACACCTATCCAGATAAGTCTAGAATAAGGTAGACTAAGACCTAGGAATAAGGATATTTATGTAAAATGAATATAAAATAAATAATAAAGAAAAATAGGCTTAAGGGGGTGAGGCATGGAATGTGAAAGAATGTTCTAGAGATATCGGTGGATATGCATATATTAAGCGGGCCGATCGCCGCGATCGGACCAATCAGGAATCAGACTCCAAAGGAAGAACACGAACTCAAAGGGAAGAAAACTAGAAGCGAGAACATTCTCTGCCTACCTCCCTGCGGCCTATACAAGGTAAATAAGTGTTTTATTTATATTCCCCGTAACAGGTAGAAGTAGAACTTTCTTGAAACCCTAGGTAATCTACGTGTGTGGCGAGAACCAATACAGTCCACTAGAAGAAAACACCTACGTCAGCCACATTTTTATGGTCCTTCGAGCCGGATCCACCGGATCAGTGGAAGAGTGAACAGCGCGGGTTTCCTAAAAGTTCAAGACATCGAAGAAGAAGAAAATGCCTGTGACGCGGTCGAATAAGGGAAGTGCAGCGGATGTTGTAGAAGATCGCTCAGGCCCTGCTGACCGAGACCTCGGCGGAACAAGAGGCACCGTCAGCACCCAAGGGGGTACCGCTGTGGTACCAAGAAGTACGAGCTCGGCAAGGAACATCGCGAGTCAAGAAGGGTCAGCAACCACGTCGGAAGGCACCGGCACAAGCGCGACCACGGAGTGCACGACCTCCACGGACAACGCTACGAGCACGAGGACCGACGCGACCGTACAGAAGGTCGACGAGCACGATAAGACGTTGAAGCCATCGAAGCGCCCGCGATCGCGGCACTCTAACTCTAACCACCGGAGATTGTTAGAGGCAGAAGAAAAGGTGGCCGAATTAAAACTTGAAGAAGTACGTGCGTCACTCGCGCTCGCTCAAGCGCGATTAGCCCGACGGCGCGCCGCAGCCGCCGACGATGAAGACTCGCCTTCTGCCTCAGAAGATGAAGAGGAACGAGCAAGCCGAGTAAAGGAATGGTTGGAGGGGCAACAGAAGAATCCCCCCACAGAAGAAAAGAAGAATGAAGAAGGGAAAAGTCCAGAAGAGGATGAGCTGAAAGGACGAGGACAGGGCGCTCACGAGGAACAGGAAAGTGAGCACCGGGGACAAGAAGAAGCCCGGCCTGCGCGTCAGCCACAGAACGTGGACGTCACCTCACTGGCAGCGGCGCTCACCCAAGCGGTACGTATGACAAGAGATGCGCCTAAGTATTTACAAGAATTACCCGTGTTCAACGGACAGTGTAATGGCTGGCTAGCCTTCCGCGCCGCCTACTATGAAACTGAGGCCCTCTTCTCGAAAACAGAAAACGTTGCAAGATTAAGAAGAAGCCTCAGAGGGGCGGCCCAGGAAGCGGTCAGCAGCCTTCTTATTAGCCAACCGGACCCGGGGGCCATAGTTGAGGCCCTGGAAAGAAGATTTGGTCGACCGGACGCGCTGGCTATGAACGAAGCGCAGAAGATAAAGGCGCTAGGAAAATTGAGTGATAATCCGCGAGAATTGTGTATATTCGCGAACAAGATGGCGAATATTATCGCAACAATAGAAGCCCTGAAGAAAGTTCACTACTTGTATAATCCCGAGTTAGTGAAAATAACGATAGAAAAGCTCACGCCGATATTAAGGAATAAGTGGTACGACTACGCCGCAAAGAACAAGGAAGATGTTCCCGACATCAAGAGACTGGCTGCCTTCTTGAACGAAGAAGCGGATAAATGCGGAGCTTACGCGCAACCAGAAGATATCACCGCAAGCGCCCCGCAAGAGAAGTTCCAGAAGAAGAGGTTCGAGCGCGCCTTCGTGACCGACACCAAGAAGGAACAATGCCCGCTATGTAAGCACGACCATCAGCTACCCGACTGCAAAAGGTTCCGCGACGCCGATGTCAGCGAACGCTGGGAATTAGCTAAGAAGCATCGAGTTTGCTTCCGCTGCTTGAGAAGCACGCACCGACGGGGCAGCTGCAAGGCCAAGAAGTGCGGACAGGACGGCTGCTCGATGGCCCACCATTACTTCCTGCACCACAAGAAGACGGCAAGAAGACCGTCCCCGCCACCCGCAGAAGTTGCAGAAGTAACATCGGCCGTCGAAGTGGTAAAGAACGCCGACTGCGTGAGAAGCCGTCAAGCCTTCTTAAAAATTGCACCTGTCACACTCACGGGCCCCACCGGTACGAGGGTTGATACCTACGCCCTGATGGACGACGGAAGCACCATCACGCTGATCGACGAACGGCTGGCGGAAATATTGGACCTGAACGGCCCACGCGACCACATGTGGGTACAGGGCCTAAACGAAACAGTGAAGCATGAAAATAGCAAGGTGGTCAGCATCAATATACGAGGGCGACATGGCGGCAAGGAATACACCATGCGTAACGCGCGCACCGTGCAGCGCCTATTGTTTACGCGACAAACCATCGAAAAAAGGGACCTTGAAGATTGCGCTCACCTCAAGGAGATAGAAGACCAGCTAGTATATAAGGATGCCTGCCCGAAGATATTGATAGGCCAGGATAACTGGGAACTACTCGTAGCACTAGAAGTCAGAACAGGGCGACAAGATCAACCCGTCGCGACCAACACGCGGCTGGGATGGGTGCTACACGGATACCGCGGCTCGTACCCACAAACGGCCGCCTTCTGTGGATATACCGTCGTCCCCGAACAGGGCGACCCCATGGAGAGTATGATGAAGAAGTTCTTCGACCTGGAAGCCCTTGGCGTGGAGCCGAGAAGACAGAAGAACGACCCAGAAGAGCGAGCCATGAGAATATTGAAAGAAAAAAGTAGAAGAATGCCCGACGGTCGCTTCGAGACTGCGCTTCTGTGGAAAGAAGACAATCCGGAGATCCCGAACAATTATGAAGAAGCCCACAGAAGACTAAGAACATTGGAGAAAAAGCTCGATCGCGACCCGGACTTGAAGGCCAAGTACGAGGAAAGGATACGGAATCTTCTTGCGTCAGGATACGCGGTTCCAGCAACCACACCGGCGACACCAGGGAAGACGTGGTACCTGCCACACTTCGCCGTGTGCAACCCCTCGAAGCCCAAGATACGCGTGGTCCATGATGCAGCCGCGAGATCGCACGGACGAAGCCTGAACGATATGCTGCTCTCCGGTCCCGACCTTCTGCAGTCACTACCTGGGGTCATCATGAGATTCCGACAGCACCCCTACGCAGTCTCGGCGGACATCAAAGAGATGTTCATGCAGATTAAGATACGTGAAGAAGACCGAGATGCCTTGAGGTTCCTGTGGAGGGGTAACGACAGAGGAGAGACGAAACCCAGGGAGTATCAAATGACGTCGGTGATCTTCGGCGCAACGTCTTCACCGTGCACGGCGCTATACATCAAGAATCGGAACGCAGAAGATTTTGAAGAAGAGTATCCCAGGGCCGTGAAAGAAATTAAAAAGAACCACTACATGGACGACTACATCACTAGCTTCCCGAGTGAAGAAGAAGCTATCAAGGTCTCAAAGGACGTGGATTACATACATCGACAAGCAGGCTTCGTATTGACGGGATGGGTGTCCAATCGACAATCCGTGTCCACACACTTCTGCACGAACGCGGAGACCAGAACGGTACCCATATGCGGAGAAGACACGGAGAAGACACTGGGCCTTCTGTGGGAAATAAAAGAAGATTGTATCGGGTTCCACCTGAACGAAAAGAAGGCACCACCAGAAGTATTAAAAAACGAACGCCCACCCACGAAGCGAGAAGCATTAAGTGTAATAATGTCGCTGTTCGACCCACTGGGGCTAGTATCGCCAATAACGACACCCGCGAAAAGGCTAATGCAGGAAACATGGAGATACGGTACAGGCTGGGACGAGCCTATCCCAGAAGAACTACAACCCCGCTGGACCACATGGATAAATAACCTGCAGGGAATAAGAAGACTTCATATTCCACGATGCTACAACATCGGGCCGTCAGTCGTACAAAGGGAATTACATACGTTCGTCGACGCGAGCGAAGAAGCATACTCGGCAGCTGTGTACATACGTATGCAACGAGCGGACGGATCCGTGAGCGTAGCCCTAGCAGCAGCCAAGAGTCGCGTCGCGCCCTTAAAACCCACTTCCATACCGCGACTCGAACTACAAGCGGCGTTACTGGGCGCACGACTCGCACGAACCACAGAAGAAGGTCACGAATTCGAGTTCACCAAGAAGACGTACTGGAGCGACTCCCGCACGGTCCTGGCATGGATAAGGGCGGAACCCCGAGCATACAAAACCTTCGTGGCGCACCGCTTAGCAGAAATCGAAGAATTAACGAAGGTGAACGAATGGCGCTGGGTCCCCACAAAGGAAAACGTAGCCGACGATGCCACGCGAGAAGCCCCAACGGAATTCGATGCCCAACACCGATGGTTCCGCGGTCCGGAGTTCCTGCGACAACCCGAAGAAGAATGGCCGACAGAAGTCAAGACACCCCCCGAAAAGACCGGAGAAGAGAAGGAAAGGTGCCATGTGGCCCATGAGAAGATAACTAACGGACACCTGCCCGATATAAAAAATATCGGTAAGTGGCAGGTCCTCCTCCGCGCGACGGGACGTGTACTCCAGTTTATAGACATATGTCGACCAAGAAGACACACGACAGCGGCAGGAAAACGAAAAAGAACCAAGGAAAATGCACAAAAGGACCCCACGTGGCGTAAGAACGCGACTAAAGAAGCGACGAAAAAAGAAGCTCCCCAAAAGGTGGACAGAAGAAGGTTTATCCATTTAGACGCCCACTACATCAGAAGAGCGGAGAAGATGTGGATACGAGCCGTACAGGACGAAAGTTACGCCGACGAAAAAACGCGGATTATGAATAACGCCACCCCCCCCTCTAAGGATCGCCTCGCGTCTCTAAGTGTATACATTGGTGAAGACGGATTAATACGCCTGCGAGGAAGAATATCCGCCGCTCCGGAGATAGGCGCTGAAACGGCTAACCCCGCTCTACTGGATGGGCAACATAAATACACAAAGATGTACATACAACATGTACACGAAAAAATGCATCACGGAGGGATAGAAATGACAGTAAACGAAATAAGGCAACGCTTCTGGGTCACGCGAATACGCCCCACCGTAAAAGGCGTAATAAGAAATTGCCCGCAGTGTAAAATAAGAAAGGCAAGGCCAATGACCCCGTCAACGGGTGACTTACCTCTCGCGCGCCTTGGACACCACACGCGACCCTTCTCTTACACGGGTCTGGATTACTTCGGTCCGATAGAAGTGACAGTCGGACGCCACCGGGAAAAACGATGGGTGGCCCTCTTCACCTGTATGACCATGCGAGCCGTACATCTGGAGGTGGTAACGTCGTTAAGCGCCGACTCAGCGATAAACGCGCTACGACGATTCGTAGCCAGAAGAGGAACCCCGACAGAGCTGTGGTCCGACAACGCGACGTGCTTCAAGGCAGCGGACAGAGAGTTACAAGAAGCAGAAGAAGAAGCGCGAGAAGCCATCCGCGAAGAAGCGAGCGCTCGACACATTCAATGGCGCTACATACCCCCGGCCTCACCTTTCATGGGCGGAACATGGGAACGTCTAGTGCGCAGCGTGAAGGAAGCTCTGCGCGTCACGCTGCACGAGAAGCACCCTAGCGACGAGACCCTGCACACGCTTCTCGTCGAAGTGGAAAATATAATCAACTCGCGCCCGCTTACGCATGTGACCGTGACCCCAGAAGAGCCAGAAGCATTGACCCCAAATCACATCCTGCTGGGACCGAACAGCCACGTACCCGCGCCAGGCAACTTCGGAGAAGGAGATGAGTGCGCGCGCAAGCTATGGAGGCGCGCACAACTGTTGGCGGACGAGTTCTGGAGGCGCTGGGTAAAGGAGTATCTCCCCCTACTGCAACACCGGCGGGAGCCCCGCGCCACCGGAGAACCCCCCAAGGTCGGAGACCTCGTGATCATCTGCGACCCGAATCTGCCGAGGAACGTCTGGCCGCGAGGAATAATATCCAAGGTTTACCCCGGAAAGGACAACGAGGTACGAGTCGTGGACGTCACTACGAGCAACGGACACGTCATGAGAAGGCCGTGCAAGAAGATCGTCGTGCTACCAATTGGTTCGCATGCTGCGACGGCGGGAGAAATGTGCACGACAGCATAAACAAAGACACGGGTACAAGCAGTACCACAAGCAATCAGACGGCTCATACTCGGCCTCAATGTAAATAATAGCAAGTTTAGGCATTAGTTAATAGATATAAGTCCTCTCATTTAGAGTACCTAGGTCATACTTGTATATTTGCGTAAAAATATGTAAGGAGACATACTTATTTAAATGTTAACCACTTTGAATAACTTGTTAGACTTAACCTTCTATCATGTACGTAACGTAATACGTTGTAAATAACGCTACATACCGTGATAAGCAGCAAGAAAGCGTAGATAACGCAGATAACGTAAATTTATATGGTCAGTTTTCCCCGTGCGCTTACATGGTTTTAACCTCGGCTCTGGGAGGGCTAAGATTGATATCATGGTATGTAACGGTAAGACTACGAACCGTACTAACCCCCTGTGAAAACGGGATGAATGTTAACATAATAGTTTGAAAGATAATACGGTTCAAAAAAGGTAAACAAACCACGTAAAAATTGTAATAATTTATTTATTGTTATCAGAAACGTTTTGAGGCGTGTAATTAGTGTTATACCCTTTAGGATAAGCATAGTTAAGGCATTTAGAGCTAGGTATGTGCACGCACCGACGTCCAGAAAGAAACTGCAACGTGCGCACAAATAAGGGCGACTTTTATACTAAGGTGAAGCGGGGGACGCGGTAATATAAAATACGCGAATCGGGAAACGCGCCGCCACTCCCAAACTAAGCGACGTCGGGGGCACACACCTATCCAGATAAGTCTAGAATAAGGTAGACTAAGACCTAGGAATAAGGATATTTATGTAAAATGAATATAAAATAAATAATAAAGAAAAATAGGCTTAAGGGGGTGAGGCATGGAATGTGAAAGAATGTTCTAGAGATATCGGTGGATATGCATATATTAAGCGGGCCGATCGCCGCGATCGGACCAATCAGGAATCAGACTCCAAAGGAAGAACACGAACTCAAAGGGAAGAAAACTAGAAGCGAGAACATTCTCTGCCTACCTCCCTGCGGCCTATACAAGGTAAATAAGTGTTTTATTTATATTCCCCGTAACAGGTAGAAGTAGAACTTTCTTGAAACCCTAGGTAATCTACGTGTGTGGCGAGAACCAATACAGTCCACTAGAAGAAAACACCTACGTCAGCCACAGTATTAGTAACATAAACTAGATCACAATATATTACTTTACACAATTATTACAAGATCATAAAATAAGGACAAGCTAATCAGATATAAAAGGTCAGACTTCTTCAGCTGATCAACACGGAATGCTCTCGCTTCGTCGAATGACCACCGCCTTTATAACCTCGGGTGCGTTGATCTATATCGACGACTACCTTCTTTTGTCAACATTGCCCAGTGCTACCCGCTACCGATAACACGTCAACATCGGACCACCACAGCCCGTTGGATGGAGGAGACCGGCTCGCTCGGTGCGCCCGGGAGATTGCTTTTTGGACCTTACGACGGAACACTCATAATAGAGGTTTCTGTGTATGTACATCAGCTGAAGAAGTCTGACCTTTTATATCCGATAGCTTGTCCTTATTTTATGATCTTGTAATAATTGTGTAAAGTACCTATTATATTGTGATCTAGTTCTAACACTAACCAAAATACAAGTACTCTCAGTGGTGGAGAGTCTATGTTGCTTTTATTTACTACATTTACCTTGCTCGCAATCCTGACATACCAATATTATCGATAACTATAATGATAGAATCACTCCTTAACGATTAAATTGTAGTGACGCTTACACATGGTAGGTGACTACCTTGTTTTATTAAAACAGAAAATGAAGTCGAAAAAAGATTAAAATTCCCACCACAAATTCCCATAATAATGAGAAAAAAAACCGTTAATTTCAAATTCTTAGCAGAAACAAGAGGGTATGTACATAAAAATCGTATTAAATCTCATCGAATATCGCTCGGGGTGTTAATTTGGTTGAAATTTATCGCAGGCCAATTGCGAATATATAAGGGTGGTTGGGGGTAGAAAAGTGTGCCTGATTTATGTGCCGCGGTCGCTTTAAAACGAGTAGGCTAGGAGTGTGGATTCGAATTGATATGTGGGGTTTAAAATTGGTATTTTTTCTGTAATTGTAATTTCATAACCTCCAATTTCTGAATTGAGAATTCATGATAAGCAATACTTAAGTACTAGGTACTTATATTTGAAAACTGAGTTGTCAAAACAATATTTTTTTTGACAACTCCATTCTCAAATGTTGTCCTAGAATTCTCAATTCAGAAACCGGAGGTAAGTCATTGTAGCTCTGAGGTTACAGACCCGCTTGTTAAGCACCGGGTTGCGGGTTCAAACCCAAGGCATGTACCAATGTGATTTTTTCAATTTCGTAATACATACTTTTTTTGTTAATCTAAAATACACGCATAACGGTAACGCACGGCAAAGAAAAACATCGTGAGGAAACCTGGACTTGGTCTAAAATCGCCAGACCGCAGTGAGTCGCGTGTGTGGTGATCAATGCTTGTTCCTTCTCTGTATGAGAAGAGGATTTTGCCCAGCTGTGGGATAGTTACAGGCTAATTTTTTTCAGTCTTTGATTGCCTCTAAAATCTTCTTCTCCAAAAATGCTTCTTCCAAACTTTTCACTTCTAGCGAGGGTGTCTGCCCAAGGTGTACCGGATGTACTTAAGCATCCTTATTCGCGGTGGCTTTCTTTCAGTTACAGTATGACAATAAAGTAAACAGACAACTCTAAACTTAAGTTCCGAAGTACAGCTCTTTCAGCAAACGGTTGTGTCTCAAGTGGTGTTTACTCAAACGCGTGCAGTTGACGGTCTAGCTATGCAACGATGCGTATAGCTTCATTATGATTTAAAATATCTTAAAATGCATGCATGAGAGTGCATGTCGTGGAAAATTGTGTGAAGTGACAAGAATGATGGATAAGATAACAAATGAGTATGTCAGAGGAAGTTTGAAAGTGGCGCCAGTGACTGAAAAGTTGAGGAGTAATAAGATTAGCGCGGTATGCGGAGGGAAGAAGTCATGTTACTAAAAGAGTCTTAAATATGACTGTGGATGAATATCAAATCAAATCAAATCAAATATTTTATTGGAACATCAACAAGTGTACAAAATTTTGTGGTTGTTAACAGCTACATTAGTTAGGAAAACTGTGTCGCAGCCATTAGCGCCCACCTCCAAGAGAGGAGACGACAGCGTTCCAAAACTTAATAAAAGTAAGAAATGTAGTTAGGTACAACTAATACTAAGTACAACAATAGTTTATTTTACATATTTTAATTCTACAACGTGGTCTGTGTGTATATGTGTGGTGTGGGGGTGTTCTTGAGATGTGTGTATGGAGTGTGTGTGTTTATGTGTGTATGGAGTGTGTGTGTTTGTTTGTCTTAACGGATTATTTTATTTTTGAAGGTATTGTAAAAGGGGTACCTGGTAAAATTACGAATTGTTTATTAGGAGATTTTCCAACTCCTCATAGGTTAAAGTATGAAGCCATTTATCCGTGAGCCTTCTACACTCACGCGAGGTAAGTGGATAGATGTTAAGAACTCTATTTATTCTGTTATACAAAATAGGGCTAATAAACTGATACTGACGTCTCACCACCACCACATTGGCCGACTCTATTTGGCAGACTCTGTCAGATCTGCGTTTTCGTTCACCGAGATTAGGGTCAAATACAAGTTCCGAGTGCTTGCGCAATAGAGTGTTAAGGAGAAATGCATGTCTCACTGTAGCTACTTTGCAAAGAGCATAAAGTTCAGTTGTAGGAAAACGAATGGGTTTGTGGGCCATGACTTTAAGTACTGCTCTCTGTGCCCTTTCCAGCCTGAGCATCAAACATTTTCCAGAACCACCCCAAGCTGTTATGCAGTAGGTCAAGATAGAGTGCGCCAATGCAGAGTAAACCATCTTTAGCGTAGAAGTGCTGATTTAGCAGATGATCTCAGCGATTTGAACACAAATATCAATTTTCTAACCCGCGATACCAATGTCCCAATTTGATCATTCCATGACATTGTGCTGTCCACAATTACCCCAAGATATTTTATGTTATTTACTCGCATAATTGTATTACAGCTACAATTTGTGTATGTAGTCGAACAACATTTGTGTGCAGTAAGTGTGTAGGGAGAAGCTGGTTGTGATGCTGTTCGTGGCGCAAAGGTTATGAACTTAGTTTTATCCAAATTCAGGGTAAGCAGATTGCTAGTAAGCCATTGCATAACCCCGTGTAAGGCAGACTCTGCATAAGAGCGAGCTTCACGCCAATCATTACCATGAACAAGTATTACCGTGTCATCTGCGTACATTATTATTTTAGAGTTAGTTAGAGACAGCTTACAAAGGCTATTCACATAAACCAAAAATAAGGTAGGTCCAAGCACGCTACCTTGTGGAACTCCGTAGCTAAGGACCTCCTCTTTACTGACACAGTTACCTATTTTCACGGTCTGGGAACGGTCACTTAAGTAACTCTTAAAAATATCGAGAGATAGACCTCTAATGCCAATCCCTTCAAGTTTCGCGAGCAAAAGGGGGACAGAGACAGTGTCAAAAGCTTTAGAAAGGTCAAGAAAGATTGCTATAGTTTTCTGTTTGATTTTTAAATTTCTTGCCAAAGTACCAGTAAGTTCAAGTATAGCGTCCTCTGTATTTTTCCCTGATCTAAAACCATATTGATTTTCGGAAATTATATAATTTGAGTTAAGAAAGTTCAGAAGTCTCTTGTTTAGAATTTTTTCCAGAATTTTAGACAATGTTGTTAAAACAGAAATAGGTCTGTAGTTATTGACACTGCCTCTGTCTCCGCTCTTGTGTATAGGGTGTACGAGGGCCTTTTTAAAGACAGAAGGGAAGACCCCTGACATGAGAACAAGGTTAAAAACATGACAAATAGCTGGGACAAGGATATGCCTAGCAGCCCTGATCAAAACAGCAGATATGCCATCCCAACCCACAGCACTATTCAGTTTGAGACCCAGAACAATTCGTTCGATCTCTTCGATGTCCGTGCTAAATATGGCCATTGAATCTGGGTTGGCACCTAGTGCGTCGGAGTCAATAACACTTTGAAAAGAGTCACATCCAGCCGTAATTTTAGATGCCAGAGTCTTTCCCACATTTGCAAAGAAATTGTTTACTACGTCAAGTGACAGGGAGGGGTCAGCGTTTAGGGATAAAAGCTCACTAGCCGGTGATTTGTTATTCTGAAGGTTAGAAATGGTTTTAATAAGTTTCCAGGTCTCTTTTGGGTTTTTACGGTATTTCTGGAATTCTGTGCGTTCGTATTGGCGTTTTAATCTTTTCAGTAAGTTGTTACAGAAATTCCTATAACGCGTGTAAGTCACTTTAAGACAATAGTTATTGGGATCCCTTTTAGATTTACGGTACATCTTATCCCGATTACGAATGCACCTCAAAAGCCCAGGCGTAATCCAGGGTTTGATAATTCTATTTTTGCTGGAGATGACAGCTGTGCAAGTATTTTTAATTACTACCGTAGATATTATTGTAACTAATTTGATAGCTGCGTTATTTGCATCATCGTTACAATCAAAAACCGAGGAAAAGTCTGTACTTTCAAGTTCCGCCACGCAGGCATCTATATCTACGCGACGAGATGTTTTAAGGGTTTTTGGAGCATTAAATTCGAGTTTGCAAAAAACAACCACCGGTGCGTGATCTGTAATGAAAGAGTCGACAACCAGTGTGATAGCTGGTTTGTTGGTCTTAATAATCGCGTGATCTAGGCAGCTATTGTTACGAGTAGAGAAGAGGTGACCGGGTAGCATTCCATGCGATGCAACTGTGTTTAAGTAAGAATCGGAATTTGAATCAGTATTATTTGTCGATATATTTATATTTAAATCTCCAATATTACGATAGTCTTAAAAATTTTGAGCGAGTTTAGCGTACGGTCTAAACTATCGATGAAGTTTTGGGTATTTCGGTATGAAGGGGAACGATAAATTGACAGTAGAGCTACTTCTGAACGAAATTTGACAATAAGGCAATTAGCATCAATAAAGACTGGGGTCTCAACTGTGAATCGCATGTTTAGCCTAATATACACGACAATACCCTCATTTTGATTCGCGTATTCGGACCTAAATGATTCATATCCAGGAATCTCGGGAAGAAGGGGACATTTGCTCAACCAACACTCTGACAACACAATAACGTCGAAGTGCACTTTAGTTCTGTCCAATAGGATAAGCAGGTTATTAAAGTTACAAGTGTTACCTAGACTTCTTATATTTAGGTGAAAGAATTTTAAACCGCTTGTAGAATTATCTAAGTATGCACTGCATTGTTCTGGAGAACACAGATATGATTTTGATACCAAGAGATTTTCTATATCGTCTGTGATGATAGAATTTTCATCATCCATTACGCAAGGTTGGAATTAACAATATACTCATAATTTTATGATGCGGGTATGGAGAAGCCAAGGGCGTCTGGAATACATAGGCAAAAATGATATTTATGACCAGACCAAAAATACAAAACGAACGTGTAACAATGGATGGCGGCCTGATTCTGACATTTATTCCGTTGTGACTTTTGTGAGTGTTGAGGTGAGTGAACGTGTGCGGGAGTTTAATTGTAGTTTGAGTATGTTTGTGGTGCTTATGTGGTGTAATAACAACTAGAAAATGCATTAAAAATAACAAAAAGTGCATATAAAAACAATTAAAATTATGACATCGGCCGTAACAATCGTTGCCGTTGTTAGAAACCATACTTAAAATTTTTATAACATTAGCCATATGGACACAGTGACAAACAAAGCCAGGTAGTCACTTCGGATCGTTTGTTTTTGGTAGGTCCGATTCATCCTTGATCAAAATATGAGGGGCCCCCTCTTTTTTGCGAAGGAAAATTTTTCCGTTGGTTACCCAGCAGTAACGATATTCGTTGCTACTGGCAAAGTCTTTAGCCAAGAATAAAAGTCTTTTCATTTTCTGTGTAAGGTTTTCAGACACGAATACGGGTTTTGCCGGTCCGCTAATGTTGAGATGTTCCGTAGACAGTTTACTATTTCGTTTATTGAACTCCTTATACATTCGGATAAACTTTTCCTTAAGTAGATTGGTAGTGAAGTCCACAATAATGGTTCTACTGTCTGAATCATTCGGTCCTATGCGGTATATGTCCTTTACCTCGTGGGCTTGTATGGGAGCATTTAGAACAGAGCCAACTTTGATCACTGTGTTTAATAAGCATTCTTTAGTCTCTGGCTTAACAACAGGTATGTTTCTAATTTCTATGCAAGCCGATCTCGCACTACGCTCTAATCTGTCCAATTTATCTTCCAAATTTTTTAATTGTTGTGAGTTGTTTTTGCGTTCTGTGTTCAGCTGATCCTCCAGCTGATCGATCTGTGTTTTTAAGTTATCGTAGTATTCGGATAGAGAGGTTACAGTCGACTGAATGTTTGTGTTTTGCAACTTAATCTCCTTGACAGACTCATAAATTTTTTCTATTTTAGTGTTCTGTTGTTCCTTGAAATCTAAGAACATGGATTTCATTTCCGACATAAAAATTGACAGTTGGTCCTGGTCAATTCTTGAATCTGTACATTTCCGCTTATTACGGTGCGTAATGTTTAAAAAATCGCCATCAACGCCCCCGGTTGATTTGTCTTCGCGCGTAATATTCGGCTCTGACGAACTCAGGTGCAGTGGATTTAGCAACGGCGCCGACAACGCTGAGAGTGACGAGGTTGTCGGTGTCGGCGGCGGGGAGCGGTTAATCGGCATTTTACTCAATTAACAAATCACAGGTACCAGGGCGCCAGAAGTAATAGAAGATTAACAAAGGTAATCGTGTGAGGGGTCAACCGTTTGGTCGTGTATCGATGAATTAGTACAAAATTTTGGTCGGCCACTTTAACTAGACCCTTGCTAGTTTGAATAACAATTACAATGTCGTCTCTCTTACTCCAGTTGTACTTCGTGTGGGTGCGCAATGCTAGTATAAGCGCAATACTCCTTCTTGCTTTTGTACTCAGAAGATCGAAGCTCACACAGTTACAATAATAGAAACGGGAACACTCACTGCTGTTTTGTAGTTTGCGTAGGCGCAGAGATGCACACATGCACCCGCGTTTACTGCAGGGCTCCTTGTTATTTATGCACTCCTATTTTTGTGGTCACGATTTTTTGTCAAAATTAACTTAGTTTGTTAATAAATAAATAGTAGGGTTTACTCAAAACAAGTCTGATCGCCTCAGAGGTCCGGGAGGAAGGGGGATATACAAGTAGAGGTAGGCCAAAGAAAAGATAAATGGATTGTGTGAACTATGATATGGGTAAGGAAGGAGTGAGTACTGAGATGATAGAGGAGAATGGAAGAGGAATACACGTTGTGCCGACTCCACCTATTGTGGGATAAGGGCAGGGAGATATGATGTAAATGTATGCAGTTCGCACGCAATCGTCGCCGGTCGAGCTGTGCTTTGGGCTTTAATATGGCTTCCACAATTTTTTTAAGTATTAATTGCATCAATGTCATTGGTTTTGAATAACAAACCGTTCCACTCTCCTGCACTACGATTCCGGTCGATTCTAGAGCCGGTTACGACTGGCTTTATCCGGCTTGTCGCTTCTTTGGCTCAAAATGGCGGCATAATTCAGTCTACTTTGTGGTCCGACGGACGCCACAATTCGATTTTACTATTCTTAATGTAGAACTGTTTTAACTTAGAACTAATGGTAATGTTAAATTGGTTTATGTGTCTGGGTAAAATGTGAGTTACCGTCCACTGCTGGACATTAGTCTTCCAATGTACTACCTTACAATTGCATCTTGACAGAGGCGGACTTTCCATAAGGCCAACTGAGCCTGGACCTAGGGTGGCCACATATTAGGGGCGGCAAATCGCGGAAAAAATGTATCTTGGCTCAGTAATGGAGTTGAGAAGAGAACAGCAGGTGCTACACGATCTATAGTAGCCAAGACTGCGAGTCCACCTCTGCTTCTTGATAATAATAAAAAAAACATTTGAAACATTGATTTGAATTCAGTCTTTTTTAGTGTTTTTCAGTTGGTTTTCTTCCATAGTCGGGTTTCAGTTTTTTAAAGAAAAATAAAGAAAGAAAAAATATTTATTCGTCACAGAGACACACACATATAATTATTGTAAAAAAAAAGAAATAAAATAATATAATAAAATGGTCAACTGCGACTAAAAGGTGACCTCCGCAGTCACACCGATAATTCAGCCCTCATCAAGCTGTCTCCCCCCACTATGTCCACGCCAGCAACGCCCTAAGCCGAGGTCCGAGTCCCACTAGGGGTCGCCCTTAGTGCTGTTGTTGCAGGTAGTCAAGATGTTAGTGTAGTACAAGTAGTTAGCTTAGGTTAAGTATTTTACTTCCCCCCCATTGGCTGGAGACCCTTCAGGTCACGCCAATAACTGCCCGGTTACGTAGAAACCGTCCCCTAGGACGACATACAGCAGTCAAATAGAAAAAAAAAAAAAAAAAAAAAAAGGTGACCACTCAGCATAATGCTGCGCTATGGCGTGGACTACAAACACAGCGCTGATTTTCAGTGATCACCTAAATGACAGTGCGGACATTAAGCCAGTTATAAGACTTATATATATAATAATACTTATGTAATTAAAATAAAATAAATTATAATTACACCCCTTCTAAAATAAAACAACAAATAAAACATAAAACACCATACACACACACACCACCATCATATTACATATTTATATAACATATTTATTTTAGGTCCATATAATTAAATTTTAAACACCTACCGGCAAAATCTAAAAAGTAAACAAAAGCATACTGTGCGTCCTGACCTATTTAGATAGATTCAGAACTCTAAAAATGTCGGTGCGTTTTGCCTAATATTATCGTCATCATCACAACTTGTGGGTGATTTATCACTACTTGGTATAAGCCTCATTTCTTATGTGAAAACCATATGTGTCAAGTGCTTTGACTTGAACCAGTTTTTACGATTTTCTTGATGTCTTCAACCCTCTTGGCCGCGGGACGTCAAATGCATCTTTTTTCATTCAGCTTGGCTTACTTGGTACTCATCAGTGATTCTTCTTCTCTTGAGTCGACACGAGCTAATATGAGAATAGCTCATGCCGTGGTGAAAAGATTAGCCAGTCAGCAAGGTTGGTAGCGGGGCTGACTGACTAGGGTGCGCCGGACTTACTACTTAATTCCTTTAAAAGATAAAAAAATCAAATATCTTGATTTGGCACACGAGGTTGTCGACATGTGGGATGTTGACTCAGCAGTCATTGTGCCGATAGTCGTTACAGCCAATGGCTTAATAGCCAAGAGCCTCGACCAACATCTGATGAGGCTCTCGTTAGGCAGCTAGATCAAGGGTTTGATTCAGAAAGCGGTACTTCTGGACTGGAAATTTGCCAGTCAGCAAGGTCGGTAGTGAGGCTGACTGCCCAGGGTGCGCCGGACTTACTTTAATTTATTATTAATTTTACAAACAATTTTTAATTAAATTAGTAGAGAGAAGGGGTGAACTGCGATTAAAAAAAGGAATTTATAAGACGGATGTCAGTTGAAACGTCGGTAGAGAACGCCCTAGAAGGACATACATCGATGTTATTGGTGATGTTCTTCAAAAAGGACAGGTGCGCAGTACTCTCAACCGGCGTGCGTGTATGACAAGATGTATGAACGTGGACGAAGCGAAAGGAGTATGTAAGGATCGTAGCATGTGGCAGTCTGAAATTTCTGCCTGGCGTATTTATGTGTGTAAATAATAATTTTGTTACATGCCATTTTATGAACAATAATTAAAATAAGATTGAAATAATTTCAGTCACATAATCTATATATATAAAAATTAATTGCTGTTCGTTAGTCTCGCTAAAACTAGAGAACGGCTGGACCGATTTGGCTAATTTTGGTTTTGAAATATTTGTAGAAGTCCAGGGAAGGTTTAAGTGGTGAGAAAATATGGAAAAGTTGCGAGAAAAATAGTAAAAACAACAATTTTATTTTCCCATACAAACTGTTCCTAGCTGTCAAACATTTGATGTTCGTCCCGTCAGTACGGTAAACTCGGGTCCCCTCAAATTAAAGCACGTATTAATTATGGGTTTCGAATCGACAACATAATATGTGATGAATCGACAACATAATATGTGTGAACGCGATAATCCGAATATTGTAGATAAATTATATCCACAATATTCGGATTATCGCGTATTTAGTTTTTAAAAATGCAAATTAGTGTCGCACTTATTTTCTCTAAGTGGCATTGCAACGCATGTTGCAGGTACAGCTAGTTTACAATAAATGATTCCTGCTGAAAAATTACTTAAAGTACCAAAGTATTTTTTTTTAACATTAAAAAAGCCAAACTCTCAATTGTAAACCTAACTAGATGTAACTTAACTTACAAAAGAATTCCGAGAGCGAGGTTAAGAGGTCTCAAGATGTTTTACCAAAGTATTTTTTACTTGAAAATGTTCAAGTTTTTTTATAAAGCGTACTTTGGTTAAAAGGAACAGAATTGTTTGTAATGTGGTATAAAAAGCCATTTTTGTTTACTTTTTTTAAGTTAGTTTTAGGTAATGTACGAAATACAAGTCTAGAATATTTAGGCTACCTCATCTTTATTTTTAGCTCTCGACGTGAAAAGAGGGGTGTTATAAGTTTGAAGCCTTTGTATGTTTCTGTGTTTGTCTATGGCACTGTAGCTTTCATGTTCATCTTGCGCTTTCAACTTTCAATTCCTCTTGCGTCGAGCGCTATTGCATGCGTCTTATGGCAATCAATATTGCATGCGCTTTACGCAAGAGGAATTGAAAGTTAAAAGCGCACTGGTGTAGACATACCATTTTACTTTTGTTTTGGACCCTCCTAAACTGCCCTATAATTTGCTTGTCATTGAGTTTCGGAACACCTTGTATAGCGTTCGGTGTCGTCACCACATTTTCTCGTGTCATGTCACCTATGAAAAAACAGCCTCTTTTTGCGAAACCCGCTGTAAGTGAAGGGGTGGGGAATTCTTTACGACACACATTGTTTTATTTTATTTCATCCATAAATAAATGACAAACAAAATTAAATAATAATAATTTCAACAGTTAATAATACAGATTCAACGGAGCAGAAAACATAATTATTACTGTTTTGGTACAGAAGCAAATAAAATTGAATAATGTTTTTTATTTGTACATGTATGTGCAAAATTGTTAACCTATAAATATTAACTAGCAGTGCACGTGACTCTGCGTAGTTTTTAATGTTTTCAGGCATCAAAAATATCCTTTGTTTTGTGTTAATCCAGGATTACTTCTGTCTCTGTACCAAATTTCATCCAAAATGCACGGTGACAGCTCGATTGGCAGTAGCTGAGATTGGCTTGCTGCGAGAGTTTGATTCCCGCACGATACAATTTGACGTACAGAATATTACTCCAGGGTACTTTTGCATGTGACAGCCCAACCCTACAGAAAGAATGAATACTAGTGCAAGGAAATCTATATCTATACTTCTATATCTATACTAATATTATAAAGCGGTAGAATTGGATTGTTTTTTTTTTTTTATATTTGATTCTACACCTGCGTTTGACCACCATCTCGCCTAATGTTAAGCGATGATGCGGTCTACGATGGAGCACGCTTGCCTAGAAGAAACCGATTCACTCGTGACACCCAAATTGTAGCTGTCGGGGAACATCCACTCGGGCAGCGCATTCCACTGTTTGGCGGTTTTCACAATGAAAGTGGAATCGAAGCGCTTCGTTCGGGTTTTTGGTATATCAACCATGAACCGATGGAGCTCGTGGCTATATATTTACAGCCGCATAGACCGATCTTCCGGGTTAAACCACGCTTGCCGAGGTTGGTCTGTGGATGGGTGACCATTTATCATAGCGAGTTTCCTCCGTGCCTCGGAAAGCACGTAAAGCCGTTGGTCCCGGCTGTCATTTGTAGATCTTTGACAGTCGTTACTGCTGGTCAGAAGCCAGAAAGTCTGACAACCAGTCCTACCAAGAGTATCGTATTACCCAGTTACTGGGTTGCGGAGGTTTGATAGGCAGTCGCTCCCCGAAAATACTGATATTCAGCTGCATCCGGTTCGACTGGAAGCCGACCCCAACATAGTTGGGAAAAGGCTAGGCAGATGATGAACCATGAACCGATGGCGTTTTTTCGTGCTTCTGGCCGTCCGATAGAAAAAAAGGGCAAGGGGGAATTAGATCATGCAGATCTGAAGCACACTCTCCGAAATGTATCCGATAAAAAACCGATAGACTAACAACTTCGCGCCGATGCTCAAGACTTTGAAGCTTGGTCTGAACAAGGGAGTCGTTGCTGATGAACTTCTTGGCACGCTTCTCAATGGACTCTAACGCCTCAAGCTGGTATTTGGCTGAGCCATCCCAAAGGTGCGAGGAGTACTCCATGCACGAACGAACCTGTGCTTTGTATAATTGGAGCAACCGTTCCGATGTGAAGTAAGTGTTTGTTTATATGTAGGAGGTAATCTCCGAAACTACTCATCCGATTTCAAAAATTCTTTCACCAATAGAAAGCTACGTTATCCTTGAGTGCTATAGGCTATATTTTGGTACCAAAAAATTAAGGTTCCGTAAATAAATTACAATAATGTAACTCAAGATATCAAAAATTGGCTTATCTATACTAATAATATAAAGAGGTAGAATTTGTTTGTTTGTATGTAGGAGGTAATCTCCGAAACTACTCATCCGATTTCAAAAATCCTTTTGAAACCAACCACCATCCAAACCAAAAAACCAAAAAGGATCCATCTGGATTGCGAGCAAGGTAAATGTAGTAAATAAAACCAACATAGACTATCCACCCCTGAGAGTAGTTGTATTTGAGTTAGTGTTAGTAACATGAACTAGATCACAATATAGTACTTTACACAATTATTACAATTAAAAGATCATAAAATAAGGACAAGCTAGACAGATATAAAAGGTCAGACTTCTTCAGCTGATCTACACAGAATGCCCCGCTTCGTCGAATGACCACCGCCTTTATAACATCGGGTAGGTTGATCCATATCGACGCCTACCTTCCTTTGTCAACATTGCCCAGTGCTACCCGCTACGATAACACGTTGCTGCTTTCCGGTTATGGAATTATAAAAACAAAAACGATACTTCGCCAGTCTTGCTTGCGAAATGACAAAATACATCGGCTACCCTATTTTTCCTAACAAAACACAGGCCACATAAAACAAAAAAAAACTTTTATCCAAACAATTCTATTGTCGGCTGTACTCAAATAAAACAATATAACAAGCCAACAGTAACAAGTTTTTATTCAACTGAAGATTGATTCTCTGCTTTTTGATTGATACAATTTTTTTGTTAAAATTTTTGTTTTTAAATTGATTATTCACGTGTTATTGAATTTGTTTTCGACTGTACTACCGATGGATTCTGTAGTACCTATGTTTTTATAGAAAACAATGTTTACTGATTTTTTAATTTTGGAAGCGAGTTCTAGAATATGTTCTAGAATCGGTTTTTAGAGTGGATAATAAATATTGGTAAGTATCAGTTTACTTAAGTTTACTTATTATAGGCTGGTATTCCACGTATCAAATATCTGTGTCCAATGTGCATTTGATCAAATAAATTGGACAACTTCATCAAATGTACTAGCATCACTGATATTTGACCAAAGATTAATGACATTTAAATAATAAAGGCTGCAACTAAGATTTCGTGTATAATTTCAATAACGAAATTTTTGATAAATGCATAAGAAAGCAATGAATATTTTTACAATACGAGGCACCAAGATTACAAAAATAAAACAAAACGTTCAGAGGTGTATAAAACTACGAATGCTATTTTCACTTCGCCTTTCGATCCATGGCTGTACCCAAACCTTTTTTATTTACTTCTTTTGTATTTAATAATAATCTAATGATGATATCAGCACATAAAGTCGCTCCACTTCCTCCATTTTCTCAGACTACGCAAAATCTTGGACAAAGTTATTGGACAAGTGGAATGGGCGTCCCTCAAAGAAATTTGATCAAGTATTGGACATCGATATTGGTCACAGAAATTTGATAAGTGGAATCCCAGCCATACATAATTGTATAATAAGTAAATAATTCACTACGGAAGTATAATAAAAAATCTACTATATCACAATCAACTAATGGATGCAATTTAAACAACACGAAAACGTTTTTATCTTCTGTTATTCATGCCAAGACATTTTACACGATATCTTGGTGGTAACTTGAAAGATACATTTCAACAAATTTCAAAGTGAAATTATAAAATTCACAGTCAAACTATCGCCGGGACTGGGCGAAAACTCTTGTGCTAGTTTTGCTGTAGTTTTGGGCCAACTCATGCGTGCTTGAAGGTATTAAAGTTTATAATAACGCCATCTGTTGGTATGGGAATGGAAGTGTGTTAATTGCATACAGAGCCATCTATTGGGAAGAAATTGATATAACTGATAGGTTTTTTAAAAATTGTGATTTGGTTAAGTAAAAATTAATCCTTCTTAATTCTTTGTTGTCGTGAGGAATGACTTAGGTTTTTATGCAACTAAATACGGAAAACATTAAACATTTAAAAGTCCTGTAAACCAGCACATCGCTCCTAAACATAGGCTTAAAAGACAGCTACAGTATAAAGTTGAGAAAGAAAAAAGGTTCGTCTTATCACACCGATAATTCAGCCCTCATCAAGCTGTCTCCCTCCCAATCCCTCGCCAGAAATGCCCGGAGCCTAGGTCCGAGTCCCACCAGGGGTAGCCCTTACCTGTCACCCGACTAGTAATAGGCCCGAGAAGGCGGCGCGCAGTGTTCCGCGCGTGCCTCTCAGGTTGACGTGGGGCTAGGTCCCACAGTAGGAGAGATCTGCCAGGGGCTGGTGGACCGAGGCCTGCCGGGGTTGCAGTACATGCAGCTGCGAATCCCGCGACCCCTGCCAATGGTCAGGAGAAGGAACACCGTGGGTTTTTAGCCGGTAAGAGTCCGGCATACCCCTTCGCCTTCCCCGGGCGAAGGGTATATATGAGGATATTCCAATGAAAAAAAAAATAGTAGCCCTTAGTGCTATTGTTGCTAGTAGTCATGATATTAGTGTAGTATAAGTAGTTAGCTTAGGTTCGGTATTTTTATTCCCCCCTATTGAGTAGAGACCCTTCGGTCTCGCCAATAAGGCACGGCTGCTGTGGAGCCAAACTTAATTATACGTGCCGCGAAGCCGAACACTCCGATGTACATCTCCCGCCTACACTACACCACTAAGGCGGAGGACATCGAAGAGTACGTGCGCCAAAGGACCAAGTACACGGCGAGAGTGCAGCTGCTGGAATCGCGCCGTAATGTCAACTTCAGGGCATTCGTGGTGCGAGTACCAACTTGTCTTCTGCACCTCGTCATGGAAGAGGACCGCAGGCCGCATTGAGTGGTATTCCGTCGCTTCCGCGGACAATTGCCACAAGATTGCACATCGGATGACACATAGTGAGCAAGTGAAGTGTTTTACTAACATAGGCTTAAGTTTTATTACTAACATAAACTGTATTATTTAACGTATAATAATGTTAGTTTTTAAGGTATGTATCTATGGGCCAAAGTTGCCTGAAAATAAATGAGTTTATTATTATTTATTGCTAATAAGTGCCCAGTTACGTAGAAACGGTCTCAAACTACCATCTTCAGCAGACCAGCAGAAAAAATTGGTTCGTCTTAAATCCATTTTAATTACAAATTCTGTCTGCATTGTGTGAGTCAGCCCCAACTAGCTTAGTTTAAATCAAAATTTTGCATATCTTATCCAATTTAAATTTTAAAATTCATACTTATTCATCGTACTAAGTTGTGGCGCCAAACGTTTGACTTTTGTGTTGAGGGATGTTTTACTTAGCACTTTAAATAACCTCAATTGAAAGGAATATCTTATAAAAGTAAGAAATCGGAGAAAAGGAGCAAAGTTTAAACTTAAAAATATAAAGAGGGGATTTCATTTGACCGGCATTTTTTTTTCTTGCTATTATTTCACGTGATTTTGAATATTTCTATGGGATTAAAATATTTGTGACTGCTTAATTTACTATGTATCTAATCTTAGGCATTACCTTGATTGTGTGTAATCTAATCATTATTTCAATTTATTCATTTAAAATACTTATAAGATTCATTTTTAAATATTACTATAAAAACCAAAAAACATTTATTAATATAAAAATAGTAGCCCAGCGAGGTCGGGAACAGAGTTCAAGCTACGGGCGGTCAGGGGACCAGAGAAAGGAACCTCCTCACTATGCGTGCCGTGTCCAGGAGTACTGCCTTCTGTATCAAGCCCTTGATCCAGCCGCCCAACGAAAGCCTCATAATATGCTAATCGAGGCTCTTATTACACGAATCATAATGATGACCTGGACCTAAAACACGCATGGTACAAGACCAAAGATGAGCCATCCGAAGGTGATTTAAGAGGCATACGCTTAACAATTAATTTTATAGTGAAACACTGTCAAACCAGTTTAAAAAAAACAGAACAGCTACTACAGACACAAAGTCCCACGTTGGGTGCCACTATAAATCTTTCTCACCTGTTACAGAAATCGATGTGACTTGCATCTTATCTCAACAAAACTTAAACCACTGCTGACCCTGAAGCTTATAATTTAATAGGAATACGTTTTTATTACACGAGGTAGGAATCCCTGCTGGGTGCCAACAGTATTCATCCCCTAACTCTAATCTTGCAACGTTCTTGGGCAAGTCAGATTTAAAAATTCATTACCGTTGAGATAAAACTGCGAGGTTTGGGGTACCTTTGGATATTTTTAAAGTTTGTTGCGATACATTATTAATTTTTACGAGATGTTTTTTGCATTTGCTTCTGTAGAAACGTTGCTGTATATCACAATCATGTATATCACATTATGTATAGGAAAATATAAGAAAAATTATGTACCTAAGATTAGAAAAGTTTGAGTGTGCTTATTTTTTTTTAATTCATAAATCTGCTGGATTTAGATAACATAACATACTGCGAGGCGTAACATAACAGATACGTCTGTATTTCCCGAATAGTTGGGCAGAGCCCATAGTACACCCTCATTTCGACGCTTTGTTTAAGTCCCATGTAATATGGGGCGAGCCTATCGCCATCAACCGGGCACAAATCTAGACTTAGAGCTGTTACCGAGAAATTGCTCACGGGAGAACCCAATAACACTGGGGATCGAACCGAGGACCTCACGCTCAGCAATCACGCTTACGACCACTAGACCAACGAGGCTGTCTACTGGGAGGCTGGATTTAGGTCTCCCCTAAAAATCTGATTATGTAAGAATCACCATACCGGGCTAACATGACCGTAGATCTAGTCTTTACATACTAGTAGCACATTCTATTTGCCACCGGCCTGGAGTATTTGAGCTGGCTAAATGATTATACCGCCATTTGTGATATCAGAGCGTCTTTAGTCCAGCATCTCACGCTCAGCAATCACGCTTACGACCACTTGACAAATAAGACAGTCTATTGGAAGGGTTTTATCTTACTCTATAATGATTTTTTGTCTAAGTTTTGATGACATTTAAGTATGTCAATTGTTTTATATAATTTAGCTTCATTTTATTTTTTGTAAGTGTGAGAACTTTGAAAAAAGAAAGAAAAAGAAAGAAAAAGTATTTATTCCTACGCCCAAACAGACGCACAAACATACTTAAAATTAATAACATAATTACAGTTATAACTAACAATTCCTTAATTTAAACATATAATTGCCTGGCAACCCAAACACAAAACAATAAAAAATAATAACTATGACTTAATTTCTTAATTTATAATCTATGCAAATCACGTTTACATATTTAGTCTGTGGTTACCTAGACATTAGACATAAACATCATAGTAAACATTTTAATAAAAATACATACATCAATGATTATTTGAATTTGCGCGTCGCATGGCACATAAGAATTTAGGTCGTTGCTCAGCTTTATGCTGTGACTTTAGACAAGCCTAATGCCAACAGCGCTGATTTTCAGCAACAACCCTCGAGTGACGTAATGAAGTACCGCAAGGGAGAACCAGAAAAACAAAGTGAGTACTATTTTATTATGTACCGAACTGTGTGTAAAATAGAGTTAATAAACTGTGTAGTGTGCTGTGCCAAATATAATACAAATATTGTTATTAAATAACCAATTGCACTTCATAATAAGAACATAATAAAACACGACAGACATCAAAACAAAAACAAACAACAAAGTTGCCGGCGGCCATTGTTGCGTAAGAGCATCGTAACGGTAACGGTAAAACGACACCGACGCTTGCGCGAGTGTCATGTGATTAGTCCCGTTTGAAATGCAAGTGCGTGCACCAATCCAGAAGTGTAATAATAATAAATAAATCCCCCTCTGGGAAAGGCGTTACCTCACCATGAGATTAACGTAAAACCGGAGGGCACATTAGACTAGCTTTCAACAACCCCATCATATAATAAAAAATGTATCATGAGGTCTACTGAAAAGCTTACAAACCGCAGGGCAGCTTGTGGCGAGCTGTTGGTGAGTGGCGACACTGCGTACCTTATTGCTTTAGAGAGTCGGTTAGGGCCTCGTCTCCAGTTTGCCTTTATTGGCTGGCTGGAGTGGAACCCCAAGAGTGCCCGCAGGACTCTCAACTCTGTCTTGCCTTTATCGGCCGGCCAGAGGGGGGCCGCCAGAGCTATATGCTCGGGGGTGGAAGTGTCTAAAGGCGCAATAGCGGGGAAACCCTCTCCGGGTCTTTTAGACCCGCGACGGCGAAACCGGGGCCACACCTCTCCACACCCCTAGCCGCTCACACGTTTGTTGCCCCTTTCGCCTATGTACTGGCGGCTTTTCAGGGGGCCCAGCTAGTGAGCTGGCGAGTCTCCGTCTGCCAATATATTTCAAATTTAAAGCTTGAAAGGCAGACGCCGTTTTCTTCCGGCAATAGAAGTTATCAAGTCCACCTAACACCCCTTCCCATAGACCAGACATTTTTCACCATATTTTACAATAGTCTTGCACCCACCTGGGACGCTCCATGACTGTACTCCAATAGTGCAGCCGTGGATAGTCCCCGGTTGGTGCCCCACCCCATTTTAGATTAAAGTTCTCAAAGGGGCCTCTGCGCGTTGGACCTGTGTCCCCGTGTATGCCTTCCAAAGGACCGGACATCTTCCGCAAGGAAGATGAGCCGTGACTGAAAAGAGATACAAAGATAAATAAATAAATTTTACCTATTTTGTGTAACGAAGCTAGTGTCAATGCTTTTAAGTACTTGACCCAATTAAAAATGTTTCAGTGATTCAAGAAAACATACAGATTGTTTGTAAAAATCAAATAATTAAAGTAACCCAAAAAGACTTGAATAACCGAAGCAATAGAACAGACACTTGGGAATCCTGCTCAAACTTGCCTTAAGGCCATGACCCCCCAGGTAATCCTTCATTTTTGTGAGAAATCTACATTACATTTGCAAGTACTTACCATCAACCTAGTATGTGCAGCATCCTTATTTCCATTTTCAGGACTTAAAATGTTTGTGCTAACACCAAGCCACCAAGGTTGTCTTATAGTAGACACAGGCCATGGCAGACAAGGGGCAGACTGAAAGGAGGAGCCATATCTCACTGCTGGTGACCCGGACCATTGCCAGAAGGCCATGACCTTGGAGGTTAGAATCCATCTTTATGAATATAGACTATGATTATAAAATATAAATGTATATTATTTAAATTATTGAAATGATTATGTTGATTATTATATTGTTAATATATGTACTATTTATATTGCTACCATGTATCAAGACTTCTGTACCTGCATGTAAAGTTTCTTTAAATGCCATAAAAAGGTTTGTTTTGATTTCAGGCCTCGTACTGGTGGAGGAAGGTCATTCCAGCAGTGAGTGGCAGCGTACTTAAAACTACCCCTAAATGCCATGGTTCTGTGTTTTGGGATGGAAAGGGGATTTGTTGCATAACGTATGTGATTTTTATATTGATGTTGTCTCCAACTCAGTTTTGCAAATAGATAGTATGGTTTTTTTGTAGTAATGACACCAAAGAGTAAACTAGCCATATGTAGCTTCCTCCTTGCAGCCATTTTAAGTATATTATTTTCATTTGTGAAAGGAGTGACGTGACATCTTCTCGGTATGTTAACACAAAATCGTGTACATGCATTTTGTATACGCTGGATCAGTTTGTCTGTCCTTGATAGTAGACATGGACCATACACGATGTCACAGTAATTGAGCTTTGACAGAATTAGGCTATCTACTAGTTGTTTCCTTAATGGGACACTCAGGTATTCTCGGATTGAGTATAATATTTTCAGTCTGTAAAAGCAGTTCCTCATGGAGTTGCTGATGTGCTTCTCAAAGTGTAGCTCTGGATCCATTATTAGACCCAGGTTGCATGCTGTCTCCACCCTTTCAATTTTTTCGCCCATTATTTTAATTTCGGGTTTAACTGACAGTATTGTGCTGATCATTTTCCTACTGCCTAACACCATAAACTTAGATTTAAGTGGGTTTAAAACTAGAGAATTTTGCTCAGACCATGTAACTACCCTCTGCAGGTCCGCATTCATTTTTTGAGCAGCCGCCAATGCATCCGTGGGCTTGAATGATAAGTACAGCTGGATGTCATCTGCATACATGTGGTACTTGCAATGGTGGAATGACCGTGTGATATCAGCACTGTACAATATGTAAAGAAGGGGCCCCAAAATTGATGCCTGAGGCACACCACGCGTAACCTTTCGAGGGGGTGATGACAAAGGTTGACCATCCTCCCTTCGGATCTCAACATATTGAGTCCTATTTCCTAAGTAGCTTGCAAACCACTCTATTGTTTCCACAACGAATCCATAATATGCCAACTTAGAAAGCAAAAGAGTGGTGTTGATTGCGTCAAATGCCCGGGAGAAATCCAGTAGAGCCAGATAGGAACCTTCCCCCACATCACGTGCCTCAAGGATGTTTCCTACAACGTCTGAAAGGGCAGTTGCCGTGCCACGACCCTTCCTAAAACCCGATTGCAGATCTGGAAGCATATCATTCCCATCCAAGTACTCCAACATTTGAGTATATACCACCCTCTCCAGAACCTTTGATAAGCAGGGTAGTATGCTCACAGGTCGCAGGTCTTTGGCAGTACTTGGGTTGTTGGTTTTAGGAATAGGACGTACAACAGCCATCTTCCATGCCTTTGGGAAAGCATGTGTGTCTATTGATCTGTTAACTATAGCTGTGATAGCTTGTAGGGAAGATGGCAAAGTTAACCTGATCATATCCAGACCAAGTCCATCCACTCCCTTTGCATTTGATCCCAGGCTCTTTAAGATCTTACTTACCTCTTCCGGACTGACATTCTTGAGCACAAACTGAGATGGACCAAACCTGCTAAACTCAAAGAATGTCAGTTGCGATATGGTCTGACTGCATCTTCCTGGTACGTTGAGGAAAGCCCTATTAATTTCGTCAGGGTCATCAAAATGGGCTGGGAGCACCCCATCGTCATGACCGGGTATTACCTGTGACTTCAGATTTTTCCATAATATTTTAGGATTCTTTATGTTATTATTTATATGCCTTGTAAAATATACTCTTTTTTCTTGTTTTAGTGCACTAATAGTTAGGTTTTTTAGGTCTATATAATATTGTTTTGTAGCATTTACTTTATTTTGTTCATTTCTATTTCTTTTCATTGTGTGATATCTTTCTCTTGCTTCGTCGCGCAACTTAAACATAAGCCGAACATTTTCTGTAATCCATGGCGTGGGATGGTCCCTGAACACCTTTCTTTTAATGGGAGCGTGTAGGTCAAATAACTGTGTAGTAAACAAATCAAACTGCTCAGTCATACTGTCAACATCTGTCAAATACGCGATCTCCATCCATGGCATTGACGCAAGATCCACCGTAAAATAGTCCATAAGTATGTCCTTCATTGGTCGATATATGACAAGTCTCGGCTTAGGTTTCTCCTTCTTGATCACAGTATCACACGTAATGAAAGAATGATGGCCAAGCTCACTGACGTGGTCTACTGTCACATTGCGGACCCTGACATCTGTACAGATAACATCTAAAGAGTGCTACTATCTCCTATAAAATGCGTTGGTGTCTGAACTACCTGACTTAAATCGGTATAATTTAAAAATTCATCCATATCCTTCACTTTACTATTATTTTTGTCTAAAAGGTTGACGTTAAAATCCCCTAACAACACCAAATGATCATACGGAGCCAAGGCACTAATACTGTCAGTCACTCCTTCCAAAAACCTAGCCAGATCTAACCAAGGTGGTCTATACGCAGTACCTATTAACAACTTTTTCCCATTAATATTTAGGCTTACCCATATCTGCTCAACATCGGGCTGTTCAGGATGAGGGACTACCCGCGCCCTGACCCCTGTTTTAATGTAGAAGGCTACTCCTCCCCCTCGTCCTCCCCGTATATTTGCCGGGCGCGGTATATGCTTCAGCTTGTATCCCGGTATCCTAGGCGCGCGTCCCTCTTCCCCGGGCCTCAACCATGTTTCATTGATTGCCATTATATCCACTGAGTGATGTATCATGGCAATCAAGAATTCGTCATGGTTAGTTCCTAATGATCCTGCATTAAATAAACCTAACTTCAAGCATTTAGATTTAATCATTTATATTTTTTTTCTTTTTTATTTCCTTTATTGTAGTATCTGTAATTACTGTTAATATGTGTATGTTTTGTAAATAATGGTTCCCGTATGTCTCTTGTAAGTAGATTAGTAGTATTTATTTTTATATTGATAGAGGCCATTAATATGTGTAAGTAAAGTTTCGGGTATATCCATTGTAAATAAATTATGTATATAGATAATGTTGTTATTCTTTGTGTTGATAATTGTATAGTAGTGATATATTGTGTACATATGTAAATAGTTTTGTTCCCCACTATAATATAGTAATACTCACTCTCACCTCCACTCTGTCCCCGATCATGACCGATGCAACGCACAAACTCCCCATCATCATACTTACCTATAATACTAAAAGCTAAAACACAAAACAATAACAATTCCGACGGCTTATTCAATCGCTTATTCTGTGTCCGTGTATGGTCCGATAATACTCTGTATATCATCCACAGAATTGATTCGGCGAGTAAGGTCCCGAGGTTGCTTGCGGACCAGAATGCGACCTCGCTTCGTCCAAACGAAACGCCATCCATGCAGTCCAGCGGCAGCCCTCGTCCTACGAAACAACTGCTGATTTGTTTTGGTCAGCCTCTCGTTGACAAAAAATCGACGCGCAGGACCAGTCATGCCGAGGTCTTCTGTAGTGGCGCCCCGTCGCACACGCGCACTGTCCAAGAAGGCATCGCGCAGGTCACGGCGCGCTAATCGCACGATGAGAGCGCGCGGGCGTGGCTCTGTAGAGTTTGTTGGACTAGTTGCCTTTATCTGTCTGCCGCCGACCCGCTCCGCACTAACAATGTCGCGTTGCTCCACACTGACCCCCAGCTTAGAGGCAATCAACTCAACCAGGTGTGTCGCAGTTTCCGCTTGAGATTCAGGAAGATTGGCGATAACTATGTCATTCGCCATTAGCTCCTGATCTCTTTCGTTCAGGTCCCGCTTTAACTGGTCAATAATTCCCTCCACTGAGCCTGTAATGACCGGCCGATCCTCCAGAGCCCCCAGCCTCGCCTCAATGCCATCCATACGAGTATTGGATGACTCGTTGGACTTCCGCAACTCTTTCCTGAGTTCTAGGACCTCCTGCCGCAACGTACGTAACTCCTCCATGATGAGCTGGAATGCGGAGCCAACGTCCTGCGGGAAATCCTGAAAATCCCGCAGTGCTTGTATGTCCTCGCTGCCTCCGTCCACGAACACGACCGGAGGCGGCGTCGCCGCACGCGGCATTGCCGTCCCCAGTACCGGCGATCGCGGCAACAGCACCGGCGACTGCGCCGACAGCATCTGCGTAGCGCTCGCCTGCTGCGGCGGCGTCGCCACCGCCGTCGGAGGGGTCGTCGCAGGCGTCGCCGACGCAATCACAGGCGTCACCAACGGCATCGCAGGCGCCGCCGTCGCAGTCGCAGGCGTCGTCGTCGGAAGCATCTGGTCGCTGCTCCGCCCATCAGTCGTATTGCCTCTAACGGGAGTTTCCGCTTTATTGTCCCTACGGACGTTCTTCCTGCATTCTGGGCAATGCCAGTTGGAAGCTACAGGGCCTTTTACAGGAACGCCAACGCACGCCCGATGATAAGTTGCGTTACACTTATTGCACCTGGCGGCATCTACCGGCGACAAGAATTTCCCGCAACCACCACACTTCGTCAAAGGCATTGTAATTATTGATTACTGTCTCAGGTACAGTTAAACTATGCTAGATGGCGCTTGTGTAGTTTGAAGTGTGGTTAGTTTAGTGACACTGTGGGATGCCGCTAGATGTCGCTGGCTGGTTGCTAGTTAGGTCTATACGGTCCAATGCTAGATGGCGCTATTTACAACTTTGGTGTCGATGAGTTGAAAAATATTTGAGGGTAAGTAGGGTCAAGTGTTGTACCTATGGACGGCTTTACCTATGGACACTACCAATATTTCAAAAACCAAACGGCGTAAATTCATAGTTAGAACACATTCGTAAACTTTTTTTGACCAATGGCAACACTGACTAACTGTCATTATGCTGTCAGTGATAAATCTGCTGTGATATGCTGTTGAAGATTTTTATTTCAATAAAAAATAAACTTTAAAAAAAAGTAAAAACCGACTTCAAAGAAAAACTAAAAGGAGTAAAATAATTACCATAATATAAAATTAACAGTTTCAGAAGTCGGTGACTTCTATTTGTTTCAGTGTAGAGTTGCACCGACTTCTGAAACTGTTAATTTTATATTATGGTAATTATTTTACTCCTTTTAGTTTTTCTTTGAAGTCGGTTTTTACTTTTTTTTAAAGTTTATTTTTTATTAAATACTTTTTAGTGTCATAAATTTAACCCCCTCCTCTTCATAACCCTTCTTTTTAGCCTTGACGTAGTCGGGCATAAAAAGCCCTTTCAAATGATACCTTACACGATATAATGAAAACATTCCAAAGGGGGGGGGGGGGGGGGACACGCACCCCCTCCTCTTTTCCAGTAGTCAGTTCCCAACAACAAATATAAACAAAGCAATATTAGTAATTTGAGAATTTTGCTTTCATCCGATGAGGAGTTCCGTTCCATATCTCTGAAGTTCATGATCTAATCGTAACAAAATTTATATGGGACCAATCGGGAAGTATACCCTTTCGAACAAAGAAAGAATTTTTCAAATCGGTTTATAAATGACGGAGATATGAGGTAACACACATAAAAAAAAAAAAAAAAAAAAAAAAAAAACAACCGAATTGAGAACCTCCTCCTTTTTGAAGTCGGTTAAAAAGTAAGTTTTTTTGTACATTTTCAAGGTGTTTTTCTGTGAGATAACTTAAACTAGAAGTACGACTGTAGATGATTTACAGAACTTCGTGGTTTTTCATTGAAATAAGGATTATTCTGCGTTTCTGTTAATGCTCTGTAGAAAGATTTAACCCTTTCTAGGTTTTGTCTTAATATTTGTACCTGTGGACGGAGGAATGAATGTACCTGTGGACTGTCCATGGGTACATAATATCGGTTGTACCTGTGGACAGTAATTTACACAGACAAATTACTACATTTGTTTTGTTTTTTTTTCAGTGCCACGTAGTAAAACCGGAGAGAAACGGGATAAAATATGTCCAGACACTCTCTCCGAAGCAGTTATAGAGGTCAAAAGTGGATGTTTAGTTCGTAAAGTGTCTAAAAAACACAAAATACCATAATATACGATTTTTAAACATTTTCAACTCAAAAATAAATAATGATCTCAATGAAAAATCTATAGATAAATTATTAGACAGATTTATCGTTGTATTATTGAAGAATGACGTAAAAAAGGTGTTTCAAGAGCATAAAGAAATTATGTTACGTGAATATTTAGAAAAGGCAGCCTGCATGCATATGAGTCTAGATTCCAAACAAGTCCAGGAACTTGTCTACCAGTTATCTGTGCAAAAAATAAATAAAATACTCGTAAAAGCTGGCATCAATACAAAATAGCTGGTATAGGATGGTTTCGATGTTATCGACAACGTTTTCCAAAATTATCGCTACGAAAACCTGTTTGTTTTTGCAATACCAAATGCTTGTCTACAGGTACATTAGTACATATTAGTACAGTAGTACCGTCCATAAGTACATTTGTGCTGCCCATAGGTACATTGGTACGTTGTACCTAGGGACAAAATAAGGGTTTTTGAAAATCTTTAATTTTCTAAGCAACTGTTTTTGCTATCGCATTTGAGACTGATAATTATTAAGAGTTGATCAGTTACGAAGCCGTACGATAAATAATTTCATGATAAAAGAATGAGGTTTTTTTTAAAAAAATAGTTTTTTGTCAAATTCTGGAAATCGTCCACAGGTTAAGCACATGCCCCTAAATATGCCCCTACAGAAATCGATTTATTATTTCTATGTATAAAACCACTTAGAATATTATTCTGGCGCTCACTACACTGTATGCTATTTGTTATGTTATCTGTCACTATATTATAAACACGGACTAGAAAAAAAAGAAGGACTCCGCGCCACGCATATCAAAAGTGAAGCACCGTACCGATCTATGTGTGCGTGATTTGAGGGATACCAGATAAATGAAAATTTCCCCATTTTTTTTTTATATTTTGAAAGTTTCATTTCTTTAAATGAAGCCATATAAGAAGTCCGCTTACATTATTTAATTGAAATTACAAACATATACTTAGTTAAAACTTAAAATTAAGTATTTATTTTGTATGAGTGACAAGAAAAACGTTTTCGACGGAATTCAGTGTTCTTCATCTCTGCAGGCTCTTATTATTTTAATCCAATCATTATTCCATGGTTGATTTGCTGTAGGAAATGTATAAAAATAATCATATTCAATACTTGCAAAAAATTCACAAAGAACACAAAGAAATGGATTACCCAATCTCTCGGGAAAATTACCCATTTATTTTCCGACAGCACTGCTATGTTTTTTGAGGTTTTGTGTTCCAATAGTAATGATTTTAAAATGTCAAAAATACAATAAATCAATAGGTTAAATAAGTGTCTTACTTGTGAATGTTATTCCTTGACACTTTTTCTGGGATGTAGAATTATTTTTAAACCATTTCACAACACAAGAAGGCATTATTTTATTTTATTACTTGACGTAAACAGTACCTACAATGACGGCGCGGTGCCGCGTAATGGCGGCCAGTCGGCACCTTATGATGTAAATGTGTGCGTGAGGCATGTTTGTACAAACGGTCCGGCATACTTAAGGTGCTTCACTTTCGATACACGTGGCGCGGAGTCCTTCTTTTTTTTCTAGTCCGTGATTATAAATTGATTTTTCACTTTAAAACGTTGTTTTATTTTATTTATAATAAAAACTTGGACAAGGCTCCCTCTAGCGCAAACGTCAAAACGTCACTCTTTGTGGACTTGCCTATACATATAATTGTGTAAATTACTATTATTCATATTGTATTTCTTTTTTTCTATTTTTTTTCCCTTTTTGGTTAATTTTTGTACTCAAGACTTGGTACTATACTCCAAGGTGGTCAAGACTACATTATTCTCTCTCATAGTACCTACTGTATTCACTGAAATTGTAAAAGATATCCCTTTTTTTAAAAGAGTAACATGGAGTTTCTTGCCGGCTCTTCTCCATAGGAAACGACTAATTGGAACCGTGCACCTAAATTCGACTTTTCATAAGCGCCTGTATTGGTTTATGTGAAATAAAAATTTTTGATTTGATTTGATGAAGGCTGGATTTAGATCTCCCCCTAAATCAGCTTCCATCTGTAATCACTATACCGGGCTAACATGACCGTAGATCTAGTCTTTACATACTAGTAGCCCATACTGTCTGCCACCGGCCTGGGGTATTTGAGCTGGCCAGATCCCGCCATTTGTGATATCAGTGCGTCTTCAGTTAGTAGCATGGTGCTCCGCATATGGCAGGCTTAGCATGCACTACCTTAACAAGACATGTGTCACTTCTATGTTAAATACGAGTAGTAGTAGTGGAGCTCCTTGTGAAAGACTTTGTACGAGGAAGTACTACTCGTACCACTATGACTATTTCTTCCACCAAGCAGCATTGCTGTGTTCCGGTTTAAAGGGTATGGGTGCCGGTGAAATCACAGGCACATGAGACTTTCCAACTATATCTCTAAGGTAGGCTATGCATCAAAAATCTTCTTAGTATTGTAGTGTATTTAGACGGCGGTAACCACTGTCCATCAAGAGCGAGCCAACCGATCATAGTATAAAAGATGATTTCCACCAAACGGCTCGCATCGCATCGGATCGGAAAGGATACGAACGGATGAGGCGACAGCCGATCGCGTCCGGCAGGATCTCGACGCATACGATCGGCTCCGTACCATCGCTTGCGAACGTATCCGTTTCTGCGCCTAGTCAAATAGTTTCATTCCTACCGATTGGATACGACGACAGGTGAACGAAGCCGATCGCGCGTCGCAGCATACTTTCGGCTACGATCACGTGTCGCGGATGACGCCCGCGGTCAAGCTGCTGTGCGCGGCTTAGTAATGTAGACTTTAAATACTGTGTACACGATTTAACATCGTTTAAAGATTGTAAAATCCGTTCCGATCCGATGCGATGCGAGCCGTTTAGTGGAAATCATCCTTCAGAAAAAAAGAGACAAAACAAGAACACGTGTATGGTCAAGGTATAATCCTATCATTAAAGTGAGGTTATTTGGGGAAGCTAATTATTGTGAGCCCCAATTTACTCCCCAAAACAATACGACCATAATAATAGAAAGTTTAACGAACATTGTATTTGCCAGGACACTTAAATTGCTTCACAATGTAATTCTAACATAATAGTCGAGTGCACAATAGCACGAATTTACTTTATCTTCAAATATCTGGACCGGAAATATGGGAATTTGGGTTATGGATGCTTGCATTTGCATTTACATGTGTGTGCATTGTATTGTCGAATAAAATGCATGCATTTTTGTGTAATTCTCTGCCAAGAATATGAACGCCATCTTTTTAATGCTCTTTAGTTTTTAAGGTGTTTCTTTATCAGAATAGACTCGCCAGCTCGGCAGGCTGTGCTGGCGCTGCTGCTGCAGCTGCGGAGGCCTTCAAGCGGCGAAAATATAATAACTTTATCAGTAACTAGCTTTTGCTGCAGCTTCGCTATTTTGAACCCGTTAAGTGATGATTTTCCATACAAACTTTCATCCCTTATTTAACTCCCTTAGGGGTTGAATTTCGAAAAATCCTTAATTATTCCTTGTCCACATTATAAAGAATTAGAAATTTCAACTTTCTAGGTCCAAGGGTTTGGGCTGGGCGTTGATGAGTTAGTCAATCAGTCAGTCAGTCGGGACCTTTCTTTTTATTTATATTAATTTATTATTTTAAATTATATATTATTAATTATTTTATTTATATAGATTATATTTTCGAGCCGTGTGGGGTCCAAGTGCCCAAATTTTACACAAAGATATTGCAAGGCGGCTGGTCGACACAACCCGTGACCCGAAGGCTGGCCTCTACTTTGGTCAAACGATTAGCATTGTCATACAACGTGGCAATGCTATCAGCCTTCTGGGCATGTTACCAGTCGACAGCGATGCGGAGGAATATTTTGATGCCCTATTTTAGTTTATAGTCACGACGCCGCCCCGTCTCCCGGTAGCGGCGCCGTGCCGTTACACGGTGGCTGGTGCTGCACCGTAGACATGTGTCCACGGCCTATGGGTTTGAGACATCGTGTTACAGAAAGTAGTGTGGCGAGCCAGTGTTGCGATGTCCGCATAATGGTGACATACGCGTGATAGCTGCGTGGGTACTTCCACTTGTTTTTTTAATTCCGTGGTTCAACCGCCAGGCTATCTCTGCCAACTAACTCTAGCTGCTGTTAAGGCAAGTTTATACGAGCTCAGTAATGTGACAGTATAGTCAGTCCAGCGTTGACTTGCGACTGGACTCGTGTAGACACTAGTTTTAACCCAGTCCAGTGCTGACTTTGCGCCCTCAAGTCAGACCAGTTGCCTAAGCTACCCGTCTATTTTCGGGCCCAGTAGCTTCCCCCGCCACGCCACGTGTCAGTCCAGTGCGTCTACATGAACCCAGTGACTGGGCCCGAAATTCCGAGTCACTAGGTCCAGTCACTGCCATCGTTTATACGATAATTTAGAGAATGGAAATCATAATTTCGGGTCTCACATGTTTCATCGAAAAAAAAATTGACAAATTATCACTGCCCAAACAATTTTCTGCATAATTTCATTTGCCAAATTATTACTTAGCAAATAAACTCTTCAGATATAATTGTAACGCAAACCTAATGTTTGGCAAGTGAACGTTTAAACAATAATTTGCTTACCAACTAGTACTTTTACCAATTTTAATGTACTTAGTCAAATATTTCAGTTGGTAAAACATATTTTACGCAAAATAAAATATGTTTCGTTGTGTGGTCACAGTTGTAACCTAACCGAACTTAGATGTTTCGATTTTAAAAAAAATTTAAACGTGTTACAATCATTTGATTAAAAACCACCCGCCTTAATGATATTATCCTTGGTAATATTCTGCCGAGTAAAAATTTTACCAAATGAAAATGTGCGTACTAAAACCACTCCAACTATTGCATTGGTATAAAAAAGGTTGCTAAAATGCGTTTGGGTAATGTTTTGTCAAAATAATTTTAGCAAAACGGCAGGCTCCCCATAATTTCATTTTATTTCCAGTACCTATACTCGGTACAAGTATAGTATACGCAAAACTATACAGAACCAAAATACAAAATATCGATACTACCTTCACCAAAGCTCGCTATAAGCTACGAAGCAATACTTGTTAATTAATGTTTTAACACGGAACGGTGAAGGCACGGAACCGTGATTATTGTAACAGTGATTTTATAACAGTGATTTTTTGTTCAATATAGTATTTATTCATGCATCCTTTTATTGGAAATTGAATTTAAATTTTATAGTGTGGAAAAGTTTTCTGTTTTGTTGTTGTTCGACGGAAATTACTTTCCAGTTACTTTGGTTTTGTGGTTGCAAAAATGGTTGCTAAATGTAAGGTCCTTTAGAATAGAATAGAATATACTTTATTGTACACCAACATTGTAACACAGCTCTTATACAATATCATATATTGAAGGGTACAATGGCGGTCTTATCACTGATAGCGATATCTACCAGACAACCTTTGGATGAACAGGAAGACAATGAATAAGATAGAGGGGGTAGTCCGTGGTGTACTGCTGCAAAATACATACTACATACAATACATAGACATAATATTTACATGCAAAAATGATACATACACAAGCTTAGTTTTAGTATATACTAAACCTGAAACTGGTTTGTTCAGAATCACTAGGAGAATTGATTGACATATTTTTTACACCACTTTTTTGTTTTTTTTTATAAATTTCTATTTTGTTTCAATAGTTTTCTACCCATAACAGTTGACGGGAATAGACACCTTGAGGCTTGAGACGGTCCTCTCGGTCAGTGTCCGTGTATTAGACAACCCCTGCATAGCACATCTCAGGCATTTCACACTTTTTTAGGGAACTTAACGCGACATAAACTAAAGTGTAACATGGAGATTTACTAAAAAAAAACACATATTCAGGCAGTTCTGATGAAAATCTTGTTGAGGTGTCTCGGTTTTCGTATAAAGTAAAAATAAGGTTGTATGTTGGATAATTATGTGATAAAGAAAAACAAGGTAGGTTAATGATGAGGTATTAATATCATGAAGAAATAGAAATGTGTTGAGAGAAGAAAAGATCATTAGTTAATTTTTTAAAAGAATCCATCGACTGAGCTTGTCTTACTGACATCGGCAACGCATTCTACAAACGTACAGCCTGGACTGTGAACGATTTGTCATAGAATTTGGTAAAATCCTTTGTTCTGTACTCAGGTTAGGTTAGGTGTTGTTGAGTTTTATCCCGTGTAAGGACGGGCTAGAATATAAAACTTCCTCACCGCACGCTGGGAATAGATACGTGTCGTAAGATTCAACAAAACCCAGCACGCTTAGTGGTAGGATCTATACGATCCGCCTGGCTAGCTATCACCCTCACATTAAAGTCCGGCGCCAAGCAGTTTACTGTGTTCCGTCGTGTGTATGTGAGAGCCAGAGGGGTATAAGGGAATCTCTCTATATCTCTGTTACTTGGATCCGTGTGCTCCATTTTAGACCTTGTCTGTGTTTACCATCAGGTGCGACTAGGGTCAAACAAGTCAAAGAAAAATAATAAAAAAAAAATTATAATCTTTAACAATTTACGATTTAGCGATTAATGAAAGGAATTTATAAGGCAGATGTCAGTGGAAACGTCAGTAGAGGACGCCCTAGAAGGACATACATCGATGTTATTGGTGACAGCGGTTACGCACTGCATCCGATGCGAATCCGTGAAAATACGTTCCGAAGTAGCCATAGAACTATTTGTATGCTAGTTTACGCATTATATCCGGCATCCGTCATCCGATTTCTATCCGTCATCCGTGAGTTTCTAATTCGGAAGAACAATTGACACACGGAAGTAGCCGTAGTACTGTCTGTATGAACGCTTTCGCATTACCTCGGATTCAAATCGGACGCCAAATGGATGTGCCAAAATGGCCCCTGAATTGTTTGAATTTGGATCAGAGATCGGACAAGTGCGTAAGCGATATCCGAATTCGGTTCGAGATTTTTACTCTAGATCGGTATTTTCACGGATTCGGATCGGATGCAGTGCGTACAGCAATATCCGAATTCGGTCCGAGTTTTTTATATCCGTATTTTGACGGATTCGGATCGGATGCAGTGCGTAATCGCTCTGATGGTCTTCAAAAAGGACAGGTGCGTAGTACAACGCTAATCAAACACTCACACTTCACACACACGCCTCCCTACACACACACTCATATACACACTTCAAGATTCACAACTACAATCATTCACTCCTTCTGCTGTGTTAACAACCACTGTAAACAAAAAGAAAAGTCACGGTTGTATTATAAAAATTGAAACCGCAAAATCTCCGACTCCTAAGATACAGGTCTGCGTACCTAGTTTAGGAGCCCGGAAAGCTGAGAATAATTTTAAAATTGGTAGTGCAACCCAGAAGCTCGTGGCTAAATAATTACAGCCGCATAGACCGATCTTCCGGGTTAAGCCACGCTTGCCGAGGTTGGTCTGTGAATGGGTGACCATTTACCATAGCGAGTTTCCTCCGTGCCTCGGAAAGCACGTAAAGCCGTTGGTCCCGGCTGTCATTTGTAGATCTTTGACAGTCGGTACTGTTAGTCAGAAGCCAGAAAGTCTGACAACCAGTCTTACCAAGAGTATCGTATTACCCAGTTACTGGGTTGTGGAGGTCTGATAGGCAGTCGCTCCATGTAAAATACTGATATTCAGCTGCATCCGGTTCGACTGGAAGCCGACCCCAACATAGTTGGTAAAAGGCTAGGTAGAGATGTAGTGCAACCCACTGTTTCCAAATGTTATGTACTGTGTTGTTGATTTATGTACTAATAAACTATTATTGTTATTAACTGGCGAGCATGTATGACAAGATGTTGTATGAACGTGGACGAAGCGAAAGGTGTATGTAAGGATCATAGCATGTAGCGTTCTGCAGTTTCTGCCTAATCCCATGGGAAAAAGCCGTGAGTTTATGTATGTATGTATAGTCTTTAACTCTGTGAGAAATACGTGGCTACAAACGGACTAATCGTACAATCTGCAAGGTTAAGCTGCGCGTGACGCGGTCAACCTTTGGATGGGTGACCGTTTGTTATACATCGAAGCCCCGTGCCTCAGAGAGCACGTTAAACCGTCGGTTCCAAGTGTCAAATGTATTTTTTTTTTTGGACTTCTTTTGATGTTCCTTGGAGTCCCTTCTACGTAACCGGGTAGTTATTGGCGAGACCTAAAGGGTCTCCAGCCAATGGCAGGGAAGTAAAATACTTAACCTAAGCTAACTACTTGTACTACACTAACATTATGACTACCTGCAACAACAGCACTAAGGGCGACCCCTAGTGGGACTCGAACCTTGGCTTAGGGCGTTGCTGGCGGGGGCTTGGGGGGGGAGACAGCTTGATGAGGGCTGAATTATCGGTGTGAGTGTCATACGTCACCTATGACAGTCATTAGAAGTCAGAAGCCCGAAAGTCTAACAACCGGTCTCACCTTACGATATCGGCATTAGCCAATAACTGAGGTATGCAGAGGTCAGATGGCAGTTGCTCCGTGTAAAATACTGGTATTCAGCCACATCTAGTTAAACTGGAACCCAACCACAAAATAGTAGCGGTACTCAATCGCGAGCTTTGTGTATTTTCCTTCCGAGCTCTAAATTGCCTTCTTTACGTAAGTAGTTGGAACAAAAAATGTGACACGCTTGTTTTCATTCAATTTGACAAACGTGTTGTATCTATTAAACTCAATATCTGTAGGGTGAATAAAAAGAGCATTCACGAGTGATGATACTTAGGCGCTTCACACACTGCCCCGCATCACGCAGCGTAGCGCGGGCGTGCGTGTTCTTACGTTGTTTGCAAGTACCTGTATTCGTATAGAAAACACGCATAGTGCAACACACTGAAAACGCATTCACGAGCAGTGTTTTCAGTGTGTTGCACTATGCGTGTGTTCTATACAAATATAGATACTTGCAAACAACATAAGAACACGCAATCCCGCGCTACGCTGCGTGATGCGGTGCAGTGTGCGAATCGCCATAATCGAGAACTACAATAGGCCGATGCACATTTCTGAGACGTTTTATTCGTGTAAAGTTGGTGTGCACGCAAAACCGACGAGCGTTGTCAGACCTCAATGAGATAAAATTGAATGAAATGAAGAAAAAAACTAATGAAAACGCTCGCGTAATGACCAGTGACCGGAAAAGGGTAAACTTTAAAGAACACAGACAAACACTGGAGACTTCCTTACGACAACTTTTTTTTTTGGGAGAATTTTCTCGGAGATTGTCTTTCATTTGTTTTCAAAAAATAAAAGACATTCTCCTTTTTTGAAAACAATAAACAATCTCTTTTTTTTTAAATCCATGAAAAACGTGTCATCTCGTTTTGTGACAATTTTGGGAAACAAAAATAGGAAACGAATTTCATTGTTTTGTGTACTATTAACATAAATAATACATGTACTTTAGTGATGTCCCGAAACCCGGAATAATTTTCACGAAAAAAAATGTTGTCGTAAGGAAGTCTCCAGTTTTTGTCTCTGTTCTTTGAAGTTTAGGTAAATTAGCTCACCTTTTTCCGATCACTGGTGATGACGCATCCGAAGTCTGAGACGTAGAACTACACTATGCACACGTCGTCAGATGCGTGGTTATCACCTCCACCATCCGACAAAAATCTGTCATCGTTGTATCGGCGACGCGTAAGTAGCGTTGCGTCGCGTGGCTAAGTCTTAAAACGCACTAGCGGCCAGCCGCAATACATACATCGATTTTTACATGAAACCGCAGGATCTCAACGCACTGATGTCCGGCCAGCCGTCGTGCGCCAGTGCGTTGAGATCCTGCGGTATTGCTGGCCGTATTGCGGCTGGCCGCTAGTGCGTTTTAAGCCTTAGATTTAATTAATGCACTTCTCCATAACTAATCTATGTATATAAAAATGAATCGACAAGACGATACGTTTGGTGCAGTGGCTAAGCGATTGGCTTCTGCGCTACGGGTCGTGGGTTCGATTCCCACACGGAACAAAAATTTGTATGGCCTACTGATGGTTGTTTCGGGTCTGGGCGTTTGTTTGTGAGATTTGTGTCTGTAAACGCACCCACGATACAAGAGAAATCTTAGTATGGGGCAACGTTTTTAATAAAAAAACAAAAAAAAACCCTATTTCCCTTGGTCACGGCGGCTGGACCGATTTCGCATTTTCTGGTTTTCTTAATTGTCAGGAGAAGTTTCTTATGAAATAAAATTTTGATAGGTATTTAAAAAAAAAAGGAAATTATCTAAGTATGTCATTGGCTGGAGACCCTTCAGGTCTCACTAATAACTGCATTGGGTGCGTTCACCCATATCGACGACTACCTTCCTTTGTCAACATTGCCCAGTGTTACCCGCTAGCGATAAGATTATTATAATTACTTAAAACAATTTGGAATAAAGCTGTTAAAATCACCGTTCTCCCCACTGTTACTTATAGCTGCTATATTAATCAGTCTGTTCCTTCCCTAATAGAGTGACGGACATTTGGATAATCCAGCCTTAATCCTCGGATAATAAGTCTGTGTTTAAATATAATGGTGGAGGCAGGACTCAATCTGACGGATGAAATAAGGCATGTAATTTTTATTCTCTGTTTTTGTTTTTGGCCTATTTTTATACCGTAATGATCTGTTAGGATATTGTGCTAATATTTTTATTCAAAAGCATAAACGGTGCTTCTGGGAAAGAATAAATGTTACTCGTTTTTGGTTTCGCAATAATATTTTGTTGATATTTTTTTTTCGAATACCTCGAGGAGCTCGTGGCTAAATAATTACAGCCGCGTAGACCGATCTTCCGGGTTAAGCCACGCTTGCCGAGGTTGGTCTGTGGATGGGTGACCATTTACCATAGCGAGTTTCCTCCGTGCCTCGGAAAGCACGTAAAGCCGTTGGTCCCGGCTGTCATTTGTAGATCTTTGACAGTCGTTACTGTTGGTCAGAAGCCAGAAAGTCTGACAACCAGTCTTACCAAGAGTATCGTATTACCGAGTTACTGGGTTGTGGAGGTCTGATAGGCAGTTGCTCCATGTAAAATGCTGATATTCAGCTGCATCCGGTTCGACTGGAAGCCGACCCCAACATAGTTGGGAAAAGGCTAGGCAGACGATGATTTTTTTTTCGAATAGCTTTGCCCGCGGCTTTGCTATTGGGCACGGTGGTTTGTGATTCTTAAGTGTCCACATACCATGTAGTGGGTATACACATTACCCTACCTTGGATATAGCTTTAACAGAAAGTGCACAGTCAAACAAGCATGCAAGCAAGCATGCATCATGCAAGCAAGAAAGCAAGCAAGCTAACTAGTGTTTCTGAGCATGCTCCGCCAGAAGACTCGTTTTGTCGCCCTTTCGCTTCGCTCGCACCAGCTCGCACACTCTAGGGGTAGGACAGAGTCCTTTTGCGAGGTGGTGATGGCGATGGTGATGGCGTGGTGATGGCGGCGAAGCGGAGAGAGAGCGAGAGGCGACGGCCACTCTCCCTTCCCGTGCCAGACGCACCGGGCGCCGCCGGAGGGCGCGCGACGATCTCCGGCCACCCTAGTGTGTGGCCTGCGGGCGACGGGTTCGGGGACCCGTCGCCCGACCAGTAACAGGCCCGAGAAGGCGGCGCGCATGTGTTCCGTGCGCGCCTCACAGGAGGGGCAAGGCCCCACAGAAGCAGAGGTCCGCCAGGGGCTGGCGGACCGAGGCCTGCCGGGGTTGCGGTGCATGCAGCTGCGAATCCCGTGACCCTGGCCAAGGGTCAGGAGTAGGAACACCGTGGGTTTTTAGCCGGTAAGAGTCCGGCATAACCCTTCGCCTTCCCGGGGCGAAGGGTATACATGAGGAAGATGCCAGGATAAAAAAAAAAAAAAACACGTAGGACAGAGTAACAATTACATTAAATGAACGTTAGACAAAATGTTATTAAATGAAGTGTTTGTTGAAGTTTATGAAGACACAATAAAGGCATTAATTGATGCAAACCGGCGAATAAAAACTCGTGAGATCGCTGAGATCGAATTCGACCGTTCATAATCATTGGAAAAACCTAAGCTTAGGCAAAGCTCGACACAAAATTCAATTAAAACGAAACAACTTTCTAAAGTACCTAACAACAAATAACTTCAATAAAAGTAAAATCGACTTTAAAAAAAAGAGTAAAATAATTACCTTAATATAAAATTGACAATTTCAGAAGTCGGTGGCTTTTATTTGTTTCAGTGTAGAAGTGCACCGACTTCTGAAACTGTTAATTTTATATTATGGTAATTATTTTACTCTGTTTAGTTATTTTTTTTTAAGTCGGTTTTTTACTTTTATTTAAAGTTATTTATTAAATACGTTTTAGTGCCATACATTATACGGTTTAAGACTACAAATTTAAATGACACGGTTGCGTTATCTTTCCAGCAACTAGGTAGTTTTCTTTAAAAATACTTAGGTATTAATGTATATCGGGTGTAAAAAGACCCTTAACGATAACAAAAACCACGTATTCTACCCATCATTGGGATCATTTTTTTTCGAACAAACCATACCTGGGAAATCATTGGTTTTGGAGATATTGAAGGTCAAAGTAGGTACACATTTTTTTTTAAGTTTTTTCCAAAAACGATTTCCAAGTCATAATACTAAACTTTCTTCCATACAACCATTATCAAAAATTTAAATTTTTCCTAACAAATTACGCATTTGAAGTTACAAAAACGCAATGAATATCAAACGCACACTACCGCCTTGGCTCGGCTGTGTGGCTGCTGCACGCATGCAAACGCACGGCATCGCCACAACCATAATTTGCGCGTTACAAAAAAGCGTTTTTTTTCATGCCAAAAAATAAAAGTCGTTTCCCAGCAATTATTTTTGGTCAATGTAATTTAGTTTGATGTACAGAGTGCGTAGATTTCGGCTATATGATGGGTCTTTTTACACCCTATATGTTCGCGCCGAATTGTTCGCAGTAAAATTTATAGTTGCTACCTCTATGGGCACATGTACGAATCATTGAGCTAAGCCGGTGAGTTCGCCTTTTAAGTGCCCAGGACGAAGAAAACAACGCTCTCTTTTCAAATAATTTAAATTCAACTGTCACTAGAACTTTTCTCCGGTTGATGTCTGCTTGACGCGCTGTCAGCTCTCCATCAATTTTTCTTATTATATTCCGCTACTGAATCTCAGAATTACCAGTGGTTCAGGTATTACCGCTCGCGAGTGCAAAACTACATCGGGAGGCGCGCCTTTCCCATTGCGTAAATCGCTCTGTGCGCGTGTAAATAACTTTCCGTGTAAAGACTCTCGCCATCAAGAAAAGCTGCCGTCTGCAGCATATAAAGGCGTTGCGAGTTGGCTGGTTTGCTGGTAAGTGCATGTGCTTGCTATTATAAGGCTTCTATGGCATTTACTGCGAACACGGCCCTTCTCCTTCGCATTCGCGCCGCATCATACATTTTCCGTCCGCTTGCTCCACCAGTATAATTATCATGACGGCTCATTACAAATACATACAATCTTCTTTGTTTTTAGCTAATGTTTCTGTGATGACAGTTAAATAAAACAGAGATTGAAAGTCCTCATCAAAACTTTTGCTCAAGGGAACCACAAATCAAAACGTCATCTAAGTATACATTTTTTGTTTTTGTTGATTTTTTCAAAAAGCGCTTAAACAATTTCGATAAAATTTATATGGAACCATCTCTGAAGTATGGCCTACCAAACAAAAAAAGAATCATCAAAATATATTCATAATTGGCGGAGATATCGCGTAATAAACATACAAAAAAAAAGAAAAAATACAATCCTCCTTCTTTTTGAAGTCGGTTAAAAAACAGACTCTGGCAAGATGCCTATAAAACAAAAACATACCACCATATCCAAAAATATTCAAGTATTAATATAGAAAGTATTTAAAACCTAGTGCATACGTGAAAACGCCATAAGTTATAACTGTCGTGATATTTTACAAGCGGCGCTGGCGACCATTACTCAAATCGGTATAAAACAGAGCTGAACAAAGGCTTCAAGCCATACATTTGACAATGGTGCTTGAGGACATAAATCATGGTGACGGTGTGTCGGTGGGAACTGCGATTTTTTTGTCGCAGTTTTGCCGCTGCGACTAATAGTACGACTATACGGAATTAAGGATATAAAATCGCTTAAAGTATTACTTTTCATGACTTAAGCTACCTTCCTCATTGTCAGGACGGAAACGTCCACTGTTTAACATTGCCAAAATCACCATATCTTTTTTTTCTTTTTCCGTGTCATTTTAGCGCCCCAAGTTAACCGACTGCACGGAACGATATTGCGCTATCGTGCGCGTCAGCTGTGTCGCCATGCTTTCCTTTCATTCATTTATGGTTGACAACGAAACGTACGACATTTTTTTTGTTGTAAGTACTTTTATTTGCTTCTTTTTTTTTTCAAACTGTTTTAATTGGTTTAGTTAAAATGATCACTTACCTATAAAACAAGAAAAAAAGTTTTTATTTTTAATCAAGCTAAATCCCGCGCTGTGTTAATTTAGGTATAAAAGTAATAGATCATGTGGTTTTAAGGAATTACATGAATGGCTCAATTTCCAAAATAAAAATTGAATGCTCTATCAGAAGTCAGTATAAAAACCTATTGCATGTTGGCAGTTACAAAACTACTTAAGAAAAATGTTTTTAGCATGGGCCCTATTATGCGATTCCTGACATTATAAAAAACAACACTATCCAATTATTTAAAATTAAACTTACAGCACGTAAGCAAGTAATACTTGAAAAGTGTTATTATTCAATTAATGATTTTTTTAAATGATTGTAGACTTTGACATTACTCTATTATTACATTACATTTACCTATTTTCACAATATTAACAATTTATTATCATTAATTTCAATTTGATTTAATTTATATTCTCGCTAATGTTTGCATGCCTTTTAAGGTAGATTGTACAAGGTGTACGGGAGCAACCAGGACTTGGGTAAAATAAAAGAGGAAAATATGCAATTACTGGATGACTGCGTAGAATCGATATAATGACACAAGTGCTAATTAATACTAATTACATTCATTACTTAAAACTAAAACAGGACGGATTGTCGCTCGCTGCTACGATGAATCCAACAGGCGCTCCAACATGCCCCCGGACGTTGAAAGATTCTCTTTCAACAAGAATCAGCAGAGACGGGTAATGGGCAAATCCTATTGAAGGCTCGCCTTATTACTCCAGCAGTAGTCCGGATGTCAGCCACACGAACAATAGCGTCTGATCCTGGATGGACGGCGACAATTCTACCTAACTTCCACTTAAGGGGGGGTAGGTTATCCTCCTTTATCACTACCAAGGAATCTAGCTGCAATGCATCTTTACAGGAACGCCACTTGGTTCTCTGCTGCAACTCGGAAACAAACTCCTTACTCCACCGAACCCAGAAATGTTGACGGAGTTGCTCGATCCTTTGAAAACGAGTTAAACGATGAATGGAGTGTTCCTGAAAATCTCGCTGTGGCAGTGAAGTAAGCGGTCGACCAACAAGGAAGTGTCCTGGAGTCAGAGGTGTCAGGTCAGCAGGATCAGCGGACAGCGGCGTCAGTGGACGAGAGTTTAAAATCGCCTCAATTTGGATAAGCGTGGTGTTAAGTTCTTCGAAAGTGAGATTACAATTTCCCAAAACTCGCTTTAAATGGTATTTGGTCGACTTAACACCCGCTTCCCAGAGTCCGCCGAAATGAGGAGTATAAGCGGGAATAAAGTGCATCTTAACTCCATCATTAGCCAAACTTGCACCTAAGGAATCGCAATTTGATTTTAAAAATTTCGATAAATCGTTGTACGCGCCAACGAACGAGGTACCGTTGTCGGAATAAATGTTAACAGGTTTTCCCCTTCGCGAAATAAACCTATATAAAGCCAGTAAATATTTATTACTAGTTAGGTCACCTACTAGCTCCAAGTGAATAGCCTTGGTGGTGAAGCAAATGAATATCGCCACGTACACCTTTACTAGTCTACAACCTCGGCCTTGCGACTGGCACACATGATAGGGCCGGCATAATCTACGCCAACACTTTCGAAGGGGTAGCCTCCCTGACGGAGACGCTGCTGCGGCAAATTCCCCATTAATCATACGACAACAGCGCACACAGTTATGATAGCAAGCTTTAGCTAAATTACGGCCGCCTATAGGCCAATACGATTCCCTGATTGACGCTAATAATAACTGTGGGCCTGCGTGCATCAATCTCTTGTGCTCAAAATTAAATAATAGTTTTGTAAATATATGAGTGGACTGTAAAATAATAGGATGTTTCTTATTGTATGCAAAATCAGAATTCTCTAAACGTCCTCCGACACGCATTATATTATTGCTGTCTAAATAGACATTAAATTTAAGAAGGGCGCTTTTGGAAGGTAAACTATGTTTGTTTGCAAGTAATTTGTACTCTGGAAACGATTCACTTTGACATTTTAAAATAATAAGATTTAATGCTTCCTGTAGTTCTTCTTCTGATAGAAACTTACTAATTACAGGAAGTTTTCTGCAAATTTTAACAAATCTCAACATGTATGCTACGGAACGAACAAGTCTTAAATGGTTAGAGAAACGTTTAAAATCTATAAATAAAGTGCAAGAACTATTTTCTACAATAGCGCTCAATGAAACTTGAGGTCGCGTTTCGGGCAATGTCTCGAATTCTAAACATTTAAGTTGAGATGGCCAGTTGGACTGATCTTCCTTTAAGAAGTCGGGGCCACACCACCACATATATAACCCTTGCAGATCATCAATATCCACGCCACGAGATATTAGATCTGCTGGGTTCTTGTCGGTTGGGACATGACGCCAACTACACTTTGCTGTCTTATCTAAAACTTCAGCAACGCGATTGCGTACAAATGGCTGAAGTTTAGAAGGCAACATTTGTAACCATCCCAATACAATGGTCGAGTCTGTCCAACAATAAACCCGATCGAACTTTGCTCGAAGTGATTTGACCACCTTCTCACACACGCGTGCTCCCACTACGGCACCACACAGTTCCAACCTCGGAATCGTGGTAGGTTTAATCGGTGCCACACGACTTTTACCTATCAATAAGCGGACCATGCATTCACCATCACTGCTAACACTACGAACATAGGCACACGCACCGTACGCGCGCTCTGATGCATCCGTGAATACATGGAGCTCTAACGTCTGATACAAATCGGACATAACAAAACGTGGGATACGCAAATTATTTAGAAGAGGGAGATTTTTAACAATAGCATTCCAAGTTGTGTTGAGTTCCAGAGTCAACGGTTCGTCCCATGAAAGATTGTCTAACCACATTTTTTGCAACAACATTTTCATGGTCACCACAAAAGGAGATATAAGACCTAAGGGGTCAAAAATGCGTGCAATTGCTGAAAGCAAATCACGCTTAGTGCTGCCATTAGAAGGCATCTTAGAACTAATTAAAAAACCTAGTTCGTCAGAGTCAGCAAACCAGTCAAGCCCTAATAGTTTATTGGGCTCACTAGATCCCATACTTAAATCTAATGATGACTGAGAAGTCCCTGAGACTAAAGTAGGTTCATTCGACTTCCACTTTCGAAGTGGCATGCAAGCTGATGCCAGTGCATTGGTGACTTCATTACGAATGAACTGCACTTCATTCAAATCATTACCACCCGTGAGCAGATCATCAATGTAGAAGTCATGCTTGATTATGGTGGCAATCTTATCATTAGTACACTCAATGCCTAATTGATTAAGGCAGCGCGTCGCAAGAAATGGCGCACTAGCCGTACCGTATGTAACGGTGTTTAATTTAAATACCTTGACAGGACTGCATGTGTCTTCACGCCAAACTACCTGTTGCAAGTGCCTATCAGATGGATGAACTACTACCTGTCTATACATCTTTTCAACATCGGCTGACAAGACATACTTATACTGTCGAAACCGAAGAAGTATAGACAGGAGGTCGTCCTGAACCGTGGGACCCACCATCTGTAAATCATTAAAGGATACTCCTGATGAAGTAGGGCAACTAGCATTGAACACTACACGCAGTTTGGTAGTGGTACTACATTCGCGTAGTACCCCGTGATGAGGTATGTAATACGCATTTAAATCTAGTTCCTTGTTTAATGTCATATGACCTAGGGATTCATATTCTGACATAAACTCGTGATATAGTTTGCTAAAATCAGGTTTAGCCTTAAGTCTGCGTTCCAGGGAATATAAACATTTTGAAGCCCTGTGAAATGAGTCACCTAGAACAGAAGGGTTCTGCTTCATTGGTATACGGACACAAAAACGACCGTCCTCTAAACGAGTCGTGGTTTTAATGAAGTGCTCCTCGCACAATTTTTCCTCTGGCAAATAATTAGAAAGCTGCGAGGTAACCTCTTCGAGATTCCAAAATCGCATCAAATCATCACGAATTAATCCCAAGTCATCATTATTACAGGAACTAGTTTGAGTAAAATTACAACGGACACTGTTACATAGATTTCTATCATTATATAATATAATGGGACCAGAAACGATCCAGCCTAACCTGGTTTCACATAACACTGGCTTCCCGACCCCTAGCTTTACTCTTTGTGAACCTAACAGGTCCCAAAATAGATCAGCACCAATTAAAAGATCTACATCGGAGGGCTTGTAAAAAGTAGGATCTGCCAGACAAATATCAGTGGGAATATTCAGGTTAGACAAATCAATTTCACGACATGGCATTTGGCTAGTTATTAATGGCAAAACAAAACAAAACAACTTAGCACTATAACTGTTGTTGAGTGACGTCATTTTTACCTGACAAGTATTGCCTACGCGAGAGATCGCGTTATTTATGCCATAGATGGAGCCATCTATCGGACTAGTATTTAATTTAAGTTGTTTACATAGTCGCTCCGTCATGAAACATGATGTACTACCGCTGTCGAGTGTCGCTCGCACAATATGCTCACGATCATTATGATCAAATAATTTAATTAGAGCTGTTGACAATAACACGCCGCACTCCTTCCTACTGTCGCAATAAGAAGGTGAAATGTTCGCAGATAACGATACATTATTAGCGTCAGTGTTAGCCGAGTGCGCGGGCGACGCAGACGTTGACTTATCAGATGTGTTATCATTACGATTACCGTTAGTGTCTGAAATATGAATTAAGATGTTATGCCTGCGCTTGCATAACTTACAACCCGGTTTTTTACAGTTGTTGGAAAAGTGACCCGAACGAAAACAATTGTAACACAATTTAAAACTAGGCACTAATTTACGACGAGCCTCATTACTCAACGCAAGGAACTGTGAACAACTAGTTAAGCTATGTTCACCTTTACAATTGGGACATAGCTTCGTGACAGATTCAGTGCTTATATTATTAGAATTTTGTGTCGTCACCATAGATTTAATTTTACTCGTGGAACCTGATTTAGCGATACCTGACAAGTTGTGCCTGGATAGTTCTAATGTTTCAACTAAATCAGCGCGAGTGCGAATAAATTGTAGGAATGCATCAAATGTAATCTTGCTATCCTTTTCGGTATGACCTTTAAACTCCTCCCATTCGCGATAAGATTTAAGATCTAATTTACGAGTAACTAAATATATCAACAAAGTATCCCATTGCTTGACTGGTTCACCTAACGATTCTAACGCTCGCAAGTTTTTATTTAATAGGTCTATTAAACCTTTCAAAGCGATTGAGGACTCCTTTGTGATAGGTTCTATATTAAATAATGCTGACACGTGATTCTGCACCAATAATCTTTTATTGTCAAAACGATCGCATATTAAATTCCAAGCCACATCATAGTTACTAGCGGAAAACTCAACTGACTGAATAACCACAGCAGCAGATCCTTCCAGAGAAGCACGCAAATAATGAAATTTGTTGACTTCATCGATCTCGTCATTATGATGAATGAGGCTAGTAAAGGTGTCACGAAACTCCAACCAATTGCTATATAAACCGTTAAATTTTGGAAGTTGTATGGTAGGCAGTTTAATAGGTTTATGAACACTGCCACGACTACTTTTACCACAAATCGAATCATTATCTTTGCTACATTTATTCACTAACTGTTGAGCCCTTGCCAATGCTTTATAGTACAATGTCTCGAACTCGGAACGTTCTGACATCTGGGCCTTCGTATCATCAACCATGCATTCTAACCTCAACTGTACCTCATCGTATTGCTCATATAACGACTCAATTTTGCCCATGCGCAGCTGTAATTCCGTGACATCGCAGCTGCTTAATTTCTTGTCATTCATTGCGTCCAGGTAATTGACGAATGTAGTTAAGCGGCCCTTAAAACTGCCTCGCTTCTTTACTAATTCCTTCTCCTCGGACATACTGGGACTCGAGTGTTGTCGACCTGAAATGTATACAGTAGCAAATACGTTTATATACTTAAACAAAAGTTATGTAGGTACTGAGTTATATGGTTGATTTTAATGTGATGTAACAATGTAATTAGGTAATCTTTAATGTAAATATGTGTAGATAATAATAAATCTGAATACTAATGTGAAGGTGTAAACTTTTATTTATAAATTCCTCAATAACTAATCTATGTTATTAATTAGGATACATGTAAGCAACAAATCTGAAGTACACTACGGTTTAATTAACTGACATTATAGCCAATAGGTAATTCGAAATAATATCTAACACTTAACTATAAACTTATGTGATGAATACCTACGCATCAAACTTACACTTAACTGAATAGTTATCGCTCTAATGCAACAATACAAATTATATAAATGTAGTGCTAATTCCTACTATACTCAAAGTACTATATAATAACAATTGTCGCTAATTGTACACGTAACATACAAAATAACGAAACTACTCAAAATGCGAAACGGTACTCAATGTAGGCACATAATTTATATTAATTACAGATAAAAATGCACTAACCTTTGGTAACTTATAAGTAATTAAAGTTAGATACAACCTGTACGAGTTTGGGTGATATTATCCAATATAAACTTAACACCGTGAAAATAATGTGTACTCAATCCATATTCCACGCAGCCGGCGTATAACCTCTCAAGTCCAGGTTAATTATTTCCGTCGTTATTATCGCTGATTTAATTAATCTTCGAACTGACTTGATAAATACCACAATCCGGCTCTTAAGGACCATGTACGGGAGCAACCAGGACTTGGGTAAAATAAAAGAGGAAAATATGCAATTACTGGATGACTGTAGAATTGATATAATGACACAAGTGCTAATTAATACTAATTACATTCATTACTTAAAACTAAAACAGGACGGATTGTCGCTCGCTGCTACGATGAATCCAACAGGCGCTCCAACACAAGGATTAATATTTTTACTTAACACCTATATTTTATGTACCTACATTCTACGCAAATAAACCAATATTCTGTTCTATTCTATTCTGGACTCCAAAATTTTAAACCCACATATTTCCAAAACTACTTGGTTATAATCGAAGCTAATATAAAAATAGGCTTATTTAGACACCTTCTTTTCTTAATAAAAATACGGAACACAATTAATATCAATATATAAAATGCACCAGAGGAGCTCGTGGCTAAATAATTACAGCCGCATAGACCGATCTTCCGGGTTAAGTTACGCTTGCCGAGGTTGGTCTGTGGAGGGGTGACCATTTACTATAGCGAGTTTCCTCCGTGCCTCGGAAAGCACGTAAAGCCGTTGGTCCCGGCTGTCATTTGTAGATCTTTGACAGTCGTTACTGTTGGTCAGAAGCCAGAAAGTCTGACAACCAGTCTTACCAAGAGTATCGAATTACCCAGTTACTGGGTTGTGGAGGTCTGATAGGCAGTCGCTCCATGTAAAATACTGATATTCAGCTGCATCCGGTTCGACTGGAATCCGACCCTAACATAGTTGGGAAAAAGGCTAGGCAGATGATGATGATATAAAATGCACCAGAGAGGTCAAACAAATACGTTGATTTTGGAGATCTTCCGGAATTCGTTTACACCCTATACAAGGGTAGTCAGAAAGGGGGTACTAATCCGAAAGAGTGTTAAAGTATCCATAATAATGAGTAAAATTTGTTCTACCACTTTCCCCAAAAGTCCATAATTTAAGAGAGCTGTTCAAAAATTACATAAAAAATATGCTAAAATCTATTTATCCTCAGCTATGATCAGCTGTGTTTACATTTTATGTCATATTTGGGGTCACGAATTATTATTATCTAACGTAGGAACGAACAATTTTTGAAAAAACTAAAAGAATAATGATTATGACATGGAAATAAAAGTTATCGAATTTCTAAAGGACAATGCTCATGGATGTATGGAGTCCCGTACCATGCTGCATCAAAGTCAAACTTTGTTTTTATAGACTACACTTATCATATTAACTCCTACAAAAGTTCTTTTTGTAAACAAAACGCGAGTTTCGGAGATTTTAGAAATAATCTAACTATCCTGACAATGTGGACATTTGTCATACACGATTATTATTGCTCTAAAAAACAGTAATCCGCATCTATTGCATTCTACATCTCTATGACCGTCTGTGAACGGCCAATTAACCATAGATAAGAAAATGATAATCGTTAAAAATTCTAATCTATTCTATAGTTTAATGTAGAATCGAAAAAATATTTTTTTTTTACATGTTTTTGAAAGATGTGATCATGACACTTACAAAATTCAAGGATATAGTATTCGTAAATCATGTGAAACGGAACGTCATGTAAATAATAATGGGAATAAAACAGTATCAACGTCATGGGAATAAAACAATATCAACACTTTTTTAGTTTAAATTAAATTCCCTGTTCAAAAATCATATCCCCGACGCGTAATGTCGTAAAAAATATGAAAATAATTACTATAATATTTTGATCTTGATGCATGAGACTTTTTGGTACCACTTTTGGTCATTCTCTTTTAACACTTGCTTTAATACCGTGATCAGTGATACTTCAAGTGGCTTGAGGATTAGTACCCCCCTTCCAACTAACCTTGTATACTGAGCATAACACAAAAATAACAGATGTCATCATCATCTGCCTAGCCTTTTCCCAACTATGTTGGAGTCGGCTTCCAGTCGAACCGGATGCAGCTGAATATCAGTATATTACATGGAGCGACTGCCTATCAGACCTCCACAACCCAATAACTGGGTAATACGATACTCTTGGTAAGACTGGTTGTCAGACTTTCTGGCTTCTGACCAACAGTAACGACTGTCAAAGATCTACAAATGACAGCCGGGACCAACGGCTTTACGTGCTTTCCGAGGCACGTAGGAAACTCGCTATGGTAAATGGTCACCCATCCACAGACCAACCTCGGCAAGCGTGGCTTAACCCGGAAGATCGGTCTATGCGGCTGTAATTATTTAGCCACGAGCTCTTCTGAATCTGAATCTGTTATTAAAAATAACAGATGTATTATCTAAGAAATACCTACCTACGCTTAACAAACTCGTTACTTCAATTCTAGTAAACAAAGCACTTATAACTTGATTAAGTAATTGAATAATCGATCACTTGATTTTGTAGCTTTAAAGTGTGTACCTACTTTGTTTTGATTACAAAACTGTAGACGGGAGCATTTTGGGAAATGTAAACAACAAACTTAAAATGTCTGTTTTGTTAACGAGATTGGCAAAATTTCAGAATACCTAAGTGTAGTCGTGTGATTCTCAGACAGAATAGCAACGTATGCTTGGTACGTTAACCAAAATCGTTTTGGTTACCAATGAGCATTTTTTGTTGCAAATCTGAGCAATTCTCTAATACCCGTGTAATTTTTCCCGTGTGGGGACGAACTAGAATATAAAAGTTCCTCACCGCACGCCGGGAATAGACGCGTATTGTAAGATTCAACAAAACCCAGCACGCTTGGTGGTTGGATCTATACGGTCCGCCTGGCTAGCTACCACCCTCACATTAAAGTCCGGCGCCAAGCAGTTTACTGTGTTCCGTCGTGTGTATGTGAGAGCCAGAGGGGTATAGGGGAATTCCTCTATGTCTCTGTAACTTGGATTCGTGTGCTCCATCTTAGACCCTGTCTGCGATTACCATCAAGTGCGACGAGAGTCAATGCGACCAAGAGAAATGATAATAAAAAAAAAACGAGACGGCAGATGATCTTGCTATCTATAAAAAGTCTGTAAACATTCTTTATATCATAATTTTGGTAAATAATTGATGAAAAAGAGTGACCACGGAGTTTATTGCCCGTTCTTCTACATAGGAATCTACACTTTGGAACGCGGTAGTAATTTCTTTCTTTTTTCCTGACAGTTCAAAGTGCTTGTAAATGGTCTAATTGAAATAAATGCTTGACTGTAGCTATGTGTACACCAGTGCGCTTTCATGTTCATCTTGCGTCTTCGTTTGAAGCATGCGTGAAGCGCCATAGCGCATGCAATAGCGCATGCCTTAATACTTGTTCGACAAAAGCGCATGCCCCTAGCGTACGCTAATCCGTCTAATGTATGTCGACTGACGACTGACCGAAGCGCACCGGTGTAGACGATAAGCTGCAATCAATATTGCCTGCGCTTGACACAAAAGGAATTGAAAGTTGAAAGCGCAAGATGAACTGATATTTGACTTTCTTGAATTTAAATATAGGTATTATTGTTTTTGTATCTCTTTGGAATTCACGGCTCATCTTACGCACGGAAGAAATCCAGTCCTTTGGACGCGGCATGCGGAAGACAGGTTATTTCGTTTAATCATTTTTCTAACTTATTATTTACATTCTTAAACATTAAAAAAAAAACATTTAAAACTATAAAAAATAGTAGCCCGCCGGCATCGGGAACAGGGTCCAAGCTACCGGCAGTCAGGGCTCCAGAGAGAGGAACGTCCTAACGATACGTGTCTAGAATTACCGCTTTCTGAATCAAACCCTTGATCCAGCTGCCTAACGAGAGCCTCATCAGATGTCGGTCGAGGCTCTTGGCTATTAAGCCATTGGCTGTAACGACTATCGGTACAATGACTACTGAGTCAACATCCCACATGTCAACAACCTCGTGTGCTAAATCAAGATATTTAATTTGTTTATCTTTCTCAGCTTTCACGAGATTTCCATCATGCGGGATGGTAATAACAACAATTATACACGGGTTATCTCTCTAGAATCACGGCTCATCTTCCGTGCGAAAGATGTCCGGTCCTTTGGAAGGCATACACGGGGACACAGGTCCATCGCGCAGAGGCCCCTTTGAGAACTTTAATCTAAAATAGGGTGGGGCACCAATCGTAAACAATCCACGCCTGCACTATTGGAGTACAGTCATGGACCGTCCCAGGTGGGTGCAAGACTATTGTAAAATATGGTGAAAAATATCAGGTCTATGGGAAGGGGTGTTAAGTGGATTGGATAACTTCTATTGCCGGAAGAAAACGGCGTCTGCCATTCAACATTTAAAATTGAAAGGTGTTGACAGACGGTGATTCGCCAGGTTACTAGCTGGGCCCCCTGAAAAGCCGCCAGTACATAGGCGAAGGGGGCAACAAACGATAGCCTCACGATCAATACGTCCAAGTAGCAAAACGTCCAAATACGCAAAACGTCTATTTAGCAATACGTCTAATTAGCAAATTGTCATACACGGGTTATTATTATTAGTTTTCTCAATAATAACACTCAAAACTTACACTAAAATCACCAACAAACACACTCACACACACATTCACTTCAATCAACTCGACAAAACTTTTCGGAACATAACAATATTTTCCAAAAACGGAAACTGTCGACTCTGTCTGGACAGTTTAAAACAAAACACAACACAAAAGTGTAGTAAATACAAATAATTCTCGATATGCAGACGTGATTCAAGAGTATTTTTGACAAACTTTAAACCAACTATAACAGGGCTGGCAAGAACAGACATTTTCAAAGTGTATATTAAAATTACCTACTCGTAGGTAATCGAAGGGGTATGCCGGACTCTTACCGGCTAAAAACCCGCGGTGTTCCTTCTCCTGACCCTTGGCCGGGATCGAGGGATTCGCAGCTGCATGCACCGCAACCCCGGCAGGCCGTTACTGGGGCCTACTCCCTAAGTTCGTCAACGAAGTTAGTCGCCCGTCCGAAAGTAGCCCGAAACGTAGGAGTGAACAAAATAAGCGTCAAGTTCAACTTTTCGGACGGGCAAAAACACATCGGTAGTAGGGACAACTGTCAAATCATGTTGTCATTCAGTCTTAGTTCGGGCCCCGAAATAATCGTATGTCCGTAGGTGATAGGGAGTGGGAAACGCTCTTAACTAAGGCCGAAACCACGGACTTCGTACTTAGGCCCCCAGGTCGGGCGACGGGTTCCCTAACCCACCCCCCGCAGGCCACACACTACGGTGGCCAGAGACCGTCGCGCGCCCTCCGGCGCCCGGTGCGTCTGGCGCGGGAAGGGAAAGTGGCAGTTGCCTCTCTCTCCCTCTCCGCTCCGTCTTTGGTCGCCATCACCTCCTCGCAGAAAGAGGCGACGGCTTCCCACGAACACTGTGTACACCTAGGTACCATGTTTTGCCTCTGAACTACCATCGGGTCGGCTGGTAAAAATGCCGAAAGCATTAATTGCGCCTCTGTACTAATTTTGTGCATAAATAAATAAACAGACAAAATCATTTATTTTTTTATTTTTGGTAGGTGCAATCAGTATATTACTGTCCCACTAGGTATTGAGCAAGGGCATCTTCTCGGATTGAGAAGGGTTTAGAACTTAGTCCACCATGCTGGCCTGGTGCGGGTTGATGGACTACACGCACGATCAAGATCTTTATGGAGCCCTCTCAGGTGTACAGGTTTCCTCAAAGTTAGATGTGCGGATTGGACCAAAGTCAGACCATTCTGCTGAATTTGAGCCTATTGAATTTTGAGTGTTGTTGTTAAAGTACTCAGAGAACGCTGCTGCCCATCCTCTTTTTTTTTTTTTCTTTTTTAAAAAAACGTTGCCCCACACTAAGATTTCTCTTGTATCGTGGGTGCGTTTACAGACACAAATCTCACAAACAAACGCCCAGACCCGAAACAACCATCTGTAGGCCATACAAATTTTTGTTCCGTGTGGGAATCGAACCCACGACCCGTAGCGCCTTTTACGACACCCACAGGAAGAGATGGGGTAGTGGTTTAAATTACTTCAATAAACCCGGCAATACTTTTACTAACGAAGGACTCTAATTATTATTATTTTAATTGTATTGTATACCTATCTTTATCTTAAATTGAGAGGAGCTCGTGGCTAAATAGTTACAGCCGCATAGACCGATCTTCCGGGTTAAGCCACGCTTGCCGAGGTTGGTCTGTGGATGGGTGACCATTTACCATAGCGAGTTTCCTCCGTGCCTCGGAAAGCACGTAAAGCCGTTGGTCCCGGCTGTCATTTGGAGATCTTTAACAGTCGTTACTGCTGGTCAGAAGGCAGAAAGTCTGACAACCAGTCTTACCAAGAGTATCGTATTACCCAGTTACTGGGTTGTGGAGATCTGATAGGCAGTCGCTCCATGTAAAATACTGATATTCAGCTGCATTCGGTTCGACTGGAAGCCGACCCTAACATAGTTGGGAAAAGGCTAGGCAGATGATGACCTATCTTTATCTTTAATTATTTTAATTGGTATAGACCGTTTTAATTAAAGTAAAATAAATAAATAATAAATTATGCCTATTAAAATATAAGTTCTTGTCTGCGCAATTTATGCGTCAATGACTAGGTCTTCAAAATTTGGAATCAAAACAACTATTGTATAGCGGTATCGCAAATTTTTGGTAAAGTAGCAGCCCTGCAAAAGTATGCGTCCACAACTAAACAGCTCGCGACATGTCACCGAAACGTTCGCGTGTCATAGACTTGTTTGTTACACACTCACACAGTTACGTAGTATATCGCTTTCCATAAACCCCACACTACATAACAAATGGATAAGCAATTGCAGTAAAGAAGTCATTTGTATTTTATTTGGCACAAAAAAATATACACCGTGAGAAGTGAATAGTATTTTTTTCTAAATTAGATGAATAGAAAACGTATTTGTCTCAACTATTCCATGACACAATCCCTTAAGACCAGGGTCTTTAACCAGTGCGTCCTACCCGTAATGACTTACGGAGCCGAAACGTGGACACTCACCGTGGGCCTGGTCCATAAATTTAAGGTTGCTCAGCGTGCTATGGAGAGAGCGATGCTCGGGGTTTCTCTGGTGGATAGAATTCGCAATGAAGTCATTCGCCAGAGAACTAAAGTCACCGAAATTGCGCGTAGAATTAGCACGCTGAAGTGGAAGTGGGCCGGCCATGTTTGCAGACGAACAGATGGTAGATGGAGCAGACACGTGTTAGAGTGGAGACCGCGTTTGGGCAAACGTAGTGTGGGACGCGCTGCGGCACGATGGACCGACGATTTGAGAAAGGTGGCTGGCAGCGGTTGGATGCGGGCTGCCCAAGACCGGGATGGTTGGCGATCTCTGGGGGAGGCCTACGTTCAGCAGTGGACGGCAATAGGCTGATATGATGATGATGATTCCATGACACTATGATCAAAAATTACATTAAAGTCAGAGTTTGGTTAAAACTCGAAACGAAATCTTAGCTCGAAAACTACAAAAAATCGCGGAACATACAGCCGCGGACTCGAAATGTTGATCAGATTTCAAATTTGATTCCATGCATGACACACTATGCGCAATAAGGTTCCAGATGTCATATCAACAATACACAAATATTAGTTTTTAAAATTGTGAAGCGTCGATTCTAGCAAAAAGGCTATTAACAACTTTTTGATGTTGTGAACTCCTTTTTAGGTCAAAAGTTGTATAGAGCGAATTTGTTTGAATTTACTAAGTAGTTTGTTTTCTTTTTCTATGCTACCTAGTATGTAGCCTATTTAAATTAACCTTTTTATGTCAATTAACAAAAGAATACCACTGTAAAGTATGAGCATCATGCAGCAATTAATGATACACCTATAATCATATAATTTTACTGCCTATTGTCTGGCAGTATGAGTCTGTCATGCTCACATAAATGTCCTGCTGATGGTGGCGTTGTATATCCGGTCGTTGGGTTCCCTACAATATGGTTGAGCTAAGCGATGCGGATGTGCACGTCATACTCGTGAACGGGTGCTGTCTGTCGGGACTGGTCGGCTCTTAACTGTTACGACAATCCTAGAAGGCATATTTTTTTTTTCTATTTGTTACTCTTATGTGAGTTTATTTGTTACGTTAACCTGCATTATTCTCATTCTATGTCGCACACTACTGTAATGGAATTGTCATGAATATTCATGATCTACTATTTTAAAAAGAGTATTCATGGAGTTTCTTGGCGGCTCTTCTCCATAGAACCTATCTTTTGGAACCGTGCACCTAGTTTTGACGTTTTAAAAGTGCCTGTAATCTGGTCTATTTGAAATAAAAAACTTTGACTTTGAAAAAAAAATATCTTTACCCTGTCAATTCTTTGCGAGCGACCGAGCGACCTAATGAAAAAATAATGTGCAAGCAATTATAGACCTTAGGATGGTAAACATTTCAAGTCCGCGATTGTACATGGGGGTGATTCGGGTACCTCTAAGGGTGCTCTACCTCTGGACTTCCACTTGACACTACTTTTTGGGACTTCCTGTATAACAAGACACACACTTAGAAACACATTATAATGGGATGTATTTAAAAGCGCTGTAAAATTAATGGTTTTTTTATTTTATAATTTGCACTATAATCAATCATAAGAAGGCTCGAGGTCACCCAAAGGGCAATGGAGAGGGCTATGCTCGGAGTTACCCTGCGTGATCATATTAGATAATCGAAATAAATCGAAACCGATAATCTGGTGGAGGTCGCGGGAATCCGTTGGATGCGAGAGGCACAGGACCGGTCGATGTGGCGATGCTTGGGGTAGGCCTATGTCCAGCAATGGGACGTCTTTCGGCTGAATGATGATGATGATAATCAATCAAACACCATTTGTTTCTGAACGCACCCATTAAACGAATTATGGAAATGTGAAAAAGTGATCCACGAAGCGAATCTTTTCGGGCACTCGCTGGCCGCTACTGCGGTACCGCTTGCTTCGCTCGCTCGGCTCGTAGTTGTTAAGTGGTCACAATTCTAACATAACCTAACCTAGCGGGGGACTTTGAAGTTAGAAGCATTAAAATTAAAGTGAAACTATTAATTTTAAAGCCAAACCTTTTTATAGTGGAAACTATTTATTTTTAAAGTTCATTTATACATGGTTAGTCGGAAAGGGGGTACTAATCCGCAAGCCACTTCAATTATCACTGATGACGGTTTTAAAGCAAGTGTTAAAATTCGATAATTTTTATTTCCATGTAAAAATATTATTATTTTAGTTTTTTCAAAAAACATCCCTACGTTACGAATTTAAAAAAATGCTTCTAATCCCCTTATAATGACCAAAAATGCACACACAGCTGATCATAGCTGAGGATGGATAGGTTTTAGCGTATTTTTTATAAAATCTTTGAACAGCTATTTCTCTTAAATTATTGACTTATGGGGAAAGTTGTAGAATAAAAGTTATTCATTATTGTGGGTACTTTAATATCCTTTCGGATTAGTACCCCCTTTCTGACTAACATTGTATATATCCCATTAACAAAGCAATCAACTTACCTATGTTTTTAAAAGTCTTAACCTCATGACATTTAAAAAGAAACTATTTAACTTTCTATTGCAAAAGTGTTACTAAACGAATGAATTTTCATATGAAAAATTCGATTCAAAATTTAAATTAGACGACGACTTACCTTTGTGCTCCTAATAATTAAATGTAATTTTCCTAACCATTTTCCTCATTCTTGACATTGTATTGTTTCAGTTTGATATAACTATGCTCTAATACTCTTAATTTTAATTGTTCTAATAATCTTTATTTTTTTTAAGTATTTGTACGCTGGAAACAGCAGAATATTATGGACATCATATTATGTGTAACACCTATATAACAACAATATTCTAGCAAATAAATGTATTATTATTAGTAACTGTGGCTCAAGCCACTCGAACTCAAGTCAATCGAATTCCTAAAAATATTTGCAATGTACCAACAGATGGCGTTGTTTTAAAGAAATTTCTGAACAGTTAATTCTGCACACTGCCTCGGAAAAAGCAAGATTACATTAATTAAGTCTACAGTTTACGTTAATAATAAATATAAAATGGAAAACGTAACAATACGCCGTCATAAGACATTGGCGAACGATTCACTTGATCTTTCTTTCGAGTCAACAAATTCAGATATTAGGAAATATAGTCTACCGGACCTGTCTACCGGATATGACAGTGATAAAGAAGACTTGAGAAAAGAACTGGTAAAGCTCAAAAGCGAGCTTGAATGCGCTCATTTGGAAATAGATAAACTTAATGAAGAAAACGTGACATTAAAAAATGCTTTAAATAAACAAAAAAACACATCAATAAAATTACATAAAATCTGTTCAGAGCCAAAGAAGAAAACTAGCACATCCAGAAAATCAAGAATCAAAAGAATCTCACGAAATGTAGTCTCATCCATTGACGACGACATCAATACGAGTTGCATCGATCTGGGGCTCAATACTGCCAACGAGATGACGACAGATGGAGTCACCTGTCTCGGAACAGAATCTACTCCAGCTAATCTTGGGAACTGTAATTACAATCCATCATCATTCTGCGTAAATGTCGACGAGCAATTGCACACAGATGGCGCTTCTAGCTCAACATTGGATCCACCGATATCGAAACTACTACATCGAAACAAACTTTGTATTATTAGCAGTAATAACGTTAATACTATACTATCCACAGCACAAAATACTTTTCCTTGTTACGAAATTTGCCACTACATGTTTAAAAACTGTGGAATCAAACAGCTTATTAATAATTTAGACCAAAAACTGTTAAACTTTACAAAATCTGACTATTGTTTGATTTTTGTTGGCGGCAAAGATTTCGAGAAAACGTACAATTATTATGAATTAATTATTAACATACGTGACATTTTAATAAAAATACAACACACTAATATTATACTGTGTCTACCCACTTATAAATTTAATGGATATAGTTTTATGTATAACTCTAGAATAGAAACATTTAGTCATTTATTGTACAGTGACATTTATACTAATAACTATGCAATTTTATTTGATTCTAATTTAAATCTCGATTATGATGATACAATGTTCTTTAAGCGTAGTGGAGTACTCAATAACTATGGCTTGAAAACAATTTTTGACAATTTGAAATACTACATAAACACAGACCTTCCTAATTCCATACTCACTGCAATTCCTCCAAAACCAGAACCCCGCAAAGGCACAATACCTTATTATTTTTCAGCAGTCAAAGAAACCAATGCTGACAAGTGCTCTGTTTATTCTAATAAAAAAATGTTTTTTCGTAAACAATCAGAAGGATAAATTGCATAGTCTCTGTATATTACACCAAAATATTGCTGGGGCATTGAATAAAATGCAAGAACTTGACCTAGCCCTGAATGATTTACATGACTCTAATAATAGTGTAGCTGCTGTGTGCTTAAGTGAGCATTTTATAATAAAGGATGAGGAGCAATTCTTAAAGTTAAATAATTTATATCTGACGACTATTTTTAGTAGACAAATGCAACGTAGAGGGGGTACTTGTATTTTGTTAAGGAATGATCTCCAGGGTATTGAATTAAATGAAATAAAAGAGCTCAGTATTGAAAAACATTTTGAAATCTGTGGTACAGAAATTGGTCAATTAAAACTTATTATCTTATGTCTCTATAGAACACCGAACTCTAATGTTAATATCTTTTTCGAAAAGTTAAATGAAGTTCTAAATAAACTTCGCTATAAAAAATGTAAAATAGTAATTGGTGGTGACTTCAACATTGATATACTGAGTAAAGATAAAACAAGTATTCAATTCTTGGAACTCATTTCTAATTACGGTATGCAGTGTCATATTCAGGAACCAACAAGATTAAACAAATGCATTGACAACATTATAAGTAACATTCCAACTGCAAAGGGCAGGACTCACTATTTTTATTTGTCGGATCACAACACAGCGCAAACTATTGAATTTGAACACCAACATAAAGAATCTTTAACAAGGCATTACTTCACAACAATTCATGATCTTAGCAAGGGCAACTTCGATAAGTTTGTTGAGTGTATTAGTAGGCTTACTTTCTCTGAAATTTACAACATGTCAAACACAGATGATGCTTTTAATATGTTTCATAATGAATTAGTATTATTCTTTAAGCTTTGTTTTCCCCTTATTAGAATAAAGAATAGATGTGGAGCTGGCAAACTAACATGGGTAACAAAAGGCCTTAAAATAAGTTGTAAAACCAAACGCTCTCTGAGATACAAATACTATCTAAATAGAAATAATGTTAACAAAGCTAAATTTTATAAATATTCTAAAGTATTAAAGAAATGCATAAACAGTATACACTCGTTACGTAACTCAAAATACATTTCGAATGCTAAAAACAAATGTAAAGCTACGTGGGATGTTGTTAAGCGCTATGTGGGTAATGATAAGGCTGGGAAACATATTGATAAAATTACTGACAATAGTAATACTGTTACATCAGGATCTGACATTGCAAATTTATTTAATAATTTCTTTATAGACATAGTACAAAACAATACGGGTGGCAATAAAAGTGACCCAGGCGACTACAGTTTTAATAGTAATGTTTGTAGTATTTTTCTAGATCCCACGAATCCTAATGAAATTTTTAATATAATTAAGTCGTTAAAAAACTCTAAGTCTGCAGGGTATGACAACATCAATACAGACCTTCTTAAAAGTATTGCACAGTACATAGCTGAACCGTTAGCACATATTATTAATTTATCTTTTGAACAGGGCTGTTTCCCTGACAAACTAAAGTTGTCCATAATCAAACCATTGCATAAAAAAGGGTCTAAATCAGATTTGAATAATTACAGACCAATTGCCTTGACTCCTGTAATGTCGAAAATATTCGAAAGAATTATGCATAAAAGGTTACTGAAGTTTATTGATAAATATGATATTTTAACACACGAACAATATGGGTTTCGAAAGTGTAAGTCTACTCAATTAGCTGCTTTTACTTTAGTTAAGTCTATCATTAATAATATTAACGCTAAAATACCTACATCCGCTCTTCTATTGGACCTTAGTAAAGCATTTGATTTTGTAGAACATTCTATACTCACTACAAAATTAGACAAATGCGGAATAAGAGGCCCAGCTTTGTTGTGGTTTAAATCATACCTGAACAATAGAAGACAATGTACGAGAGTGACTAAATATGACAACAAGACTAATAGTGTAGAAAATATCGATTCAGAGTTTAGAGTAAATTATTTTGGTGTTCCCCAAGGAAGCATTTTGGGGCCTTTGTTGTTCCTTATCTATGTCAATGACCTTCCACGCGCAATTTCTCATGATTGTGTCCTATTTGCGGATGACACAACGGTTATTATGGACTGTAAAAATGTAAATACCTACGAGTCTGAAATAAATAACACATTAAAAGACGTCATAAAATGGCTTGATGCCAATAAATTAAAAATTAATGTTGATAAAACGAAACTCATACAATTTAAAACATATAAAAGTAAACATATAAGATTGAATATCAGTTATAAGAATACACTAGTCCAACAGATACAGAGTACAAAATTTTTGGGAATTACTTTTGATGCACATTTTACGTGGAAAGAGCATATTGATAGTTTATGCATGAAAATAAATAAGTTTGTTTTTGCCCTACGTAAGATTAAAGATGTCACATCCAGGCAAGCTTCCATAATGGTCTACCATGCCTACATTTGTTCGGTAATACGTTACGGCATAGTTGTCTGGGGAAACTCATCTGAAATTATGAGAGTTTTCATAGCGCAAAAGAAATGCATTCGTGCATTGTTCGGCATGGAATGGTCTGAGTCCTGTAAACCGGTTTTCAAATTGAATAATCTTTTAACTGTTCCCAGCATTTATATATATGAAGTCGCTAAATTCGTAAAGTACCACAGTTATCTTTTTGAATACAACATCAACACCCATAAGCGACAAGTAACTCATTTATCTTTGAGAATGCCCGTGCCAAAGTTAGAAATTTTTAGAAGAAGTTGTGTCTATATGGCACCACTTATTTTTAACTCTTTGCCCAAGGGGATGGAAGAATTACCTTATAAAAATTTTTGTTGTGCATTGCGAAAGTGGTTAATACAAGAAAGCTTTTACTCTACTAAAGATTTCTTAAAAAATAGTTCTTGCCGCTACTGCGCTTATTAAGAGACATTGTATCATGCTGTTAGATAAATTATGTACTTAATATAACGTTTAATTCTATTTTTTTTGAAATTCTAAATTCATTTGACATGTATACATGTGTAACTTAATTTAATATTTGCATGCCTATATTACTGGTGAAATATGTCTTGGTCTATTTTTTATGTAACAACTTGTGTACCATATTTCAAGCAAATAAATAAATAAATAAATAAATAAATAAATAAAATAAATAAGCAACTTAGTGTCCCATCTGCAATCAACCTTACAATACACCTGTCATCATTTACAATACCATCATTAAGTTATTATGTTATACCGGAGATTAGGTCGGTCGCCAATAGACTGACCTACGGCTTGGCTCTCAGACATTGTAGCTAAGCTTAACAATTAGAGATAGATCTAAATGTAGCAGATAGGTATGACGTTGTATCAAGATTAGGGCTAATAGTTCAACTGAATTGGCAAATGGTTAAGCCAACATTAATTTTCTGGTTATCCATGGTTCCATCATCATTCAGCCGAAAGACGTCCACTGCTGGACATAGGCCCCCAGACATAGCCACATTCACCACTGGTCCTGTGCTCCATGTTGGGGGGGGGGGGGGGGGGTTAGCCATAATCGCCACGCTTGGCATGGCAGGCGGATTGGTTGTTAAAATACTCAGAGAACGCTGCTGCCCATCCTCTAGTGAATCCCTTAGTCGCCTTTTACAACACCCACGGGAAGAGATAGGGTAGTGCTATTCTTTACGACCGGCACCACACGGAACAAAAACATTACATGACACAACTATAAATTACATGACAATGAAACCACAGCTTCCTATCTATTTACAATGGAACCGTATGACGCCATTGCAATTATTGGCAATAGGCTTTGTATAGAGTCATTTGTAAATGATATTGTACACGTTAATTAAGGCACTGCTACGTAGAAAGCGGGGAAGAAGCGATGCGGGCGCGACGGATGAAATGTATGGGATGGTATTAGCACAGTGTACTTACTTACTACATACAGTGGGTCAACGCCCATACATTTGACAGGTCCTATGAAATATCAAAATTACTAGCTGTACCCGCATGCGTTGCAATGCACTTTTTCCTACTTACTACCTACCTACTACCTACCTACTACCTACCTACTACCTACCTACTACCTACCTACTACCTACCTACTACCTACCTACTACCTACCTACTACCTACCTACTACCTACCTACTACCTACCTACTACCTACCTACTACCTACCTACTACCTACCTACTACCTACCTACTACCTACCTACTACCTACCTACTACCTACCTACTACCTACCTACTACCTACCTACTACCTACCTACTACCTACCTACTACCTACCTACTACCTACCTACTACCTACCTACTACCTACCTACTACCTACCTACTACCTACCTACTACCTACCTACTACCTACCTACTACCTACCTACTACCTACCTACTACCTACCTACTACCTACCTACTACCTACCTACTACCTACCTACTACCTACCTACTACCTACCTACTACCTACCTACTACCTACCTACTACCTACCTACTACCTACCTACTACCTACCTACTACCTACCTACTACCTACCTACTACCTACCTACTACCTACCTACTACCTACCTACTACCTACCTACTACCTACCTACTACCTACCTACTACCTACCTACTACCTACCTACTACCTACCTACTACCTACCTACTACCTACCTACTACCTACCTACTACCTACCTACATGATGTCGAACGGGATAAAAAGTATCCTATGTCCTTCTCCTGGCTCTAAACTACCTCCCTGCCAATTTTCAGCTAAATCGGTTCAGCCGTTCTTGAGTTATAAGTGAAGTAACTAACACGACTTTCTTTTATATATATAGATGTAGGGGCGGAGGTTATGTCCCAAGTATGCAGTATGGCTACTCGGGACATAACCTCCGCTCCTTCACCCCGCAACCCCCCGCACGATTGCTCTACGACAATGTTCTACGTTGACCGACTGTAAGGAGTAAGATATAGGTAGACTGTGCTATTAGTATCAATGTGACATTGGTGCCGATTCTTTTGTTCAACAACTAAACTAAAATTAGAGAATTGCTATCTTTTACTTACAGATAGCGCGAGAAAAGGACGGTGATAGACAACTAAGTTAGAGATGTCAAACTAGTTTACGCCTTGAACTTCACCGTGTGTTTAGTCGACACGTTTTAAATGTCGTCTAAATTTGTATGGAACTTTTAGTTCAACTAAATTTGACAGCTCTTATTTACCCATGTCTCTTTCTTATTTTATTAGAGTGAAAAAGATGGCAATAGCTTAAATTAAGTTTATTTTGTCCATAACAGAATCGGCACCATTGGGTTTTATTTTAGTTTTTTCAAAAATTCTTCATCCCTGCTTTAGTTTCAAGTTCATAAAATGGAGTTTCTAATTTGTAACCCCAAATATGACCTAAAATGTAAACACAGCTGATCATAGATAAGGATAGATAGATTTTTGCGTATTTTTTATGAAATCTTTGAACAGCTATTTCTCCTAAACTACCTATTGAATTTTGGGGAAAGTTGTAGAACAAAAGCCCCCCCCCCCCCCCTTTCTGACTAACCTTTTAGAATGCTTTATTTTTATTTTTTGTATTTGATTCTAGGCCTGCGTTTGACCACCATCTCGCCTGATGTTAAGCGATGATGCGGTCTACGATGGAGCACGCTTGCCCAGAAGAAACCGATTCACTCGTGACTTGAAGACATCCAAATTGTAGCTGTCGGGGAACACCCACTCGGGCAGCGCATTCCACTGTTTGTCGGTTTTCACAATGAAAATGGAATCAAAGCGCAATCAATTTGCTAATTACGCAATAATTGGGAATTACATCTATCGCGGCACTATCTTCCGCTCCGCTTCCTGTGTAGCATAGGGTTTATTGTTTGCTTTGCCTATGTTAATGATGTGGTCGGTGCGGGAATCATGTTCAATGACCGTTTATGCAGGTTGGGTGATTGGAGGGGTGGATATTAGATTTCTCGATTGCACAGTGTTTTGAGGTTTTGTTTAGGATTCTGTGCTGAGGAAAACAAGTTCGATTCACGCGTAAAACAAAAAAAAACTAGTTACAGTACGACACAACTAACACACCAGCAAACTTTGTTTTATGTGATGTAGCAATTTTTTATGCAAGACAATTTATAATGCTAGCTATTGGTTAGGTAGTACGAAACAACTGAGATGTCGCATCAGAAAACTTTGTAAAACCAATCATGTCCGAACTAAGGGATTCTCTACGAGACTGCGAAAACCGTTACTCCGATTTTCATTAAATCGAACACTTTATGACGAATCAACGATACTCCTAAACCACAATACTTCTAAGTCTTATTTGTGCGATGTAACGTTAGTGCGAAACACATTGTATCGAAGAATTTTACGCCTATAGCTTATTGGACCGACTGCTTATTTTCTCGAATTATTACACTTTGTAGTGTGAAAATCAAATCACCTTCCACAAAATAGAGTTGAAGCATGGCAGTGCACCTACGTGCAAAATAGAATCCAACATTGTTTGTACGCAACAATCAGAAGTTTAATGAGAGAGGAAGCGACACCAAACCATGCTGTTGAAAAAGTAGAAGCCGATGTTACTAAAACTCCACCAAAAAAAGGGGAAAGAGAGTCACCAATGTCATTGCAAGAGTTGTCGAAAATCGCGACAAAATGGAAAGTTTACCTTTTCTAAGGGCTATGGCCAATCTAATTGAACCTTAATTATATTTTTTATGCAATTTATGACTTTTTATTAACCTATACGAAAAGTCACGGAGCGGATACCATCAGACCTCCGCAACCAATTACTGGACAATACCGATATCCTAAAGTTAGATCGGTTGTCAGACTTTCGTGCTTCTGACTACCCGTAACGACTGTCATAGGTATTCGTATGACACACGGAACCGACGGCTTAACATGCTCTCCGAGACACGAAAGGGTCTAAATGACAAATGATTTTTATTTCTGTAAATAAATCTGTTAGAGACACTTTTACAAGTCAATGTAATGTTTTTTTAAGACTAGATGGCGCCGTCTTTCCCTTTGACTAGTTCTGAGAAGAAAAGCCGAAACAAACTCAGAGGACAAAGTCTCTTTTTAAAGTCCAGACATTGTAGTATAAAACTATGCGAGTGTAACAATGTAGGGCAACGTCTGGAATTACCTTTTGAGGAAAGAGCCAAAGCAGGTTTGAGTTGACCTGTCCCATCTGACGGCACGCATGCATCAGCCATCATGTAGCTCAACCTTATTTTAGGGTCTTGATGTGTAAACGGTCACCCATCCACGGATTGACCGCAGGAAGCACAGCTTAACCTTGCAAATTGTATGATCCACGCGGTTGTTAATTAACCACGAGCCACGAGACTGATAGGAGTAGAATATTCAATCGGGGACTTAATGTTTACCACCCTAAGGTCTATAATTGCGTGCACATTACTTTTTAGGGTTCCGTAGTCAACAACGAACCCTTATAGTTTCGCCATGTCTGTCCGTCCGTCCGCAGCTTAGCTCAGAGACTCTTAGTACTAGAAAGCTATAATTTGGCATGGATATACATATAAATTACGTCGACAAAGTGGTAAAATAAAATCATGAAAAATATTTTTTGAGGGGCCTCCTGTACATCTAAAGTGGGGATTTTTTTTTCTCGTCTATCCCATCGTGTGGGGTGTTGTTGGATAGGTCTTTTAAAAATATTGTGAGTTTGAGAACACAATTTTTCGATTAAGGGATCCGTTTCCGAAATATTAAACTTTAAAGTGCTAACTTTTGTTAGGGTCAAGTGTCTCCCCGCCTGCCAGCTAAACGGCTAGTTTTGGATATGCGAAAAAATTCACGGCAGTAGTATACACAACGAAGTTAAAAGGAAAACTATCACAGCTAAGTAGGCTTCACAAGTTTACAAGTAATAGTCGATCAACCGGAAAAGTAAAAATGTCGTACAAATTCCATTGAAAAATAAAAAATAAACTTTAAAAAAAAGTAAAAACCGACTTCAAAGAAATACTAAAAGGAGTAAAATAATTAGCATAATGTAAAATTAACAGTTTCAGAAGTCGGTGCAACTCTACACTGAAGCAAATAGAAGCCACCGACTTCTGAAACTGTTAATTTTATATTATGGTAATTATTTTACTCCTTTTAGTATTTCTTTGAAGTCGGTTTTTACTTTTTTTTAAAGTTTATTTTTTATTAAATACGTTTTAGTATCATAATTTTAACCCCCTCCTTCATAACCCTTCTTTTTGGCTTTGACGTAGTCGGGCATAAAAAGTCCTTTCAAATGATACCTAAAGGCCTCTACACACCAAAGCCGCCGGCCCGGTGGCTTCACCCGGCGGGCCACTGAAAGCGGGCTACTGCGGCCAACCAAGCGAGCGAACATGACGCAAAACAATTAGTGAGGTCCGCCAAGCTTGTTTTGCGTCACGTTCGCCCGCCCAGTTGGCCGCAACAACCCGCTAGCAACAACCCGCCGGGCGAAGCCGCCGGGCCGGCGGCCTTGGTGTGTAGACGCCTTTACACGATATAATGAAAGCATTCCAAAGGGAGGGAGGGGGGGACACGCACCCCCTCCTCTTTTTCAGTAGTCAGTTCCCAACAACAAATATAAACAAAGCAATATTAATAATTTGAGAATTTTGCTTTGATCCGATGAGGAGTTCCGTTCCATATCTCTGAAGTTCATGGTCTAATCATAACAAAATTTATATGGGACCAATTGGGAAGTATACCCTTTCAAAGAAAAAAAGAATTTTTCAAATCGGTTCATAAATGACGGAGATATGAGGGAACAAACATAAAAAAAATACAACCGAATTGAGAACCTCCTCCTTTTTGAAGTCGGTTAATTACTAAGCCCTTTTCTCAGTCCGCATTATTGTGCAACTACGGAACCCTATTACTGCGCGTGGCCCGACACGCACTTGGCCGGTTTTTCATCAGTTCGATTTATGACATAAGTTGATATGACATCTTAAACCTTATTGCGCAGTGTGATAAGGAATCGAATTTGAAATCTGATAAACATTTCGAGTACGCCACCGTACATTACTAATTATAAACCTCCACACGAATTCGCCATCGCCCTTTATTAAAACTTCGTCCTTTATCGAGTACCAATTAACTTCACTACCTGCAGCTCTACCTACCCCATCAATGCATCATCAATAATATTACAAGTTGTGTGCGTCGGCATGATACATTGACAACTAGGCTGAGTATTGAAGTGTGGGGTTATTACGTATGCGATGCTGAAGTTGATCCACTGTTGCCCGACTGTCACTCGACTTTGTACAGAAAGCACTTGTTTTCCAGGATATGGTGTGATACAGCGCGAAAAAGGTGCTGTCCGACACTTATGAGAGAAATCGAGACGAAACAATTTGTATGAGGACCGAATGTTTGTGTCATGGAAGATTTTAACATCAGTTCTGCAAGTCGATTAATGAGAATCTCTTTAGACACAACAGTTATCACCAAGTTAGAAGTCTAAAACAGCGGTTGATTTTGTGGTGCGTGTGAAGTGGAATAGCCACAGAAAGTTGCTTCCGTTGCAGCAGCTTTTGGTTATCAAAAACGAATGGTTGCGTAGTCGAAGAAGTGGGCAGCCGTCAGTTTTGGTAACCACACTTTTTACAGTGTACTGTAATCATATGTGTCATAAAAATACCAACGGTTTTCATAATTATGTTATTGTCGTATGTACAAAGCTTTGTAGCTGTGACCCAGAGCTAAGGCAGTAACTGTAGCAAATCAAAGGCAACGAAAGCTGGTATTCACCAATATTACTTCTCTGGTTAATATTACATTATGCCTATATTCCCTGAAGGGTTGGGCAGAGGTGTATAGTACACCCTCATTTCGGCGTTATGTTTAAGTCCCATGTAATAGGGGGCGAGCCTATTGCCATCAACCGGATACGAATCCAGACTCCGGACTGCTACTGAGAAAACCTACACGGAAAAGCCCAATAACACTTTGACCAACCTGGGGATCTAACCCACGCTTGTGACCACTAGACCGACGAGGCAGTCTGTCAGTGTCTTAACATGTAGCAGTGGCGAAGGCTCCATACAACTCGATTCCTATCGGCTTCCCTTTCGAAACGAGTAGTTACTGGAACTCACGCATCACACTTGAGCAAGGTAAGCATTTTTAACATAGTGATGTTAGTAGAAAACTGATTGTTACTGCTCTTAGACTCAGATCTGGACACATTCCATGCAAAAAATTTGCCTTCATGATGAAGAAAATCGCTTCACCCAATTGTGAGGAATGTGGAGTTGTCGAAGACCTACAACATTTATTGATGGAATGTGTCCAATATGAGTCCGGTAGAAATAACTTAGTAAGATCCCTTGTTCAAATTCATGGCCCATGTCTTGTGAAAGTACAATTGTTTAGGATACGATGGGACTGACATACGCTATGCGTAAAAGCCCCTTTAAATAAATAAAGAAAAAAAAAAAAAACATTTTTTGGTCCGGCTTCCCTTTTAAGAAAATTCACCCATCACCACTGAAATGTAGTAATAATTGTACAGGAAAAACCTACTAGAATTTTAAGTAAAAACTAGCTTAAACAAAGAAGTTTGCAAATTCCAGCCTAAATAGTATAAGTAGTTGCTCGCAAAATTCACAATGAATTAAAATAAATTGTTGTCTGATCAAAACTAAGCAACCACTACAGCAACTCGACGGCAACTCCATGCAACTAGATCGATACGATACGTAATAGTCCCGATATAGTGGTGGTAGTTCTAGCACATCGCGATAACGAGGTGTCACGCTGTCGCGATCGACGACACGCTCAACCCATACGATTGACATGTTGCAATGATTTTTAATTGACTGCAATAAAACCAATTAGGTTTGTTTTTTATTAAATTTTTGTAAGAGAACTGTATGTTTTCTTACGACCATGAATGGTCCTATAGCCTGGCTATAGCAGTCCACTGGTGGAAAAAAATGTTCTGGAAAGGTGATAATAAAGCACGGCATATGGGCTACTAATACTCAACTGCACTAAGTTCGGCTAAATCAGAGCTTAAGGGTGTCTTTCCACCAGAGATGTGCTATGCAACGTTTCTATGGATGCGTTTGATATCCACCAATCATATTCATTGGTCCACATAGTATAGCACTGGTGGAAACTGATTTAAGTAAGCTACGTTTTTTATATGGAAGGATGCGTGCTGTGGATGCGTGCTATGGATGCAAGCTATGGATGCGAGCTATGGATGCCAGCTATGTGTGCGTGCTATGGATAGTCGCGAGTGGTGTAGCTATGCCTGCCGCTCCCCGTACCTTCCCTATTGTCGATACGTCGCATAGCTCGAGCTGCGCATCTTCCTCGCACAGCTACCTTGCGGGGGCGCATTTTCATAGCACATCTTACTCGCTCCGCTACATAGCTTAGCATCAGTGGAAACGGTCACATAGTTTCGTAGCTTAGCTTTTACATTCTCTTAGCATAGCTGCATAGCACATCTCTGGTAGAAAGGCACCCTAACAAAGAAACTAATGCATTTTGACGAGTTATGCAAACATTTATGTAGGGAACAGCTGTTTTTTTTTGCGATTTCACCTTTGTTCCCATACTAAAAGTTGTTCATAATGATGAGTACAGTGACCCCTTAAGAGGATGTGCGTTATTTATGTTACACCTTGTATATAACGAGGGTAGTTCACCCATTGGGGGTACCTCGTCATCAGAGTCCAAGTTCGACATGGTGTAGGCAGGAAATAATAGTCACAACACTGATTATAGTCCTCTATTTATTCACTCTCGATAGCAAAATAATAAAATCTCAAATGATCAAACCGATGGAAACTGATTAAAGTACGGAAACGCGGTAAGTTCGATGCAGGCTGGCAAAACGACCTCTCGCCCTCGTGTCTCACTCCAAAGTCCCGTCTCTCCAATCAAATGCATCCAATGTCAAAAAGGATGACAGCTGACAGACGACAGCTGACAGCTGACAGCTTGCTGACAACCGTCAAACAAGACATGCCACGCCCCGCACCGACCTCACCCAAGCACACTGCTTGACGTTTCCGACAAACGATAATAGATGGCGTTGTACTACATTAACAATAATCAATAGTGATTCTAATAGTTGCACCTCTGTGTTGATTCTGCGACATATATATTATGTGTCTCCTTTACGGAGACGTGGGGAGTCGCGCGTCACGTTGGGCGACGCTACCCTCACTAAATTCATACATAATATATATTATGGCGTTGTATGAGAGTACGGAGAAAAGATTTTACACACGTTTGCTTGAAATGCAGGCGGAGCCCGCGGATGGCATCGCCGCGTCGCCCGCGACGTTTATCGCGGCGGTTCATGCAGCGTGGCGACCAGCTATTCCAGCAATTCTGCGTTCATGGTAAAACGTAGCGACACCCGCGACAGGACCCGCGGCGTCGCACGCCCCGCATCTTCATAAACAACATCGTACATTGCCATATGTTTGTGTTTGCGCGTGTGATGATACGGGCCGCTGCACGCGCCGCCTGTCTGTAAGCTGAAAAAACGTACGTAGCGCCGCGAGACGCCACGCCACACGCGACACGCGACGCTCCATGTCTCCGTAAACGAGGCCTTAGAATCAACTTTATTGCATTCCTGTTAATTATTATAACCACATGCATTAGTTAATTTAGTGGCCTAGTTGGACGGTTGCCGCATAATTTATCGTCAAAACTTTGTCGGTTCAGATTTATGTCTGCGGTGAGCGATGTGTAGATTTTAAAATAAATAAAAAACAGAATAAACTATTTTATGTAAAAGTATTGTTGAAATATTGGATTTTAATTTTTTACGTTACGCTATAACTCCATTGCATATTAGCTTCTCTGTAAAGCGTGACGTTATCGTGATTGACGTCACGCTGCCGGGGTGCGGCACATTCAAACTGATTGAGTTTAACTTTAAGCCACTTGATTTATAATGACATAATTATGCTCATTCATACTCTTCTTTGTCTCTTTCGATTGCTCGTTGGTCTAGTAGTCGCAAGCGTGACTGCTGAGCGTGAGATCCTGGGTTCGATCCTGAGGTCGCGCAAAGTGTTAAATGGGTTTTACCGTGTGGAATTTCTCAGTAGCAGCCCGGAGTCTAGATTTGTGCCCGGTTGATGGCAATAGGCTCGCCCCCTATTACATGGGGCTTAAACATAACGGCGAAATGTGGGTGTACTATTAGGTCTCTTGTTCACGGCACGGTTTTTAACCGTACGGCGTATTAGCCGCGCCGTAGAAAAATCGTGTGAGCTTGTACATGACACGGCAAACCACCAGCCGAAACTGATTTATATCCATTTTGTAACACAAAATCAGCATTGGAAAGCTGTCATGCAATAATTGCCCGTCGCGAAAACATCCGGTGCAGTTCACAAACTCTCAAAGATTGTCATACAACACTAATGTAAATCAAACCGCGTGCAAGAGAGGAGTAGCCACGGTGCATACGGCGGCGCTAGCGTGCCATTTAGTCGCCGTGTCCGCCAAAAAACTTCTATCTGTTATTGTTATTATATCATTATAATTATGTTAATAATATTATGTTAATCTAATAACTTAAAAACTATAAACTTAACCAATGTAAAATACCAAATTTAATTTATTCTAATTTAATCTAATCTTATCTAATTTAATTTAATCCGCGAAGCATAGTGTATTCTCTTCTAGTTTATAATATTTGCGCATATTACCTTGTAACGAAACGTTACATGACTAATCATGTTTTATTAATTGATGTAGTTCAAAAACCTTAAAACTAAATTAATTAATTAAAATCTATCCTTAAAACTAAATCTAAATAATAAATGTTTTAACTAAACCAATATTTAAAAATAAAGGAACACATTTACAATAAATTAATGTTCGTTCTTTGGGTTTATGCATTTCCGAACGCGCGGCGCATCTAGTCGTGTGGGGAGTTGTGACAACAGACGGCCGTAAACCCACGACCTTACAAATTTGTGTGCCTCCGCATAGTCAATCTTATTTTTATTATACGTTTTTTTTTTATTATTGGACTCACTCGTTTTTTTTTATTTATTTAAACACCGTCCTAAATGACGATAAAACGGGTGGAGGTTACACTGGCGCCCAATTACGTGGTTATGTCTGTTGTCGCTTCTGTAAGTAAGTAGTTAGTTTTGTACGGTGAGTGGTTTTTTGTTTTGTGTAAAACGCTTTGTTTTTTTTATTTTTGGTTGCAGTAACTGGGGTGAAGATTAGTGTCGTAACATTATACATAGTGCTAAAAAAAAAAAAAATTTTTTTTCGTTTGTGGACCTTGTACTGTTAGTTGGTCTTGTACTGAGTACAGTTTTTTTTGTCAAACTACCTTCACACCAGTTACGTTAATTTTTTTGTGTTAAATTTTTTTTCTTCTTTTCTTTCTTTTGTCCTTCATAATTATAAACTCAGCGTTCTGTTAAGTTGATTGTAACAGAACGGAGTACTTTCTTCTTTAATTATCCCGTGTGGGGACGGGCTAGAATACAATACTTCCTCACCGCACGCTGGGCATAAACGCGTGTTGTAAGACTCAACAAAACCCAGTACAGTGGTAGATCTTTACGGTCCTGGCTTGCTATCACACTCACAATAAAGTCCGACGCCAAGCAGTTTACTGTGTACCGTCGCGTGTACGTGAGAGCCAGAGGGGTATAGAGGAATCTCTCTATATCTCTGTTACTTGTATTCGTGTGTTCCATCTTAGACCCTGTCTGCGCTTACCATCTGGTGCGATTAGGGCCAAGCACGAACAAGTAATTTTTTTTTGAGGAAAATTTTTTTTTTACTATGAAAAAAAAAAATTTTTTTTTCAAAAATTTATTTTTTTTTTTTTTTTTTTGGATTTTTTTTTCCTGTGATTTTTGTGTGTGATTATTTAGTGTGCTATTTACAACTTTCATTGTTTAAATGTAATTTTTTTATCTGTTTTTCGAAATGGCTTACCCTACCAAATATTTATCGTTGCAAAAATTCGAGTTAGAATATTATGAGGTTGCTTTAAGAGGCGAAACACCTGCTAGTACTGTTGCTTCATTGGGTGACAGAGATGTAAGCTAGTCAGGCATTATGTTTTGTGCTCTCAACTTGGTTCTCTTGATAATTTAAACGATTCTTTAGAAGTTTTAAATATTTTTGTAATAGCCTACCCTATTACATATTTTTGTCTTTGCAAAAATCCGAGTTAGAATGAGATTGTTATATGAGGCGAAACACCTGCTAGTACTGTTGCTCCATTAGGTGACAGAGATGTAAGCTAGTCAGGCTTATCCGTTCTAGGATGTTTTGTGCTCGCAACTTTGTTCTCGTGATGATTTGAGCAATTCTTTAAAACTTTTAAATAAAATCAATGCTAGTCTAGATTAGGGTACCCACTAAAGAAAAAAAAATTTTTTTTTTTGAAAATCTTCTTCTTAATAAATTTTGACTTTCGTTATATTTTCCCAAATACTGTTACATGAGTCATTGACGTATATTAGTCATTTGACTCTCAGTTTTTATTAGGACGCGTCGCATATTTTTCATTATTATGTGACGTATTGTACGTTAGATTTTTTGAGTGAGGAGGTATGAATGAAGTGGAAGAATGTATGAAAGGTTATTGTAACAAGTTAGGTTGCGGATTTTATTCCTAAAAATAAAATCCTTTTGAGGGCCTGGCGGGTAATGTAACGAAACGTTACATGACTAATCATGTTTTATTAATTGATGTAGTTCAAAAACCTTAAAACTAAATTAATTAATTAAAATCTATCCTTAAAACTAAATCTAAATAATAAATGTTTTAACTAAACCAATATTTAAAAATAAAGGAACACATTTACAATAAATTAATGTTCGTTCTTTGGGTTTATGCATTTCCGAACGCGCGGCGCATCTAGTCGTGTGGGGAGTTTTTTCATAGCCTTATAAGGTCATACGTTGCGCAGCTCGGCGCAGTCGCTACTAAGCTGAACCTGAGTGCACGTCTCAATTATCACTAAATCGCGTCCCGTTGAAGCGCCCTAGCCGAGACGGACGTAATAAGTTAAATTAGTACATATTAAGTAGTACTTAATTAAAAGTGAAAGTTTTAAATTCCCGATTCTGGGTAAGTTTTGAATAGCACACAAATAATTACTAACATAATATCATCTCATGTTTACTAATTACTTTTCTGTGTTTTTTTATGTGTAATTCTATTTGTTCACATTGTGTTTTTTTAACAGCATTTAAATCATTCAGTTCAGTATGGAACCGCTATTTAGATGCAATAATTTACGAAGTTGCTAATAATGCTTCATCATGCAATTTGTTTTCTTCTACCTTCATATAAAAAAATAATTAATAATGTAGTAATTTTTAAATTCTTAACGTTGCTTATGTTTAACTTAAATTTCAAATTTAGTTTTTTTTACCCGACTGCGGCAAACCCAAAGGAGGGTAATGTTTTGCGGCTTTCATTTCTTTTTTTCTCAAGCTTGCTTTTTCTCAAGCTTGCTTCGCTTTATTCATGTAAACTCCGTTCTGATAAGTACCACCGCGACAAAGCTACTACATTAAATTGGGTACTTTCCTGTTGTCGTCGGTGCTACCTACCCCAGAACGGAATATTAATATAAAAGATTCTAATGAACTGGAACGGTGGTTTCCAGGAACTACGGCCAGGTTAATACTGCCCAATTAACCTTCATCGAACAAGATTACGGCATACGGCGAAGATACATCATCCGTGGCGCGCTGAGCAAGTCGCCCAGCTGCACCTTCCCGCCATACTCGCCGCGCCGTCGTGCATCATCGGCCACCCACCATCTCCGGCCTGGGAGGACTGCTGCCGAATTTCTGCAGGGAAGTCCCTTTCACTGCAGGTGTGACAACAGACGGCCGTAAACCCACGACCTTACAAATTTGTGTGCCTCCGCATAGTCAATCTTATTTTTATTATACGTTTTTTTTTTATTATTGGACTCACTCGTTTTTTTTTATTTATTTAAACACCGTCCTAAATGACGATAAAACGGGTGGAGGTTACAACCTATAGTGCATGCAGTGCTCTTCTTTAAGTAATGGGGCGCTTAGACTTAAGTTTATAATGTACTAATTGTTAAGTAATAGTGTACTCATTGTTGAAGAGCCAATTAAATAAATAAAATAAAATATAGTAGCCCATACAACACTGATGACCGTGTCTACACACGGCTAATTAACGGTAGGTTTTTACGGCGAAAAAACGTGTGTGAAAAAGAGGCCGCTACAAGGCAACCCTACCGGGAATACAGGCATGATATTATGTTTATATTGTATTAATAGGTTATGTTATGTTATGTTTTGTTTTATCTAAATAAAATTAAAACAAAATATTGGTGCATTTTTTATCAAAACTTTGCATTCCGTTGAAGTCACGTAATATTCCCGTCACATCATAAGCGTGACAGCTCGGTATCGCTTGATGTCACGCTGTCGCGGCTCGTTCAACACTAGTCTGACTTGTTTGATTGATTTTTAGCTTCATATGGGAATGGCGACGTTCCAGAGAGGCGTTGTGATGTGCATTGAAATCGAGGTGTCCGTTTGTTATGTAGAAACGGATTTTTGGAGAGAGATCGAACGTTGATTTTTAATCTGCGTATTCAAAGCTGTTTCAAAAAAGTAAAAGGGGTAAAGGAGATCATTCATTTTCGGCCCAAAAGTCAAAGCCAACGAAAAAAAACATGTCAACACTGTTGGGGAAGTCAGTCCGAGTATTTTTTACTACGGCACTAAGTCTCTACAATCATTCCTTCTGCTGATTTTTTGGGTTGAAAAATCTGGTTTTCCGTACGTTTGACAAAAATCTTTTCAACTGCTTGCGAAAAAGTGATATGAGCTTGTTGGAATGATGACCTTGAACAAGATTATTATAACACCAACCGCAATGAATATTATTTAACCAAGAACCTGAATATTAAGATGAAATAAAGAACAAGACTTAAGTGGGTACACTCTACAATATACCTACAATACAATACATGGGTTATAGTGAGTCCATTTAGTACAGACTAGACTAGACCATCTACTGATATCCAGCTTGTTAGTGTAAGTACTAATATCTTGTTTATACGAGTATCAACGCCATTGCACTTGGCCTGCACTATACATGATGTGAAATAAATAGTGTTTAGATAAATATTTTTATTATTTGCATCATACAATAAAGGCCCATCCAGCAATTATAGAGAGCTACGTATCCAATGCACGGACCAGTGGACTACAAGTCCAGTCCCTGAGAGAGGCCATGGTCGAGCGTTTGAATTTGTCCCTCAAGGCATTCTCCGACTTGGGCGATGCCAACCTGGTAAGGTTCAATTCAGCTAAGACCCAAGCGTGTCTGTTCTCTGCCAAAAGAAGGCCATTCCTGCTGGCTCCTACTTTTCGAGATGTGTCTCTACCGATAACTGACCATCTTGAGCTCTTGGGCGTTACTTTAACGTCAACCCTCAACTTTGGCTCCGATATTGAGCCCTAAGCACAATTGGCTGCTAAAAAGCTGGCTATCCTCTCGATGGTGCGATGCTATTTCATATCGGCACAGTTGCTTCTATTGTACAAAGCACAAGTTCGTTCGTGCATGGAGTACTGCTCGCACCTTTGGGATGTCTCAGCCAAATACTAGCTTGAGGCGTTGGAGTCCATGGAGAAGCGTGCCAAGAAGCTCATCAGCAACGACTCCCTTGTTCAGACCAAGCTCCAAAGTCTTGAGCATCGGCGCAAAGTTGCTAGTCTATCGGTTTTTTATCAGATACATTTCGGAGAGTGTGCTTCAGATTTGCATGATCTAATTCCCCCATGCCCATTTTTCTATTGGACGACCAGAAGAACGAAAAAGCGCCATCGGTTCATGGTTGATATGCCAAAAACCCGAATGAAACGCTTTTATTCCACTTTCATTGTGAAAACCGCCAAACAGTGGAATGCGCTGCCTGAGTGGGTGTTCCCCGACAGCTACAATCTGGGTGTTTTCAAGTCACGAGTGAATTGGTTTCTTCTGGGCAAGCTTGTTCCATCGTAGACCGCATCATCGCATAACGTCAGGCGAGATGGCGGTCAAACGCAGGCCTATTTTCAAATATTAAAAAAAAAAACACAGCGGTTTGGTGTCATACATAATAATACTTGTTCAAGGACATCATCCCAACAAGCTCATATCAGTTTTTTCGCCAGCAGATGAAAAGATTTTTGTCAAATAAAACGAACGGAAATCCAATTTTTCAACCAAAAAAATCAGCTGAAGGAATGATTGTAGAGACTTAGTGCTAAGTAAAAAATACTCGGACTGACTTCCCCAATAGTTGTGACACCTTTTTTTTCGTTGGCACTTTGACTTTTGGGCCGAACTTTGTATGAACCGTGAATGATCTCCTTTAAATCGTTTTAAATGTCGACGAATCATCATCTCCCCGGCTTTATCCCACTCTACGTGAGGTCGGCACATGTATTCCTCTTTATAGCGGCGTGATTTAGCTACATGTATTTTGGTACTTTTTGCAACTTTGCACAGCCTACCATGGGTTATTAAAAGAAATAAAAACGCAATATTATTGTTTTCGTAGTTCAAAAGCGAAAGTAATAATATATTTTTTCATACAGCGATCAAGGAAGAGGGGCGTGGGAACAATGGTTAGCCAATTAGCGCGTATATCGAGTCATTTTGTTGCACTCGTATTGGCTGACGATGACCGATGACGTGATCGGTTATTTGGTGCATTCGATCCTAAACTCTCTTTAGTTCTCTTCTATCAACCGTCATCTCAGTACTCACCATGAAGCAAATACAAAAATAAAGATAAACCATTTATTTGGACACAGCACAAAGAGACACAACAGATAAAAAGAGTGATATAAATAAAAAAAGCCTTGGGTATGTGTCTCACGGCTGGACCAATAAGGTGTCCAGATCAGCTTAATGTCAAGCACTTAAGTACTTGACGCTGGTTTTCGTCTGGAACCTTTGTGCTCCACAGATGTCAGTCAGCGGTCATGCCCGTTCACTTAAACCAACATGTGTGTGTATATGTGTATATGTGTAGTGTATGTAAAGAAAGAATACGCAATAAATAAGGAATAATCCAAAACTGTATGCAATATAATATTTAAATATGGCAACATTTTGTTGCGTCGACATCGTCGCTCACGCAGGCATACGTTATCAAAGAGGAGATGGCTTAAGCAACTGTGCACTGTGATACCAGCTAGGTCCTGACGTCATCACGGTGGGCGTGACCGTTGTCAGTCTGTTTTCACTCGCCCTGTGCATACTACGTTCGCACTCCCATCTAATTTTAAAAGAAAGAAAAATATGCTGTGTTGTGTTATCTTGCAAAAGCTACTCGGATAAATATTCTGATGCCATGGCATCACGTTTCACTTATAAGTAATTTTATACGTAATTTATTACATTTGCGACACTGGAGACATCTAGTGGAATATAGCTAAATCACGTGTTAGTTATCTATAAATCAGAAGCTTTTAGTTTTTCTATTCACCGCTAGATGGAATGGAGGAGCTCGTGGCTAAATAATTATAGCCGCATAGACTGATCTTCCGGGTTAAGCCACGCTTGCCGAGGTTGGTATGTGGATGGGTAACCATTTACCATAGCGAGTTTCCTCCGTGCCTCGGAAAGCACGTAAAGCCGTTGGTCCCGGCTGTCATTTGTAGATCTTTGACAGTCGTTACTGTTGGTCAGAAGCCAAAAAGTCTGACAACCAGTCTTACTAAGAGTGTCGTATTACCCAGTTACTGGGTTGTGGAGGTCTGATAGGCAGTCGCTCCATGTAAAATACTGATATTCAGCTGCATCCGGTTCGACTGGAAGCCGACCCCAACATAGTTGGGAAAAGGCTAGGCAGATGATGATTCACCGCTAGATGGAAAATATATAAGTAGGCGAGGTGTAACGTTCCCCTCGCCCCGCGAAATTTCACGCATCGTATTATTGTCGCATTGCAACATATATATTATCCTCTTTGTATTTGCTCCGTGTTATTCACTTCTTTCTTACCCATAATACCCATATTATTATCCTGCACACATTCCATGCATGTTTTCCTTGGCCTACCTCTGCTTGTATAACCTTTCATATACATTCATTATCACTTTGTATAGCGAAATAGTATAGCGTCTGAACTGCGCTTTAGCGTGCTCTACGTGGTAACGCTCACCCATCCGCGGACTAACCGCGGCTGGCGCAGCTTAACCTTGTAAATCGTATGATCCGCACGGTTGATAATAAACCACGAGCTCCTCCCATTCAGGTATAAATATTGTAATGTAACAGACGCCCTAGGGTCTCCTGAGCACGTCTGCTACACCAGTTGTAAAGAATGTTGTAGAGCATTCAATACCTAGGTACATTTACATAACAATGATAAAATGCTTATAAAATAAAAGACAAGTCAGCTTTACGTCCCTTCGGGTAGTCAGCGAGTACCTTCTTGTAGTTTTGGTGTTCGCCGATGGCTCACACAGCCATTTGGTAGAAACTGGCGGCAGCAAACAGACCGGCTGGAGCGCATTTAGTCATGACGGTAAAGAATAGCCAGGATCCGATCTCTTAAGTGTAGTTAGAGCAGGAGACGAAGTTGAAAAGAAGGGAGAAGGGGTTACCCTCGGGCACAGGAATGCATCTCACTTTAGTACCATGGGAACGCAGGTTCTTCAAAAGAATGTGGAGGTTCTTCAACAGAATGTGGCTGCTCAGGTGTCCAGCTCACACGTGTTGCATGGAGCAGTGTATAGGGGTTGATTGATGTGGCACATTTCACATATTTAAACAGCCAATAGGTTTGAATATTGTTTATTATTTATACATGGATCAGACAATAATATAAGCACTTATCAAAATTCCTCCATCCCAATCCCTAACACCAAGTCAAAATTCGAATCAAAAGAATCAAAACCATAGTGGTATAAAAAAAAAAGTTTAACATCAATAGCAAAAAGGTTATAATGACGATGATGATGAAGGTGATACTACAATATTCAGTGGCTTTTACGAACTTATGTAGAGATAGTTAGGTCGACCTAACTTACCCGTCTTTCGGCTCCAATATTCTACACGAAAAGGCACTAAGTAGTTATCCTAGTAAAACTTATAGACTGTCTAGAATCTGTAACTAATTACTCTAAAAGTCAACTAAAGTACTTACGGGAACGTCAGACGCAAACTGTGGGCTTCCTACACACGATCAAGTTGGTTTGAAGTTTTAGTTCGATTAAATATTTGAGTAATAACTTTGTTAAGTAAATAAGTATACGGTGGCTCATGGGGAATGCTGGATTTAATAATAAGATTAAAGTACAAAAAAAATGTTTAATATTTTTATTAATTTGTAAGAAACATGGTATCTCAGTAATTTTAGCGTCCCGAGTTAACTGACTGCGTGGAACGATGTCGCGCTAGTCGTGCCCGTCAGCTTTGTTGCCGTGCTTTCATTCATTTATGCATGTCATCGAAATTTTCTATTCACGTGCATTTTTAAATATTGCGTAGACTTATTAGATTCGCAAACTCGCCGCGTGTTCAGCTTATGGTTAAGCGCTCCGTTTGGGTCCGAAACTAATCGGGCAATCTCGCAAAATGCACGTAAATAAACAATAAACAAGCATAAATATGAATGTATCTCATGAAAGTATTAACCAGTCTCTCATTTTATTTACGTCAGAGGATTGCAGTGGTAGCAAATATTCTCCTTGAGCGAATTTCTGGCTGCAGTTGCTCACATTGAATTTGATTCAGTCACAATCACGGTATCGTAGTCAGTGAATTGAGAGGGAGGGCCGAAACTATACTGAAAGATAAGTGCAAACCGCGTTACTTCAGATTTTACTATTCTATACTTCTTTTTATTCATTTACTACACATACATTCATTTACTACACATACATTTGTAAATGTTTCCATATACAAGGTTAGTCGGAAAGGGGGTATTAATCCGTGGGCCGCTTAAGGTATCACTAGTGATTGATATAAGCAAGTGTTATTTCAAAATTCGATCGTTTTCTGGTTGTTAAATTTAGATTGTTGATTTAAAGCAAGTGTTATTTCAAAATTTGATCATTTTGTAGATTGTTAGATTAAGTTTTTTTCAAAAATTCTTCAGCTTTGCTTTAGTTAGGAAATCAGAAAATGGAGCTGGATCTATGACCTCAAATGTAAATACAGCTGATCATAGCAGCTGAGGATAGATAGATTTAGGCACTTGTCCCACCGCCAACGATGAGCGAGAAGCGAGTAGAGCTAGAAACTAGAAAAAAAGTTGGCAAGCAGCGAGAAGCGAGTGTTTAGTTCCCATAGTTTTGTCGCTGGGCTATAAGCGAGTATGCGAGTGCGACGGGCAATTACTCGCACCACTCGCAAATGACCGCTGGTTGTTCTCTCGGCGTGAGTTCTGACCGCCAAGCGAACATCGCAGCAAGTATCGCTGAGCGAGTACTATGTTTGATAGCTCTTGTCGCTCAGCGACCAACTAGTGGAGCGAGTCCTCGCCGGCAGTGTGAACAGTCAACGATCAACTATTAATATATGCATCTCTTTTGTTTACACGGAATGTATAAAATATTTATTGTACGTTTCTTGAGCGAGAAAATAGCCGATAGTTAGTCGCTTCCTCGCCGGCGGTGGGACAACTGCCATAAGCGTATTTTTATTACATTTTTGCACAGCCATTTCCCTTAATTCGGCTATTGGGGAAAGTTGTAGAAAAAAAGTTATTCATTATTATAAGTATTTTAACACCCACTCACTCTCGGATTAGTAACCACTTTCCGAATAAAGTTAAAAAAATATAAGTATCGTACTTATTGAAATTAACAAATTAAGGCACTGAGGTGCACCTTGACATGATTTTAATATTATCCCAACAAGTTTTTTTTAAATAATTCATATCCGACTTGATAGTTTGTAGCTAGCCTTATAAAATTCCTCTTTAACGCAACATCTTACAAACTATGTCTACTCTTCGACACGGCTCTTAGTTTGCGCGTGTGTCGAGTGCCTGTTAACTTCTGAACTCAGTTTGCTTGCCCGATATATTTTTTTGTGGTGCGGTGACCATGCTTTCTGACTTGGCTTGCGAACTCATGATATATTTGACTTCTGTTTGTTTTATTATTATTCGTTGGTAAACAAGCTAACGCTGATGATGATGGTAAGTGGTTACCGCCACCTATATAATCTATAACCCCAAAATGATTGCTGGCTGGTTGGGATATTATAACTTTCGGGAGACACATTCATATTTATGATTAGTTACGGTTTACTCACGTCCATTTTTCGGGATTGCCCGACTAGTTTTGGACCCAAACGGAGCCCTTAGTCATGAGCTGGTCACGAGTCGAACTCACGAACACAATGTAAGCATTTATAAAAAAAGGGAGTGCCTCCGCTGATGTTTGTAAGGTTGTTTGGGTTTCCAAAGCAGAGTCGACGGAGCCCGCCTGGTTGGAAGATCCTCCCTTTTTGTTGGAGGAACACCATACCGTCGCTTAAGTTCTAACACCGCGTAACTCAAAATGTAGTAGTTTTGAGTAAGGCACGTATTTGAAAAAAAAAATTTTTTTTGTACAATATACGACCATAGACCCAACTAACAAAATATTGTTTAAGTCTTGATAAATAAAGATAAAATATAGGAAACAATGATATCATTGCGTGATACAGAAAGAGATATTATATCTTTTGCTGTCCTAAAAAGTTAACTGTTTTTAACCGACTTCAAAAAGGAGGAGGTTCTCAATTCGGTTGTATTTTTATTTTTTTTATTTTTTATGTGTGTTACCTCATATCTCCGTCATTTATGAACCGATTTGAAAAATTCTTTTTTTGTTCGAAAGGGTATACTTTCCGATTGGTCCCATTTAAATTTTGTTATGATTAGACCATGAACTTCAGAGATATGGAACGGAACTCCTCATCGGATCAAAGCAAAATTCTCAAATTACTAATATTGCTTTGTTTATATTTGTTGTTGGGAACTGACTACTGGCAAAGAGGAGGGGGTGCGTGTCCCCCCCTCCCCCCCTTTTGAATGTTTTCATTATATCGTGTAAGGTATCATTTGAAAGGACTTTTTATGCCCGACTACGTCAAAGCCAAAAAGAAGGGTTATGAAGGAGGGGGTTAAAATTATGACACTAAAACGTATTTAATAAAAAATAAACTTTAAAAAAAAGTAAAAACCGACTTCAAAGAAATACTAAAAGGAGTAAAATAATTACCTAATATAAAATTAACAGTTTCAGAAGTCGGTGCAACTCTACACTGAAGCAAATAGAAGCCACCGACTTCTGAAACTGTTAATTTTATATTAGGTAATTATTTTACTCCTTTTAGTATTTCTTTGAAGTCGGTTTTTACTTTTTTTTAAAGTTTATTTTTTGAGATACGCGGTGTTAGAACTTAAGCGACGATAACTCGATCCTCCACAACAGCAATGATGATGGTCGGTAGTAATAGCTATGGTGGTAGTATTTCCCCAACGAACTCATTCACAAAGAGTTCTACAACCAAGTACTTCTAATTTACCTGTCTCCCAATGCAATGGTTACAAAACCTGGTCACCCTACATAACATTTCCTGCGGAAGCATCAATCAATTCTATAATGACGTCACAGCAGAAAAACACGGTTAGAGGGCGCTAGGTTATTTTTTTTTATTACATCTTAACAAGTTTATGTTTGAAAATATTTTTTGCAATGAAGGTTACAGAATTTTTGCAAGAAAGGTTAACCTTTTTTTTTCGTCGTGTTTTCTTGACTACTTGACAGGATTCGCTTTGTTAAGTATACAAGCTTAGTTTTAGTATACTCGTATGCTAAACCTGAAACTAGTTTGGTCAGAATCACTAGGAGAATCTATTGACATATTTTTTACACCACATTTTTTTTATATTGTATTTAGTATTTCCCTTACGGCGTTCTACACTACAAGGAATTTTACTATCCGGCAGTCCGATTTTTACGGTCCGATATGGCACGACAAAAATTCATTATACGTTATTTTACCGTCCGATATTTTACTTTTCTGCATTCCAGGCCGTTTTTTCCGGTCCGAGATGACAGTAATGAAAAACGTGTTTATGCTTGTGCACTGCGTCCGCGATCAGTATTATCCATGAGCGGGCGGGGCGTGTAGTCTCAAAAAGAGCTACCCTAAACTGCGCCGCACCGATCCGAGTAAAGACGGACAAGTGCACAAGCCAATCATCCGTTTTTTTCATACCAGATCGGACCATAAAAGGTCGGACTGCCGGACAGTCAAATTCCTTGTAGTACACAAACGCCCTTAAGAATCAAATGACTCTTCCGGATCAACTGAGGTTGTAGTACTAGAAACGTCAGAAATCGCAAAAAAACTTAAGTAGGTATTTGAGATGGCGTAGTAACAAGGGCAGCTACGAGTACTGAGTTTACTCCCGTGTGGGGACTGGCTAGAATATAAAACTTCCTCACCGCACGCTGGGAATAGACACGTGTTGTAAGATTCAACAAAACCCACCACGCTTGGTGGTAGGATCTATACAGTCCGCCTGGCTAGCTACCACCCTCACATTAAAGTCCGGCGCCAAGCAGTTCACTGTGTTCCGTCGTGTGTATGTGAGAGTCAGAGGGGTATAGGGGAATCCCTCTATATCTCTGTTACTTGGACTCGTGTGCTCCATCTTAGACCTTGTCTGCGTTTACCATCAGGTGTGACGAGGGTCAAACGCGACGAAGTCAAATAATAAAAAAAAGAGTACCTTAATCATTATGGCCACAGGAAAATGTTCTTAAGAGATTGTCCATATTTTTTGGCTTATGTTTAACTTATCACCAGATAGAGTAACTTATAACAGACAAAAATAGTAAATGATCACCAAAATTAAACCCGCATTTTTTTCACATCCAAAGTTTTAACATCTCGCTATCCTAATAAAGCAAAACGACTCCAAATAAATCATTGTTAATCCAAAAATAGTAAATGTTGTAGTTAATGAACATCAAATTGTCACTTGTTTGGGTTTCCAAAGTAGAGTCGACGGAGCCCCGCTGCGCGGGGTTCCTATTTCTGTCTGCAGGGTTTAAAGTAACCTAACACGGAGGGAATGACGGGAACTTCGTTCGCTCGCTTCGCTCGCTCACTCTAGCCCCCGTCATCCTCTTCGAACCTAACCTATCCGAGTCGGGGTGCCACGGGGGTGCTTAGGCAGAAATAGCGCATTAATTTTCTCGCTAAGATTTGGTGATCATTTACTACATTTGGTGTTCGAATACAATTTGAAGTGCAGTTGTGACTAAAATAGCTAGTACTACGAGGGCGGTTCAAAAAGTACCTGTGTTAGGAATGAAGATCAAATTTTTTTCAAAATCTTTTTTTTTATTTCTCTTCGTAGTCTCCTTTTAGAGATATTAACTTCTCCCAATAGCCCTGCCATATTTTTAACCCATCAAAAAAATAGGATTTGTTAAACGCTCAAAAATATGCCTCTGTCTCGACGATGACCTCCTCATTTCAGCTATTTCTTTTCCCCGTGAGCCATTTCTTTAGGTTTGTGAACAAGTAGAAATAGCAGGGAGCCAGTTCGGGCGAATACGGGGGATGCGGTAGCAATTCATAAGGCAATTTATTCAGTTTGGCGGCGACAACTTCAGATGAATGTGCTTGTTGCGTTGTCGTGGTGAAACAACTCTTTCTTCTTCGCCAAAGGGTTGTGTCTCCTTTAATTTCATGTCAAAGCGGTCTAATAACTTACTGAAGTGTTGTCTAGTGATCGTTTTTCCTGTTTCTTCGAAGTCCATGAAGTATGACGCCCTTCGCATCCCAAAGAATCGTCGCCATAACTTTTTCAGCCGATGGAACCGTCTTCGCTTTCTTTGGAGCAAAATTTTTGGGAGTAACCCATTGTTTTGATTGTTGCTTGTTGTCCGGCATGTAATGGTGAATTCAGGTCTGGTCAGGTGACGACACTCCGCAAAAAAGTACTTCGGATCTCGCTTAAATTGGTCCATACACAGTTTTGAAGTTGATGCCGCGCCCGGTTGTTGTCCGCCGTGAGCAATCTCGGCACGCATCGGGGTGATAACTTTTTCTTCGCCAACTTATCAGGTAAAATATTAATTAACGTTCCCGTCGAAACACCTACAATCTTCGCTACTGCTCAGCCTTTCGTTCGTCTATCTGTGAGAATCATGTCGTGGACTTTTTCAATGATTTCCTCAGTAACCACATCTGTCGGGCATCCTAGGTGCTCCTCATCAAAAACGAATGTAAGACCACGTTTAAATTCATTAAACCAATATTTGACTGTAGTCATAGATGGCGAAGAGTCCCCATAAACAGCATCCAACTTCTGTTTTATCTCCTCACATGTTTTTCTATCCAAAACTAGACAGCGAATCACTAAACAATACAGCACTTTTTCCATTTGCCGAAAACTACGTTACATGTCTTACTGAAATTGCTGTAAAATCAAAACTCATCTATGAATCAGCATCAAAATTATATTGGCGGCTTTTTATAAATGACAGCACACGATGGTAACACCAACTTGCCTTATCAACGTAAACTGTCTTCGAACACGGGTACTTATTGAACCGCCCAGGTATTGTAATTTCAGACTTTATTTTTCTGGTGTCAAGTATATGCATTTGGTAAAAGAACTAAAGGTACTCGTATCAAAGCATTTTATGGTAGTCATTATATTTAACCCCTTAATTTTTAAGACATTTTGATCTGCATTTACAGATAAACAAATTCAAGTATTTATTTGACAGACAGAGCTGTGTTGCTGGGGAGTTTGTTGCGCCATTTCTTCTTCACAGCATAAACACTAGGAAGCGGTGAAGGACGTTCGTTTTTCGACTATCTTTTGTAACATTGACGCTCAAAAAGTACTTAGTAATTCTAGTGTGTTCTAAGTTTGAAGTAATCCCTACTCTCCTAATTGCGAAGCCCACAGGCAGAACCATTTCCGAGAACCAAGCGATACAAAATCTTCAAACAATACTTCGAACAAAAACAACACAAAATTTCTCCCAAAACTACACAAAAAGCCGCTAGAACAGTTTGAAGCCACTTAACCACGTCACGAGTAGATTGATGACGTCACTTCCCCGATTATGTCCACTTGTGGAAATTAAAAAAGTTGCTCAATGTCTCCATCCGGTGGAGTCGAAGTTTTTCCGCGAAATTCGGATTTTCGCCCCGTGATAAGGGGTACGTACAAAGTTAGGGGTTGGGGTTCCTTGCACCAGGTGGGGTGACAGACATTGTTTAATGGGGAGATAGATTAAAGTATTGTTGTACTTTGTACTTATTGGGCGTTGAAAGAAATTACAGAATGTCACATAAGTTACACCTACGTTAAATATACTTGGGAGCAAATAAATCGAGCCACTTCTATTTTTCACGTAAAATTGTTATTATTTTTGGTACCTATTATGGAACAGATCAATTCGAAACATATATCGCCTAAAAGGTTTGATAACCTTTACAATAAGGGTAGTTTTTTGTCAATTTAGTATACAGGGTGTAAACGAATTCGTGTAATTCCTTCAAGCCACATGATCTATTAATGATATAGATTAACCCCGCACGGGATTTAGATTGATTAAAAATAAAAATAACTTGTTTTTCACTGATATTTTATTTATTTTATAGAAAATTTCGATGCCATGCATAAATGAATGAAGGCACAGCGACACAACTGACGGGCATGAGCAGCACGATATCGCTCCACGCAGACAGTTAACTTGGGACGCTAAAATTACTCAGATACAGAATACCATGGTTCATTTTTTGAAAACTTTTTTTTGTTGATTCTGAAAAAAACTATGCTGAGTCAATCAGTATCACTAGTAGATCACGCGGTTTGAAGGAATTATATGAATTCAAAACCAAAACTATTATTATATTGAATATTAGTATACAAAAATTATGGCTATGTCGAAGAAAAACACAGCTTAATCTTTTTTTTTTGTTTGTTAGTTATTAATTAAATTAAATGTCGCGTTGGCCCTGAGGTTACAGACCCACTTGTTATATGCACCGGGTTGTGGGTTCAAACCCACGCAAGTGTTTTTAAATATTCAATATAATGAGTAATCAGTATGTTAATATTTCGATACAATGAATATGCGATACGATGAACGTTCAATGAAACAAACATTCGATATTTTGAACGTTCGATCAAACAAACGTTCGACATTTTGAACACTCGATGTATTGAGTGTTTGATTTATTGAATGTTCGATTTATTAACCATTCGATGAAATGAACGTTCGACTATTTGAACATTCGATTTATAGTGTTCGATCAATTGATATTCGATGTTTTGGCATTCGATATGGCGTAGTACACCCGTTTGAAACCGCAACCTGGTGCTTAACAAGCGGGTTCTGTTACCTCCGGAGCACCACGACATCACGACAGTGTATGTAGTAACTTAATCATTGGACAAACTAAAAAAAACTTCCCTTCTTCCAACAATTTTCTTATGTTATTTTCTTTACTTTTAAACAAACTCAAGACAAAAAATGTCCAGTCATGACGTAGACAAGAAACAATTTTTCTACGGAACCGTCACAGTATAAACTCCGTCGTTATTTGCTGTGACGTTCATTTTAACTCCCTTTAAGGACGTTCCAGGGTACACGACACGACACGGAATAAAAAAATGGAAAACGACTTAAAAAAACTTAAAAGAGTAAAATAATTCCCATAATTATAATAAAATTAACAGTTTCAGAAGTCGGTGCTTATCAACGCTGAACCAAATTAAAGGTAAAGATTCCTGAAACTGTTAATTTTATAATGTGGTAATTATTTTATTATTTTCAGTATTTTTTTTTAAGTCGGTTTTTCTTTTTTTACCCGACTGCGCGACAGCATGGACAGGGTTATGTTTTTCACGTGTATCTTGTATCTATGTGTGTGGGATTCTTTATACCCTCGAAGCAGCCCAACGGCTGGATGGATTTTAATGAATGAGGTGTCTATCGATTTGTCTAAGCAGTACAATGGTTTTAGGCTAGGTTTTTTTTTTATAAAATCAAAATGGTGGCCGTGAAATACGAAAAGGGTCCCCCCTTTTCGTATTTCACGGCTACGTATGTTTTTTTGAATTACATAAGTCTTAGGTATTCTCCGGTTGTATGTGACGATTTGATAATATGATTTTTTGAAAACCTTCGTAAGTTTGACGTAATGTATGTATGTTATGATTAGAAGTACGTCTTGTTTACATTTTTTTAGTTCGCTTTTATGCAGGCGAGTTTTTTGATTTTTTAATTATTTTTTTTTTCATTTTAAGATATTTTATTTTTCTATTTTGAGTGGCCTAAACGATACATAAACCTGCGATTGTAGCAATCGCGAGTGATTTACTGTTATCCATTAAAAAGTTCCATAGTCTATCTCCAAAGGTCTTCATCAGATAGTCACCAAATGAATGGGACTACCGCTATACTCTATCAAACAACAAAAAAAACATTGAAATGGGTTCATAATCGGCGACGATATCGCTGAACAAACATACAAAAAAAAACACATCAAATTGAGACACTCTTCCCTTTTTTGGAAGCCTGTAAGGCGTTGGCACCAAGCGCTTATTTCTATGTTTTTTATATTTCTTCTCTTCAAAAAAGTTCGAAATCAACTTGTATTCCTTTCAAAGTGACGCTAGTCCACGGTTTATAACAACACGAAATTACTAGTGTCGTTGTAAACAGTTCATTGAATTTTAAGGCGCTCGGTGTCGTCACTACATTTTGTCGTGTCGTGTCGTATGCCGTGGAAAACCGGCGTGAAATGGATGGACGCGCACAACTTAGTCTTTTGTTTTTTTTTTGTTCATCGTTCCAAACAGATATTTTCAATTTCTTGGACAAGTATCGCTTTGAAAAGAATACAAGTTGATTTCGAAATTAACTTTTTTGAACAGAAGTTTTTGGTTTTTTGTTTTCATCTTTGTTGGGTGGTTTGGCTGATAATAAAACCTGTTCCCTCCCTTGAGGGGGATGTTTGAGCGAATTAATAGTTTCTATGAGGTGGGTGGCAGCATATTTCTGCTGTTTAATGTTTCAGTCGGTGGATGGATGACCGTTCGCTGCACATCGAGACCCGTGCCTCGGAGAGCACGTTAAAGGTCATTGCACATTATACCAGCACCGCAACTGCACAGCTGCAGCACAGCGTCGCCACGAATTTAGGCTACGACTAGCCGCCAGCGCGCTAACTACGCGTCGTCCGCGAGGTGTAAGCTCGCAGTCCGCGCGCCGGTCGCGAAGTGCAAGCTTGATGTCACCGCGAACACAGTAGTTATATGGCATTTGTGGATTATAGGACTTGCACGTTTTTATAATGTCTCGGTTTACATTGCGCGAACTAGTAATAACCGCTATTGCTCTGGACGAAGAACAGGAAAATGAAAAAACCGCGGGCGACGGCGTAACGACGTTGTTTCGCTGGCGACTCGGAGTCGGTGCGCAGTAAGCACGCGATCTAGTCGCTTGCAGAACGCGGACTGCGAGTCGAGTTGTATACTAGCGGCAAGCGCGCTGACTGCCCGCCGTTAGCTTTTTCATATTGACATTATGAAATATATTATACGATACACGATTTTTTGTTCTAATTTGAATGGCAAGTTAATTGCTGGTTTGGAGCGGTGCCGTTGCGGTGCCGGTATAGTGTGCCATGACCTTTAGCCGTCGGTGCCGGATGTCATACGAATACATATGACACGGGTTACGAGTAGTCAAAAGCCTGAAAATCTGACAACCGGTCTAACTTAGGATATCGGTATTACCCAGTAACTAGGTTGCGGTCTGATGGCAGCCGCTGCGTGTGAAATACTGGTATTCAGCCTCATCTGGTTAGACTGGAAATTATCCCAATATAGTTGGAAAAATGGATTACGTTTATTTCATCAAAAAAAAATTTACAATTTATCACTTCCCAAATAATTTTCCGCATAATTTCATTTGCCAAATTATTACTTAGCAAATAAACTCGTCACAAATAATTGTAACGCAATCATAATGTTTGGCAAGTGAACGTTTAAACAATAACTTGCTTACCAACTAGTACTTTTACCAATTTGAATGTAGTCAAATATTTCAGTTGATATAACATATTTTACGCAAAATAAAATATGTTTCTGGCACTCGCCGGTCGCTGCCGCGGTACGCTCGCTTTACTCGCTCGGCTCGTGCGTTGTGTGGTCACAGTTCTAACCTAACCTAGCTGTTTCGATTTAAAAAATCATTTGACTAAATGTTTAGTGTCTAAAGATTTTTTGCTGTAATAAATCATTTGATTAAGAGGGCTATCGCATTTTCTCACCTCTCTCGCTCGCACAGGACCATATTTTTTAAGAATGTTAAATCAAAAGATGCATTTTTTAATAATGTATTCAATGGGCTCCCTTTAAAATAATATTAATTTAATAGGTATAATTATTAAAAACATTTTTATTGTGACATTTATTAAACTTATCTCAAAAACGGATCATAATAATTATTGAGCTGAGTTTATTAGGGAACACGATAGTAATGTGTTTTTAATAATTACCTATCAAATTAATATTATTTTAAAGGGAGCCCATTGAATACATTATTAAAAAATGCATCTTTTAATTTAACATTCTTAAAAATATGGTCCTGTGCGAGCGAGGCAGAAGACAAAATGCGATAGCCCTCTTAAAGACTTGGGAATATTCTGCCGAGTAAAACTTTTACCAAATTAAAATGTGCGTACTAAAATCATTCCAAATATTGCATTGGTATAAAAAAGATTGCTAAAAGTTTGGACAATGAAATTTTGTCACAATAATTTTGGCAAAACGGCAGGATCCCTGGAAAAAGGCTAGGCAGAATAAGTGCAGAAGTAGTATAATAATTAATAGCCTAGCATCGCTTGTATTCCATGCAGAAGAGTTTGAGTACAATCCCGACCTCATACTTTTTGAATTCATGTGCGGAGAATTTGATCACTTGCGTTAACGGCGAAGGAAAATATCGTGAAGAAACCTGCGTACTCGTAAATGAGCGGGCTTCAAAAAGTTTTTGATGGATGTAGTTCGCCAACTCACACCAGGCCACCGTGGTGGACTGAGACCTATACCCTTCCCATTTTAAGAAGAGGCCCCTGCCTAACTGTGACATTTGTAATTTTATGTGTTCTTGTTCTAAATTCATTTGCTCTAAACGCACCTTCATATGGCATGTCTACACCAGTGCGCTTTCACGTTCATCTTTCGCTTTCAACTTTCAATTCCTCTTGCGTCAAGCGCATGCAATATTGATTGCCATAGACGGATTAGCGTGCGCTCGGGGCATGCGCTTTTGTCGAACTAGAATTAAGGCATGCGCTATTGCACGCGCTATGGCGCTTCAGGCATGCGTCAGAGGAAAACGCAAGTTGAACATGAAAGCGCACTGGTGTGGACATCTATAAGTTTTCTTGGAAAAAGTTGCCTTCTTTGCAGAAAGAACTAGTGTTGTGCTCATTAGCAAGGAGGTACTGGACTAGTTTGTACGTCCATGAAATGCAAGTTTGTGTTTTAACGTTAACCTTTGAGACGTTTAGTTTCAACGTAGGGGTTCTAGCGTTGGGGGCTGTCTTTTGCAACATTGACGTTCAAAAATAACTAAGTAATTTTAGTATATTTTGGAGTATTAGGAGTAAGATAAGTAGATAGAGTGTATCTTAAGTTCTGTCTAGCCTTTTCCCAACCACGTTGAGGTCAGCTTCGAGTCTAAACCATCATCATCATCATCGTCATTCAGCCGAAAGACGTTGTAGTATCACCTTCTTCATATAATTTCACCTACTGGCCATTTATACATATATTCTACTTTTTGTGTTGAAGAACCTGCATTCCCATGGTAACAAAGTGAGACGCATTCTGGTGCCCGATGGTAACCCCTTCTTCCTTCTTTTATACTTCGTCTCCTGCTACACTTACTAGATCGGCGATCTGACTGGCTAATCTCTACCGGCATGACTAAATGTGCTACAGCCGGTCTGTTTGCTGCCACCGGTTTCTATCAAATGGCTGTGTGGGCCATCGATGAACGCCGTAACTACAAGAAGGAACTCGCTGACTACCCCAAGGGACGTGAAACTATCTTGCCTCTTACTTTATAAGCACTTTATTATTGTTATGTATATGTATTAGGTATTGAATGCTCTACACATTCTTTACAACTGGTGTAGCAGACGTGCTCAGGAGATCCTGGGGTCGTCTGTTCCATTACAACGTCCACTGCTGGACATAGGCCTCCCCCAAAAGGGGGGTTTGCCGTAATCACCACGTTTGGCAGGCGGGTTGGCGATCACAGTATAGTTCTTAAAGTACTCCGAGAACGCTGCTGCCCATCCTCTAGCTAGAGAATCCCTTAGCCGTCTTTTACGACACCCACGGGAAGAGATGGGGTAGTGCTATTCTTTAAGTCAAACACTACACGAGACAGTCTAACCAGATGCGGCCGAATACCAGTATTATACACAGAGCAACTGCTGATCCTTTAACTAAAGGAGAGGCCAGCTATGCAATGGCTAGCATTTATGTCGACGGCCCATCTGATGGTAAGTGGTTACCACCTTCAATAAACCAAAACAATCCCAAAAGGATTGCTGATGCATTGTCAACCCTTTTTTTTGTTTTTTTTTTTTATCCTGGGAAAATCCTCTTGGATACCCTTCGCCTGGGGAAGGCGAAGGGTTATGCCGGACTCTTACCGGCTAAAAACCCACGGTGTTCCTTCTCCTGACCCTTGGCCGGGGTTGCAGGATTCGCAGCTGCATGCACCGCAACCCCGGCAAGCCTCGGTCCGCCAGCCCCTGGCGGACCTCTCCTTCTGTGGAGCCTTGCCCCGCGTCCTCCTGAGAGGCGCGCACGGAACACATGCGCGCCGCCTTCTCGGGCTTGTTATTGGTCGGGCGACGGGTATGCATTGTCAACCCTAAAAACTAAAGTTGAAAAGTCTCACGTGCCTGGAATTTCACCGGCACCTTCAAATCGGAACACAGTAAAGCCTCGTCCCCACTAGGAACATTTGTCGAGCGACATGTGTCCCCGGTGACATCGGGCGATGTCGGGCGACGTCGGACGACATCGCCGCTACATTGTTGAAACTGTTCCTTGTCGCACAGTCGATTAAGAGTAGTGATAGAAGCCTCGTCCCCACTAGGAATATTTGTCGAGCGACATGTGTCCCCGGTGCCATCGGGCGACGTGGGGCGATGTAGGGCGACATCGCCCGATGTCTCCGGGGACACATGTCGCTCGACAAATGTTCCTAGTGGGGACGAGGCTTAATGCTGCTTGGCAGCAAAAATAGCTATGGTGGTAGTACTTCCCCGGACAAGCTCTTTCACAAGGAGCTTTCTAAATGAGTTCGTCCAATGAAACCACGACGCAGACAGAGTCGCCAACGCAAGCAAGTGAAGGTATAAAATTAAAAGTGTTCGTTCAGAGTGGCACGTCTCATTACCTTGTTCAGAGGAGAATTAAACCGTTCCTGAGTTAATGAATCGTTCCTCGACGGTTACTTATAATTTGGATGCGGTACTTTAATGGATGAAGTTCATTGTTTCATTTTCCATAGCATGTCATTGATGCCATGGAAGATGATATTTTAAAACGTTTAAAAGAGTATTCATGGAGTTTCTTGCCGACTCTTCTCCATAGGACCTACTTTTTGGAACCGTGCAACTAAATAGGGTATCTGACTGAAAAAATCAAATTAGTTCGTCAGTTAGATTATCAAAAAATGTTTGACCCGATTTTTTTCTTTTGTTACGTAAACCAAAATTGACGAAGATCCGACACTTTTAAAATTGGCAAAACGTCACAAGCAAGTACAAATTTTACTTGCTTCTGACGTCACAAGCCCTCACTCTCGAGTTTTGATGCGTTTTATCCTTCCAAATATTCATAGATTTAACAAAGATAAAGTAGGTACGTGTCCATTATTTTTCAAAACTAACTGGCGGACTAATTAGATTTGTAATTTATTGATGCTGTCAACATGCCTATTGTCGAGACATTTCCTAAGTGCATGTACTGTGCCTATTCGAAATAAAAAACTTTGAATTTGAATTTCATGGGTAAGCCTCTGGTATGGAATGCAAAGTTTGTCGATACCTTTGCGTCATCCCATCTTCCTGACTCGGCAGGTTGTGCTGGCGCTGCTTCTGCAGCTGCGGAGGCCCTAAGCGGCGAAAATATAATAACTTTATTAGTAATAATATTTTCTAACCGTTTAGGGTCGAAACACTCGGGTCGTGGGGTCCGAGTGCCCAACTTCTACAGGGTGAAATTGTAAACACTCGACTAACCGAAGTGGGAGATTGTATTCATCACTATGAACAACTTTTACTATGGGACCAAACCGGAAATCGCGAAAAAAAAACAGATGTTCTCTACATTTATGTTCGCGTAACTCGTGAAAATGTAGGGAACAGCTGATTCCATGATGTTGATAGTTTGTATCCATCTTTCTGATCCATTTTCTTCGATTAGAGCTGAGCCAGTATTTTTACAATGTATACAAATCGCGAAAGTTTAAAAACAAGAATTCATGGTAGAACACACGCGTTTCCTACAAATAAAATATAACTTCAGATCTAAAAACTTTGTCTACATGAACATCTGCTGATCCTGTAAGTGATAAAAAGTATCATTTTATGACGTCATAGAGCAAACTGTAACCGTGTGCCTAATTATAAACCATATCGATTTCATGGTTGTAGGCCATAAAACAAAAATTATTGGGTTTGAGTATGAATAACACAAGCTTACATAATCAGCCTATTGTTGTCCCACTGCTGCACGTATCTCTTTTTATAATGAGAAGTGTTAATGCCTTAGGCCGTTCATTTATTACGATACTCGCAAGAGATGATACTTCAGTCGCATGCGTATAGAATTCATGTTCGCTACTCGAGTTCATACATTGTGCTAAAGAACATTTCATCATTTGCATTTGCATTACACACCGCTAGGACGTTTTTTTAAATAATTATCTCGAGTGATTCCAATGACGAAGAAGCACTTGCAGTGTATCTTTTATTACAGAAATAGAAGACGAAATAGAAACAACAAAAAATACTGCGTTCATCCTTACATTACCCGAAACATAAATTCAGGCAATTTAAAGTTGTACAGACATGGATATTTTTCTATTTCTTGAATAAATTTAATATTGAACTGCTGTTCCGCCGCCATTTTGCCGAGATGCGTAGGAGACGCGACGCAGGCGACCGACACGGTGGGTATCGCGAGACTAGTAGCAGACACGTAGGATACCGGTAGCGAAGTGTGAGAATCACCATACAAATGTACGTGAGATACTCCTCGACAACTCATCTTTTGAGACTCGCGTAGGATACTATTCGTCTGTAAGTATCGTAATGTAAGAAGGGGCCTTAGTCCACCTTGCTGGACTGGTGCAAGTGGGCGGACTCTACATACCGTCTAGAACATTATGGAGCTGATTTACACAAAAGTTTAGTAAATACAAATAATTTTCGGTTTACAGACGTGACTCAAGAGTATTTTTGACAAACTTGAAACCAACTACTAGGCTGGGTAAAAAATTGTGTATCAAACGAAACAGGGCGATAGTTGGGGTTATTTGCAGCATTTTATGGTAGTACATTTTTTTTTACCGTAAGTTTTATTTACAAATATTTTTTCGTGAGACTTAAAAGATATTGAAAAAAAGTGTCAATACTCATAAATCATAAATGATGGAATCAGGCGTTACTTTGCGGAAATCCATGACATACGCGAAGACGCGAATCTCGAATAGTATTCGCGTCCTAGCGGTCGAGGAGTCAACATATCCTGAGGATGCCCCGTGCAGGGGCGAAACACGTGTTGTGTATTGGTTTGGTTGCATGTTGCATTATTTTTTCACTCTTTCTGCATGTGCATAAACTTGTGGGCGGGAGGGTGGTGCTGCATACTGCATCCAAACTAGCGATCTTGTTCAGCGGAATTAAAGCTAGATATTGTATTTGCATTTCTGTATCTCATAAATCATGGTACTCAAAAGCACTTTCAAGCAACTAAACACCATTTATTGTTTTAAAATAGGTACTCATTTTACTCTAATTGCCTATTTTTTATAAATTCTTGCCACAGTCGCCGTACCCTCGTGCATTATTAGCCAACTACCATCTCCGGCCTGGGAGGACTTCTGCCGAATTCTGCAGGGAAATCCCTTTCACTGCAGGTGTGACAACAGACGGCCGTAAACCCACGACCTTACAAATGTACCTATGTGCCTCCGCATAGTCGCTTATTTTATTTCTACCTAATAAACGTAATTATTGAACACACTCGTTTTTATTATTCAGACACCGTCCTAATAGGTGACTATAAAACGGGTGGAGGTTACAAGCGTGCCCTTATGTTTTCGTGACGGGTGATGCACGTTATGAGATAATAGCATGGAGCTTACACACCCAAACACGCGCGTTTGACCAAACGCCCGTCAAGCGTGCGCCTCAAAGCGCTTAATGCGTACTAGCTGTGAAAGCCAAGCGTTCAACCGCAATGTTATCACACAAATGGCTAAAGACAAGCTTACCGCTTCATTGCAATTTGGTCTATTGGTTGCAAGGAGGGCGGCCGAGCGTGAGAATCTGAGAGCGATTTGTTAGTGAAGTGGTATTGGATTTTATGATCTGAACTCCTCAGTTTATCTGGAATTTGGTATTATTCCCGGTAAATACCAACAGGTTGTCAATTACACCAATTTTCGCATAATAGTGTGGTAAACTCAAAACCTCTCGAATTAACATAAAAAAGACATGTCAACGACTTCGTTATGACAGTAGATATGAATAGCTAACACAGTTCATATTTTTTGACATTCATTCATTCATTTCTAGCTTGCGTCATCTCACTGCTGGGCAAAGGCCTTTCCCCATGACTTCCAATTTCTTCGATCCAGAGCCAAAGTGGACCACTGGTCATTGGTTTTGTCTAGCTCGTCCCGCCATCTTCTTGGAGGTCTGCCATTTTTTAACAACTATCTTTTTAATTTACCATTTTTTCCGAGTTTATTCATTAACTAAGATCATTTTTTACGACATAAATAAAGAGAACAGTCGGCATGTAAATAAAAAAATAAGCCTTTAGTATAATACTTCTAGATACAAAGATGTTACATTACATTTTTAATAAACACCAACATTACGGGGCAGGTCGAATCAAAATGGCTGCCGTTCGGTTGGTGTCACAAAATGGCGTATTTTTGTCGATAAATTGAAATGTTTGACACGCTCTAAAATTTTCGGAAGTGTAACAACAACTACAAAGTATACCTAATAATTTCATCAGTTACACAGAAACGATTTTATCAAGCGCAATCTGCGCCACCGTCACATTTTTTAATAGGGTATTTCACTGTTAAAATCGAATTAGTCCGTCAGTTAGATTATAAAAAAATATTTGACCCGTATTTTTTCTTTTGTTACGTAAACCAAAATTGACGAAGATACGACACTTTAAAAATTGGTAAAACGATACAAGCAAGTACAATTTTTACTTGCTTCTGACGTCACAAGCCCCTCGAGTTTTGATGCCAAATATTCATAGATTTAACAAAAGAAAAAATACGTGTCCACTATTTTTCAAAACTCTAACTGGCGGACTAATTAGATTTGCAATTTATTGATGCTGTCAACATGCCTATTCACACTTGGGTGCGCTATATAACTTATATTCATACTCCAAGCTATAAAATAAAGGTCGTAGAGTTTTTATGAAGAGTTCCTCGATAAACGTGGATTGACTTCAGTGTTTCGATTGGAAAACATAAAATTGGAATGATGAAGGGTTTTGTGTTATGTCGTATGTATGTTGTGGGGTGAGCAGAGATGTTAGACTTTTGTTTTTGTTATCTTTTTGTTTGTAGAGGATGAACTGTGGTAGGATCTATACGATCCGCCTGGCTACACATAACACAGTCACAGTCGTGTGTATTTAAGAGCTAAAAGGATGTAGGGGAATCCCTCTATGTCTATGTTCCTGTGCCCAGACTCTGTAGGCAATATCAAAGCCATTGTCAAAAACGCATGTAAATGAAATAGATATTTTTAATTGTTCAATAACGAATTATAAAAAAAAATATAAATAAATTTGGATAACGACTCTTTTTAATCATTTAATAATGTATTAATAATTCAATAAATTAAAATAGCGAATAAGTAAATTTCAATTTTATATAAGTAATTTTAGTTTAAATTTAGATAATATTTTTGTACTGTTGTTTTGCATGCGTATAATATTTTCTTTATAATAGCAATTAATTTGTGCATGATGTGGCCTCCTATAATTGAAGGAGTACACTTACTAAATAATTATGTATTCTAGTTATAAGATTGAGCTGTGTATATTCTTTGTTGGAGGTCCAAAATAAATAAATACTTTTGTGTACTCCATCTTAGACCATGTCTGAGTTTACCATCAGGTACGACTAGTGTCAAATGCGACCAGTTACGCGCAGTTCAGACCATGCTATACTATTTTGCTATAATTATAGTATAGCTTAGTGCGTCATAAGCTCTAACTATACACCGTGCGCCCGAGGTACCTGAAAGATTTTAACCTTCGATTCCGATGCATAATTGAAAAAGAAAAGCTAGGATATAGTTTGTTGAATACAGCTTAATTTTCGAAATATGCATTATTTATGAAAAACAACTCGAAAAAATTATATTATTATGGTAACAAGTCCTATGAACGCGGCGTTGCGACTTTTATCATACCATACTCCACTCGCCATAATGTCTTATTTATCGGGGAGGGTTGTGAACTGAGAAATTTTTTTATCCACTCACACGATAATTTATAAATGTTACTATTTCAACCTGAAGTATTGTTTACAAGGAAGTACTAAAGTTAATAGACTTAAATATCGGGTGTAAAAAGACCCTTAACGATAACGAAAACCACATATTCTACCCATCATTGGGATCATTTTTTTCGAAGAAACCATACCTGGGAATTCATTGGTTTTGGAGATATTGAAGGTCAAAGTGCACATTTTTTTTTTAGTTTTTTCCAAAAACGATTTCCATGTCATGATACTAAACTTTCTTCCATACAAACATTATCAAAAATTTCAATTTTTCCTAACAAATTCGCATTTGAAGTTACAAAAACGCAATGAATATCAAACGCACACGACCTCCTTGGCTCAGCTATGTGGCCGCTGTACGCATGCAAACGCGCGGCATCACCACAACCATAATTTGCGCGCTACAAAAAAAAGCGTTTTTTTTTCATGCCAAAAAATAAAAGTCGTTTCCCAGCAATTATTTTTGGTCAATGTAATTTAGTTTGATGTACAGAGTACGTAGATTTCGGCTATGTGATGGGTCTTTTTACACCCTGTATAAAAAAAACAAAAAAAAATACCTACTGAATTGGGCTTTCGTTGATATAACATTTGACTCATAATACCATCAGAAAGGCGTGGTTAAAATGTTTCGCGAACCTCAGGCCCACGGTGTATAACATGTCATTCACACTATACGCTATATTGCTATGTGTAACAAGTTATTTGACGGCGATCCGTCGGGCGACGGAAGGAGTAGAAGTGAGGCGGGGCGAGGACCGGAGAATCGTACGATATAGCTCTGAATATCGCTCAAATTTATCGCGTACACAAAGCAAATACTTTATAGCATAGCATTGTGTGAACGTGTCTATATAAAATGTATATGAGCGATATCGTTGAGCTATACTATATTTGCTATATGCTATGTAAGCGTATTCCGAGCTGCCCTTTAACCCTTTATAAGGCAGTGGCAATATTTAAGCCACCAACTTTTTTGGGCACTGTCCCGAATACCTACATGCTATATTTTTATTTTTAAACCTGGTAATGTTACAATTTTTAGCTACTTTCTATAAGAACAAAAAAAAAAATAGCAAAAAAAATTGTTTTTTTCTTTTTTTATTGTTTATAAAAAATTGCCAAATTATTTGTTATTTATTTTTCCTAAAACCTTTTGCCTTATAGGGTTAAAGAAAAAATATATTAAAATGTCCAAAACATTGACTTACCAAAAAACATTTGTTTCTAACATTTTGCCACATCCATTCTTACACCCATTCTTCCTCCAGGACCCCTCATCAAGGGAATTCCATTGTATCAGTTGTAATGGCCGCCTGGAAAGAAAAAATAGACATAATCAACGTCAGAATATACGAAGCTGACTTAATTATTGGATAAAATTATAAGATTTTTAATTCTAACGGCCGGTACTTTCGTGTTTTTGGGCGGTAGACGGATAATTGGTTTTGTCTTTAAACTTTTAAGGCAAAGAGGATAAGGAACTCTTCGTTCTTTTGTTATGTAATAGTTTGGAGAACAAGCCGACGCCGACGGCTTACCTCCAGTTTCTGAATTGAGAAGTCAAGTCAAGTCATTTTTTTTTATTTCAAATAGACCAGATTACAGGCACTTTTAAAACATCAAAACTAGGTGCACGGTTCCAAAAAAGTTGGTTCAATGGAGAAGAGCCGGCAAGAAACTCCATGAATACTCTTTTTAAAACAGTAGATCATGACTATTCATGACAATTCCATTACAGTAGCGTGCAACATAGAATGAGAATAAATCAGGTTAATGTAAAAAATAAATTCACATAAGGGTAGAAAATAGAAAAAGAAAATATGCCTTCTAGAATTGCCATTGCAGTTATGGGCTGACCAGTCCCGACAAATAGCACCCGTTCACGAGCATGACGTGCACATCCGCATCGCTTAGCTCAACCATATTGTATTGTAGGGAACCCAACGACCGGATATACAACGCCACCATCAGCAGGACATTTAAGTGAGCATGATAGAATTCGGGATAAGTACCGAAAGTAGCGCCACTTCAGAAAAAAAGCATTATTTCTGTCAGCACACAACATAATGAAATTTCGTACGTACATTTTAGTCAAGTTTTGTAGAAATTTTCAAACACTTAACATCCTAGGTTAGAAGTTTTAGTAATTAATACTAAAAACGCCCGTTTTTGGTACTTATCGCTAAAACTTCAAATCCAGAAGCTCTAGTGTTGATATTTGGTGTTCGAAAATTTCTACAACACTTGACTAAAATGTTGTACCTACGTACGAAATTTCAATATGTTGCGTGTTGACAGAAATAATGCAGAATAAAATAAATATTTAAAGGGGCTCCTATACAACAAACGTGTTTTTTGCTCGTTTTTGCTCGATATTGATAACGGCAACAGGTAACCGCTTGAAATATTCACAGAATATTTAGTTATATGTATATTCACTTTAAAAATAAATAATTAAATTAAAATTAAACAAATATTTAAGGAGGCTCCTATACAAAGGTACGGAACCCTTGGTGCGCGACTCCGACACATTTTTTTTTAATTAGTTTGAACCACGTACAATGGTCCACTTAAAGGACTAAGTGCGGAAACCACATCTCCTAACATAGATAATTAGTTTGAAATCGTTAAAATATCGCACATTATTCTTCAAACTGCTCTCCTGTAAAATAACTTAACTATCACTTCACTTATTATACTCGTACGTAGAAACAATCCTGACTAATATTATAAATGCGAAAGTAAGTTTGTTTGTTACCTTTTCACGTCTAACCCACAGAACCGATCATCCTGAAATTTTGCATATACATTGTTAAGTGTACAAAAACTGACATAGGATACCTTTCATCCCGAAAAAAAGTACAGTTCCCAAGGAAAAAAACAATAACGTTCATAGATGGCGCCACGTGTCTTTCGAATCACGATTGAATTATTAATTATTTCCTTTATTAATTTTATAACATATTTGATACATTTTTAAATATTAAAATACAAATAAAAACATTTAAAAATATATAAAATAGTAGCCCACCGGCATCGGGAACAAGGTCCAAGCTACCGGTGGTTAGGGCCTCAGAGAGAGGAACTTCCTAACAATACGCGCCGTGTTGAGAAGTACCGCTTTCTGTATCAGGCCCTTGATCCAACCGCCCAACGAGAGCCTCTTAAGGTGTTGGTCGAGGCTCTTGGCTATTAAGCCATTCGCCGTAACTACTATCGGCACAATTACTGCTGAATTAACATCCCACATGGCGACAACCTCGTGTGTCAAGTCTTGATATTATTTTTATTATATTATTATAGAAACTTTAGTAGTGAGTTAAGAGTTTTTTTGTGCTTACCTAATTAACGCGAGTGAAGCCTCAGGCAAAAGCTAGTCGAGATTAAAAACTTTATCTATTCCAAGAGAATTTATAAGTACCTACCGAAAGGATTTTTATAAGCAGTAAAGAGATCTCAGTGTTCATTTGATTTTTCTTCGCTCAGGTAATTTCATTCGCTGTTATATATTTACGAAATATTAGGATACACACATCGTATTAGAGGTTGGGCTTTTAAATAAGCGTTTAGTTATCCAAGTTTATTTTTACTACACATAAAAGGTGATTTGTGGAGCGAAGAAGCTAGAATGAATAAAATTGGAAATGAGTATATTTAGAGGAAGTTTGAAAGTGGCGCCTATGACAGAAAAGTATCTTGGTATGGGCATGTGATGAGGAGGGACGAAAAGCATGTGACTAAGAGAGTGATAAATATAAATATTGATAGATGGAGGGGAAGAGGGAGACCAAAGAAAAGATGGATGGATTGTGTGAGAGATGATATGAATGAAAAGGGAGTAAATAATAACGGGACGGATAATAGGGAAGAAGCGAAGAAGAAAACATTTTGCACCGACGCCAAGTAACATGGGACATGGGCAGGTAGAAGAAGAAGATATAATGAAACTCTATCAATAAAGATTTATCCCGACGTTTCGGCCCAATTACACCGGCCGTGGTCACGAGTACCTACACCAGAGGGAGAAGACGATAAAAAAAAAACTTAAAAAAAGTAAAAACCGACTTCAAAGAAATACTAAAAGGAGTAAAATAATTACCATAATATAAAATTAACAGTTTCAGAAGTCGGTGGCTTCTATTTGCTTCAGTGTAGAGTTGCACCGACTTCTGAAACTGTTAATTTTATATTATGGTAATTGTTTTACTCCTTTTAGTATTTCTTTGAAGTCGGTTTTTACTTTTTTTTAAAGTTTTTTTTTTATTAAAAACGTTTTTTTTTTATTAAAAACGTTTTTTTTTATTAAAAACGTTTTAGGCTTCTTTTTGGCTTTGACGTAGTCGGGCATAAAAAGTCCTTTCAAATGATACCTTACACGATATAATGAAAACATTCCAAAGGGGGGGAGGGGGGGACACGCACCCCCTCCTCTTTTCAAGTAGTCAGTTCCCAACAACAAATATAAACAAAGCAATATTAGTGATTTGAGAATTTTGCTTTGATCCGACGAGAAGTTCCGTTCCATATCTCTGAAGTTCATGGTCTGATCATAACAAAATTTAAATGGGACCAATCGAAAAGTATACCCTTCCGAACAAAAAAAGAATTTTTCAAATCGGTTCATAAATGACGGAGATATGAGGTAACAAACGCAAAAAATAAAAAAAAAAATACAACCGAATTGAGAACCTCCTCCTTTTTGAAGTCGGTTAAAAACGTATTTTGTGCCTTTTAAAGTTTCTACGCGTTTAGACCCGAATCTTTATTTTTATAATGTGTACAAATCTCGAAAGTTTAAAAACATATAATGAAACAAGTTTATTCAGAATCACTAAGAGAATCGATTTAAGTATTTCTAGTACCACGTAATACTTAGTTCTAAAAATAAATTCGAATTGGAATCGATAGGTATCTACGCATACCAGTGGACCAAGAATAGATATTTTAGGGCCTGCCCCTTGATTCAGAACAATTATATTAGTCAGTTATCAAACGACTCAGTAAGCCATCTCTTTTTATCTCGTTACGAGAAACGTAGCCGAAACGAGCTAAAAAACCGACAACTGCATAAACAACGGGTTCAGAATCGGGGGGCTGAGTCGGTCGGCTCGGTACCTAGGTTTCCCTGTTTAAACAACTCCTGCTTAGCAATCCTCACGCACTCCGCAGCCTACCTTACCTCAGATTGCTCAGTAACCCAGTAACTGGGCAATACCGATATCCTAAGGTTAGAACAGTTGTAAGACTTTCGGGCTTCTGACTACGAGTATAACGACTATGATAGGTATTCGTATTCCACCCGAGACCGACGGTTTAACGTATTAATTACGTTTAACTTATGTTGAAAAAAGTACAAAAAGCATTTTTAAGATACTTCTACAAACGTAAGTTGGGTATTATCCGTATCTATATCCGACTAGATTTTTGCTGGGTTGTTTGGGCTTTAATTCACTCCAAGTCAGGCAAGCCTTCGACCAACTTGTAACTGCTTGAAAAATTATACACGGAGCCATTGACGCACCTAGTTTGCATGGTGAGCTGTGTGTCTTTTTTGTACCCGACAACTATTGCCGGGTGAGACGGCATAATTTGTTTGCGCAGCCGCGTTGTCGCACGATTGCGCGATGTATGTCACCCATTCCAAGGATGCTGAATGCACTCAACTCTCTTCTGGAATCTAATCCTTCACTGGATCTATTTGCTGATGAATGGAAGGTGATATTGTTGGAATGCTTGGTGTATTGCGAGAAGACTGAGTGAAAGGGTTAATATTTTAGATTCTGTTATCTATTGTATTAATTAATTTCAGTACTTATGTTATGTGTAACTATCAGTGTAATTGGCTTTATGTCGTTCTGATGTTTAAATAAATAAAATAAATAAACGTACTCTCTGTATCACGGAGGGGTCTCGATGTGTAGCGAATGGTCATCCATCCATAGACTGACCGCGGCAACCAGAGTTGCAGATCGTACGATACGCGCGATTATACAAGATTAGTTGGAAAGGAACTACTAATCCGTGGGCCACTTGAAGTATCATTGATGACTTTTACAAAGCAAGCAACAAAATTCGATCATTTATTTATTTTAGTTTTTTCTTCATTTCTACTTTAGTTTCGAATTCATAAAATAGAACTTCTAATTCGTGACCCGACCGCGATAGCTGAGATCTTTGAACGCATATTTCTATTAAACAATTGACTTTTGTGCAAAGTTGTAGAACAGAAAGTTATTCATTAATATGGGCTCTATAACACCCTTTCGGGTTAAAACCCCTTTCTGATTAACCTAGTATAGTCACGAGCTCATCTAAAAACTCTCCAAATGCTGCTATAACAAAAAAAAACATATTTTTAACCGACTTCAAAAAGGAGGAGGTTCTCAATTCGGTTGTATTTTTTTTTTTTTTTTTTTTTTTTTATTTTTTATGTGTGTTACCTCATATCTCCGTCATTTATGAACCGATTTGAAAAAATCTTTTTTTGTTCGAAAGGGTATACTTCCCGATTGGTCCCATTTAAATTTTGTTATGATCAGACCATGAACTTCAGAGATATGGAACGGAACTCCTCATCGGATCAAAGCAAAATTCTCAAATTACTAATATTGCTTTGTTTATATTTGCTGTTGGGAACTGACTACTTGAAAAGAGGAGGGGGTGCGTGTCCTCCCCTTTGGAATGTTCTCATTATATCGTGTAAGGTATCATTGGAAAGGACTTTTTATGCCCGACTACGTCAAAGCCAAAAAGAAGGGTTATGAAGGAGGGGGTTAAAATTATGACACTAAAACGTATTTAATAAAAAATAAACTTAAAAAAAAAGTAAAAACCGACTTCAAAGAAATACTAAAAGGAGTAAAATAATTACCATAATATAAAATTAACAGTTTCAGAAGTCGGTGCAACTCTACACTGAAGCAAATAGAAGCCACCGACTTCTGAAACTGTTAATTTTATTGGGCTATTACTTGGGCTGTTCTCAAAGTTTTCCTTGGAAAACCGCGTCGTTATCCAACAGACGTACTATATAAAGAAGCAGGCGTTTTGCGTGTCCGACAGCTGTATATCTTGAAGTCCCTTCTCAACCTTATTGCTGCGTCAGGGAGACAATTCACATACATACAAAGAGGTAGGATAGGAGCTGATAGACTTCCAATCCCAAGAGTTAGAACTGTTTTTGCTACAAGGTTTTCACTCTTTCTCCCTATTCGAGTCTTTAACACAGTTAATAAATCCACACTAAAGATCCCTGCAAATATACTGGAAGCCAAGATTGCTATAAAGACATGGCTTCGGGACCTGACCTATGATGAAACAGAAGATCTCTTGTGCCCCTTGAAGTAACTAGCACTCAACCGTCACTCTCATAGTCGAGACGACACTCAAATAGCAATGACCTTTCCCGACCCCTGCCTTAAATTTTCTAACACACACACACACACACACACACACACACACACACACACACATTCACTACTCTTCCACCCTTCTAATTAATAATGCCAACATGTATACTCATGTCTTCATTAACGCATGCTGATCTTTTCTTTGAGTTTATTTTTTTTTTTTTTTTTTTACATTAATTTTTATTTTATTGGTTGTTATAATTATTTTATTATTGACTTTTGAATGATTTTAATTCCTATTTTCGTAATTAAATAATTAATTGTTATTTGTGTCTTGCTGTGCTGTGTCACGCTGAACAGTCAATCATTCAATCTGCCTTCTCTGTTTGTATTGGGCCGCCAAGATACAGGCTGTGCCTAGTTTGGGGCCCACGGCTACTTCCACTTAATCACGCTTTTATTTATTTATCATGATTCTGTTTGTAAGTTTCCTAACTTGTGTGTGTCAATAAATTGATTATTATTATATTATTATTTGTATCTCTCTTTAAATCACGACTCATCCTCCATGTGGAAGATGTCCGGTCCTTTGGAAGGCGTACACGGGGACACAGGTCCAACGCGCAGAGGCCCCTTTGAGAACTTTAATCTAAAATGGGGTGGGGCACCAACCGGGGACTATCCACGGCTGCACTATTGGAGTACAGTCATGGACCGTCCTAAGTGGATGCAAAACTATTGTAAAATATGCTAAAAAAATATCTGGTCTATGGAAAGGGGTGTTTTGTGGATCGGTTAACCTCTATTGCCGGAAGAAAACGGCGTCTGCCTTTCAAGTTTAAATTTGAAATTTGTTGGCAGACGGTGACTCGCCAGCCCACTAGCTGGGCCCCCTGAAAAGCCGCCAGTACATAGGCGAAGAGGGCAACAAACGTGTGGGCGGCTAAGGGTGTAGAGAGGTGTGGCCCCGGTTTCGCCGTCGCGGGTCTAAAAGACCCGGAGTGGGTTTCCCCGCTATTACGCCTTTAGACACTTCCACCCCCGAGCATATAGCTCTGGCGGCCCCCCTCTGGCCGGCCGATAAAGGCAAGCCAGAGTTGAGAGTCCTGCGGGCACTCTTGGGGTTCCACTCCAGCCAGCCAATAAAGGCAAACTGGAGACGAGGCCCTGACCGACTCTCTGAGGCAATAAGGTACGCAGTGTCGCCACTCACCAACAGCTCGCCACAAGCTGCCCTGCGGTTTGTAAGCTTTTCAGTAGACCTCATCTTACATTTTTTATTATACGATGGGGTTGTAGAAAGCTAATCTAATGTACCCTCCGGTTTTACGTTAATCTCATGCTGAGGTAACGCCTTTCCCAGAGGGGCTATATATTATTATTATTATTCCCTTTATTCATTAAAATACATATAAAATTACATTTTTAAATATTTCCATATAAAAAAAAACAAAAACATTTAAAAATATAAAAATATAGTAGCCCACCGGCATCGGGAACAGGGTCCAAGCTACCGGTGGTCAGGGCCTCAGAGAGAGGAACTTCCTAACAATACGCGCCGTGTCCAGAAGTACCGCTTTCTGTATCAGGCCCTTGATCCAGCTGCCCAACGAGAGAGTTATTATTATTATTATTATGGTAATTATTTTACTCCTTTTAGTATTTCTTTGAAGTCGGTTTTTACTTTTTTTTTAAGTTTATTTTTTATAAACTTTAATTATACGAACCAGTGTGGTAGAAGATTACCGGCTACCGCTTACGCGGCATCCTACGTGGTTCTACGCGAAAACAACAAACAGCCGATACCTATTGAAGTGGCCTACGTAACTAAACGCACGTGGAGTCGGTGCGGCGCGGCGCGAAGCGAAGCGGACGCGATCAATTGGCTTGATATTTTCGCGCGAACTGGATGCGGTGCCGTGCAGTACTACTGAATGAAGGCGGCGCGCGGCGGGCGGTTCGCGAGCTCGTAGGACAAAGCCACCGCTGCGCACCGCATCGCATTGAATTCGCAATCCACCGCATTGGATCGCTTCGCTATTCGCGTCGCTTTGAACATCCTACGTAAGACGCCGCGTTACTCTCCGCTAACCTCCCACTTAATGGCCACACTTTTATTATCGTTTAGCAAATGGTTATTGGCGTAAAAAGTACGTGTGAGAATAAAAAAAGGGTTGTTTAGTTGGAATTACCAGTGAGTGCGAACAACCATTTGCTTTCATGAATATCATTCTTTATCTGTTAACTTGTTTCATTGGATAAAGGTTCTTCTTTGAGAAGATTAGTTATAGATAATAGTAATAAAGATTTAACCTTTATACGGCAGTTTTACATTAAGGCACATATGGAACCACAATTACTTGGCGTCACTGACGGTCATGTTGGAGCTCGTGGCTAAATAATTACAGCCGCATAGACCGATCTTCCGGGTTAAGCCACGCTTGCCGAGGTTGGTCTGTGGATGGGTGACCATTTACCATAGCGAGTTTCCTCAGTGCCTCGGAAAGCACGTAAAGCCGTTGGTCCCGGCTGTCATTTGTAGATCTTTGACAGTCGTTACTGTTGGTCAGAAGCCAGAAAGTCTGACAACCAGTCTTACCAAGAGTATCGTATTACCCAGTTACTGGGTTGTGGAGGTCTGATAGGCAGTCGCTCCATGTAAAATACTGATATTGAGCTGCATCCGGTTCGACTGGAAGCCGACCCCAACATAGTTGGGAAAAGGCTAGGCAGATGATGATGGTCGCGTTTGTGCGCTGTGCCCGTTTAAAATCGATGCGTTTTTGGCCAAAGGTCGTTCATCGGCAATCAAACCGAACTTCGGTCGCGTATAATGTGTGCTCTATAGAATACGTTGCCGCCGAATTGTCGTTGAACTTACGCCCGACCGAAGTTCGGCTGTACGCTATAACGCAACGCAATTTCGGCATAATGTGTCGTCAGTAATTCAAATAGCATTGTAGGCGTAATAATGCCGAACTTCGGTCGCGTATCTTCAGCATAGTGTGTTTAGACACTTAGATCAATTCTAATCCTAAACAGATGGCCCATATCGCCCAATCCAAGACTAAAAAGTGTGCCTTTCTGCCTACAATTCAGCCTAGAAATAAACTAGGAAATAAAGCACACATTATAAACTATTATACATAGGTACATGATGGTAAAAGCCCCCGAAATCCTATTAAATGCGCGATGGCGCGGTCTACCATACTTGAGTGGGCGGGCGGCCCAAATTGCATCTAAGCTGTGCAACTATTTACGTGGTGGGAGGTAGGAGAGGTAGCGGGGTGGATGGTTTTAGGCATGTTTTATGAGTGTAAGGTTTTATTTGCGTATACGGGGTGTGTGGTAAATAGTGGTCCAACGTTAAGGGGTCGATAGGCGATATATTAAGCTATCACATACCACTATCTGTTTTTTTTTAACTTAGGTCTCAAAATTTTTTTTTTTTTCTAAAAATTTAACTACAAATTAAAAATTACTTGCATATGGTTGCATATGTATTCAGCAGTGATAAACAAAAAAACAAAATACGAAAATAATGTATTGGGTTGAAATTACAAGAGGAGTTAATTTAAAAAAAATTAATAATTCTGAGACCTACTGCAAAAAACTGTTCAAATTGTGGTATGTGATAGCTGAATACACGGTGTGTTGACCCCTTAACGTTGGACCATTATTTACGACATGCACTGTTTATTTGAGAAATGTTTGACTACTACTCTGATTACAATCGGAAGCGTTTTATTTGTGATTGTTCTGAGTATTCGTTTTTTAAGGTTCCGTACCCAAAGGGTAAAACGGGACCCTATTACTAAGACTCCGCTGTCCGTCCGTTTGTCTGTCACCAGGCTGTATCTCATGAACCGTGATACAGTTGAAATTTTCACAGATGATGTATTTCTGTTGCCGCTTTATCAACAAATACAAAAAACAGAATAAAATAAATATTTAAGGGGCTCCCATACAACAAACGTGTTTTTTTTGCCGTTTTTATAGATAATGGTACGGAACCCTCCGTGCGCAAGTCCGACTCGCACTTGGCCGGTTTTATTTTTATGTTACCTATACCTAGGTTTTACTCTTATTTTATTAAGGCCCGGCGCAGACGACGGACTTTTTGTGCGGCAGACTGCCGCGGACAGGAATTGACGTGGTTGGTAGTCTTTGCCGGTCGCGAAATTTAACACGGACTCGACGCACACGACGGTAATTTTGTCTATAGTTGTCGTTAGAACTTCAGTGTCTGCGATGGCAACATCTACCAACTACTTTTATTCTTGTCCGTGGTAGTCCGCCGGACAAAAAGTCCGTCGTCGGCGCCGGGCCTAAATATTACAATTTAGACTCACATGAGCCGCACTATCTGGCCCAATTTGAGAAGTGAATAAAAGCGATTATTGTCGCTCACATATAAAATACAGATAATTTTTTTAATAAAAAAGGATCAATGAAAGTTTTGAGTTGTTTTATACCTACACTATTTTATTTTTAGATCAGGGTGTATTATCTAACATTCAAACTTATTTTGACTGACTCAAATGTTACCCCAAGAATATTCCCAAACCAAAACGGCTACTGAGAACTTACAAAAACTCTAATTACAATTTAGCTGACCTGAGAATCGAACCCAGGAAAACTCGGGTGGCATCTACGATGGCGGCCCACAGACCAATGATCTCCTTCATTCCAGTAGGTAGCAAAATGCTACTCCAATATTTATAATGGCATTAAAAAGTTGTAATTTAAACCGCTTCTGCTTATAAATTGTACCACACCGTTGTGTAGGGCGAGTGGTGTAATTATCGGCCTCACTTCACAAATTGAATTAAAATCTTATTTAGTTTTTATGTATCGTGCACTTTTGCAAGGTGAAAATAAATACAGGGCGCGAAAATTTAGCTTAAAGAACGATATATGAAAATTGGAAAAGATGAGTAAGAAAAATGAGATTTAAAACACCCACCACCCACCTTATACGCACACGTACACACCTCTCACACACACACAGCACGATATAATAATTTAATTTAAGATAATAATAAATTATAATTTGGGAACCCTTCTGGGAAAGGCGTTACCTCATCATGAGATTAACGTAAAACCGGAGGGAACATTAGACTAGCTTTCTACAACCCCATCATATAATAAAAAATGTATCATGAGGTCTACTGAAAAGCTTACAAACCGCAGGGCAGCTTGTGGCGAGCTGTTGGTGAGTGGCGACACTGCGTACCTTATTGCCTCAGAGAGTCGGTCAGGGCCTCGTCTCCAGTTTGCCTTTAATGGCTGGCTGGAGTGGAACCCCAAGAGAGCCCGCAGGATTCTCAGCTCTGTCTTGCCTTTATCGGCCGGCCAGAGGGGGGCCGCCGGAGCTATATGCTCGGGGGTGGAAGTGTCTAAAGGCGTAATAGCGGGGAAACCCACTCCGGGTCTTTTAGACCCGCGACGGCGAAACCGGGGCCACACCTCTGTACACCCCTAGCCGCTCACACGTTTGTTGCCCCCTTCGCCTATGTACTGGCGGCTTTTCAGGGGGCCCAGCTAGTGAGCTGGCGAGTCACCGTCTGCCAACACTTTTCAATTTTAAATGTTGAAAGGCAGACGCCGTTTTCTTCCGGCAATAGAAGTTGTCTAGTCCACCTAACACCCCTTCCCATAGACCAGATATTTTCCACCATATTTTACAATAGTCTTGCACCCACTTGGGACGGTCCATGACTGTACTCCAATAGTGCAGCCGTGGATAGTCCCCGGTTGGTGCCCCACCCCATTTTAGATTAAAGTTCTCAAAGGGGCCTCTGCGCGTTGGACCTGTGTCCCCGTGTATGCCTTCCAAAGGACCGGACATTGAATTTAGACGGAATTATAATTTAATTTTTAATATTTTTTCACACTTATTTTCATTTCTGTTATTGTATTTTATTTTATTCTGTTTTAATTTCCTTGAAAATTGTATTTTGTAGCACACAGGTTTGTCTTTTCTTATGTTGAAATTACAATCAAAGCCAAACAAAATAGGAGAGGGCGCTGCCTCCTGACATACAGGTACACCTAGTTCAGGAGTCACAGGCTTCAAACAAGTTTATGTAACCTATTATGTCAATAAACAATTATTAATTATTATTATTATTAAAAACAAATGAATGAAATTGGTCTCGTTGATAATCTTGAATGGTGTTTTTGGGAAATGAATAGTCCCAAATTCAAAGACAATAACAGTTTAAGATACGTCAACGATTCTAAAATAACAAAATTATGCCAAATCTTCCAATAAGTATCTAACTCATCCCGTCATCTCCTTTTGGGCCTTTTTTTTTTCGTGGGAAAATTCTCATGGATGCCCTTCGCCTGGGGGAGGCGAAGGGGTATGCCGGACTCTTACCGGCTAAAAACCCACGGTGTTCCTTCTCCTGACCCTTGGCCGGGGTCGCGGGATTCGCAGCTGCATGCACCGCAACCCCGGCAGGCCTCGGTCCACCAGCCCCTGGCAGACCTCTTCCTCTGTGGGGCCTTGCCCATGTCCTCCTGAGAGGCGCGCACGGAACACAACGCGCCGCCTTCTTGGTCGCCCGCAGGCCACATAATACGGTGGCCGAAGATCGTCGCGCGCCCTCCGGCGCCCGGTGCGTCTTGCGCGGGAAGGGAGACTGGCAGCTGCCTGTCTCTCCCTCTCCGCTCCCTCCTTGGTCTTCATCACCTCCTCGCAGAAGGAGGCGACGGCTTCCCACGCAAATTCGCTCCCGACCATGGACAGAACCACGGCCGGAAGCGAGAGGTCACCACCGACCGCCGCGACTAGTTCGCGGCGCTGCGTCGCCCACGCAGGACACACCTGCAGCGTGTGCAGCGACGTGTCCTCGGGGCAGTCAACGCAGTGGTGACAACCGGACGTCTGCTCTCGGCCTATGCGTCTCCTTCTGGGCCTGCCGCAGCGTCGTCTAACGTTGTGTGAGTTCAGTGGTGAGTTTTGCCCACAGCTCGCCCGACATGCGGCAGACGTGACCAGCGCAGTTCCATTTTAAGCTTGCGGCTTTCTGACCAACGTCGGCAATCTGAATCTTGGAGCGCCGTACACTATTCCTTATACGGTCTAATAACCGGAATCCCAAGATACTGCGCTCCATGGCTCGCTGGCAAACCCCGAGTGCGAATTTCTGATGTTTTGTCAAAGACCAAGTCTGAGCACCGTAGGTGAGAATAGGCAGAATACATACGTTCATAAGATTTTTATTGAGGGTTGGAGCGAGGTTACTCTTCATTAGATCTGTCATGGACCTATAGCTCTTCCAGGCATTTTCTGTGATAAGATAAGATATTATATTAATTATCTCTGTGCATCCAACGACTTAGTTTTTTTGTCTAGCCTGGAAACAAATAAATCGCCATGTAATAAAGATTTTTAAATATCCAATTTGCAGATAATTTCATATCATCGGCTATATGTAGGTGTACAAAAAGTACACGAAAACTTACTTTAAAAGAAAATGATACGCAATTAATTTCATGGAATGAGTTTCATCTCATTAAAATGTATCGATGTCACTACAATGAATCTGCTCAACTGTTAAAATATTACAGAATTATTTATTTCAATATTTTCAGCTGAAAAAGCTTTTCATCTGTTTTTTTGAATAGCGATCAAATATTGGTAATATAAATAACGTTTTACAATAATAGGTACATCATTCATTTATTCGTTCTGGAGGAGGAGGGTCTGACATCGATCCTGACCCATGTTCTGACTTTTCAAATATACAGGATGTAAACAAATTCGCGTAATTCCTTCAAACTACGAGGTCTACTGGTGACACAGATTAACCAGAAATGTTTTTTTTTTGAAAATTATTCGAGACGATAATCTTGGTTTTCTGTTTCTAAGTCATTTTAGGGCCCATTCATCGGTAGTTAAAGGTAATCAGAAGGCATCGAAAAAAAAACATTTTTTTTGCTTTTTTTTCTATTAATTGTCGGTGGTTTAGATACGATCACTTAAAAAAATATGGTACATTCATAGCAGACAGAAAGACGCTGCTACCCATCCTCTTAGCTCAATCCCTTAGTCACTCGACAGAATGGCCTTTCCCCTTCTTCACTTTTGGGATGGAAAAAGGATGAACTATGAAAAAATACCCTTTTGCTTGTTGCCGACAGTCCTGTGACGGACACCGCTTTAGTAAGGGAGGTAAGAGTCCCCGAAAAACCATATCGGGGAAGAAAAAAAGAAAAAATATAAAAAAAACTACAACGACACATAATACAAACCAAAAAAAACAGGTTCTTGTTGCCGATAATCATGCGACGGAGACCACTTTATTAATAGTCCACGAAAAACCATAAAGGGAGGAAAAAAAAAGAAAAAAACTGTTGTAAAAGGAAAAAAACCCAGGTGCTTATTGCCGACAGTCCTGCGACGGAGACTACTTTAGTGATGAAGGTAAAAGTTCATGAAAAACCAAATAGGGGGAGGAAAAAAAACACGCTTTGCTCTGTTTTATAATAGGTGTAACTTAAAATTAATTACCGTAATTATCTAATAGTTCATTCATTCACTCATAACATTCGTTCTCTAATTCACGAGAAAGTCACAATGAAAACTAGAACAACACATTAGTTAAGTACTATCCTAATTACTAACCTACTCGAGTTTAGTTCTAGTTAATTAGTAATCTTACTAATTAGGACAAAGGGGGAATTAAGCGTAGTAATTTTATTTATTAACTTTTATCTTTATTAACGCTGAGTTCCTGGTCATTCCGTGGGTGTTGAGAGAGGCCTGTAAAAAATTCCAGATTAGAATTATCTTTATTTTGGTCAGGACATCTTTTGATGTGAGATTTGTGTCTTTTATTTAATAATGAGTACTTTGTGGACTTGCCTATACATGTAATTGTGTAAATTACTATTATTCTTATTGTATTTTTTTTCTTCTTTTTTTTTCCTTTTTGGTAAATTTTTGTACTCAAGACTTGGTACTACATTACTCCAAGGTCTGTGGTCAAGACTACATTGTTCTCTCTCATAGTACCTACTGTATTCACTGAAATTGTAAAAGATATTCTTTTAAAAAAAAGGATATCCTTTTTTTAAAAGAATAACCATGGACTTTCTTGCCGGCTCTTCTCCATAGGAAACGACTAATTGGAACCGTGCATCTTAATTCGACATTTCATAAGCGCCTGTATTGGTTTATGTGAAATAAAAAAATTTGATTTGATACTACTACTTCTACGTGCTAAAACAGACTTTAAACCTAATTGGAACAGGCGCCCAATTCTCCTAAAATAAATTGTTGCCAAACGCAATCGAACCACAACCGTCAGTCAGTTTTTGTTTTCGAAAACTTACAAAATGATTGATTTTGTTTTTTGTGTCAAACAATTTGATAGCTTTTGAACTGTCTGAATGAACGGTTTGGCCTTGGTTCGGTTGTGATTTATCAAGATTTATTTTAGGAGAATTAGGCCCCAGGAAGTTGATATCGATCTATTTAATACTAGTGTGTCTAAATTAAAGAAGACTCTTTGCAACCACTTCTGTGACAACATAATAATTATAGCCCTTGAGTATATGTAAATAAAAATCGCGAATTTAACACTTTCTACTACTTAGGGCGCTTTCAAACTGGACAGTTGCCGTTGAGCTGAAGCTGTGCCGCATCGGTGCGGCTGTCGAGCTGCAAACGGGCGATTGTGTTTTTACATACAGTTGACGCGACGAGAGAGCAATGTGATGCCCGACCTGCTGCTGTGCGTGCGCAGTACGGACGAAGCGCTACTCTCAGGCCGCGTCAACTGATGCAAAACCACACAAACGCCCGTTTGTAGCTCGACAGCAACGCTTCGGCACGGCTACAGTCCGACAACAACCGTTTAATTAGAAAGCGCCCATAGTTCCCTATCTAAAACGTTTGTTAACCCCCGACGCGGAAAGACGGGTGTTATAAGTTTGACCGCTATGTGTGTCTGTGTGTCTATCTGTGGCACCATAGCTCTTAAACGGGTGAATCGATTTAGGTGCAGTTTTTTATATTTAAAAGCTGGTTTTCTAGCGGTGGTTGTCAGACATTTCGTTATCAAAATCGGTTTAGCCGTTTCAGGGTCGTCAGCTGTTTTGTTATTTGCGTTGGGGGTTTTTAAAATTTAAATTTTTTACTAAACATAGGTATTTGTGAAAACTTGTAATTAGCCATAGTCATGTTATTAACAAATGATCTATTGTGTTTGCCTAGCTGTAAGTTTTCCGAAAATTATAAAATAAATTAATAAACAGACACAATTGTACAATATTTTTAATCTTGCCTATACCTGGCTTGTAACAAAATTGTGTAAAAATGTTTTTGGTCTAATAAATAAATATTAAATAATTATATCTAAGGGCCACAGCAGACAAGATACCTTTAGCGTCGGCATTGGCAAGTATCGTGTCTGCGGTGGCTCTTAAGCGACCACAGTAGAAATAAAAGGGTAGAAAAACGTATATAAAATATTATTTTCAACTCAAAATAACTAAAAAACTACAAGGTTCCGTACCAACCAAAAAAAACCGTTAAAAATGGATACAAAAACGGTTTTATTAGAGAACTCTTGTACGGGGACTCACTTTGGGATTTTGTCTCTTAGCGAATCCACGGACAATAACTTAAAAGTTAGCATTATATCCCAAAACATAATAAATCTTTATAAACCCGGACATTAACTGGTAACTTCACCTTTCTATTTCTTTACCAAGTACCTGTAAATATTGGCAGAGGCCGAATATTGGTGCAATTACCCTAACGTGTACGTCAAAGGGTCCTGCTATATTTCATGATTTAAATTTTACAATAGTAATATATTATTCTTGTATATTTTGAAATTGAAAATTCGTTGAATGTTATGTATACAGGGTGTTAAAAAAAATTGCTCTAAGAATTTTGTAGTATTGTGAACAAGTTTTCAGAGGAGCTCGTGGCTAAATAATTACAGCCGCATAGACCGGTCTTCCGAGTTAAGCCACGCTTGCCGAGGTTGGTCTGTGGATGGGTGACCATTTACCATAGCGAGTTTCCTCCGTGCCTCGGAAAGCACGTAAAGCCGTTGGTCCCGGCTGTCATTTGTAGATCTTTGACAGTCGTTACTGTTGGTCAGAAGCCAGAAAGTCTGACAACCAGTCTTACCAAGAGTATCGTATTACCCAGTTACTGGGTTGTGGAGGTCTGATAGGCAGTCGCTCCACGTAAAATACTGATATTCAGCTGCATCCGGTTCGACTGGAAGCCGACCCCAACATAGTTGGGAAAAGGCTAGGCAGATGATGTGAACAAGTTTTCGAAATTCGCCATTTTTAAGGTTCCGTGCCCAAAGGGTAAAACGGGACCCTATTACTAAGGCGATTCCCACACTGCACCGCATCACGCAGCGTAGCGCGGGAGTCCGTGCTCTAACGTTGTTTGCAAGTATTTGCATAGGAAACACGCGTAGACACACACAGAAAACGCATTCACGCGCAGTGTTGCAGATCACGCGTCTACATGCGGAGAAACACGCACCCCCGCGCGTGGGTGCGGGGCAAGACGCAAGGTATGGCACACCGAGTTCTGCAGTATGGTGCGTGATTTTGATAGAGCTAGACGTACTATTTCGAAATGGATATCGATCGATTTATATTCGAAATCGAAAGTCGTGAAGCAATTTGGAATATGAAATGTAAAGAATACAGTGATAGACAAACAGATAGGTAGTATAACCAAACAATAACTGCAGTATCCTGAACACCAATAGAATCACTTCATTTACCTAACTTCGCTTTGCGCAGCTCCGGTGGATATGGGCTTAGCGGAGCGAGGTTTTTGTTCATACAAAACAAGCGAGAAATGCGAGCGAGGGATGTGTTGCGAGGAATGTGTTAAGAGGAATGTGTTGCTAAGGATGTGTGCGAGGATTTGAAAATATGCACCTACCAGTCAGTCAATAGATGGTGTTTGGAAGAGGTAGATGATCATTTGTACACATTACGCATTACACATTTCTCGCACAGCTCTGGTGGATGTCCAGCCTTACTGTACTTTCATGACTCTTCTGCCACGACTAACATTCACTTCCATACCTACATAAGGTACTCGCGGTAGCACCTAGTAACTTGTGGCGCAGCGCGCGCCAGTTGAGAGTACTACGCACTTAAATTACCATAATATCATGGGGATTCAAAGGAAATAGAACCACCATACGCATAAATCATACAAGTAACATTTTGTGCGTCATTATAGAATCAAAGATGCATTTGTAAGACAGGATTGTTTTAATAATATAAGGTGCGACGAGGCCCAACCGTGCCGAAACGTCTTGTAAACTGTGATAAAATAACATGGAGACAGCTTTTTAAACAATTTGATAGATATTGAACTACCGAAAACTTGTTTACTAAGCAATACAATGAATAAATGAAACAACACAATAAAATAACAAATAAAAATTATAATCTAGACTAAAACTATTTAAACAAACTAAAAGAGTGCATCAAAATATTCCTCCGCATAGCTGTCAACTGAACACATGAAGGGAAACCTTCCGGTAACCCTGAAGCGTAAACTCATCGATATGTGCATCCTGCCCGTTCTAACCTGCGGTGCTCAAACTTGGTCACTGACTGAAGAACAAAAGTCCAAACTCAAGATTTGCCAACGAGCAATGGAGCGTAGTGTACTGGGTATTAAACTAACCGATCGTGTTAGAAACACCACCCTGCGCTCCATAACGCAAGTAACAGATGTTGGAGAAAAAACAGCCAAGCTAAAGTGGGAGTGGGCCGGTCATGTCACTCGAATGCACCCGGACAGGTGGGCAAAGACCGTTACTTACTGGACGCCTGAAGGAGGACATCGCCGTCGAGGTCGACCTCGGCGTAGGTGGCGTGACGATCTAGACGTGTTTGCGGGGCTAGCGTGGTCAGAAACGGCACAAAATAGAGATGTTTGCTCAGCAGTGGGACAGTATATAGGATAGTAAAAAAAAAAAAAAAGCTGTCAACTGGAAGCGTTCCCAGAAGGCTGGCAGCGTTGCCACGTTGTATGGCAAACTCAATTTTAACGACAAAAAAGTAGGTACTTTTGTAGTACCAACCACATCCTCTCCCAGAAAAAGATATAAATAATAATAAAGAAAGATACAAAAGAAAATATTTGCGACGCAAAAACATAGTTAAAAAAAATATTAAAACGTAAGTAATAAGATATTTAGATTTCTGTGTCTTCTCCTCCAAATGGTACATTTTGATTTTTAACGTGCCCTGTAATGTAGGAGTTCATTAAAAATATTTTTCTTTGGATCTGGGAGTACGAAAGGCTTCAAATTTTTTTATTTCAAAAAAATAAAACAACATCAGTTTAAAAAAACTCAGATATTGACATATTTTTTTTAGTTTTCCATTTTTTATGAGACTGATAGTGCCGGTCTATTTCACCATCGCTTTGCATAGGTGTCCCGAGGTTTCTCAAATCAGTATAGACTGGATTCACCATCTAGCGTTATAGCCTCAAAACTGAGGAGACCGCCGAAATCGCAGAACATATTCGGGTTTTGATTCTGCTGATTTTGAAGCCAACATTGTCAAAAGTTTGTTATCATTTTTTCAATGAAATGAAATTGTTTATTCTGCAAATTGGATATTTAAAAATCGCTTTTACATGTCGGTTTATTTTTTTAAAGCTAGATGTCGTCTGCGTTTCCTATCTGACTACCTCTGAGAAGAAAGGCCGAAACAAACGCAGGGGTCAAAGTCTCTTTTAAAGTCCAGACATTTTTCTGTAACAAAAATTTGTGTGAGGACAATGCAGAGCAACGTCTGGACTGGCTTTTTGAGGAAATTTCCAGAGCAGTTTGCGAGGACCTGTCCCAACCGATGGCACGCATGTCAACCCTATCTTAGGGAGCTCAACGAGCCAACGCACAACATTACTACCAGCCAAGACCATGAAAGTAGGCCCGAAAATACTCAATCAACAAATAATCCATAAACTCTTTTTTTCCTTGGGTAAAGGACACCTACGATATGATGTCAGAACGAAAGACTAGCATACAATATTTATCTTAACAAGCCGTCTCCACACTTTCACACCACGCATTAGCGCAAGGAAGGTGGTTGAAAAAAAATTAGATTCCCCTTTGTTCCCTCTTGTAAGTGCCACTTCGAGATATCACTCGCTTCCGCATCTGATATATTGCACTGAATCTGTGCCACTGAGTGAACTTATACACACATAAGTAGGTATTCTTACCTAGTAAGTAGGTATTTTTGGTATTTTGAGACTGCCTCGTTGGTCTAGCGGTCACAAGCGCGACTACTGAGCGTGAGGTCCTGGGTTCGATCCCCAGGTCGGGCAAAGTGTCACTGGGTTTTTCCGTGTGGATTTTCTCAGTAGCAGCCCGGAGTCTGGATCTGTGCCCGGTTGATGGCAATAGGCTCGCCCCCTATTACATGGGACGTAAACATCAACGGCGAAATGTGGGTGTACTATACACCTCTGCCAACCCTTCGGGGAATACAGGCGTGAGTTTTAGTAAGTAGGTATTTTTATCGGTCCCTATACGTGCCCACCTTTTGGGGTGTGTGGAGGTAGGTAGGTCCCAACATATCGATGCCTAACAGCTAGAAAGGGATATCTGCCAATTTACAAACTTTTCAGGAGAGTGTTGTCCTTTACGACGTTGAAATTAGGCTAAGGACATTAATTTACATTCCGCCTAAGCGACAAAAAATATGTTGTAGAATCATGAGACTTACACCAATCGATGCAAAAAAAAAACGATTCCGATGATATATATCTACACATGTCAGTAATATCTACACAATTTCAGTAATATCTACACATGTCAGCTACACATATCAGAGATATTCACACATGTCAGTAATATCTGATGATGATGATGATTCTGACGATGACTTAGGCCTCACCCAATAGTGGGGGTTTGCCATAATCGCTACGTGTGGCAAGCGGATTGGCGATCGCAGTATAGTTGTTAAAGTACTTAGAGAACGCTGCTGCCTATCCTCTAGTGAATCCTTTAGTCGCTTTTTACGACACCCATGGGAAGAGATGGGGCAGTGCTCTTCTTTATGTCCGGCACCACACGGAACATGTCCGTGCAGTAATATCTGTATGAGTCAGTAATACCTACACATGTCAGTAATATCTGTACGAGTCAATAATACCTACACATGTCAGTAATATCTGTACGAGTCAATAATACCTATACATGTCAGTAATATCTGTACGAGTCAATAATACCTACACGTGTCAGTAATATCTGTACGAGTCAATAATACCTACACATGTCAGAAATATCTAAGCAGGTCATTAATATCTACACATGTCAGTAATATCTGTACGAGTCAGTAATACCTACACATGTCAGTAATATCTGTACGAGTCAATAATACCTACACATGTCAGAAATATCTACGCAGGTCATTAATATCTACACATGTCAGTAATATCTGTATGGATCAGTAATACTTACACATTTCAATAATATCTATAGGGGTCAGTAATACCTACACATGTCAATAATATCTACACGGGTCATTAATTTCAATCATTATTTATTTTCCGTTCTTATGTATATTAATAGAATTGCGACCTAGCTCATGTAACACTAACCCAAATATAAGTACTCGCAGTGGTGGAGATTCTATGTTGGTTTTATTTCTTTATTAACCATGCCCGCATTACCTAACACATAGATAAACTCAAAACTCGTTTATTCAAAGTAGACTTACTTACTTAGTTCTTTTTGAACGTCAGATTTAGGTACAAAAGACCCCCAAAAGCGCTCACCCTTCACCGTTTTTGCTGTGAAGAAGAAACGGCGCAACAAACTCCCCAGTAACACAGTTCAGTCTGTCAAGTGGATATATAAATGATTCTATAAACAAAAAAAGTAAAATATTAATTACATGTTAGCTATCTGTAATGATAGATTTACTCCTAGACGATTCTGTTAGCTCTCTGTGACATTATAACCTTATATACAGGATGTCGCAAAAAGTTGTGTCAATCGGAATTCCAGAGGTAGAGCACCCTTAGAGGTACCGAATCACCCCCACGTGTTCCGCGATTTTTTGTATTTTTCGAGTTATGATTTATTTTATTTTTTTAACTAAACTCTGACTTTAGTGACATTTTGATCATATTGTCATGAATAGTTAAGATAAACGCGTGTTTTTTTTTTTAAAATAACATTCTCTATTCGTCAATCATCAATTTAGGAAAAATAACTATTCCGCTTATATAATAATATACCCTTGAGAAAAAAAACTATAGCAAACCGTCGCCGCAAATTGTGTCATAACGAAATGCTTGATCTAAAATAAACGTGACCTCTATATTTCAAATCAGGATATTTTCCACGAGAAGCAAAAACGAACAAATAAATGATTACCACAGAAACTGAATTGAGACCACGATCCAGTCTTTGAAATTGTCAAAAAACGTGGCAAAGGCTATTTACCTATACTAACGCCACTTGATTAAATCCTCCTAAAACCGGCTGCGACCGGCGCGAACCAGATTTCACCAGTTTTTTTTTTGATAGTACACAATGAACATTTAAAGACGCAGAAGGTTCACTCCGACATATACAAGCTTAGTTTTAGTATATACTAAACCTGAAACTAGTTTGTTCAGAATCACTAGGAGAATTGATTGACATATTTTTTACACCACATTTTTTTTTTCATACATTTCAATTTTGTTTCAATAGGTTTCTACCCATAACAGTTGACGGGAATAGACATCTTGAGGCTTGAGATGGTCCGCTCGGTCAGTTTCCGTGTATTAGACAACCCCTGCATAGCACATCTCAGGCATTTCACACTTTACTAGGGAACTTAACGCGACATAAACTACGGTGTAACTTGGAGATTTATTAAAAAAAAAACACATATTCAGGCAGTTCTGATGAAAATCTTGTTGGGGTGTCTCGGTTTTTGTATATACTAAAAATAACGTTGTATCAATTATGCGCCGAACCCAAGAAAATAATTGCGTGCAATTGTTAATTGATCGTTTCAGAGGAAATACAGGAATAGTAGGACACAAAATAGAATATTTTTATCCATTGACGTAGAATGCCACGAAGACGCGTGAATCATTGCAATATGAACCTTATATCTTTGCAATTAATCACGTCACACGACGCGTCTTCGTGAGATAAAAAGACTCTACGAGTATGCAGGGTGTAAACAAATTCGTGTGATTCCTTCAAACCACGTGATCTACTTACTGGTGACACAGATTAACTCTAAATGGGTAGTTTTGAAAATCAAGTAAAAAAAATATTCAAAATTAAACCATTGTTTTCTATTCCTGAGTCATTTTAGAGCCCCGAGTTAACTGACTGCAAAGCGCGATATCGCGTTAGTCGTGCCCGCCAACTGCGTCGCCGTGCTTTCATTCATTTATACATGGCATCGAAATGTTGACGCACATAAAATTATTTTTATACAAAAAAAAAATTGTTTTTTTACTGAATCCTTTTAAGGTGGTTTAGATACGATTACTTACGACGACCGCGTGAAAAAAAAAAGAATTTTACTTTTTTATTTTTAATCAAGCTAATTCCCGTGCGGGGGCAATCTACACCAGTAGTAGATCATGTGGTTTTAAAGAAGTACACGAATTGGTTTACACCCTGTATATCTATCGACTAGATACATATATTTACAAGTAAATCTACCCAAACGTCAACCTGAGAAATTCAGTCAGCCAACTGACGGTGGGACAACAAACCTTCCCTGGGCCGACGACGGGCGAGGCGGTGAATGCGCAAGTGAATCCCGAGCCTTCGGCAAAAGACAGTAGAAGGATCACCGTAGTGGTTTTAGTCGGTAAGAGTGTGGCATAACCCTTAGTGTCCAAACACACTATGCCGAAGATACGCGACCGAAGTTCCGCGCCTGGTTTTACGTTCCGACGTATTCGGCTGATATGACACACCATAAGTGCCGAAATTACGCGGCAGAAATTCAGTTGCGCAACTTTGTGTGTATTCAGTGTCTTACGGAGGAAAGCGGAAAAAAGAAATGGTAAATCGCAAAACTAAAAACAGCGCGTTTATCGTAAACAACAAACGGAGGCCAACTACTATAGTAATTTGTCGGCCATTTATAATGTAATTTGGCAAACACAGACCGGTGTTGCCATACGAGTATGATGACAGACCTATTAATTTAGGTCTATCATCAGCATTACAGTTGCTGGCAACGCAGAACAATCCCCAATAGGTATAATCGCATCACCCCAGACAAAGTTGACCGGACCTGATAAACACAACGGGCGGACACACGGGGCGCGGGCATGTCTGCCTCCCGCTGCTCCCCGGATCTTCGTCGGCAATCGATCCGAACTTCGGTCGCGTATAATGTGTGCTCTACAGAATACGTTGCCGCCGAATTGCCGCTGAACTTACGCCCAACCGAAATTCGGCTGTACGCTATAACGCAACGTAATTTCGGCATAGTGACACACTAATCGTCAGTAATTCAAATAGCAGTGTAGGCGTAATCATGCCGAACTTCGGTCGCGTAACTTCTGCATAATATGTTTAGACACTTAGTCTTCCTCAGAAGGATTGATCGAAGGCGCTGTTTTCTTAAGCATTAGCTTTTCAAGCACCTGATCAGTTTGAACTTCTGTCTACCTTTATTTACTACAAAAAGGTGCAATTCCTCGGCAATTGAATGAAACTGTCTGTGGTTATCAGATTGGTTAGCGAGGAACGGTTAAAAATGTATCGATTCCATTGATGTGGCAAAAAGATTTTCGCGTTACCTTTTATTTCATTTGGGTATCTTTTGAAAAGATTAGCTGTAACGTTTCCGTGTTTACCTGAATGGATTAAAAACAAGTACAAAGTAGCCAAAGACTTTGATGACCGAGATACTTATTTAACGGAATTAATTGAGTTTCTGATTAAATTCCTGAAGTAAAGGGTTTCAATTTCGAATTCGGGATGAGTATTAATCATCTTTATTATTTCCTTTAATCATCTATGTACATATAGATTACATTTTCAAATATAACACCACAGCATCGTGCCGGCATTCCCCGAAGGGTGGGGCAGAGATGTATAATACACCCTCATTTCGCCAGTTTAAGTGCTATATATTTATTTACTTTAATTAAAACGGTCTTAGACCAATTACAATAATTAAAGATAGTAATAGAAGACGATACATACAATACAAGAGAAAGAAAATAAAAATAAAAAAATATTCAAATAATTCTTACAATGCTTCTGACAGTACATTCTTTCACTCATTCATGATGCATTCCTCTCGCAGTACTGCAGACATTGGGGTGTATGAAAAGAGCCTCCACGAGTGACGATACTTAAGTACTTCCGGCGCACCCTGGGCAGTCAGCCCCGCTACCAACCTTGCTGACTGGCTAATCTTTTCACCACGGCACTAGCAATTCTCATATAGCTCGTGCCGATACGAGAGACGAGACTCCAGACATTCCGTCAAAATCACCGTGCAAAAATAAATAAATAAATAAATCACCCTCCATTCATCCGCAAACATATCAAAATTACGTCCAGGAGGGCATTGAGCGCGGTGATACTTCGCGGTATGGGTGATCGTGAACGAGCCACAGTACGACATGTCGAAACAGCAAACAGCTTATGTTTTCTGCTCTTGCGGTAACTATTGGGAACAGGAATTATGTAATAGGGGGCGAGCCTATTACCATCAATCGTCCACAAATCCAGACTCCGTGCTGCTACTGAGAAATTCCACACGGAAAAACCCAATAACACTTTGCCCGACCTGGGGATCGAACCCAAGACCTCACGCTCAGCAGTCGCGCTTACGACCGCTAGACCAACGAGGCAATCATAAAACAAAACATGTGTAATTTATCTATTTTACTGATGATGATATTTTGATGATGTTCTTTAAATGACACGGTTGGCGTAATCTTTCCAACAACTAGGTAGTTTTCTTTAAGAATAGGTATTAATGTATAATTATCACGACAGCTCCTTACAAATACATACAATCTTCTTTGTTCTTGGCGAATGTTTCTGTGATAACAGTTTAAACAGAGATTGAAAGTCCTCATCAAAACTTTTGCTGAAAGGGAGCAAACCAAAACGTCATCTAAGTATTTTTATTTTTTTGTTTCTTTTTTCTAAAACTCAAACAATTTATTTGCACACTAAGGTAAAATAATACAGGTCTTATTATATAGAGTAGGTACAGCTTAGCAATCTTTTCCAGGTGTTGCAATATTTGAGGGCTCTAATTAGATAAAAGTATACATATTTATAAATTTACTTATGTGACTACTTGGTACATAGTACCTAATTCTTGACTATTGTTATTTTAAATACAGAATATTTTTAATTATGGATAGGTACTAGAACTAAAACAACATAGTATATAGAGTAATATGTTATCGAGTATATAGGTATTGATATAGGTGTATTATAAATTGTATGTTTTTTTATTTAGGTTTATTATGTTATTTATGTTTATTATTTAGGTTTATTTTATTTGTGCTTACGTATCATGGGGGTTTTAAACTTTTTTATTTTCAAAATATTCTTTGATTGAGTAGAAAAGCGCTGAATCAATTTCGATAAAATTTATATCGGACCACCTCTGAAGTATGACCTATCAAACAAAAATCATCAAAATCCATTCATAATTGGCGGAATAACCGCGTAACAAATGCACACAAAAAAAACAGACGGATTGAGAGCCTCCTCTTTTTTGAAGTCGGTTAAAAATGCAATTACTGCACGTTAGGCTGTAGACACACTTAACGTAACTTGCGCAGCTCATGTTTCATCGCGTTACGCATATACTCCGCGAGACACACAAATTCTCCAACGCGGCCTCACCACGCACATGATACGGTGTCGTTACATCGAGCGTAATAGGGCCGAGAAGCTTCGCGCGCATCTTGCGTTCGATCGATGTTAAGTTAACTATACAGGATGTTAACGAATTCGTGTAATTCCTTCAAACCACATGATCTATTAATGGTATACATATATTAACCCTGCACGGGATTTAGATTGATTAAAATTAAAAATAAATCTTTTTTCCCAAATATTTTATTTTATGTGATCGAAAATTTCGGTGCCATGCATAAATGAATGAAGTCACGGCGACAAAGCTGACGGGCACGACTAGTCCGATATCGCTCCATACAGTCAGTTAACTTGGGACGCTAAAATTACTCAGATACAGAATACCATGGTTCATTTTTTGAAAACTTTTTTTTGTTGATTCTGAAAAAAACCTATGCAGGGTCAATCAGTGTCACCAGTAGGTCACGCGGTTTGAAGGAATTACACGAATTCGTTAACACCGTGTATATTCAGCGTATTTTGAGCGGCTACAGCCACACTTAAGCGTATTTTTCGTCGCGCATCTTGCGCAGTACGCTGTGCAAGATCACGCTAACTGTATTTTGGCCCTTAGGCTTTGTACGGAAATATAATAAAAATCAATATTTTTGTGTACCTTAGACCTCTACCTACCCACTTTTATATAAAAACCCTCGTTACACGCTACGCCACAATAGACAAGCCTCGCTAATAAAAGTACAATGACGGAATTATTTCTGCCAACTTGTTTGACACCAACTTGCCATATTACATATTTTTCCCCGATTTTAGGGAAATTTTCGAGTTACCTAAGCCTAAGCTAAGTTATGATGACATTTAAGTATGTCAATTGTTTTATATAATTTAGCTTCATTTTATTTTTTGTAAATGTGAGAACTTTGTGGACTTGCCTATACATATAATTGTGTAAATTACTATTATTCATATTGTATTTCTTTTCTTTTATTTTTTTCCCTTTTTGGTTAATTTTTGTACTCAAGACTTGGTACACTAAAGCATACATGAAGAATTATTGATAAAAACTAGAATAAAAATGAAAATAATAATTATCGATTTCTGCAATTTTAACACTTGTTTTAAAACAATCAGTGATACTTTAAGTGTCCTGCGGATTTATCTATCACTGCTTTTTTCATGTTTTTATGTTTTCCCGGCCTAGCTTTTTTCAACTATGTTGGAGTCAGCTTCCAGTCTAACCAGATGCGGCTGAATACCAGTATCTACCCGGAGTGACAGCCATCAGACCTACGCAATCCAGTTACTGGGCAATGCCTATATTCTAAGGTTCGACCGGTTGTCAGACTTTCGGGCTTCTGACTACCCGTAACGACTGTCAAGGACATTCGTATGATACCCGAGACCGACTGTTTAACGTGCTCTCCGGCACGGAGGGGTCTCGATGTGTAATGAACGGTAACCCATCCGTGGACTGACCGCGGCAAGCGCAGCTTCCACTGTCATTGGTATTCATGTCATGGTAATATGACACCAGGGACCGAAGGCTTTTTTCTAGTTTCTATCTATATATAAAAATGAATTGCTGTTCGTTAGTCTCGCTAAAACTCCAGAACGGCTGGACCGCTTTGGCTAATTTTGGTTTTGAAATATTTATGGAAGTCCAAGGAAGGTTTAAGTGGTGAGAAAATATGGAAAAGTTGCAAGGAAAATAGTAAAAACTACAATTTTATTTTCCCATACAAACTGTTCCTAGCTGTCAAACATTTGATGTTCGTCCCGTCAGTACGGTAAACTCGGGTCCCCTCAAATTGGAGCACGTATTAATTATGGGTTTCGAATCGACAACAAATATCCACAATATTCGGATTATCGCGTATTTAGATTTTAAAACTGCAAATTAGTGTCACACTTATTATCTCTAAGTGGCATTGCAACGCATGCTGGGTACAGCTAGTAAGGAATAAAAACCTCTTTTATATAGTTTTTAAGGAAAACTTTAATTTAATCCTGGCAACCCAGTTAACTTAGAGTTCCGCTAACTACATAATCCGGGACGTTAGTTAGTTAGTTGTTATAATTCGACGCGATCGGTCCTCGGCTGCGCACGGCTTACTATTTATTGGTCTCATATTATTTGTTACGTGTTCACGTCATGTTAGGGTTCTTACAGCATGTTGGTTTTACCACTAAGAGTAGATACGTCTAATTGCGTAATAGGTTGGTAATAAAATCATATTACATACTTGGAGGAGCTCGTGGCTAAATAATTACAGCCGCATAGACCGATCTTCCGGGTTAAGCCACGGAGGAGCTCGTGGCTAAATAATTACAGCCGCATAGACCGATCTTCCGGGTTAAGCCACGCTTGCCGAGGTTGGTCTGTGGATGGGTGACCATTTACCATAGCTAGTTTCCTCCGTGCCTCGGAAAGCACGTAAAGCCGTTGGTCCCGGCTGTCGTTTGTAGATCTTTGACAGTCGTTACTGTGGGTCAGAAGCCAGAAAGTCTGACAACCAGTCTTACCAAGAGTATCGTATTACCCAGTTACTGGGTTGTGAAGGTCTGATAGGCAGTCGCTCCATGTAAAATACTGATATTCAGCTGCATCCGGTTCGACTGGAAGCCGACCCCAACATAGTTGGGAAAAGGATAGGCAGATGATGATACTTCAATACTATTATTTTTTATTAGAAGTCGCTAAACTATTATGAAAATAATAAGCAATTACATTTTTAAAATATGTCCATATAAAAAAACAAAAACATTTAAAAATATAGTAGCCCACCGGCATCGGGAACAGGGTCCAAGCTACCGGTGGTCAGGGCCTCAGAGAGAGGAACTTCCTAACAATACAAGCCGTGTCCAGAAGTACCGCTTTCTGTATCAGGCCCTTGATCCACCCACCCAACGAGAGCCTCTTTAGATGTTGGTCGAGGCTCTTGGCTATTAAACCATTGGCCGTCACGACTATCGGCACGATGATTGCTGAATCAACATCCCACATGTCGACAACCTCGTGTGCCAAGTCTTGATATTTAATGTCGAATAAAACAATAGTGAAAAAACCAATGAAATCCCTACTAATATTATAAATGCGAAAGTAACTGTCTGTCTGTCTGATACGCTTTCACACCTAAACCGCTGAACTGATTTTGATAAAACTTGATACAGAAATAGGAACCTGAAGAAGGACATAAGCTATGTCTACACCAGTGCGCTTTCATGTTCATCTTGCGTCTTCGTCTGAGGCATGCGTGAAGCGCCATAGCGCATCCCTTAATACTAGTTCGACAAAAGCGCATGCCTCTAGCGCACGCTAATCCGTCTATTGTATGTCGACTGACGACTGACCGAGGCGCACCGGTGTAGACGATAAGATGCATGCGTCTTATGGCAATCAATATTGCATGCGCTTGACGCAAGAGGAATTGAAAGTTGAAAGCGTAATGGTATGTCTACACCAGTGCGCTTTCATGTTCATCTTGCGCTTTCAACTTTCAATTCCTCTTGCGTCAAGCGCATGCAACGGCGATCAGAGAGTTGCAGCAGGGCGATGGGACGGGCACTAAATCACCAGAGGCAGCGCCAGAGGGACCCGACAGTATCGAGAGCATGGGCAGCGTGGAAAGCGCTGGAAGTCGCGAAAGCGCTGAAAGTGCTGAAAGTTGTAGATGCGGCTGAATACCAGTATTTTACACGGAGCAACTGCCATCAGACCTTCGCAACCTAGTTACTGGGCAATACCGACATACTTTTTTCGGGCTTCTGACTATCCATAACTACTATCATAGGTATTCGTATGACAACCGGGACCGACGGTTTAGAACCCAAATACACGTCCGGTACTTGCCTCCGATAGTCGGATCCGATAGTCTGATCAGGCTATCTGAAGGCCTCCGCGCCATACATTTGTTTGAACATGAATGATACGTACGATCAGACTATGGGATCGGATGTCAGAATCGTAAGCACCGTAGAGGCGTCGTCGTCGTCCAGAAAAAATCGGACTCGAGAATCGTACGTGTATTTCATGAATCCGATCAGATAGTCGGATCCGGCTCCTGGAAGCAACTATCGGACGTGTATTTTGACCCTTAACATGCTCTCTGCGCCACGGAAGGATCTCGATGTAACGAACGATCACCCATCTGCAAATTGACCGCAGCAAGCACAGCTTCCTCGAAATTACAAAACCAATCATGCACCATAATCACATCATAACAATGAAAAATTTAAACCTATTTAATTATTCTGATGTATAAATAAGAGAGAAATAAAAATTCATTCTGCTTACTAATGAACTTTCAAAGCTTGCAATTAGTGACGGAGTTATTTTGCGGAAAAACGCAATTAAGGATGGGCGGTAGGCCGAAGGCCGAATGGCTTTCCCCCCTATCGCTTCCTCGGTCTATTGTTCAGTTGGTGAAAGGAACTAATCGTGCGCTCAGTGAGCACGTGGTCTTGGAAATTCATTTATTTGTTATATTGCATGGAAAATCTCAACTATAAAATCGTTTGTGCATCTCCGATGCTATGAATCCGAAAAAAAACGGTCGGAACTAGCTGTAGTAGTATTGTATATGAATACTCGACTGGCTCCAATCCGAGCTTCAAGTTTTTTTGAACTGTAGATATTTTTTCGGATCGGATCCGACACATTACACAAGCATTCTAAACGAGGATTCTACTGCATCCCTTATAAAATGCCAGACATATATTTTTTTACACTCGGAGTGTAATCTATACATATAAAGCTAGGAGCTAGGAGCTAGGAGAAGCTGACTGACTGACTGACTGATCTATCAACGCACAGCCTAAACCGCTGTGGTTAGAAAGTTGAAATTTTGACAGTAGGTTCCTTTTGTAACGTAGGCATCCACTAAGAAGGGATTTTTCGAAATTCAACCCCTAAGGGAGTTAAATAGGGGATGAAAGTTTGTATGGAAAATCGTCACTTAACGGCTTCAAAATTTCACGCAAGCGAAGCTGCGGGCGAAAGCTAGTAATAATTAAAGCAATAACCCCTTTGACCGTTTATTGTAATGGTCATTGGTTATATTTTTATCTATGGACGATGCTTAACATAGCATATTCAGCCCGATACTACAACACTGATCGGCTTAAACCTTTCTCAAAATGAAAACGGTTTAGGCTTTAGCCTAAGGCTAAGCTAAGGCTAGGCTAAGGCCCAAACCGCTTCATCCATCCGCCGTCCATCAGGCTGGCCTGTTGTGGGTTTGGGGACTAAATACATTATAGAGAACTTTTTGGAAGCCCTCTTAGGTGTGCAGTTTTTTTCACGATGTTTACTTTTACCGATAACGTAAGTTATGATCTATTCAAATTCTGGTCCGCATCAGATCGATGTTGGACCCTCCTGTGTGGAAGACAAGCGTTCAGCCTTTAGACTATCACTGTTTTTAAATCCCTCTTAATAAAGTATTTTATCCTTTTTCTTGTTGATTTCCGCCATTTTGTCCGATGTAAACCCGCCCCCGTCCATTACACAGACAGTGAACTTTGTCTGCTACTTGCGTTTTAAAACGCAATTTCTCTTATCACTACATGGTATAAAACAAAGTCGCTTCCCGCTGTCTGTCCCTATGTATGCTTAGATCTTTAAAACTACGCAACGGATTTTGATGCAGTTTTTTTTAATAGATAGATTGTTTCAAGACAAAGGTTTTAAGCTATAAAACGTTCATGAAGCCGGGGCGGGTCGCTAGTTATATATTATGTAGAAAACACAATGTTTCTTAATATTTACTCTTAAAATTTGAATGCATTTATATGCTCATTTACTTATATTTAATAAGTAAATAAACACGGAGAACAAGGTGAGGGACAGAATAGAATGAAAATATTTAGAAAAATCGTCTAATAACTGTAACTAATTCATGGTATTTACTATTTATGAATTACTCGTGCATATAGTTTTATGAAGCAATTTTAAAACCAAATGGTTTTAACCAACACATTTTACGAATTTGGAATAGTGGAATAGACGTGGCATGATAAATAGCTAACATATGTACTTTATATATTCCTTTTACCAACAGATTATCGTGGACGTTTGGAAATCTACAACTTAGCAAAATAGACCCACATGTTTCGGGCCCGGGAAATGTGGGCGTTCTCAGTTGACGGCAAGGCGTGCCCATGTGATTATAACAAGGAAAAACTATTCAATGTAGTTTGTAAGTTAGTTTCGATGTATCACTTCGTATAAAAAGAAGCAGTAAACAAAATATGGGCACCAGGAAAAATAGGATAACCCAAACCCCCTTATTACAAAAGATGGTTTAAACCAAGACCAAGGTAAACCTGGGTTTAAAATATACCCATCACTTTCTTATGCCATATAACAAAAAGAGACGGGGCTATTTTAAAACCTAGGTTTTTCTTAGACCATCTTTTGTATTAAGGGGGTATCTATAATCTTCGCAAGAGAGGTCTAGTAGACTAGTGAATTACGTCAAAAAGAAGAACAGTCACATAAGTGACGACGTCTGTGGTCTAGTGGTTCGAGTATGGGACTGCTGGTCACGAGGTCGTGGGTTCGATTCCCACAGTACACAAATATTTATGTGATGAACATAAGTGTTTGTGTTGGTCTGGGTATTTCTTATGTATTATAAATATGAATTTACAAAAAAAGTATATAAGTATTATATCCACTGTCTAGTACCCATAGTACAAGCTCTGCTTAGTTTGGGACTAGATGGTGCTGTGTAAAAAATGTCCCAAATATTTATTTAATTATGTTTAGTGACGAAATTTTGCGATCACCAATCCGTCAGCCAAAGGTGGTAATTACTGCAATCTTCAGCAGTAAACATCCTCGGATTAATTTGAATATAATTTTAAGAAAAAAACAATAGTCAAATCAAATCTAAAGTTTTTATTTCACATAAACCATTACAGGCGCTTAATAAAAGTCGAATTTAGGTGCACGGTTCCAATTTAACGTTTCCTATGGAGAAGAGCCGGCAAGAAACACCATGGTTACTCTTTTAAAATCAATATCTTTAACAATTTCAGTAAATACAGTACTATGATTTAGTATAGTTATGAGAGAACAGTGTAGTCTTGAGCACAGACCAGTGAGTAATGAAGTACCTCCTAAGTCTTGAGTACAAGAATAAACAAAAAAACGTTTGTTGTATGGGAGCCCCCTTAAATATTTATTTCATTCTGTTTATTAGTATTTGTTGTTATAGCGGCGACAGAAATACATCATCTGTGAACATTTCAACTGTCTAACTATCTCGGTTCACGAGACACAGCCTGGTGACAGACGTACAGACGGACGGACAGCGGAGTCTTAGTAATAGGCTTACAAATGGCCTAGTGACGAAATATTGAGATCACCGATCCGTTAGGCAAGGATGGTGATTACTGCAATCTTCATCAGTAGATGTCCACTATAACACTACGACACTATTTGAAGATATATGTACCTATTTTTAACAAATTAAATATAAGTATTTCTTATTACAACAGGACGAGGCCGAAAGCCGAACACTGCCCAACACTAGTGACCTTATTATTCTAGTGAACGACCAACTCTCGCCTCCATTTATTTATTTCTAAGTTCTTGACGTTTTTTGACAGAAATTATAAATATGGCGGACTTATTTTGATTACGAAATATATTTCCATGATTTTTGGTATGAAAATTAAACAGTTGAGGGATTATTATGTCGCCTGAAGGCAGGCTTGTGACTTATAATGTAATTACATCATTTTATTTAGTCGGTCATGATAATGAGTTTGATCAATGTTTGGACTCTAAAAGCATAATAATCAGCCCATTATTGTCCCACTGTTGGGCATGGACCTCTTCTCAGAAGGAGAAGGATTATAGCCTAAAGGTCACAGCTCATTAGATCCATCGGTCGGTGCAGGTCGGTGCAGGTCGGCGTCCGACCCGCAACGCTTCGCCTCGTGCTGTTAGTATCATCACTACATAGTATAAAACAAAGTCTGTCTGTCCCTATGTATGCTTAGATCGTTAAAACTACGCAACGGATTTTGATGCGGTTTTTTTTAATAGATAGAGTGGTTCAATAGGTAGGTTTTAAGCTATAAAACGTAGACGTGCAAAGCCGGGGCGGGTCGCTAGTTCTTTATATGAACTTGTATGGACGTGCGCTCACTACATCAACTCCGTAGCGTCATCGGATCGCCTCGGGCGTATGTCGTCCACGCGCGGACGACGAGTTGACCACTCGGTGACAACTCGCTTCTCGCATGCTTGTCTTGCGTTGCTGTGCATTGCCAATGCACAAGTACGTACGAGTGAACGGCGCGCTGCCATCGAGTGGAATCCTCCGACGACTCCTCAGGTGTACCAAGCGACGTTTACTGGTGATAACGCGTCGTCCACCCGTGAACCACCTGCTGACAACGATCGGGTGCCGGGTGGCTCTAATGAGCTGTGACCTTTAATAGTTAATCCCATACAATTTACCTACGGAGCGTAAACAGTGATTCTTCTATCCGTTAGTGGGCTAGTAAAACTAGCTGTCAATTTTTTTTCATAGGAACTTTTCACGTTACCTACATCCCTACTAATATTATTAATGCGAAAGTAACTCTGTCTATCTGTCTGTTACGCTTTCACGCCTAAACCGCTGAACCGATTTTGATGAAACTTGGTACAGAGATAGTCTGGAACCCGAAGAAGGACATAGGCTATTTGTATCCCGAAAACCGCAAAATATCTACGCGATAAACGACATCCACGTAGCATAAGCTGCGGGACCTCTCTTAAAAAAAGACACGTCTCGTAAGCAAAACACCACGTTCTTTGCCCATAGGAACCGGGAATTAGTCCATCACGCTGGCCAGCTGCGGGTTGGCAGACTATATAAACCATCGAGAACTTTATGGATCCCTCTCAGGTGTGCAGGTTTCCTCACGATGTTTTTCCTTCACCGTTAATGCAAGTGATGATCAAATGCTAACGCAGCATCCTACGTGAGCGATCTAGAAGCGACGAGAAGCGGCGCGGCGCGGCGCGAAAACAACAAACAGTCGATACTTATTGAAGTGGCCTACGTGACCAAACGCACATGGAGTGCGGTGCGGCACGGCGCGAAGCAAAGCGAACGCGATCAGTTGACTTGATGTTTTCACGCGAACTGGATGCGGTGCCGTACAGTGCTACTGAATGACGGTGGCGCGCGGTAGGCGGTTCGCGAGCTTGTAGGACAAAGCCGCCGCATCGCATTGAATTCGCGTGTCACCGCATCGGATCGCTTCGCTGTTCGCATCGCTTTGAACCGCCTACGTAAGACGCAGCGTAAAAGAGACCTCTTTTTCAAGGAAATAGAAAGACTTTTCGATGGATCCCAATCCTCCTAAAACAAATCTTGATAAATCGCAACCAAACCAAGACCGTTCATTCAGACAGTTTTCAATTTCAAAAGCTGTCAAATCGTTTGACACAAAAAACAAAACCAATCATATTGACAGTTTTTATAAACGGTTGGGGTTCGTTGGCAATTATTTTGTTAGTCGAATTAGCCCCAGAGGGCTGGCCAGGCTTGTGTTTCGGCCAAATAATTAGCGTTGCCATACAACGTGGCAACGCTGCCAGCCTTCTGGGCACGCTTCCAGTCGACAGCGATGCGGAGGAATATTTTGATGCACTCTTTTTGTTTGTATTGGTAGTTTTAGTCTAGTCAATTGTATAATTTGTAAGTAATTTTATTGTATTATTTCATTCATTTTGATCTTAAATAAAAATTAAATTCATCTTTCATGTTGTTACCAAGTTCTAAAAAAAAAAGACCAAAAGATTTTCTCTCTACACTTTAATTCAAAAAACATGCAAATTTCATCCATAAAATTAGTTTCAAAATCGTTTCTTTTACAAGCGGGGCCTGCAAACGCCGTGATATACATTTATGTCGCAGTAATATGGTTAAATTCGTTACATGATCATAATCCTAGCGATTATGATAAGCACCGACAGATGCTTATAGTGTGCCCACGAGTGAGGCTCTTAGCTTATTAACAACCGCCCCGATTATTTATTTAGCAAGGTTAAGCTGCGCTTGCCGCGGTCAGTCCATGGATGGGTGACCATTCGTTACACATCGAGACCCTTCTGTGCCTCGTAGAGCGTGTTAAATCGTCGGTCCCAGGTGTCATACTAATACTTATAGGTAACAGTCGTTACGGGTAGTCAGAAGCCCGAAAGTCTGATAACCAGTCTTACCTAAGGGCGTATACATAAGGGAAGCAGGTAACAAGCGCCGACCTACCAGCGCTTATCGGTACTGATACGGTGCAGGTAACCGCTACATAATGAAAGCGGGTAGAAGCAGGGGCTGACATTTTTTAGCAAAAATACGCCTAGTTCCCTTGCAAATACAGCAACAAAGGTCGGAACTTGTCGCCGAAATTCGGAGCTTGTCGACGCTGGTTTGCCACACAGTATATAGACTACCTGCGCCGACTAACTGCGCAGACCAGCACCGACAAGCGCTGGCAAATCGGTGCCGGCAACCCACTCTCTACGTGTGTACGCACTTAGGATGTCGGCATTACCCGGTAACTGGGTTGCGGAGGTCTGATGGCAGTCGCTCCGAGTAAAATACTGGTATTCAGCTGCATCTGGTTAGACTGGAAGCTGACCCCAACTTAGTTGGGAAAGGGCTAAGCAGAACAGAACCGACAGATGCTTTTAAAAAAGCGTTTCATAAGCATCTCCCTAGGCATATGATCATAACACTAGTAACATGATCAAATTGGTCGATTTATACATAGACAGATAGACGGGAACAAAAAGTGTAAGGGTCAGGAGAAGGAACACCGTAGGTTTTTAGCCGGTAAGAGTCCGGCATAACCCTTCGCCTTCCCCGGGCGAAGGGTATCCATGAGGATTTTAAAACGACAAAAAAAGGGCAGTTTATGACTGCAGCGTTTTATTTTTTTAAATGTTTTATACTTTTTTTAAACAGATTTATTAGTTAGTTTTAAAATAATATTTCATCACGCCTGTATTTCCTGAAAGGGTGTAGCAGAGGTAAATATTACCTACACCCTCATTTCGCCGTTATGTTTTCAATCCCATATAATAGGGGGCGAGCCTATTGCCATCAACCGGGCACAAATCCTGACTGCGGACTGCTACTGAGAAATTCCAAAAAACCCAATAACACTTTGCCCGAGTTGGGGAACAAACCCAGGACCTCATTCGCAGCAGTCGTGTTTACGGCTACTAGACCAACGAGGTAGTCAAATCGTGACGTAATAAAATGCGTGTAAATTGACCGATGTAATCATACCAGTGCTATGATCATATTCTTAAAGAGATGCTTATGAAATGCTATCTTATAAGCATCTTCCGATATAATCATATCGCTAGAAACATGTCCAAATAACGGATACAACCATGTTACTACGACATACACATAGGCCATAATTTATATATTTAAGCATACTCGATACATTATCTTTGTCCATAAAATTCGGAAGGTCCTTCACGCATAGAAATCGTCGTTTAATATTAAATTATTGCTGTACCCTGGTTTGGACCCTTAATCAGTATTGTGCGGGGCTGGGGTAAGCAGGAGTCTAAGTTATGTGCGTTGTAAGCAAAAATTTGGGATGTGGAAAGTAGTTGTGGCTGAAAATGGGATCATCTTTTCTGTAAGTATATAAGCTGTAACATAAATAATGCACATCCTCTTAATCTCTTAAAAAAAAAACAACTTTTACTATAGGAGCAAAATGAAATCGCGAAAAAAAAGCTGCTGTTCCCAACATTTATGTTCGCATAACTTGTCAAAATGTAGGCCTTAGGAGAGTAAAAATTGATTATACAACATGACTGAAAAACACTGAATTCGTGAAAAAAAACATGTGTTCCATACAAAATCAATGTTGTTTAACAAAATGTATAGAACAGCTGTTTTTTTACGAATACAGAGTTTGTCACATAGTAAATTTATACAGAACTAGCGTCCCGTCCCGGCTTCGCACAGGTACAATGTATTATACGTACAGGGTGTAAAAAGACCCATCACATAGCCGAAATCTACGCATTCTGTACATCAAACTAAATAACATTGACCAAAAATAATTGCTGGGAAACGACTTTTATTTTTAGGCATAAAAAACGCTGTTTTTTGTAGCGCGCAATGTGGTGCACGTAACCGATTGTGCCTACGTGTGTTGTTCAGCGGCTACACAGCTGAGCCAAGGCGGTCGTGTGCGTTTGATATTCATTGCGTTTTTGTAACTTCAAATGAGTAATTTGTTAAAAAATTTGATAACATTTGCTTGGAAGAAAGTTTAGTATTATCACTTAGAATTCGTTTTTGGAAAAAACCAAAAAAAAACTATGTGTATTTTGACCTTCAATATCTCCAGAACCAATGATTTCCCAGGTATGGTCTAGAAGAAAAAAATGATCCCAATGATGGGTAAAATACGTGGTTTTCTTTTTCGTTAAAGGTCTTTTTACACCCGATATAAACCGTCCTCTTGAATCACCCTATCTATTAAAAAAACCGCATCAAAATCCGTTGCGTAGTTTTAAAGATCTAAGCATACATAGAGACAGAGAGCGGGAAGCGACTTTGTTTTATACTATGTAGTGATGATGAGCAAAATGGTTTTCAGATGTAAAGTGAGTAACCAGTCATGCTGTATTATTATATTATGACATCTAGAGGATCAGAAAAATAGGTGTAGGCTGTAATGTAGCAGACGGCCCTAGGACCTCTTGAGCACGTCTGCTACACCAATTGTAAAGAATGTTGTAAAGCATTCATTACCTAGTGCATAAACATAACAATAATAAATGCATATAGAATAAGAGGCAAGTCAGATTTACGTCCCTTGGGGTAGTCAGCGAATTCCTTCTTGTGGTTCCGGTGTTCGCCGATGGCCCACATAGCCATTTAGTAGAAATCGGCGGCAGCAAACAGACCGACTGGAGCGCATTTAGTCATGACGGTAAAGAATAGCCCGGATCCGATCTCGTAAGTGTAGGTAGGGCAGGAGGCGTCTCACTTTGGTACCAGGGAGGCGCAGGTTCTTCAACAGAATGTGGCTGCTCAGGTTGTCCAGCTCCAGCTCACATAAGACCTCAAAGTAAATCAGGTGTTGCATGGAGCAGTGTACAGGGGATGGTTGATCATAAAATGTATACCACCAGTACTTTAGAATATTATATTTAATCAATGATATTATATACAAGAGGTATTTTATATGTCATCATCATCGTCTGCCTAGCCTTCTCCCAACTATGTTGGGGTCGGCTTCCAGTCGAACCGGATGCAGCTGAATATCAGTATTTTACATGGAGCGACTGCCTATCAGACCTCCACAACCCAGTAACTGGGTAATACGATACTCTTGGTAAGACTGGTTGTCAGACTTTCTGGCTTCTGACCAACAGTAACGACTGTCAAAGATCTACAAATGACAGCCGGGACCAACGGCTTTACGTGCTTTCCGAGGCACGGAGGAAACTCGCTATGGTAAATGGTCACCCATCCACAGACCAACCTCGGCAAGCGTGGCTTAACCCGGAAGATCGGTCTATGCGGCTGTAATTATTTAGCCACGAGCTCCTCCTCCTTAGGTATTTTATACGTATCGAAAATAATTATATCACATTTTATCAAACTCACTTCTGTCTCCATTAAAAGCCAACTTAAAAATTGGAATTAGTGTCCGACCGAAGGTTCGGTTTCGGTTTCGGTTTCGGCCAGTTTCGGCCAAAAAATCGTGTTTCGGCTACAGTTTCGGTTTCGGCCAAAAATTAGCCGAAAGTTCGGCCACGCCGAAACTCAGTGTTCGTGAATTGTCGCACGTCTTCCGGCTAACTTCGGCTGAGTTGGGGACTTGTGTGTGGTTGCCAGCTGAGTTCGCCGGGCGGTGTGCGGCGTGGTTGTGTTGTGTTTGTGATTTTGTTTGTTGATTTTTGAGAAAGTTTACCGAATTTAGTACTTTTTACTTTATTAATTTACTACTTTAGTATTGTAATTTTTGTTGATACCCTATAATTAGGTAAATAATTCTTTAACTAGGTACCCAGTATCAAATACAAGATCTCAATGATGTTAATAAAGGGGAATGCCAAGATCCGGCCAGTACAAAGTAGTAAGAACAGACATGCCGTAATTTTGATAATTCGCGTTTATTTTTTGTAAGATTTATGCAATATAAATAAAGTCTGGGGAAGTACACCGTCGGATAGTCATTTTAAATAGTATTTTATTGTTTTGGTTAGTAAGTTTCAACGCTTTTGTTTATCTACAACTGTAAATATAAATGTTGCACAGTATAAAAATATAATTATATCGATACTAAAATTACATTTATAAATCGATTACAACCATGAAACAATAATATGTAATTGTAAATAATTATATCATAATAATATCATGTTATTTAGGTAAATAAGTATTTATTTTTATTCACGTTTTCTTGTTTGAGAAATGTGTTAAGTGAATTGTGCTCTTCCATTAATAGCTACAAATTATAGTACTAAGCTTTATTAGTAATAAGCTATTACGAATAATCCTAGTAACCACTATAACACAACAGGTTTGTCACTATTCTTGTGATTTAACTTAGGGCTACTTTTCTTATACGAAACACAATAAATAACATAATATTTTATATGTATAGGTACCAAAGGCATTCAATAGTGTTAGTTAACATATTTAATTAATCTCTTTGATTTATACTAATTTCAAATTAATGTTTTGTAACATTATGAAATAATTTACAACTATATATTACTATCAACTATTTATTTTGCGACATAAGTATATTTCTTTTTTTATTTTATATTCCATTCAATTTTATACATACTTGATAATCGATTACGTTTAAAATCGAATATTGTTATAATTTTATTTTAATGGCGACAACACCTTTGTCACAATTAAAATGGCTTCCACTTTTTTCTTACGATTATTGCCAAAAATAAGTAGGTATCTGTATCGAAGTAAGTACCTAACCATATTATGTATAATATTCTTATCGTGAATACAATGTTATGGATTTTTGTTAAATAAAATACTTTTTTTAGTAAAAGTATGATTTTAATGTTATTTGGTATTAAGACATTCATGTTTTATCATCGTTGCCATGAAAACGTCAATATACGACAAATTCCAAATAATACCTAGAAGATTTATTTTGCTTTGGTTTTGGTTTGGTTATTTAGGTATTATTCTGACCAAAAACGGTTTAGTTTTGTTATTTACATAATTGAATGCTTTAATCAAACAATAATATTAAGATTTTTACAAAAATATTGAAGGTCTACCAATACGACAAGGATTAAAAAAAATATTCATGAAAATGTCGACGGAGTATAAAGAAAATGTTAGTTCGATTTTCGAATTACCATACTTCCCCAGGTTAAAAATCTACTATTAAGGTCAACTTAATCGACCTATAACTTTTCTTGGTGCACTTCCAGCGGAAATGTTGTTATTGTAATACATTCTACAATATTTGCCCTTTTTAATAAGATATTTTTCATCCTTGTTTTATCTGGCCGAGTCGTAAAAGAAATCTTGACATTCCCCTTTTACGTTTATGTGTTGATTTCTGACAAAAATGTCTATATTTTTTTTTTGATGTTATGTTGTTAATATAGTATACCATAAATTAATAACTATTTTCGTTACATATTTCCATTATTGTCTTTCATTTTATTTAACAAGAGAAAACTGTCTGTGTATGTGTAAAAAAGATACTAGATTTCACTATACAAGGTGGGGCAAAAAATACCCGATGTTATTTTTCTGTAATTTTTTTTGGGTATGAAATTGTTTGATTCTTCTTGTGGATTATGTTTATTTAATTAATTAGATTTTTTTCCATCAAGTCGAGAAAGTGATATCGGTCAAGTGGCCGCGCTGTCTGAATTGATGACCGGCTCGACCGGATACGGGCTCGTTTTATGGCATTTTCCAATTTTTTTTTCGATAACTTCGCTTGCCCTGCCGTTACTGTGGACGGCGAGCGCTACAGAGCCATGATCAACGACTTTTTCCTGCCTCAGTTGGATGAATTGGGACTGGAGGACATGTAGTTCCAACAGGACGGAGCAACGGCGCACACTGCACGAGCCACAACCGATATTCCGAAGGAATCATTTCCGCGGCGTCTAATCTCTCGCTTTGGCGATTTGCAGACTCTTAAAGTCCTTAAAGAGAATATCCGACGGGAATGCGAGAACCTATCGCCGGAAGTTTTGACACAAGTGATGGAAACTACCATGAAACGAGCCCGTATGGTATTAATTCCGATGGCGGCCACTTGACCATTTCTCTTGATCATATTCTCGAATTGATGGAAAAAAATCTAATACATTAAATAAAAATTATCCACAAGTACCTAGAACCAAACATTTTCATTCCTAAAAAAATTACAGCAAAAGAACATTAGGTGATTACTTTTACCCCACCTTGTACAATAGAATAGATTTTTTTACATGTCTAAATAAGGTTCGGTTTCGGTTTCGGTTTCGGCCGAAACTGAGACTGGCGCCGAAGATTCGGTTTCGGTTTCTGTTTCGGCTAAAAATCCTGTTTCGGTCGGACACTAATTGGAATGTATCATACAAAACATTTGTGGCCAGTTATAAAAATGTATCATAAATATATAAATAGCATGAAGGTGAAATGACGATGATGATGAAGGTGATACTACAAGGCTAATCATCATAAGAAAATATAATATTAATAAAAAAGAAGTTACAATAATAAATGAATTCAACATGGTCACCACGGTTACAGTACGCCACAACTAAGACGTTGCATCGATGTACCCAATCGAGCAACCAATGGCAGTCAGCGAAAAGATAGATTTTTTCTTTATCGAAAGATCTTGAAATCGCCCGCAGTTCAGAAGTGATCGGTTTTACGAAGTTTGTCGATGCGACTTCTTCGTGCGGTTATTTTTTTTTACGAGCTTCTGACTATGCAAATGTGACCCATTATTACTTATCTTTTATTTTCCCTTGTAAGCCTTTAAAATATTACTAGTGTGGCGTCGTACGCCTTTTCTGCCCGCGTGGGCCGCCTTATTGCGATACTGACCCATGCATGGGCAGCTTTAATTTTAATGTTATTGGCAACCCTGTTTGTTGACAGATAATAATGTACCTGTGCCTGCGCAATATTAATTAATTCCACTTACTTACTGAAATTGGCGCCATATTGTACGGTATCTGTAATTCTGTATCCTCTCCAATTACAAGTTTATATTATATTACTGGAGTCTCAATTTGACCCGTCCTGTAACACCAAACTAGCAACCCATAGACATAGCCATTGATCATAAGGATGCCTTTCCACCAGATGTGCTATGTAGCTATGCTGCGAGAATGTAACAGCTAAGCTACGAAACTATGTCAAACTCAAACTCAAAACTCGTTTATTCAAAGTAGACTAGTATTACTTAGTTCTTTTTGAACGTCAGATTTAGATACAATAGACAGCCCCCAAAAGCGCCCACCCTACACCGCTCCCTAGTGTTTATGCTGTGAAGAAGAAACGTGTATGTGACCGTTTCCACTGATGCTAAGCTATGTAGCTGTGCGAGGAAGATGCGCAGCTCGAGCTATGCGACGCATCGACAATAGGGAAGGTACGGGGAGCGCAGGTGCGGTGCTTTGCACATAGTTACACCACTCGCGACCATCCATAGCACGCATCTATAGCTCGCATCCATAGCACACATCCGCATCACGCATCCTTCCATATATAAAACGTAGCTTAGTTGAATCAGTTTCCACCAGTGCTATGCCATGTAGACCGATGAATATGATTGATGGATATCAAACGCATCCATAGCAACGTTGCATAGCACATCTTTGGTGGAAAGGCACCCTTAGACTCTCAGTTTTCAGCATTGAAACAATTTGGTAAATACAAAAAAAAGTTCATAAAAGAACAACATCCAAAAATACACCCAAAACAAAAATATTGCCTTCAAATAACATAAACCGCCCCCAAACATATTTTCATCCCTCATAGGGGGTGAACGAATTAGGAGAATACCAGAGCAATACGGTTATCAAATAGAACACATCATGGTCTCGTCAGCAAAAAAAAAACAATTTTAATCTGCTTAATGTCGGAGGTTCTTTATACCGTACGATTTTACATATTTGCTGTTATGCAGAATTTTAAAATGTAATCTTTTTAAATATTTATTTAGTTTATGGAGTATTATCTAGAGGATATATGCCAGTCCTATTGTAAACCATTTTTTATTTTACCAGATATACAACGTTATTTTTAGTGTATACAAAAACCGAGACACCCCAACAAGATTTTCATCAGAACTGCCTGAATATGTGTTTTTTTTAGTAAATCTCCAAGTTACACCTTAGTTTATGTCGCGTTAAGTTCCCTAAGAAAGTGTGAAATGCCTGAGATGTGCTATGCAGGGGTTGTCTAATACAAGGAAACTGACCGAGAGGACAGTCTCAAGCCTCAAGGTGTCTATTCCTGTCAATTGTTATGGGTAACTACTGAAACAAAATTGAAATTTATGAAAAAAAAAAGAAAAAAAAAGTGGTGTAAAAGATGGTTCTATGGTGTTTTACACACAGTCCATTAGCAAATTATCATTTCACAAGCAACATTTGTCAACGTTTCATTTCACAAATTATGCTTTAACAATAACATCAAAACACACACATTCTTATGACAAGCAGTCATCTTGAAAATGCATTGTTTTATTTTATTTTTAAAGACAAATTGACAAGTCACCATTTCACAGAAAGCAAAAATAATGTTTTACAAATAATTATTTAGACCAAAATACAACACATTACATTTACAAAATAAAATTCTTCATGATACGATTATTCGTCACCCACTTTCAGTTTCACAATAAAAACAAATGAAAAACTTAAGGCGATGTTTGTTAGGTTGTTTGGGTTTCCAAAGAAGAATCGACGGAGCCCCGCTGAGCGGGGCTCCTATTTCTGTCTGCAGGGTTTAAAGAAACCCTGCAGACAGAAATGGTCAGAAGGGTTACTGTTCTGTTGTAAAATGACAATATATGAAGAATAACTTTTTGAGATGTAAAGTTTGTGAAACATGTGGAATGTTGATTTGTGAAATGATAATTTGGCTTTCGTTGCTTGTTGCCTGACAATTGGTTAATTAACTGTCGAACTTTCAACAGGGGACCGGAAAAATATGTCAATCGATTCTCCTAGTGATTCTGAACAAACTAGTTTCAGGTTTAGTACATACTAAAACTAAGCTTGTATAAAGGTAGTCATTTTACAAAAAAAAAAAAAAAACTTTTTTGTATTCGAATTGAGAGCAACTAAAATGCTATGAAATAGACCTACCTACATTTGCTCATATATTAAATAAATCAAAAAACCAATATAATAAATAAGTCAAGTTTATGCAAAAGGTTTGCTTTATGAAAGTTGTGATCAGTGAACAGTTTCCTGCAACAGTAAAAAGTACTACGCAGTTGCTACGATGTAGCTAAAGGCTACGCCACCTACGCGGTCGTAGCTGACCTACGAACAACTACCCGCTTTCTACAAACTTTAATCCCCGTGCTTCGGGCCCCAAATAAGCTCAATTTTACAACGTAGATAATATAAGATAGATTAAATAAAGATACGACTGTTCAATGATCATAGTCGGTCGACAGACGTTTACAGCAGCACACCTGCTTAGTTCAAAAGAGCAATTTTCGATGTCGTGAAGGATAAAGATAACACCCGCTCGTTAAGTAAGTCAAATGCTTGGACCCTACTAAGATAATCAATACTAAAAGGTATCCTATACTGTATAATTAAGTTTAACTGTGCACGCCATGTTTGCTTGTTTGTAATTGGTTGTACAATAAGTTTTTCACTACTCATACACGGAAAGTAGGTCTGAGGTTGCCTCAGGAGCGGGTTGAAAGTAATACTTTTCAGCCCTAGGGAGAATCGTTTTCAACACTACAGCTGTCAAATTATTGAAAAAAAACTAGTTCTATTTTCACATTTCTATTGAACCATGTTCCAACTTTCTATACAGCCAGTCAATTACAGCGCGATGTAAAATTGTAAATATAAAGTTAAGTATTAATTAAAGAATATTTTTTTTTAAATGACTTTATTATAATTTAGTTTTAACTAGTGTCCGACCGAAACAGGATTTTTAGCCGAAACAGAAACCGAAACCGAATCTTCGGCGCCAGTCTCAGTTTCGGCCGAAACCGAAACCGAAACCGAACCTTATTTAGACATGTAAAAAAATCTATTCTATTGTACAAGGTGGGGTAAAAGTAATCACCTAATGTTCTTTTGCTGTAATTTTTTTAGGAATGAAAATGTTTGGTTCTAGGTACTTGTGGATAATTTTTATTTAATGTATTAGATTTTTTTCCATCAATTCGAGAATATGATCAAGAGAAATGGTCAAGTGGCCGCCATCGGAATTAATACCATACGGGCTCGTTTCATGGTAGTTTCCATCACTTGTGTCAAAACTTCCGGCGATAGGTTCTCGCATTCCCGTCGGATATTCTCTTTAAGGACTTTAAGAGTCTGCAAATCGCCAAAGCGAGAGATTAGACGCCGCGGAAATGATTCCTTCGGAATATCGGTTGTGGCTCGTGCAGTGTGCGCCGTTGCTCCGTCCTGTTGGAACTACATGTCCTCCAGTCCCAATTCATCCAACTGAGGCAGGAAAAAGTCGTTGATCATGGCTCTGTAGCGCTCGCCGTCCACAGTAACGGCAGGGCAAGCGAAGTTATCGAAAAAAAAATTGGAAAATGCCATAAAACGAGCCCGTATCCGGTCGAGCCGGTCATCAATTCAGACAGCGCGGCCACTTGACCGATATCACTTTCTCGACTTGATGGAAAAAAATCTAATTAATTAAATAAACATAATCCACAAGAAGAATCAAACAAATTCATACCCAAAAAAAATTACAGAAAAATAACATCGGGTATTTTTTGCCCCACCTTGTATAGTGAAATCTAGTATCTTTTTTACACATACACAGACAGTTTTCTCTTGTTAAATAAAATGAAAGACAATAATGGAAATATGTAACGAAAATAGTTATTAATTTATGGTATACTATATTAACAACATAACATCAAAAAAAAAATATAGACATTTTTGTCAGAAATCAACACATAAACGTAAAAGGGGAATGTCAAGATTTCTTTTACGACTCGGCCAGATAAAACAAGGATGAAAAATATCTTATTAAAAAGGGCAAATATTGTAGAATGTATTACAATAACAACATTTCCGCTGGAAGTGCACCAAGAAAAGTTATAGGTCGATTAAGTTGACCTTAATAGTAGATTTTTAACCTGGGGAAGTATGGTAATTCGAAAATCGAACTAACATTTTCTTTATACTCCGTCGACATTTTCATGAATATTTTTTTTAATCCTTGTCGTATTGGTAGACCTTCAATATTTTTGTAAAAATCTTAATATTATTGTTTGATTAAAGCATTCAATTATGTAAATAACAAAACTAAACCGTTTTTGGTCAGAATAATACCTAAATAACCAAACCAAAACCAAAGCAAAATAAATCTTCTAGGTATTATTTGGAATTTGTCGTATATTGACGTTTTCATGGCAACGATGATAAAACATGAATGTCTTAATACCAAATAACATTAAAATCATACTTTTACTAAAAAAAGTATTTTATTTAACAAAAATCCATAACATTGTATTCACGATAAGAATATTATACATAATATGGTTAGGTACTTACTTCGATACAGATACCTACTTATTTTTGGCAATAATCGTAAGAAAAAAGTGGAAGCCATTTTAATTGTGACAAAGGTGTTGTCGCCATTAAAATAAAATTATAACAATATTCGATTTTAAACGTAATCGATTATCAAGTATGTATAAAATTGAATGGAATATAAAATAAAAAAAGAAATATACTTATGTCGCAAAATAAATAGTTGATAGTAATATATAGTTGTAAATTATTTCATAATGTTACAAAACATTAATTTGAAATTAGTATAAATCAAAGAGATTAATTAAATATGTTAACTAACACTATTGAATGCCTTTGGTACCTATACATATAAAATATTATGTTATTTATTGTGTTTCGTATAAGAAAAGTAGCCCTAAGTTAAATCACAAGAATAGTGACAAACCTGTTGTGTTATAGTGGTTACTAGGATTATTCGTAATAGCTTATTACTAATAAAGCTTAGTACTATAATTTGTAGCTATTAATGGAAGAGCACAATTCACTTAACACATTTCTCAAACAAGAAAACGTGAATAAAAATAAATACTTATTTACCTAAATAACATGATATTATTATGATATAATTATTTACAATTACATATTATTGTTTCATGGTTGTAATCGATTTATAAATGTAATTTTAGTATCGATATAATTATATTTTTATACTGTGCAACATTTATATTTACAGTTGTAGATAAACAAAAGCGTTGAAACTTACTAACCAAAACAATAAAATACTATTTAAAATGACTATCCGACGGTGTACTTCCCCAGACTTTATTTATATTGCATAAATCTTACAAAAAATAAACGCGAATTATCAAAATTACGGCATGTCTGTTCTTACTACTTTGTACTGGCCGGATCTTGGCATTCCCCTTTATTAACATCATTGAGATCTTGTATTTGATACTGGGTACCTAGTTAAAGAATTATTTACCTAATTATAGGGTATCAACAAAAATTACAATACTAAAGTAGTAAATTAATAAAGTAAAAAGTACTAAATTCGGTAAACTTTCTCAAAAATCAACAAACAAAATCACAAACACAACACAACCACGCCGCACACCGCCCGGCGAACTCAGCTGGCAACCACACACAAGTCCCCAACTCAGCCGAAGTTAGCCGGAAGACGTGCGACAATTCACGAACACTGAGTTTCGGCGTGGCCGAACTTTCGGCTAATTTTTGGCCGAAACCGAAACTGTAGCCGAAACACGATTTTTTGGCCGAAACTGGCCGAAACCGAAACCGAAACCGAACCTTCGGTCGGACACTAGTTTTAACTATTTCTTTAAAATAACATAGATTTGGGCAAAATATTTACTATTTTTTCAATGATGAAAATGAAAAATAATGGCTGAATAGCTGGCCGGCCACTGAAAAAAAACAAAATAGACGGGAAAAAAAATTCACAAATTTTTTCTGTAGCTAATTCATATTTTTACTTTCCTTGTATTCGTAATGAAAAGCACAGTGTTTACCTCGGATTAAAGATCTATTTAGTCCCGAGACGGGGTTTGGCGCCCGAGCGTTGCGAGGGCGCCAATCGTTCGAGTAAGTTACTTTCACCCCTAGGGTAACAATGTACTATTAAGCTTTTATATCAAAAGCCTAATTATTTTACAATGTTCTGTTGTAACTTGGGAAAATGAATAAATATGAAAATAAAGATAAAGATACTTTATATCGTAAACACACGTAATCCTTTGAATTTTCTAAAGTAGTAGTAGTATTCCATCGTACCGCAGTCGTATCGTAATCGTTCCTTCTAAAACTCCCCCCATTCTTCATTCACGTCTGTCTTACCGCGAACCAATGTTCATAGGTTTTATTTGTATTGAAACAAAATGCTGATTCGATATTTTGTAGACCGTAATAAGTCATGTCATCGGGATTATATGGAGTGATTAAAAATGTTTCCACTTCATTAATGGTCTCGGAATTGGGGTACTGGTACTTTAGTTTTTCGATGATTTGCAGTATGTTACTAAGCTGATGTTGATGAAAGAAATAACGCAACTATTCATGGCACAAATAATCAAATAAACCAACAAAAACGTAATGTAATAATTATATTAATCTACAAGGTCCGAGTGCACATTTACTTTACAAGGAAATCGCCTAAAGGCTGGTCGACACTTCATGTGACCAGAGGGTTGGCTTATTCTTTGGCGAAAAAATTAATTAGGCGTCGTAATATTTACTACGTGTTTTATCTTGGAAGTGTTTTTTTATAATATAAAATGTATGAATAATGATAATTAATGTAATGTAACGTAAACTGTATAATTATAATATTGAGTATGCATATAGTATTATGCATAATTATACCTATTATTTAAATTGCAATGCCTTAACAGGCAACTAAGTTCTAAGAACATACCTATTTGTTAACATCCTAAAAAATTCTGTACACTTAGTTCGCAATAAAGAATTTGAATTTTCATTATTTATTTTGTACATATAAGTAGTTAGTTTTTATTTTATTAGCGTATATTTTTCTATACTTGTATACAAGGTTAGTCGGAAAGGGGGTACTAATCCGAAGCCCACTTATAGTATCGCTGATGACTGTTTGAAAGCCAGTGTTAAAATTTCAAAATTCGATATATTTTTTTCCAAATAAAATGATTTTTATTTTAGTTTTTTTCAAAAATTCTTCTTCCCTGCTTTAGTTACAAATTCAGAAAATGGTGCTTCTAATTCATGACTCCAAATATGACCTAAAATGTAAACACAGCTGATCAAAGTGGGGACAGATAGATTATAGAGTTTTTTTTTGGAGATTTTTGAACAACTGTTTCTCTTAAAGTATTGAGTTTTGGGAAAAGTCGTAGAACGAAAGTTATTCATTATTATGTGTACTTTAACACCCTTTCGGATTAGTACCCCCTTTCTGACTAACCTTGTATATTGGAATTTGTAATGATGTAAATTGTAAGAAAAAATTGCATAAAAAAATGTACAAGGTTTAAAAAAAAATACTCTAAGATGTTTGTTGAGTTATGTTATTACTCGGTATCGGAAATTCAACAATTTTCGTTGATCAAGTTTTCAAAATTTGTGAGGAAATCAAATAAAGTTATTTTTTGATTAGTATGGAACTACTAGCGGCGGGACGCTTGTTCTTCATGCAGTAGGGTCTGACATCGATCTGAGAATTATATTATCACTTGCATCCAAAGGTTGGACAGCACTATCCATCTGTCAGCTGTGGCGGCATCTATCTCGCCACATGCGAACTATCCTACATCGCGCAATCAAGATTTAACACGCAGATAGTATATATACAACCTCCCAACATCAACCGTTGGGCAGTAGCCCGCCAGGCACAAGACTCCGCCTGGTTGGAGGATCCTCCCTTTGGTTGGAGGAACACCACACCTAGTTTCTCCACACAGCTATTAAAAACATACTGCGATAGTCAGTGGCGTAGCTACCGTATAGCTAGGCGGGTTAGTGCACAGGGGCCCCCAAGCTCGAGGGGCCCCTCGGCCTCGTTCGAAAAACTTATATAACATCCTAGTTGAATAAAATTTTTTGACTGTAACTTTTTGGCCCCACCCAACCAACGATTTTTACGTGAAAGCGTGACAAACAAACAAACTTTCACTTTTATTATTAGGAATTACGATTAAATAATTATCTGTTGCGTTATACACAATGCTTACTAATAAATAACTTTGCTTTATTATGCCCTGCAGTGGACGATAAGGAGCTGATGATGAAGTAGTTTTGCACCTTCAAAGTATTTAGTTTAGTTTAAATAGGGCCCCAGTTTCATTTTAGTGCCAGGGCCCTTGGTTGCATAGCTACGCCACTGGCGATAGTCAAGCGTGGTGATTATAGACAATTGACCTTAACTGTCTGACGAAAATGGTGATAATCAATCATGATTTAAATCACCACCATCAATCCTAATACTCCATGTTAAAACTACCTGTACCTCTGCTGACCCCTCTACTAACTGCGTGTTGACTGGCGTAGACAGATGGCGGCCATTTGCAGACTCTACGACGGATCTGTATACCTGTGTAGGGATGTGAAAGTGTCGATAGCTGAGTGAAGTTATTTTTATCGATACTTGTTGTATAACTGAGTTGTTATTTATTTTATTTATTATACTCTTTAATGCATATAATACACCGGTAAACAAAAAGAAATAAAAACATTTACACAATATATGTACAGTGGGCGGTCTTATCGCACAAGGCGATCTCTTCCAGACCACCTTAGGATGGACTGGAAGAACGGAAAGGGATAACGGGCAGTTCTGGTGTACAAATACGTATCGTACACAATATTACTTAAATATAATATTTTAAAAGTTATATACATCTTTAAAACAAACTAATAAATACATATTTTATGAATAAAAATATTTATTAAATAGTTTTTGTTAATTATTCAAGTTTTTTTTTGTCATGCTTAATTTGTTCAACTTCCACTCATACAAGAGGAGAATTCTTGTCTCGATATAGAATTATAACAAATAAAGCAATTGTTATTAAACAAAAGCAGCCAAAGACACAATAAAAGCATGAACAATAAAACATAAAAAGAATGAAACAAAGGTACACATTTTATGCTGTCGAGCATGCCCAAAGGGCTACCAAACTGGGCGTCAAACACCCAGCGCTGATTTTCAGTTGGTACCCTGGCAGTAACACACGGACGGATGTTATTTTAAAATACGTTTTAAGACTTGTTTGTGTTTTGCTATTTTTAAAATATGACAATAAATAAGGCATATCGAGATAAACTACAAATATACAGCGTGACTTTTAATTCATTGGCAATATTTTAACCCCGTATTCTACCCTTGATACTAATGTATTTAAGCCCATAATATCGTGTATTAAAATTGTCAAATTATTAATTTTAAAAACGTGATATATCTTGTCATTTACCTACATAAAGTCCAAAATTAATAAACACGATAAAAAAATAAATAGTAAAAATGATAATTAAAACTTTAATAAATTTAAAGTATCAAGATGCGTCCGCTAGTAATGCTAGTATACCAGTTTACGACCGCGTGTCTTATTACTTACGCTACAATGTAGGTACGAGTACGAGCTCTCATTCAGTAGGCATGTCCTTGAAAAAAAATGCCGCCAAACAATATTCGGCATGAACAAAGTTGCCTACATCGGGCCTCTCGATCGATCCCCGCGCTCATCTGCGGGGCCGCGGGGTGCGGCCGCCCGCCCCCTCTCGAGCAAAGAAATGCATGCGCGGCGTCGCCCGCGCCGCTCCAGTCACGCGTTTAATAGGTCAAGTGCATGACGTGTAATTCGCGAAAGATTCTGTGAACCGTAAACCGTAAGTAACATGCCACGACCACGTAGAACAGTGTACACGAACCAGCAATACCTGGATATGGTCTTGTTTTACGACCGAACGCACAGTTTTCCGCGTACCCGTCTGATGTTCTATCCCGATGAATCAAGAGACCGAATCTTGAGGTCAACTCAAAACTTACTGGATTTTGCATCATTCCACGTAATAACGTATGCCCAAGTGCCAAGAGACCTCCGTGGAAGAGCAGCTGCAGAACGTGCCTGAAAGCTATCAGTCCGAGCTGTACTACCAACATGACACTACCAGCGGGATGTTCGCACGTTCCTCGACCGAAGCTTCGGCAAGCGTTGGATAGGACGCGGCGGGCCTGTATAATCTCGGCCTGCGCGGTCGCCTGACCTGACGCCCTTAGTTTTTTTTTTTTTTGTGGGGTTAATTTAAAAGACTAGTGCACGAGCAATAAAGTGAAAGTCGCGAACAGTTAAGCGAAAGGATTGTTACGGCATTCGAAATAATAATTGTTAAATCGCGTACATTTGTTTTGCAAAACGTGAAAAGAAGCCATAAGCGCCGTGCTGAGCTGTGTGTACAAAGAACAAGTGAACACTTCGAGCACCTCTTAAAGTACACGTAGGTAAGTACCTCCTAAGTACTAAACTAAAACGTAGTAGTTAAGGTACTGTACTAAATAATTACAAACACACGCGCACGCCGGCCACGTAGTCCCAATCAGCTGTTTCACCAAAGTTCACACGCGGTCGACGCAGTAGGTACAACACAAACGCGCACGCCGGCCGCGTAGTCCCAATCAGCTGTTTCACCAAAGTTCACGCGCTGCAACGCTGTAGGTACTTTTCTAAATAACTCTAATCAGCTGTTTCATTCAATTCATTTTTAATGATATTACAGTCATTGCACATGTAATTTGAAACTTTTGCTAAGAATAAGTTTTACTTTGAACACCGAAGTAAAAGTTTAAATCACTTCCAATTTTCCAATTCTTCCTCTGTCTTTTTTTAAAACATTCCCGGCGCTTGTACTTAATTACTTTTGTAGGTAATGTGCTGGGTGCGTTTTCAAACTCAACACGTACATCTTTCTATGCGGAAATCGAATTCGCGACACGTAACGCAGCAGCCACACACTCAGCCACTTTGCCAACAGTGCTGACAATTATTACGTAGCATAACTTATTATGATGTCATGTGCAAGCTGCCTTATTTCATTGATTGGTGCGTAGAAGTGGCCCCCATTTTTAATTTGCTTTCTCGTGTTTGTGGCTTAGACAAACGGGCGCTATTGTGCTTCAGGGCTTTCTGTCATGATTTTAATTTCTTTCGGACCTAACTACTTAAATAATTTAATTTAAGTACGAGTTACACGTTAGTTCCGTAGGAATATCGAAGCTGCTACATCGCGATCCGCGAGTTTGCGACCGCAATCAAAGCGACGCCGGCGCGCCGCCCGCGCTCCGTCCCGCGCAAAAAATGAATGGCTCGCGTCGACGGTGATGGCGCGTGTGTGCGTACGTGTCACACACACTCACACACGGCACCCGTACATTTTAAATAGCGCGCAATCACAATTTGACCCTTTTATTTTTTTGTTCATTTTGGGAAAACTGTGGGTTATTATTTTTGAACACTTTACTAGCTTTAGTTATTATTTGTTCCTCAATTAGATTCTTGGACTAAAATATTGCCAACGAATTCAAAGTCTTCCTGTATAAAAAAAAGAAAAAGATCAAAAGTACTTTTAATTTGTGACAGCGGTATACCTATAGCGGTATGCTATATAAGATAATATTCTTCTGTTCCTTTTCTTCTTCCTATCTTTAATTATTGTAATTGGTCTCAGACTGTTTCGAATGAAGGAAAAAAAAACACTCGTTACCACGATAATTTCCACCTAAATCAATCAATCTCTCATTCATCGATATCTCAACACTTCACATCACTAAACTAGACAAAGGAGCAGCGATTTGTTTCTAAAAATGTTTTTTCTTGATTCCCCGTAGGAGAGAGGTTTATTCCCCTTATTGCGATGCGATTTATATCTTCAACGCCATTTTATTGGACAATGAGGGAATCGGAAGGGAGTAGATGACTGTGAATGGAAGTATTACACCTGAGGCCCAATGAGGCCACGAGGACTAGAGCGGACTAATTGTATTTTTTTCAATAATGTTTTTATTTGAAAATACTGTTCTAAGCAGTAGAAGTCATAGCGCCATAGCGTCCTAAAAATGAGTTCAACATTTGAAGATTCGATCAGCAAGGAATGACACAATATCTTTTTCTTTCAACTAGGTACATAGTAATGTTATCATTAATCACTACAAAACCGATCACAAAGGACGTATTTTTTGCTTAGAACCAAAACAGTGCAGAAATGTTATAAGAAATCTCACGGTTGCACAGTTTTTCATTAATGCACTGTTTTTTATTTAGATACTAGCTTCTGCCCGCGACTTCGTACGCGGATACTGTTGCTTATGCCAGCGACAACGGGGTCGTCAAAATCAAAGATCTGAAACCTCTGATGTCGAATTCTAAGAGCCCGAGGACGGGAAAACATCGGGATGCGCGAGACGATTCGAGACGTTCCAGATCTTTCATTTTTGTATGTCAACAGGAAATGCCCATCAGACTAAACAACTTATCACTCATTTCAAAAGACCTGTTAGTAGATGTGCGAATACGCTGAGAACTCAAGCGTGATTCTGTATCGGTAAACGTTTCCGATTCGCGAGACAATGCATATCGCTCACGATCAGCGGACAGTCGCGCATCACGTTCTCCACTTGTCTCTAGAGACCTAGAAGCAGATGCGTAGATACGCTTGGAACTCAAGCGCAATTCTCTATCAGTGAACGTCTCCGACTCGCGAGACAATGCGTGACGTTCACGATCAGCGGTCAGTCGCGCATCACGTTCCCCACTTGTCTCTAGAGACCTAGAAGTTGATGCGTAGATACGCTTGGAACTCAAGCGTAATTCTCTATCCGTGAACGTCTCCGATTCGCGAGACAATGCATGACTTGCACGATCAGCGGTCAGTCGCGCATCACGTTCCGCACTTGTCTCTAGAGACCTTGAAGTCGATTTGTATATACGCTGAGAACTCAAGCGTAATTCTCTTTCCGTGAACGTCTCCGACTCGCGAGACAATGCATGACGTTCACGATCAGCGGTCAGTCGCGCATCACGTTCCCCACTTGTCTCTAGAGACCTAGAAGTTGATGCGTAGATACGCTTGGAACTCAAGCGTAATTCTCTATCCGTGAACGTCTCCGATTCGCGAGACAATGCATGACTTGCACGATCAGCGGTCAGTCGCGCATCACGTTCCGCACTTGTCTCTAGAGACCTTGAAGTCGATGTGTATATACGCTGAGAACTCAAGCGTAATTCTCTTTCCGTGAACGTCTCCGACTCGCGAGACAATGCATGACGTTCACGATGAGCGGTCAGTCGCGCATCACATTCTTCACTGGTTTCTAAAGACCTGGATGTAGATGCGTAAATACGCTGAGAACGCAGGCGTGCTTCGCGATCCGAAAAGGTTTCCACAGAGCGAGTTGCAAACTGATGTTCTCGTACAGCATCAAGCCTCTCCTGACGCACTTTGGGACATTCTTGGGATCTTATGATCCTCAATTTTTTAGCTCCTTTGGAACATTGGGAAAGATTTGACCTCTTTCTAGGCATGGTTATAGTTTTATTGTGAAGATGCCTGATCAATTAAAATCTAAGTGACTGCTCCCCTGCGTTACCGGGTAGGCTACCGTGTTACAAAGATAAATGGAAAAGGAAATTAAACACTCAAATAACATAAGCCCGAAGGCATATTTATTCGATAAAATAAAAAAATATATGGGAGTTTTGGCCAGTAGAGTCAAATTTTCAATGATGTACCATCGTTATCGAAAATCAGTCCTAAACTGTTACCGCCTTCACTGCGTGGAGGTACTCCAGCTTATGTTATTTTATAATTATATAGTGAAATTAGTGATGATTTCCACATCAGATGTTTCTGATCTTCGATTTATATAAGTCAACAGGAAATGCCCATCAGACCGAACAACTTTTGCTAAGACGTCTTTCCTATATGTGTTATCGTGTAGCTGGGCTCTTGAAGTTCCACAACAGGTGTTCCAGATCTTCGATTTTTATTAGTCAACAGAGAGTGCTCATCAGATTGAACAACTTTTGCTAAAACGTCATTCCTATTTAAGTTATAGTGTAGCTGGGTGCTTGGAATTCCACAACAGGTGTTCCAGATCTTCAGTTTTTATACGTCAACAGAGAGTGCTCATCAGGCTGAACAACTCTTGCTAAGACGTCATTCCTATATAGGTATGTTATAGTGTAGCTGGGCTCTTGGAGTTCCACAATAGGTGCTCCAGATCTTCGATTTTTTTAGTCAACAGAGAGCGCTCATCAGATTGAATAACTTTTGCTAAAACGTAATTCCTGTATAAGTTATAGTGTAGCTGGGCGCTTGGAATTCCACAACAGGTGCTCCAGATCTTCAATTTTTATACGTCAACAGAGAGTGCTCATCAGGTTGAACAACTCTTGCTAAGACGTCATTCCTATATACGTTATGGTGTAGCTGGGCTCTTGGAGTTCCACATCAGGTGTTCCAGATCTTCAAATTTATTCTCTCAGCAGAAAATGCTCATCACGTGGATTTATTTTTGCTACGGTACCATTTTTGTGTCTCTTATAGTTTAGCTGGTCTGTTGCGGTTTTGCATCAGGTGCTCAAGTTTCCAAGATAAATTATAGCCTATATGTTGCCCAGACTTAATACCTATACAACAAAAAAATAATCATTCAAATCCGTCCAGTAGTTCCGAAGATTAGCGTGTACAAACAAACAGACAAACAGACACACAGACAAACAGACAGAATTTTTTTTTTGGATTCGTGCTCTATTACTGTTTCTAAACCCCCCTCAATTATTATTTTTGTAATATATTCAATGTACAGACACAGTTTTTTTACTGTTTTATTATATGTATAGATAAATATAATACAAATGTTTGGTGGTTTGACGACACGTTTGGTGGGGTGCGTCTCATATCATAAAAAGTTATTTGGTATATTTTCATTTCAATAACGTTCACAGGATACAATAAACGTGAGTTATACCAACTGTTGATATAATTTCTTTAGATATAACATTTATACGAGTATACTCGAATACTCATTTCGTCTAATATTATTAGATATAACGTTCATCTGATCGAAAATCATTTAATATAAAACTCTTTTGAACTAACGCTTACTCATTGCATGTTTACATCCAAGTAAGACGGAGTGACTAGATTAGGGTACCCCGACCAGATGGGTTAGGTTAGGTTAGAACTGTGACCACCGACGCGCGAGCCGAGCGAGCGAAGCGAGCGTGCCGCGGCAGCGGCCGGCGAGCGCTACATTCAAGTTGGTTCCAGTTACTAGGTTAGGGCACCAAGACGAAATGGATTAGCTTGGGTTAGGTTAAAACTGGTTTTGTTGATTTTATGTATTCGCTCTTAATAGACTAAATAAGTTTTATGTCATTTGAGTGGTTTATCGAACGATTATATATTCAATAATGTTATGCTTATAAAAATTAGTTGTTTTAAAATTATATTTAAAGTTTATCATATTTACTGATCGTTATGTCAAATGAAATTATTGATTCAGTTGTTATATCTCCTAAATATTTATTAGAGATTGTGTAATTATAACATATAATACTTACCCGTTAAAATACTCAGATAACGCTGCTGCCCATTCTCTAGTGAATCCCTTAGTCGCCTTTTACGATAACCATAGAAAGAGGTATGGTAGTACTACTATTCTTTACGTCCGGCATCACACGAATAAATACATCAAATACCAATCAATGATTTAAAATGAAACTACGGTACAGTTAAATATGAGGAAACAAAGTTTTGAAAGTACAAGCTATTTCACTTAGAGGGCGCTAGTGTAGCGACTCCGTATAATTGAGACGGGTTCCGTAGAATATTGAAATAGCCTTGCATTATTTATTTGGACTGTAGTGCGGATGGGAAACTAGTTTTGTGCCCCGGGTATGGTTGTAATTGTGGCTTGTTTAATGGTGAAAAGGGGTTATGCGTGCCTTGTTAGTGGTGTGTGTATACAGGGTGTTCTGAAATTGAACGTCAGGCCGGGGATAAATGATAGGTTTATGAATGTTCAGAAAAAAATATACAGCGTGGCGCTACAATGGTGACATTAATTTAATACGTAGTGGTCAATGCCAATTTTCAGTATGTGTAAATTATCTATAATCTTAATAATCTAGATATAACTTTGTAAATATTATTGTTAGTATAAGATAAGACTTAATTATTAACTTGTGGTCTAACTGTACTTTATTTTTAACTGACTTCAAAAAGGAGGAGGTTCTCAATTCGGTTGTATGTTCTTTTTTTTTCTACCTCAGATCTCTGTCATTTATGAACCGATTTGAACAATTCTTTTTTTGTTCGAAAGGAAGAAAAAAAGTTAGAAAATTAACAGTTTCAGAAGTCGGTGCAACTCTACACTGAAACAAATAGAAGCCACTGACTTCTGAAACTGTTAATTTTATTTTATGGTAATTATTTTACTCCTTTTAGTTTTTCTTTGAAGTCGGTATTTACTTTTTTTTAAAGTTATTTTTTTTGTAAATAAGTTTATTTTTTTTTCTTTCTTTCTGTTTTGTTTAAAAAAACATGAATATTTTGGTGCGCGGTTAAATACTACCCTTTGAATACACTTGAAAAAATGTCCTGTGTTCAGGCAAGGAACACAGGAGATTTTTTTCAGCAGTGTCAATCAGAATTGGATTGAGAACAGAATTATTTTCAAGAGTAACAAATAATGATGCAGCAAATAAGTTATATTAAAATAAAATTGCCTACCAAAAAGCCGATAGCTTAAACACAAGGTCCTATATCAAATTCGCGTCAGTACTCATTGCGGTCAGCTCGTTCAAGCCACAGGGAGGCAGTCATTTTGACCGCGCGCACATTACAATTCAAATTGTGGCTTCATGGTGCCCTACTGTTATACGTACAATTGAATAGACAATGCTTTTGTAGATGGGTAAGTGATATTGGCATTTTCGTGTGAGGGAATTTTAGTGTAGTATTCAAACTGACACCTATAACTTGTAACAATCTAATAGGTGCGATTTGACAGCTGTCAAAATATTAGAAGTAAGTATTTATTTATTTATTTATATACTCTTTATTGTACATTACACCTGGGGCTCAATTCTCCTAAAATAAATTGTTACCAAACGCAATCGAACCACAACCGTCAGTCAGTTTTTGTTTTCAAAAACTTTCAAAATGATTGATTTTGTTTTTAGTGTCAAACAATTCGACAGCTTTTGAAATTGAGAACTGTCTGAATGAACGGTTCGACCTTGGTTCGGTTGTGATTTATCAAGATTTATTTTAGGAGAATTAGGCCCCAGAAGGCCAATTCTCGTAATTAAAAATGTTCAAAATATAGTTTCGATCTAGTCTCAGTCTATTCTCAATCTCATAAATATGACAAATGGTATTCTGGTTCGTTAACAAGCAACGTCAAACGTGAGATTATATTGAAATGAGATTGAAAGTTGACTGAAGCCAAAAGGGTATTCTAGTTACATCATGTACTGAGCCATTTTGAGAAGTTGGAATTCTAAATTTTTTTTCTAGAATGTTAGTCTATGACTGTTGATATCGGTATGCTATCGGTAATAGATTTTAAGTTGACTGAGTTGACATTCTATCAAGATAGACTGAGATGATACTGAAACCGGACCGAACTTTAAGTGTACCAGAACACCATTTTTTATTCAATTCATAATTTAACATCAGTTCGGTCAACTTTCAGTCTTACTTCAAATTAATTACGAGAATTGGGTTTCAGGTTAATACAACAAGGAAAAACAATTTAAACACAAAAATGCACAATGGGCGGTCTTATCGCGCAAGGCGATCTCTTCCAGACAACCTTTGGATGGACTGGAAGAATGGAAAGGGAAAAACGGGCAGTCTAGGTGTACATGTACATTACGTACCTACATCTTTTTATATTCACGGTTCATCTTCCGTGGGGAAGATGTTCGGTCCTTTGAAAGGCATACGGGGGCATATTATTACTTAGATTTAATAATATAAAATACATAGCAATGTAATTACATAAATATGAAAAAAAAACTATAAACATAGTAATAATAAACTAATAAATACGTTTTCTTCCGGCAATAGAAGTTATCTAGTCCACCTAACACCCCTTCCCATAGACCAGACATTTTTCACCATATTTTACAATAGTCTTGCACCCACTTGGGACGGTCCATGACTGTACTCCAATAGTGCAACCGTGGATAGTCCCCGGTTGGTGCCCCACCCCATTTTAGATTAAAGTTCTCAAAGGGGCCTCTGCGCGTTGGACCTGTGTCCCCGTGTATGTCTTCCAAAAGATCGGACATCTTCCGCACGGAAGATGAGCCGTGGTTTAAAGAGAGATACAACTAATAAATACATATTATATATAAGAACGGAGGAGAGAAATGAAAGAAATAGCAGCGACTCAGCTGGCAGGCATAACTAGTGCGATATCGTTCTTTGCAGTCAGTTAACTCGGGGCTCTAAAATTACTCCGAAATAGAAAACCAATGTTTTTTAAATATTATTTTGTTGACATTCAAAAAAAAAATTTTTGGGTGAATCTGTGTCACCAGTAGATCACGCGGTTTGAAGGAATTACACGAATTCGTTAACAACCTGTCAATTTAATAAGAATAGCATTTTTTCTTTTCTACTCATTCAAAGTTTGTCACATAGTAAAAGTGAGATAAGATAAGATATTTATTCGCCAAGGATAATAATATGGTACAAAAGTTGTTAGGTACACAATTAGTTTTCCGACACATCCGCATCTGCAAGAGGCATACAAATTTATTAGGTTGCTAATTACATTATAAAATTAATTATACAAAATTATCACATATTAGTATTACCTATACATTATATAAAAATAAAATATTATATTACCTATACATTTAAAAAAATATTAAATAAATAGTGTGTAGTTTGATAGAATTGTGAGCTCAAGATTTAAAAAAAATAAAAATATAACGATAAAATTTACTATCTATAAACAATTTTATGTACATAAATCGGATTTTACAATAATATCACAAAATATTAGAAGTATATATAGGAATTTAGATGATTTATTAATAAATTTAACACAATTTAAGTTTAGTGTAGACCTATTGATCTTAAGTGAATGTAGGCTAGACGTAAATAAACCCACCCCTGAAATTAAAAACTACTGTAGTTTTACCACGAGCAACCATATAAACCAGTGTGATGGCGTGGTAGTATACATCAATTGTGATCTCAAGGTTAGTGTTAAGGAAATAATATTAACTCACGCATCATGCTTACAAATAACAATGCCTAATCTTGTTGTCCTTTGTATTTATCGATCCCCCTCAAATAATAATGCTGACAGTTTTATAGACTCGCTAAACAATCACCTAGTATTACTTAAATCATACAAAAATATTGTTATCACAGGCGACATAAATATTAACATAATTTATAAACCTACTGAACAAACGAATGAGCGCACAAACAGATCAAACTACCTAAATATGCTTGCAATGCATGGCTTGTTACCTGGACATTCCTTACCAACTAGAGGCGAAAACTGTTTGGACCACTTTATTTTGAAACTAGACAAAACAAAAAACGCTGCTTCTGTTGCTGTATTAAATACCACTATTACGGATCACTTCATGATTTTCCTTAAATTATCAAACTTAGTACATTCTTATAAATGCCCGAGAACTAAAAAAAAAGTGGACTTTGATAAAGCAATAATAGCATTAAAACAAAGTAATATCTCTGAACTTAATTTAATCAATGATCCAGTCACGTTATCTATACAATTAATAGACAAACTCCAAAAATGCCTTCAGCAAAACACAATTACTACTTTAGTTCCAAGAAATAATCGCATAATAAAACCATGGATGACTTTAGGAATTCTACGTTGTATTCAAAACAGGAATAATATGCAAAGAAAGCTACGATCTGACCCACAAAACAATATATTACAAATTACTTACAGAAGATATCGCAACTATTGCAACAATTTAGTTAAAAAGCTAAGAAGAAAATATGATAAGGAACAACTAGTAAAGGCAAATAAGAATCCGAAACTAATATGGAACACAATTAACAATATAACTCATCGCAAACCAAAGAAAAATCTTAACTCAGAACTATTAGAGATAAAGACCACCCCTCATTCTTCAGTAGACCACATAAATGAGTACTTTTCTAACATTGGGAAAACCCTGGCTGAAGACATTACTTCCGCACACCAATCACAAGTTCAACTTGATTCTGATCATATAATAAATTCACAGGCTTCCTCCTTCGTTCTTCTCGAAACAGATCCTAGAGAAGTCTATAACGTGCTAATGGGTTTAAAATCTGAAAGCGCTCCAGGCTGGGATAATATTACAACACTTTTTTTAAAAACTGCCAATGATTTAATCGTACCCATAATTTCGCATCTTGCTAACTTGTGTTTTAGCCAAGGGAAATTTCCACCAGCTCTGAAGCTAGCCATAATTACTCCTGTGCACAAGGGTGGTGACAAAGATGACGTTAACAACTACAGACCTATCTCAGTCTTGCCTGCAATATCTAAAATCATTGAAAAACTAATTAACATTAGACTAACCTGCTACACTAATAAATATAACATTATTTCACAAGCTCAATACGGTTTCAGGCAGAAATTATCTACGGAAGACGCAGTGACAGCACTAACCACTCATATTGTTAAACTAGTAGATTCAGGAAAAAAATGTCTAACTGTATTTCTTGATTTGAAAAAAGCTTTCGATACCGTCTCTGTCCCCATTCTTGTGCGAAGTCTAGAAGGTATAGGCGTAAGAGGAAACCCGTTAGCATTACTAATAGATTATCTACAGGATCGTAGGCAAAGGGTTAAGGTAGGAGAGTATATTAGTAAGGAGTCTAATGTGACCTACGGCGTTCCGCAGGGCAGCGTACTGGGCCCGACTCTATTTTTAATATATATAAACAACCTCTGCAAAATGATGCCAGATAATGGTCGCGTTTTCTCTTATGCAGATGACACAGCTATTGCTTTCTCTGGTGACACATGGGAATCCGTATATCAATCTGCTGAAAAGGGTCTTTTCGAAATTGCTAACTGGTTGAACTCACATCTTCTAACACTAAATATTACTAAAACAAAATATATTGCATTTACAAATTACAACAACACTCAACCCGGACCTAACGAAACTCTCAAAATCCACACTTGTTGTAATATATCTAGCACAAATTGTTCTTGTAAAATTATTGAAAAAGTAACTCATATAAAATACCTGGGTATAATCGTTGATCAGCGGTTATCTTGGCACACTCATACAGATATGGTCATGGCCCGTACGAGAAAACTTATCTGGATATTTAAGAACTTAAGACATGTGACAACTAAAAAAATGTTAACTGAAATCTATGTCTCTCTGGCTCAGTCAATTCTTATCTACTGTATACCTGTGTGGGGTGGTGCGACAAAAACGAAATTTCTTGAGCTAGAGCGAGCACAGAGATCTCTTATCAAGGTCATGTATACCAAACCGTACAGATTCCCAACCAATGAGTTATACTCCCTTAGCGATATTCTCTCTGTCAGAAAATTATACATACTCCATGCTGTCTTAAAATTACACAAAGTCCTGCCCTATGACCCTCAAAAAGAAAGAAGACGAAATTACCGTGTACCAGTTGAACTTTTTAAAACTACATACGCCAAAAGACAATTCAATACAAATTCCGCTACCCTATATAATAAAATAAATAACATAATTAACATCTATCCCATGACAACTAAAAACTGCAAACAGGCAATAGTTCAATGGCTAAAACTGAAGACCTATGATGACATTGAATTATTGCTGCAAGCATCGTCATTATAAGTTGATAAGATTCACACACGCACCCACACCCACATACACTTACACACATGCACACACACACTCAAACACACACTAATTTAGACAATATCTCTAAGTTTTTTTTTCTTGTTAATTTTATATTTGTTTTGTTTCTTGTTTAAATTCTATCTTCTTCTTCTTCTTTTGGTACACTGTATAATTTCATATTTAAGAACGGGGCCTCCTAGCACAGGTATATTCTTTACTTAAAAGGAGGCCCCTGTGTGACTTTTACTGAAAAGTGTACAAGATTTGGAAATAAACATTATTATTATTATTATTATTATTATTATAAACTCTTTCACAGTATAAAAATTATTTTCTACTTGAAAACCATTTACATAGGGCTTTTTTAAATAAACGTACGTAAATAACTGTTACAATTTTGGTGTACAATAAAGTATATTCTATTCTAAAGGTTGTTCTCTTATTATTTGTGGGATATGGTTGTAGACTTTTATAGACATTAAATAACTGTTTCTACAGGGTGTTAACGAATTCGTGTAATTCCTTAAAACCACATGATCTACTACTGATGTAGACAGGCGCCGCACGGGATTGAGCTTGATTAAAAAAAAAAAATTATTGTTTTTTCATGCGGCTTTGTTACCGATCGTATCTAAACCACCTAATAAGGATTCAGTAAAAAAATAAGAATTTATTTTTTTGCAAAAAAAATGTTTTATTTGTGTGAACATTTCGATGCCACGCATAAATTAATGAAAACACGGCGACACGGCTGGCAGGCACGACTAACGCGATATCGCTCTTCGCAGTCAGATAACTCAAGGCGCTAAAATGACTCGGAAATAGAAAATCAAGATTTTTTTTTTTATTTTTTTTTTTACTTGATTTTCAAAATTCCCATTTATGGTTAATCTGTGTCATCAGTAGACCACGTGGTTTGAAGGAATTACACGAATTCGTTAACACCCTGTATAATGGAGGGTGCTTCTTGGTTGTGCAGAATGTTGAGGAAAGTTCATGGTTTTTTGATGAAAAATGACCAAACAGTGATGCTGTATCGTTATCTAGACTAGTCCAGTACAGTCCAGGGTATAGACTTGTCTTCTCCAATTTTTCCAGGTAGATAGTGCGGATAGTAAACAGCGGCTTCTTAATTAACAGCGGCACAAAGAGTGGCCACTTTATGTGGATCATGAGTGATAGCCGACATGTGCGCAATGCGTACAACATGGAGAGGCGTGGAGACTATTGGGTATGAATATTTTTTTATTTATTTACACCTTGTATTTTTTTTTGTTTAAAAATGTTGTGTTTAAGTGTAATAAATTTGGCTATATCTATGTATTTAAAGCCGTAACAGGTAACCAGTTATTTTTCTCAGAATGTGTTGTTGTCGCATATAAATTGTTAAATAATAAAAAATACGAAAATAAATTGCAAGGAGGAATACAGAGAAATACAGGAGTTAACAAATCAACTATTTTTTACGATTTTTGTTCTGGCTTTATCTCAATATTTAATTACAATTTTAAACAAAAAAAAAACCGGCCGAGTGAGTGTCGGGCCACGCGCAGTAACAGGGTTCCTTAGTAGCATTCAGAAACAGTTCACTTAATCGAAAAATTGTCTTCTCAAACCCGCAATATTTTTGAAAGACCTACCCAACAACACCCCACACCATGGGTTAGACGAGAAAAAAAAAACATCCCCACGTTAAGTGTACAGAAGGAACCCGCAAAACATTTTTTTTCATGATTTTATTTTACCACTTTGTCGGCGTGATTAATATGTATATCCATGCCAAATTGTAGCTTTTTAGTGCTAAGAGTCTCCGAGCTAAGCTGCAGACGGGCGGACAGACAGACTGACAGTCAAACGGACAGACGGACGGACATACATGGTGAAACTACAAGGGTTCTTTGTTGACTACGGAACCCTAAAAATCAAGCTAGGCTATGTTCAACTTAATAATTCAAAATCTTGATTAATCTGGTGTTATGTAACTGTCTCAAAGCAGAGCAAATGCCTCTTCTCATACAGTGAAGAAATGAGCATTGATCACCAAGCACACTGCGTGTTGGCGGTTTCAGAGCATTAAGTCCAGGTTTCCTCATAACCGTATATCTATGATATCTTACATTAACTTAGAAAGTACTTATCGCTCATATGCGAAAAGAACATGTTAAGTCTGAAAACCGGATTTTTCAGAAAACGTCTTTATTCAAAACTTTCAAAAGCGTTTTCTGAAAAATCCGGTTTTCGGACTTAACACGTTCTTGTCGCATATAAGCGCTATAATGACATTGAAAAAATCAAATTGGTCAGGGCCACCACGACCTGCCTTATCTTGATTTCCTAAAACAAAATAAAAATCTTTATAATTTTATTGTTCTCTCTTCGACTCCACACATTTCTTTGTGGTATCTCATTACGGCGATGTAATAAACCAGGGTGTGCAGTAATTTGTGTCTTTTGATATTATGTACACACTTTGTTAGTTGTCTAACACACGTATGTCGGAGATTTCCTGTGAGGTAAGCAGATGTGTAGGTTTATGGTAGTTTTTAGTTTAGTTCTGGTTGAGCGGTTAGCTTTGTGAGATACGGTAACATTTCTGCATTAGCTACCCATAGACATCGGCTTTTTACTTATTTACATTTTTTTTAAACAAATGCCTACTACGCAATCATCGTAATTTTTATACCCTCTCGACTGTTCATTGTAATTTATTTACTTATTTATTTATTATGGACCTCCAACAAAGGACATACTTACATAGAAAATCACAAAAATTGATATATAGAATGAGGCTTATATCCGAGTACTCCTTCAATTATAGGAGGCCACAACATGCCATTTTTTGTCGACTGAGCTAATTTATAACAAATTTAATAAATAATAAATTGAAGGTTAAATAGTACCTAATAATAAAGTTCAAAAACAATTTAGAAGTTGTTTTACAGATGTTGTTTTAATATCTTTTTATATAATAAGATATAATGGTATATGAAGGTAGAGGCGACTAAGCAGTATTTTATTTTCAGGTTAAAATAATGGTGACGATGATGATGTCAATACAGCTGATGAATAAATTAAAGCATAGGTACTAGTTACATATAAACGTTCACTAAATAACTCACTGCCTCGTTGCTTTAGTGGTCGTAAAGCGTGACTGCTAAGGTTTCGATCTCCAGGTCGGGCAAAGTGATATTGGATTTTTTCCGTGTGGAATTTCTCAGCAGCATCTCGGAGTCTGGATTTGTGCCCGGTTGATGGCAATAGGTTCGCCCCCTATTACATGGGACTTAAACATAACGTGATGAATGAGCACCTATAAAAACAAAAATCAGCTGTTCCCTACATTTTGACGAGTTATGCGAACATAAATGTAGGGCTCAGCTGTTTTTTTTTTCACGAGTTCAGTTTTGGTCCCATAGTAAAAGTTGTTCATAATGATGAGTACAGTGACCCCTTAAGAGGTTGTGCGTTATTTATGTTACAACTTGTATATTTATTTTCTTCTCAATACATAAAAAATATAAAATCTTGGCCGCCATTTTTCTAAGAATCAGACTCTCGTACAGCAGCTCGTCAGTACAATAAACAAACTGTTATGTACAAAATGATCAGTTTCTACTGCGCCGGTCTAACGAACAAATATTTGTGTGACGTCATTGCACCTTTGTTGCCAAGTACAGACAGAACCAATAGTTTGAATAAATATTGTGATGTTGAATTTGTTTTGTTTTGTTGTTCTTTATGTTTTGCGTTTGTTTTATTTTCTATTTTATACACAGGATCAGTTGGGATGAAGCCTTTTGTATTTAGGGTGTAAACGAATTAGTGTAATTACTTCAAACCTCATGATATATTGGTAATAGATTGACCCTGCAAAGGCTTATACAAGACTAGAGATCTCTCGCTCTTGCAAACGACATAACAACATAATCGTTTAGGGGTGATTCTATCATTTCAATTATAGCTAATATTCGATAAGTCAGGATTGCGAGCAAGGTAAACACAGTAAATAAAACCAACATAGACTCTCCACCACTGAGAGTACTTATATTTGCGTTAGTGTTAGTAACATGAACTAGATAATACTGTTATTACAAGATCATAAAATAAGGACAAGCTAGGGCCTAATTCTCTTAAAATAAATTGTTGCCTAACGCAATCGAACCACAACCGTCAGTCAGGTTTTGTTTTCGAAAACTTTCAAAATGATTGATTTTGTTTTTTTGTGTCAAACAATTCGACAGCTTTTGAAATTGAGAACTGTCTGAATGAACGGTTCGGCCTTGGTTCGGTTGTGATTTATCAAGATTTATTTTAGGAGAATTGGGCCCCTAGTCAGATATGAAAGGTCAGACTTCTTCAGCTGATGAACATAGAATGCCCCGCTTCGTCGAATGACCACCGACTTTATAACATCAAGTAGGTTGATTCATATCGACGACTACCTTCCTTTGTCAACATTGCCCAGTGCTATCCGCTACCGATAACACTCGCAGCTTCGCCCGCGTGGATGTCGTTTATCACGTAGATTTTTCGCGGTTTTTGGAATAAAAGTAGCCTACGTCCTTCTTCGGATTCCATACTATCTCTGTACCAAGTTTCATCAAAATCGGTTCAGCGGTTTAGGCTTGAAAGCGTAACAGACGCACAGAGTTACTTTCGCATCTATAATATGAGAAGGGACTTTTTTTGTGTCTTGATTTTGAAGACCTGCTAATTAGCGTGTTTTTTGAACGTCACTTTGGCGCGTCAATCACATATATACTACCGCACTTTTTGTATGTTATAATATCATTGGTATACCCTAACATTTCATTATTCATTTCATATTTGATTTAGAGAAATATAACGTTCAATGAAAGACAAACCGAAAAAGTCTGGAAATTCTAAGAAATATTTTCACTTACTTCCAATTCAGAATAATTCGCTAGTTTTCAATTCCCTGTTTCAATTTCCGGTTCACCGTCCCTTACACCCAATATGGATAAGTGGCATCATAGCATGGTGTGTGATAGACGTCACCACACTTCAAAATGACAACTTTGAAGTGTGGTGACCTATCACACAGAGGCGGACTTTCCATAAGGCTAGCTAGGCCCAGGCCTAGGGTGACCACACATTAGGGGAGGCCAGAAATGGAAAAAAAAAACATTGATCAGTAATGGAGCTGAGAAGGGGGCGGCTCGACACGGCCTAGAGTGACCAGGACTGCTAGTCCACCTCAGATCACACCACATGCGAACCACGCAACACTGTAGTGGTGTAGCAGATTAAAGCAACATTAACGATAACTCACAAAGATGATGTCGACACTAAATCTTACATCGCGATATCAAGATGTGACATGTGGATAGCATATATTCAACCAAGCATTTTTTTTTCTCGTTTCATGTTCCTCATGGTTACCCATCGCCCTGGGAAGGCGAACGGTTATCTAGGACTCTTTCTTACCGGCTAAAAACCCATGGTGTTCCTTCTCCAGACCCTTGGCCGGGGTCGCGGGATTCGCAGCTGCATGCACCGCGACCCCGGCGGACCTCTCCTACTGTGGGGCCTTGCCCCACGTCCTCCTGAGAGGCGCGCACGGAACACTGCGCGCCGCCTTCTCGGGCCTGTTAGTGGTCGGGCGACGGGTCTTCTAACCTGCCGCCTGCAGGCCACACACTACGGTGGCCAGAGATAGTCGCGCGCCTACCGGCGCTCGGTGCATCTGGCGCGCGAAGGGAGAGGGGCAGCTGCCTCTCTCTCCTTCTCCGCTCCCTCTTTGGTCACCATCACCTCCTCGTGAGGTGGAGGTGACGATGACGGTGTTCCTACGCACTCTCGCTCCCGACCATGGACAGAACCACGGCCGGAAGCGAGAGTTCACCACCGACTGCCACGACTAGTTCGCGGCGCTGCATCGCCCACGCAGGACACACCTGCAGCGTGTGCAGCGCTGTGTCCTCGGGGCAGTTGACGCAGTGGTGACAACCGGGCGTCTGCTCCCGGCCTATGCGACACAGGTACTTCCTGAAACAATATTCCACCACCCAACATCAACCGTTGAGCAGTAGCCCGCTAGGCATAAGACTTGCCTGGTTAAAGGATTCTCCATTTTCGTAGGAAAAACACCATACCTCGTTTCTCCACACTTAGAAGCATGTTACACCAAACGCGAGTGGAGGCCCGCCTTCGACACGACCCAGCAACATTAGCGTGTCGTGTAGTTCTTCTTCCTATTAAATTGTCCTTCTTCAAGAAGTAAGTACGAAGCTATGCTAAAGCGAGTGTAAATCCTGATACGAATCTCAACTTTGCACTAAGCGTAGCAATACACTATATCGAATTACGCGATCGAAGTTCCGTGGATGATCTTACGTTTTGACATATTCGGTTGCAATGATTAATATAACCAAGCTTGAAAGTAGACCAGCGTAATTTAGGCTTTTGCTTTATAGACCTCGAGATCATTATTATTTATTCGTCGAACTTACGGACTAAGATATGTGTGCCAAAAAGCAAAAAATGAGTTGCTGCCATACTTCCGCCGACCAAAATTCGACTGTTCCATAACAAAAATTGTACATAATGAAGAGCAAAGTTCATAATTTGCGGGTGTAGAGTGACTTACTAGTCATTTATTTATTTATTTTAAGGAAAATCTACAGCTAAACAAACAGTGATAGCGATAGTAGGTAAGCAAAAAGCTAGTCATGTTGTATACAACATTATTTTTAGTATATACAAAAACCGAGACACCAACAAGATTTTCATCAGAACTGCCTGTTTTTTTTTTTAATAAATTTTATGATTACACCTTTTTCATCATCATTCACTTCACGCATTTCACCTCCATTTTACTTTTATAATTTTTAAATTTGAGTTGCGAGTGTGTTCCAAATATGTGGCCTGTGATAGAGAAAGAGGTTTATAGTACATTATAAAAAGTAAAAAGGAGGTGAAATGCGTGAAGTGAATGATGATGAAAAAGGTGTGATCCTACAAAATCTCCAAGTTACACCGTAGTTTATGTCGCGTTAAATTCCCTAGTAAGTGTGAAATGCCTGAGATGTGCTATGCAGGGGTTGTCTAATATACGGAAACTGACCGAGCGGACCATCTCAAGCCTCAAGGTGTCTATTCCCGTCAACTGTTATGGTTAGAAACCTACTGAAATAAAATTGAAAAAGAAAAAAATATGTGATGTAAAAATATGTCAATCGATTCTCCTAGTGATTCTGAACAAACTAGTTTCAGGTTTAGTATATACTAAAACTAACCTTGTATACTTTCTGCGTGTTACATTTTGATAGCGCGACGTAGAATTCAGTGACGTCATCTTGAGAGTTATCATTCATGTTGCTATAGTCATCTACACAGCCGTGGTGTTGCATAGTTTGCATGTACCGTAATAGATGTCGCTACAGCGCGCTACTCACGCCGAAGTACGACTGCATAATTTCGGCACAGTGTATCGCTACACTAAGAATTATGACGTACATGATTCAGAAGCTGAATCTCTGAGAATTGTGGTCTCATAAATTTGACTGAGAGTACTCCGAAATATATGAATAAATTGTTGTTGTATTGATTTATATCTTCACCCTTTAAAATTTAACAGGTGAGCAGTGCAACAGGTAATATTATATGACCCGTATACTGTATGTGGGGATCCGAATTTTATGAACACATCGTGAGAAAAATCGAAAAAATGAAGCAGCTTAAAAATAAAAAATATAGCCTCGATGGTGTGTGTTATCCGCCAACCCGCACCAGAGTGCCTACTCCGAAAAACGAACGTCTAAATTTCGGATTGAAACGAAACAACAATGAACATCAAACTTATCATTATACGATCAAAGTATTGTCAAACAACGAACTACTAGATGTCAATTGACAATTTGGGAGTAGGGTGAACGAAAGACAAAATGTCAAATCGCAAAAATCAAATCCATCGTCGGATTCGAAACAGTTTCGTAGTTGGAAAACGTGCGAACCGTTAGCCTAATCTTCGTAGTTCGATTTTCGGAGTAGGCTCTCAGGCCAGCGTGATGGACTAAGGCCTAAACCATTTTCATTATGAGAATAGGCTCATGCCCAGCAGTGGGACAGTAATGAACTGATTATGTATTGTTGGCAACATTGGAAACATGTGTACCACAGGTTAAAAAGAGCGGCACGCGCATGCGCTCTGGGGTAGTAAGTAAAATAACCGCCATTGAGGAACGTCCGATATTTTTGCTAATTTCCCTTTTTATGATTAACTTTGTTGTGATAAGTTAATAACTGATTGCAATTCAGTGTCTATGCTTTTAAAAAAAGTGCCTTTAGTTCAAGGTATACAAGAGTATGTTATGTAATTGTTTTTGTTTCTTACCACATACTACTCGCTGGCGGCGATGGAGAGGAAATGATGTATTCTAAAGTCCACGGACATTCAATTTTATAAATAATGTTTAATTATAATCACCTAAGTATTAATCTAAAATCTTCAACACCAATCTTAAACACGCTAGACAATCAACTGCTCTATTAGCAAGGGATGTTCACTAATGCGGGCCATTCATCACCATCTAATTCTATTGTATACGTTAAATGATACGGAAAGAATTATACCGGCTTAGAAATGATGAGTGGACGGCTTTATCTCAGGTTTAGCGGTGTTCCCAGGAAAGGATTTTTTGCAGACGTTTTTCATGAGGCTATCTCTTTCCCACATTTCCACTTGAGAGACGAGGTTTCTTTATTATCCATAAGGAACTTATCGATTTAAAACTGCAAACAATTTTTAGAAGTATCTAGTTGACTTTCTAGTATGGCGTTAAGCTGAGCGTGCCGCGGTGAGTCAGTGGATGGGTGACCGTTCGTTACTCATCGAGACCCCTCCGTGCCTTGGAGAGCACGTTAAACCATCGGTTCAGTATCATACGAATACCTAAGACAGTCGTTGCGGGTAGTCAGAAACCCGATAGTCTGACAACCGGTCTAATCTTAAGATATCGGTATTGCCCTGGTTACGTAGGTCTGATGGCAGTTGCTTCGTGTAAAATACTGGTATTCAGCTGCATCTGGTCAAACTGGAAGCTGACCCAACGTAGTTGGAAAAGGTTAGGCAGAACATATAGTAGAGTTTCGAGCATCTTCTGGAGTCCGGTTTCAATCACTTGATAGAATGACATAGGACCAAAAATCCTCTCCGCCGATCGTCACTATAAAAGGGGCTCACCCATCCCTCCCAGCCACCTTTGAAAAAGGTGGCTGGGAGCGGATGGATACAGGCTACCCAAGACCGGGATGGCTGGCGATCTTTGGCGGAGACCTACGTTCAGCAGTGGACGGCCATATGACGGTAGTGGACCTTCCAGGAGGATTCTCGGCATTACGTTTGCTAAGAGTGAACCCTCGCGGAGGGTTCTTAGAGTTAGGTTAAAAACCGTATCATAAAGAACGCCACTACATAGTAAAATAGTGTTTTCGGAGTCTTGTTGCTTGTTTTATGATAGTGTAATTTCTAAGAAAAACCTACATTTAAAATGAGCCCTCCACGACACCCGGCATCGCGAATGCGACTAGAGGATGCCCTCCCGGAAGGCACTGAATATGTTTAAATATTCTATGCGATTAGACTCGAATATTTTATAATATCTAGTAGAGCTCCTCGTGAAAGAGTTCCTCCAGGGAAGTACTACCATCATATCTATTTCTGCTGCTAAGCAGCATTACTGTGTTCCAATTTGTAAGGTATGGGTGCCGGTGAAATTACAGACACATGAGACTTCGCAACATCTTCTCTAAGGTTGGCAAGGCATCAGCAATTCTCTTGGCGTTGTAGGTACCCGAAAGATTTTAACCTTCGATTCCGATGCCTAATTGAAGAAGAAAAGCTAGGATATAGTTTGTTGAATAAGAGCGATTACGCACTGCATCCGATCCGAATCCGTGAAAATACGGATAAAAAAAACTCGGACTGAATTCGGATATTGCTTTACGCACTGCATCCGATCCGAATCCGTGAAAATACCGATCTAGAGTAAAAATCTCGGACCGAATTTGGATGTTGCTTACGCACTATTCCGATCTCTGATCCAAATTCAAACAATTCAGGGGCCATCTTTGGCATATCTGTTTGGCGTCCGATTTGAATCCGAGGTAATGCGAAAGCGTTCATACAAACATTACTACGGCTAATTCGGTCCGTCAATATTTCTTCCGAATTGGAGACTCACGGATGACGGATAGAAATCGGATGACGGATGCCGGATGTAGTGCGTAAACTACCATACAAATAGTTATATGGCTACATCGGAACGTATTTTCACGGATTCGGATCGGATGCAGTGCGTAATCGCTCTAAAGGTTAATTTTCGAAATATTCATTATTTATGGAAATTCACAAATCGAAAAATATGTAGTGTGTGGTACCATACCCCACTCGCCGTATATCTATTTGTCGGGGAGGGTTGTGAAGTGAGAAGTTTCTTATCCACTTACACGATAATTTATAAATGTTGCCAGTTCAACCGAAGGTATTGTTTACAAGGAAGTACTAAAGTTAATTGATTCATTAAGTACGGAAAAACAATAAAAAAACTGATTTGGACTTTCGTTGATATAACATTTGACTCATAATACCATCATAAAGGCGTGGTTAAAATCTTTTTGGTACTTCAGGCCCACGGTGTATAAGCGGTGGTAACTACTTGCCATCAGGTGGGCCGTCGACTTGTTTGCTAATTTATTACATTAAAAAAAGTTAATGAAAATAAAATATGTTTATTTCAAGCATTATTGCCCATATTTTGTTAGTAAAATTAAAAACTTATATCTATTATATGTTAATATACATTAATTGAGATATTTGCCGGGACTGCTCGATGCACCGTTTACATGCACATGAGTATGCACTCAGTGCTGCATTATTGGACAGTCCGGCTTATCACCAATAACCTTGAGAATGACGTTGGTGCTGCCACGGACTCTGCGCATCAGTGACGCGACACGTTTGCGTATCACCGTGAGGAACCCGTCAGTGTGCAAGTGTAATATAACCACTGCTGAAACATAGCCCGTCTACAAAGTAGAGCTGGCTCAGAAAGCCCCAAAATCTACCAAGATCAAAACTAGTTCAGATTTACAGTGATATCTATGCTTGGCCAATAATTTTCCGAACCTCTGATATCGGATGACCTCCTGGATTCAATCCCTAAGTCGGCCAAAATGTTCTTGGGTATTTCCGTGTGGAATTTCTCAGTAGCAGCCCGGAGTCTGGAGTTGTGCCCGGTTGATGGCAATAGCCTCGCCCCCTATTACATGGGACTTAAACATAACTGCGAAATGAAGGTGTTTTATTACACCTCTGCCCAACCGTTTAGGGAATACAGGCGTGATGTTATTTTAAAGAAAGAAAGAAAGAAATGGCATTTAATTCTACACTCAAGCTGACACACAACGTACACTTGAAAATAATCACATATTTTCTTAAAACTAACTCGGTTAGTGCGGTTTGGTTTTACCAATATCGACTTGGATTCTGCCATTCATCCACAGAAATCTCTTAGGCTTGTTTCACACGTACCACAACTACACCACAACATGATACCGACCACATTGCAACCACAACGCAACCGCCAGCGACACCGCGCACTTGCGGCCGGCCACCTCACAAGCACAACGTGGCATCGACGCGACGACATCGCGCGCACGTCTTCGCCCTCCCACTAGCCACAACGTAACCACATCTCAACTACTAGCGACAACGCAACCACATCGACATTTTGTAGTTACCACAACGCAACTACAAGAAGCTACAGCGACACTATTCACACGTAACCACTGCTTGACCACTTTTTGTCGCTGCGATACCTATCTTGTGGTACATGTGAATTCTCCTTTAATCATCTCCTTTTCTGACCAATAAGAAGAGCTGGTCTATTCTAAGGATGATTAAACCAGTCTAAAACCAAACGTATGAAAACTATTGAAAAATGTTTCAAGACGAGATTAAAGCGAACCGAACGAAAATGCTTTTAATCAGTATTACAGCTCGCAGAGCAAATCTAATTTCGGAAACCGACAAGCGACTTCCACAAAATGCGGTTTGCCGAGCAAACGGGTTGGGGATGGGGTGTTGTCGATAGATCCGTGTGGAAATTAGATGGTATTAAATTTTATTAGGAGTTAATAATTATGGTACAGAGTTAAATTAATTTGCTTTGCATTAAATGGCTTCGTCATAGTTTGATTAATCCACGTAGTTATGCAACATAGTATGCCCTTGTGGGGAAGGGCTTGAATATAAGACTTCCTCGCGTAGCACGCTTGGTAGTAAGATCTATACGGTTCGCCTGGCTAGCCACCACCCTCACATTAAAGTCCGGCGCCAAGCAGTTTACTGTGTTCCGTCGTGTGTATGTGAGAGCCAGAGGGGTATAGGGGAATCTCTCTATATCTATGCTTGGATTCGTGTTCTCCTTGTCCTGTCCTTACCGGACTAGGTCTAAGATGGAGCAGGATCAGGTGGACCTAGGATCATACGCGACTAATTCAACTCATATTTTTTTTTACATATATCCGCCAACATATACTGAATAAGTGTGCGTCCTGAGTGATGGCGCACCGCGCAGGTGGAATGAACGGCGCATCAAATAAATGTTCGAAACGTTTGAATTTTGACATCGAAATTATTAAAACCAAAGTAAAATAAACGAAACACGCGCGTACGCGTCAACTTTCCCGCGTGCTCTAAGGACAGGTATCGACGGTAAAACCACGGTAAAGCCGCTCCGCAATCCGCAATACGCCCGTGCGCCATCACTCAGGACGCACACTAAGTGACCGCTGTTATATCTTCACGCTTCGGTAAGTATTATAGGCCTTCACGTTTATAACCTATAACAGCCGACACAGGTATTCAGAAGCACTAAAATGGGGTGCACGAAAAGAGCCTGCTAAAGTAATAATACCTAAGTACGTCCGGCGCACCCTGACCAGTCAGCCTCGCTACCAACCTTGCTGACTGGCTAATCTTTTAACCATGGCAAGAGCTATTCTCGTATAGCTCGTGCCGACACAAGAGAAGAAAAAACACTTAACTTCTAGACCATTCGATGTCATAATCTTGGGATATTGGTAACCCGAGAGCCACGGGCAGAGGTCAGATGGCAGACACGCCGTGTTAAACAATGGTCTCCTCATCATCATCATCATTCAGCCAATTGACGTCCACTGCTGGACATAGGCCTCCTCCAACCAATGTTGGGGGGGTTTGCCATAATCGCCACGCTTGGCAAGCGGGTTGGCGATCGCAGTATGGTTGTTAAAGTACTCAGAGAACGGTGCTGCCCATCCTCTAGTGAATCCCTTAGTCGCCTTCTACGACACCCATGGGGAGAGATGGGGTAGTGCTATTCTTCATGTCCGGCACCACACGGTACTCCGGCATCTCACGGTACGGTCGTTCAGATGTACTCCCGCCAGGGGTAGTAAATTCATATTCCGTTAGCCTTTTCGAAGCGCACCATGTTTCTCTCATAACACATAGTTCATGTTAATTCATGGTGTGTCCGAAAAGAGCCTTCACGAGTGACGATACTTCAGTACGTCCGGCGCACCCTGGGCAGTCAGACCCGCTACCAACCTTGCTGCTGCTATTTACGTGCACCTCGTGCTGACACGAGAGAAGAATTTCAACTCAAAAAAAAGGATTCGAGAAAAAAATAAAAAAAAGCGTTTAAAAAAATTCTATTCTTTTTATCGACACTCGCCCCTCCCTAGTCGAAAGTAAAGAGAAGCTCCCTTACAGTGAGCGTCGGCAGGAATCTGACTTGTAAACATAATATAACGCGACGTTCAAGGACCGGATAGATTCAACAACGGTAATTCTATTAGGCCTATCACAGTCAACTACTGGACGTAACTATGCACCAACAGGGATTGCAGTTTCGCGAGATCTAGAGATATCGAGACATTTTACGAGATCTGTCTTAAACTAAATTCGGGTGAGATCTTCTTTTTTTTATTATTTGACTTGATCGCGCTTGACCCTCGTCGCACCTGATGTCTAAGATGGAGCACACGAATCCAAGTAACAGAGATATAGAGAGATTCCCCTATACCCCTCTGGCACTCACATACACATGACGGAACACAGTAAACTACTTGACACCGGACTTTAATGTTCAGGTGGTAACTAGCCAGGCGGACCGTATAGGTCCTACCACCAAGCGTGCTGGGTTTGTTGAATCTTATAACACGCATCTATTCCCAGCGTGCGGTGAGGAAGTTTTATATTCTAGCTCGTCACCAAACGGGATAAACGTATTGCATAAAGATCTCGTGAGATTAACCTGTTTGTGCAATAGTATACATATGCTACGTTCGCGCAGCAGTCCACACATAAAAAGAGATTAATTTGGTGACTGTTATCACAATTTTTGTTTTTTGTTGTTTGGCAAGCTTTCCGACGGCACACCTGATGGTAAATGGTTACCGTCGCCTATATACACCTTCAACACCAAGAGGATTGCTGATGCGTTGCCAATCTTAGTAACAAAGTTGGAAAGTCTCATAACGTATGCCTGTAATTTCACCAGCACCCATACCCTTTTGAACCGGAACAGAGCAATGCTTCTTGGCGGCAGAAATAGGTATGGAGAGAGTACTTCTCCGGACGAATTATTTCAAAGGTAGTACTAGAGGCCAGTACCTACTTACAATTTTCATATAACTTTATCCAATTACGCTCGGTAATTTATAGGAATCAGTCATCACCTTTTACGCCACCAAAAACGGTTTACACACGGGAAGACCAAAAGCAAAACACTACTCCCTAAGTCCGTCAACGAAGTTAGTCGCGCGTCCGAAAGTAGCCAGAAACGTAGGAGTGAACAAAACAAGTGTCAAGTTCAACTTTTCGGACCAGCAAAAACACATTGGTAGTAGGGACAACTGTCAAATCGTGTTGTCATTCATTTAATTCGGGCCCTGAAATAATCGTATGTCCGTAGGTGATAGGGAGTAGGAAATGCTCGTAACTAAGGCCGAAACCACGGACTTCGTGCTTAGGGAGTAGACCCCCAGTTTGCAACTCTGATGCAACCAATCGCGTTGGCACATGCATTTTTATAGCGGGGTACACACAGCGCAACTTGTCGAAAACTAATTTTCAACGGCGACACAACCAGTCTCGCGCGCCTCGCTGTGCTGGTCGCCTGCGCGTTGCCAAAGCATATTAGATGACGTATCACATATGAACTCGTTAGAAATTGAGACACATCAATTGTTCTTTTTTTATCGCGTTGTTCCCTTATCGCTCCTGATGTTAAGCGCAGAAAGGGTCTAAGATGGAGCATACGAATCCAAGTAACAGGAATAAAGAGGGATTCCTATATCCCTTTGGCTCTCACATACACACAACGGAACACAGTAACTTGCTTGGCGCTGGACTTTAACGTGTGTGGTAGCTAGCCAGGCGGACCGTTTAGATTCTACCACCAAGTGTTCTGGGTTTTGTTAAATCTTATAACACGCATCTATTCCCAGCGTGCGGTGAGGAAGTTTTATATTCTAGTCGGTCCCCGCACGGGGTAACATGCCACGCCTTGTGATAACATTGTAGTGTTGGGTAGGACATGACTTGAAAAAGAGTTTGTAAGAGTAGCCTCTTTTTTGCTCTGAGCCAGTACAATGTACTACTTCAAATGAGGTGAGGCGTATTGAAGCTCGGTTATACGATTGAAGTAACGAGTACTAATAAGACATTTGATGTCATTGGTTTCGATGTACTGATTACGTCTTTCTCGAGTCATATATGCCTCACTCCCTCTCTTTCTCACCCTATAGTTTACTTACCGAGAGTAACGAGTTACGCGACTACCGCGACATAAAAGTTGAAGTAGTACACTTTAAATTTTCGAGCCGCTCTTACATTTTGACGTCATGTACGGGACGAACGTACCGCCTCTTGTAAGTCCTACTCAACACTATAACATTGGCTGCATCGCAGTTGGCAACAACCGTTGCCAACAGTTTAGGTTGCAATTGCCGTCACCCCGTGTGTGAAGGGCCTAACAAAAGCAAAAGGTTGATCTATTGTTAGCCAATATTGTGTTGATGACGAGTTTAGTGCGCCGTTTCTTTTTCACAGCAAAAATACTAGGAAGCGGTGAAGGGAGGGCGCTTTTAGGGGCTGTCTTATACATATATAACACTAGCTGCGCCTCACGGTGTTACCCGTTTTTTTCGGGATAAAAAGTAGCCTACGTGTTAATCCAGGATGTCAGCTACCTCCATCCCAAATTTTATAAAAATTGGTGCATCCGTTTGAGCGTGAAGAAGTAACAAACATACAAACACACACACTCACAAACTTTCGCCTTTATAGTATTATTAGTGTGATTAGTGTGATTGACGTTCAAAAATAACTAAGTAATTCTAGTCTATTTTGAATAAATGACTTTTGAAGTTTGAAACTAGGTACGAAATCTATATATATAAAAGAAAGTCGTGTTAGTTACTTCACTTATAACTCAAGAACGGCTGAACCGATTTAGCTGAAAATTGGCAGGGAGGTAGTTTAGAGCCAGGAGAAGGACATAGGATACTTTTTATCCCGTTCGACATTTTGATATTTAAAAAAAAAAAAATTATATCAGTATATCCATATTCTTAATCTGTTTAGGTAGTAGGTAGGTAGTAGGTAGGTAGTAGGTAGGTAGTAGGTAGGTAGTAGGTAGGTAGTAGGTAGGTAGTAGGTAGGTAGTAGGTAGGTAGTAGGTAGGTAGTAGGTAGGTAGTAGGTAGGTAGTAGGTAGGTAGTAGGTAGGTAGTAGGTAGGTAGTAGGTAGGTAGTAGGTAGGTAGTAGGTAGGTAGTAGGTAGGTAGTAGGTAGGTAGTAGGTAGGTAGTAGGTAGGTAGTAGGTAGGTAGTAGGTAGGTAGTAGGTAGGTAGTAGGTAGGTAGTAGGTAGGTAGTAGGTAGGTAGTAGGTAGGTAGTAGGTAGGTAGTAGGTAGGTAGCAGGTAGGTAGTAGGTAGGTAGTAGGTAGGTAGTAGGTAGGTAGTAGGTAGGTAGTAGGTAGGTAGTAGGTAGGTAGTAGGTAGGTAGTAGGTAGGTAGTAGGTAGGTAGTAGGTAGGTAGTAGGTAGGTAGTAGGTAGGTAGTAGGTAGGTAGTAGGTAGGTAGTAGGTAGGTAGTAGGTAGGTAGTAGGTAGGTAGTAGGTAGGTAGTAGGTAGGTAGTAGGTAGGTAGTAGGTAGGTAGTAGGTAGGTAATAAGTAGGAAAAAGGGCATTGCAACGCATGCCGGGAACAGCTAGTATTTAATAAACCAACCTAAACATTAATAAAATTAGTAATCGGACTACGTTTAATGGACTTCAACCAAATAATTCAACTAACACAAGGATTAGGGATCCTTAAAGCATTAGTTCACTAATTGGTCCCGTCAATACACTAATAAGGGTTCCGTATGTTTGTCGATAGAGTAATCTGCTTCGAACCTGGTGTTGCGGTCTTTGACTCAATGTAATCCTTCCTATGTAATCTCTATGTATTATGTATGTTACTGTGAAAATGGTAAATAGGGAATTCTAAGATATTTCAGTGAAGTATAAAATTTAGAATACCCTAATCTTCAATCCAACTCAGATTAAAGAAAAAAATCTACTTTGTCGCCGGGCGAGCTAGTTGGTAAGAGACGACAAATAGGCTTGCCACCTGTAACAAATACAAGAGGCGAAACGTGGTTGTACAGACTCCGGCAATCGTCTTCAGCTCTACTTAAGCTTCGGGGATTACAAGCGTGAGATTATGTATGTATCTAAAAGGTTTACTGACAGATAATCATTTCAGCTGGTTAAATGATTGCTGAACTCGAGCCTTAAAAATACCGGTTAAAAGGGATATTGCGGTCATCACCACGCCTGACAGACGCGTTGATGATCGAAGTATGTTGTTAATAGTAGACATGAGAACACTGGATGACTTCTGGCACTCGCTGGCGTTGCCGTGGCAAGCTCCTTACGCTCGCCACTACCTCAATCTAACAACCGGACCGTTTTGAGGGGTAAAGAAGCAGATCTCTGGTAAAACTAAATGCAGGTCCTTGTATGTACTCGCATAAATAACAAAAACCGCTCAATCAATTTCGATAAAAATTATATGGGACTACCTCTGAAGTTATGGGTTAAGTACCGAACCTACCATTTACCAAACAAAAAAGAATCACCAAAATCCATTCATAATTGGCGGAATAATCTCTGAACTAAGAACCTCCTCATTTTGGAAGTCGATTGAAAACAAAACTCGTTTTTTGCAATATTTCGGATCTTTAACGTAAGTTCTTGGTAAGTTTTAGAATTTACTGGATTTGCCAAAGATCGGACTTTTACAGCAACATTAACGTATAATTTGATGACCAATTACAATCTGTGTAGCATATTCTGCAGATTATTAAATCAAAACAAGGCTGAAGGAGTCTTGTACGTGTAACAGACAATGTATTTAGAAATAATTAATAGCAATTTGTAGTCGGCAAGACACTTCTTGCTGGCTCTTCTCTATAAGAAACTGCAATCTAATGTTATGTGCACCTAATTTCGGCTTTTGGTAAGCACCAGAAAGGGTTTATTGTTTACCAGCTTTTGCCCGCGGCTTCGCTCGCGGTAATTTAGTATTTGACAATCAACTCTTAACACACTACCAAAGTTTCTATAATAATATAATTCAATCACGATTCGAAAGATACGTGGCGCCATCTATTATCATAAGAACGTTATTGTTGTTTTCCTCGGGAACAGTACTTTTTTTCGGGATGAAAGGTAGGTACTCTATGTCCGTTTCTGTACACCTGACAACGTACCTATATACAAAACATGTGGTTGTCTGGTTTTGAGTCAGGAATGAAAAATAAGATCGCTTAAAAATTGTGTTTTAAAATGTCGTAAAAAATGCTTAGTGCAAGTATTGTAGGAAATTGAATTTTCTATAAAATCGGTCTGATCTATTTTTGGCGTAAAACCCATAGATAAGGAGTTATTTAATAAAAACTTTTTTTGGGGTCTTTAATCCAAGATGGCGGAGCGCGCCGAGGTCACTCAAGATCGAAAACTTGAAATTTTCATAAGAACACCTAATCATACCACATATTATCCAAAATTCAGGACTGACCGACCTTTTGCAAGGTCAAACTACCTGGCGACTGGGCTACTTGGCCCACGTGTTTCCACATCAATGGAACAAATACATACAATGCAATTACCAAATTGTTTAAGTTCCTTCTGGACTGTTCATTGCGGTGCATGAGGGAATAGGCTACAGAGCAATAGGAGTTATTTTCTGGTTAAGATGATAGTGATCATGATCATTTGCGCTGATGATTAAATTGAAGCATAAGTACTGGTTACATACAGGGTGTAAACGAATTCGTGGAATTCCTTCGAACCACATGATCTGTGGTATAGATTAACCCCGCACGGGATTTAGATTGATTAAAAATAAACTTTTTATTCCCATTTTTTTTATGTTACTGAAAATTTCGATGCCATGCATAAATGAATGAAGGGACGGCGACACAGATGATAGGCACGACTAACCCGATATCGCTCCTCGCAGTCAGTTAACTTGGGACGCTAAAATTACTCAGATACAGAATACCATAGTTAATTTTTTGAAAACATTTTTTTGTTTATTCTGAAAAAAACCTATGCTGGGTCAATCAGTGTCACCAGTAGATCACGCGGTTTGAAGGAACTACACGAATTCATTTACAGTCTGTATAAAATTACACTAAATAACTCACTGCCTCGTTGTTAGAGTGGTCGCAAGCGCGACTGATAAACGTGAGGTCGTGGGTTCAATCCCCAGGTCGAGCAAAGTGTTATTGGGTTTTTCCGTGTCGAATTTCTCAGTAGCAGCGCGGAGTCTGGATTTGTGCTCGGTTGATGGCAATAGGCTCGCCCCCTATTACATGGGACTTAAACATAACTGCAGAATGAAGGTGTACTATACACCTCTGCCTAATCCTTCAGGGAATACAAGCGTGATGTTATATTATTTTATTTAAACACTAGAACCAAAAATAAACTCTAACTCAACTAAAAACTCGACTCAAATAAATAAAACTCATCAACTACATTTTTGTTTACCATATCTCAAACAAACCTCCCAACTTCGCCGCCATCTGTCGGCAAAAACATACAACATTGATTTGCAATTTGCTAAAAGTGTGCAGTGCGGTTCCATGCATAAATATCCACACATTTTGCATGCATGTTATGCATGTACGTGTGTATGGAGTGCAGTGAGGGCGCAAAATGCATATATTAAACTTCGTCCTTGAGTTTATATGCCAGGCTTGTTCCAAGCTCGCTGGCTTATTCTGAAATGTAAGATTATGATGAAAAATGTTAATATTTTTTGGTAGACGTGTCTTGTTCAAAAATGTTGTCGTGTTTTTGGTTAGAAATTGCTGTAGATACACTCAGCGTTTCTTGCTCGGCTAATATCGGTATGTCAGGATTGCGAGAAAGGTAAATGTAGTTAATAAAACCAACATAGACTTTCCACACGGAGAGTACTTGTATTTGGGTTAGTGTTAGTAACATGAACTAGGTCACAATATACTTAAAATACTTTACACAATTATTATTCCGTTTATTCATTTTCTGTACACATTATTTACATTTTTAAATATTTCAATAAAAAATTAAAAAACATTTAAAAATATAAAAAATAGTAGCCCACTGGCATCGGGCACAGGGTCCAAGCTACCGGCGGTCAGGGCTCCAGAGAGAAGAACTTCCTAACGATACGCGCCGTGTCCAGAAGTACCGCTTTCTGAATCAAACCCTCGATCCAGCTGCCTAACGAGAGCCTCATCAGATGTTGGTCGAAGCTCTTGGCTATCAAGCCATTGGCTGTAACGACTATCGGCACAATGACTGCTGAGTCAATATCCCACTTGTGGACAACCTCGTGTGCCAAATCAAGATATTTGATTTTTTTATCGTTCTCGGCTTTCACGAGATTCTCGTCATGCGGGACAGTGATATCAACAATCATTGCGCGGCGCTCTGATCGATCTATCACCACTATATCAGGCTTATTGGCTACAATAGTCCTGTCAGTGATGATAGATCGGTCCCAGTACAATGTGACATGACCATTCTCGAGAACTGGGCCGGGCACATACCTGTAGTATGGTACTTCTGAGTCCACAAGGTCATATTTCAGAGCAAGTTGCTGGTGGATAATCCTAGCCACGAGGTTGTGCCTGTGCAAATACTCACCGTTAGCAAGACGAGAACAACCAGAGACAATATGTCGGATAGATTCACCGGGACAGTGGCACGCCCGACAGATGTCAACCGTGCCGTCCTTCACAATATATTTTCTATAGTTGTTCATCATCATTACTTCGTCCATAATTGCACAAACAAAACCTTCGGTTTCCCCAAATAGGTCACCGAAACGTAGCCAGGCCACGGACGCTAGAAAATCTACATCGGGCCCATGAAGAGCCCGGTAGAAGCGTCCGTGAAGCTCCTTGCTCCGCCATAGATCCTTGCGGCCATTGGTATCCAGTACACAATTTATTATTACAAGATCATAAAATAAGGACAAGCTAGTTAGATATAAAAGGTCAGAATTCTTCAGCGGTTCAGCACCTAATGCTCTCGCTTCGTTGAATGACCACCGCCTTTATAACATCGGGTGCGTTGATCCATATCGACGACTACCTTCCTTTGTCAACATTACCCAGTGCTACCCGCTACCGATAATAGTATGATCATTGTCGTAGAAACTTATGTACAGACACCAGCACATCAAGCTACTACAATCTGTCAAATTTCGATTTTCATCTTTATCGCGTAACCATTAGGTTCCAGGTTGATTGGGAAAATTTGACAGTTTGGGGTAGTTTGACCTTGGCGTCTGTACCAAGAGTCTAGTGAAAAATTCACGAAAAAATGTGTCCTGAGTTGATATACACCAAGCGCGCGTCAAGGCACACTGCCATATAAACTTAGAAATACCAACAAACTAATTTCAATCCTATGTCGTCATCACAATGCCTAATTTAGTTTATAATAAACCTATCAACTAACCATCACAATCCTAATCCTAACTATTATAAATGCGAAAGTAAGTTTGTTTGTTTGTACCTTTTCACGCCTAAACCACTGAACCGATCATCCTGAAATTTTGCGTATACGTTGTCAGGTGTACAGAAACGGACATAAGGTACCTTTCATCACGAAAAAAAGTACTGTTCTCGAGAAAAACAACAATAACGTTCATAGATGGTGCCACGTGTCTTTAGGATCATGATTTAATTATATTATTATAGAAACTTTAGTAATGTGTTAAGAGTTGATTGGCAAAAACTAATACCTAATATTACGAAGATTCGTACCCATTGACATACCAACATTAGTCTTATTTTTCGCCTTTTAGTCTACATTCGGTTCGGATATTTTTAAGCGCTATCCCGCGGTCCTTAAGTTTCTATGTCAAAGAGTTTTACAATAAAAAGTACACTCGGGAAGACATCATCATTCAGCCGAAAGACGTCCACTGCTGGACAAAGACCTCCCCCAAGCCATGTTGGGGGTTTGCCATAATCGCTACGCTTGGCAGGCGGGTTGGCGATCGCAGTATGGTTGTTAAAGTACTCAGAGAACGCTGCTGCCCATCCTCTAGTGAATCGCTTAGTCGCCTTTTACGACACTCATGAGAAGAGATAGGGTAGTGCTATTATTTACGTCCGGACCACACGGAAAGACCAGACAAGACAAGAAGATAAGTCGGGAAGACAAGTATTGGCCTATTGTTTACTCAAAACCACACTGGGTTCTCCAAAAACTGGAAATAAATGGCGGTAGCGTCTTTCTACTTGCTCCATTTACGACTCCTCACCTCTGCACACGAAAAGAATTAAGGTGGTCATATTTAAAGTCTTGAAGTTACGTAGTTTTAATTTCTTTAAACTAGTGTTGGTGTACAATGTCACAAGTAAGTTATGATTAAATGTTTTATGAAAGAAATAAAAACGTGTAAGGGCTCATTCATACGGGTACAGTCATTGACGATCCGTCATAAAATACGATACGTCATGAGTTTATGACGGATGAACGTTCACATTGCATACGGAATCGTGATTCGACAAAATATCCGAATTGATGTTCACATTCGTTTCGTGTTTCTTAGTCTTGGATGACCTATCAAACACGATGGATCCGTCACAAAAAAATCACGATTCGTGTTTTTTGACGAACGTGTTTTTTAAAAGACGATACGAGATTTAAGACGTGTCTGACATTTTTGACGATTCGTGATGCGTGTGAACACGGGCATTTAAAAAGAATAGCCGCTGTCAAAAAAAAAACGAATCGTCTTCGTGTGAATGAGCACTAAGCCTTTATGCATTTTTAGCAGATTTTTGACCCAATATTCCAGTTTCTCTAGCTACCCAGAATAAGTCCATTCTAAAGGATTTGTCTGGGATTAAAGTTATAGCTCATAGGTGAGCGGCGTGTCCTTATTCTTTTTGTTCAGCTCTTCAAGTTTTACCAAGTTTTCTCTAAGCGTCTTTACGGGGGCTTAAAATAGTTGTTGACAACAATTTATAAATAACTAGCTGTACCCGGCATGCGTTGCAATGCACTTTTTCCTACTTACTACCTACTTACTACTTACATACTACTAACCTAACCTACTACACCTTCAGAAACAAAATCAAAATAGTAACAAAAAGTTTAAACCATTTTCATGCATGCAGTAAACAAATGAAGAATATGGACATCATACTGAGATAAATTCGTTTTTTTTTTTAAATCAAAATTTTCTAAGAACCTTCTCCTGACAATTACGAACACAACAAAACAAAAATTTGCAAAATCAGTCCAGCCGCTCACGCGTGATGCCGTGACCAAGGGAAATAGGGATTCATTTTTATATAGGTACATAGATTACACATGAAATGTTCCAAGTTACAACTCCGGACTTACAACCCAGTAACATGTTGGAGTTATAAACACAAAAATACGGAGCGGTGACTGTCGAGCTAGTCAGTTTACTAACACGTGCTCCCGCATAACTATATACGCACAGATGTGAGCTTACTAGATGTGGCTATATGTTCGCCCAGATAACGGGCACGTGAAGACCCTCCAGGAGTGATGATACTTCAGTACGTCCGGCGCACCTTTTTTTTATCATGAGAAAATCCTCATGGATACCCTTCGCCTGGGTAAGGCGAAGGGTTATGCCGGACTCTTACCGGCTAAAAGCCCACGGTGTTCCTTCTCCTGACCCTTGGCCGGGATCGCGGGATTCGTAGCCGCATGTACTTCTCCTTCTGTGGGGCCTCGCCCCACGTGCTCCTGAGAGGCGTGCACGGAACACATGCGCGCCGTCTTCTCGGGCCTGTTACTGGTCGGGCGACGGGTCCACTAACCCGTCGCCTGCAGGCCACACACTAAGGTGGCCGGAGATAGTCGCGCGCCCTCCGGCGGCGCCCGGTGCGTCTGGCGCGGGAAGGGAGAGTGGCCGCCGCCTCTCTTTCCCTCTCCGCTCCCTCCTTGGTCGCCATCTCCACCTTGCAAAAGGAGGTGACGGCTTGGGCAACCAGCTCCGCTACCAACCTTGCTGCTGACTGGCTAATCTTTTTACCACTTTATGAGTCTTACAGCTCGTGCTAATGACAGGAGAGAAGAAGAAGGCCCAAAATTGTATACGTCCAAATTCTTAATAGGAGCGGTCAAGGGCAAAAGCCGCCATTCCAGCCTTCTCCCAAATACGTTGGTGTTACAAACAACATAAAAAAAAAAACAAAAAAAACTCATTACTTATTTACAAAGATACTCGGAAATGGGAGTACTAATCCGCGGGCTACTTTTATTGTTGACCGTTTTAAAGCAACAACAATTTCAAAATTTGATCATTTTTATTTTCATGCAAAATAATTTTAATTTTAGTTGTTTTTTTCAATTACTTCATGTCTTCTTTAGTTACGAATTAAAAAAATGGAGTTTCTATTCTGTGACACCAAATATGATGTAAAATGTAAACACAGCTGATCATAGATGAGTATAGATAGATTTTAGCGTATTTTTTAAGAAATCTTTGAACAGCTATTTCTCTTAAACTCACACCTGCCATGAAAGTGGCAGGTGGGGTTTCAGCGTTTTAGGCGTTGAGGCGGTTGCCTCCCCGACGCCTTCTTCTTCGATCGGGATCGGCCCTGTCGCGATCCCGCTTCAGCGGCCTCCTTCTGGATCATCACGGTTTCACAGAAGGAGGCCACTTCCCTCCAGTTTTCAGCCTCCGCCAGCATAGCTCTGACTACAGCTGGTAGAGACAGGTCTTGCCCGATTCTAGCAACCAGGACCTGCCACTAAATATTGGCCTCCTACATTGCACAGCATTCTTCTTGCTCCCTTATCTAGTTTTTCCTCACTATTTGAGCGCTGTCATCAGCCCACGTAGCCAGCTGCCATTGTCCAGTTTTCAGTAGTCTCCATTTTATCACTATTCTACCCCACCGGTTAGCCGTTAGCAATAAAAATGAAATGATGCCCTTACGGCAATAAAAATGAAAGACACGTCTAGTAAATCCAATTCTGTGTACCATATAATAATGGATAAACAATAATTTAAATATTATCTCTGTTTACGTTCGCTTAAACGAGGTTTAAAGCGACTCTTACATAAATATCACCGTGTCCCACGAGTCTGAAATGTGACCTTTTTGAATGGATAAAAATAGGTAAACTTTGTACACGTGGATGTTGCTAGAGGCTTCTAATGTCTAGATGTGTCAGTGAGGCTTCTTCTAATCGTGAACGCACACTTATCCGAATCTGAATCGTCCGACTCTGGAAGAACCCCAGAAATCCTAGACGAATTCGGATGACGTCACCAGATTCGACGCGGCTTATGCGGTCGACTCGACTGATGCGCGCGCTCATTCATGTTCCATTAATAAAGCACTGACAATAAGTAATAACAGTACGACAGGCATAAAGGAAATAGAAACGATTTCTTCGTCGCGGTCGATTCTTTCGATGCGGATATATGTGCGAGGCCTCCATGATTTCGATTCGTTCGACGTGTTCAGCTCGGATAAGTATGCGTTCACCTTAACGATGGCTTCCCACGGTGCTTGATACCGCGCACCGACTGTGTGTGGTGTCAACCGTAAAATAACGCACCGTAGGAAGCCACATTATGAGGGTGTGTGATGTGGATACGGCGCACCGTTCCGCACGCGTCCGCGTTACCACGGACGGTCTCTTCCAATGGTGCGCCGGTGCGAGCTCGTGCGTCGCAGTGCGCGATAACACTCACCATGGGAATCCACCTTAAAGAGCATTAGTCGGATCTTCGTCGTCAAAAGAAAGAAAGAATAACGTTTATTTGGCAACGGCACGTGAAGGAACACGGTACATCCAAATGAAAACTTATGTGAGTAAAATACAGATCATATTTTTTCTGCCTCACCGCTGCGTCAAATAGGCCCATTTCAGTACCTAGTACTTAATGTCTGACGCTGATTTTCTAAAGGTAGCTTCCCCCGGTGTGTGATTTTACGGATGATACCACGCACCGCACTGAAGCTCTTCCAACAGTACGTGTCCGTGTGTGAGTGTGTGATTCGAAGCTATTTTGTCATACTAAAATGCCAAGTGAAAGAGAAGGGGTGCCTCATGATTACCTCACGAGGTAAAAGGTGGAACTCTTTCCCTCATCTTCGTTTAAAATAGACGAGTTATACTCAGGGTTTTACAGGTTTGTCTGTGCTTACAAGGATGACCTCGCACCGCACCTTTGAAGTTACGCTAGTTAGTTATACAACGGACCACTACGCACGTGTTTGCGTTACCACGGACGAGTCTCTTCCCATGGTGCGCCGGTGCAAGCTCGTGCGTCGCGGTGCGAAATATCACACACCATGGGAATCCACCTTAAAGAACATTATTCGGATCTTCGTCGTCAAAAGAAAGAAATGATAACGTTTATTTGACAACAGCATAAGAAGAAACACGGTTTAACTAAATGAAAACTTATGTGATTAAAATACAGATCATATTTGTGTGCCTCACGGCTGCGCCAAATAGATCCATTTCAGTAGTTATGCCACACAGATGCTGTCCGACGCCGATTAACTACAAGGTCTAGCGCATAACCGAGTCAGTGCCTGGGGCACAGTAGACATATAAGCTAAAGCAGTACTTCAACTACCTACAATCGTCCGATTTGACACACTCACACAGGCACGCACTGCAACAAGACAAATAAGGTATTTTCGGGATACAGTTCCATACAAAAACAAAAAACTACTCAGTGTACAGAGCGTGTCTGTGTGAGTGTTTCAATTCTTGAGATTATAGTAAGTTGAGGTACTGCTTTAGCTTATATGTCTACTATGCCTGGGGTATGGGAGCGGCACGGGAGGGGTGACATATGACGACGTGTCCGAACTATCTCGCTTTAGATGTGATAAATATAATGGTAGCTGTCATAATTAATTTGACGTTTTATGTTGCATGATGTTGCCAACAACAAGTTCCGTTAATAGAAGTGTTATGCTTAAATATTATACTGTAGGTAGAGGTACTTAAATAGAAACTGTTAGATTTAATTTTTTTTTAAGTATTTGAAGTGTAAACATAATTATATGCAAATACAATATTTAGTTTTAATTCCGCCCAACTAGATCGCTAGTTTGAATGCAGTATGCAATTATTTTCTTCTTAGGGCAATTAAATAAAAGCTTGTTTTTATAAAGTTTTTTTTACCATTCATTTATTTATTATTTTTTAGTTATGATTGGGAATGTTTCCGAGTCTGTTTTCGTGTTCTTCTCAGCAATCCCTTTCGTTTGATACCCATACCACAGATTAACTATAACAAGTTCGCTATCTTGGATGATCCGACATATTGGAATTAGAATGACGTCACATAGTTAAGCATGCATTGTCATCCAAAATAAGCGTGCATACTAAAGGCGATGGCCCAAAAATAACCCAGGCCCGGCGCAAAAGTTTTGTATCTGAGATTTTAGAGGATATTTAAAAATAATATTTAAAACTATCACTATCACTCTGTCGGGTGGCTAACATTATTTTTTGTTGAATAAGTTTTGTAGGCGTTCTTATTAAAAACTCATATCGGCCAAAATATTTATTATTCTTTCATTCGTTAATTGTTTACAAACAAGCATACTGATACAAAACCTATAATAAGCATATGTACAGGCTATTAAAAATAAATAACACATTATTATAATCTAATTCTTAGTCTTACTTAACGTAAAGTATTATTTCGCATTCTGTATTGTTATGACATGTCATGTTTACCTGCGGATGCGCTGTCTCACCTCATGCATACCAGTTACATTACTATTAGGGAGAAGCATTATACAAGGTTAGTCGGAAAGGGGGTACTAATACGAAAGGATGTAAAATACCCATAATAATGAACCACTTTTAACTCGTGAGTCTGCGAGACTGGCAGTAAGATTACTCTTCCCAAACCTGGACATCCTGTCTTTTATCCGTCTGCAGCCTTAGGTCGTATGGTGCAAACATCCTGAATTATTTATACAATGTGTCCGGTCATGGACTAGCGATATTCTAGGCATTTGTATAGCAACTATTCTAGTACACAAATACACTACACACTAGGGTCGAATCCACTTCCCTGCTATTTGGCAGCCATTTTGCTTTATTGTTGAGATATTCTCTATCTTAAAGTTATGAAAATGAGAACCCATTGTATCATAATGTTAACGATAGACAATATTGTCGCCCTCGGAATAAGCCTACTTTTATCACAGTAGGACCAAAACTTTGAGAGATATGACTTTTTTTGTACACACGTACAGAACAGCTCAACAAAAAAATGGAAGTGGATTGGACCCTAGTGTACTTGTGTACTAGAATAGTTGTTAAATACTTAAGTACCTAGAATATCGCTAGTCCATGACCGGACACACTGTATATTTCATTATCACATACTAGGCATATTATGATAGGTTAGGGCTGTAGGGCTTACAGGGCGTAGGGTTGTAGGGACTGTTAAGTTTATAGGTCTTAGTAGGTTCCTATAACTTGTCATATATTTTCATGTACCTACCATTACATACTTAGCATTATTGCGGCTGAACGTGGCGTATATTGAGAGTGGATGTACATACTCATATTACTTTATTAGTTTTTATTTATGTATGCCTACCTCTATGGTTTTGAGACAATCTTGAATGCGATTGCGTTTACACAATAATCGCAAATAATAAATGTTAGCCACCCGATACAGAGATAATGATAGTATACAATATTATTTTGAAATATCCTCTAAAATCTGAGACACAAAACTTTTGCGCCGGACCTGGGTTTTTTTTGTATGGGATTTGGACCATCTCCTTTCAGCTCAATCGGTTAAAGATAACTGATTTGTAGTACAGAAAAAATAACAAGTTCGCCACCTTGGATGATCCGACATGTTGGAATTAGAATGACGTCACATAGTTAAGCATGCATTGTCATCCAAAATAAGCGTGCATACCAAATTTCAGCTCAATCGGTTAAAGATAACTGATTTAAAATTCAGTTCCAAGATTCCACCCGGACAAACATACATACATTGCAAGTTAAATAAAAGCTTGTAAAAATACGACACGTGTTTCGCCCTCCAGGGGGCAACCTCAGGAGATGTTGACTTGTCGACCGCTTGGACGCGAATCAACATCTCCTTCATTTATTCATTCTTATTCACGGTGGTGCTGCACACTGTATCCAAAACAGCGGTCTAGTTTGGGAGAATTAAAGGTAGATAGATGTAAAAAAACATTCGGAAAAAGCGTCCCCATCCTTGTAGCACTTTTTCTCATATATCAAATGAAAGAGCGTAAAAAATACATCATTTCATTGTATGGCAGTAAATGTGTGAATAATACCTAAGGGAAAAAAGTTATTCGTCCATAAAGATAGAAACACAATTAATTGTTTTTATTGAGAAATATTTTTAATCATCAGTGAGATTCTTTATCTCACCATTAATTTGTTCAACCTTCATGTTTACATTTGTTTATTCATAACCTCTATGATTATTTTGTATTTAAAATAGTAATATAAATAATAAATATCAGTTTTAGAAGCATTCATTTCTACAACCATACTGAATTATTACTCTACTGAACCATACGTATACAGATTCATTTGTAATATCTTTATGATTACTTTGTTGTTTTTAAAATCTAAGAACATGATAATAATCATAAAATAGTAATTAAAGAGCAGTCTAATATAAAAATAATTAAGAAAAAATATTATTTGCACATTCATAAATTCATTCTTTCAGTAATTTGTTAATCAGAATAACATCTATTATTTCACACATGGCCCATAGTGCTACACTGCTGGGGACGGGGTCCAAACAAATTTTCCCATTGTTCTTTACATGATTGTATAACGATAAAGAAATTAAAAAAAAAACGTTATCGTCAACCGTCGTCATGGCCTGGAAGCGTTTGCCCATTGAACACTGGACATCTACCGTCGATTAACTCACTACTCACTATATACAAGTGAATGTACGTACTAAGTACGAGTGTGTAGGGTTTGGTCGACGGCCAAAACGCGTAATAAAGATCTATGTACGTCGATGAACTAACGATCATGTGGCGTTAGCACTGTGTATAGAGGAAACTGGAGAATATTTGGTTTAACAAAGTTCTGCTACAGTTGCCTCAACGCAACGGTCGGATATATGTAGTTTTCGAAATTAATAAGTAAAGAAGTTACTCTCAATTGATAGTTTTATGAATAGCAGTAAGCTAGTTTATGTATTTTTTTAAGCAGAAAACTTGCACGGAGCCTGTTTGTTTCTTTAGGGTGCATATACAAGGTGTTTTTTTTTGATATCCCATAACTCTAGGGTATGATTGACACCATATCAAAGAACCAACTGGCATATGAATTATTCTTCAATCATCATTTGTTTTTGTTTAAATTTTTCATACAAAATAATTCGACCAAGTCACGATCATTAATGTAAAACACCCTTACGTGAAATATGACAACGTCGCATTTTCTTAGCTTTAAATATGAATGACTAGCTATTGCTCGCGGCTTCGCTCCCGTTAATTTACGGATCCCTAATTTTTTGATCCCAAAATATAGCCTATAGCACTCAGGGATAACGTAGCTTCCTATTGGTGCAAGAATTTTTGAAATCGGATGAGTAATTTCGGAGATTACCTCCTACATACAAACAAACAAACAAACAAACAAATTCTACCTCTTTATAATATTAGTATAGATTGGTTTGAATAAAAATGAATTACTCTTATTTATCAATGAAACTTAGATACCTATAATTTAATGATGATTGATTATATCTTCGAAACTATGCATTTTTGGACCACCTATTCTAGGAGATTTTGTGTTCTTTTACTTAAATAAGATAACCCTAGAGTTATGGGATATCAAAAAACACACGTTGTATAATGGAAGCAGGTAACCAGCGCGGCAGCGCCGACCTACCAGCGCTTATCGGTACTGGTCCGTGCAGGTAACCGCTACATAAAGGATGCGGGTAGAAGCAGGGCCTAGCATTTCAAAAATACGCGTTGTTCCCTTGCAAATACAGCAACATATGACGGCCTACCAGCGCTGATCGGAGCAGGTCGGAATTTGTCGGCGGAGTTCGGAACTTGTCGGCGTACACACTGTCCTCCGGTTTCTGAATTGAGAATTCGAGATAAACAATACTTAAGTAGTATTTGAGTTTAGAGTTGTCAAAAAAAATGCCTTAAAATCCGTCATTTTTTTGACAACTCCGTACTCAAATGTTACTTAAGTACTGCTTATCCTAGAATTCTCAATTCAGAAACCGGAGGTGTATAGAGACTACCTGCGCCGACTAACTGCGTGGACCAGCATATATCATAGCAATGAATCGGTTTCGTATAACTATGTTACGGTATATAATTATATCCCTCGGGATATAACTATATTACGGCTTTATTTATCATACTGCGACACATACAATATAATTTCGCATAGAGCGGCTCGCTTATAATTATAGTACCTATACGTCGTGATAAAATAAAAATGACCATGTTGCATTCTCGAGGTTTTCATCCTATGGCGACAAAATAGGTCTTAATTAAATACAATAGCAGTTCATTCTGTTAAATATAGTAAGCATCATTCGTATAAGAAGGTATAGTCTTTGTACGTAGGTACTTCTATCGCTTTCTAAGCTGTTGCCAAGCTTAGCCTTCCTAAAAAGACACGCACGACAATGTAGTTCCCTCAGGAAAGAGTTTTTGGCCTTTTTTGGCTACCATACAATTGTCCAGTCCTTGCAGACACTTGCAGGAAATAATAAGTCTTTTCTAAGCCAGTGCCTGGCGGGGTAGACATAGTTGATAAATAAATAATATATAAATACATAACATCACGCTTGTAATCCCTGAAGGTTTGGGCAGAGGTGTACAGTACACCCTCATTTCGCCATTACGTTAAGTCCCATGTAATAGGGGGCGAGCCTATTGCCATCAACCGGCCACAAATCCAGACCCCGGGTTGCTACTGAGAAATTTAACACGTAAAACCCAATAACACTAGTGTGCTACCACACCAATCGATCGATGCCATTGATCAACCTTGATTGATTGGGAAAGTTATTATGAACCATCGATCAATCTTGATCGACGTGGCTCCATCATCGATCCATCGTCGATTGATTGGTGTGGTAGCACCCTTACTCGACCTGGTGATCGAACGTCCTCACGCTCAGCAGTTGCGCTTGCTACCACTAGACCAACGTGGCAGTGCTAAATAATGTACCTATACTCAATAAATATGTTCTTCATCATCAGCCCAGCCTTCCCCAACTAGTTTAGCGTCGCGGGCCGGACACGACCCGCAAAATTCTCGTCACAATGCACGAGACGAACGATATCATACGCAACGGAGTGATAGGAAACGAGAACTACTGCTGTAATGACCAGTGATCGGAAAAAGGTGAGCTAATTTACCTAAACATCAAAGAACAGAGACAAAAACTGGAGACCTCATTACGACAACATTTTTTTTCGTGAAAATTTTTCCGGGTTTCGAGACATCACTAAAGTACATTTAATATTAATAGTACAGAAAACAATTAAATTCGTTTCCTATTTTTGTTTCCCAAAATTGTCACAAAACCAGATGACACGTATTTCATTGTTTTTAAAAAGATATTGTTTATTGTTTATAAAAAAGGAGATTGTCTTTTATTTTTTGAAAACAAATGAATGACAATGTCCGAGAAAATTCTCCCGAAAAAAAATGTTGTCGTAAGGAAGTCTCCAGTTTTTGTCTCTGTTTTTTGAAGTTTAAGTAAATTAGCTCACCCTTTTCCGATCACTGGTAATGACATATAGCCCAAGTGCGGGCCTCACTAATCCCCAATTATAATAGTTCGCCCCCTTACAAAAAAAGATTGCCGATCCATGGTCTAAATGGCGGCGATGTGCGCCATAATATCATATTTTCAAAAATAATAATATCCAAAAGCATAAAATCAATGAGTTTTAATTAATTTAAATACAAGAATTCTTAATCTAATCAAATACTAACAGAATAGGCAACAAGAAATTTCAACACGAATTTCAACCCCTCTACCAAAATACATCCCAACATCATCAGATAAGATTGAACAACACCCGTAAAAAGATAGCATTAAACCCCGTAACAAAACATAATTAACCCTTTCCACCCTCCAAATTTTCACACCCCAGATTTCGACCCCACAAAAGTTTGAACCCCCTTAATTTATTAAAGGAACATTTTGCAATATCCGCTGTGTACCGGAAGTTGCGACATCAAAAACAAAATCCGTTGATCAATCTTTGAATTCTATTCTTGTCTTTGTTTGACGCTTGTCTCTGGTTCCGTAGGAATTTTGATGAATGATCTCAAATTAATGGACGATTATTTGATTAATTTAATTTTGATTATGTTCCGGGATCAATTCTGAGAGAGATTTAAAGCGAATTAGATAGAATTATTATTATGAAATTAGACGTATAGTAATCTAAGGGTTTTCCCGGAATGAAGGGAAACAAATTGAGCGAAAATGGAAGGGCTCGTGGCTAGTTAACACCAGCGCCGATCATACGATTTGCGTTAAGCAACGCTAGCCGCGGTCAGTCCGTGGATGGGTGACCGTTTGTTACACATCGAGACCATAAGAATACCTATGACAGTCGTTACGGGTAGTCAGAACCCGAAAAGTCTTGGCCACCAGTCTAATTTTTTCTTGGGGAAATCCTCATCGATGCCCTTCGCCCGGGGAAGGCGAAAAGGTATCTGGTAAAGGACTCTTACCGGCTACAACCCACAGTATTCCTTCTCCTGACCCTTGGCCGGGGTCGCGGGATTCGCAGCTGCATGCACCGCGACCCCGGCAGGCTTCGGTCCGCCAGCCCCTAGCGGACCTCTCCTTCTGTGGGGCCTTGCCCCACGTCCTCCTGAGAGGCACGCATGGAACACTGCGCCGCCTTCTCGGGCCTATTACTTGTCGGACGACGGGTCCCCTAACCCTCCGCCCGCAAGCCACATACTACGGTGGCCGAAGATAGTCGCGCGCCTTCCGGCGCCCGGTGCGTCTGGCGCGGGAAGGGAGAGTAGCAGCTGCCGCTCTGCCTCTCTGCTCCCTCCTTGATCGCCATCACCTCCTCGCAGAAGGAGGTGACGGCTTCCAACGCACTCCCGCTCCCGACCATGGACAGAACCACGGCCGGAAGCGAGAAATCACCACCGACCGCCGCGAAACCGGTCTAACCTTAGGATATCGGCATTGCCCCGTAATTGGGTTACAGAGATCTGAAGGCAGTAGCTCCGTGTAACATACTGGTATTCAGCTGCGTCTGGTCAGACTGGAAGCTGACACTAACATAGTTGGGAAAGGTCTAAACAGAACATTCACTGATATTCTTATCAATTGAATGCTGATATCCTAAGGTTAGACCGGTACCCCAAGTGTGAGTTTTTTTACGTTACTACTGTAGTTGCGTCACACCAAAAATGTATGAAAATTTAGGCAGAGCCTCTAGCGGCGAATAGCGTGACTAAAATTTGTTTGACATTTTTGGCGTGACCTTTTTTTATTTTTTTTCTATTTGACTGCTGTAGGTCGTCCTAGGGGACGGTTTCTACGTAACCGGGCAGTTATTGGCGAGACCTGAAGGGTCTCCAGCCAATGGGGAGGGGAAGTAAAATACTTAACCTAAGCTAACTACTTGTACTACACTAACATCATGACTACCTGCAACAACAGCACTAAGGGCGACCCCTAGTGGGACTCGGACCTCGGCTTAGGGCGTTGCTGGCGTGGACATAAGGGGCAGACAGCTTGATGAGGGCTGAATTATCGGTGTGACTGCGGAGTCTGAAGAGATGACCGGCTCTACGACGGGAGAGCTCGGTGGATCGTGACCGGCGGCGGTGGGACGTCGCGACGGGCCTCGTCGGCGAGGACGGTATGCCGGACGGCGGCTTTGGCGTGACGCAACTACAGTAGTATGGTAAAAAACTCACACTTGGGGTACGGTTGTCAGACTTTTGGCTTTCGGTCTACCTGTAACGACTGTTTCAGGTATTCGTATGATACCCGGGACCGACGCTTTGACATGCTCTCTGAAGCACGGAGGGGTTTCGATGTATAACGAATGGTCACACATCGAATAATGATCCACGCAGTAAATAATTAGCCATGAACTCCTCCAAAGACTATCAGTAAATGATGATTTATAAAAGCAGATTTAACTTTCTAATCACGGTACCCTAATACAGTTATTAAATAACCGATCGTGTGAATTGATCAAACTAGGTTATGGCGACAAAGTGCGTCGTGACTGGAGCCAGACAGTCGTGACGTCGGAGACTTGCTTCCGCTTTTTTACATAAAACTGGTCATCTAAACATTGGTTGTTCAAAATATAGAGCGTAACATAATCAGGTCATCACTGTCCCACCGCTGGACATGGAGCTCTTCTCAGAATGAGGTTGTAAGCCTTAAGCTGAGCATCCACCAGAGCTGTGTAGCAAGGAATGTGTTTTGTAAGCAATGTATTTTCATCAGAAAAGTTCTCAACAAAAGCATTCACACAAATATAATACTTACCCAATACAAACAAATTACTCAACGGAGCACACGACGAGCAAGCTTACTGGTTTTACCAAAAGCTAGAACCAACTATGGCAAAAAAATTCTAACATTTGAAGGAGCACAACTGAGACTCACGAATAAGAAATGTACACTCATTCAATGCATTTAAAACTCAGCTCAGCCAGTATGTTACATCTGGAAAAATAAATGCGTTGGGTGGGTCGGGTTTCCGATCTGTTAATTAGTCTGTAACTGGTGATGTCGAACTTTTGTAAATTTAATTATGAATAGTATTGTGGAGAAACTTGGTGTGGTGTTCCTCCAACCAAAGGGAGGATCCTCCAACCAGGCAGAGTCTTGTGCCTGGCGGGCTACTGCCCACCAGTTGATGTTGGGAGGTTGTATATATACTATCTGCGCGTCAAATCTTGATATCGCAATGTAGGCATGAATAGTTCGCATGTGGCGTGAATAGATTCCGCCACAGTATTGTTCTCAAATATGTGACATGTTATGTTTTCATTGAGAATAAAGTTTCTTTAAACCTAAGCACCAATAGAATCACTCCATTTACCTAGCTTCGCTCTGCGCAGCTCTGGTGGATATGGGCTTAGCGGTGCGAGGTTTTTGTTCTTACAAAACAAGCAAGAAATGCGAGCGAGGCATGTTCTGCGAGCAATGTGTTGCGAGTAATGTGTTGCGAGGAATGTGTTGCTAGGAATGTGTATTATTCTCCCTCATATTCGAAAAGAGTCCGCTACCTATCTTCCCACCGCTCATTTGTACACATTAACACATTACATATTCCTCGCATAGCTCTGGTGGATAGGGTCACACCGTTTCACATCCTTGCTACACATTTTCGCACCACACATTTTCCTCGCATAGCTCTGGTGGATGCTAGTCCACCACGCTGGCCTTGTGTGGGTTGGCAGACTACACACACCATCGAGAACTTTATGGAGCCTTCTTAGGTGTGCAGGTTTACTCACGATGTTTTTCCTTCACCGTTAACGCTGAATTAACAACTCATTTATTTAAAATAGACTAGAATTACTGGTTCTTTTTGAACGTCAGTGTTACAAAAGACAGCCCCCAAAAACGCTCGCCCTTCATCGCTTCCTAGTGTTTATGCTGTGAAGAAGAAACGGCGCAACAAACTTATTAGCAACACAGTTCTATCTGTAAGGGGATTAAACTAATTTAGTCTATAAAAAAAAAACATAATATTAATTACAATATGAGGATGATAAATAAACAATTCTGTATGAATTGAGACTAAATTGTAAGTGTCTATATAATGTAGATACTACATCATAGTCATCATCTGCCTAGCCTTTTCCCAACTATGTTGGGGTCGGCTTCCAGTCGAACCGGATGCAGCTGAATATCAGTATTTTACATGGAGCGACTGCCTATCAGACCTCCACAACCCAGTAACTGGGTAATATGATACTCTTGGTAAGACTGGTTGTCAGACTTTCTGGCTTCTGACCAACAGTAACGACTGTCTATGATCTACAAATGACAGCCGGGACCAACGGCTTTACGTGCTTTCCGAGGCACGGAGGAAACTCGCTATGGTAAATGGTCACCCATCCACAGACCAACCTCGGCAAGCGTGGCTTAACCCGGAAGATCGGTCTATGCGGCTGTAATTATTTAGCACGAGATACTAAATCATAGTACTGATTTAATAAAGTTGTTAAAGATATCCTTTTTTTAAAAGCGTAACCACGGAGTTCCTTGCCGGCTCTTCTCCATAGGAAACGACTAATTGGAACCGTGCACCTAAATTCGACTTTTCATAAGCGCCTGTAATGGCTTATGTGTTTTTTTTTTATTTGACTTTCTTTGATACATACATAAACCTACACATAAGTACTTTTGGTTTCCAGAGAAGCCACGTGAATGCATTTGGTCATGGCACGGTTCTTGTAGGCTTTCACGTGGACGAAGTCGCGGGCAAAAGCTAGTCAATTACATTTATTACGAACTAGCTGTGCCCGCGACTCCGTCCGCGTGGAACTCGGAAAACAACATTGTGTCGCAGCAACTAAATAGTGTATATGTATTCCATTTATTATAATAATAGACAAAGGTGTCCCACCAAGACACTTATATCTTTTAAACCATTTCTTTAGGTAGAGTTTCAGCTCTTCTTGATTGACCGTAAAGGTTCATATAACCATAATACTAAAAACGCGTTGCTTATTTCCATACATTTCCTTGCTAAAATGGATTATAATTGAATATTGATATTTATTGTGATAATGTAACGAAACCTTATGGCGATACAAAAATGGCTACAACGCCATCTAGTCACAATCGGCGAACTAAATCAAAATATTTTACGCAGTGCAGTCTATAAAATGATTTCATTCGAGGTGTGGAATAGGAAAGTACTTTAAATATGTAAAAAAAATCATCTATAGAAGACCTAATTTTATTTTTATAAGTTAGAAATAGGTACTGCTTTCAAAGATTTCAAAAAGTTTGATCTGGAAATCGAACCAACCCAAATGCGAAAAAAATTCTGTATTTTATTTCACCAATCGATAGGATCAATAATACGCATCAAATCGCTCCAATAAACAGTGTGTCTGAAATTGATGGAAGACCATAAAACGAAAATTGACTAACTTAGGTACATTTAAATTCAAGCACTTATTAATTGTTGTTAAGTAGTTCTTATTTTTTCCACTTCGTTCAATTTAAGACAGTGTGTTTGTTGGAGAGATTTGATCCTGATTATTGACCATAAAGATATTATCAACAGGTGCCACCAGATGGTATAGGTTTGTCAGTTTGATTCCCGGTTTTTCACCTTTGAGTGAAATTTGCAATTTTTAATATTTAAAGTACTTTCCCTTCATGGCTATGTGTTTTGGGACATTACCTAAGGCTTAAATAAACTTAATAAAACGGCGATGACAGGCTTTGAATAGTTCTGACAACAATGAACAAAATAAAATATATAAAACATTCCAAAAAATTTACAAAAAGTGTATTTTTTTAAAGTGAGGTTTTAATGCAGGACACTGAGCCAGCGACCGTTCACTGCAGCACTTACTTCTGTCTACAACTTATACTACGCAGTATATGGAAATAATGTTCCGTTGCTCGGCATCTATGAGCAATAGCGTGATAGTTTATATACCAAAATAAGCGCAGGCCCATCAAAATCGATTCACGCGATTTTACGATCCGAATATTAAGCTTATACTTCGCAGTATGTGAAAATAATGTTCCGCTGCTCGGCTCCTATGAACAATAGCGTGATGATATATGTACCAGCAAAATTATCGCTCTTTACGCAACACATCAGCGAAAGTCCCATCAAAATCCATCCACGGGATTTTACGTGATGTCCGGACGGAAAGACAAACAGACACAATAATTTAAAAAAAAAAATGTTATGGTTTCTGTATCGATAGTATAGTACCACCGAATCGAAATTTTGGAAAAATATTTAATTACAGACAAAGTGCACTTTGAATTTTATTAATAGTAAATAGATTTATGAGTACGTATTTAAGTATCTTTATATATAAAAATGAATCGCAAAATGTGTTGGTAAGCGCATAACTCAACAACGCCTGGACCAATTTCCCTATTTTTTTTTTTGTTTTGTTCGTAATTGTCAGGAGAAGGTTCATATGAAAAAAAAATTTGATAAAAAAAAAAAAAAACTAATTATCGGTAGGTAGTAGGTAGGTAGTAGGTAGGTAGTAGGTAGGTAGTAGGTAGGTAGTAGGTAGGTAGTAGGTAGGTAGTAGGTAGGTAGTAGGTAGGTAGTAGGTAGGTAGTAGGTAGGTAGTAGGTAGGTAGTAGGTAGGTAGTAGGTAGGTAGTAGGTAGGTAGTAGGTAGGTAGTAGGTAGGTAGTAGGTAGGTAGTAGGTAGGTAGTAGGTAGGTAGTAGGTAGGTAGTAGGTAGGTAGTAGGTAGGTAGTAGGTAGGTAGTAGGTAGGTAGTAGGTAGGTAGTAGGTAGGTAGTAGGTAGGTAGTAGGTAGGTAGTAGGTAGGTAGTAGGTAGGTAGTAGGTAGGTAGTAGGTAGGTAGTAGGTAGGTAGTAGGTAGGTAGTAGGTAGGTAGTAGGTAGGTAGTAGGTAGGTAGTAGGTAGGTAGTAGGTAGGTAGTAGGTAGTAGGTAGGTAGTAGGTAGGTAGTAGGTAGGTAGTAGGTAGGTAGTAGGTAGGTAGTAGGTAGGTAGTAGGTAGGTAGTAGGTAGGTAGTAGGTAGGTAGTAGGTAGGTAGTAGGTAGGTAGTAGGTAGGTAGTAGGTAGGTAGTAGGTAGGTAGTAGGTAGGTAGTAGGTAGGTAGTAGGTAGGTAGTAGGTAGGTAGTAGGTAGGTAGTAGGTAGGTAGTAGGTAGGTAGTAGGTAGGTAGTAGGTAGGAAAAAGTGCATTGCAACGCATGCGGGTACAGCTAGTTCATAATAAAATATATGAGTATTTCAAATTAATGTATCGTATTGCCTTGCACAATTAAAAATTTAGAATACCTACACTCGCTTATGAAATTGAATGTATTTCTCTTCCACTGCCATTCAGATAGATAGGTACCTAATAAATTTTAAATAACATTATCTTCTTTTTTTTTATAAAGGCTTAGTTTAGGCTTAGTTAGTACCTTCTTCGGATAGCATTTCAATAGACCTTTCGTAGACTGAGAATAGTAATATATTCGTTGATTATATTTCCTCACGACATGATTTGATACACGTAACGCCATCTATTGAAAAGAAATGGTAAGTATACACAAATACATCCTAAGTTCTTCTAGAAAACTTAAAATTCGCATAACTTTTGATTGCGTGAACCGATTGCAATGAAACAAAAAACATATGTTACTTGGAGATAAGCACAATATTTATTTATAAAAGTCAACAACATTGGATCAGTTGTTTTTACGTGATGCTTGAACAAACAAACAGATAAACAGATAAACAGATAAACAGACAAACAGATAAACAGACAAACAGATAAACAGACAAACAGACAAAAATTCCAAAAATGTTAAAAATGGGTTCTATTGGTTATACTTTAACATCCCAACCAGGTTTTTTCAAAATATTTGCTATGTACAGACACGCCATGTCTACAGATTTATTATATGTATAGATTTGATACAAGTTTAGTTTTAGTATAAACTAAACCTGAAACTAGTGTGTTCAGAATCACTAGGAGAATCGATTGGCATAGTTTTTATACCACGTTAAATCTTGCATTTTTTTTTCATAAATTTCAGTTTTGTTTCAATAGGTTTCTATGCATAACAGTGGACGGGAAACACCTTGAGGCTTGAGATGGTCCGCTCGGTCAGTTTCCGTGTATTAGACAACCCCTGCATAGCACATCTCACACATTTCACACTCTACTGGGGAACTTAACGCAACATAAATTAAAGTGTAACTTGGAGATTTATTAAAAACATATACATACTCCGGTGATTCTGATTAAAATCTTGTTGAAGTGTCTCGGTTTTTCTGTACACTAAAAATAGTGTTGTACCTATCTATCTTAATATACATATAAAAGCGAAAGATCACTCACTCACTCACTCACTCATCACGAAATATCGAAAACCGCTTGACGTATAAAGATGAAATTTGGCAGGGAGGTAGTTTATAGTTAGTAGACGTCCGCTAAGAAAGGATTTTTGAAAATTCTACCTCTAAGGGGGTGAAATAGGGGATGAAAATTTGTATGGAAAATCGTCACTTAACGGGTTCACAATTTCACGCAAGCGAAGCTGCGGGCAAAAGCTAGTACCCAATAAAGGCTTAATTTCAGTGCCTACAAAATAATTTCGCATAGAGGGGCTATTTTATAATTATAGTACTATGCATCGTGATAACATACATTCTAAGGCGACGTCATGCAGAAAAGAAGGATTGAACTTAGACCCTCTTGCATGTACGACAACTGGCCCAATTCTCCTAAAATAAATTGTTGCCAAACACAATCGAACCACAACCGTCAGTCAGTTTTTGTTTTCGAAAACTTTCAAAATGATTGATTTTGTTTTTTGTGTCAAACAATTTGATAGCTTTTGAAATTGAGAACTGTCTGAATGAACGGTTCGGCCTTGGTTCGGTTGTGATTTATCAAGATTTATTTTAGGAGAATTAGGCCCCTGTTCAACCGCTAAGCCACACTGCTTTCTAATCCCTTATCAACCAAAAATCCCTAACTCCTAAATAAGATAACAAGAAAACAATCAATAACATCCAAGACTCAGCCTCTGCATCTCATTGTAATATACTATCAAGACACTTGGTACTCTGTCAAACTAACTTGCGAACTCGTGACCGCAAAGTATGAAGGAACAATGGTCCACCATCCGATGCGATAAGGTTCCAACTTATAATAAGGAACTTTACTTTCAATAGTTTAGGAGCTCGGCTGCTGGTATGATTATTAATGTGAGTGGTACGGTACGGTACCCTTATACAAAGTTTCATCACGTTTGTCCTATACAACGTTATTTTTAGTATAATTATATAAAAACCGAGACACCCCAACAAGATTTTCATCAGAACTGCCTAAATATGTGTTTTTTTAATAAGTCTCCAAGTTACACCTCAGTTTATGTCGCGTTAAGTTCCCTAGTAAAGTGTGAAATGCCTGAGATGTGCTATGCAGGGGTTGTCTAATACAACAAAACTGACCGAGCGGGCCGTCTCAAGCCTCAAGGTGTCTATTTCTGTCAACTTTATGAGTAGAAAACTACTGAAACAAAATAAAATTTATGAAAAAAAAAATTGGTGTAAAAAATATGTCAATCGATTCTCCTAGTGATTCTGAACAAACTAGTTTCAGGTTTAGTATATACTAAAACTAAGCTTGTATAGACGCACTAAAATAAGCAGGTATGTGCAGTTTTTTCACCTATCCATACAGAAAGTTTGGAATAGACTTCCTTAATTTATGCGAAAGAACAATATTTTTTTAAACACTTTTCCCCACACTAAGACTTCCTTTGTATCGTGGGTGCGTTTACAGACACAAATCTCACATACACAAACGCCCAGACCCGAAACAACCATCTGTAGGCCGTACAAATTTTTATTCCGTGTGGGAATCGAACCCACGACCCGTAGCGCAGAAGCTAATCGCTTAGTCACTGCACCAAACGTGTCGTGTATTTAATGACATAACGTGAAAAATTTAATCACCACATTCTCACAAACAGATAATCTGTCATTTCTATAAACAATGCCACCCATCCTTACTTAAATAAATTACTAATTAAAATTATAACACACATTTGTAACTGAAATAACTTAAATCAAACAAAAAATTGCGTGTAAAAACTACACATTGTATGTTTATTTCAACATAAATAATAAAATCACTAGTTTTATAGCAATAAATTTTATATCGCATGTAAATCGAACTTTTCTGATTGAATTATTGTCCAACACCATATTTTTAGTAAAAATTGATGAAATTAGTTTTTTTTTTGGTTTTTATTAATTATTGCGAGTGTTATTACATTTTTAATGACATGTGAAAAAATCTTTTTACGGTATCATAAACAGGATGTAAACAAATTCGTGTAATTCCTTCAAACCACATGATATATTAATGGTATAGATTAACCCCGCACGGTATATGGTTGATTAAAAATAAAAATAATCATTTTTTTTTCCAAATAAAATTTTTAAGCGATAGAAAATTTCGGTGCCACACATAAATGAATGAAGGCACGGCGACACAGTTGATGGACACGACTAGCTCGATATCGCTCCACGCAGTCAGTTAACTTGGGACGCTAAAATTACTCAGATACAGAATACAATGGTTCATTTTTTGAAAACTTTTTTTGTTGATTCTGAAAATAACCCATTCAGGATCAGTCTGTGTCACCAGTAGATCACGCATCATGAAGGAATTACACGTATTTGTTTACACCCTGCATAAAAGGAAACTCTTTAAAAAAATACACTTTTTTGTTCATTGGGTGTATGGTGTATAGGGGAATCCCTCTGTATCTTTGTTAGTATACTCCATCTTAGACCCTGTCTCCGCTTACCATCTGATGGGACAAGGGCCAATGCGACAGAAACAATGAATTTAAAAACACGACAGAGTTGTATAGTTGTCTTCAATCTTCGTAAATATAGCCATGTCTCTGCGGATCGGTTGCTTCTTAAATGGTTGCCTATTCGCCAACGTTGAGTCCAAAGAGCATTGACTACTCTGTTCTCATTTCTCTACTCTCCCACTTCCCCTACTTATCTATCTTCTCACTTTCAGTACATATGCTCCAATCATGACAGAAATCTTCGCTCTTCACACAACCGTTTCCTTCAATGTCCCTCTCATCGTTCTGACTTTTTACATTCTTCCTTCTTCGTCCAGTCCACTCTTCTGTGGAATGCACTCCCCTTGGAAATGAGGATAGCAACCAGTCGCTATACCTTTAAAATTAAGTTACGTGAACATCTTCACAAGGCATTGGCAGAATCATCTCAGCGCTGATTTATCCTTTTTTATATTTTTGTATGTATTGTATAGTATATTAATTAATATATATTTATGTATGCATATGTATATAATATCTTATGTACAAATATTTATTGTTTTATTTAACATGTACTTAAATATCTTTTTATTTGAATAGTATTTAATATTATGTAGTAATTAATATTGTTGCCAAAAATGTTTAATAGCGTATCATATAATATCCTCTTTTCAGTGCACCTACCATATTTTTCTCTGCATTACCCTAAGGTCGACTGGTAGAAAATGCCTAAGGCATTAAGTCCGCCTCTATACAAATTTTGTGCGAAAGTATAAATAAATATAGTTCACCCTAATTTCGCCGTTATGTTTAATTCCCATGTAATAGAAGCCTATTGCCATCAACCGGGCACAAATTCAAACTCCGGACTCTTACCGAGAAACTCCACAGTAAAACCCAATAACACTTAGACAAAAACACAAACAAGGAAGTCAATAAAAATGTACTTAATCTTTCGTGATCGTACCATCTCCCTATCTCCTAGCCTAGGCATGAGCCACGCTTTAGTAATAAATAACAGTGAACGCTGCGCTACCGTCATTTTAGTACTAACAAGACGGCTTCACACTTGTATTACTATTTCATTCATTTATTTGTTATTCAATACTCAATATTTTATAGTTTCAGTCTCAATAAATTCTGTTGATAAAAGATTTTTACCAACACTTAGTTTTTTTTCTTTTTTTTTTCTTTCTTGTATTTACATTTTTTATTAATGTGCTTAAGTGATAGTGGTATGTGATAAGCAAAAGACATTTTCTTTTCCTGTGAATCGTTCTGAAGAATTTTTTGGTAAGTTTTTTTTGGATTATAATTTTTGCTAGACATAATAATATTTACGATTAGTTACAGTTTACTCACGTGCAATTTTCAGGATAGCCCGACTAGTTTCGGACCCAAACGGGTCATGAGCTGAACATGCAGTGAGATCGCGAGTCAAACAGCTCATGATTAAGGGCTCTGTTTGGGTCCGAAACTAGTCGGGCAATCCCGAAATATGCACGTGAGTAAACCGTAACTGATCATAAATAAGTTTTCATTTGTTGAAACAATTTGTGAAACACCAAACGGTACCATAATTGTATGATTAAAAATGGTGGGTGCTGGGGCTACAATTATAGATATAAAAATAGCATGACATCACAGAGTATTTCATGAGCATTTTTTTTTCAAATTAGTTTTGTTTTGATTCGGCAAAGGGTTATAGAGAAATCCTTGTTTTTATTGAAGTGGGGTGGGAATATGGATATTGGGGACCAAATGGATACTATTTTTTGAGTTTTTATCACAGTTGTCAACCTGAAAAAATCAAGCAATCGAAAATATTTAAAAAAAACTTTTTTATTGCCTTTTTTCTGTAACGGTGTTGGCTCAAAACTGCAGTTGTTTTTACTAAAATTATAAATTCCTTTCATAGTTTACAATACAAGTGATGCATTTGTTATAATTTTAACGAGTCAGCCGATGTTGTGTTCTAAAAAATCATATTTATTTATTTATGCATATACGTTCACCCACTGCATAGCATACATATTATACATAATATGTATAATATGTATGCTATCCATATTATGGATACACATTAAGTTTTACGGATTTTTTATAATGTATATGCTAAATACGGGCTAACACAGCTTTTATTGAACAAGAAGACTGATGACTTAGTTACTTGCATAATGATACAGTAATAATAGGTACCATCCCTATCTCCTAGCCTAGGTCTGAGCCAGGCTTTAGTAATAAATAACACAGAACGCTGCAGCGCCGTCATTTCCCTACTAACCCGACTGCTTTACACTTGTACCCGTTTATTTTATGTTATTTTTTTTATCATTTCCCACTAGTTTTCATTTATTTTTTGTCGTGAAGTTTGTTTGTTATGTAGTGTTTAATTTAAATTCTTTTGTTTTCGTGAAGTTTTGTTGTTTTTTGGTAAGTTTTTATTTTCATTTTATAATTAGAAGGCGGACGAGTATTTTAAAATTCTTGTGTTTGGTTGTTTTAACGATTTATTTATGATAGCTGCCGTGTCGCAAACAGGGCTACGAAAGAAATATAATTTCTCTAGATTAGTAAAAAAATATTTTAGTTTTTTTTTAATTTATTAGATTGCATTAAAAAGTATGTAGTTGGTCTAGTGGTCGGAAACCGGACTGCTGAGCGTGAAGTCCTGGGTTCGATCCCCAGGTTGGACAAAGTGTTATTGAGTTTTTCCGGGTAGAATTTCTCAATAGCAGTTCGGAATTCGGGGTATACAGGCGTAATGTTGCATAAAAAGTTTTTTTTTTTATCTTATCCTTGCAAAACAACCAGTGGCGTAGCTACGTAACAGAGGGCCTCGAGGCATGAAATTGGGGCCCTATTTAAACTAAACTAAACTAAATACTTTGAAGATGCAAAACTACTTCATCATCAGCTCCTTATCGCTTACTGCAGGGCATAATAAAGCAAAGCTATTTACTAGTAAGCATTACGTATAACGCAGCAGATAATTATTTAATCATAATTCCTAATCACTACTTAGTGTAAAACAAAGTCGCTTCCCGCTGTCTGTCCCTATGTATGCTTAGATCTTTAAAACTACGCAACGGATTTTGAAGCCGTTTTTTTTAATAGATAGAGTGATTCAAGAGGAAGGTTTTAAGCTATAAAACGTTCACGTGCGAAGCCGGGGCAGGTCGCTAGTGCTGTATATGCACTAGATATTTCTATGTACAATCCAACACACATCCCTAACAACAAGAGTCACACATAAGTATACATACACAGCAAAATAATAGCACTCCCGAGGCCAATACAGCGTGTTTGTTTTACGATATATAGGATGTTCATAAATATTGCAGACCTGAATACCTGTTTTATTACTGGCTAAGCAAACGGTGTGGTTCTCATCAAGGAATAGGTCAAGGCGACTAACGGATAACATTCATGTGGTGCCGGTCGTAAAAATAGCATTATCCCATCTATTCCCATGGGTGTCATAAAAGACGACTAAGGGATTCACTAGAGGACGGGCAGCAGCGTCCTCTGAGTATTTTAACAACCATACTACGATCGCCAACCCGCCTGCCAAGCGTGGCGATTATGGAAAACCCCCCTTTTGCGGGAGGCCCTTGTCCAGCAGTGGGGCGTCTTTCGGCTGAATGATGATTAAATGCTTAAGGGCTTAATAATAGTCGGGGCAATAACAGACATATTATTAAAAGCAAAGCCAAGAATAGAGTTTCCTCGTCAGAATCCATTTTGTTAATGATATTTCCCAAACACAACGCAATTTTGTGACGTCTGCGCCGCGTTAGCGCAGCGTTCAATTGACTCCAGAGGAAACGGCGCAACAACGCGACGCCTGCGCCGCGTTGTCGCGGCGTCTGCGCTGCGCATACGTTTATCGAACGCCTACGCTGGACAAACGCTAGTGTGAAGGCGCTCTAAGTCCCATGTAATAAGGGGCGAGCCTATTCCCATCAACTAGACACAAATCCAGACTCCGGGCTGCTCAAAATCTGTGGGGCTGCTACTGAGAAATTCTACACGGAAAAACCCAATAACACTTATCCGACCTGGGAATCGAATACATGTCCTCACGCTCAGCAGTCGCGTAGATACGACACTTTTAAAATTGTCAAAACGTCACAAGCAAGTACAATTTTTACTTGCTTCTGACGTCACAAGCCACACTCGAGTTTTGATGCGTTTTATCTTTCCAAATATTCACAGACTTAACCAAAAAAAATTGGTGTCCATTATTTTTCAAAACTCTAACTGGCGGACTAATTAGATTTGCAATTTATTGATGCTGTCAACATGCCTATTACCAGGTTCCCTATCCATTTGCATAAAATTTTAAGACCTAATATAACTTAGCATAATTTTGTTTGGCATAATTATATTTTCGCATAATATAATTACGCATAACAGCTTACGCATAATTTTTTAAGCACAATTTCTCTAACCATAATAATGATTAAGCATAAAGTTCTAAAGCATAACTTTTTTAAGCATAATATCCTAAAGCATAAAGGAGAATGCCCATTTTTGTATGGGGATCCGTACCAACTTGCGTCAAACCAAATGTACTCTCAAGAGTATAGTTTTTATTTTACGTTTCACTACCAACAAGATTTTGTCGATATTTAACCACATTTTCGAAATATTCAAAAAAGTTATAAAACGCCTGATTACATTTTTTAGCAATTTGTAATTGTCGTGATTACTATTATTTATTTATTATACTTATAGGTATGCGTTTTAGGCCGCATTGCTGAGAAGTGCAATGCATAATATATAAGTAAATATACTACACGTGCGCGATAAGTTGAGACCCGGACTACTTCGCCTGCGCCCGCACGCTTGCCGTTCTCGCCTATATTGTGACGTTACGCGCTCAGGTCTCAACTTATCGTGCACGGGCAGTATCTTCAATCGTATATTTCCATCCTTTTTTATTCATAATATAATATTTCCATCAATCGTTTGAAATAACGCACTCCTTCTGTTCATATTTTCACGGTCGACAAAATCTGACCAATGATTCGGGAGTAAATGCCTGGCCTTTGCAATAGTGACATAAAGTGCTGCTTCTGGTGGGTCTTCAATGAGCTTGTGGTATTTATTTAATAGCGCACAAGCTATTTTAAAATCATCCGTTAGATGTCTAGCAGCTCTGTTATTATAAACTTCAGAGTCACTATCTCGATACGCCACTAAACAAGAGTCTCTATCTCAACACTATCAATAGTTATTACAGACGTAGTGAATTAATTAAGTATTCAATGAAACTACCAGAACGACTTAAACGCAGCAAAAAAACATTGGTTCATACAAATATCAAAACGCCATAACCAAATTGACATTGATACTGACAGTTCCATAATTCGGTGTTCCGAAACATAGACTATACACTATATTCCGAAACTCCTTGACTGTAGGTGTTTTGAATAATATCTGAAATACGCAATGTTTTTTTTTAATAAAATGGTGAGATAAAATAAAACGATTAAATAGAATTAATTATTTTCTATTATATAATCTTGTAGATTTACTTACCTTGATAGCGAAAATAATTGACAACCGTAATCGGAACGAAAACGTTTTCGGAAATGAACTTTTATTATGATGGATATGCCATTTTTGCGGAAGTAGGTAATTGTTAATTATTTATTATCTTTTATTTGATATTTTTTTAATGCGGTTAAAAAAGACGGTTAAAAATCAGTACATTTTACACATAAATAAAACATTATTTTCGGTGTTAATGTACTTGTGACGCCATGTGGTACGGGATATGGGCATTCTCCTTTATTTACGCATAATGATATTAAAACATATTTTTATAGGTACCTATATGGTAGACGATTATTCGTCACCTACTTTCATTTTCACAATAAAAACTTAAGGGGATGTTTGTAAGGTTGAGGCTCCAAAGCAGAGTCGACGGAGCCCCGCTGAGCGGGGCTCCTATTTCTGTCTGCAGGGTTTAAAGTAACCTAACACGAAGGGGATGACGGGGGCTTCGTTCGCTCGCTTAGCTCGCTCACTCTAGCCCCCATCATCCCCTTCGAACCTAACCTATCCGTGTCGGGGTGCGCCTGCGACTAGATTATTAGACAATGGTAAAAACAATTCTGATTATCATAACTAACGTTATGCTAATAGTCATTAGGCCTACTAACGTTATGCGAATCAAATTTATGCCAAAACAAATTAGTCTTTAAGATGATTATGCCAACATAAAATGTATGCCTAAAAAAATTATGCCGAAGTATTATTATGCCAAAACAAATTGTGCCAAAATCGTTATGCCGAAGTATATTAGGACAAAGAACATTATGCGAAAAGAAGGTATCCCCTATTACCATAATTATAAAATTAACAGTTCCAGAAGCCGGTGCCTTCAATTTGGTTCAGCGTGGCACTGACTTCTAAATTATTTTTATAATATAGTCACTATTTTACAGACACACACTATTTTACACAGGAGGAGCTCGTGGCTAAATAATTACAGCCGCATAGACCGATCTTCCGGGTTAACCCACGCTTGCCGAGGTTGGTCTGTGGATGGGTGACCATTTACCATAGCGAGTTTCCTCCGTGACTCGGAAAGCACGTAAAGCCGTTGGTCCCGGCTGTCATTTGTAGATCTTTGACAGTCGTTACTGTTGGTCAGAAGCCAGAAAGTCTGACAACCAGTCTTACCAAGAGTATCGTATTACCCAGTTACTGGGTTGTGGAGGTCTGATAGGCAGTCGCTCCATGTAAAATACTGATATTCAGCTGCATCCGGTTCGACTGGAAGCCGACCCCAACATAGTTGGGGAAAAGGCTAGGCAGATGATGAGTCACTATTTTACACTTTCCAGTTTTTTTTAAAGTCGGTTTTTCCTTTTTTTCAGTGCATAGTAAACCCTCCTATACGCTATAGCTATCACTGGTCAAATTAGCTAACGAGGTTTTTTATGTGCCCAGTTGGGCAATAAAAAATGCTACACAGCGGATAATTTATGATAATGCATCGCTAGGAACAGGCTGTGACCCATATTAGGTATTATTATTTGATGATAATTACTAATACGACAGTTCCATTTATTTTATTTCCACACATGTAATATACAGCGTATTTTAACCGTGGTTATGCTTTTCTTCTACGTCCCGATTTTTTTATCCCAACCCGCTTTTTAGGGTTCTCTATTACTAAGACTCCGCTATCCGTCCGTCTGTCACCAGGCTGTATCTCATGAACCGTGATAGTTAGACAGTTGAAATTTTCACAGATGATGTATTTCCGTTGCCGCTATAACAACAAATACTAAAAAAACAGGATAAAATAAATATTTATGGGAGCTCCCATACAACAAACGTGATTTTTTTTGCCGTTTTTATAGATAATGGTACGGTACCCTTCGTGCGCGTGACTCGCACTTGGGCGGTCTTTTTATAGTTTATTTTAAGAAGTACTATATGTAATGCGCCGAAAAAAAATTGGAAACCCTAACATATCGGGTGTAAAAAGACCCTTAACGATAACGAAAACCACATATTCTACCCATCATTGGGATCATTTTTTTCTACCAGACCATACCTGGGAAATCATTGATTCTGGAGATATTGAAGGTCAAAGTTAACATTTTTTTTTTAGTTTTTTCCACAAAACGTATTCTAAGTGATAGTACTAAACTTTCTTCCAAACAAACATTATCAAAATTTTCAATTTTTCCTAACAAATGACGTATTTGAAGTTACAAAAACGCAATGAATATCAAACGCACACAACCGCCTTGGCTCAGCTGTGTAGCCGCTGCACGACTCACACAGGCACATTCAGTTACCGGTCCTTCCTCGTGTTACGTGCAATACATTACGCGCTACAAAAGAAACAGAGTTTTTTTGAAGCCTAAAAATGAAAGTCGTTTCCCAGCAATTATTTTTGGTCAATGTTATTTAGTTTGATGTATAGAGTGCGTAGATTCCGGCTATGTGATGGGTCTTTTTACACCCTGTATACTATACCTACCATTTTTATAACTTTTAAATTTTGTTTGGGTTTTTTAGGGTTCCGTATTCAAACTAGGAACTGTTGCATATCTTTTTTGCAGTCTCTTTAATCGCTTTGACCTATTTTGTTTTTAACCGCACGGCTATAAACCGACATGCTATGTGTGGTATAATAAACAATGGTAAGCCTCATTCATTTCACATAATTATATTTACATGTGTAATCTATCACATCTTCCCCTCTGTTTACGAGCTCAGCCAGCGTTGCCAGACTAGGGGTTTTTGTCGCAATTCTGGGTAAAAATTTTGCTCCAGGAGAAATTTTAAAGAAATGTTTGGAGAAAAAAATACCAGTCTGACAACACTGCAACAATATTTTTGGCAATTATTAACAAATAATTAATGTCATTTGATATTAGGCCGAGCAATCCTAATCCTAACTAATATTATAAATGCGAAAGTAAGTTTGTTTTTTACCTTTCCACGCCTAAACTACTGAACCGATCATCCTGAAATTTTGCATATACGTTGTCAGGTGTACAGAAACGGACATAGGGTACCTTTCATCCCGAAAAAAGCATTGTTCCCGAGAAAAACAACAATAACGACAATAGATGGCGCCACGTGTCTTTCGAATCATGACTGAATTATATTATTGTAGAAACTTTAGTAGTGTGTTAAAGAGTTGATTGTCAAATTCTAAATTAACTCGAGCGAAGCCGCGGGCAGAAGCTAGTTTATTATAAAATTAAGTTTCAGAAGTCGGTGCTAATTCACGATGCACCAAATTGAAGGCACCGACTTCTGAAACTTAATTTTATAATATGGTTATTATTTTATGGTTTTCAGTTCTTTTTTTTAATAATTTATTTTTCTAGCTAAGCTAGTATTTTACAAATCTGTTTATAAAATATTGCCAAATTCTTTTTTATTTACCTTTCCTAAAATTTTCTGCCTTATAAAGCGTTAAATGCCACAATTGACGTTACTCTTTACCACACTTTTTTTTTAATAAATCGTCTGCCGTTTTTACCGTGCTCATTTTATTTGTCTTTGTGTAAAACTTATAGAAATAGTATCCATTTTGAAGAAATAAAAGTCAAAATTTGGGGAGAATTGAAAAATCGCATCAGGCAACCCTGAGATGAGCCTATAAAATGTAACACTCGCTATCGCTTACGACTACGTTCGCATTTTAAGTGGCTTTCTTAGCCAATAGAATGAGGTACCTACCTATAGGTAGTTCTTTCAGAATACTTTTTTTTTTAAATCTTTGCCCCACTCTAAGATTTCTCTTGTATCGTGGGTGCGTTTACAGACACAAATCTCACATACACAAATGCCCAGACCCGAAACAACCATCTGTAGGCCATACAATTTTTATTTTTGTTCCGTGTGGGAATCGAACCCACGACCCGTAGCGCAGAAGCCAATCGCTTAGCCACTGCAACAAACGAGTCGTCAAAAAAAAACTGCTGTTCCCTACATTTTGACGAGTTATGCGAACATAAATGTAGGGAACAGCAGATTTTTTTTCGCGATTTCTGTTTTGGTCCCTTAGTAAAAGTTGTTCATAATATTGAGTACAGTGACCCCTTAAGAGGTTGTGCGTTATTTATATTACACCTTGCATAGGTATTCACGCCTGTATTCCCCACACAACCACATTTCACCGTTATGCTTAAGTCCCACGTAATAGAGGGCGAGCCTATTGCCATCACCCGGGCACAAATTCAGACTGCAGGCTGCTACTGAGAAATTCCACACGGAAAAACCCAATAACACTTTGTGCGACCTGGGATCGAGGACCTTACGCTCAGCGGTCGCGCTTACGACCATTAGACTAAGGAGACAGTCTTTCAGAACTTCATAAAAATTACTAAATGGATTATAATTTACTAGCGACCCGCCCCGGCTTCCCACGGGTGCAATGTATTATACATAAAAACCTTCCTCTTGAATCACTCTATCTATTAAAAAAAACCGCATCAAAATCCGTTGCGTAGTTTTAAAAATCTAAGCATTCATAGAGACAGACGGAAGCGACTTTGTTTTATACTATGTAGTGATAAATACGAGTATATGGGGTCAACTGGGGACCAAGCCTAACACAATACTGTTTTTAGGGTTCCGTACCCAAAAGGTAGAACGGGACCCTATTACTAATACTCCGCTGTCCGTCCGTCTGTCACCAGGCTGTATCTCATGAACCGTGATAGTTAGTTGATATTTTCACAGATGATGTATTTATGTTGCCGCTATGGCAATAAATACTAAAAACAGAATAAAATAAATATACAACATACGTGATTTTTTTGCCGCTGTCCGTCCGTCCGTCTGTCCCCAGGCTGTCTCTCATGAACCGTGATAGTTAGACAGTTGAAATTTTCACAGATGATACTAAAAAACAGAATAAAATAAATATTTAAGGGGGCTCTCATACAACAAACGTGATTTTTTTGCCTCTGTCCGTCTGTCACCAGGCTGTAACTTATGAACCGTAGTAGTTAGACAGTTGATATTTTCACAGATGATGTATTTCTGTAGCCGCTATAACAAAAAATACTAAAAAACAGAACAAAATAAATATTTAAGGGGGCTCCCATACAACAAACGTGATTTTTTTGCTCGTTTTTATAGATAATGGTACGGAACCCTTCTTACGCGAATCCGACTCGCACTTGGCTGGTTTTTATTTTTTAAATATGCAGTGATAATTGTGCAATGTTTAAATATTCAGTGATAATTGTGCAATGTTTAATCCCATTCTTTTTATATTAGCACAGATTCAATTTAAACCCCCGATAAAAAAGAGGGTGTTAAGTATGTTGAGTATAAATTTTTGACCCTTTGTCTGTCTATGTGTCTGTCTGTAGCACCGCAACCCTCAAACGGATGAACTGATTTCAAAGCGGTTTTTTTGTTTGAAAGCTGTTTAAATCATGAGACCAGCGGTTAGACAATAGCACATTCAGCAGTCATGGATGTTTAAGCATCATTATTTAGACAAACACACTACAATAATCCAAAAACAGCTTTTGCCAATAATTACTTTGTCCCAATCAATCTATAAACAATGCGTTGTACATTATCTTGATTCATGGTGGCGTGTGAGCGCGCGTGTCACAAATATCCGCCATATTGCCGTTGTCATGGCAACCGATTGTTTCCCGCGCTCCGTGCGAACGCCCGCCATTTGCATGTGGCGTGGCTTTTGTGAGGATTTTTGATGAATGAAAGAAATATACGGTTTTTATTTGCAAGAGATGATAGATTAAAGGAATATTGAGTTTGCTGCGTAGAATGAATATAACAAAACCGTTTTTCTAATATCTCGTTTTAATAAGACAAGGCAGCGTGATGAAAATATACATGAACAGTTGGAACAGGTACAAAAACAAACCTGCATTCCAATTGCACAACACACTCGTAATCGCTATGGCTATGATTTTGACAGGTCAACAATTTCCATAGCAACATTTGTATTAATAATCCGACTTCTCCACAACTATGTACCACGCAACGAACATTGTTTTTGACACTTCAACTGTCATGATTGATGCTGGTCTTCTTCTCTCGTGTCAGCACGAGCTATACGAAAATAGCTCATGCTGTGGTGAAAAGATCAGCCAGTCAGCAAGGTTGGTAGCGGGGCTGACTGCCCATGGTGCGCCGGACGTACTTAAGTATCGTCACTCGTGGAGGCTTTTTTCATGCACCCCATCATTGATGTTGGTTACGTTACGCAATTACCCTGCTGATCGCGGATTTATAGGCCTTTAGAAACTATAGGAAGGTCATCATCATCATCAGCCTCGGGCCTCTTCTCAGGATTTAGGCCTTAGAACTCCACGTTGGCCTGGTGAGGGTCAGCGGACTAAACACACCATCGAGAACTGTTTAGAAGAACTTTTCTCAGGTGTGCAGGTTTCCTTACGATGTTTTCTTTCGCCGTTATCGCAAATTATAATCAAACTAGCTGTACCCGGCATGCGTTGCAATGCACTTTTTTCTACTTACTACCTACCTTCAGAAACAAAATTAAAATAGTAACAAAAAGTTTAAACCATTTTCATGCATGCGGTAAACAAATGAAAAATATGGACATACTAAGATAATTTCGTTTTTTTAAACATCAAAATTGTCTACCTTCTCCTGAGAATAAAGAACACAATAAAAAAAATTAGCGAAATCGTTTCAGTCGCTCACGCGTGATGCCGTGACCAAAAGAAATAGGGATTCATTGTTATATTTATAGATTAAACTAATACTTTTGAAATCAGGATCCTAATTACGCAAAACAGTCTTAATCGCTATGGCTTTGATTTTCACAGGTCAATAATTTCCACTGCAACGTATGTATTAACAATCCGACTTCTCCACAACTATGTACCACGCAATGAATACTGTTTTTGACACATTAACTGTCATGATTGATGTTGGTTATGTTACGCAATTGCCCTGCAGAACGATGAAACGTCATATCCCGATCTACACTTTACAACTCGGGACTAATTAAACTTTTTGCATTTTATTTAAAACATTTTGCAATATCGGAGCATTTTCATACGTGCATCTGGGTAGATCGTTTGAATCGAAACTGCTATGAGTACTCGGTTTTATTATCACCAATCGTTTTAAAATAAATGGTTTAATAGCTCATGTGAAAGAGTTTTAAGATTTATTAAGTGCTTTGTCGTTCCTAAAGTGGTAACAAAAGAGTGCTACGGTTCTTTTAAGCAAGCCGTTCGCAATTTTTAAAACCTACATGTCATAGCTACAAGGATTGAAAACCATGATGGGCTCGTGGCTAATTAACAACGCCGGTCAAACGATTTGCAAGGTTAAGCAGCACATTGTATTCGTTACACATCGAGCCCCTTACGTGCCTCGGAAAGCATGTTAAGTCGTCAGTCCCGGGTGTCAGAAGCTCGAAAGTCTGACAACTGGTCTAGCCTTAGGATTATCGGCATTGCCCAGTAACTCGGTTGCGGAGGCCTGATGGCAGTTGCTCCGTGTACAATATTAGTACTAAGCCGCATCTGGGGGTCTACTCCCTAAGCACGAAGTCCGTGGTTTCGGTCTTAGTTACGAGCGTTACCTACTCCCTATCACCTACGGACATACGACTATTTCGGGGCCCAAACTAAGAATGAATGACAACACGATTTGACAGTTGTCCCTACTACCGATGTGCTTTTGCCCGTCCGAAAAGTTGAATTGGACACTTGTTTTGTTCACTCCTACGTTTCGGACTTCTTTCTTACGGGTGACTAACTTCTTTGACGGACTTAGGGAGTTGGCCCCATGGTTAGTCTGGAAGCTGGGCCTAACATAGTTGAGAATAGGTTAGGCAGACAGATTAATGACGGTAATTGGATTGCATAGTATATGACTACTAATAAGAGTTCGTTAGCTCATCGTATAGCTGTAACAGTTACCTATTTCCCACACTCGCGTCATGATAACAATCTTATTTCTTTTCTTTCTTAGAACTGCATGGATTTACATACGTTGTTTGATCTGAAGATAGGAGAGCCTATTTATCCCCGCGGATATTGAAGGGATTTGCTAGATATACGTAGAATGTAACATCTAACACCTAATAACAAGTTGTAAACAAATTGTGTAAGGTAAAAGGGCCCCACCCTTTTACCTTACACAATTTATACCAGGTGTATAGCACAAAAACTAGCAAGCCTAGTCTTCCTGAGAGGCGCGCCGCCTTCTTGGGCTTGTTACTGATCGGGCGACGGGTCTCCTAACCCACCGTCTACAGGCCACACACTACGGTGGCCGGAGGTCGTCGCGCGCCCTCTGGCGCCCGGTGCGTCTGGCGCGGGAAGGGAGAGTGGCAGCTGCCTCTCTCTCCTTCTCCGCTTCCTCCGTCATTAATCTGCCTGCCTAACCTATTCCCAACTATGGGGTTGGGGTCAGCTTTTAGTTTAACCAGATGCAACTGAATACCAGTATTTTACACGGAGCGACTGCCATCAGACCTCCACAACCCAGTTATTGGGCAATGCCGAAATGTTAAGGTTTGGCCGGTTGTCAGACTTTCAGGCTTTTGACTGCCTGTAACGACTGTCAAACGTATTCGTAGAACACCTGGGACTGACGGTTTAACGTGCTCTCCGAGGCATGGAGAAGTATCGATGTGTAACGAATGGTCACCCATCCACGGACTGATAGCTGCAAGCATTGCTTAACCTCGCAAGTCGTATGATCAGCACGGTTTTTAGGGTTCCATACCCAAAGGGTAAAACGGGACCCTATTACTAAGACTCCGCTGTCCATCCGTCCGTCTGTCACCAGGCTGTATTTCATGAACCGTGACAGTTGAAATTTTCACAGATGATGTATTCTGTTGCCGCTATAACAACAAATCCTAAAAAACAGAATAAAATAAATATTTATGGGGGCTCCCATACAACAAACGTGATTTTTTTGCCGCTGTCCATCCGTCCGTCTGTCACCACACTGTATCTCATGAACCGTGACAGTTAGACAGTTGAAATTTTCACAGATGATGTATTTCCGTTGCCGCTATAACAATAAATACTAAAAAACAGAATAAAATAAATATTTAAGGGGGCTCGCATACCACAAACGTGATTTTTTTATCCGTTTTTATAGATAACTAGCTTTCGCCCGCAGCTTCGCTTGCGAGAAATTTTGAACCCGTTAAGTGACGATTTTCCATACAAACTTTCATCCCCTATTTAACTCCCTTAGGGGTTGAATTTCGAAAAATCCCTTCTTAGTGGATGCCTACGTTACAAAAGGAACCTACTGTCAAAATTGCAAGTTTCTAACCCCAGCGGTTTAGGCTGTGCGTTGATAGATCATTCGATCAGTCAGTCAGTCAGCTTCTCCTTTTATATGTATAGATAGTACGGAACTTGCACTTAGCCGGTTTATTTATTAACCACAATCTCCTCGTAGGAATTTTGATTTATATTGATACGAAATATGAATAACCAAATGTGACGTAAGCTCCCTTGATGATTAAATAGTTCTCCGAGCCCATACAAAGTTATTAACACCAAACTCGATAATTGAATCACAGTTGCACAACGGACAACGCTCCAATTTTCACATAGTTAACGATCATTGTTAAGTTAGTATGTAAGTTTTTACGTTAGCTGGTTAGTGAACGGGTTACGTTATGTGAGATAAACCAATAAAAATAATTAAGGCGTGTGAAGTTTAACCGGTAATTTTTAAACTTTAAAAACTCGCCTTCCATGTAGAATCGTGTGATTTCAATCCTAGCCCGCAGTTCTGACTTTTGTGATTTTTGTTTTCGGAATTTTCCGATATCACTGCATACAGGGTGATAACGAATTCGTGTAATTCCTTCAAACCGCGTGATCTACTGGTGACACTGATTAATTCAGCATAGGTTTTTACCCAGAATCAACAAAAAAAAGTTTTCAAAAAATGAACCATGGTATTCTGTATCTGAATAATTTTAGCGTCCCACGTTAAGTGACTGCGTGGAGCGATGTCGTGCTACTCGTGCCCGTCAGCTATGTCGCCGTGCCTTCATTCATTTATGTATGCATGGCATCGAAATTTTCTATCAAATAAAAAAATATCAGTGAAAAAAAGCGTGTTTTTTTTCAATCTAAATCCCATGCGGGGTTAATCTATACCATTAATAGATCATGTGGTTTGAAGGAATAACACGAATTCGTTCGTTTTTTTTACATCCAATTCCATTCGATATACAGAATTTGCGTTTCAATTAACGTGTTATAAAATGGATTAAAAATTGAAACAGTCAATTCAGCTCATTATTTTGAGAAGATATAAAAAAATAATAACAAACATGATGTGCAATACGGGCACGTCCGTCATGTCACATTTCCTTTCTTTTTTTTTTAACTCGTGGACAATAAGTGTGGGTTACATGTTTAGCAATTTTCATCTTTTAACACTTTTGTTATAATTATGTAACGTGTAACCTTTTTCTGTCCCAAATAAATAAAAAATATTTTGAATTGAAAATCAGTGGAAATTATCTCTTGAAGGATTCCGAATACTTACTCCGAACAACATTATTTTTTTGCCTTTTGTCCTTTTTCCTAGTATTACATTCATACCTACATTTATATTTATATTTAGTTACGGTTTATTCACGTGCATTTTCCGGGATTACCCGACTAGTTTTGGACCCAAACCATAATCATGAGCTGAACAACCGTCGAGGTAGCGAGTTGAACGAATCCAGCCGGGCAAACCCAAAAAACAAACACTTAAATAAAACCCGTAACTAACCATAAATTTATTTTACTTACATCAGAAAAATTAACAATGATTGAAAAATCCTGTAGGAAATTTCGGAAAATTTAGATTCTTTGCACTTATTTTCAATTCAGCATAAAGGCCAGGGGCTCAATTCTCCTAAAATAAATCTTGATAAATCACAACCGAACCAAGGCCGAACCGTTCATTCTGACAGTTCTCAATTTCAAAAGCTATCAAATTGTTTGACACAAAAAACAAAATCAATATTTTTGAAAGTTTTCGAAAACAAAAACTGACTGACGGTTGTGGTTCGATTGCGTTTGGCAACAATTTATTTTAGGAGAATTGGGCCCCAGAATTCTCTGTTTCAGATTTCAGTAAACCGTCTTTTAAGCCGGTTTATTATGTCATCGGTGAAATATGGATGTCAATAAACCTAAGACTACCCCTATACAAAAACAAAAAAACAGCAGCTATAAAAAAAACTATTTCTCTCTTTCAGATAACCACATAAGATAGCGCCATGTTCTTCCTGCTACTCCTGATCCTTCCAGGAGTGATGAGCCAGGAGGCTACGCCAGCCAGCTATCTGGAAGATGGGATTTACCAATATCAACCGTATAATTCCGTCCAGTTCGTGGAGCCTAAGCCTACCAAGTAAGATATTACAAACAAACATAAACTCACGCCATTTTCCCATGGGGGAAGGCAGAAACTGTAGAACGCCATATTCTACGATCCTTACATACTCCTGTCGGTTCTTCCAAGTTGATACATATTGTCATACACAGACCGGTTGAGAGTACAACGCAACTGTCCGTTTTGAAGAACATCACCAATAACATGGATGTTATGTCCTGGGGCGTCCTTTATCGGCGTTTTCACTGACATCTGCCTTATAAATTCCTTTTATAATCGCCGTTCACTCATTCTCTCAACAAGTAAGTTTTTGTGTAAATGTTTATGGCGAAGTTATGGTGTGGGTTATCCAATGGGTCAAACGTAGGACTAGCTATCGAGAGGTGGTGAGTACCAAGGTATAATAATGTAACTTCGCCTAGTATTTTCTTCCTGCTTTGTCCCCTACTCTCTCTAACTGCGTTATGATTTGTCATCTTCTTATTCTTTTCGAATCGAAGGTACTTTTTTCTTATATTAAGTCGGCCATGCCAATCGCGGCATCGGTGGAATTCTTGATTTCCTCAAATGTGTAGGTGTACGGACAGTTTGGACAGCAAGTGTGACATGGTCTGGTCGGGAACACCGCGCAGTCACACTGGGTGTCGGAAGGTTTTTACAAAGTCCCGTTTTGCCAGATCGTGTTTACAGCGGCCTACTTGGGAGCGCAGTCCATTGAGTGTCGGAAGGTTTTTACAAAGTCCCGTTTTGCCAGATCGTGTTTACAGCGGCCTACTTGGGAGCGCAGTCCATTGAGTGCTTTCCATACAGGCCGCCACCGAGTGGCAGGTGTTCTTAGGGTTCGACGTAATCGGGTAGTGGTGAGGGATTTATCATATTTTCCCACCAATAACATCAAATTTTGAAAACAGAAGCCGAAGCTTATTGGTTCATCAGCAGCTATGGCGTAGTATAGGTCACTCACGTGATCTAGCTGTATAGGGAAGAAACTACCTTTTATTATTATACCATGTTCAGTCGTGAAGAAAAAGGTATGGTGTTCCTCCAACGAAAAGGGAGGATTTATGCCTGCCGGGCTATTGCCCAACGGTTGACGTTGGGCGTTGGATTATTGTTACAGTCAAAACTCTTAACCGGTCAAAATTACTTTCAGTTTTTGTACTTTAACACTTTGCCTGACCTAGGGATCGAACCCAGGACCTCACGGTCAGCAGTCAAAGATCAAATATATAACAGTCAAACGTTTTTTTATCATGTACAATACTATATTGGTACGACTATAGGTGTCTATACTGAGTTATTCTTATGACTATGTATCTAGTTGCAAATTTTCCCATCAAGTTATAAAAACTCTCTATGCTATTGTTGTAACACTTAAGGCTAAGCGAAGGGCTTCGTTTGTCTTAGATTGTTACCTTGATAACTACACATATACCTACGTACCAAATCAATGGGTCATGGCTAGTCAATGGCTAATCTTTTCACCATAGCGTAAGCTATTCTCAGCTCGTTCCGACATGAGAGTTTAATGTTAGGTTAGGCGGAAAGGGGGTAGTTCTAAAGGGTATTAAAGTACGAGAGTGCCTCCGCTGCCTAAAAATAACGCCATTGGGAACCGGCGGTACATTATTGCCGGCAGCCGAGATTAAAAACATCGCTTGCCGGCATCCAAAATGGACGCCGGCGGCGGTTATAAGTTGTTTGGTAGGTATGTTAGTTGAAAGGTAGGTTACATTTTGGGCCAAACACTGTGACTTGTCTTCCAACTGACTATTGCAAGAACGAGCGAAGCGAGCTCTGTAATTTGGGGCACCCCGACACGGATAGGTTAGGTTCGAAGAAGATGACGGGGGCTGGACTGAGCGAGTGTTAGGTTACTTTAAACCTGCAGGCAGAAATAGGAGCCCCGCCTAACGGGGCTCCGTTGACTCTGCTTTGGAAACCCAAACATCCCCTTGGGTTTTTCATTTCTTTTTATTGTGAAAATGAAACTGGATGACTCATAATCGTCTCATGAAGAGTTTGAAGAGGCCTTGAAGGTGTAAAAAAACAGTGTATGTAGTCAGCGCGGCGCCGCCGCCGGCACTACCGTTAAAGTGCACATAATAATAAATAACTTTTGTTCTACAACTTTTCCCAAAAGTCAATAGTTTAACAGAAATAGCTGTTCAAAGATTTCATAAAAAATACGCTAAAATCTATCTATCCTCAGGTGTGTTTACATTTTAGGTCATATTTGGGGTCACGGATTAGACACTCTATTTTCTGAATTCGTAAACATATTTTCAAAGATAATTATAGTGTGACGGCAACGTGAGTATATTGATATCTTTGAACACGTTTCTAAGGGACTCGCGGGAACCCATATTGTAGATTGCACGGATTACTTTCTTGTCTTAAACGTAGTAGATACAGAAATAGTCTGTATTATAAAAAGAAAAAATACAAAGCAAACACCGATCATTAACCTCGACTTTTCCCTCTTTATATTACAAACTATTGCAACCGAAGCAAACTACAAGAAAATAATTGCGAACTAATGTAAAATCAATACCGCAGCTATCTGTTCTAACCGGCGGCTCTAACCGTTCGATTTAAACTCAGCCAGTTAACGCTAACGACTTCTTATGGTCTTCAATGAAATATTTGTAGGTTAATTTGTAAAGAGTTATCTAAAATGAGCAAGGATCCCACTAGATGGACCGCTGATCTTGTGAAGGTTGCGGGAATCTGCTGGATGCGAGAAGCACAGGATCGGTCGATGTGGCGATGCTTGGGGAAGGCCTATGTCCAGCAGTGGACGTCTTTCGGCTGAATGATGAGCGAAGATCTTAAGTAAAAAAAGTTATTTTTCTGTTGGACAATGTTTTTTGTATATCGGAATTGGTAGAGTATATATACTTAAACTTCAAGGAAGGAAGTAATATAGAGTGGAAAATACCTCCTCTAAAATCCCAGAATATAATTAGTGACGTTTTAATCCCGGGATTTAAAAATCACGAATTATTTATTGGCCTTTATTTATAGTTACAAATTATTTATTTGAAGAATCATACAACATTTTTTAGGGTTCCGTACTAAAAGTATTAAATTCAAGAGCTTTTTTTTACATATTACATACATTTTTTTTACATTTTACATAATACGGAACCCTAAAAAAATATTAAATAAAGTCCAATAAATAATTCGTGATTTTTAAATCCCGGGATCAAAACGTTATTATACCTAATTATTTCGGGATTTTAGAGGAGGTAATATCCACTCTATGTTACTTCTTTCCTCGAAGTTTAGGTAAATATACTCTACCTATTCCGATGTCTGATTATGACTATCGTGAGACACATTCATATTTATGATTAGATAAGGTTTACTCGCCTGCCCTGCCCTGCAAAATCTGTACTGTTCTGTGCTGCATCACTTGCATCCTAGCATACGCTTAGCCTTATCGTGCTCTCTGCGACACGAAAGGGTCTCAATGTGTAACGAACGGTCACCCATCCACGGACTGACCGCGGCAAGCGCAGCTGAACCTTGCAAATCATATGAGCCACGTAGTTGATAATTAACCACGACCCATACATAGACTATTTAGTATTTTGCAATCAAAAATTAAACCAATACTTTCTTTCATTTCCAGAAAAGGACCAATCTTATTCCCGAACGACGCCCCACCACCTCCACCACCCCCGCTCATCGTGACGTCGCGACCACTCATTGAATCCATAGCCAGGAGCGAGCTCAACCCTAATAACACCCACACAGCCCAGTCCCAGCTGAACCAGGTGTCTTACAGACCACAATACCTGTCCAGGGTAAAGGACTACAAGCCTTTTGCATATGCCCTGGCGACGGTGACTCCTGTCTATGACTTTGGACCTTCGCAACCTTACACTGATACCGTGAAGGTATTTCAAGGAGGTCGGAGGGATAACTTTTATAATGAGTATGAGGTAAGTTAATTGCCCATTTTTTGTGCTTGGTTTTGTCCAGCAGTGGTCAACTGAGTTAGTAGTAGTAGTGTCAATTCGTACTAGAACTTTTGAAGTGTCCCATCTGGGCAAGAATACAGTGTGTCTCTGGATAATGTGCATAGACAAAATGGGTGAAATTAGACAACAATTTATCGACAAAAAATGGAAAAAACTTTTTAATTAAGTTCTATTTTTGTTTTTTTTATTACAAAATTTTTAAATTTTTATTCTTTTGAATAAAATTATGATGGCTAAGGCCTCACTTACGGAGACGCGGGGCGTCGCGCGTCGCGTGAGGCGTGGCGTCTCGCGGCGCGTCGTTCGATTTTTCTGTTTACGGAGCGGTGGCGCGTGCAGCGGCCCGCATCATCACACGCGCAAACACAAACATATGGCAATGTTGTTTATGAAGATGCGGCGCGTGCGACGCCGCGGGCCTCGCCGCGGGCTCCACCGCGGTTGACGCAACGTTTTACAGTGGACGGAGAATTGCAGGAATAGCTGGTCGCAACGCTGCGTGCGCCGCCGCGATAAACGTCGCGTGCGACGCGGCGATGCCATCCGCGGGCTCCGCCTGCATTTCAAGCAAACGCGTGTAAAATCGCTTCTCCGTAAACGCTCTCATACAACGCCATATGTTTGAATTCAGTGCGGGCCGAGCCGCACAACGCGACGCGCGGCGCCCCGCGTCTCTGTAAATGAGGCCTAAGAATTGATGTTGCATAGTAAATAAAAACATTAAAAAACAGTAATTTTTCGTGACATTTTTACACTTTTTTTTTCGTTAAAATGTAGTCTATTTCCACCCATTTTTTCTGTGCTCATTATCATAGACACACCGTATAAAACTTCCTCACCGCACGCTGCAAATAGACGCGTGTTGTAACATTCAACAAAACCCAGCGCGCTTGGTGGTAGGATCTATACGGTCCGCCTGGCTAGCTACCACCCTCATTAAAGTCCGGCGCCAAGCAGTTTACTGTGTTCCGTCGTGTGTATGTGAGAGCCAGAGGGGTATAGGGGAGTCCTTAAACATCAAGAATGGTTAGTCACTTAACACCCGGAAACGATGTACTGTGCCCATCATTCTGTACAACTATTACTTTGGAACAAACACTGCTAAAGTTGCTTAACACAAATTATGGAGCAGTTGATTTTTCTTTCATGAATTCATCAGTTCATCGTTTCCGGATGTCAAGTGACTGACCAATCATGCTGAATATCTTTGTTACTTGGATTCGTGTGCTCTATCTAAAAGCGGCTTCCCACGGTGCGTGATAGCGCGCACCGCGACGCACGAGCTTGCACCGGGCGGCACACCATGGGAAGACACTCGTCCGTGGTAACGCAGACGCGTGCGTAGCGGTGCGTCGTATCCGCCGCGAGTCGGTAACTTCAAAGGTGCGGTGCGAGTTTTCTTTCACTTGGCATTTTGGAATGACAAAATAACTTCCAATCACGCACCCTCATAGACGGACACGCACCGCTAGAAAAGTCTCGTTGCGGTGCGTAGCTGTGCGTGGTCGTGCGTCGGTTGTGCGTGCTGTCTTCCGTAAAATCACACACCAGCCAAGCCAAGTGGGAAGCCACTTTTAGACTCTGTCTGCGCCTACCATCAGGTGCGACAAGAACGAGGGTCAAAAGCGATCAAGTTAAAGGAAAAAAAAAAAACAAAAACAAAACGCATTTCTAAAGTGCGAACTTGACACTCTATAAAATTTATAAAACCCGCTGGTAGTTCCGACTTTAAAGACAAAGTTGGAAAGTCTCGGCTGTCTGTAATTTCACCCTTCAAATCGGAACACAGCAATGCTGTGTGTGAAAACCCACGAGATAGGAAAAATAAGTGAAAGTGCCCCTTATACTTCCTTAGGACCTTTTTCCTGTCATGCGAGTTCGTGCTCACGTGCGTGCGTCACCCGCACTCGTGGCGCCTGAATTTCACCTTTTCATACATGTATTTATTGTGATGCGTGAAACACGCACAAACAGGTGAAGGGCCTTTTTCAGGCGCCACGAGTGCGGGTGACGCACGCACGCGGGCACGAGCCCGCGTCACAGGAAAAATCGCTTTAGTACGAGAACCAGTGTCGCCAAACTGACATACAATTACATTGATAGATGTCAATATTTTTTACTTTAAACACCTCTGTGAGATAAAGGAGAATGCTCAAAAAAACCCAGAGCGAACAGACACAGGATGTAGCTCAGAATTTTAGTGATATTTAGTGATATCATTCTGTAAATATTTCACTATCAGATTCGATGGCTAAATGTGTGATATTGTGCTATTTGTTTTTCATCAGGAATGTTTTTTTTCTATAATATATCTTCGAATTGGGTATACCCGACGGTATAATTACATACATACATACCTACAGTAGATATGTTAATTAACGAAGGGCGTCCCCGTTCTTCGTTTCGCGTCAACAAATGCAAAAAAAAAAAACCTAAAAACATTCGAAAAAAAAATCTGCTGTTCCCTACATTTTGACGAGTTATGCGATTAAAATATGTAAATATTATATGTAGGGACCAGCAGTTTTTTTTTCGCGTACTTTTCAGTTTTTTTTATCTTGTTTGTACGCTATACTGTGGCGGATTAACGGGAACGCCCTTCGTGAATTAACATACTGTATGTATTTATGTATGTAATTATATCGTCGGGTATACCCAATCCGAAGATATCATAAAGAAAAAAAAACATTCCTGATGAAAAACAAATAGCACAATATCACACATTTAGCCATCGAATCTTATAGTGAAATATTTACAGAATGATATCACTAAATATCACTAAAATTCTGAGCTACACCTGTGTCTGTTCGCTCTGGGTTTTTTTGTCATACTTGATGATCATTCTCCTTTTTCGTTCTACTATCATTTTAACACGTTAAAATTGAACAATGTGGCTTGATTCTAATATTTTACGTATGAGTTTGAGACGTCAGCATGTAGCTAATTGCGTGAAGCAGTGTTGCAGATCTCTGCATTATTGTTTCACACGCACGGTAGCTGCGTGGGACTTCCACTTGTTTTTGGGCTCCAGAGGCCCAATACTAATAACAAAATAGTTAACAAACTGCAAACGAATCACAACTGTCAATCAGTTTTTGTTTACGGAAACTGCATGTTACAAAATGCAACGTGCAAATTGCATGTTGCATATTTGCATATTTGTAAGTTTTTTATAAAAACTGTTTCAACGAACGGTTCAGCTTCGACTCAGTTGCGATTGATAAACGTTTATGTTAGTAGAATACGTTTGTTCAAACTGTCGTTATTGAAACCAGCCTTACTATCGAAAGCTCTTAATAAAAAGCTTTTGTGATCTCTGCAATCGACAGTATCTAAGTCCGCAGATATTTTTCATTCAATAATTTCAGAGAACAGGCCAGTATCTAGGCCGACTCATATTTGTGCCTGTTCCTTTCTTACGGTGACTCGCCATCTTTTCTTAGATCTAACTGCCGTGTGGGGCCAGAGGAAGCGCGCTTTTAAATTAATTCATTCGTACTATTATTCATTCGCACTATAATACCAACGCAAGTCTGATAGATACAGTTATCATTTTGAAAGAGCGCTTAAAATTCACATTGGTGCCGATTGTCTTGTTCACCAACTAAACTAAAATTACGGAATAAAGCTGCACGAGGTTCCTTTTTTTTTTTTTTTTTTTTTTTTTTTTTTTCGTGGTGGAAATCCTCATGGATGTCCTCCGCCCTGGGGTGGGCGGAGGGGTCTGTCAGACTCTTACTGACTAAAACCACCCCGGTGTTCCATCTCACACCTGCGCCGAGGGTCGCGGGAACTTACGACACTTCCGCAACCCCCGGCTGGTGCCAGCCCGCCGCAGCGGGCCTCCTCGGGTTAGCGGGGGGAGTGAGGTGTTAGACTCCCCCCGCGCCGTCTAAGAGGGGCGCGCTTGGAACACTTCGCGCCGCCGCCTCGGGTCCTGATGTGTGGGGGGCGACAGACTTCCCCAAGTCCGTCGCCTCTGGACCCATTTAGGGGGGCTGGAAGAGGGCGTTGTCCGCCCTCCGCCGACGCCCGGTGCGTCTGCTGCGGGCCGGGTGAGTGGAGGTGATCTCCCTCACCCTTTCCGCATCCTCCTTCTGCGACATGACTGTGTCGCAGAAGGACACCACCGCGTCCCAGGACTCCTCGCTGTCGACCATGGACTCGAGCACGAGGGCACGAGGTTCCTAATCCAACATTACCATGAGCGTTCCTGCTGGGAACATTGTCTTCACTGCTCTTGACAAACGGATTGGTGATCAGGATGGAGGATGCTGCTGTCCTTAATCTTGATATGATCCCTTACACGTTATTTACGTCAACCATGGGGAGGACAAGGGTACTTTGTCTATAATTTTTAGGAACCTAATGTAACAGATTTCCTTAATAATAATAACGTCTTTGATTTAGATGCCAAACGAAAGAAAATATATACTCGACAGTGATGTGGAGCATAAACAAATAAAAGTGTTTCATAGCTTCTTAAACAGTAGAGAAGCGAATTATTATAATGACAATTACGATAATGATGATTATGATAAAAATCAAAATAAAAATTATCGTGACTCTGATGTTATTGTGAGTTTCTTTAGTATACTTTAATTACCCGACTATTTAATGGAACTACATGAGATTCTGGGTCATGGTGCTGAAGATAAAACTTTGATGCCAGTAGATCTATTTGTTCCCCAAACTTAAACTGAAAATAAGATCCAAGCAAACTCGCACGTTAGTCAATATGCTACGAGTTGGTAACCTATAACTATATCACGTACAAACTAGAGACGAAGACTTTACTTGTAAGAGCTCAAACTACAGCTAAAATGATCAACAAACGAAGGGGCTTTGGTACAACTGAGCAAGCAGATTTTTCCAATGACGATATTCCTACTCCATAAGAGAGGTCTAAAATATTTCAACCACGCTTTTTATCGTCGTTCCAATGCAATTCTAAACCTAAAATTGTCAATGGTGCTTGTAGAATTCTCGATTTTAATTTAGTCAATACGTCCTTAGTCTGATAGGACCCCCATCAATATCTCATTAACGCCAATGCATTACAGACGAATAAAAAATATCTGAGCATAAATGTATATCAATAATAATATAAGTGTATGAATTTTACTCAAAGTAATGATTAATAACGTTCTTCTTTCTTTTTCTAAAAAGAATTACCAAAGAAGTTACTACGGAAAAAGTAGAAGTGAACGAAGAATTCCCTATCGCAAATCAGAAAATATTAACGGAATAAATACAAGACAACCTCAAAGGAAAAAATATTTAAGTGACGAGAACGATAGACATCCTAAAATAAGACATTCAAACAGTCGAAATTACTACGGCAGTGATAAGAGAAATAAAAATAATAAACCCATTTCTAGAACAGAGACAGATCTTCTCGATAATAAAAGCGAAAATCGCAAGAGGAGACCTCCAGACAGCCTAGAAAACTTAAGCGACGGTATTGAGAGATATAGCAATAGTAGACAAATTTCCAAAACAAATACCTTAAACGACAATTATTATAATAATCCTAAATCTAGATCTTCACACAACCCTGAAGATATAAATGACGTTAGTGATAGACTTCCAAATCGGAGACTTTGGTATAGTCAAGATAGTCTAAGCAACAGCGACAATACAGAAACACATGAAAGAAAACCGACATACCGTACAAAACATCTGAGCGACAACGATCACAGACTTATAAAAAAGAGATTATTACCCAATCTAAACCAATCTAATCCAAGCGACAATACTAATACAAATCTAGTAAAAATAAGACGAGTACAGAATCTAAAAAATCTCCACGATATTAATGATGACAGAATTCTAAAAAGACCTTTACACAATCTACATGATCTAAACGACAATGACGATAAAACGCAGAATCTAAAAAGAATATATTCGCATAGTGCAGATTTAGACAAACCTGGTGCCAGAGTTCTAAAATGGAACCCTTCGCAAAGTCTAGAACACAAAATTGAGATTAAAGATAGAAATAGAAAACCAAGTCCTCTTAGCAGTCTAGAAAATCTTAACAACGTTCTTGAAAGGACAACTCTGAAGAGTATAGAACATTTAAGCAATTCTTATGAAAGAATTCTAAGAGAGAGTCCCCCGCACAGTGCTGAGAATCTGAGCGAAAATCATGAGAAGGTCACGCAACAGAAGCCTTCACAGAGTCAAGAGAGCCAAAGCCGGAATACTCACAATGAGTACGGTGATGATATACAGGTTTTTTTATTGAATTATCTTACATCATCAAATTCACCACTTATCATGTTTATTTTCCTCATAGTAGTAATTTATTGTGTTTCTAGAAAACGGGCACTTCAATTGCTTTAGTTTTCATCATTATCATTACCAGAACTGTGGGTGCCGTTAAATGGGACTAAGAGCCGAAACCAATAATTGATCTCATTCCAAATACTCTAGATCGATGTTGGACATTACTTTTGAATTTCCATCGAAAACCTATCATACAGAGCTAACAGAATCGTGCAGGAGATAATCTATCATTACAGTCTGTTATAGCTGATATCTATGTGTCCGGTATATTGTGGGCATGATAGATATAGAAAATAAAACCATCATAGCTGAGAGTACTCATATTTGGGTTAGTAGTTAGTTACATGAGCTAGGTCACAATATATTAATTTACACAACAACAGAAAAATAATAAGGATAAGCGAGTCAGATAATAGAGGTTAGACTTTTTTAGCAGATCGACACGGAAACTGAGCTCCGTCGAATGACAACAGCTTATATAACATCGGGTGTGTTGATCCATGACGACGACTACCCTTCTTTATATTCTAAACGTTGCCCAGTGTTGCCAGCTACCGACAAACCATCAATCCAAAAAATTTTGTTTGAGATCTATTATTGGTTTCCACTGTAAGGGATGATTTTAAATTCGGCTTTAACAGCCTCCATTTATGAGAAAGGCTTTTCTTACTCTCAACATTTCCGCTATCCCGCTCATTTCATAGCTGGACAACGCAGAAATGAATCCGTGATATTATTTTTTCTCTATTCACCGCCATAAGGCAAGTGATTGATTATGGTCGCTATTGTATCCGTGGACAAGAACAGGTGTGTTTATTTATCCCAGGATAACTCTAAACGTTTCCCAGCCGCTGGTAATTAGTGATTAATTTGTGTTTATTTTGTGTTGGTATTTTTGTTACTTAGTTGCGAGTTTATTATGTAAGAAATAGCCATTTTTATTCCGCTACCTATTCAAAAAATAGTCTGGAAAGTCGTAGTGGCCTGGAGATAACAAACTCGCTTGTAATAACCAGGTTGTTCAAACACAGGTATGTACCAATGCGACTCTTTCAATGTCATATGTACTTTCTTAGTTAGGTAATCTTAGACGCCACTGACATACGGTGAAGGAAAATATCGTGAGGAAACCTGGACTTAATGGTCTGAAATCACCAACCCGCAGTGAGCAAGCATGGTGATCAATGCTCGTTCCTTCTCTGTATGAGATGAGGCCTTTGCCCAGCAGTGAGAGAGTTACAGGCAAACATTTTTATTCAAAGTATGCTTTACACAAACTATACAGGGCGTCCCATGACTTTGCCACATGGAGGGGAAGTACCTTAAATACTTTAAATAAAAAAAATTACTGAATGAAGACTTCATTTTTATTTTAAAAACAATACGAACTGCATTCAAAGAATTTTAAATAATCACCTGTCTGAACCGGGAATCGAACCTACTAAATGTGAAAACAAAAAAAAAAAAAAATTTTATTGTGCTGATCAAAAGGCTCAATCAGATACAATTATTTCTTCTAAATAACATAGCATCTATAATAAAAGGAACACCATAAAATTTAACATTTATTTGAAATAAAAAGACATGTTTAACAGTGCATCTTACAAACAATTTAATTTAATAAACGCTCAAAATGTGTCTCTTCCTATTGTATACAAATTTTAACTCTTTTAATAATCTCGCTTACCGTTGATTTATTAATTTTTTCATGATATTAGGTGATATTTGAAATAATACTTCGAAATAGTAATAAAGCAGAAAGTAGTACATAAAGTCAGTTGTTATAAGCACGACATAGTCAGAGAAAATGCTATTCATTATTCTAAACAAAATTTTAAATTAAATGTTAAATTTCATGGTCTTCCTTTTATTTTAGATGCTATGTTACTTAGAAGAAATAAATGTATCTGATCGAGCCTTTCGATCAGTACAATAAAATTACAGTTTATTTGTTTTCACATTTAGCGGGTTCGATTCCCGGTTCAGACAGGTGATTATTTAAAATTCTTTGAATGCAGTTCATATTGCTTTTAAAATAAAAATGAAGTCTTCATTCAGATTTTTTTTCTATCTACAGTATTTAAGGTACTTTCCCTCCATGTGGCAGTCGTGGGACGCCCTGTATACTTACAATCTAAGTTTAAGAGATTCTGGTTAGGAGAAAGTAATATGGTCGTCTTATGTTCATATTTATGTCAAGACGAGTATTTCATTCCCATTTCGGTGCTTATTATAATATGAAAAAAACATTAAGGGGTAGTCCCCTAAGGCCTCGTTCAGGGAGACGCGGAGCCTAGCGCGGCGCGTCTGGCGTAGCGTCGCGCGGCGCGTTGCGTATTTTCTCCGATTACGGAGAAGCGGCACGTAAAACGGCAGGCGCCGCCCGCGACGCCAGCCGCAGCATTGCACGCACAAATATAAACATAATTATGGTACTATGTAGTTCCGTTTATGAAGACGCGGGGCGTCGTGGGCGCGTGGTGCGGTGCGTAGGGAATGACGTATCTGCCTCGGCCGCTGCAGCGGACACCGCAGCTTCCGCTTTTGGCAGTCTTCTTTGGGCATCTCACAACGCAGACGTGTCGTTACACTGGAGTATGATTTCATCGACATATTACTAGAAGATAATTACAACATACAACAAGCTCACTCGTCTTCGATGCCAAAAACAAACTGACACACGGGTACGCGAGGTATGCGGCGGAGGACGCGACGGTGGCAGCCGCGGCACGCAGCGGCGGCCGCCGTGTATTGTGCTGCGTGTAGCGTTCAATATTAAACAAAACGCGCGTGATGACGCTTCTACATGAACGCTCTCATACATTACCATATGTTTGATTAGACCGCGAGACGCGACACCAGACGTGCCGCGCAACGCCCCGCGTCTCCCTGAACGAGGCCTAACAGCGATTACGCATTGCATTCGGTCCGGATCCGAAAATAAGAATATAAAAAACTCGGACCGAAGTCGGATATTGCTTTGCGCACTGCATCCGATCCGAATACGTGAAAATACGAATCTAGAGTCTAAAAATTTCGGACCGAATTCGGATATCGCTTACGCATTTATCCGATCTCTGATCCAAATTCAAACAATTCAGGGGCCATCTTTGGCATATCCATTTGGCGTCCGATTTGAATCCGAGGTAATGCGAAAGCGTTCATACAAACAGCACTACGGCTACTTCGGTCCGTCAATATTTCTTTTGAATTGGAAACTCACGGATCACGGAGAGAAATCGGATAACGGAAGTCGGATCTAGTGCGTAAACTACCATACGATTAGTTCTATGACTACTTCAGAACATGTTTTCTCGGATTCGGATCGGATGCAGTGCGTAACCGCTCTTAGGGCCGATTTTACCAATAACATTTGAGTGAGAAATAAATGTGAAGTTTTGACAGCTTTTGAATAGAAATCTGTCCAACCTAATCCTCAGAAAAATTCTATTCAAAGTTAGTAAAATCAGACTTTAATAATCTTTTTCTAACCAGCTCCTATGCCTTCATCGAATGGTTTTGTTGACCAATGGTAGCATTTTGTCGCAGCGTATATAAAATGGATTCGTAAGCTAATTTTTAATCCCCGAAGGAGTAAGCAGAGCTGTTCTCCTATTACAGGTGTCTGTACACCCACGTTTCACATCTTGTCCAAAGCAATAGGGGGCGAAACAAATGCCATTTTTACTAGTACAATTACGGTGCCAGGGAGCCTACTCCGAAAATCAAACTATGAAATTTCAGCTAATCGGATCGCACGTTTTCCAACCACGAAAGTGTTTCGGATCAAACGATCGATTTGACTGTCGTGGTTTGATATTTTCTTTTTCGATCAACCTAATGTTAGTTGACATCTAGTAGAAGTTAAATGTTCGTCGTTGTTTCGTTGCCATCAGAAACATCGACGGTCATTTTTCGGAGTAGGCGCGCACATGCCCTTAGGGCCTTTTCTTTGTCATGCGTGTTTGCGCCCGCATGCTGGCCAGCTCCGCATGCGTGCTGCCCGCAAACTATCGTATCATACATGTTTTTATTGTCATGCGCGCCACACGCACGCGGCACACGGGTGGATCGCGGGTGGCTCGCACGGATGCGTGCCGCCCGTGTGCGTGTGGCGAACCTTGATAGTCAGTGTTGTTTTTATTGTCAAGCGGGTCGCACGCACGTTCTATGATCAATATGAAAATTCATTCATTCATTTTGACACGAGTTCTCTTCCTGGCGACACGCACAATACAGTGGTGGCGAGGCGAAAATAATCTGCTCAGCGTGCGGCCCGCAACAAGCATGCGTGCCTGGCCTGCACGCGGGCGCAAACACGCATGACAATGAAAAGGTCCTTAGGTTCGTCGCATTTTACGACTGGTTTAGTCGGGGACGGAGGGAAATTGTATTCTGAATCCGTGCCCCAATAAACTCCACGAAATACTTATGAATTCTAATTGTGTTCCAGCAACGATTGATCCGACCACTTTACGAGCCAGCCAACCTTCATAAGGAACAGACAACAGCCCCCAAGCAAGCACCTATCAAGTATCAGGTTGGTACCTATTCTGCCGTCTTATCTCTAAAAGATAGTAAAGTGACATTTTGTCTTTGAGTTTTATAAACTACATAAAAGAGCAACATTTTCTCTATCGACCAGTCTGATCCGTATTTTTCTATCATTTGTCAATTACGAGATCCAGAGACGTTTACTGAAACATTACCATATACCATACCATACAATATTGTAGATGATCAAACAGTACAAAAAAGCATGTCATAAAAACAAAAACTTTAATTTTAAAAACTGTATTAGTCCTGTCACTTATTAAAAGTTATACAATGAGCTTAAAGTAGTCCAATAATTTGGTATAATCAAAACATCTGTATGTCTTCAGAATTTCTAGGGACAACACTTTCGACGTTTTTGCTCATAACTCAAAATTAGGTTTAGTCACTTAACGGCCTTTTAGACATAAGACGGCAGTATTATAAATTAACTTGACAACTCCTATTATAGACTAGCTGTGCCCGCGACTCCGTCTGCGTGGAAGTCGAACACCAATATTATGTCGCAAAAACTAAACTTTCTTCTTGATCACCTTAAATTCTAATATCTTTTGATTGAGCGAACCGATTACGATGAAACGAAAACTAAATTCTACTCCGAGATACGCACAATATTTTTGTTTATAAAATTCAACTGCATTGGGTCAGTGACGTTTACGTGACGCGCGCACAAACAGATAACCAGACAAAAAATCCAAAAATGATCGAAATTTATTCTACTAGGTATCATTTAACCAACCCTCTATTTTTTTAATATCTCTAATTTTCTGACACGCTAGTTCTACAATATTATGTATATTATATAGATCAATAGATATAAATGACAACGTTGGTGTTGAGGCTGAGCGATTGGCTTTCAGCGCTACGCGTCGCGAGTTCAATTCCCGCACGGAACAAATGTTTGAATGATAGTTGTTCCGGGACATATACACGCTCCCTAGTAGGTACCTTGTGGACCCGTTGAAAAATCCATTATTTACGGAATTAATTAAAGCTAAAAATGTTATGTTACAGCAGCGCTTCGAGACGAAAAATCGCTATGAAACACAACCGGTAATAATTTCTAAATTATATCAGACTAAACCATCTACGCTTCTCGCATTCAGTGGATTCCCGCGACCTTCACCAGATCATCAGTGCACCTTGTGGGAGGCATATCCACGCTGCGTCTTTCGGTACGCAGTCGCCACTACATGGAGCCTACTCCCTAAATCCGTCAACGAAGTTAGTCGCCCGTCCGAAAGTAGCCCGAAACGTAGAAGTGAACAAAACAAGTGTCAAGTTCAACTTTTCGGACGGGCAAAAACACATCGGTAGTAGGAACAACTGTCAAATCGTGTTGTCATTCATTCTTAGTTCGGGCTCCGAAATAATCGTATGTCCGTAGCTGATAAGAAGTAGGAAGCTCGTAACTAAGGCCGAAAACACGGACTTCGTGCTTAGAGAATCAGCAGGAATCAGAATCAGGGCAGGAGTAGACCCCCTGAACCTTTTGGCCCCATCGGCCATCCGTTTGCGCTGGATGCGAAAAGCACAAGACTGGTCGGAGTGGCGATACTTGGGGGAGGCCTATGTCCAGCACTGGACGTCTTTCAGCTGATGACATAGAGTCGATTGTGATGTTCGACAAAATCTTAGTTTAAGTTTTTTCAATCTAATTTAACTCAAGAAATCATTAAACAAATCTTAATTGTTTCAAACATTTTTTTCAGACAAAGTCTCCTGATTACAATGATTATAACAACAATGAGGGTGACCGTGATATCAGTAAAGAATATAATCAAGTAAGTCATTCATCCATAACCTTTCAGAAGTCCACTGCTGGGCGTTTGCAATCCACCACTATAAAAAATACATGTCATTGCCTACAGTTTATTAATTGCAGTAAATAATTATGTATACAAGATGTCCCTGGAAGTATGGATCAAATCGAATAGGTACGTGGGCAAGGTCATGTCAAAACTTGTAGTAGTAAAAACTTGAGTAAAATTTTTGCCAGACCAAAAAAGCCTTTGCAGTAAATGTTTTTTCTTATTGATCACATGTTTTCTAGCTGCATAAAAGTATTAGCTCAAGAAAGGCCTACTGTTCGCCAAAGTCCTGAAAAAAAAAATAGCTCTGATAGTTACTTTTATGTTTTTTTTCTATGCGAAGTGATTGAAAAATAAAACAATATTTGGTCATAACTTTTGAACAGTAAAAAATTGCACCGACATTCTCAGGGTTAAAAAGTTTGGACATTGCCGACGCCCCTATTCGATTTGATCCATACTTCCAGGGACACCCTGTATACTGCTTGGTTGGTCTAGTGGTCGGAAGTGCGATTGCTGAGTTTGAGGTCTCGGTTTCGATCCCCAGATCGGACAAAGTATTATTGGGTTTTTCTGTGTGGAATTTCTCAGTAGCAGACCAGAGCCCGGATTTGTGCCCGGTTGATAGCTATAGGCTAGCCCTCTATTACGTGGGACTTAAACATAACGGCGAAATGAATGTACTTATACATCTTTGCCAAACCCGTCGAGAAATACACGCGTGATGTAACGCTATGTTTAATTCTGTATATTTTCTTTAACAGGCCGACAATTACGCCTTCTCCTACACAGTGAAAGACGACAAAACAGGCGACGATTTCTCCCACTCACAACAGAGCACAGGATCTGCCACCAACGGAGAATACAGAGTACGACTCCCTGACGGACGCATGCAAGTAGTTTCGTACACTGCTGACGAAAACGGATACAAAGCTGACGTCAGATATGATGATCACCACGACGATAATAGTATTGATTTAGATACGAGCAAAGAAAATCGAAATCGCATTGATTTGCCAAGACCATACAAATATAACGATGCTCATACTTATAGTGGTAATATAGGTCGAGATTCATCCTACAGTCGAGAAAATTTACCGAATCCTTATAAAGAGGATAAATCATATGATTATAATAATGTATACTCTAAACGCCCAACATATTACAGTACTATTCCTAAAGACATCAGCAGCTCTAATGACTTTTTAGAAAATACTCACGCAAACACCAATTTTGATCATAAGAATGATTTTACAGATACTAAAAAAGTTTTGGTTAATGATCACAAGAGTGGTGCTTTATCAGATAACAATAATGATTATCTAGATCATTATAATGATAAGGAAAGCAATGACAAAGTACTAAGAGCTCATGATGATGACGATTTCCAGTTTACTGATGAAGTAGCGGATTATTCGTCAGAATTGAGTCAAGGATATCAACCACATAAAAGCAAATATTCTTCGTTTAATAATGACAAAACAGTTAAATCAACTGTGGTACCATCTTATGAGGAATTAAAAGATCTTTTTGTAACAAATCCAAACGGTCGTCAACAGAATTCTGCTTTGCCTGTTGTATCGACTGTTAGACCTAATTATGATAGGACAGCAGAAGATGTCGTTGTTATTGGCGGTAAAAGGCCTAACCTATATACTAATATTAGGAATATTGTACCTGTTACACCAGCCCCTTTGACTTATTCAACCCCCTTTGCTTCAACACCTGGCGGTTACCTATTGTCAACTATCACGAATTTGAAAAATCAAATCAGTTTAGCTAATAAGCCAGTATTGTCAAATCAATATATCGATAAAATTAATAAATATTTGACGTATAAATAGTTCGTATTTAGTCTTAAGGATGTAAATAATTTATTTTTGTATATTAAATGTAGTTGAAGATTATAAATGTGTATTATTTTTCGTTTTGAGAGTTTTCGATTCCTTTGAATTTTTAGGGTGAATTTTTCATCTGGGCATGGATGGCCAAATCTGAAAGTATAATGGTGCTCCCACACTGGTGTTAAAAATGTTTACAAACATTTTCTAACATTTATACATTGCTTTTTTTTTTGGCCTGAGGGTACTTCAAAATAGCACAGTAAAAATTTAAGCTCTTGTTTATTTTAAATTTTATTAAATATTAAATACAATTTTTGAATGTCAATTCTATAATAAAAGTTTATATTAACCTTCGGTGCACTCAGTCAGTTAATAACTTCTCCTATTTTTCACTTTGATTGCACTATTAACACTGCACTGCACTATGGACCTATACTCCAAACTGTCCAGCTGTATGGAGGACCTGTCATCAACCTTTGATTCAAGGATGACAAAATATGAAGAGGATCTTAAGAATGCCAGCGGTGAAGCAACTCACAAGACCGTAGCAAGCATCTCCAGGGAATTCACCGAGTTCAAGAGCCTCATCTGGAAAACGATGAGTGCAATAAAAACACAAATGGAGTTACTTGTAATCGGCTTAGACAGACATGAGATGGCATCCCGTACAAAGGTACTTCTCCTACACGGTCAAATTGAAGAGAAGGATGCTGATCAATTGTCCATATTCATCAAATTCTTGTCGGATAAAATGGACATGAAAAACGTGTCTCCAAGTGACATAACAACGTGCCATCGACTGGGTAACAACACAGGCAAGCCTCGCCCCCTCTTGGTTCGCTTTGAAAGCCGTATCCTGCGGAGTGAGGTGTGGCAGAATAAGTCGAAGCTGAAAGGTTCAGGTTTGACACTTTCCGAATTCCTCACTAAGCCTAGGCATGAAGTTTTTATGAACGCGCGGAAGTACTACGGGATGAAGCAGTGTTGGACGTCGGAGGGCAGGATCATCATCCAGGTCTCGGATAAGACGCGACGGAAAATTGAGTCTGCAGCGGAATTTCGTGCACTCGTAGCTCAATTCCCTGTGGTCGAGTCGACGCCTGATGATGATGCCGGTGGAGCGAGGGCCGATGCAACAACGCAGCATATTGTCAAGCCTGTTCCGGATAAGAGAGCTCGCAGGCCAGCGAAATAATGGTACTTCGATTGTTTATTACTTTTCTGTTCCGCGATTATTTCTGTTGGAGGTCACCTGTGTTTTTATCTTGACTTGACGTTTAAGTCTCGTTCGGAAACATTACATTTATTTTTATTTTATTGTTTGGCATATAGCCTTTTTATCAACTTGTTCGTGCAACCGGCGAGTGCATCGAAGATTAATATAATTAAATTGTATTAATTTAGTCTTAGGCATAATTAGCCTAAATATTCATATATAAGTTTATTTTATCTATATATATTTAAATTTATTATTATACATTATGTTAGATGATCATGATGATAGTTTTGCTTCCTGTTCTTCTTCTTGTGCGTCGGATGAAAGTTTTGCTAGTGCTTTTAGCGATGACAGTTCTTTGCACCTTCGTGACCATCTTTTCTCAACATTTTCCTGTTATCGCAAATTTTTCAACGCTGTTCATATCAATGCCCAAAGCATTCACGCTCATTATTCCGATCTGCTGTCGTCCTTTGACTCTAATCTGATTCACGCTGTCCTTGTGTCTGAAACTTTTCTTAAGCCTGCACTTCCTTCTACGCAATATTCTCTGCCTGGTTACAAGATTGTGCGTAATGACAGAACAGGAAAGGGATATGGAGGGGTTGCTATTTATCTCCGTGGGGATATAACATACAAAGTAGTTGATCAGTCTCCGAGTGATTACTCCAAATTTGCAGAGCACCTTTTTATTGAAATAGACTTTCAACACACTAAGTTACTTTTAGGTGTATATTATAGCCCTTCTTGCCACATCGACTATTTTTCCTCGTTCGAATCTAAATTAGAAAATCTTTCCTCACTTTATGATCATACAATCATCCTCGGAGACTTCAACACTTGTCTGATTAAGGATGATTCACGCAGCCGTAAACTTCAATCACTTGTCTCTTCTGTCAATATGCATATACTTCCGTTGAATGCTACTCACAGGGCTCCTCACTGTTCTCCTTCGCTATTAGATCTCATTCTTGTTTCTGACCCCAACAAAGTAGCCACACATGGGCAGCTCCCGGCCTCTTTCTCCTATCATGACCTCATATTTCTCTCCTACAAAATTCGCCCACCTAAACGCAAAACCAAATTTCTCTTACTTCGTAGTTTTAAAAACATAGATTTGGAACGTCTGAGAGCTGATGCGGGTGGTATTGACTGGTCTTCGATTTACAACTGTGAGGACGTGGACGTTATGGTATCTGCTTTCAACAGGATTGTGTTGGATCTTTATGATGCCCATGCTCCTCTTAAAAAGGTGAGAGTTAAACACCTTCCTGCGCCATGGCTATCTCCTGTAATTAAAAACCTCATGGCTAAAAGGGATAAGGCAAAGCGTTTGTACAGGAAGCAGCCAACTGAGGAGAACTGGGATCTATACAAAAGGATACGAAATCGCTGCAGTCGTTTGTGTAGGAATGCTAAAAGACGCCACATTCACAACTCAATTCAAAATTTCAACCCAACACAAGTATGGCAATTTCTTAAGTCTCTTGGTATTGGCAAAGCTTCAAGCCAGAGCATTCCTGATGTGGACCTTAATGCACTTAATGTGCATTTCTCTAAATCACCGATTATTCTTGATAGTCATGTTAAATCCTCTACTCTAAACTATCTTTCTAGTCTTCCTCTGCCAGCAAATACTTCATTCTCTTTTAACCCAATTACTGAGTTAGATATTAAGAAATGTATACAATCCATCACCACGAAAGCGGTAGGCGATGATGGCCTTCATCTCCAAATGCTCCTACCTATCCTTACTGAAATTGTTCCCGTAATTACACATTTGGTAAATTATTCACTGTACTCAAGCTCCTTTCCTTCAGCCTGGAAGAAGGCTCATGTCCTGCCGCTACCCAAAGTTTCAAATCCATCCTTGCTATCCCAGTTTCGTCCAATATCCATCCTCCCAATCCTATCCAAAGTCCTTGAGAGTGTTGTCCAGAAACAACTGTCTTGTTACCTCTCCTGTAATAGCCTGCTAAGTCCTTACCAATCTGGTTTCCGCCCTGGTCATAGCACTGTAACTACTCTCGTCAAAGTAACCGATGACATACGACTGGCTATGGAAAATAAGCTTCTCACGGTACTGGTTTTATTGGACTTTAGCAGTGCTTTTAATTCAGTTGATTTCGACATCCTCTTAGGAATCCTATCCTCTCTTAATGTCTCTACACAGGTAATTGAGTGGTTAAACTCTTATCTTCACGGTCGCTCGCAGTCCGTTCGCTCAGATGAGGTCTCCTCTGAGTGGTGTGATCTGGCTGCGGGTGTCCCTCAAGGTGGTGTTCTCTCTCCTCTTCTCTTCTCCGTTTTTATAAACGCCATCACTAAGGTCCTGACTTCTAGCTATCATCTCTATGCAGACGACTTGCAGCTATATCGTCACTTTCAAGTAGGGGACATCGCTGAAGCTGTTGATGCCATTAATAGTGACCTTGAAAATATAAACAAGTGGGCTAAGTCCTTCGGACTCTTGGTTAATCCAGGTAAATCTCAAGCTCTCATTGTTGGTGGCAGATACATGTTTAACCTTTTAGATCACCAGTCTCTACCTCCAGTTGTGTACAACTCTGTGCCTATCGCTTATTCCAAAAGTGCTAAAAATCTAGGAGTCTTTATAGATTCTAGCCTCTCCTGGGATGTTCACATTGCGGAGGTAAGTAGGAGGGTGTACTACTCGTTCCAGTCTCTCAAACGTCTCCAGAAATTCTTACCATTTCAAACTAAGGTTACTCTTGCACAATCTCTTCTTCTACCACTTATAGACTATGCAGATGTCTGTTTTCTTGACGCAACGGAGGAACTTCTAAATAAACTTGAACGACTGCAGAACTTGTGTATCCGCTTTATTTTTGGTCTTCGAAAGTATGACCATGTGTCCGAATTTCGGACCAGATTAAGGTGGCTACCAATTCGGCAGCGTCGGGATACTCATGTTCTAACTCTTCTTTTCTCTATTCTTCATAATTCTAACTCTCCTGTATATCTTCGAGAACGCTTTGAGTACCTTATCCCCAGGGGTAAACCTTGTCGCACGGCTTCTTCTCTTCTGCTCCGTACTCCGCGTCACACTTCCAGCCGTTATGATGGTTCTTTCACTATTCGTGCAGTGCGTCTTTGGAACTCTCTCCCACACTCAATACGCGACAGCCCTTCTCTTAACGTTTTCAAGAGTAGAATTAGGGAGCATTTCCTCTCTGAATGATCGATAATATTATATTTATGTAGGTATATTATATAGTTTATACATATATATATATGTATATATATTTATTCTTGTTATATATTTATTTAGGTATATTTTATTTTATAGCATAAATAAGTAGATTTAAATAGACAGTTGTACACTGGAGTTTGCCCTCAGCCACACTATCAATCTCTCTCTATCACTCAAAGGTTTGCTGGTAGAAAACTCATTTTTGAGTTAAGCTCGCCTTTGTACATGACTTCACTAAATTGTAATTTTGTTACTGTAATTTTCTTGTGTACAATAAAGAATAAGAATAAGAATTGACTAAAAATGTAAGAAAAAGATAAAAATATCGGTTAATAATAAACGTAATCTACCAATTAATAGATTTTAGATCATATTTTAATAGATTTTTTTTATTTATGTTTCTTTATAAAATGTTAACTAATGTTTGTAAACATTGTTAACAGCAGTGTGGGAGCACCATATGGTACAGTAAAAATATTCAAAAGAGTCTCGATTTGGATAAAAAATAAAACTGTATGTATACTTAGATTAAAAAAAAACATTTCCCTAGAGGGGAATTGAAACCGTAGATTTTGAAAAAAAAAACAGCATTTTTTATTGCGCCATCCCATAGTGTCCCTTATAAGGATAACATTTTGGGAAGTAATGTTAAATGGAAAACTAAAGAAAAGGTCTCATTTTTTACCGACTTCAAAAAGGAGGTTCTCAATACGACTGAAAGTTTTTTTTTGTATACTTGTTACGCGATATCTCCGCCAATGATGAGTGGATTTTGATGATTCTTCTTTTGTTTGGTAGGCTATACTTCAGAAGTGGTCCTATATAAATTGTATCGAAACTAAAGCAGCGCTTTTTGAAAAATTCAACAAAAACAAAAAAAAATACTTAGATGACGTTTTGATTTGTGGTTCCCTTCAGCAAAAGTTTTTGATGAGGACTTTCAATCTCTGTTTTAACTGTCATCACAGAAATATTAGCCAAGAACAAAGAAGAGTGTATGTATTTTTAAGGAGCCGTCATGATAATTATAGATTAATACCTATTCTTAAAGAAAAAAAAACTACTGTACTGTAGTCTTAAACCGTGTAATTTATGGCACTTAAACGTATTTAATAAAAAACTTTAAATAAAAGTAAAAACCGACTTCAAAAAAACTAAAAAGACTAAAATAATTACCGTAATATAAAATTAACAGTTTCAGAAGTCGGTGCAATTCTACACTGAAACTAATAAAACCCACCGACTTCTGAAACTATTAATTTTACATTATGATAATTATTTTACTCTTTTTAGTTTTTTTGAAGTCGGTTTTTACTTTTATTTAAAGTTTTTTACGAGCCAGAAACGATACGATGGAAAACGCCGCCACTCGTTTTATGGGTGCGTTCTGAAAGAAATATTTTTTGATTGATTTAGTGCAGGCCATTAATTTTATAGTGCAAACCATTAATTTTGAAGTGTGCCTTAACATTTTTGTTGTTTTTTTAGTAAATGTTAAAGTGCTTTTAAATACATCTCATTAAATAATTTTATGCCTCGTGTGTCAAATGATACAAATCGAAAATTGCTACTTTTCAGAAGAGCAAAAACAAATTTCTAAAAAATGTATCTCTCTCTCTCTAAGTAGAATCTCGTAAGGAGGTATTTACAAAACTGCTATTAATTAGCTGTTTTTCGGTACATTTTCCGATCAATCCGTGAAACTTAGCTAGATGCTATGGTAAGCTACGGATAGACTACGCCTTTGTCTAAAAAATGTGGACAAAACATTTTTAAATTTGTTAATTTATAATGAAATTATATTAATTTTTCGTAGTCTCCTCCCACGAAAATAATGAAAATGGGGTGAGTTTCGGTACATTTTCCTGAAGAAATCAAGGGTTTTAAAAATACATACAATACCATTAGTTAACAGACATATTAACGTTAAACTGGTATGGAAACAAATTAAGAAAATATTTGAAATATGCACAGGAAAATAAAAAATAATTTTTAATTTTTTCATATATTTTGTGTGAAAATAAAGTTGGTTTTCCATCTGTCATTTTACTGTCAGCCATCATTGTGAGTAGACTCAAGTCGCTTGACAGCAGAAATGAGCGGTCAAATAGATCCCTCCACGGTCACGAACATTTGAATTAACCTAACTTGAAGATAAAGTAATCATCATCATATCGTAATTTCACTTTTTACCTACGCTTTCTGCAAATGCGTCCTTAACAAAAAACGTACATTTTCTTAAACACATCCCATTTAATATGGACACTACAAACCAAACAATTGTATAACTATGAGGACTTTCACAAAGCCTGCACATTCAGGAATTTCATTCGAGAACAAAGAAAAATTATAAAACGAAAGAAAATTATCCGTTCGTTGGTCGCAAGCGCGATTGTCTATCGTACCGAACTGGAAAATGGTATTGGATGACAATATTAGACAATTCTCAGTTGCAGTCCGGAATTAGGATAAGTGATACGAAATTAGTGTTGCTAATCTAACTATCGATTCTCTCGACAGGTTGTGAACTATCATGGTCTCGAAAGCTAGTAACAATATCGATAGTATTGGAATTTATCAATAAGGATGTAAACGAATTCGTGTAATTCCTTCGAACTACATGATCTATTAGTGATATAGATCAGGGATGCACAGACATATTAGGACTTGGGGCCACTCGAGCGGACTATGAGCTAAAGGCGGGCCACCACAATTAAAAACAATAAAAAAGTTGAAATTAAAGATCTTAAAAAATATAAGAATCGTAGTGTGGGCTTTTGATAAAATTCAAAAACTTTATTCAGAAGCTAAAGCTAGCCATTACTGATAGAACGCAGTATTTTCATACAAACGCATGAAAGAGTTTAATTCGCTGGCGGGCCGCATGTATATCGACGGAGGGCCGCATGCGGCCCGTGGGTCGCGGTCTGTGCATCCCTGATATAGATTAACCCCTCATGAGATTTTTTTTATGTGATAGAAAATTTCGATGCAATCCATATATGAATGAAATAAATGGCGACACAGCTAACGGGCACGACTAGCGCGATATCGCTCCACGCAGTCAGTTAGCTCGGGAGACTTAAATTACTCAGATACAGAATACCATGTTTCGTTTTTTGAAAACTTTTTTTGCTGATTCTGAAAAAAACCTATGCAAGGTCTATCAGTGCCACCAGTAAATCACGCGGTTTGAAGGAATTACACGATTTCGTTTACACACCTTTAGATAGTATCAATCGAAAAAAAAAAACAGTGTACCTACTTACTACATAGAGTGGGTCAACGCCCATACATTTGACAGATGAAATGTCAAACTTATGTAGGGGCGGAGGTTATGTCCCAAGTATGCAGTATGGCTACTCGGGACATAACATCCGCTCCTTCACCCCGCAACCCCCCGCACGATTGCTCTGCGACAATGTTTTACGTTGACCGACTGTAAGGAGTAAGATATAGGTAGACTGTGGTAATACTATTGATGAAGATCAATCGATACTTTACCAGCTCCCAAAATAACATTTTCGGTGTTTCGACTGGAAAATTTCGAAGCCTTGTTTGCAAAACAATCTCAGATGTAACTCCATAGTGTGTTAAACTTATATTTTCTATTTTTCTTTTTGCATGCCTGTTTTTAGTTTATCATTAACTACAGTATGTCAATTATGATGCAATTGTAATCGCACATCGCGCTAGTTTTTAATAACTTGTTTTAATAATGTGGAAAATGTTGTTGGTTTTACATCTACTCACTCTGTTGCTCAAATTTTGTGTAAAACGTGCCACTTTGCTCAATGTACCATTCGCAGCGAAGATGTTGCGTTACGCCGTGTTCTAAACTCCGTGTAACATGCTCGTTTCGAACTCTTTGCTCGCCCGTGCTCCAGATTCGTTGCCATTCGTAGTCAAGATGACGGACGACAAAGTTGTGTTGGGATCTTTGATTTTACTCAATTATTGTATAATCAAAATTAAGAAAAAAAAAGTTACGTTATTGGATATCAAACTTGTTTTAAAACAGAAACGTAACTGGTGGTTTGTCGTTAATAACAATGCGCTCGTGACGACTCGCTGCGACGTACTGACTGAAGCACGTAACACTCAAAAGATTCGCCAAAAAACCGACACCGGGGTGGAGCACTCGCAGCGAGCAACGAGCCGCTCGTTCGCCTTGTTTCCCCGTACTGACTGCACGAACGCTCGCTGTGTAACATTTTACATTACACTCCGTAACGCCGGTCAGTACCCAGCTTTATGTGCAACCCTTTATTTTAGTATATAAATAAAATAAAATAAATAGACAGTAACTTGCCTAAAATAAATTTAAAACATCAAAACAAACAACAACTTCTTTCAAACAAGTAAGTCTTCAAACAATATTAAATTTACTAATTCCTGGCATTACGACGGACCTTAGCAAACAGAGGGTAAGCAGTTAAATAGGTGCTCGTTCATCAGTCGTCAGACAACTCCTAACTTGTAGTACAATATGCCTAATAACGGAAATATTTTGGAGCTTGTAACACACGGGTAGATGGAGCGGCGAACATTCAATACAGCATCATCATCTTCCTGCCCTTATCCCATGTTACTTGGGCTCGAACACGTTTTCTTCTTCAATTCCGTCCTGTCAACCGTCATGATATCACTGACTCCCTCTCTTTCATATCATTCTTCACACAATCCATCCATCTTTTCTTTGGCCTTCCTCTTCCTCTCCATCCATCCACATTTCTATTCATAACTCTTGGTCACATGCGTTTCATCTCCCCTCTTCATATGCCCAAGACAAACGGTTCCCTTTCAACTTTTCTGTGACTGGCGCTACTTTCAAACTTCCTCTAATATACTCATTCCTGACCTTATTCATTCTGGTCACTCCACACATCTCACACAATCTCAACATTCTCATCTCCGCTACATGCAATCTTTTTTCATCCGATAAACAGCATGATTGGTTAATCGATTTACATCTGAAAACCATCAATCATCATCCTGTACAACTTTTGCTACGGGACAAACTCTAAATTCGTGAAAAAAAATCTGATATTCCATATATTTTATTAAGCAACATGAACAACACGAATTTAGACTTTGTCTCATATCGTATAAGAGCGGTTACGCACTGCATCCGATCCGATCCGTGAAAATACGGATATAAAAATCTCGGACCGAATTCGGATATTGCTTTTCGCACTGCATCCGATCCGAATTCGTGAAAATACGGAACTTGAGTCTAAAAGTCTCGGACCGACTTCGGATATTTCTTACGCACTAATCCGATCTCTGATCCAAATCCAAGCAATTCAGGGGCCATCTTTGGCATATGTCCGATTTGAATCCAAGATAATGCGAAACCGTTCATACAAACAGTACTACGGCTACTTCGGTCCGTCAATATTTCTTCCGAATTGGAGACTCACGGATGACGGACAGAAATCGGATGACGGAAGTCGGATCTAGTGCGTAAAACTCAAACCCTGTTTCCATAAATAGAAGAAAAGGAATATTTCTATACTGACAATCTTGTTCTGCTTAGCCTTTTCCCTACTATGTTGGGATCAGCTTCCAGTCTAACCAGATGCAGCAGAATATCAGAATTTTAACACAGAGCGACTGCCATCAGACCTCCGCAACCCAGTTACTGGGCAATGCCGATATCCTAAAAGCTAGACTGGTTATCAGACTTTCAGGCTTCTGACTACCCGTAACGACTGTCATAGGTATTCGTATGACATCCGGGACCAACTATTTAACGTGTTCTCTCGAGGCACAGGGGGTCTCGATGTGTAACGAATGGTCACCGATCCAAGGACTGACCGCGGCAATATGCTCCACGGAGTTGTTTTTTAGCCTATAGTGACCATCTATCTATCTTTATATTTATGATTAGTAACGGTTTATTTACGTGCATTCGAGTAGAGTGCGACTCGCGACCTCGCCGCGTGTCTGCTCAAGATTGAGGGCTCCGTTTGGATCCGAAACTAGTCGGGCAATCCCGAGAATGCACGAGAGTAAAACGTTACTGACCCGCGAGCACAGATCTTTTTATCGAATCGATTCGAGACATTTATCTATTCTAAACGTCAAAGGAGATGTTTGATTTTGGGCCACCACTATGTACAGTATATAGAAAAATGGGGAAAAAATAGGGGATTAGGTGCCATAAAAATACAAATAAATTAATTTGAAGAAGAGTACCTACATACTATTGTACTGGAATTATTATTTGGGGACGTTTTTTAATATGATAACCCTTTTTTTCTGGTAGGTAGCCATGACAGTTGTGTTTGACATTGACATGAGTTTGACAACTTTGACAGTCCTAGGTTTCGTGATTTGTGTGTGCGACGCAATCGAGTACAATACCTGTAGTTTTATTTCATTATAATTACGAAATCCAAATATTTTGGTCTATAAACAACGTAGATAGGTTATGTAAGTACACAAGAAATAAACACAATGGGATCATTGAAATGTCAACAGTTGTCAAAATGACATTTCACATAATTTCGATCCACCATATTTTTATGTGCTGTGTTGCTCTCCTTGACCAAGATATCTTGAATGTACAATTAAACGAAGTAAAATGGTAGAAAATTAACATTAAAAAACGGTTATTTTATTGTATGGTTATATTTCCATATAGTGTTCATGGTGCTAGCTCAGGCTCCATACATTTCTGAAACATCTCCATTGACTTAAGATATAGATAAAACGACAACTGCTGTCGTTTTATCTATAACTTACCTATGTTTTCCTTTTAACTTCGTTGTATATATTACTACCGTGAGTTTTTTCGCTGGCGGGGGGGGGGACACTTGACTCTAACAAAAAAATTGCACTTTAAAGTTACATATTTCACAAACGGATCCCTTAATCGTAAAATTGTTTTCACAAACCCGCAATATTTTTGAAAGACCTATCCAACAGCATCCCACACCAAGGGCATTTATGTCAAATTTGACGTTTAGAATAGATAAATTTCTCGAATCGACTCGATAAAAGATCCGTGCTCGCGCCGCAGAATCAATATATTATGTCGCACGAAAGTTGTTAATACAAAAAGATCATCTAACCACAATAATATTTTTGAAACATTATCCGTTCTTCCCAACCGTGAGTCCCAAAGGGAAAATTACCTGAAGGCTACGTTCGGGGTTCAAGTTAGATAACTGTTGAGTTAACGATGTTACGGTAATTTCAACTTATATTCCTGTGTTCAAGTTACAAAGTTACTATGTGCCCTGTTTACAAGAGGATGAAGTTACTGGTTGAAAATAATTAGGAGTTTCAACCTTACTTCAGTTTTAAGAGTAAGCTTCTTATTATTCTTTGGAAGACTGTGTTGGTATGTACTTTTTGCTGTGTGGCCTAGTTTTGAAGTGAGAACAGAGCTATCGCAAGTCTGGCCTAGCTGGGCTGCGCAGTGCGTTGCATCGCGTCGAGCATCGCAACACAAAAATAACAAGCGATATGCCTTCTACTGGGTGTAAACGTGTAGTCTTGTAGCGTCTCGGTCTTAAAGAATAGCACTAATCTTTTCCCGCGGGTGTCGTTAAAGGCGACTAAGGGATTCTCTAGAGAATGGGCAGCAGCGTTCTCTGAGTACTTTAACAACCATACTGCGATCGCCAACCCACCTTTTTTTTTTTTTTTTTTTTCTCTTGGGAAATACCTCATGGATACCCTTCGCCCGGGGAAGGCAAAGGGTTATGCCGGACTCTTACCGGCTAAAAACCCACGGTGTCCCTTCTCCTGACCTATGGCCGGGGTCGCGGGATTCGCAGCTGCATGCACTGCGACCCCGGCAGGCCTCGCGGTCCGCCAGCCCCTGGCGGACCTCTCCTTCTGTGGGGCTTTACCCCTTTGCCCCACGTCCTCCCGAGAGGCGCGCGTGGATCACGGCGCGCCGCCTTCTCGGGCCTGTTACCGGTCGGGCAACGGGTCCCCTAGCCCGCCGCCCGCAGGCCACACACTAGGGTGGCCGGAGATCGTCTCGCGCCCTCCGGCGGCGCCCGGTGCGTCTGGCACGGGAAGGGAGAGTGGCAGTCGCCTGTCTCTCCCTCTCCGCTCCCTCCTTGATCGCCATCACCTCCTCGCAAAAGGAGGCGACGGCTTCCCACGCACTCTCGCTCCCGACCATGGACAGAACCACGGCCGGAAGCGAGAGGTCACCACCGACTGCCGCGATTGGTTCGCCCTGCCAAGCGTGGCGATTACGGCAAACCTCCCTCCTTTTGGGGGAGGCCTATGTCCAGCAGTGAACGTGTTTCGGCTGAATGATGACACCCCTTTGGGTGTGACGTCTATAAATGGCGTATGAAACGCATGCGTGGCGAAATTTTTCGCGGGGTCAGCCTGGCTAGCTACCACCCTTTAACATCGTGTGTATGTGAGAGTCATAAGGGTATAGAGGAGTTCCTTTATATCTGTGTTACTTGGTTTTGTGTGCTCCATTTTAGGCACTGCCTGCTCTTACTATCAGACAAATCTATTGTGTCCCACTGCTGGGCACGGGCCTCTTCTCAGAATGAGAAGGAGTTAAGCCTTAGTCTATTACGCTAGCTTGGTGGGGGTTGGTGGACTAAACACAATCGAGAACTTTATTGAGCCCTCTCAGATGTGCATTTCCTCACGATATTTTCCTTCACAGCTAACGCAAGTGATGATCAAATTGTGATCCACACATGAATTCGAAAAGTCAGAGATGTGGGCTCGAACTAGAGGATTCGATCCCGGCCCTTTTTTCGAATCCCGGGATTTCGGCTTTATCTGTAGTTAATCCCGGGAACCCGAGATAGTCCCGGGATTGTATTGGTAATTGAAAAGTGGTAACAAAAAGACAGTAAACCATGTCAAAATCAGTTTTTTATTCGTCTTTTGGCAATGATTTAAGTTTGAAATCTTCAAAAAGCCGGTTAAACAAAATTATACTTCAAACTTCTTATTACATAAACAAACTAGGTGAAGTGGGAATTTTTACACACTTTTTCACAACATAATTTGGTCGTTAGCGAAAACCAACGAAATCAGCTGTCAAAACAAGATGGTTGACTAAATTTCAAGTTAACTAAACGCACTTACACGTTTCGATTCATGTAAATTATTATTGACATAGGTATTTAAAAAAATATTAATCCCGAAAATCCCGAGATTTGTAAAAATTTATTCAAAAAAATTCGGGACTAAAATACGACCGGGATCCCGGGATTCCGAATCCCGGGATCCCGAGATCCCGGTATCCCGGGATGGGATCACGGGATGCCATCAAATCCTCTAGCTCGAACTCAGATTCTAACGGGGTCAACCGATAGAGACGATGAAGATAACTAACTTATTAGGTACCTCGAGGTAACACAGCATCAAAAATAAATGCATCGTCAATTTACTCGATCTGATCTCCAATGCGGTTCAAATATACTCCTCAAAACTTTACCCGAAGCATTTGAACAGCTACTCCTCTTGAATTTAAAACAGGAGCTGGCATTCTGCTTGCCCAGCAAGGAGCAAGCTTGAACATAAGAGTAGCAAGTATACGGGCAAGATAAGGCGGAGCTGCGGTCTATACCTAGTCGATTATTGACAACGATTCTTGTAGTGATGTGACAAGTTCATATCGATAAGATTATCGTTTTTTTACCGTATTGAGTTTTTTTTGTCGTGAATTTGACGGCTTCGCTGTACTGAATGACCGCTTATGTGTTGTTAAGAACACAAAAACGGTAATAGTTAATACGGCTATAATAAAATACACGGCATGAAATGTTAACGTGTGTGTAGTAAACGTATGTAGCTCGTTAGCGAGCGCCGCGTGTTCAACACAATACATGATTAAAGGCTCCGTTTTGGTCCGAAACTAGCCGGGCAATTCCGAAAAATGCACGTGACTAAACCGTAACTGATCCTAAATATGTATGTAGCTCAGTGTATGAAATCTTAATATTAGTTTCTTTTAACGCCACGTCGATTCTCTTTTTGCACAGATAGAAATACCCTTATTTTTCTTTTTTTTAGCATGGGAAATCATCAAATGACTTCTTTCGCTCTGGGCGGAGCGGAAGGGAGTGTTAGACTCTTACTGACTAAAACCCATCCGTGTTCCTCCTAATGCCTTTTGCGTTCCAGGACCTCGCTAACTCTTTCAAACAAATTCCGCAACCCTGGCAGGCACTGGCCCTCGCGGGCCCCGTCTACTATGCTGATATCTCTTTGAGGCGCGCGTGGAACACAACGCGCCGTCGACCCGAGCCTGGGGGCCTACTCCCTAAGTCCGTCAACGAAGTTCCCCCGTCCGAAAGTAGCGTGAAACGTAGGAGTGAACAAAACAAGTATCAAGGTCAACTTTTCGGACAGGCAAAAACACATCGGTAGTAGGGACAACTGTCAAATCATGTTGTCATTCATTCTTAGTTCGGGCCCCGAAATAATCGTAGGTCCGTAGGTGATAAGGAGTAGGAAACGCTCGTAACTAAGGCCGAAACCACGGACTTCGTGCTGAGAGAGTAGCCCCTGGTTCTGATCGGACGGCGAACCACCCAACGCTCGCCGTCCGCAGGCCCACATGATTGAAATACCCTGGGAATACCGCGACATTTTAGTACTTTTGTTAAGTCCAAAAGACGTCTGAGTTGTAATTATAATATCTAAGAGATGAACAGTAGTATTTACCTGTGTACACTAATAACCAATGATATTATACATTATAGATGCGTTTCCCGCTCTCGATATTGTCAATATTAAAGCAAGGTAATTGCCCGGCATTTACTTAGTCACTCACCAACCAGTGTCGCGGCTATTACGTTCCTATACAGTGTAGCTCTTGCAAAATTTTGCGAAAAATATGCCATCTTGCGTTTACAGACGATGTTTTTTTTTTGTCACGACTTCGTCGCATTTGGCCCTCGTCGCACCTGATGGTAAGCTACACCCCTCTGGCTCTCACAAACACGACGGAACACAGTAAACTGCTTGGCGCCAGACTTTAATGTGAGGGTGGTAGCTAGCCAGGCGGACCGTAAAGATCCTACCACCAAGCGATGTACGAACTATACTGTACTAGCGACCCGCCCCGGTGTTGCACGGGTACATTTTATAGCTTAAAATCTTTCGGAAGAAATTACCTAAATTAAGATGAAAATCGCATATAAATCCGTTGCGTAGGTTAAAAGATCTAAGTGTCTAAACACACTATGCCGAAGATACGCGACCGAAGTTCGGCATCTATGTTTTTTATATAGATAAAACGCAACGTAATTTCAGCCTGGTGTGTCGCGGGTAATTTAAAAAGCATTGCAGGCGTAATCATGCCGAACTTCGGTCGCGTATCTTCGGCATAGTGTGTTTAGACACTAAGCGTACAGACGGCGGGAAGCGACTTTGTTTTACACTGTGTACAGATAATTAATTGTACTGTTATGTAGCTATAGTAAAATTTGCGCTGTTTTGTAGTGCAATGCTGTTGGTTTAAGACGCGTCTATTTATAAAACATCATTGCTAATAACTATGGCTTTTTTCCATGACTTCCAATCAAATCTAATTACATTTTGCGCTTTAGTATCGAATTGTGACGTCAAAATCTACGTCAGTGCCTTCTGCTTGTCAACCAAAGATGTCGAAATTCTTTATTCAAATCATCGCTAATAATCTCCCAGCTCTAAAAACACCTTTAAACGTAATCTTAACCTAAAATCTTGCGGACTCGCGTCCGTTATCGATGAAAATTGTCGATGATTGGCCCATCACTAGGGCAGTAGTGCATGCCTCGTTCGGCTGAGTCGGGGCTGGCGACATGCCAAAGATGCGCTCTAAGACTAGGTACCTTACATGCTAACATTGAGAAAAAAAGAGGAAATAATTATTAGGAGTATGTTTTCCGTTGTTTTTATAAGAGGGAAAATGTTCTGCGTTAAGATTGGATAAGATTTGATGATTCTATACATGTTCTAAATGAATTCAAGTAATTCCTTTAAACCTGCAGGGCAATTGCATAACGTAACCTACATCAATCATGACAGTTGATGTGTTAATTAAATAAAAGTAAAAACCGACTTAAAAAGAAACTAAAAGGAGTAAACCATAATATAAAATTAACAGTTTCAGAAGTCGGTTGCTTCTATTTGTTTCAGTGTAGAATTGCACCGACATCTGAAACTATTAATTTTATATTATGGTAGGTAATTATTTTACTCCTTTTAGTTTCTTTCGAAGTCGGTGTTTACTTTTATTTAAAGTTTTTTATTAAATACGTTATACACTGAGTTGCAAGAAAGATACCATTAGGTGATCATTAACTAATCCGTCATTAAGAATAATGTTTCCATTAAATTAATGACTATTGCATGAACACTAATTAGGTAGTAGTTCGTTCTTCATTTACTAATTATCATAATTATATTGAAATCATAGGGAGTTTGACACATCAAAAATTAATTTTAATGGATAGTTAATCATTCCATTAAATCTAGCTTCTTGCAATGGACAGAAGAGGTTAATGGAGCATTAACATTCTAATGAGAGCATTAAAATTTAATGGACCTTTCTTGCAACTGAGTGTTAGTGCCATAAAGTACACGGTTTAAGACTTCAAATTTATATGACACTGTTGCGTAATCTTTCCAACAACTAGGTCATTTTCTTCAAGAATAGGTAAGAATAGGTTCAAGGTATTAACGTATAACTATCATGACGGTTTCGTGCAAATACATACACCCTTCTTTGTTCTTGGCTAAAGTTTCTGTGATGACAGTTAAATCAGAGATTAAAAGTCCTCATCAAAACTTTTGCTTAATAAGGGAACCACAAACCAAAACGTCATCTAAGTATTTGTTTTTGTTGATTATTTCAAAAAGCCGACCCCAACATACCTAGTTGGGAAAAGGCTAGGCAGATGATGATGATTTCAAAAAGCTCTGAATCTATTTCGAAATTTATACGGGACCGCCTCTGAAGTATGATCTACCAAACAAAAAAAGAATCATCAAAATCCATTCATAATTGGCGGAGATATCGCGTAACAAACATATAAAAAAAAACAACATTCAGACGAATTGAGAACTTTTTGAAGTCGGCTAAAAACAATATACACTGCGTGGTACATGGTTGTGGAGAAGTCGGATTGACAATACATACATTGCTATGGAAATTTTAGACCTGACAAAATCAAAGCCATAGCGATTGCGAGCGTGTTGCGCGATTACAATACTGGTCTACTGGTGACACAGATTGCCCTGCAAGATACACAAAAAGTTTTTTTTTTCAACATTCTTTCTTTTTATCCTGGGTTAGTTTAGACCCAATTTCACCATACTCTGTTAGTTATTAATGTCCTGTTAAACATTTTAACAGACTGTTTAACAGTACATTGAAATTGGCATTGACTGCTTAACAGAACATTAACAACTAACATTGTATGGTGAAATTGGGTCTTAGCGTTTCAAGTTAACTGACTGCGTGGAACGATATCGCGCTAGTCGTTCCCGTCAGCTGTGTCGCCGTACTTCTATTCATGTATACATAGCATCGAAATTTTCTAACCACATAAAAAAAAGAATGCTTGCAAAAAAAAAAGTTGTTTATTTTATTATTTACTAGCGACCCGCCCCGGCTTCGCTCGGGTGCAATGTGTTATACATATAAACCTTCCTCTTGAATCACTCTATCTATTAAAAAAAACCGCATCAAAATCCGTTGCGTAGTTTTAAAGATCTAAGCATACTTAAGGACAGAGAGACAGCGGGAAGCGACTTTGTTTTAAACTATGTAGTGAAATCTTATCAGGTAGCATACAAATATATTAATACCATATCATCATCTGCCTAGCCGTTTCCCAACTTTGTTGGGGTCGGCTTCCAGTCGAACCGGATGCAGCTGAATATCAGTATTTTACATGGAGCGACTGCCTATCAGACCTCCACAACCCAGTAACTGGGTAATACGATACTCTTGGTAAGACTGGTTGTCAGACTTTCTGGCTTCTGACCAACAGTAACGACTGTCAAAGATCTACAAATGACAGCCGGGACCAACGGCTTGACGTGCTTTCCGAGGCACGGAGGAAACTCGCTATGGTAAATGGCCACCCATCCACAAACCAACCTCGGCAAGCGTGGCTTAACCCGGAAGATCGGTCTATGCGGCTGTATTTATTTAGCCACGAGCTCCTCCTCACAAATATATTAATACAATAATCAGGTTTAATCCCAAAAAAAAAAAATTCAATATTCAAACAAACCAATAACGATAATTAAAAATATCAGTTTGTTTGCATGTTGCATTTTTTTCACTACATTGCTGGTGTTCATACATTTACCATTACTTAATTATCATTTATGTAATTAAGTTTCTCCTGTTTACACTAATTACGCCGCTTAATTTAACAATTACAAAATAATTGATTCATACATACATCACGCCTGTATCCATGGGGTAGGAATACAGACTGATGGGTTCGTCGGTTTACATCCGAAAACAATGAATTCTTCTCCTTCTCATCATTCTGTACTTAGTATGGGACGAACTTGTTATCGGTAGCGGGGCGGGTAATGTTGGGCGTAACTGATATATTTTTCTAATGCATTATACATTATATTATAATTTTCAAACTGTTGTTTTTAACTGTTGTAATATATATTATATTGTATTGTATTGAAGGAACACTAATTATCAATAGAGCAGAAGACTTGCAGTAATATGAAACTAAGTTTACACTAATATAATATAAAAAAATTTAACGGTAATAATAATTTGTCCTTGTTATTTGTGAGTTAAAGTTCATAATTGTGTGACGCTTTAATTCGATGTAAAGTACGACAATATTATTTTGCCAGTAATATGAAACAAGTTCATACTAATATTAAGTATATAAATATTTATGTCATTTTAACGGTGGTAAAAATTTGCTCTTGTTATTTGTGGGTTAAAGTTCATAATTGTGTGACGCTTTCGGCCGACTTAACGACTCGACGCGAGTGGCAGGCGACTACTACTTAGAGACAATAATATATATTATAACAGTATTTGTTGCAAATAAATAATGATTAAAATATTAGAAATGTATAATGAATTATATTAGCTGTTATATGTTATAACGCCCAACATTAGTAGCGGGTAACACTGGGCAATGTTGACAAAGGAAGGTAGTCGTCGATATGGATCAACGCACCCGATGTTATAAAGGCGGTGGTCATTCCACGAAGCGGAGCATTCTGTGTTCATCAGCTGAAGAAGTCTGACCTTTGATATCTGACTAGCTTGTCCTTATTTTATGATCTTATAATAATTGTGTAAAGAAGGGGAATTTGGAATGGGTTAAAGGGTACAATGCTAGTAGGGGGTCAAATAGCCCCAATTTCGATATTAGGGGCTAATCTTCTGTGAAAAAAACTAAAAAAAAATACAAAAAAAATGATCACATGCAATAAATAAAAGTATTCCTCATCGAATCATCGATCATATATATTGTTAGAATAATAATTAAAGTATTCTATTGTGATCTAGTTCATGTTACTAACACTAACGCAAATACAAGTACTCTCAGTGGTCGAGAGTCTATGTGGGTTTTATTTACTGTGTTTACCTTGCTCACAATCCTGACATACCGATATTAACTATAACTGTAACGATTGAATGACCCCAGGGGGCTTACTATGACCTCTTAAAGCAGGACAGAAGTTGCCTGGAAGTTGATCTGCCCTGCTTTTTTGTACTATGACATCGTTAGAGCAGGCCTGCTACGTTGACGTTTACGAAATCCGTTCACCTTTTTTTTGTATAGATTTTTCGTAACATGAACAAGCATAACCGTTCAACTTGGTTCAATAGTCGTTCACCTTTACTGTCATGGTACGATTTTTTGCGGTTCAGAAGCAGGCCTGCTTTTGCACGGAAGTTGACTGGCTGGCATTTGAACGTCTTCCTATGAGGTAATAGTAAGCCCCCTGAATGATTATGTTATTGTGTCTTTTACAAACTCTGAATCAAAATGAGCTGTTCCATTCAAAATAATTCTAACAAAATTATGAAACAGCGGATTTCGTTTTCACGAATTCACGTTTGTCAGATGGTAAAAGTTGTACTCTCATTTTGTAGGGTGTTAAAATATTAACTCAAAGAATTTTGTGGGGTTACCCGGTATTGGAAATTGAACAACTGTCATAGAATAACTTTTCGAAATTCGCGTATTTTCTTCTTCCCATACAAATGAATAAATATAGGTAATTATATTTTTATTTTTTGTTTAATTGAAATTTCTCGTTATCTACAATTTTTCGCCTAGGGTACATGGTGTGCTCATTTGTTGCATATAGGACACACTATCACGCCTTCCAAGGAATAGGTCGAATTACCAGTCACCCTGTATACAGGTTGTAAACGAATTCGTGTAATTCCTTCAAACCGCGTGATCTACTGGTGACAAAGATTAACCTTAAATAGGTATTTCTGAAAATAAAGTGTTTTATTTTTAATATCTTCGTTTTCCATTTTCGAAGTCATTTTAGAGGCCCGAGTTAACTGACTGCAAAGAGCGATATCGCGTTAGTCATACCCGCCAGCCGTGTCGCCGTGCTTTCATTAATTTATGCGTGGCATCAAAATGATCAAAAAAAAAACTTGCAATTTTTTTTCCATATTTTTACTGGTTCCTTATTAGGTGGTTTAGACATGGTCAATTAATGCTACCGCATGAAAAAAAAAGATTTTCATTTTTCATTTTTAATCAAGCTAAATCCCTTAACGGGCCAATTGACACCAGTAGTAGACATATCTACAACATCTACTACTGGTGTCAATTGGACCGTTGGTTTTAAGGAATTACACGAAGTCGTTTACACCCTGTATGTCACAAAATCCTTAGAGTTAATTTTTGAACAACCTGTAATAGGCATGATTAAGGGCTCCGCTTGAGCCCGAAAAAACGCACGTGAGTACACCACAAACAATCAAAAATATTATTCTGTCTCGTTAAAGTTATTAGGTAATACAAAAGTTAGAGGCACATTTTATCTGAAATTCTGCCTACCCCCTCAAAACAAGGCAACATACAAATTGATACGCAACACATAACGTTAGCAACAACGAATAACAACGTTGTAAATGATCTAACAAATGTTACAGAAACAATTGAACGCGAATAGAAATTAGCTATTTACTTGTTTCCTTGTAGCTATCGAATGTTTAGTATATCATGATTCTAATTGTTTGTAGAGTAAGCAGAAAGAATATTTATACAAGGTTAGTAGGAAAGGGGGCTCAGCTTCCGCTGACGCAGGTGCTCTCGGGACATGGATGTTTCGGGAAGTACCTATGTCGCATAGGCCGGGAGCAGACGCCCGGATGTCACCACTGCGTCGACTGCCCGGAAGACACGGCGCTGCACTACACTCAAGTGTCAAGTGTCCCCCCCCCCCCCTGCCAGCTAAACGGTTAGTTTTGGATATCTGAAAAAATTGTATAATTAAAAGGAAAACTATCACAGCTAAGTAGGCTTTACAAGTTTACGAGTAATAATCGACCAACTGGAAAAGTAAAATTTCGTACTAATTCCATTGAAAAATTACTGAGCCCTCTTCTTAGTATGCATTATTGTGCAACTACGGAACCATATTACTACGCGTGGCCCAACACGCACTTGGCCGGGTTTTTTTCTGTTAGACTGCTGTAGATCGTCTTTTCAGACCGTTTCTACATAACCCGGCAGTTATTGGCGAGACTTGAAGGATCTCCAGCTAATGGTGGGGAAGTAAAATACTTAACCTAAGCTAACTACTTGTACTACACTAACGTCATGACTACCTGCAATAACAGCACTAAGGGCGACCCCTAGTGGGACTCGGACCTCGGCTTAGGGCGTTGCTGGTGGGGGCTTGAGGGGAGACAGCTTGATGAGGGCTGAATTATCGGTGTGACTGCGGAGTCTGAAGAGACGACCGGCTCTACGACGGGAGAGCTCAGTGGATCGTGATCGGTCTGTTCGTCTGCCGAAGTAAATGTCAATTCTCTTGCAAATTGCACTTTCGTCTGCTCAGACGAGCGATGACACGCGTCGTTGAGCACTGATGCTTTCCGACGCGCTTCGTCAGATGTAAATCATAATTAAGACTTTTTCAGCCTTCTGCGAACTTGTTAAGTTCACGTTAAAAGCTGCGCCGGTGACTTGACTTCTGCTCTTTGGGACTCAGAATAGAATCAATGCACTAAAAAAAATTACTCATCCAGAACTTCACCGTGGCCACAAGGTCGTAAATTGCAAATAAATCCTAGAACAGGTACTTTTAACAAAACACACTTCTCAGTTGATAAGAATATGCCTATACCCTTTTCACCGTAAGTTTGATTGGTGTTGGGGTGCATGAAAAGAGCCTCCACGAGTGACGATACTTCAGTATGTCCGGTGCACCCTGGGCAGTCAGCCCCGCTACCAACCTTGCTGACTGGCTAATCTTTTCATCACGGCATGAGCTATTCTTGTATAGCTCGTACCGACACGATAGAGAGAGAGAGAGACCGTAAGTTGAATACTAACGTTTCTCTAAAACTTTATCAGGCCAAATCAAATCCAATTTATTGTTTAAATCAATTTAATGTAAAAAGAAACAAAAAAAGAAAACAAAAATGATTGATAGTGTTAATTAATTTGTGTAATTTTTTGTCAATTCCAAGAATGATTGGAATAATTAAAATAAAAGAAGATAATGAATGTCAATTATTAAACAAAAATATAGAAAAGTTATGTAAAATGCTAGGTCGTCGTAACTTTTCGAGAAAATGGCCAATAGAAAATGCGATCGTCTACTAAAATAAGTAATTAATATCTTTACACAATTTAATTGTCATTTTTATTTTTTTTACATTAAATTGATTTAAATATTAAGTTAGCTTTGTTAATATTACGCTTTATTTTTAAGTATGCATTTGCAAGTCCGCTTGGCGTGAAAATAAATATTTTTCTTTCTTTCTTTCATTGCCCCAACTAACCACATTAAAAAAAAGCCGGTGACTGGTCTAAAATTTTATAAAACAAACACTTATTATAACAATGAAACAAAACGCCAGCGATTCAGTTCATTTCTTAAATGGGAGAGCACAATAACTGCTGCTTGAATATTACAAAAATAAATACAGAAGGCCTGCAGAATGAATGGAGGTACGTGACAAAAGCCTCCATTACATAGAAAGCCGTCGCCTCCTTCTGCGAAAAGGTGATAGCGACCAAGGAGGGAGCGGAGAGGGAGAGAGAGGCATCTGCCACTCTCCCTTCCCCCGCAAGACGCACCGGGCGCCGGAGGGCGCGCGACGATCTCCGGCCACCGTAGTGTGTGGCCTGCGGGCAGCGGGTTAGGGGACCCGTCGCCCGACCAGTAACAGGCCCGAGAAGGCGGCGCGCTGTGTTCCGTGCGCGCCTCTCAGGAGGACGTGGGGCAATGCCCCACAGAGGAAGATGTCTGCCAGGGGCTGGCGGACCGAGGCCTGTCGGGGTTGCGGTGCATGCAGCTGCGAATCCCGCGACCTCGGCCAAGGATCAGGAGAAGGAACACCGTGGGTTTTTAGCCGGTAAGAGTCCGGCATACCCCTCGCCTTCCCGGGGCGAAGGGTATCCATGAAGATTTTCCCACGAAAAAAAAAAAGGTCTAGGCACCGCCTCGCGGGCACGAAGCCATGTGTCCGGAAAAAAGCCCTAGGTACCAGCCTTGGCAAACACGTGACCTTTTTTTTAGGGTTCCGTACCCAAAGGGTAAAACGGGACCCTATTGGTGCTCCCACACTGGTGTTACAAAATGTTTACAAACATTTTCTAACATTAATACATTGACTAAAAATGTAAGAAAAAGATAAAAATATCGGATAGTAATAAATTTAATCTATCTATTAATAGATTTTAGATACTATTTTAATACATTTTTTTTATTTATGTTTCTTTATAAAATGTTTACTAATGTTAGTAAACATTTTGTAACACCAGTGTGGGAGCACCATATTACTAAGACTCCGCTGTCCGTCCGTCTGTCCGTCTATCACCAGGCTGTATCTCATGAACCGTGATAGTTAGACAGTTGAAATTTTCACAGATGATGTATTTCTGTTGCCGCTATAACAACAAATACTAAAAAACAGAATAAAATAAATATTGAAGGCGACTCCCATACAACAAACGTGATTTTTTTGCCGTTTTGGCCGGTTTTTTTAAAGATGGCTTATCGTCAAAGCACTTCTTCCACTAACCCTGGCAGACACCCGTGAGCTACAACGGGGCGTTACGAGCTGAGGGGGATGTTTGAAATTATAAAGCGGCGTTTGAGCCACGGATAAAGAAGTTTCGCTTCTATACGGACCGTAACGGTATTCAGAAGGCCCGGTGTCGGAACCCGCACGACAATTGTGCAAACAAAATTAGGTCCCATTTGACACGAACTGTCAAATGGGACTTAAGCGAGTTGACAGAGGGGAAATGTTCCACATGGCCCGACTATGTCTGCCGCGTTGCTCTAAGGGCCCTATCTCACTAGGACACCATTTTGGCTGCCACCGGTCGCGCCACCAACAAAATGTATGCAGTTGTATAAAGGGTACCTCACCTGGTATCATCTTGGTTGCGCAACAAAGTTGCCGACAACCAAATCACCCGCTGGGAGCGCAACCATTAATTTGTATAGAGCTGTTTGGCGTCTCACTCACTCCGCCACCAGTTGCACTACCAGGGACGCCCCTCCCGCCCGAATTAACACTGTGCGTCCACGTGTCATTCGCGCCGTACACGTCAATTTTGAAACCGACAACCCTGGTGTTTGTTGTGGTGTTTCTCGCTTGGTAGCTCAAGATACCACGGTAGCGCGAATGGTTGCGCCACCATGGTGTCTCATTGAAATAGAGCTCTAATGTACAATTTCCACAGCAGCTTTTTCACACAGCATTTTCTACAGCGCAGAGCATCGCAGCGGATGCTCGAGCATGCGCGTGTTGGATTATACGGACATATAATCATATAAATATAGCTGTAGGTATGTTTAAATGTAATGAGAGAAAGATAGAATAGTATGTAAACCAGAATGATTTACCATGAATAGTTTATTATGAAAACTACAAATATCTTTGACTAAAGTATACCAATAATTAGGGGAGAGGGTGGCAAGATGGGGTACTTAAGGTTTAAAGATCAATAAAAGAAAAAATTACATAGTGAGACAATCAGATTTATTTTTTAATTAACAACTAGTTATTACTCTTCTAATATTTGGTGACATTAGGAACTTTTACTTATCCATCTTAGAAAAATAAATCAAAATAAAAAAAAGCGTTTTGCCCCGTCTTGCCCCATGGTGCTGGTAAGATGGGGTACCCCCCTGAGGTAAGATGGGGTGATGAGAATTTTCAAGGAGAAAGATGATTATTTGGATTGGTAGAACACGCAGACGTGGATGGCTTCGTCATCAGCATCATCTATTCCTGCACAGCTAATTATGTGACCATCTTCCACATTGTGAGCATGATATCCACCCTTCAATGGAAGCGGAATATACTTCCCTACAATACTTATATGGTGTGTCCTCCTCTTCTTCACTTTCATTTCCAGATGATGAAACTCTTCGTCGTTTTGTTGTTTTCGCTTAAGTTTTTGTAGTAGTTTTCTTCTGTTTTTTCAATTCATCTTTTCTCTTCTTTGTTATTTTCATTACCCCATCTTGCCTGCCGAGCCATTTTCCATCAATAATCAAAGAAAAAAAAAACAGTTGGCAATCTCAAGGAATCTCAATGCCTACGTTATTATAGGTTAGTTTAAGCGTCATTGACAGCCACACCTCACCAGCTAGCAATATTTAACAAACCACAGTCACGTGTCAAACCAGAAGAAAATATGATAAGCAATTTGCAGTAAAACAGTTTTTTTTTTTAAATTTCGACACATGTGCTCTTGCGAACAATTAAGGCCGGGCGACTGACAAGTGTCATGAGGCGCATCGAACGATGCATGAACGAGCGTGATTAGTCAGTTTAAACTGTGGATTTCGCTGGGTACCCCGTCTTACCCGCTACCCCGTCTTACCTCCTTCTCCCCTACTAATTTCACTTGAACAATACTTTAGCAATATCAATGTACTAGATATTAGGAATAGCAATAATGTGGGCTGATATGGTCATAGAAATATATAGTGAGCATAGCATTACAGTTAAGACCAATACCTACCTTTCAGGGGCAAAGGGGGTATAGTAAATGAAACCAACATAGACTCTCCACCACTGAGAGTACTTATATTTGGGTTAGTTGTTAGTTACATGATATTCACAATATATGTAATATGTAATAATTCATAAGAATAGAAAATAAGAAGGACAAGCTAGTCAGATACTATAGACCAGATCATAGCAGCAATATCAAGCGAAATACACATATTATACATTAAAATGTATTAGTAAATATTCAGTAGAATATTTACTAAGAAATACACATAAAAACCCATCAACAAGATAAGGGTACTTAACTTAGGTACGTTCGGTGTGACTACTGCGGAGCGAATGTGCCGATTACGGCGGAGCAACGGCTAATATGATCGGTAGTAAACAAGTGACGTCACATCCTATGATTTTAATACAAATTCATAAAATTATATAAAATAAAGTAAATATGTTGATATTAATTAGTTACATTACATACTTGGTCTTACAATGGCTTAATTAGTGAACAAGTCACGTTATTTCTGTGCAAACAGTTAAATATGATATTATACAAAACAATAATAATAGAACACAGTTTAAACTAGGTATATTATAAATGTCTTTCGTAATAGTATTGTATAATATTTTGATAAGGAACCGGTGTTATGTTGTTTATCACAAGTAAACAAGGTTATAATTATAAAATACATTTTTAAGTGGTACATAAGTTAAATAAGTAAGTATAATGACTTAAATGATTCGGTAGACATTTAATATCATTAATAAGACGTGAATTTGTGTAATAAACAAAGTTAAATTATTGGAATAATCTAACACGCGCGTAGCCGACCGCGTCCGCCCGACGGCTACAATCTGCTGGAACCCGGGCGCATGCGCGCGTGTGTTCGCGTATCCGCTATCGCAGTCAATTTCTACCTGCGGTGTGGCCGAGCGGAGCCGACCGGACGCGGTGACAGCCGAGCGCCGCCGTCCATGTACGCGAGCAGCCGACCGGCTGCCGCGGCATACGCGCGGATCTAACCGAGTGCAGTGCAGCACGCAGTGTCAATTCCATGCAAACATGAAACTTATCTATTGTATAGAAGCCTGAATTTCCTTTAGCACAGTGTGAAATGCGCTCCGGCGCGCTCCGGTGCGGCCCGTTTGGTGGAAATCGTACATAAGTCATCGATACTTCTCACAGAATTATACGGAGTGGAACTTCTACACCTTTCCATTGTACAATGGCATGCATTACTGGAATTAGTACTTTTGTTTTATTATATTAAAGCTAATTATTATTGCTGGCAAATGTTTGCATACTGTAGGCAGTGTCGAAATGGAATGGTGATTAAGGTCGTTCCACTTTTACCCAAAGTGGGGTAAAAGAAATACAGAATGTAGAAGCTTTTCGTGTAGTCGAGAAAGGGTTGCTGTTTTAATGATTGCAGATGGATTGAGTAGCTGTAATTACAGCAACAGGCGTATTGAATATTGATACTCTTTGAATTTATTTGTTTGGTAATTTTATTGTTTTAATAACGTGTAGTTTTTTCTATGGTTGGCTTGGTTGGGATAACTAATTATTTTACCGCTAACGGCCCTAGCCATGTTTTTTATTGTTTTTAAGTACTGGGGCCCAATTCTCCTAAAATAAATTGTTGCCAAACGCAATCGAACCACAACCGTCAGTCAGTTTTTGTTTTCGAAAACTTTCAAAATGGTTGATTTTGTTTTTTGTGTCAAACAATTTGATAGCTTTCGAAATTGAGAACTGTCTGAATGAACGGTTCGGCCTTGGTTTGGTTGTGATTTATCAAGATTTATTTTAGGAGAATTTGGCCCCTGGTGGGATACATTTCATTACTTCTTGGAGTTTCTGGCGACAATTTTATCCAGTTATATCACACAGGGAGACACTATGAGCCTATTCCACTATAAAATTCTCTATGGCATTCTCTGTAAGCGATTATATCAGTAATCCCACATGATGTTCACTAATGTAGAGACTTATGACACAAAACTACACCAATTTATGTACTAATATCCACAACTTCACTGGATTTTCCGCCAATAACTCCGCAATCTCGGATCGGCTCGGTTGGCTGACTCACTTTGTTGCCAAGAGGATAGAAGGAAGAACGGAAAGCATCGTGAGGGAACCTGCACACCTGAGAGCGCTCTAGAAAGTTCTCGATTGTGTGTGTAGCCTGCCAATGCGCGCCAGACCAGCGTGGTAGACTAAGGGCTAAATCCTTCTCATTCTGAGTGGGAGGACAGTTATGATATTAATACAATTGCTCTACCTAGCCTTCTCCCAACTATTTTGGGGTCTTCCAGTGTAACCAGATGCGGCTCAATCAAAATCAAAAAAATCAAAATCAAAAATTTTTTCTTCACATAAACCAATACAGGCGCTTATGAAAAGTCGAATTTAGGTGCACGGTTCCAATTAGCCGTTTCCTATGGAGAAGAGCCGGCAAGAAACTCCATGGTTACTCTTTTAAAAAAAAGGGATATCTTTTACAATTTCAGTGGATACAGTAGATACTATGAGAGAGAACAATGTAGTCTTGACCACAGACCTTGGAGTATAGTACCAAGTCTTGAGTGCAAAATTTAACCAAAAAGGGAAAAAAAATAGAAGAAAAAAAATACAACATGAATAATAGTAATTTACACAATTAAATGTATAGGCAAGTCCACAAAGTTCTCACATTTACAAAAAATAAAATGAAGCTAAATTATATAAAACAATTGACATACTTAAATGTCATCATAACTTAGACAAAAAATCATTATAGAGTAAGATAAAAGATATCTTGAGAGTAATGATAGCAATAAAAATAAAAAATAAATAATCATAATTGAGGATAGTTAATAGACATACACATACGTCGTTAATGAGGTACCAGAGAAGCCACATGTGCAGGAACTAGAGCCAAACATCTCTGTCCTCGACGTAGTCCTTAATCTTGTAGTATGCTTTTTGAGTGAGGACACGTTTAATATGGGTTTTGAATTTTCCCTCGGTATTTCGGCAGTTTGTTATAAAAACGTACGCCATTGCCCAAAAATGACTTACTAGTTTTGCTTAGTCTAAAGAACAATGGCAAAATCATTGCTGAGATTTAAATAAGCGTCTAATGGTAAGAGGTATATTAAAAAAAACCTAATTTTTTTATAGATATTCTTGTAGCTTTAACATTTAAAAACGAACTCTCTGAAAAAATTTGATTACATTTCAAAGTTTTACTGATATTCCCGTTAATTCGAATAATTTTCATTTATTCTTCATGCTTCTTTAATTTTGCAACACTGAGAGATGCCCTTATAATTAATTTCGAAGATTTTTTACCAGCTATGTTAATACATTTAATGCTTAATTATTTTATAAGATGTTTTATTTCGACTAATGAATTATTATTCAATAATTCGTGAAACAAATACCAAAATAAAGACAGCAAAGCTTGGCGTATATTAGGAAAGGAATAGATTTTCTATAATCCTGTTTACCTAATAGAAGTATATGAAAAAATAAGTATAGCAACACAGACATGACAATGCTTTCTTTCAAAAACTGTCACTGTCAATCCTAGAGTTGTCAAATATCAGTATATTATTAAGCCCCTAATAGACGAGATCGAGGCACCGGGTGAACCCCGGCCAAACTTGTAGACGGTATGGTTTGTACCCGCTAGCTAGCCGGGTTAAGTGCCACTTATATAGGATGCGCCTTGCGTACAACCGGCCTCCGCAAGGAGTGCACATAGGCCACCGTACCAGTTTGAGCACAGGGTAGCCACGTCGTAACCGATCACGGCGGCAAGCTGGGCCACCGTTAGCAACGGTGTCGTCAAAATAACTCCATACTGTCCCATACATATCCGACATCTAGACTTACTACGGTTTGAAACTGTGCGTAGCCGGTAGCCACGGTCCTAAAAACAGTGTTATCAGCAAGGGGCCTAACTTTACTGCCTACACGGCTACGCTTTGTCGTTGGACATAATTATTATAATTATATTATATTCGGTGACAGTGCTTCGGCTTCTGACAAATATTTAAAACTTCTACGTTGCGTTAACGTTACGTTGTACTACTCATTATCGGACTACGATTTCACTCCTCGATTTGGAGTTGAGAAGTGAAAAGTGGCACATGGATTTTGTGGATTTTTGCGTGTAGTGATTGACCAAGTGAATTTCTCTGAGTAGGTATAGTCTCAGAGGAAGTGGAAATACTTCTTTAGTAAGAGGGAGAATAAAATCATAGTACGTGTCATCATGGAGGAAGTTACTTAAATGTTCATTGTCATGACATTGGTGTGTTACAAAGGAACCAAGGCCTCGAAGAAATAAAGCAGCACCAGCAGAATTGTTGTGTTACTCATTAAGAAGAGCAAAAGACAAATAAATATAATAACACGAAATCTTTTATTTATACCCTACATCTTACAAAGTAGATTTTTTTAATTTTTACTGATCTCGTACTCCTATGTTCATACAAAACTATAACCGAGGGATGTGCTCACGAATTATTGCATAGGCTAGGGTGTTTACGGATTTCATTGAATTCACAACATTTTTTAGAATGATGTTTTGTTGGTAAGGGCATCAGGCATAATGCTAGGCGGCGAGACTATCAAAGTGATATTCATGGGATTTTTAATAGATAGATCTGCTGCACTGATGAAAGATAGAATGAAATTATCTACTTAATAAAAAATATAATTTGTTTCGTATAATCATAAATATTCTAACCTAAATATACTTTATGAGCCATGTTTATGAGCTATTTACTCAAATCCTCCTCAATAAGTGGCGAATCGCTCATTTCATCAAAAATGGCTCAGTTCATTAAGAATTTAAAAAAAATTGCGAATACACAAAGCTTAGAATAAGTACTAAAGCATAGAAGCCGCCTCAGTACTTGAAAAACGTACAGGGGCATCTGTCAAATAAGAGCAATTTCGAGATTTTGAGCCAAAGCCTAGCTACCAAATTAAATTGCCCGCCACTAGTACCCCCTGTCAGACGGCAACGACATTTTAAATTTTGTCGTATAATACTTGTGTCAGTGGCGCGGTGATTTGAAAAAATATTTTAGTCTAGAATTTATATTTAATTAATTGTGTTTTGTATATGTGCACATTGTTCTTATAAATAAGAGTGTGCGCTACGTCCTGAATAGTAAAAAAATGTAAATCTCGCAAGGGATGTACAAAAAATCAAAGTGAAAATATCAGTTTCCACAAGTACGTAGTATTTTTATGTTTATTCATAGATTTTCCTTTAAATATATTTCATTAAACATTCAATAAGTAAAAGTAAGACATTACCTTTTAGAAGAAGTAAAATAAATAAGTATAAACTATCTAAATCTTATCTATTTATCAATATGAATATTCGCCAAAGAAATTATTAAAGGGGTGCGAAAATTGTATCGATAAATCTATCGACAACGTGATTTTTGTGTTAGGTTTAATTAATTAGGTACCTATTTATACTTTTTTTTTTCATTTAAGTTTCCCTGTGACGAATATTTTCGAAATAAATTGATTGCCGTGGTAGCTCACGAAATTGGTTGGGTTCCAAGAAAGCACCACAGAATTTGCTCCAGCCATTTCACTTTATCTTCTTTTACTCGTTCTGGCAAATGGCGGAGACTGAAGGAGGACTCTATACCAACATTATACCTTCAATCTAAATTTAAAAGCCTAAGTTCTTATTGAATTGCATGTCTGCAGGAAATAAAAGAATTCGAGTAATTTCTTTAAAAAAATTGGGACAGATTAACCCCGCACTGGATTTAGCTTGATTGAAAATAAAAAAATAAAAATCTTTTTTTTCTTGCAACATTACGTTCGACAATCGACATCTTCTTTCGGCCATTCATACAATAGACTATTTCAGATAATATTTCATTGTCTTGTTTATCTTTCAAATAAATGCTGTTAATACAGTCGTAATCTTTAAGCCTGATAGATTAGGAGAACAGTGAATCTAAACAAAATTAACGTAGGTATTAAATAAACGATGATTAACTTACTTCTCAATCAGTTTGCATTTGGTGCCACTAAATTTTACACCTCTTTACCGTAATTATCTTTAAAATCTTGTATTTTTAGGGATGCCGTTTTTTTATAGATAGAGTGATTCAAGAGGAAGGTTTTAAGCTATTAAACGTACACGTGCGAAGCCGGGGCGGGTCGCTAGTTATATATAAAACAATCATTATTTTGTTTAAAATTTCCAGCGCCTCGAAATAGACAACTTACCTGAGACCACGTGGCGCCGTTCTAGTGACAGAAAAAAACGTGCATGTCCAAGTACATTACAAGGAATACTCAATAATAATGTATTTAACTTTTGTGAAGCTTTTAGTAATTGCAAATTAAATAATAGACATTTATACTGAAACGATGACTTTATTTATTGATAGCGATAATAACAGGACCAGTCGAAATGATGATGCTCGGGAGAGGCCTACGTCCAGCAGTGGGCATCTTTCGGCTGAATAATAATGATATTATGACTTTACTTTTGTCATTATAACTTTCTAAGAAGTAAGTATTTAAATGTACTATGGCAATATCCGGCATGGCTGTTATTTGGTTAACACAATCATAGTCACCTTCTTTCGGTCTTACAATACCACTTCAGATATTTCGTAATATACATTATACGATGACTTTATTTTATCGATAGCTATAGTCTAATAGTGTGAATACCCTCATCCCTAGTCTCTGTACAAAAGGTTACAAAATTAATTTTTACGGCCTGTCAAAAGTTTATCTTTCCCGCTCTGACAACAGCGAGTCCGCCATATGAGTAAATAGCATGGCTATATTTTGATTCGTTTATGCTAAGTAGCGCTCCTTCTATGCTTTAGTACTTATTCTAAGACACAAAGCCTACAATGACACGAAGACGTAACAATTTATTTATACAGATAAAGTGATGTATCAAAGTTCGCCATTGTTCTTTCTATTTCTAGTTAAGCAAAACTTCAAACTAGAATATCTTGAATTCGAGAGTCTCTTTAATGATAAGCCTGAAGACAAATCTGTTCAGGAATTCAAGCTCTATACTTTTACATATGTTTCAATAGCAGACGCAAAAGATTATTTCAACAATAGTTTGTTTGGGAGTTTGCCGTTGTTCTTTAGGTATCACAATTTTATGTTTATCCCGTGTATTTTTATCATGAAAATCACTCCTTACATTAAACAAATGCAAATTTTTGCGTACATATAAGATATTTTCTAAGATATAGAGTGACGGCAAAGTGAGTATTTTAATATCATTAAACACGTTTCTAAGGGACTCGCGGGAACCCAGGTTGTAAATGGCACGGATTGCTCTCTTTTGCAAAATAACACCATTACAACAATAATACCAGTATTTTACACGGAGCGACTGCCATTAAACCTAGGTGAGGCGGGGCACGCGCCGCCGGAGGGCGTGTGACGATCTCCGGCCACCTTAGTGTGTGGCCTGCGAGTTACTACGGGTTAGGGGACCTGTCCCCCGACCAGTAACAGGCCCGAAAAGGCGGCGCGCATGTGTTCCGTGCGCACCTCTCAGGAGGACGTGGGGCCAGGCCCCACAGAAGGAGAGGTCCACCAGGGGCTAGCAGATCGAGGCCTGCCAGGGTTGCGGTGTATGCAGCTGCGAATCCCGCGACCCCGGCCAAGGGTCAGGAAAAGGAACACCATGGGTTTTTAGCCGGTAAAGCGGGCTACTCACACACCTTCCGCAGGGGCAATCTAGGGTGTAAAAGTGGGGATGACCCTTAATTGTGATGTGTATAGGCAAGCAGGGGTTGGGGCAATTTCAATGTGTGTAGAGACAATTCCGATATTGCCGCGACCGCCGTGCGCCCTAGATTGCCCCTGCGGCAGGTTTGTGAGTAGCCCGCTTAAGAGTCCGGTATAATCCTTCGCCTTCCCCAGACGAAGGGTACCCACGAGGATTTTAACATGATGAAAAAAAAAATACAGGTGGGGCGGGGCACACACGCCCGACATCCGCCCGCAACCTGCAGCCTCCGCCTCGCGGTGTAGCAGTGTGTACGCTCGCAGCTTACTTCACAGTCGCCAATAAGATTGTATTGAACTGTATAGATCAACTGCGATACCATGGCACGTCCCTCCAACATCTGTCTCAGTGTGTGTGTGTGCATATGCCAACGAGTCACCATGTTTATGTTTGAAAACAAGTAGATTTATTGCTCAACTAGTGCATAATTAAAGTGACCGCTCGACAAGGCGCACGTGTGTCATTCAAACAAACCTCCAAACGGTAAGGCGCTTCCCCCAGCGTAAGTGGCGCCACTTCAGAAAAAAAAACCTAATTTCTGTCAACACACAACATATTGTTTCGTACTGTTACATCCCCACGTTGTATCCTAAAATGCTTAAGCAGCACCTCCTTATCGCCTTTCTATGGAAGAAGCCCTAGTTGGCGGACCATCAGTTCAGTTCGGGTTAAGACGCCTACCAGTTAGGTCATTAAATCGGGGCATCTGCCAAACAAATCGCGTAATTTTGTGTTTAACCTTGTTATCCAAATATATTCATTCTCATCAAGTAAATAGTTTCCTTTTTTAAAAAGACCTTTACAGTGTCAGTTGTAACATTGGTGGCAGCGGAAAGGGATAAGTAAATCCCGGAACGTCTCGCGAAGTGTTATGGTTGTGTAGTGTATGTGAAAGTGTGATCCAGTCCCCGATTTATCAAGGTTAAAGTTCTGACCTTCAACCCGAACTCAGAACTAATTCCAGGCCTAGAAGAGGCCGCATATTCCTAATCCGGGCCCAAAAGAGGCCATTCAGAGGCAAAGAGAGGCGAATCCAGGCTGAAGAGAGGCCGCATATTTCCAATCCGGGCCCTAAAAAGGCCATTCAGAGGCAAAGAGAGGCGAATCCAGGCTGAAGAGAGGCCGTTCATAACGTATCCGGGTCCCCAACCAAAGACCCAAGTCGTCACCAGTCCACTGTGCAGTAAGCGATACAGAGAAGTTGCGCCGCAAGCGTATCCTACGGGACTACTCCTATCCAGCACCGACCGGATCAGACTTCTTCCAGTGATTCCACAAACCAGGATTATGAAGTGTTTGTGTATTCTGTGAGTCAGTTCAAGTGATTATTATTTCAGTTCTAATTATAACTTTTATTTGTCATCTACAACGCTTATAATATGTAAGTTAATCCTTGATAAGACACTGTCTGTTAAACAATGCCAGTATAAACATCCATCACCCACGTATTTTGTTTCTCAGAACATAGATAAACCGTACAGACCAGTTGGCTAAACTACTCAATACCGTGGCTTTGTCTGATATTATATTTTATTTTACTTTTATAACTAGTTTTAATATCAATCATGTCAAAATCAGACTCGAAAAAAGACGTCAGAGAAGTAAGAGACGAAGAGCACTCCCTTAACGTTATCTTAAAATTTGTTAAGCCATTCGACGGAACCAGAGAAAAGTCAAATGCTTTCTTACACAATTGCGACAATGCGATATCAATAGCATCCTCGTTTCAGGAGGATATAGTCTTCAAATTCATTATAAGTCAACTAGAGGGCAAAGCGCAGAGCGCATGCTCTATAAAAGATTTTGAAAACTGGCCTTCTCTTAAAGAATTTCTAAAAAACCAATTCGGCGAGCGTAAGCATTATGCCCACTTGCTCACCGAGCTCCAGGAGTGTAAGCAGAATAGTCAGGAGACAGTCAATCAGTTCCATTTACGTGTCGAAACTTGTTTGTCTAAGTTACTCACAGAGGTAACAATATCCAATACAAGGAAAAGCGAACTTGTTGGGAGAGTGGCTGCGATGGAGGATCTAGCACTTCATACCTTTAACATAGGGTTACATCCTCGTATAGCTAATATCGTAAGGTGCAGAGATCCTAAAAACTTAAACGAGGCCGTTAATTACGCGATTTCCGAAGAAAAAATACAGCAGCATTCATTTAAACAGAATGTTCCTGTTAAAAGAGACAATTACAGATCTCCATCTAAGCCCAGCCAACAAGATGGTAACAATCCTTCCTCTTCCAGGGACCCACCGGTGTGCAGATATTGCAAAAAGGTAGGTCATATCCTAGCGAATTGTAAATTGCGCGAGTATAATAACAAAAAATATAATAACCAACCGTTTTCCGTAGTACAACCGTCCAATTCTAAACCTAAAAATCCTCACGTGAACTTCGTTAACGATGAAGAAGATTCTAGGGATGAGTCAGAGCCCGAAGAAAACGACAATTTAAACTAATCAATGTCTCGCAAAGGTGTCGCACGGGACACAAACAAAAAGTCGACACCGTCAATCGTATATCCAGTACTCCTATATCTTCGAATGTCACGCGACAGGGTAACCAGCCCCAAACTGAAGGCATTCCGAGAGCTACACGACAGGGTAACCAGCCCCAAAATGGAAGCTCTCTACATGTCAAGCGACAGGGTAACCAGCCCCAAACTGTAGACATGTTAAAAACTTCATCCTTGAATGTCAAGCGACAGGGTAACCAGCCCCAAACTGTAGACACGTCAAAAATTATATCCTTAAATGTCAAGCGACAGGGTAGCCAGCCCCAAACTGTAGACATGTTAAAAACTTTATCTTCGAGTGTCAAGCGACAGGGTAACCAGCCCCAAACTGTAGACACGTCAAAAATTATATCCTTGAATGTCACGCGACAGGGTAACCAGCCCCAAACTGAAGACACGTCAAAAACTATATCCTTGAATGTCACGCGACAGGGTAACCAGCCCCAAACTGTAGGCATTCCGAGAGCTACACGACAGGGTAACCAGCCCCAAAATGGAAGCTCTTTACATGTCAAGCGACAGGGTAACCAGCCCCAAACTGTAGACATGTTTAATCCTGTTATATCCATGTCTGTCCCTGAAAAAGAAAATGATAATAATTATTGTAAAGTGTATGAATTAAATACTAATCCAAAAAGGTACTTACCTTATATCGTTGTCCAGTCGTCTGTTAGTAAGAATCCACTTACCCTTCTGATAGATTCAGGAGCGTCCTTGTGTATCTTAAAAGAATCTTGTTTATCCAATCCTCTTAAATTAGAAGTCGATAATGTTAAAGTGAAAGGCATCGACTCTAAGGAAGGCTCGATAACAAGCCTTGGTTGCCTTATTCTAGATTTATGTTTAAACCCTGAGTGTACAGTGTTACACAAATTCCACATCTTCAATGATATAAACCTTCCTTATGATGGTATTATAGGAAATGACTTATTTATGAAGTGTGCCTGTCGTATCAACTATGACACTGGTATTTTAGAAATCACGAACCATCATGTTAAGCTGTCATTTAATCATCCGTCCTATGAAATAGAACCACGTACTGAAACCGTCATAGAGTGTTCAGTTAGAAATCCAGAAGTTAAGGAGGGTATAATCTTAGATCAGCATATCTCTGAAAAATTATTAATAGCTAACTCCATAGTCAAAATAAAAAGTAATAACCGAGTGAATGTCTCAGTCCTTAATATGTCTGAAGAACCTATTTCTGTAAATTCTAACCTTTTTCTAACCCTAATTCCTATTAGTAAAGACGAAATATATTTATCTCAATCTAACGAAAGTTGTTTTGAGAGAACTAATGAAGTCCTCAAACAACTACGAACCTCCCATTTAAATTCCGAGGAAACCGGTGCTCTTTATGATCTTTGCAGTGAATATTCAGACGTATTTCATCTTCCCGATGATAATCTTACCGCGACTAGTGCTCTCAAGCACGAGATCAAAACGAGCTGTTCGCAACCTATAAATGTAAAATCATATAGATTTCCAGAAGTTCACAAAGAAGAGGTCAGGACCCAAATTCACAAAATGCTCGAACAACATATCATACAACCATCAGTCTCTCCGTGGTCCTCTCCAATCTGGATAGTGCCTAAAAAAGTTGATGCTTCCGGGAAGAAGAAATGGCGAATAGTAATTGACTATCGTAAGCTCAACGACATTACTATTGGGGAAAGCTACCCTATACCTCAGATTAGTGAAATTCTAGACCAGTTGGGTAAGAGTAAATATTTTACAACGCTCGATTTGGCGTCCGGTTTCCATCAAATCGAAATTTCAGCTGAAGACGTCCCTAAAACCGCTTTTAGTGTACCTGAAGGTCACTATGAATTTGTGAGAATGCCGTTTGGGCTCAAAAATGCCCCTGCAACTTTTCAGAGGCTTATATGAATACAGTGTTGTCAGGCCTTCAAGGCATTCATTGTTATGTTTACCTAGATGACATAGTCATTTACTCCTATGACCTACCGTCCCATATTAAAAAGTAATCCTATACATTTGAGAGATTAAGAAATTTTAACCTAAAATTACAACCGGACAAATGTGAGTTTCTTCGCAAAGAAGTTACTTACCTTGGACACACCATCAGCGAAGAAGGTTTAACGCCTAATCCTGAAAAAATCAAGGCTGTGAGCCAATTTCCTGTCCCAAAATGTCCAAAAGATGTCAAGTCATTTCTAGGCTTAGTGTCCTATTATCGTCGTTTCATACAAGACTTTTCAAAAATTGCTAAACCCCTCACTACCTTATTAAAAAAAAATATACCATTTAATTGGTCTAATAATCAGCAACTTGCTTTTGAGGAATTAAAAAATAAACTGATAACAGCACCCCTCTTAATATATCCTGACTTTACCAAACCCTTCGTCCTGACTTGTGATGCTTCAAATTACGCTATTTCAGCGATACTCTCTCAAGGTGAAGTGGGCAAAGATCGCCCAATTGCATTTGCCTCCCGCACTTTAAACAAGGCAGAATCTAATTACAGTGTAACGGAAAAAGAGTGCTTAGCTATTATTTTTGGCACGAAAATATTTCGTCCATATCTTTACGGCTACAGATTCAAAATCATAACCGATCATAAACCATTAAAGTGGCTCTTTAGCTGCAAAGATCCAGGTTCCAAACTAGTCAGATGGAGACTCAAACTCGAAGAGTTTGACTATGACATAGAGTATAAAAAGGGTAAAGTTAACTGCAATGCTGACGCTCTTTCACGATATCCTGTAAATCCTATTCAAATGCCAAACCCCATACAGATACTTACCGATAAAACAGCTCCTGAGAGCTCACTTCCTCTACCGCAGCCCGTAACTGCTCCTGTTAACCCTGAAAGTCCTGGATTACCGGATATTCCAGACTTACCTGATAGATAGATAGATAGATAGATAGATATACTTTATTGTACACTAAAAGATTGACTGATTTTATAGACTTACCAGAAGGTTTTGAGCTACCCGAAAACTTAGAACTCCCCGAAGATTTTAATATTCCTACACCGCCAGAGATTCCGAATGACGATGACACATATCCCAAGTGCCTGAAAACAATAAATAGTAAATCAGTTCAATTTAATACAATAATTCACGAACATAATGAAACTTTATTAAAGGCGAAATTAAAAATTCTTGTTATACCTACTTCTATTGACCTTGATGAATCAAATCCCAATGTCTCAGAGACTATTGGCAACCTTTCGGAAAGCAATGAAATTCTTTCCAAGGAAAGGTCATTACATTTCTTCTTACCATTTGAAAATAATAATATATTATACTACTTACTCTTTGTAAAAGTTCATCACTTTGACCAATGTAATTACGATGATATCTTCAAGAGTCTCAAAAACCTGAAATTTGAGTTAATGAATAAAAACATCACTGAATTTGGTATAACAGATTTTCGTAATCCATTCGATTCACATAGTTTTATAAAAATTCATAACATATTAATGTATCTATTTCATAATACCGCGATCAGCGTCCATATCTTCAGAAACACCATAATTTATCCTTCTGCAACTGAAATTACTCAAATCTTGAGAGAAAATCATGATATCCCTATTTCAGGTCATTTGGGTTCTAATAGAATGTTAAACAGAGTCCAAGAAAAATATTATTGGCGTAGTATGCGCAAAGATGTCGAAAATTACGTTCGAAAATGTGAACAATGTCAAACGAACAAAGCCCTACGTAAAATAAACAGAGCCCCAATGCAAATTACTACAACATCTACGCAACCTTTTGAACGTATAGCGCTTGACATAGTAGGGCCTCTTCCTGAGTCCGGTACGAATAAACTAAAGTACATTTTGACAATCCAAGATGACCTCACTAAATACTCAACAGGATACCCAATTTCAAATGCTACCGCAGAAGAGACCGCCGAATGTCTTATCCATTTTATATCCCAATTTGGTATACCTAAGACAATATTAACAGATCAGGGAACTAATTTTACAGCGGAATTATTTAAACAGACCTGTAGTTTTCTAAAAGTAAAGCAACTTTGGTCTAGTCCTTACCATCCACAAACCCAGGGTGCATTGGAAAGAAGTCATGCAACTCTGAAGGAATACCTTAAATCCTTCGTCGATGACAATCAACCCAATTGGCCAAGATATGTTTATACAGCAATGTTAACATATAATACAACCGTTCACTCCACTACAAATTACACTCCATATGAGTTGTTATTCGGCCATAAACCATTTATACCGTCATCAGTTTATGACACCGCTTTAGAACCAACTTATAGTAGTTACGTCCGTATCCTGCAACAGAGAATGCGATTTTCTAGAGAAAAAGCCATAGAAAACATTCTAAAATCAAAAACCAGATCTAAAACATATTATGATAAACATACCAAACCCATAAAATATAAAGCAGGAGATATGGTCTACCTCAAACATCACCCGCGACAAAATAAGGCCTTGCTGCCTATATGGAAAGGTCCACATAAAGTGGTAAAGATAAACGGTAATAATACGTTGACTTTACTTGTAAATCGCCGTCACGTCAAATATCATTATGATGAACTAAAATTGGCAGAAAGCAGTACTTAGTTTATGCTTCTTCATTATTCCATAAGTCTAGTTTTAATGTATAAGTTTAAGTCAGTAAGTGTTTTATTCATATTTCAGAGTAGCTGCATACCTGTCCGTTGTAACGTCAGATATCGTGGAACAAGTGACTGAAAGTCCGGGCATATACTTCGACCCAATAGGAACTATTAAATACGTTAAAGATCATATCCATTTATTAGTACCCATAGATATAGCATATATTAAACCTCACATAGATAACATTAACAGTGTGATAAAAACTACTGGGCTCTTGTGCCAACAAAACGAAATAATTAAAGATTCAGAATGCCAAAATATATTACAGCCTCTGGTTTTACCGATGTTCTGAGAGATTACAGTGCTATATCGCATCTAACATCTGTCCGAGGAAAGAGATCAGCTTGGTTTGCCGGAGTTGGTTCTCTTTCCAAACAAGTTATAGGCACGATGGATGAAAATGACGCTATAAAATATAGTAAAGCAATTCAAACTCTGGACTACAATAATAAAAAGCTTGCGTCTATCCTCAAGGATAATATTTTGATTACTAGTACAGCAGTTTCCCGTTATAATGAGACTTTAAAGGTCATAATAACAAATGAAGCCCGTTTGAACAAAGCTATTAATAACCTATCTATTAGTTTTAAAAATTTGACTACTGTATCTGATAAATTGTATATGAAATCAGAAATTAACAAAATTTATAATGAACTTACCTCTTCTCTGCTTACTCTATCTTTTAAACTGGATGATATTCTGAATGCTATATTGTTTACCAAAAGTCACGCTCTACATCCATCTGTCTTAACGCCTGAACAATTGTATAATGAATTAGTAAATAATATTAGAGAACTACCTAAATATGAAGAATTAGCTTTAAGTTTAAATTTAGATAATATTCACGCGTTCATAGAAATATCAAAACTGTTATGTTATTTCGATAGTAATAAGCTAGTTTTTGTCATTAAAATTCCTCTAGTATACAGTATGGAATTTGACTTATATAATTCTATATCTGTACCAATACCACACGATGCCAAAAAACCAAATTCCTATGCTATGATTATACCATCATGTAATTATATGGGCATCAGTAAAGATAAATTAACTTATACATGTATAACTGATTTAAAAACCTGTATTAAATCTATAAATAGGATCTATATTTGTGATGACATCGATAGACGTTCAGTCCAAAGCACACCGATTTGTGAAACTGAAATATTAACAAAAATTGTAACTAAAATGCCCGAGTATTGTCAAACTAAATTAATTCATGGACAAATAGATATTTGGCAAGAGCTGCAAGGAAACAGATGGATATTCGTCCAGTCTGAACCACTTAAACTCACTATTCATTGTAAACCAGATCTAATAGAGTTTAAACTGTTAGGTACAGGTGTACTTAACATGCGGCCAAATTGTACAGCCTCCTATAAGAACAGGGAACTCATAAGCAAAACTAACCTTTATATAAATGTAGAATCTATAACATCTGATTTTAATTTAATAAGTGACCCATGTTGTAATATAGACAAGTTTAATCTGGCTAAATCTCAATTGTTACCTTTAGAATTGTCCAATGTAAACTTAGAAAAACTTCCTAATATTGTGAATAACCTAGTGTCAGATGTTGATAAAATTATAAATAATCCCGGCCCCAACTTGATTGAATACCATTCTCATCATCCCGTTTTAACATACTGTTTAGTTATATTAACAATAATTTTTATTAGTTATAAAGTTTTTAAGAAATTTGGCAAATGTCCTGATCTAAGAATGAAATCAAACTCACAAAATAATAGCCCAGCAGATAGCGATCAAGAACCTGAACCAATTCCTCTTCCAAGACTCAGAACTTCCCCGTAACTTTCCATAAAACAGTAAAGTTCCTCTTAAAGGGGGGGTTGTTACATCCCCACGTTGTATCCTAAAATGCTTAAGCAGCACCTCCTTATCGCCTTTCTATGGAAGAAGCCCTAGTTGGCGGACCATCAGTTCAGTTCGGGTTAAGACGCCTACCAGTTAGGTCATTAAATCGGGGCATCTGCCAAACAAATCGCGTAATTTTGTGTTTAACCTTGTTATCCAAATATATTCATTCTCATCAAGTAAATAGTTTCCTTTTTTAAAAAGACCTTTACAGTGTCAGTTGTAACAGTACGTACCTACAACATTTTAGTCAAGTGTTGTAGAAATTTAAGAACACCAAAAAACAACACTTGACGTCCTAGGTTAGAAGTTTTAGTAATCAATGCTAAAAACGTCCGTTTTTGGTTATCGCTAAAACTTCGAATCCAGAAGCTCTAGTGTTGATATCTGGTGTTCGAAAATGTCTACAACACTTGACTAAAATATTGTACGTACGTTTCAATATGTTGTGTGTTGACAGAATAATGTTTTTTTTTGAAGTGGCGCCACTTTCGCTGGGGGAAGCGCCTTACGTCAAATCCGTCGAGCGACTGTAATTAATATGTTTTTATTAAAGTTTGGCCTACAGTTGCAGAACACACATCTGCGTTAAACGAATGACGCTTTGTAAATATTCTTTCTCGCACATTTTTATTTGCAGTGTCAATTGAGGGGCATGCCCCTCAATTGTTAATCTCTAGTTAACTTCATACACCCTAGAAGAGTATAGATACTCGTTTGTCGTATATTCTTATTTTCATTCAGATCAGAGCACGGAAAATTATAGCGGATCTAAAAGTACTAAAACGGAGTTAGGTATTCAAGGGATCCGTTTTATGGATACTATCCGGTATTACGCTACTTTTCAACGAGTTTTCCCATTTTGTAATAAAGAACTGAAACCGTTTTCTTTTATTTTGTTTTGAGAAAAGTTTATGCTCGGAATCAGAAAAATAGGTCTCATTTGAATTTTAATATTAGTAGAAATGTAGAGGGCCTCGTGGCTAATTAACAACAAGGTTAAGCTGCGCTTGTCGCGGTCAGTCCGTGGATGGGTGACCGTTCGTTATACATCGAGACCCCTCCGCTCCGTGCCTCCAAGAGCATGTTAAGCCATCGGTCCCGGGTGTCATACGAATAGTCGAATACCTATAACAGTCGTTACGGGTAGTCAGAAGGGTTACGTTAATACCTAAGTTTATTCTAACTATATTCATGATAACTATGGTTGATTCACACATGTTCATAACGCATATTGGTCGACTCAACTACTGTTTAACTTACTTAATCTTGATTAAACTAAAATTAATCGCACTTACGAACGATTAATCTCATGATTTTTTAAGATATTGGATATTTCAACTAAGTATGTATGATTCAACGATTTTTGTGTTTTCTTAACTTTCTTTTTAACGGATAATTAGACAATGGTGAAAATATTTCTGTGAGCAACTTGGAAGTAGCGCTCGCCGGCCGCTTCCGCGGTACCGCGCGCTTCGCTCGCTCGGCTCGCGCACGCTTTGTGACAGTTTTAACCTAACCTATTTCACTCAGTTCAAAATGATGAATCATACAATCTGCCTGCTACTAGATAATTAGACAATGTTAAAAACATTTCTGCGGCAGATTGTATGATTCGTTATTTTGAACTGAGTGAAATAATTTAGGTTAGGTTAAGTTAAAACTATGACCAACGACGCACGAGCCGAGCGAGCGAAGGGAGCGGTGCCGCGGAAGCGGCCGGCGAGCGCTACTTCCAAGTTGCTCGCTCGTTTTCACATATACAAAATCACCAGTAAATCAAACACAAGATAAATCAACAGCAGGTGAATCGTCCGTTAGTTTAATCAACCTTAGGTGAATTAATTGTAGTTGAATAAACCGTAGATGAATTATCCTTTATGGATTTCGTTCATAAGTTATTAAAAAAATCGGTGAAACGATCTTTAGATATTTTAAACGGTAGGTCTTTTGACCGCAGTTATCTTGAAAATAGTTAGAATAAACTTAGGTATATCCGCATTGCCCAGTAAACTGCTACAGTACAGTACACTGCTTACTACTATTGTAGTCAATTTAAAGAGTACTTCAAAGTTAGCCACAGATTAAATAGTTACAATTTTCCAATGAAGAAACCTTAAGTATTTAATAAGCCGTTCAGTGTAAAACAAAAACAGTGTACTATAATAAGCTTGTCGATAAGCTCGATAGTGAAGGCCAAAGCAGACGATTCCGATGCGACGCCTCGCTATAGACGCATCGATGATGAGAGTGCTAGGGATGGGACACTGTTGTCGATGTTTTGGGAAATACTTTGAGAGTAAAATTGTTTTGTTTTTTTTTCGTTTTCTATAAATGTTAACTTTCTATTGTAAGCCAACATTTTTCCGGTGACGTGTGAATTCTCATAAAATAGAGGAGCCTGTTATAGTTTACTTTATATAATTCCAAAAAACGTGGTGCTAACCCCAATAACTAAACTAAATATTGGCTGACCCAGGATTCAAATCTACGACCTTAGCCGTGCGTGCGACCACAATTACCAATCAGTAAGCTGATTATCGAATTATTGAAAGCAAGTCATTTGTAAACGAATGGTCAGCATTTCAAAACCTTCCGATACCTATCCATAAAAGGTGTAAAAAAACCGTGTAATTCTTTAAAACCACACGTTCTATTACTGGTATACTACATGAACCCTGCACGGTACTTTGCTTGATTTACAATAAAATAAGCGAATAGAAGTTTTTATGTGACAGAACATATTCATAACATAACATTACTCTGAGGGTCGAAAGATTGGAATCGCGCCACAACATCAACTTTAAGTCGTTCGTGGTACGGGTACCAACCCACGAGCTACACACCTTCTTGAAAGAGGACTTTTGGCCGAAGGGTGTCTGTTCGAGCGCCTGCCACAATTAAATAGCAACAACTTGCAATTAACACTATGTTTTGCTAATGAGCTAGCAATAAGTCAATCAAAATTATATTTTTGTTCTTCTGTAATTTCTGTACTCGGAATACACGTATTTTTTAACGCTTAGCAGTTTTTCATTTATATACACCTCAAGAGTCTTCTACATGGTCCTTAAAGCCGGATTACTATTGGATAGTAATAATTAATGAAGATCAGCGATAATTTGTTGAAGAATTAAATTCTTGGCGAATTTCGACGGGTTAACCTGGAACAACGTGGTCGAGTTCGAGAAGTGATTGAAAAAAGTGGCTTGAACATTAATTTCAGTGTTTTTTCAGTTGTAATATAACCCAGCACTCTTAAAGGTAGTATAATAAGTAGTTAAGTGTATTAATAAGGTTAGTACGTGCACAAAATATATTTTATTGTAAAAAGTTGCTGTGTCATTGAGCAGTTGACGGTTAACTAATTTAATTTATTGTTCTAATTTTGTTAGAGATTTAGTTGATTATTGATTATTATTACTGATTATGTTACAGTGACATTAATTAACTACTTTTTATTAGTTTTTCCGTCCGATCTCATTTTATATTTCGACAAGTAGACTTAAACTGATAAGTAATTATTTATTAACGTATGTTGTGCAAAATAGTTAATCAACCTTATTAAATTAATTTCGAGTTTAAATTTGTATTGTTTTGGTTTAGTATCAATAAAATCAAACGTTATTGTCCAAATTATACGCTCAAAACAGTTTCTTAACTTCAAGTTTGTAAAAGTTACATATTACAGGTAGTGATTTGATTTGTAATAACATTCCAGGATTCCTCAACTGACTCCCACGATGCCTCCGAAAGGTGATAAACTCGATGTGGAAGAGGCAAAGGAAGTAACGGACCTCATTAAAAAACGCAGTAGCTACAAAGGTCGTATTACTATATTTTCTGGATTTTTAAAGTCACTTGATGTTGCATCTTTAACATCTAAAGATATCAGCGAATTAGAGATGAGAATAGGTAAGCTTGAATCATTGTATGGTAATTATGACGAGACACAAACGAGACTAGAGTGTATATCAGATTTTGACACTCAAATGATGGAGAGAGACGAATTTGAGTCTAAGTATTACAAGGTTCTCTGTCAAGCACAGGATATAGTGGCAAACCACAAAAAACCCTCAGTGCCTAGTGAGTGTAGTTCTCGTAGTGGTAATAATAACAAGCCTGTCAGATTACCTACTATTCAGCTCCCTAAATTCAGTGGATCTTACGACAACTGGCTCGAGTTCCGCGATACTTTTGATAGCTTAATACATTCAAATGAGGATATAGATGTGATAAATAAATTTCATTACCTGAGAGCGTCTTTAGAAGGATCAGCTGCTGTGGTAATTCATTCCATTCAGTTCTGTTCCACTAACTACAGCATAGCCTGGCAACTGTTGTGTGATCGTTTTGATAACAAACGCTTATTAGTTCAAAATCACGTTTCAGCGTTGTTTAACATAGATCCAGTTACACGAGAGACATCGGTAAACTTAAAGCGTATCATGGACCAATTTAATAGGAATCTTCGTGCACTGGAATCCTTAGGAGAACCTGTTGTGCATTGGGATATAGTGGGATCGCAGCGGATTCATTTAGGCACCGGCAACCCTACATTATGTGAAACAAGGCTAGGGTGGATAGTTTCCGGGTCAATAAATACCAGTCGCTTACCTAGTCATCAAATTAATTGTAATTTTGTGCAAATAAATTCGACCACAACTGATAGTTTTCATGATCAGATACAGCATCAACTCGCACGTTTTTGGAGTTTAGAGGAAATAAACAATAGTTCTAGCTATTCCCCGGAACAAAAACTGTTTGAGGATCACTTTATAGCAAACACCACACGTTTAGGGGATGGACGCTTTTGTGTGAGAATTCCGTTAAAGGATAATCCGAGTGTGCTGGGTAATTCTTTAAATCGTGCTAAACAATGTTTTTTTTCGTTGGAGCGTAGATTCGCGAAACAGCCGAACTTATGTAAAATGTACCGTGAATTTATGTCTGAATACCAAACGTTGGGTCACATGTCCGAATGCAAACTCAGTTGTGAGGATAATGCACATTATATTCCCCACCACGGTATTTTACGTGAACACAGTACGACTACTAAATTAAGGGCCGTTTTCAATGCGAGTAGCCCAACGACTACCGGTGTTACATATAATAGTATACAGATGGTGGGTCCTACTATACAGAGTGACCTCTTATCCATCCTTCTGCGCTTTAGACAGCATAAGTACATTTTAATGGCTGATGTAGAAAAAATGTACAGGCAGATTACGGTGCACCCTGATGATAGGTACTTACAGCGCATAGTATGGCGAGATAATCCAAAGGATTCACTGAAGGCATTTGAGCTGAATACCGTTACTTATGGTACCGCCAGTGCTCCATTCCTCGCGACCAGATGCCTGAAGCAGGTAGGTCTCGAGTGTGATGATAAAAGGATTGCGGAAATAATAATTAATGATTTTTATGTAGACGACCTCTTGAGTGGTGGGGATGATCTACTCGAACTTCGTGAAATACGTACGAAATTAACATCAGTTCTCGCTTCAGTTTGCTTCCCACTCAGAAAATGGAAGTCTAATGAACCGCAGTTAGTGTCAGAGTCCACTCAGTCCCCTCTCGATTTAAATATAGGTGGTAGTGAGCCTTGTAAAACGTTAGGTTTAGGATGGCAAACCAACTCCGATGAGTTGTGTTTTCCTATCGGTACATCGATCCCCAAGACAAATTCAAAGCGCAGTATGCTTTCCATAATCGCGCAAATATTCGACCCGTTAGGTCTCGTTTCTCCTGTGGTCATTAATATGAAAATGCTCTTGCAAAAATTATGGTTACATAAGTTGTCTTGGGACGAGCCGTTAACGCCGGACATAGAAAATATTTGGTTAAATTTAGTTAAGAATTTACATTATTTAAATAATATCCGCATTCCGCGACGTGTTATAATAGATTCACATGAACGGTTAGAATTTCATGTCTTTTCGGACGCTTCAGAAAAAGCATATGGTGCATGTCTGTACCTCCGTAGCATTGACTCTTACGGCAAAATTCTAGTCAGGTTGTTACTTGCCAAGAGTCGAGTCGCTCCCATTAAAGCTACCACTATCCCCAGGCTCGAGCTCTGCGGTGCGTTGGTGGGTGCTCGGCTTTATGAAAAGGCAGTTCATTCATTAAGAATTAAAGTGGAATCTACTGTATTTTGGACTGACTCCACCATTTTATTAGGATGGCTAAAGATGTCACCATGTAAGTTGCATACATTCGTCCGCAATCGCATAGGTGAAATTTTAGATAAGTCTGGCGACTGCGTATGGCGTCACGTTCCCACTCAACACAACCCAGCAGATTACATTTCGCGTGGTGTGAGTGTTGAGTTTTTGCAGTCTCTCGATATTTGGTGGTCAGGGCCAAGTTTTTTGAAGGAACCTATAGATAGTTGGCCTTCAACTTCAGTTGATCCTGAATCACTGCCGGAAACGCGTACCGAGTTATCGTGCATTGCTCAAACGGACGAGTTTCCTAATGATAATTTATTTATTAATTTTAATGTATTTTCAAACTTTAATCGGCTTAGACGTTCAGTGGCGTATGTGCTACGATTTATTGATGCGTGTAAGCGACGACCGGCTAAAACTAGTTATCTATCTGAGCCCGAGTTATGTAATGCATTGAACGTCATTATTCGAGTGTCTCAGATGGAATCATTTATTGAATAGATATAATCTGTTAGTTAAAAATAAAGGTTTGCCGAAAAAGAGTAGTTTGCTAAAGTTTAATGTTTTTTTGGATAAATTTAATATTATGCGAGTTGGTGGTCGTCTTGAGAATTCTTCTTTTAATTTCGATAAAAAACACCCTATATTAATACAGTCCACACATCATTTTACGAAGTTACTTTTTGAATTCGAGCATGCAAAACTTATGCACGCTGGACCGCAATTATTATTAGCTTCGATTAAAGAAGTTTACTGGCCAATAGGTGGCCGTAATTTGGCAAAGGCTTGTTATCGTCGCTGCATTAGGTGTTCACGAATGAAAGGAAAGGTTGTAGCTCCACTGATGGGAAACTTGCCACAGCAGCGTCTTACACCAGGTGGATATCCTTTCCAGACAGTTGGTGTAGACTACGCGGGACCTATTTCTTCCGCTAGTCGTCAAGGACGAGGTTGTCGCATAGTTAAAGTGTACATCGCGTTATTTATTTGTTTTACCACCAAAGGCATACACTTAGAGCTGGTAGGTGATATGACAAGCAATAGTTATTTACTAGCCTTGCGTAGGTTTGTGGCTCGTCGAGGAAAACCTTCTGATATGTACTCCGACAATGGGACAACGTTTGTCGGAGCATACAATGATCTTGCAAAGTTTTTAAAGGGTAACGCCGATGCGATATCTAGTGACCTTTCAAACGAAGGAATAAACTTCCACTTCATTCCTGCCTATTCACCACATTTCGGTGGCATTTGGGAGGCGGGTGTGAAATCAGCAAAATTTCATTTATTTAGAGTGCTGGGAAATTGTCATCTAAGCTATGAGGAACTGAATTCCACGTTAATTCAAATAGAGGCAATTTTGAACTCACGGCCACTCACGCCCTTGTCATCGCACCCGGAAGATATGACGCCTTTAACCCCCGGACATTTTTTAATTGGACGACCTCTTGTTTCCTTGCCAACGAAGGACCTCCAGGATCATAACATTACCCATCTCAGTCGGTTTCAGCGCATTGAGCAACTGCGACAGCATTTCTGGGCGAGGTGGAGTAAGGAGTACGTGTCGGAGCTCCAACAGCGGACAAAATGGCAAACTTCAAATAGCCCATTGAAGATTGACTCACTTGTCCTATTGAAGGAAGATCACTTGCCACCTCTCAAATGGAAACTGGGTCGAATTGTATCCCTTTACCCAGGATCTGACCAAGTTGCTCGCGTAGCAGAGATCAAGACCTCAACTGGAGTCGTCCGACGATCATTCAGCAAGCTTTGTCCACTTCCTACAAGTGAGGTGATTTAATTTGTTGAAAGACAAGCTTTCAACGCCCGGGGGCATGTTCGAGCGCCTGCCACAATTAAATAGCAACAACTTGCAATTAACACTATGTTTTGCTAATGAGCTAGCAATAAGTCAATCAAAATTATATTTTTGTTCTTCTGTAATTTCTGTACTCGGAATACACGTATTTTTTAACGCTTAGCAGTTTTTCATTTATATACACCTCAAGAGTCTTCTACAGTGTCGTATATCGACGTTTCCGATGTCGGAAACACGACGCCGCCGAGAACGTTACGTGTTTAGTTAATAAGGTTTTTTTTAATATGTATTAGTTTATTATTGTATAAGATGATTTTGTGTATTTTTTCTATGGGCCTCAGTTGCCTGAAAATAAAATAAAATAATTATTATATTAGTGCCACGCAAACATAAATAGAAGCACGGCAAGACACCTAGCAGGCACGACTAACGCGGTATCGCTTTGCGCATTCATTTAATTTGGGGAGCTATAATGCCTCATATTAAGAACACCATGTTTTTATGATTAGTTACGGTTTACTCACGTGCATTTTTCGGGATTGCCCGACTAGTTTCGGACCCAAATGGAGTCCTTAATCATGAGCTGATCATGCGGCGAGGTCGCGAGTCGAACTAGCGCTGCACCGCGCCGCGTAGCGTTGCGCCCGCGACGAGAGGGGCGCGCTCTGTGTCGGTATTGCTCGTGCATCTTCGTCACTTGTCGTGTCCGTGTTGTTGTTATACTGAGTGCCGGTACATACCGCGCTTACTGTGTCGCACTCCGAAACTAGTCGGGCAATCCCGAAAAATGCACGTGAGTAAACCGTAACCAATCATAAATATGAATGTGTCTCACAAAAGTTATAATAATAAAACACCATTTTTTTTTATTCTTTTATTTAAATTCCCTTGCAGGGTCAATCTGTGTCACCAAATTACCACGAGGTTTAAAAGAATTACACGAATTTATACAAATGGGTTTTTCTAAATGTAAATTGGTTTTTGTAAACGCATCTAAAATATAAGCGATCCTTACATACAATAATTAATACTAGGTGTTTTAGAAGATTAAGGCAGCAGAATCTCTTTCGACGCTGAAACTCCAATGCTCGAACCGAACAAACAAATGAAGCAGAAAAAACAGTGCCATTTAAAAAAAAACACGTCTACCATCATCCATATCCCCACCACACGACTCACATAACCACGTTTACCAATCCAAAATCAATTACGTCTCAATTATCCATCGATATGTCCCACCTCTATTCGCTGGGGAAAACACTCTACAAATAAGCGAGCGCAGACGGGCGCAGTTTGCATAATTGCCGCGTCGGGTGGCACCTCTAGTTAGGGCTGCTACCTAACGAATATGTGGGTAGTCGGATATTTTTAATGAGGTGTTATTAAAACTATAGCTCGTGATATAGAGGAGATATAGAGGAGCGCGTGGCTAAATAATTACAGCCGCATAGACCGATCTTCCGGGTTAAGCCACGCTTGCCGAGGTTGGTCTGTGGATGGGTGACCATTTACCATAGCGAGTTTCATCCGTGCCTCAAAAAGCACGTAAAGCCGTTGGTCCCGGCTGCCATTTGTAGATCTTTGACAGTCGTTACTGTTGGTCAGAAGCCAGAAAGTCTGACAACCAGTCTTACCAAGAGTATCGTATTACCCAGTTACTGGGTTGTGGAGGTCTGATAGGCAGTCGCTCCATGTAAAATACTGATATTCAGCTGCATCCGGTTCGACTGGAAGCCGACCCCAACATAGTTGGGAAAAGGCTAGGCAGATGATGACGTTATTAAAACTGTGATATGTACTTGATTGTTGGGATATCTGACTTCTCGGTTACACCAAGGAGCCATCCATTAATTACGTCACACGAATTTTAGGATTTTTTGGAACGAGTAGCCAATCGCTTGTTGGCCGCCAGCAGCAATAGATAACAGTGGACTAGCTTATAGCTCGTATTATTCCCCTCCCGCATCCCGCTGACTACCGGGAGCGCCAAGCATAAGGCGATTTTCCTTATTCGGTTCGGTTTTCCTATAATTATGTTCCACTCTGGAGGTGCAGCGGTTGTGTTCATAATCTAACCGCGGAGTTACACAGGCCTGCGCTAAGTTAACAGTAGGAAGTAATTCTTAATTAAAATATTATATTATTAAATTCCAATAAAAACTAGCAACCCTCCCTTACAAGGGGATGACTTTAAACTCTTTTGTTTTGGGCCAACTATTAATTCTAAAACACTATAGGACCTGTTTACATTAAATTGTTAAAACATGTATTACCACTTACAAAATCTGTTGTTAGAGATCCTTTTACAGTTTAATTAATGCAATTAATGAGGGAATGGGATACATTAAAAGAGCCTTCACGGTCCACGATGATCAGGGAACGGGATCTAATGACAAAACAATTGAAATGTAATAGAGATAGGTCATTGTTTTTTATCGAGTATTCAAGCTATCGATACTTTTTAACAGATCTCTGTCTGACGATGGCATGAAAGCCATCGTCAGACAGAGAGCTGGCTTAGGGGGAAACTCGCCTCTCGTCCGCGGCCCAAATTACACGCAGTAGGAACAGTAGTGGAAAACTTGACCGAATAAATAATAAAAAAAAGTATCGTAGTTAAATCGACCCGTTGGGATTTAATTTTATTAAAATGAAAAAAAAAATGGGGTATTCCTCGAAGCGCACCAACGATGAAACATGGAGAAGAGCATGAAAGGATATCGTAATAAATGATATTATTGATAGACGTTTTAAAATTCAACTGTCCTAATTGTTTATTTATTAAAACTACCAGGAAAGCAGAAATGAACTGGAGCTAGGTGCTTAATTAACTTCGCAAGCTTCGAGGAATACCCCATATTCTGATATACGTTTTATTTCGCACCTTTTTTTTCATTTTAATGAAATTAAATCCGAACGGGTCGATTTAACTACGATACTTTTTTCCCATGGTATTCTGGCCCACGCATTCGGCCAACTTTTCCACTACTGTTCCTAATGCGTGTAATTTGGGCTGCGGACGAGAGGCGAGTTTCCCCCTAATCCAGAGATCTGCCCCGTTGCTCTGCAGAGTGCGGGCCAGCTCCAACTCCATCCTGAAGACCATAGCAGGGAGATACGAATCTTCTTTGTTGAATGCCATTGTTCAAAGATGCATGACAAACAATGAACTGGTAACTAAACATTAAGTTTTTCTTTTTTATTTACTAACGTTTAAATTACTTTGTCTCTTTTTTAATAACAACTATGGATGTTACTTATCCCAATTAAAGATTTTTTTTATTTTATTTTAACAGCTATGAATACAGACGGCCGGACAGACATCTTAGCCATTGTTTAGAAAAACAAAAAAAAAACAACACGAAATGTCAAATTGAAATAGACATGACGTAATTAATTTTTCATTTTAATTCCCGCACTATAGTATGGGCACAGTGTACCTACTTACTACATACAGTGGGTCAACGCCCATACATTTGACAGGTCCTATGAAATGTCAAAATTATGTAGGGGCGGAGGTTATGTCCCAAGTATGCAGTATGGCTACTTGGGACATAACCTCCGCCCCTGCAACCCCCCGCACGATTGCTCTGCGACATATCGGTAAACTGTGGTATGGGGGTGCATGAAAAGAGCCACCACGAGTGACGATACTTAAGTACGTCCAGCGCACCCTGGGCAGTCAGCCCCGCTACCAACCTTGCTGACTGGCTAATTTTTTCACCACAGCATGAGCTATTCTTGTATAGCTCCTGCCAACACGATAGAAGAAGAAGAAGTACCGTAATCAAAAGACATCAAATATCAAAATTAATATCTATAGGGTAAACTCCCCCCCCCCCCTTTAACAGAAGATGGTCTAAAAAAAACCTAGGTTTTAAAATAGGCCCGTCTGTTTTTGTTATATGACTTATGAAAGTGATGGATATATTTTAAACCTGGGTTTACCTTAGTCTTGGTTTAAACCATCTTTTGTAACAAGGCCCCCCGAGTCGCGGTAGTTATCAGAATTTTGTAATAGATAAGACAATGTTTTATTTGTGTCATAAAAAAATATTCATGCGTAAAAAATAAAAGTTAAATGTACGTGTTAAGTTAATTAATGAATAAAGTTCGAAACTAAAAAGTATCGATAGCTTGAATATTCGATAAAAATAATGACCTACCTATCTCTATTACATTTCACTTGTTTCGGCATTAGATTCCGCTCGGCGTCCGGCGTAGCGTATTTCGATAGTACCTACACCTACATTAGCCAGTACGCAGCCGCCCGAACTAATCGCGTATACTTCAGAATACACATTTGACGATCGAGCGTTCTAAACTGTACATCAGTATTCCGTAACAATCGTGTATATTTTAGAATTGATCATTTCGAACATTCTAAGATACATACAGGGTGTTAACGAATTCGTGTAATTCCTTCAAACCGCGTGACACTGATTGACCCTGCACAGGTTTTTTCAGAAACAACAAAAAAAAGTTTTCAAAAAATGAACCATGGTATTCTGTATCTGAGTAATTTTAGCGTCCCAAGTTAACTGACTGCGTGGAGCGATATCGGACTAGTCGTGCCCGTCAGCTGTGTCGCCGTGACTTCATTCATTTATGCAAGGCATCGAAATTTTCGATCACATAAAATAAAATATTTGGGAAAAAAGATTTATTTTTTTATTTTTAATAATCTAAATCCCGTGCGGGGTTAATCTATACCATTAATAGATCATGTGGTTTGAAGGAATTACACGAATTCGTTAACACCCTGTATACTTTACTAGTACCATTCAGCACGCAGTGCGTAATCGCGTATACTTTTGAATTACCGCGCCACCATGCTCGATTTAAAGTAGATATGTTACGGGCAACGTGATTAACTGGGCATTATTAATAAGGGCCGGCCATTATTAATAATGCCCAAGAGCGATGGGCAACGTGATTAATTTATCACTTTGACCGGCCATTATTAATAATGCCCGACGGCCCGTGGTCCATGTAATAAGTCAGTGTTTGCACAATAAAAAACAAATGAAAAACTTAAGGGGTTGTTTGGGTTTCCAAAGGAGAGTCAACGGAGCCCCGCTGGGCGGGGCTCCTATTTCTGTCTGCAGGGTTTAAAGTAACGAAGGTGCCCCAAATGAATGACCAAATCTATTTACTTCACACATTGCCGGTGGACCAGCAGGTATTCTATTTTTATCAAAATAAAAGTAGGTACTTAACTAATGATGTTATTACATTTTTAACTGTTTATTTTTTAACTACTATGTTCAATAGTTTATTTTTTGTTAACTTTTCATGAAAATTTTGTAAGTTTAATTTCATTTAATAAACAAAAACACTACAGTTCACCTATTTTATTACTTTGCCCAAGATAGGGTGGGCATTACTCATAATGGCCGGGAAAAGTGATTAATCATGCTGTTTTAATCACATTGCCCAATTGATTCGGGCATTATGAATACAGACCGGCCATTATTCATAGTGCCCGGACTTATCAAATTGCCCGTAACAGATATACCTAATTAATTGCAACTCGTCATTTTGTTTTTAGCACATCTCTTTCTTTTCTTAGTTTTTATTTGTTGTTATATTAAAATTTACCCTTTTCTAAATATTGCATAATTATTAGCTCGGAGGTACAATTGTTTTGGTTTGCAGATTTTTTGTTTTAGTTGGCAGTAGTTTTTGTTTTGTTTGGTAAATAAACGATAATTATACCTTTCCACTACAACATTAATATTTATTCTAAAGAGGTAAAATGAGGTCCTACCACATACTCGTTGAAAACAGATGAGTTACTCATCACATCACTGATACAATACATCAAAAAGTTCTTAAATAGTTTTTCACAACATGTGTCGCAACTACGTCATTCGGTACGAATCGACCTACGTATGTAAGTATTAAACCTTTACAAATCAATTAAAAATGATCTTCGCTCTACTATTACATAAGTCTTCAAGATGCATCTCGTAAGACGGAGCTGGTACCAACGAAAATAAAGATAGGAGGGTAGGTTAAATGAATGATGGAATCAGGCGTTACTTTGCGGAAATCCATGACATACAAAAATGCAAATACAATATCTAGCTTTAATTCCGCTGAACAAGATCGCTAGTTTGGATGCAGTATGCAGCACCACCCTCCCGCCCACAAGTATATGCACGCTAGGACGCGTTCGCGTCTTTGCGGTCGAGGAGTCAGCATATCCTGAGGATGCCCCGCGCAGGGCGAAACACGTGTCGTGTATTGGTCTGGCTGGTTGCATGTTGCATTATTTTTTCACTCTTTTTGCATGTGCATATTCTTGTGGGCGGGAGGGTGGTGCTGCATACTGCATCCAAACTAGCGATCTTGTCAGCGGAATTAAAGCTAGATATTCTATTTGCATTTTTGTATAGGAGAGTAGGTAATCGGAAAAAAAAGGTAAGATAACAATAAAATGGTGCAAATTAAGAAGGTACCTACCGCTATTTTTAATTATACATAGAACAGTCATCAGCCTCAATAAGATTATCTAAAAACAACTAGCGAATGTAGTCTTTAAATTTAACAACCTATGTATTCGTAATTATGTGTTAGCAGATGTCGTGTGTGTAAAATTTAAAAGACGTCAGTCACTATATTTTCTTCTTTGTGTACACATCTTATTGAGGCTGACTGTTAGTCGTCAAGTACGCAATAGGTATAATAATTATGTCAAAGACAGTGATATGGTATGTCTATGACTACACAAGTGCGCTTTCATGTTCATCTTGCGCTTTCAACTTTCAATTCCTCTTGCGTCAAGCGCATGCAATATTGATTGCCATATGACGCATGCAGCTTATCGTCTACACCGGTGCGCCTCGGTCAGTCGTCAGTCGACGTACAATAGACGGATTAGCGCGTGCTAGGGGCATGCGCTTTTGTCGAACTAGTATGCGCTATGGCGCATCACGCATGCCTCGGACGAAGACGCAAGATGAACATGAAAGCGCGCTGGTGTAAACATAGCTTAAGTAGGGTCTGAAGGCCTACCTGACACACCTCCCGTCCTGAAACAACTGCCTCGCGCTGCGTTGGCTCGTCGTAACTTTGAGTACTAGAGTGCGCGCAAGATAAGTCTGCGCGCGGCCGAAATCGGAACTAATCATGGTCCACCAAAGTGTGTGCCGTTTTATTAATTTTGATAGTAGAACTACATGATTGTAGGAATTTTTAACGGGAAAAATATGTTTACCAATAAAAAAGATAAGCTTAAAAAGCGGTAATTTGAACTTTTGCGATGATTGCAACGTTGAGGACGCCCTCAGTCGCGCGCAGAGTTATCTTGCGCGCACTCTAGTCGCGCGCAGAAGTTTTGCCGATGACTGCCCCTCCCACTTTACCGACCGCTACCCGCGCTCGTCTGGCCTACCTGCTAATCATACCGACCATCGACATGAGGCTATCGGCAAACCTCCGACTAATAGCTTACAAAATTTTGTTTTCTTTACACTCAATCTTAGATCTGAGCACTCAATGTTCACACCACAGAAAAATCCATAAATCACTACACTAGTATATCTCTAAAGTTATTGGTTAATACAACACAACACAGTTGGTGATGCTTTAAAGGTATTTAGCGATTTTTCAATGAAATTCGCGGGACGCGTAACGTCGCAGCCGGAATCGGGTTCAAAACTGTTTTTTTTTTAATGACATCTTGCTCTCTTACAAAAAAACATACAGCCAGCGTCTAATATTAAAAAATGCACTGTACAGAGTTAAAAAAAAAATAGGAAAAAAATTAAAAAAGAAAACAGGTGTGTTAGGATAGGGAAAGTCCATAAATCTGCCGGTGGTCCATATCTGCCGGTTGCGATGCATGCAGCTGCGAATCTCGCGACCCCGCCCAAAGGTCAGGAGAAGGAACACTGTGTTTTTTTAACCGGTAGGAGTCCGGCATAACCCTTGTCTGACCCGGGCGAAGGGAATCGATGGGAATTTCCAACGATATAGAAAAAAGGGAAATTCCATATTATTATAAATTACACGGGACACTATACCATCCGTTAAAACATCCTTGCATCGACTCAGACCCTTATTTTCTCGTGTTGGCACGAGCTATATAAGAATAGCTCATACCGTAATGAAAACATTAGCCAGTTACGCTGGTTTCACACGGGGGTAAGGCAGTGAGGCAGAGCAGTAGACAGCGCAGTACTACTACTGTTTGAACGCACACTCCAAGACAGAACAGCGGTTCGAGCACGGAACTTTTATCGTTCAAAAACGTTCGTTTAATCGTTCGAACAATAGTTGTCGTTTCATCTATATCTTATGTCAAATTTGACGTTTAGAATAGATAAATTTCTCGAATCGACTCGATAAAAGTTCCGTGCTCGCGCTGCTGTACTGTCTTGACAGTAACCAAGGCAGAGCAGTTAATAGCTCGCCGGTCTATTTTTCGGGGCAGTTTGCTCCCCCCGCCACCTTTCTAGCTCGTCTGTCTTGTGGCTGGACTCGTGTGAACGCGAAGGCAGTGCAGTGCAAAGAGCAGGACTTGTTTATCGCTATCACTCGCGGACTGTCCTATTATTTGACCCTATATTTGAACGCTACTGTTCTTCCAAACTGTTCTGTCCTACTGTTCTGCCCTCGTGTGAAACCAGCATCAGCAAGTGAGGATGACAGCCTGTTTTCACGCACGGTCTTAAAAAATCAACTTTTAATCGTAGTCAATGTACACACGACTACACACACGGAGTCCCTGAAAGTATGGATCAAATCGAATAGGGGCATGGGCAAGGTCATTTCAAAACTTGTAGTAGTAAAAACTTGAGTAAAATTTTTGCCAGACCAAAAAAGCCTTTGCAATAAATGTTTTTTCATATTGAATACATGTTTTCTAGCTGCGTAAAAGTATTACCACAAGAAAAGCCAAAGTCCTGAAAAAAATGATAGCTCTGACAGTTTTTTTTTTATGTTTTTTTTCTATGCGAAGTGATTGAAATAAATAACAATAGTTGGTCATAACTTTTGAACCGTAAAAAATTGCACCGACATTCTCAGGGTTAAAAAGTTTGGAAATGACATTGCCCACGCCCCTATTCGATTTGATCCATACTTCCAGGGAGACTCTGTATAAAGCAGTAGATTTGCAGTAGGTATGAGCTGATCTACCATTTCGTATACCTAATTCGGTCGGAGAAACGGATTATGCAGAGCCACTTCCCTCAATAAACTTTCAATTTGTAATGAAAATTATAGACTTACCTTCTGCAAGTCGATCTCTGACCAATTGTTTTTAAAACATTATCGAGAGCGCGGAATGCAGGAGGAGGATTTAATTGCATTCTGACGTCATGCCTCCCCTTTTACGGAAGACAAGGACAGCGAGCTACTGTTTTTTCCTTATTTTTCCTACTTTATCCTATAAAAATAGTAGCCCATTGACATCGGGAACAAGGTCCAAGCCACCGGTCATCGGATGGTGAGGGCCCTTGCGTAAAGAATTAAGGAAGTATGTCCGAGTCTGTATTACTTTATAATCGCGAATAACAGAATAATTTTAGAAATGATAAAAACCCTTAAAAAAATAATTTCGCGGACCGAGAAGGAATCTTTGAACTTTTACATAACTGCCATCTACCGGTGTTAATTGGAAACTAGAAGTAAATTTTATCACGCTAGATCTAATCGATCTAATCCTTTATCTTAGTAATAGTAAATACTGATACTGTTCTTTTTATGATACACCTTACTTCTAAATCTATTTAATTTAATTTTAATATAACCAGACAAACAATATGGCGAACTTATTTTGCGTTTTTGAACGAATCAAAAAACGACATTTTGTTAATGACAAATCTGTCAAACTCGATGTCTCGTCAAATGTCAAATAATTGTAAACAAACCAATGTGGTCACTGGTCAGCTGAGTTTATAACAAACAATAAAGATTTATTTATTGGTGTACAGTGTGTGAAAAGTGCAAATAATTACTAATTAATGTAAGAACAATGAATAACTTCCAACAAAGTCCTCTAAAACTTTACATTCAAGATTTATTTCGCGCCAAAATAACAGAAAACAAGTATATTTACGAATTATTCGGACTAACATTCAAGAATGTCATGATACATGGCGTAATTACGTCTATTTACAATAAATTAAGCGACACAACGAGTATAGAGCTCTCCGACGCAACGGGATCTGTTCAAATTTATTATGATAGCACAAAAAGTAATATAAATACATCACCGGCCATTTTGAAAGATTTATATTATGGTTTTTCTGAAGCGACGAGAGCAGGCAATGACAACGTTAACATTATGTCTACCCTGTTGGGCCGTATTGCGAAAAACCCATTAGATTTTACAGAAGGCGATTATTTGAGTGTTATTGGAGATATTTTTTTGGATGATAAAAATACAAGGATGATATCAGCATTTGAATGCGTTACAACTTCAGTGGAAAGAGATATCGTGTGGATGGAAGAACTTAGATTTTTATATGAAAAATTTTATCTTTGGAATAAGTGATTTTTAAATAAAAAATTATTATTAAAAACATAGTTTCCTTTTATTCCAATATTCAAAATCAAGAGAAGCATTCAAAAGCAAATAAAGACTACTGCATATAACGAAACGCAAACGTTATCGGAATTTGCGGTCCACCAACGAAACTCGGAAGCGTTGTCTTAAAATTAATAGTTACGCAATCGAAGAAATAAACCTTAACTACATGGGATAAGGTTTATTATCATAACTTATAATTTTATACTGGCACTTCAAAAATAGTTTAAATAGCCAGCTGGACTAAATTTTTTTTATCAAACGTCAGTCGGGCTTCTCAGCTTTCGTACTGTTAAACTCTTTTAATTAATTTTCGAAGTTTTTATTGAACTTTAATCACAATAAATGTAAGTACTACTCCGAATATCTATTTTAAGGATAATCTAAATGAAGAGTTAATTTGAAAGATGAATCTTTGTGTTTAAAAAGAGGTTCGGTGTTTCTAGGTTAGATTCCTACTTGTATACTTAGTAAATATATGTTTTTTTTCTTATTAGAACGATGTCACACGAAGGAATTTCGCCGCAAGAGATCGAGGCCCTATGCCAAACCCCTGATCCTTCAACCAGGGTAAGTTTTTCTAGTTTTTTTTTTAGGTTTTGTTATCATAATGACTTGTCGAGTTTTACCGATAAAATGTACTTACTTGATAAGTTAGGTACTTTGTAGATCATTATCAATCATGACTACTGATTTATATTAGCCTATCATCATAGGCTGTATAAAATGTTTGATTTGATTTTAAATAGTACATGAAATTAACTAGCCTGGCCCTTGAAAAAGATCTTATGTATTAAATTAATGGATAAGATTTGAAATACTACACTACACTTTAAAACTTAAACTACTGACGTTGCGTGAAACGCTGCAAAACTGATGTGGGCTTGTGCGCTGTCTGCCATCTGTGTTGTAGGCCAAACTTACCACTCAGTCGAGCCCTGACACAGCAAATTGGCATCCACGCAGACTGCGAAACAGATGGCACCACACGCTCGACAAAAACAATAATCTGTCAATGTGTGAACCAGTGCAGACTGGATATTCCGCACTGGTTCACACCATTGGGGGAGACCTTTGCCGAGCTGTGGGATGTTACAGGCTAACAGTAATTCAAACTCAAAGTCAAAACTCGTTTATTCAAAGTAGACTAGTATTACTTAGTTCTTTTTTCTTTAATGAAACAAATATGCGGTTGCTTTCACGCAAAATACGCGCTTAGACATGGAGTTGCGGATACCAGCCCGTTATACCTTACCTTACCTTAATACACGGTTTAATATAATTTATTTCTCAAAGATTAACATAAATCACTTTAAGCGAGAAACACATGTTACAAAATAAGTTTTAACCAATATTATTACATTCCAGAGAAACACAAAGTACTAAATTTTATTAATTTAATAGCGGGTAGATTTACAATGTTTATATCCATCATAATACTGCAATAGGTATCAAAGAAAAAATCAATAATCGTACCTAAAGTCATAATTATGGTAAAATATTTAATAGTTGTTTTTTTTTTTACTATCCTATTTACTGTCCCACTGCTGAGCAAAGGCCTCCCCTTTTGTCTTCCAAACATCTCTATTTTGTGCAGTTTCTGACCACGCTAGCCCCGCAAACACGTCTAGATCGTCACGCCACCTACGCCGAGGTTGACCTCGACGGCGATGTCCTCCTTCAGGCGTCCAGTAAGTAACGGTCTTTGCCCACCTGTCCGGGTGCATTCGAGCGACATGACCGTCCCACTCCCACTTTAACTTGGTTGTTTTTTCTCCAACATCTGTTACTTGCGTTATGGAGCGCAGGGTGGTGTTTCTAACACGATTGGTTAGTTTAATACCCAGCACACTACGCTCCATTGCTCGTTGGCAAATCTTGAGTTTGGACTTATGTACTTCAGTCAGTGACCAAGCTTGAGCACCGTAGGTTAGAACGAAAATAGGTTAGAAAGAAAATAGTTGTTATGAATATTTAATTCTGCCTCCACTTATTAGTTAGCTAAAGTTCTAAACTAGGTCAGGGCACTGGTATTCTGTCTTATATCTTATTTATCTTCCTACATCCATGACTCGGAGAGTACGTTAAACTGTTGGTCCCGGGTGTTATACAAATACCTATGACAGTTTTAATAAATTTTAATTGTCATCAATGATTATTTTCTAACATTTTTTAATCTAAATTAATACAATATAAATCTAAACTAAATCTAAAGTAAAAACAAAGAAAAATTATATTGTAGACTAAACTATCACTATAAACTAAAAAATTGCATCAAAGTATTCCTCCGCATCGCTGTCCACTGGTAACGTTGCCCAGTAGGCTGGCAGCATTGCCACTAATTCTCTAGCCGAAAAACAAGCCAGCCCTCTGGCAGTTGTTACAGGTAGTCAGAAGCCTGAAAATCTGAGAACCGGTCTTACCTTAGGATATCAGCATTGCCTAGTAACTGGGTTGCGTAGGTCTTATGACAGTCGCTTCGTGTAAAATACTGGTATTCAGCTGCATCTGGTTAGATTAGAAGCCAACCTCAACATAGTAGGGAAAAGGCTAGGCAGATAACTATCTTCGTACATTGCTCCGCCCGTATATGAAGAGTCCTTACAAAATTATGACTACAGGGTATTCCTAGAAGTATGGATCAAATCGAATAGGGGCATGGGCAAGGTCATTTCAAAACTTGTAGAAGGAAAAACTCGAGTAAAATTATTGCCAGACCAAAAAAGCCTTTGCAGTAAATATTTTTTCTTATTGAACACATGTTTTCTTGCTGCGTAAAAGTATTACCACAAGAAAGGCCTACTGTCCGCCAAACTTCTGAAAAAATTGATAGCTGTAATAGTTCTATTTTATGATTTTTTTCTATGTGATGTGATTGAAAAAAAAACAATAATTGGTCAATAACTTTTGAACCGTAAAAAATTGCACAACATTCTCAGGGTCAAAAAGTTTGGAAATGACATTGCCCACGCCCCTATTCGATTTGATCCATACTTCCAGGGACACCCTGTATTCAATTACCTATAAAGGGTAATTGAATTAATATGCAATTTATTGCCTCTGTATCAGCCAACATTTGGAGGTAAATCTTCTATTCCTTAACTCAATTTTGAGCTGGGACACAAGTTCCATTTAAAATATAATATGATATCTTAAAGCCATTATCTTGTAATGACTTCACTCTTATCAGTGACCTCTGACATAAAAATTGTGTAACAATTAATTCTTTGGTAGTAATAATGATTCTAGTATCTGTATTCATTGATTGGCTATTGAAACTTGGTCTCATATTATTGCCCATGTGGTCATCAATTTACTTAGAAATTAGAATACTATATTACTTAACGCCACTCCTTATAGGTTGTAACGGGCTTCTACGGAATAATATAGACCACCCTCTCCACCTACGCGTGTCGTAAGGCGCAGGCCACACATACGGAGCGCGACGCGCAACTGGCGCTCCTGTGACACGCTACGGGCACAGTGTACCTACTTACTACATACAGTGGTTCAACGCCCATACATTTGACAGGTCCTTTGAAATGTCAAAATTATGTAGGGGCGGAGGTTATGTCCCAAATATGCAGTATGGCTACTCGGGACATAAGCTCCGCTCCTTCACCCCGCAACCCCCCGCACGATTGCTCTGCGACAATGTTCTACATTGACCGACTATAAGGAGTAAGATATAGGTAGACTGCTATGGGCGCTCGTAGCGTGGTACGGTGCGCCGGCGTGCGTGTTGGTGCCATTCAAGAGTTTGATTTTGATCGGACAACATGTCTTCCTCTGAAGACGAAGACGTGCTAGCCCTGGTGCAACCGATTTTTGCGTTAAACGCGACCGGCCGTTTGTCTCAAAAATCGGTTGCACCAGGGCTAGCATGTCTTCGTCGCGTCGCGTTATTCACGGCAGACTGCCCGAGCGACGGCGCGGGCGGTGCACTGGCGGTGCGCCGGTGGTGGCGATCCCGCGTTTCTCCCGTGGCGTGCCGTCTCGTCGCCTCTTTCTTTTTCTTTCTTTCATACAAAATGTTTGAAAGGTACGGGCGCAAAACAGATAGAAGCGGTGCGCCGATGGCGTGCCAAAAGTGCGCCGCGCCTGCGCCCTTTCTGTGTGGCCCGCGCCTAAGACACGACTACGGGTTTTTTGTCAACCAGATAGGCAACAGCGTTTATCTGCTAATAACAAAATGCTGTAATAATGAATCTGTCTGCTAAGCATGGTTTATGAAGCGGTTAATGGGAAGCCCATAGTTGACATTTACGGCATGATATCGTCCCCCTCCGCGCTAACTGTCGTATCTAGCAATTGATAATTTTTCAGTAGTTGCGTTAGCTGTGGCTTTATTAATGAATTAATAACTTTTTTATATTGCTCTTGGCTTACTCTTGGCTTGGTTAGTAGATGCTCTAAGGTATCTATTTATTTATTTCTATTCATTTGAAGCAGATACGTCACTCTGTGAGAATTACTCTGAAAAATTATCAATTGCTAGTTACGATAGTAGGCGGGGAGGGTGACGATATGATTGGACTTTAAACATAAGTAGCCCTTTAATCTCCCATAGTTAGGCACGGGCCTCTTCTCAGAATGAGAAGGATTTACGCCTTAGGCGGACCACTCAATTGAAAATATTTTGTAGCTCAGGTGTGTAGGTTTTTTGTTAACGCAAGTGATAATCTAAGGCTCAATTTATACCGCTGCGGAAGCAACTTTTTGCAACGAAATTGTACATAGCATAATGAACTTTATGTCAATAGGGAATATGCATGTAATTCAAAACTCGTTCATTATTTAAATATACATTGTTTATGAGTCAAGAAACAAATTGCATTATTTTTTACATTTTTTAACTCATTACTTATTTTACAATTAATTGTTTTATGTTACGTTTTTTTCGTGGAACGGAACGCAATCTCGAAACGCGTCGCCTTAGAAAATGCCGGAAGTGACATCAAAATCCATATGAATAAATCTTTAAATAATCTTTTCTTAGCAAACTGTTTGATTTCTCACTGCGGTTAAGTTAGTAAGTGCGATTTCTGCTTGAATAAAGCACAAAAAATAATTTAATTTACATGATTTGTGGCTAAAAAAGAGATGTAAACAAAGCAGTATCTTGGATTATGACGTCACATTATGACCGCGACAATAAAGGACGTTTGAATTGTAGAAGAAAATTGTTGAAGTTTAATCAAAGTTTTGAGCAAGAAATAATAGTAACATTTGACTTATAATACTTTTCTTGGGTTTATATTAATGTGCTTTATTGATTAAGAGAAAAAAAAAGTTACATGCATATTCCCTAATAGTACAAACTAAATATGAGCCAAAAAAAGGTCACGCGTGTTCCGTGGAATCCTCGCGCATTCTCGAGAATTCCCCTAGCTACTGTCGACGCCGGGGAGTCGGTCAGGACGGTCATAGTAGTGAGGTGCCAAGCGTTTATGATAATGATTCGCTGGAACGCGCGGGAATTCTCGAGCATTCCCGCGAATTCGCGCGCCTTCTAGCGTCATGAGGCGAAATTGACGCTTCCATTCGCAGAGGTGTAAATTGAACCTAATTCTGATCCTTCTTCTCTCGGGTCGGCATGTGATGTAAAGATTAGCCAGTCAGCAAGGTTGGTAGCGGGGCTGACTGCCCAGGGTGCGCTGGACGTACTTAAGTATCATCAGGAGTGCCTACACTCTTTTCATGCACCTCAATTCCTGATTTGCCAATGTCTAATCCAACACCATATCATTCCAGGACTTCATGTTCCAACAAACAATGTACCGCATCAAGGACCCTCGCAAATCCATCCCATTCTACACCGGAGTGCTCGGCATGACGTTACTGAAGCAGCTTCACTTCCCTGAAATGAAGTTCTCGTTATTCTTCATGGGTTATGAGAACGCTGGGGAGATTCCGTCTGATGAGGCCACAAGGACCGCTTGGGCTATGACGAGGAAGGCCACTTTGGAGTTGACATAGTGAGTAAATATTGTTTTTTTTAGCAGGAGCTGATTAGAGTGAATTCAAATAACATTAACATGCATAAACTCATTTTCCCAAAAGGGAATAGACAGAAAGTACAGATCACCTCACCTTATTTTTCTAATAAATCTTTTATTCTTGTCACCTTGTTGGATGGCCGGGAATTTGCTTTGCTTTTGCTTGCTTTTTGATAAAACTTTGCCCCACACAAGATTTCTCTTGTATCGTGGGTGCGTTTACAGACACAAATCTCACAAACGCCCAGACCCGAAACAACTATCTGTAGGTCATACAAATTTTTGTTTCGTGTGGGAATCGAACCCACGACCCTTAGCGCAGAAGCCAATCGCCTAGCCACTGCACCAAACGTGTCGTCAATTTAAACGTCTACATTCTTAACTTTGGGCTGATTATAATTATGGTCTTTATTTATGTTATTTTTTTAATATTCCAATAATAAATGTCCCTTGCTCAAAAGATTCTGGGCATTTCGGCTCCATCAACAAAAATATTCAAACCTGCATTGTGTAATGTCTCCTTTGTTTATCCTATGTAATGAGGTTGGTAGAGGCAGAAACATTCATCTGACACAACCCTTACAGCGGTTACGCACTGCAAAGATTTATAACAAGATCCCTAATAGTATCAAGGAGTTTAGAGACATTCGTGTTTTCAAAAATCAGCTGTTCCAATTCCTCATTGAATATTCATTCTATTCTGTTGACGAATTCTTAAAGTGTTAATGTCCGATTGAATCTACCTATAATTATGATTATAACTTTTTAATGAATTATGATCTTAAACTATTTTTTTTATGACATTTGTATGCCCATGAGGCTGATCACAGCATGACCTTTGTATAAATAAGACCTAATTATTACCTGTGAATCACAAATAAATGATTTGATTTGATTTGACTGCATCCGATCCGAATCCGTGAAAATACGTTCCGAAGTAGCCATAGAACTATTTGTATGGTAGTTTACGCACTACATCCGGCATCCGTCATCCGATTTCTATCCGTCATCCGTGAGTCTCCAATTCGGAAGAAATATTGACGGACCGAAGTAGCCGTAGTAATGTTTGTATGAACGCTTTCGCACTACCTCGGATTCAAATCGGACGCCAAATGGGTATGCCAAAGATGGCCCCTGAGTTGTTTGAATTTGGATCAGAGATCGGATAAGTGCGTAAGCGATATCCGAATTCGGTCCGAGATTTTTACTCTAGATCGGTATTTTCACGGATTCGGATCGGATGCAGTGCGTAAAGGGGTTGGGTTCAGAACGTCTGGGTTGTAAAACGTCTGTGTAGGCAAAATGACTGGGTTGAAAAAAGTCTATATAGATAAAACGTCTTGCTTGCAAAATGACTAGAAATTTATTGGAAAATGTCCAGGTAGGCAAAACGTCGTGGTTGTAAAAGGTCTTGTTTGCAGAAAGTCTTGGTTGCAAAATGACTGATCTTAAATTGTGATAGGTCTAGGTAGGCAAAACGTCTTGCTTGTAAAATGACTGTGAGAAGCCTGCATTACTTATCGCCTAAGAGATACCTACTAGGAAAATAGGTGCTACCTATCATTAATTGATATTCATCTCATATAAAACAAGAAGTTTTCTACGAGTAAGTATCAAAAGAGTATAATACCTTCCAAAGGGGTCTTGAAATGGGATACCTTTAATGGGTTCTATGTTCTAGTGGCTTTCATACCAGTTTTAGACAAGAATGTCGCGAGTTCGATTCCCAAAATTAATTTTCGGCCTCAACCAAGATTGCCGCAATAAGTATTTAATAAATAAATAGTAGTCGCTTTAAAATTTCCAAAAGGACTAGATCTATGTATAAAGCAAACTCAAACTTGCTATATTCTACACTGATACAAATAATTATCAGTGGTTTTTACACCAACCTTTTACAACCAAGACTTTACAATCAAGACTATTTACAACGAAGACGTTTTCCCTGCCTAGACTAATTGCAACAAAGTCCATTTGCATTCAAGACTATTTACAACCATGACATTTTTATAAGTTAAGACCATTTGCAACCAAGACGTTTTATCTATGTAGGCTTTTTTTCAATTCAGACATTTCGCCCACATAGACGTTTTACAATCTAGACATTCTGAACCCAACCCGCGTAAAGCAATATCCGAATTCGGTCCGAGTTTTTTATATCCGTATTTTCACGGATTCGGAATTCGGATCCGATGCAGTCGTAATCGCTCTTAATCATACCCAGCGATTGCGAAAATTATAAAAAAATAGCCGAATGGAAATCACCGAAGGCTTTTTACGCAAGTGTAGCAACAGGCTGACTAGGCTACTCAGCAACCAGTGCTTAGACCAGTCTTTCTCAAAGTGGGCGATAACGCCCCCTTGTGGGCGCTGGAGATCTAGAGGAGGGCGGTAAGGGACTTAGAAAAAATTAGGGGGCGTTGAAGTGGTTTAGGGGGGCGATGGCTGATTTTTAATTTCATCTACTTAATATTTTAAAATTCACTGAAATCAAAACCTACCTACTACACAACATCGATTATTTAGATCATACTAGCTTTTGCCCGCGGCTTCGCTTGCGTTAAAGTTTTAACATTCTTACTTGCTCAGTACGATTGATTGATTATAATGTTTCGTTTGAATTGCTCTCACTGGTAAAAAAAGTCTCGTTTAGAATGTAAGTTTAAACTCCATAGCAGACTCATATAGCACACTATAATTAAATGAAAGTAATGAATGTCAATGTGGTTTGCAAGATGTGGTAAAGTAAAAAAAAAAAATGGAGGGCACTGAAAAATAATTGACATCCAAAGTGGGCGGTAGATGAAATAAGTTTGAGAAACTCGGGCTTAGACTAATGGCACGCCACTAAGTTGCTCAAGACACAGTTGATTGCTGCGCGATTTCTTTGTAGCTGTAGTTACCGTTTAGTGTATGACCTAAAAACAAATGACGATCAACTGTGTCGAGCAATTTAGTGGGACATGTTCTGTCAGTCTTAGCCACTATGACAGACGAATTGTCATCTAAAGATCATCAAGTCAGAAGGTGGAATTCTGATGGACTGTATTGCCAATACCTTACCTTGAAGCATTTTTAAATGAAATATATGTTTTTTATTTAATTTTCCAGCAACTGGGGCACAGAGAGCGATGATTCAAGCTACCACAACGGTAACTCAGACCCGCGAGGATTTGGACACATTGGTATATTAGTGCGAAATGTTGATGAAGCTTGTGCAAGGTAAATATTATTCATTTTCCTAATGATAAGTAATATCAGTCCAAATATCAGGTATATAAAGTCAGTAAGGAATATAAGGTCAGGCTAAATAGCCCATTCGCCAGGTGCTGCTTGATGGTAGGATCTATACGGTCCGCCTGGCTAGCTACCACCTGAACATTAAAGTCAAGCCAAGCAGTTTACTGTGTTCCGTCGTGTGTATGTATGTAAGAGCCAGAAGGGTATAGGGGAATCCCTCTATATCACTGTTACTTGGATTCGTGTGCTTCATCTTAGACCCTGACTGCGCTTACCATCAGGTGTGACGAGGGTCAAAGGCGAAGAAGAAAAGTAACAAAAAAAATATTTTGTTTTACCTTGTAAAAGGTCCGTCAGTCCTGAATTTTGGATATGTGGTATGCTTATATGTTCTTATGAAAATTCAAGTTTTCGACCTTGAGTGACCTCGGAGCACTCCTTCATCTTGGATTAAAGACCCTAAAAATGAGTTTTTATTAAATAGCTTCTTATCCATTACGCCAAAAATAGGTCAGACCAATTTTGTAGAGAATTAAATTCCCTACAATTCCTGCTTGAAGTATTTTTTCTATACTTAATAGTTTACGACATATTGCGCTTTAAAGTAGACAAAAAGCATCATTTTTAAGCATTTTTTTATTTTTCATTCCCAATTCAAATGAGAGGTGTTATACGTTTTGACTTTAAGTCTAGTTTTAACGCACAATGCAAAAAATAGGATGTTTTATAAGTTTGAAACCTATGTCTGTAAGTCTGTCTGTTTGTAGCATTGTAACTCCGATTTCGTTACGTTTTTTTTGCTCGAAAGCTGGTTTAATCAGGATAATTATAAGCTACGTTTGATGTTAATCGGTTCAACCGTTGCCGTCCTGATTAAATCCGCTTTTGAGCAAAAAAAACCTAACGAAATCGAGTCATCCGTTTCGGAGTTACGATGCCGATGCCACAAACAGACAGACGGACAAACAGACAGCCATACAGACAGACTTACAGACATAGGTTTCAAACTCATAAAACATCTTTCTTTTTGCGTCGTGGGTTAAAACTAGGCCTCAAAACGTGTAACACCTCTCTTTTTGAGTCGGGAATGAAAAATAAAAAACGCTTAGAAATGGTTTTTTTGTCTACTTTAAAGCGAAATATATTATGTCGTAAGCTAATAACTATAAAAAAAAACTAAAGGCAAGAATTGTATTGACTTTGTATGAACTAGTGGCGTCATTTTTTTTTTCAGCGGCCACCTATTATTTTCATATTACTTTATTGTGCTATGTTAAGTACACATTTATGTTCAATTTCTTTTGTCCTAAGTACTATCGAAGATGAGATATTTGCATTTGAAGATTTTAAAAATGTCGTCAAATAAGTACCTACTTCAATTACTATCCTGCGTAAAGAAATCTTAGTCATGTTTTTAGAAGGTTGATATTAGAGATTGGCTTTACTATTTTACGACCATCTGTCAATGTGATGTTAGTATTGGGTCTTGGAAAATAATAAAAACACATTATTATACTTTATTGAAGTTTATTACATGATAAGTAAAAACACATTTTTTAACCCTCTTCGTCCATTTTGTTCTCAATGTCATCGAATAATCGGATCTAAAAATTGTGCCGGCGGAGTCAGATTATTTTGATATCTGCCCCATCCCATGTACCATATAATGTACATTACATGCGAACAGCAGCCTAAGGTCCGTTTCGCAATAACACATGAGCAATAGTGGCCCAATATTGCACCCAGCCCTTGTGTAGCTCTTTTTTTACGAGAATATACACGTAATATATCCGTCTAGATGAATGTCTGGATTGGATCCTGCCTCTAAAAAGCCACGGATCAATCCAGTTTGAGGTTTCCGCCGAAAAATCATTAATGTTGGGTTCTCTGCATACTTCAATCACATATGAGCTGTCACTTTTTACATGTTCTCCGTAGTAGCTAGGAGCTTGTTTTACTTGATACGTTCCAAGTGCAGAGACAATTAAATCATCGGCACTTAAAACAGGAAAGTCATCCAGACCAGGAACTTCAGCATTCAGCGGTCCATTCATCTACGTCATTGTATTTGATTTATTTTATTTGGAATTCTTTAAAAAACGGCATAATCCTAAAAGAGTGCAGTAAAATATAATAACTTCTTCGATTTTAATGAGCAATACAAAAGCAAATATCTCCGTTCCGATATGGTTTAGAGAAATGTATCCATAGTAACTTTTGATCGCTTTATTCTGTTCTTTCATAATATCCAAGTTTCATTACTGGCCGCTCAACTTCAAAACGACGCCAACTTCACCCAAACCCCTTAGTCCGATATATTTTTGGCGTAAAACGAGTTATTTAATAAAAACTCATTTATGAGGTTTTTAATCCAAGATGACGGAGCGCGCCGAGGTCACTCAAGGTCGAAAACTAGAATTTTTCCTGAGAACACCTAAACAAATTCAGGACACGAAAACATATCCAAAATTCAGGACTGACGAACCTTTTGCAAGGTAAACCCCTATTTTGCGACCTGGCGACTGGGCTAACACAAACAATCTTAATTGCAGAAATTCTAATTTGCACAAGTAAGCAAGACGGCAAATGGCAATACAGTATACTGCGCATTTCTCGTTATACTTACTATTACTTAATACTGTTTGCACAAGCAGTTTGTGCATACAAGTCGCTGCAAGTAGCTGTGCTCAAATAACACGACTAGTAGTATTAATTATTCAAATTAGACTGCCTCATTGCTCTAGTGTTTGCAAGCGCGACTACTGAGCGTAAGGTCTTGGGTTCGATCCCCAGGTCGGACAAAGTGTTATTGGGTTCTTTCGTCTGGAATTTCTCAATAGCAGTCCGGAGTCTGGATTTGTGCCCGGTTGATGGCAATAGGATCGCCCCCTATTAAAATGCGAAATATTGGTGTACTGTACACCTCTGCCTAACCTTTCGCGGAATGCAGGCGTGAAGTTATGTAGTCTAAATATTAGAGATGTACAGACTTTGGCCGATTAGTCCGTTGTAAAGAGGCCGACTATTCGGCCAAGCCGATCACTGTTTCGGGGGTATTCGACAATTTCCGTGACGCTTAGTTTACAGCTTATTCGCGCGCAACTCGCAACCGCCGCCTGCGAGCGTATCGGAACATGTTTTGTTTACTTCACATTGTTTCTTTTTTATTTAATGTAATTCCTCTTAGACAAGCTTAGTTTTAGTATATACTAAACCTGAAACTAGTTTGTTCAGAATCACTAGGAGAATCGATTGACATATTTTTACACCACATTTTTTTTTCATAAATTTCAATTTTGTTTCAGTAGTTTTCTACCCGTAACAGTTGACGGGAATAGACACCTTGAGGCTTGAGATAGTCCGCTCGGTCAGTTTCCGTGTATTAGACAACCCCTGCATAGCACATCTCAGGCATTTCACACTTTACTAGGGAACTTAACGCGACATAAACTACGGTGTAACTTGGAGATTTATTTTAAAAAAAACACATGTTCAGGCAGCTCTGATGAAAATCTTATTGGGGTGTCTCGGTTTTTGTATATACTAAAAATAACATTGTATATATTTTATTGAGAAATACGTACGAAGTAAGAAGCCGGAGATAGTCGGCGCTCTTTGCCGAATAGTCGCCGGCTAGTCGGAACATCATTACTCAATATCTAATCTTACATTCCAGGTTTGAACAACAAGGCGTGAAGTTTATCAAGCGTCCCAATGACGGTAAGATGAAGGGACTCGCCTTCATACAGGACCCTGACGGCTACTGGATAGAAATCTTCACCAGCAATGTCGTTTAACCTTATCATTATCAGATTTTGGTACAGTGAAGGGTTCAATTTCTACCAAAAGTAACCACCATAAACACCGTGGGTCCGAGGTACCCGAAAGATTTTAACCTTCGATTCCGATGCCTAATTGGAAAAGAAAAGCTATTTATAGTTTGTTGAAAAAAGCTTAATTTTCGAAATATTCATTATTTAATGAAATTCACAAATCGAAAAATATCTATGGTAACAAGTCCCAGGAACGTGGTGTTGCGACTTTTGTCATACCATACCCCTCTCGCCGTATGTCTTATTTGTCGGGGAGGGTTGTTAAGTGAGAAGTTTCTTATCCACTCACAAGATAATTTATAAATGTTGCCAGTTCAACCTAAGGTATTGTTTACAAGGAAGCAGTAAAGTTAATGTATTAATAAGGAAAAGAAAAACTTTTTTTTTCTTTTTTCAACTTTTGTTGATATAACATTTGACTTTTAATATTAAAAGGCGTGGTTAAAATCTTTCGGGTACTTTCGGTGTAGTATTTCTACTAGCTCTGGTAATCCAATCTCGTCAAGTTCTGACAGCTAACCCCAATGGCTTCCAAGTTCACCAATAAGGTTATTCTTGCAAATAATTCTGATACAAAATCGTATTCTGATTTCAAAAATTACCGTATTATATGCTTTTTTTTTTAATACGGTAATTTTTCTTGGTAATTTTTATTCTAATTTTGATTATTTTATTCTCATTCATACAATAAACACTCGTTCAAAACTATGAACTGTTATGAATAATTTCAATATCGATCGATCGGAATTATTTTCAGGGGTAATATTATACTCAAGTTTGAATAAGATTACAGTGAGGCTTAAGGTAAATGCATTCAGTCAGCCCGCGAATTTTTTTTAAAATTCGATTAAAATAAGTTGTTTTATAAGGTAACTAAATCCACACATAAATGCTATAATGAATTGAAATGAAATGATTAAATACAATTTGAAAATCTGTCTTAAGTTGCCAGACTGAACATTTGATATTTTTGTCGAATCGCGATATCATGGGATACAATTATTGGAAATGGGAAACAAGCAAAGTAAAATAAAAAAAAAATTTACATATTCAAGAGAAAAAGCTTCAATTGCATTCAAAAATGTAGCCCACTTTTAACCCTACACTGTACCAAAAAAAGAAAAAATCCACCTGTGTATAAAATTGTTTATATACACCTACTGGAGAAATACCTGCAATATTTACGTACTATTGTGATAGATATCCACTTACATAATCTAATATAACACAAAAATGCAATACCCTTCTACTGGGCAAACGACTTATAAACAAAACATGGACTGATATTTAAATTAAATGAATTTGATTTCAATTTTAATACAGCATTACTGGTTAGGTGCTTTAGATCCGAAAACCATTAAGTAATCAACTTTTACTATGGGATAAATCGATGTCTCCCACGTAAGTTGTTGTAAGCCACAAATTGCATTTTTGTGTTTTTCACGTAGAAGTATCTAATTATCTGTTCCAAATTTAAAAATAGCAAAATTATGTATCGTTATTCGGTATTTTTATATTTGGAACAGATAATATACATAAAATTATACACTTTTACGTGAAAAACACAAAATGCAATTGGTAGCTTACAACAACTAAGGCGCCATCTCCACGAGCGAGTGAATCGCGGCGATATTCTCGCCGTGCCATCAAATTCAATACTAACTATCGCCGCGATAACATCGCCGTGTGTAGACACGTTCTAAGAGAGTGTATAGATATACCTGGCACGACGATAATGTCGCCGCGATTCTCGCGCTCGTGGAAACGGCCCCTTAGGTAGGAGGCATCTAAATAATGGATGCGTGAAAAAAATTCAGCTGTTCCATACATTTGTTTTTGTCCTATATTAAAAGTTGTACGGAATGATGAGCAGAATTTATGGTTTTCTTATGTAAAGCGTGTAACCAGTCAACCTGTATAATATAAGGGCCGGCACCCAGTTACGGCATGGCGTGGCAAATGATTTTCGACCTTATTACAATGAATTTAGCACTGACATTATTTTCATTAAAACGTCTCGCGTGATGACGCGACTTACCGCGGCATGACGCGGAACGTCACGTCATTCCCCGAGATACTGTGACGCTTCACGGGATACTACGGCACGTCGTGACATTCCACGAGATGCCACGGCACGCCGCTGCAACACGTGAGACGGATAGGTTACTGTTGTATGTTAAGGAAAGTGAGTGCAGTATCTCTCTTCTTCCTCAACGACAATGAATTTTTAACCTTATTTTAATAAAGGAGAGTGGGAAACAAATGTATGGGGTCTGGGCCCACCCTTCAATAGTAACATTTGATATACCGTTGGATAGGGCTTTTTAAGCGGAACATTTGTTACTAACAAAACTATGGTCAAATGTTAGTACTTTCGGAGATACGACGTCTTAAAGTTATGTGATGTGTTATGCAATCACTATAACTGTTGGTGGTTGTTATGAGTTTAAAAACCTTCGAATGTTGACTGTTACCACAGGTTTTACTATGAATTAAGTAAATGCACAATACGGAAAAACGGACAGGTTAAGGAAGGGTACTCACGGTTCCTGCCGTCGTTGTTCCTCGTAGTAGGTGCACCTACAGTCTTGGGACGTCCCTTTTCTTGATAATTACACTCAAAAACAGACACTTTACTATGTTTTGTTGAGTTTTAGTTCGGAGCCGGTAAAAAGCCGCCCTTTTGGGTTGTTGGAACGAATGAGAGAGTGTGATTGATGGATTGAATGTAAGAAGGATATTGGGTGAATGGAAAAGGAAGCGGAAGTGTATTGTGCAGTTGTTTCAATACTTTTTTACATACTTTAACAATAACCGAGACGTTTTTTTTAACTTTGCCCCTCACTTCTTATTTCTCCTGTATTGTGGGTGCGTTTACAAACATTTAAACTCACAAACACAAATAGCCAGACCCGGAACAACTACTTGTAGGTCACAGAAATATTTGTTCCGTGCGGGAATCGAACCCGCGACACGCAGCGCAGCAGTCAATCGTGCGCCACCGCCACCACTGCGCCAACCGTGCTATCCGGTTTGAGTCTGGGTAATATATTTATCTTATAATGAAGTAAACTACGATCATTAATTGCTTAGATTAGGATCACTTTTATGTCAGTATAACTCCGAAAGTACGTACTAACTTTTGACCTTAGTTGTAATACTAAGTTTTATTCTGCATAAAAATACCTATTCACTCATGAGTATCTTATTTCTATTGAGAGGTGGGCCCACCATTACTCATTGTCCTTTGGCACTTGTATTTGCTTAGCATACCGCGGATATACCGTGGGATGCTTCGTCGTGCCGCGGCATGCCGAAGTATCCCGCGGTACGACGTGGTATGCCGCGGAATACTTCAGTATGCTGCGGGATGCCACAGGATGATTCGGTATTCCGAAGCTGCCACGCCGTGCCGTCAGAGGGCACCGGCCCATCAAAATATTGTAATCGGTAATCATTATGAACTGGCCTTGTGCAATAAAATGCGTATATATTCCAACTACATGAACTGCCAATCAGAATCTAAGGGACCATCTCGGCGAGCGAGTGAATCGCGGCGATATTCTCGCCGTGCCATCAAATTCAATACTAACTATCGCCGTGTGTAGACACGTTCTAAGAGAGTGTATAGATATACGTGGCACGGCAATAATATCGCCGCGGTTCTCTCGCTCGTGGAGACGGCCCCTAAGAGTCTTAAATATTTTTCTTCAAATCCTAATTAAGCATAATAATTATTGTTATTTAACAAAGTCAGAAAAATAATCACTTATGAATTATTAAAAAAATCTGTTGGGCAAAATGCATTAAACATTTTTAATTGGTAATAAAGATTGGGCTCTGGGCAATAGTGAGCAATTGTGATTATTATTATAAGGTTTTTTTTTTGTATTTATTTGTTATTCTTGTGTATTGGTTCTTATGTGCAATTATCAATAAATATATTATAATAATGTTGTTTACATTTTTGTGTTTAATTTCAACCCTTTGTTGGTTGGACAGAGGTATATACGTATAGTACACTCTCATTTCGCCGTTTTGTTCAAGTCCCCACTCCCAAACTGAATTTCGACAAATCATTCTACGACAAGATTTACTTCGATACTATGGAACTCCGACATTACGCTACTCCGACAATTGTGGAACTTCGACACTGGGGTTTAAAGTAACCTAACATAAATAAATAGATAGTCACCTTTCAAACAAAAGAAAAAACTAAATCAAAATCCGTTTAGGAGCTACGATGCCACACACAGACACACACGTTAAACTTATAACACCCCTCTTTTTGCGTCGAGGGTTACTAAAAAAGACGTTATTAGTTAGTTTTAATCAATTTTTCGTTCACCCTTTTACAAATGGAATTTTCAATATTGTATGCTTTGAATGAAATTTTTATTGTGATGTCGTAGAGATAGCTCGATGAAATTTACAGGGTAAATAGCTGATAAAATGGATAAGTTTTGAAAATACGTCTGACAAAAATAGTTTAGGGAAATTTATTTTTAAATCACCCACAAACATTTAGGAAACATGCAGGATTTTAACATTATGACAATTCAATATTTTTTTGTAACGGATTCGTTACATTTATGGTTACAAATGTTTATGCATTCGAAAGGGTCACTAATCAGCTAATTTAAAAAAAAATACTCATGTATCTCAACTATTCACGTCACTATGATCAAAAATGTCGTAATAGTCAGAGTTTGATTTAAAAAACATGAAAAACATTCATATCTCGAAAACTACAAAAAATCGCGGAACATACATGGGGGTGATTTGGGTACCTCAAAGGATGTTCTACCTCTGGACTTCCGCTTGACACTACTTTCTGGGACACGCTGTATACCGCACATAACTCTTACACGAGGGAATGTGGCTTAGGCCACTTTTGCGCTGACGGCCTCAGTTACGGTTTACTCACGTGCATTTTTCAAAATTACCCAACATTTTGAATATCTCTAACCACAAATTACAAAATGTGTACTATTTGCTAAGTGCTCATAGTGAGAAGTGCACCAATTACGAAATGCACATTTAGCGTCAAATGCACATTTTTGAAATGCACATACTGCGTCAGACCCGGTTTTCATGCACACCACTGGCAAGCCCAAGAGCGCCAAATATTTATAAGTAGGTAATTACCTCGGTAATTAGGCAGTTGTCCCACCGCCGGCGAGGAAGCGACTAACTATCGGCTATTTTCTCGCTCAAGAAACGTACAATGGATATACATTCCGTGTAAACAAAAGAGACGCATATATTAATAGTTCATCGCTGACTGTTCACACTGCCGGCGAGGACTCGCTCCACTAGTTTGTCGCTGAGCGATAAGATATCAAAGATAATACTCGCTCAGCGATACTTGCTCAGCGATGCTCGCTTGGTGGTCAGAACTCACGCCGAGAGACCAATCAGCAGTTATTTGCGAGTGGTGCGAGTAATCGCCCGTCGCACTCGCACACTCGCTTATAGCCCAGCGACAAAACTACTAAGGAACTACTACGTACTAAGGAAGGAACTACACACTCGCTTCTCGCTGCTCGCCAACTCGTTTCTAACTCTACTCGCTGCTCGCTCATCGTTCGCGGTGGGACAAGTGCCTTAGGCTGTTTACCCATCTAATTTGCATAAATTTGCTATAATACAGCAGAAATAATCCATTATTGGAACACTAAAGGGACTATTTTAATGGTCAATAACTAAATTAGACTTTGCAATATAATTGGGCTTCACGTAACGCTTCGGTTACATGACTACCGTGTCTGATACCAAATATTGGCCAAACTTTATCGTTCGTTGCTGCGTTTGAATGCGAAGTGACAAAAAGATAAGGAAGTGTGTTCTGAAACTAGCGATGGTGTTTAAAATGTGGCCAACGTTGGCCATAAAGACTGGTCCTCATATAATTTGACCGATCCGATCATCGTATCGGTGATGCGTATTATGATCGGTACAGGTATGTCCACATTTGTAGCATTTTGGAGTATCGTATCTCCGTCGCGTTGCACCGACGTGTATCACGATCGCTGGTTAGGACAAACACATACAAATGTGGACGTACCTTAACCAGCGATCATGATACACGTCGGTGCCACGCGACGGAGATACGATACGCTAAAATGCTACAAATGTGGACATAACACGAACGAATGATGATACGAAGTCTCGATACGCCGCCCTGCAATCCTATTCAGGGGGCCTACTCCCTAAGTCCATCAACCAAAAAATGGTCAAAAACAACTAGTAGATAATTATAGACCTATATCTATATTGGCTACATTTGGTAAAATCTTCGAAAAAATAGTAACAAAACATCTAATGTGGAATCTTAAGCACCTTATAATCGCGCAACAGCATGGGTTTATGAAATATAGGTCTACCACAACAAATTTGATATCTTTTTCATCGGTCCTTACTGAAAATGTAGATAATCGTACGGTAGTGGATACCGTATATACAGATTTTAGTAAGGCCTTTGATAAAGTAGACCACGCACTTCTTGTTTCTAAACTGTCTATCTTAGGTATTAGCGGTGGATTATTAAAATGGTTTGGGTCTTATTTGGCAGATAGGTACTCTAAGGTTGTAGTTAATGGATACATGTCCGACCCCTATTTGGCTTCGTCAGGAATACCGCAGGGATCTCATTTAGGTCCCATATTGTTTAACGTTTTTATCAATGATGTTATACAATGTTTCCATCATTCAAACTTTTATCTTTTCGCGGACGATCTAAAAATAATGAAACCAATCACAAGTAGCGAAGATGCTGTGATGTTTCAAGACGACATTGATAGGTTTAATGGTTGGTGTAAAAACAATAACATGTTTTTAAACACGACTAAATGCTATTACATACAATTCACCCGAAACAAAACATCCATATTAAACAACTACCATAAAAACGGAGTTAAACTAAATAATGTCAGTACAATTCGCGATCTCGGCATTTTAATAGACAGTAAACTAAAATTTGATACACACATACTCAAAACTGCTTCAAAAGGTTTTAAAATGCTAGGATTCGTGTTGCGTAACTGCAAGGAGTTTAAACATTCCTCTACGAAAATAAGAATTTTTAACACGCTAGTTCGTCCTTCTCTGGAATATAATTCTGTGATATGGAATCCTCATTACGATGTTTATATTAAACGACTAGAGAGTGTTCAAAGAAGATTCCTTTACCACCTTAGCTATAATGACCATCTAGCCAAAAAACTTACTAGTTACAGTAAAAGATTAAAACATTACCACATGTGCACACTAGCAAATCGCAGAAAAATTTCTGACTTAGTCTTTCTTCACAAACTTTTTGACGGAACTTATGATTGTGGTGACCTCTTGAATACTTTGCAGCTAAATATCCCCTCTCACTTACCTCGAAAAAATGCATACCAACTATTTCACATTCCTTACTCTAAAACAAATCCTTAGATATAACGCTGCTGTGCCTAGAATGTGTAGGTGCTATAATGTCTTGGCTAAATCTAGTGATATTGATATCACTTTCTCTTTAACCAAGTTTAAAAAAAGGGTCTATGAGGCCCTAATGTAACTAATTAAAATTTAATTTAATTTTTAATCGTTTACATAACGAAAACATATTGTTCACCTCTAATTTTATTGCTTGTTTGCCAGTAACATAATATTAGTTTTAATTGCTTTGTATAATTTTTGCATGTTGTGGTCTCTCATAATTGAAGGAGTACACTGGCCATATATTCTAAGCGAATTATTATCATTATCTTTTTGTGTATATCCTTTGTCAGAGATCCTTAAGTAAATAAATAAACCATGATCCTCGCCCGTCCGAAAGTAGCCCGAAACGTAGGAATGAACAAAACAAGTGTCAAGTTCAACTTTTCGGACGGGCAAAAACACGGTAGTAGGGACAACTATCAAATCGTGTTGTCACTCATTTTTAGTTCGGGCCCCGAAATAATCGTATGTCCGTAGGTGATAGGGAGTAGGAAACGCTCGTAAATAAGGCCGAAACCACGGACTTCGTGCTTAGAGAGTAGACCCCCAGGCACGAACTCTTTAATAAGGAGCTTCACTATTCTTAGTAGTAGTAAGTAGAATAACCAACGCACCTAATTCCACAAGGTCACGCAAGATAATAAGTATCTTACAACCCCAACGGGGAAGAGATCGATCAGATTTTTCAATGCTTTGAAATCGCCTGAATCTGGTTCCTAATCTAACTCGTCAAAGACTAGGTATAAATACTGATTCTCAAGCTCCCAATTATTTAAAATATAATGTAACAGCAATTTAACGCATTTCACAAGTTTTCTTTTCATATCATTAAAGATGTGTATGGACAAAGAAGAAGTAAAATATTAAACAGATGGGTCAGTTTTGAATAAAATAAATATGAAATAGGTGTATCTTTAGATAGGTATTGCTTAAATATGGTAATCGCGATCGTTCTAGTATTCAACTTTATAACTTTAGTCGTTCCTGAGAAAAAGGGTCTTGACGGACAGATAGACAGACAGACAAACGAACAACAAAGTGATCCTTTAAGGGTTCCGTTTTTTCATTTTGAACTGAACGTTTTTTTTGTCTTTAGAAATTCCTTCTAGATAGCCTGCGCCCGGGAAAGGCGTATGATTATGCCGGACACTTACCGGCTAAAAACCCACAGTGCTCCTCCTCCTGATTTATGGCCGGTGTCGCGGGATTCAGAGCTGCATGCACCGCAACCCCGGCAGGCCTCGGTCCGCCAGATCCTGGCAGACGTCTTCTTCTGTGTTGCCTTGCCCCACGTCCTCCAGAGAGGCGCGCAAGGAACACTGTAGGAAGGGACAGTGGCAGTCGCCTCTCTCTCCCTCTATGCTCCCTCCCTGGTCGCCATCACCTCCTCGCAAAGGGAGGCGACGGCTTCCCACGCACGCTCACCCCCGACCATGAACAGAACCACGGCCGGAAGCGGAGGTCACCACCGACTGCCGCGATTAGTTCACGGCGCCGCGTCGCTAACGCAGGTCACGCCTGCAACCTGTGCAGCGCCGTGTCCTCGGGGCAGTCGACGCAGTGGAGACATCCGGGCGTCTGCTCCCGGCCTATGCGACACATGTACTTCCCGAAACAACCATGTCCCGAGAGCACCTGCGTCAGCCGGAAGCTGAGGGTGTCATGACGCCTCTCCAGCCTCTCTTCCATTACGGATCTTACCACCGCTGTTGAGACAGACCCTGCGCTGGGTTGCGCAAGTCGCTCCCTCCACTCGGCCACTAGGATCTGGCGGAGCTCACTCCACTATTTTGAGGTAACCCTAAAAATTATTTGTACTTTAGTCAATTATATAACGAGATAGGTAGGTTAGGTATCTTGTTATCTAAAGTTTAGGTATTTTTAAAATTTAATTTGTTCTATAAATGATGCCTAGTAACCTTGTAAAGTTTTTTGTCTTATTTGAATCAACCCTATGTATATTAGGTAGACGACAGGCGCTCTCTTTTACTAAAATTGTCACATCTGTTATGTTTAATCTTATTTCTCAGGACACGCTCCATATAATTTGCCTGATTCATATTTTTTCTAAATAAATAGGCTATAATGTGACACTAGATCGCAGTACCTACGATCTAGTTCTAAACTGGATTTATTCATTGTAATGTACGTTCAATTTATTTCAATATGAACAATAAAGTCTTTATTTTGTGTTTTACCAGTTTATTTTTTATTCTATTGGTAAGTCTTATAATATAAATATACCAACTAGGAACAATCAGGAACAATAAATTACCTAATTTTTCGGGTATACTCGTACAGGAAAAATAATGCTAAAAGGCATGTGTGGTGTTACACAAATGGATAGTATTAGAAATGAGTATGTAAGAGGAACTCTAAGTGTCTAAACATACCATGCCGAAGATACGTGACCGAAGTTCGGCACGATTACGCCTGTAATGCTATTTGAATTACTGACGGTACGTTATGCTGAAATTACGTCGCGTTATAGCGCACAGCCGAACTTCGGTCGGGCGTAAGTTCAGCGACAATTCGGCGGCAACGTTTTCTGTAGAGCACACATTATACGCAACCCAAAGGTGGTTAGATTGCCGACGAAGATCCCGGGCGGGCAGCAGCGGGAGGCAGGCATGTTTGCGCCCCGCGTGTCCGACCACAAGTTTGTGCAATTGAACTTCTGCCGCGTAAGTTCGGCACTTATGGTGTGTCATATCAGCGGAATACGTCGGAACATAAAATCAGCTGCGGAACTTCGGTCGCGTATCTTCGGCATAGCATGTTTGGACGCTTAAAGTGGCGCCGGTGATTGAGAAATTGTGTGGAAACAGGTTATCATGGTATGGACATGTAATGCAGAGGAATGAGTAACATGTCATGAGGAAAGTTTTGAGTATAAATGTGGATGGTTATAAGAGTAGAGGAAGACCAAAGAAACGATGGATGGATAATGTAAAAGATGATATGACTAGAAAGAGGGCGACTACTGAGATGACGGCTAATAGAGATGTATGGAAGAAAAATACATACTGCGACGACCCCAAATAACTTGGGATAGGGACAGGAAGATGATGATGATGATAAGGAAACAAAATACATCATCCAAATAAATTAAGGAGAAGTATTTTCTAGGAAGACACATCTTTCATAATTTGGGATTAGGTAATGACATTATCATCCTTTGTTGGTTGGTTGTTTAACTAAAATAGCTCTTATGTCTATTGATTTAATGACAAGGACAGGTTAATTGAATCAGTTTATAAAAATGACAACTCTATGTAAGTGTGTTGAAATAAAAACATGGAATTTCTTCATTTACTTCCTTCTGAGCTTTTTCACACAATTATTTGACCTCATCTTTACCAAGTCTTCCCACGCCTGACGCAAGTGTCCTTCCCTGGCGAATAAATAAAAAATATCATTTTTCATATACTTTTTTCTTACAGGATGCTGTCCCTCTTAAACTAATACCAGGAGACAGCACCGTAGTAAAAAAAGATGGAGTTACCCACACCATATCAAAATACTACGTAGTTCCAAACGATTTTACACTTAACAATGGCAGTGGGTCGTCTTCAGCGACAGTTCTTCGCAGTAATACCAGATATAGTAAAAGTATGGATTTGGAAGCAGTGACTCAAGGAGACGGCGTTGAAGCAGCGAACGATCAATTAGATGAATATAGAATAGCTATAGACACTAAGAGAGCTAATCTTAACAGTGATTCGGATGTGACAGAAGCGGGAAATGTTTACCAAGCCGACGAAAATAATGCCGAAGAATGGGTGAGTTGTAAAAAGTTAATAAATAAAATGACATTCATGCTTGTAATGTCTGAAAGGTTTGCATCTAATAGATTACAATATACTCTTCACTCTCACTGAAACTTGAACCAGTTATTAATTCAAGTTTTTGCTCTAATGAGAATTTCCTAAAATGTACAATAAACTTGGTTTTTCCTAAGAATAGCAGATTGTACTTCAAGATATGTATCCGTTTCAAATTTAACTTCGCTTAACATTATTTTAGATCAATTATCACTATGGTATGAGTATTTGGCGGGTGAATTTAGGCGTTTTAGCACAAGATCCTAATCAACTGCCGGACATAGTCATCTGCGTTCTTCAGAACACTGCAGTCCTTCAGTCCCACATTATGATCGCGGTCTCCAGTCAAAAAATTGTCTTATTTAACCTTGCCTACCGATTCTTTGGCAGACATAGTCAGCCTAAGCATACCTCCAGTTCAGTTCGCTTAATTATGCAAGCTGTTTCTGGGTCTCCAGCCTATTCAGTCTTTTAGATAAGCAGTCGTGGACTGATTCGATTTGCCATCTCGTTTCGTCTCAGATCCTCGTAACGAAAGAAAAAGAGATAGCAAAACAAATCGTTCGACAACTGACTAATCAAATCGTTCTTTTCCAGATGATCTCGTAATCGGAACATACAAAACTCCCGAACTTAACTTGCTCTATAAATTTTATTATGGTCTAGTCAGGGTGAAATAATTATTATTATGATTAATTTTAACAACATATGTATATCTCTACGCAAAGTGTTATGGTTTAACCCTGTTAAGGTAATAAGGTTGTATCTCTCCTTTTCAGGCAACAACTACCACACAAGTTAGTCCAGAGCCCGAAGACTTAGGTAATCTTCAAGTTGAACCTATGATTATACCCAATAACATAAACAGTGCTGAAAATAAGCCTGATTATATAGATGTGGATAATAATGCCGAAAGCACATTTGAAACAAATACAACAACTGACACTGGCATCGATATTACTACTCAGCAAATGAATGCGCTATTTACAGAATTTGCCATTGTTATTCATGAACACGCTGCTCAAAATTTACGAAGTTTTTGGAAAGTATTTATCAATTACGTAGATGCAACATCAGACGAACAAGAAAAATTTATAAGATTAGAAAAACTATTAGTATTACTAGATATTTTCACGAATTTGTATAAAGCAATACAGTTTCAAATTCCAATCGACTTCATTATTGATGATATAGTTAATATTATTGAACCAACTGACCCTGAAAACATTGATAGTAACAGAAATGATCCTCTGATATCACGAAATAAACATAAACAGGTTAAAACAAATACACAAAAAGAATGCATAAGAACATGTCTTCAAGAACACTCTGAAAATGCTAATTTGGATTCAAAAATTGTTCCTATTTCAGAAACTGATGACCGGGTGGCAAACGGTGATATAGAATTAGAAAATGATAACCTGAAAAAGTACTTACCAAGAAAAGATGCGGACATAGATATATGGGTCAAATTGCCGGCTTCCGGTACTGGTTCAAATCATGTAACGGGTTCTGACAAACCGATAAATATTCAAAGGACCCAGTTAGTACAACCTGATTACGTCATATCTGAAAGAAAGTTAATAAACTCATCCGGAACACCGGATGGGTTTATCACCCGTTCTTCAATATCAACGCCAAATCTTGCACGTGATGATACGGCGGACACAACGGAACTGCCATGGACTATTGAAGCTAGAACGGTTAATAATCCACCGTGGACTATTGAAAATAAAATAGGTCAGCCGCCGACTATTAAAAATAAAATAAAAAATCCATCTTGGACTATTGAAAATAAAGTGGGTCTGCCGTGGACTGTTGAAGATAGATCGGTGAATAAACTTCCGTGGACTATCGAAGATAGAACGGTGAGTAGTCCGCCGTGGACTATTGAATATAAAGTGGGTCTGCCGTGGACTATCGAAGATAGATCGGAGAATAGACTTCCGTGGACTGTTGGAAATAAAGGGGGTCTACCGTGGATCATTGAAGATAGAGCGGTAAATAAACTGCCATGGACTATTGACAATAAAGTGGGTCTGCCATGGACTATTGAAGATAGATCGGTAAATAATCCGCTGTGGACTATTCAAAATAAACCGGTGGATAATTATCCGTGGCATATAGAAGACAAAAATCTGCCATTTAATTTAGAAAATAAATTTGGCGATATACCAACATCATTGCATCCATCTGATGGTTCAGAGTTGAAAATAAGTGACGATGACATTTTAATTGATTCCAATAACAATCCTGTGATTAACACAGTAAATGGGGTAACTGTTAAAGATAGGTTTGGTAAACCGTATTTTTACACATATGTAATTAATCCAACAAAATATTTACACCGAGGACCAGGAGTTAGTAGCAATGTCTTCAAAATGAATTATGGAAAACATAATAATATTCTTGAGAAAGATTTTGGAAAGGCTCTTGGACTATCTCCGTCTTATGATAAAAACACGGATTCCCAGGTTTTGTTTAGTAATGGACCTCAAGCACTACAAGATTATTATACATCTAAAATTAAATCAAAACTTGAAAAACAATCAAACATTAATCCTACAATTCTACTTCCGAATACGCCGTCTACTGAGTCTCTGATTAATTTAGGGCTAGAAAATGAGTATGGTGTACCTACAGTTCAAGATATAAGTTCAAATGGAGAAATTCTGCTTCCTAACGTTCCTTCAACCACATTTGAACCCTATTTAAATCTTGATATTGCGAACAGTGACATATCGACATTTGTCGATGAAACAAATACTGATAATAAACAATCTAGTTATTATAATTCTAAAACCAAAGTAGCTATTGATAAAGGAACAGATATTCATCAGATGTTGCATCCTACTGTTCCTTATGATTCTGATTATATAAAACTAGACAGAGGAAATAATGTACCTAATTATGGTGGAGAAACAACCACTGATGCACATGATGAATTACACATTATTCAACAACCAAGTGTTGGGCACCAACAACCAGGAAACAATTATCTCCAACACTTGAAAGCTACATTAGCTCCAAGCTATCAACTGTTTTCCGTAGAAAATTTGCTGAAACTGCATAATGCACTTAAAAATAGTAAACAAATAAACGAATTTAATGTTAATGAAGACAGGGCAGTGTCAAATTTGAGAAAAATTGATAATTTATTACTGATATTGGCAGAATATTTAGATGAAAGTGGAAGTGATAGATGGTATGAAAATATATTTTATAACGTTAAGAAACATCAGCATCCATTGCAATTGTACGTGCAAAATTTACTTCGTCAGAAATGGTTGCATGAACTCATGTTAGTTCTCTATAAGAACAACTTTAATCTCAATATTCTTAATAGCCCTAGACTGGAAGCGTTTTTAGGATCTTTGAGGTTTCCAAATTACGTACTAACATTTCTAGAAGCAGAAGAACCTATAGATGGAAATTTTGAAAATATAAACGGTTTCGAAGAAACGTTTGCTGTTCATAACGTTATACCCGGAAAATATGTAACCCACATCATCAAAGAAAACTTAGGACAAAAACAGATTCCAGAAAATTATGAAACTGTTGACATTGTTGATAATCATAGACCGCTAAATGAAGGAAACATATTCCTAAGTATAACGGAATTCGATGCTGGATTAGATGCAAGTGAGATAATAGAAATTCTCAATAAATATTTGGATTATAAAAATTACATAGAAAAACAAGAAAACGTTATTAACCTCGGAAATAAAATGAAAATGTTCAAACAAATAGTGTTATACTTAAGGGAAAAGGGGTACAGGAGTAGTATTGTAATTGATTTGATTCGTAAACTTTATGGGGCAGTGTATTCATTTGAAGGACATAGATGTAGTCAACCAGAGCACAATGATTTTGTGAAAAATGTTTATGATGTTATAGTACCGGTTTTAATAAGTTCGGGAGAGTAAATTATTGCAGTATATTTCACAAAAGATCTTAGTAAAATAATGGGTTTATAATTGTATATTGTATATGAAATCAATTTTAGGAAAGTTATTAGTATTTAATATGCATGTATTACGTTTATAAAAAAAATGGAAATTAACTTTAAATATATTAGTAATTTCTTAGTGCATTGACAGGCCATTAATACTCGCGTGTAACTATACATATAGAATTTAAATATCAACATATTTGCAAAAGCCATCTAAGTTACCTATGTATTATTAATCATTGTAACGCTGTCTTAATTATTGTATTCTTCTCATTTCGTGTCGGCATGATATTGTATTTTTTAATCAGCAAGCAGCATACTACTTTCTGATTTGTTATGATTATAGTTATTTATTACTTTGAAAAACATGCATATATTTCAACTGGAAAATAAATATTACCATAAGACTTATGTGTTTTCTTCACCTTTCCTTGGAACAATGTTATATCTGCTCTAACAGATGTGCCGTGATCAAACTCAGAATATCCTGCATGGAAGGCAATCACTACTTCTACACAAAACCTCTTTGAGTTGATCCAAAGAGATTCATCAAGCTATTATATGTGTATTAGATAAAAAATGAACCAGATAAATTAAAAATATATGTATATTTGTATCAGTTTTTGTTTCAAATCAAAACAATACTAAAGTTTATCCAGAAAAGTAAAACACATTCAAACGTAGTTTTAAGCTGTTTATAAAAATATTTTAGCTGCTGAGAGTGAGACCTGATAATTACACACAATCATATCTATGATTAGTTATGGTTTACTGACGTGCATTTTTCGTGATTGTCCTACTAGTTTCGGATCCAAACGGAGCCTTTAATCATGAGCTGGACATGTAGCGAGGTCGCTAGTTGAACTCAAAATGTTTGACTCGTGAGGGTCCGAAACTAGTCGGGCAATCCCGAAAAATGCACGTGAGTAAACCATAACTAACCATAAATATGTGTATCACGAAAGTTATATTGCAAAATTTACAATATTCGAATCTTGAAAATATTTTTTCTACTCCGAGGGATACCTCATCCGACAGCTTCATCTGTATCAATATCCTGTGATTGTTTTCAAGACATAATAAGCTATCATCATACTAAATCTCTTTGCCCTTATCACAATTTATTGGTGTCGGCGCGGGATGTCTTGTTCTTCGATACCTCTCTATCAGCCGCCTAGATGGCGTCGTCTTATTTCCAAGAGATTTTTTATCATTGAATTTACAGAGATAAGACATTTTTTTTAATTACTCTTCTTTCTTCTTGTATTAAAGAGTTTTTGTAAACCCGACTCCGTCGTTCTTCCACTCACTCCAACGAAAAACTAAGTACCTAATCCAAGATCTTTCAAAAATCACTTATAAACAAACCATTACTTTTTATTACGCCACGTTCTGTCGAACACACACTGAAGTGTTGTTTTACCTTTATATGGTAGATTAAGAGCTAATTATTAGCTGATTATATGCGTAAGTACCTATAAAATAGTTGCATCATGGAAATGAATAAAATATCACCATAAACCCTTGTGTCATGTCTTGGGAAACACTAGTATCTGGTTCTTAATTTTTCATAGAACATTTGATAATATTATTGGCAGTGTCTATTAAAAAATCTGTCATTTTTGCACGGAGACTAACTTTGCTATCAACTACCTGCTCGCCAAACGTGGTGAATGGAGAGTTGTCCTACAGTGGATGGCGAGAAGCAAAAAGCATACACCGAGTTATTTTCGCCAGATCACGAGCACCAGAAAACTGATTTTCAAAGACAAAGGTAAACCAAACTTGTTTATAGGTCTGATTTAATCGGGAATTTACGTCAGAATAATCGCTCTCTTCGATTCGATTAATCGAATATTAAGCGCCGTAATGTTATCTAGAGGATTAATGTCTGCAGTTTATGTACCATGTAATACGTTGTTATCCGACTTTCAACGTCCTTGTAACATTATTGTCCTTGCTACCAACACCACCGTAAGGTGGTTTAGGAAAAAGAATGAAGAAGGTAACTTCTTCATTCTTTTTCGTAATCAAGATGTCGAATTCTGCAGACAACAACAATCTCAAGTAATTCTTTTTAACATCCACGTTTCAGCTCTTGTAGTAACTCCCATATAAGTACAACATGTAATATAATACTTCCCTACCTAATAATGCTCTTACCATCAAGTTCGACTATAGCAAATGCGATAAAATCAAAAGAAAGACAAAAAAATGTTAGTTAAAATAGGTACACACACTCGCATTGTTATTCTATTTTCTAAACGATCTTTCTTTCTTTTCGTGTCGATTAACTCATACTAAATGTCCGACCAGTATTGAGCAACCTGTACAGCTCTATCATTGGCCTCGTTTAGATCTTGGATGGTGCAGGTGGTTGTGCACGACGGGCAACTAAGGAGGTAACGCATGTCCTGTGATGGTGCTCCACACTGGCACTGCGTTTGGGATGGGTGAAGAATGCCCCATTTGGCCAAGTTAGTTTTACAGCGGCCAACCTGCGTCCGCAATCGGTTGAGAGATTTCCAGATTGGCCACTGCAGTTCACATCCAGGGGGCAGATGTTCTTCCGGGGTGCTGAAGTGTGGAGGGGGTGGGTGTTTGTTCTAAACGATAAATATTATGATATTACAGAAATAAGTTTTCCCGCCGTTGTTGTAGCCATCTTGTAAAACAGTGCTGCCCCCTGTTATCATTTAATTGACATGTCAAATTTATTACATCGTTAAAGAAATAATGAATCGTTGAAAATTAAATTACTTCAATTACCATATGATATGTTGAAACAATAGCAAACAATTACATATTTATGACTTATTACAATATTGCCACCAGCCATCTCGCCTGCATTCCCCGAAGGGTGAGCGAGAGTTGTACTGCTGTAGGTACACATGTTGTTGTGAATGTCCGAAGCGCCAAATCACAAATCGCAATCACCAAGCTAGCAGGTGAATTCACGACGATTTCGGACATACACCACGACGATTGGTTGATCTTCACTATCTTTATTTTGAGATTTATTATGATTTAAATTTAGACCCAACTAAGTTCCTAGAGCGAGCGAAGTGAGCTCGGGAACATAGGACACCCTGACTAAGCCTGATTGGTGACCGTCATCCCATTCGTGTTAGGTTTATTTTAAACCTTGTAGTCTGAATCTTGATCCCCGCAAAGGCTCCGTCGACCATTCCCCCCACCTTCCCCCTCCCCTGTAAATCGCTGTGAGCCATGAATTCTCAAAGATTCATGGAATCATCTTGGAGTATGATAACATTTACCGATGAATGCCCGATTAAAAAACGATTCGGACATTCTCAGTTAAACACATACAGTTCGCCAATAGCCCGAAAAGCTTCTTCCAATCTTTTGAGTTATTACTGTCGAATCAAATTTTCTTCTATTTCAAGAGGCGACAAATCATATGAAACCTTATTCCATTTCTTATAACATTAGACGACAGTGGCCCACCAAGGCACGAATATCGTTAAGAACCATTTCTCCAAATAGAGTTTCAGGTCATCTCGATTGACTGTTAAGATTTTTAAAGCATTAAGTATATTTCGTTAAAACCCTGCTGAAGGCAAACATTATTTTTTAAAATATAATTGATTGGCTAATAAGTCGACGGCCCACGGTAAGTGGTTACCGCCGTCCATATACTGCTATACTACCAAGAGTGTTGCTGATGCGTTACCAATTTTAGAGATAAAGTTGCAAAGTTTCATGTGCCTGTAATTTCACCGTTTCTATACCTCAAACCGTAACACAGTATTACTGCTTAGCGGCAGAAATAGGTGTGGAGGTACCTAGTAGAGCTCTACTACTCTTTAACATGTAGCTTATTTCCATACATTTCATTGCTAAAGTGGGTATTATTTCGTCTAATTTTATACACCAAACAGAGTATAATAGTTGACATTGAAATAAGCCATTGAGAAACAAGGCTTAGAAACATAAAACAGAGTTAAAATTACCGTCGATGTTAGATCAGGTCCTTTAGATTTCAGTAACGCGTTTGACACTGATGATTTTGAAATCCTGTTTGTCATATTTTGTTCTCTTGACATATTTTAAACAGTGATTGGCCGGATTCATTAATCTTCAGAGCCGACAGAAAACGAATTTAAATAAATTGAAAAATGTCTTCGTGGTTCAGTACTTATGTGTGGTGTCCCACAGGGTACCATATTATCTCCAATACTCTTCGAAATATAATATATTCGCATAGTACGCACAAATATCTAAATAGTTGTGCGATATTTGAGTTGCATTGCTAGCCTCTGTGTGTGGCGAGTGCGCCTACTAGTTCGGCTCGATACCTAATTAATACCTATACAAAAATGAAATCGACCAACTCTCGCACTACTGTTTTGTTGGATGTATGCCCAGCACACCCCGTAAACGACATCGTTTAAGCTTTCATTACATTGTTACCTTGAATATTGATTTAGATTGACAAGTCCATTACATTTCAATCATATCAAATTGATTATATAAATATTATAAAATAAATCTAGTGGTTCGTGTTAAGGGTAATACTAAATCATAAAATTTACTAGAAGTCGTATTATCATTAATCACGATTTTTGTTCCAATACAGATTCTGGAGTCAGCTTTCAGCCCAACTAAGATGCGCTTGTCTTTAAGCTAGTAGTAACATTTCCCCCCACCACAGCTATTATATTCTTCTTCTTAGCAAAAATCTTTAATATAAAAAAATCTGCTTCCATAATTATGTTTGTGTCCGGAAAACTCTAAAAGTAGTCGATGTTTTGACTTGAAATTTTGTGCAGTTGTTGTTGGCATTCGCGAGAAGGTTTCAGGCATAATAAAAAATAAAAGAAACTTATTACGCGGGCGGAGCCGCAAGGGCACACCTAGTAAAATATAAAATAAACTCAAAATTAGTTTTGCCCAAAACTCAGCAACACGAACTGCGTTTACTGACACAGACATCAGATCTTAACATATACAGTTGATAGAGGAAGATAAGAAGGAAGGCAGGTGGGCCATTAACTGCAGAGAAACGTCGCATACACACTGAAGATCTGAGCCGTCTATGAACCCCCATTTGTGGAGTTTGTTTTTGTTACGGCCGACTTGAGTGTCTTGAGTACGAAGTCTATTTAATTAAAGTTTTTCAAATCGATCACGGTAGAGCGTGCCCAAGTGGAACAGCTTTTGTAAACTGGTATAAAATTCATGTCCAATTTTATGCATTAACGTGACCTAAGTATTTGAAGTCGTTGCATTATGTAATCGTCATCACTAACCTTTTGCACTTTTAGGCAAAATCGTCTCTCAAAACAAAAGTGGCTTTAGAACCAGATCTATTTCACTAGTGATGCTATTGTCCTATCTGGTCAGGCTATCTCGGTTGACAAATGGAATTCTAATCTCATCATTTATCTATCGGTCGTCAGGCAGTGGAACATGGGCTTATCATCATCATCACCTACATATCAGCCAGAAGACCGCCACTGCTGGATATTGGCTTCATCTAATACAAGGTGCAATGAATGTAGATGAGGCTATAGATGGTGGAGTGGTTAGATAAGGTAAGACGTTGAAATAAATAGAAACACAATTAAATGGGCATACAAAAACTCAATAATTGTAGTCATTTTGGGAGACCTTCCCTTTTCCTTGTAACCCTTTCACAAACAAAATATTTCTAATTAAAAAAGGAATGAAAGAAAACAACGCAAATTGAAAATCATTAAGGTGATTATGGTTGATTAATATTTATTACAGTAGAATACACATGGCAATAATGTAAAGACGTTAATTAAAAATATATGTAGTTTTAAGGACGCGTTTGCAGAAAGCGTAGGTAAAAAGTATAATTACGATATGCGGACGACCAACACACACACAGCGTACCTTTATCTTCAAGTTAGGTCAAATCAAATGTTTGTGACCGTCGAGGGATCTATTTGACCGCTTATTTCTGCTGTCAAGCGACTCGAGTCTACTCACAATCTTGGCTGACAGTAAAATGACAGATGGAAAACCAACTTTATTTTCACACAGTTAAGGTTCATCGGCCTAGCAAAATATATGAAAAAAATTCAAAATGATTTTTTATTTTCCTGTGCATATTCCAACAATTTTCTTATTTTATTTTCTCTACCATTTTAACGTTAATATGTCTGTTAACTAATGGTATTGTATTTATTTATTAAAACTCTTGAATTCTTCAGGAAAATGTACCGATACTCACCCCATTTTCAGTAAGTATTTTCGTGGGAGGAGACTACGAAAAATTAATATTATTTAATTATAAATTAACAAATTTAAAAATGTTTTATCTACCATTTTTAGACAAAAGCGTAGTCTATCCGTAACTTGCCATAACATCTAGCTAAGTTCCACGGATTGATCGGAAAATGTACCGAAAAACAGCTAATTAAAGCAATAAAAGCAGTTTTGTAAATACCTAAACAGTTGATTATGTTCCCTTAGTTCTGCTTCCTGCCTCAAAAATCATGAAAATACGACACTTTTTATACAATATCGCCTTTTTGCCTCATAAAAACCTTTTTAAAAATAGAAACATGTACAACACTACTTCTCTTAATTTGCCAAATTATTGAAAATACAACAAAATCAAAGTCAAAGTTTTTTATTTCAAGTAGACCAAATTACAGGTGCTTTTAAAACGTCAAAACTAGGTGCACTATATATGCTATACGCAATATATATTCTAATATACGAGTAGCATTCAATCGTGTACTAGATGAAAAACAGGTCATCGATATTATACATAATAGAATTGCGTTTAATCATTCAATTATTGTTTTCGATTACATGGTATATAATGTGACATGTCAATCAATTATATACTGTGTATATTTCAATATATTTTGCAGACGCTACTTGAGGTTCCGATACGCCATAATGATTTTGCGTCTAGTGTATAGTTTTTTTTTCTTTAGTTTAGTAACGGGAAATCAGTGGGTAAGTTTTTGGAAATGCTAATTTATGCTATTATATGAAAAGTGAAACATTGAACAATAATTATGGTTCTGGAACGCAAAGGTTTGCCATGGCAAGATTTCCAGGCCTAACGCCTCATAGTACGTTTACAAAAACACTTTGAAGCAGTCAAACGCTGCAGTCAATTCAATAAAAGCAACGTGTTCAGGAACCATATCGTTTTTTGATATTAACAAAATAACGACCAATATTTAAGATAACTTTAAATTCTAATATCTATATTAATACAATATAAATCTAAACTAAATCTAAAGTAAAAACAAAGAAAACTTATTACCAATATTGGACTATCATTTATTTCAGCCAGTTATTTAATGGACTTGACAGCTGGCGCAAAGAATAAGACACATTCACTAAGTACATACATTACATCATTCTAGTGCTTTTTCATTACATGTATAAATTAATCATGTCTTCATAAGAATTGTGAATAATAGTAACATTTACAGTCTCAGTATGAAGAGCACTGATTGCATTACTCTTTAAGGTACTCCTCAATATTTAATCATTGACAAATTACTCAGTATTAAATTTAACCCCAGCGTCCGTCAATGCACACCAAACCAGCGTAGTAGACTAAGGCCTAATCCCGTGTCATTTAGATTAGAGGCCGGTTCCCAGCAGTGAAGTAATGGGCTGATTATGAAAGAAACTTCTGGAATATATTTGACCACATACCGATAATTCTGCCCTCATCAAATTGTCTCCCTCTAACTTCCCGCCAGCAGCGCCCTAAGCCGAGGATAGATTCTCACTAGGAGTCGTCCTTAGTGCTGTTGTTGCTAGTAGTCATGATGTTAGTGTAGTATAAGTAGCTAGCTTAGATTAAGTATTTTACTTCCCCACCATTGGCTGAATACCCTTCTCGCCAATAACTGCCCGGTTACGCAGAAATGGTTCGCAAGGACCAATTACAGCAGATCAATAAAAAAAAACATGACTTGTAACAGTGGGATGTTTAATAATATCAGGCAGATGATGTGCTCTGCTGTAACCAAAGCAAATATCTTAATATTCCAATTCGAGGAATCCAAGGGGGTCCCAAATTTCTTCCAGAATTCCACTTAAGTAAAGTAATTGCAATAAGTTTTAAGGAGGGCAAATATCTAAATTCATTATTATTTGAAGTTGGAAGACCCAAAGAAGACGGCAAGGACGGGACCTTGTGAAAGAAAAGTTTGTGTTTGTCAAGAGGATCCAAAATCTGATCAATTCCCAGTACCTTCAGTTACTCCTTATCATCAAGATTCACACGCATTAAGACAACAACTAAGAGTGGAAGAGGTAAGATGGTTCTTCTTTAAAAGCACTTTATTCATCCATCGCACTATTTTAAGCTTAACAATTGGGATGGAAATCATCATTAACTAAGTAAAACTTTATAAAAATAGTGAATCGGGTCTTCTCGCGTAACAAACTTTAAGAGGCACAAAATACCTTTTATCCCGACGTTTCGGCCGAATTTCACCGGCCGTGGTCACGGGTAGACTGAAGTGGCGGAGCAGTTGTCATCTTCGTGAAGCAAGGGCATTTTCATCTACCCTCACTTGATCTTGATTTTTTATAAAATTACTGTCGGTACTTCGACACACCACACTAACGACGTCTTTACACTCGCCTAAACCGTCCCGTTGACGATAACACTTGCTGATGACCGGATTCCATGATGTTGATAGTTTGTATCCATCTTCCCGATTGAAATTCTTGTATTTCTTAATTTCAATCGCTTCACGTACAATTCTGGGATAATAGTGACGATCGGTGGAGAGGATTTTTGGACTATGTAATTCTATCTAGTGATTGGAACCGGACTCCAGAAGATGCTCGGCTATTGCGGACTTATTTATCTGGCGGTTTTTGACTGCGGCGATATGTTCCTTAATCCGTTCTGCGATCGTTCTTTTGGTCTGCCCGATATAAGAACTACCGCAACTGCAGTCAATCTTGTATACGCCAGGTGTCTGAAGAGGAATAACATCCTTTGGAGTACGCAGTTGCCTTGATACCTTGGAGAGAGGACTATATACAGTCTTAATGGCGTATTTCTGTAGTACTGTACCAATTTTATCCGTCACTCCTTTTAAATACGGCATGAACGCTGGCACTCTGTTTACCCCCGGTTTTTTATCTTTCCTCTTCGGACGTCGTAGGTACCCACTGTATCCGTTTGTCTTCAATACCTCCTGAACATGAGCGAGCTGCCTATCTAAATGTTCAGCGTCGCACAGATCGTATGCTCTGTTCGTCAGTGAGGTGACAACTGATTGAAGGTGACGCGGATGGTGGTGCGAATGGGCATTAAGGTACCTATCTGTGTGTGTCGGTTTTCGATATACAGTGTGCCCTAGGGTACCATCATGTCTCACCTTTACCTGTACATCGAGAAAGGCTAACGACCTGCCTGTTTCCATTTCAAAAGTAAAATCGATGTTCGGATGTATGGAATTCAAGCGGCTAGCTAATTGTTCTGCTTCCTGACAACTACCCTTCATGATGCAAAAGACATCGTCGACATACCTTTTCCACAGCTTCACTCCTGCTGCCTCTAAGTCGAAGAGTGTCTCGAAATGTTCCATCCAGATATTGGCTATCACCGGCGCCACTGGGCTGCCCATAGCCACTCCGTCGATCTGGAGGTAGTGCTGTCCACGGTAGAGGAAGAAGTTACCCTCTAAGCATTTCTTCAACAGAACAATATACTGTAGAGGCAGGTCGTTTTCTCTTAGCTTTCGTTCGATAACATCAAGACTTTCTAAGATTGGAACGTTGGTGAATACTCAAATTCGGTTGGTCAAAACTCACCATAATCTCATCTGGTTCCAACTTCATGCTCTTGATGATGTCTACAAAATGGCGTGAGTCTTTCACGAACGATGAGGTCTTACCTACTAATGGCTGCAGTATAGTAGCTACGTGTTTCGCTAACTCGTAAGTGGGAGAGTCAATTTGACTTACGATCGGCCGTAGTGGAACGCTATCTTTGTGAACCTTAGGCAAGCCATATAGTTTAGGCGGCTGTACGATTTTTGGTCTATGTAACCGTTCGTACTCATCATCCGTGAACACATCTTTATGGTCCGCAATTAGTGTTCGTATACGTTTAGTGACTCTGGCTGTAGGGTTATACGACACCGACTTGTATATGGAGGTGTCACTCAACAGACTACGTATTTTGTCGTCATAGTCACTGGAATTCATCACTACGGTGGCGTTTCCCTTATCGGCCTTAAGCACTAAGATATCTTCGTTCTCACGTAACGATCTTAATGCTTGACGCTCTTCCGCCGTGACATTCGACTTAGGTAATGTCGACTTTCGTAAAATAACCGCAACATCCTGTCTAAGCGTGTCCGCATCTGTAGACGGTACCTTGTTACGAATTATCACCTCCTCAACACTACTTAGGTATGACGTTTTCATACGGAATCCGCTTTGGTGTTACTGCATAGTTTAGCCCCTTTGCCAGTACATTACGTGTCGTGTCATCCATGGTAATATTGGAAAGATTTATAACCGTATAACCTAAACAGGTGATAACTGGCTATCACAACTTTTGATACTATTCATATATATTCACTATTTTTATAATGTGTACAAATCGCGAAAGTTTAAAAACATTAAGTAAAACTTCCACTACGGCCGACTTTCACTGATCACTACGTTTTCTATCATCATCAGAGATCGTAGAGTAAATTTTGTTGGTAGCTTACGCCCCCGAGAGGATGGTGTCGTTGGAGGCGGTAGCCCTCCTGCAAGTGGCAGGCGAAGAATTGCCGGGACAAACGAGCGTGAACGAATCCCGCGCCATCAGCCAAACTAGAACTGTGGTGGTTTTAGCCAGTAAGAGTCCGGAATAACCCTTCGTCTCCCGATGTAGAAGGTATCCGGGCATTTTTCGCCACCATTGCGTTAACTTTACATACTGCGGCCTCAGGCTTTTCAATCAAACTAATGATAACCCATCATCTACGTATCACTGTGATAGGATACAACTGACATATTCTTCTTCAGGTCAATTTTGTTTCTAGGGATTTGTTGTAAAATTACAAGCGTCAAACGAGTCCCTTCGTTTGCAGTTTAGGGAGTTCCTGGTTTCTCAAGGAGAGTTTGTTGTCTGATTTTGGTTGTCCTCGGAAAGGTTAGATTTTTGCAGCATGTTATTAATGGATCTCTGTCTGGATATTATTTTTGAGTTGTCCAAACACCCACGAGGTCAACATACACGAGGTTACAGAGCGAGGTACTGCAAATGATATTCTTGATAGTATTAGATGGAAAACACATAAAATACTGTATTTTGAGAATTGCATTGGAAAGATAATTCACAGGATTAACCTTGTTGTAAATGTACAATTTATGCCAAAACCTAAACCTTTGGTCAGACCCCTGGATTTTGTGTAGAAGATTTCTAACTTAGAACTGTGCCTGTAGAGAAATGGCAATCGATGATCGCTAGAGAATAGAAACGACAATGAGATGTACTGGATTGACATAAGCTTTTGACCGGTCAAGCGATCTGTTATGTCATTTCCATACATTTAATTGGCGTACCTATTCTCTGACGATCATCGATTGCCATTTGTCTACAGGCACTGGTTCGCTTTCTTTTCAATTCCTAATATTTTAGCGAAGATACCTTGTTCATCTAGTTCTGCACGTGGTGAGGGCCTACGTAGGCTAAATAGGCTGAAGCTTGTGGGCGAGAGGTTCTGAAGAGCGCGATGAGAAAGAAATGTACAATAAGTTCTATAATTATATGACGCAATAGCTCTTCCTTCTAGCCTTTTGTGGCGGCATCTATCTCGCCACATGCAAACTATCCTACATCGCGCAATCAAGATTTAACACGCAGATAATATATATACAACCTCCCAACATCAACCATTAGGCAGTAGCCCGCCAGGCATAAGATTCCGCCTGGTTGGAGAATCCTCCCTTTGGTTGGAGGAACACCACACCAAGTTTCTCCCTTTGGTGACCCCGAAGTGATCGTCACAGACAGTGTTTCCACACTGGTGACGTCACACACAACCTTCGCAGCCTCGGCAGCCACATCATCACTCCCTCAGCAGCTCAGCATTCAATCGAGCAGCAAGCAGCGAGTCCCATAGCCAGCCAGCATCCTCGGCTTCAACGGGTGATGTGACCACTAGCCTGCAGCGAACGTACAAGCCTGGTCACAACCCTCAGCCCACTCCAGCATCATGGCGCATCATACTGCAATTCGGCCGGTCAACTAGCAGAGGCACTACTCTCTTGGTCGACGCACTCACCGCTCACAGTTTCGACTCAAAGGAACCCTTCACTGGCCCTGGCAAGTTCTCAAGACTCAACGACCGCTGACTCATCAAGACGATCGACCTCTGGTCTCAGGGGGGGAGTGATGTGGCGGCATCTATCTCGCCACATGCGAACTATATCCTACATCGCGCAATCAAGATTTAACACGCAGATAGTATATATACAACTTCCCAACATCAACCGTTGGCAGTAGCCCGCCAGGCATAAGACTCCGCCTGGTGAAGGATCCTCCCTTTGGTTGGAGGAACACCACACCTGGTTTCTCCACACTTTCCCAACTATGTTGGGATCAGGTACCAGTCGAACCAGAAGCGGCTGAATACCGGTATTTTACACGAAGCGACTGCCATCAGACCTCTACGTTCACGTCCATCCAGTTACTGGGCAAATGCCGATATCCTAATGTTAGACCGACTATCAGACTTTCGGCCTGCTGACTACCCATAACAACTGTCATAGGTGTTTATACACCCGGGACCAAAGGTTTAACGTGGTTTCCGAGGCATGGAGGGGTCTCGATGTGTGACGAACGGACATCCAAGGACTAGCCGCGGCAAGCACAGCTTCACTTTGCATGTTAATTAACCACGAGACCTCGATAGCAAACATGGTGCAATAGCATCCGCTCTATTGTCAAAGCACCCTCCCGCGGTGTTATTAGATTATTTTAGCCTAGGGACAGTTCAAACCCTGAGGCTAAGCGTATGCTGAGACGCAGGTGACGCAGGTGCATGCAGCGCAGGGCAGACCAGATTTTGTCATGCATGAACGTACTAAGAGCTGCGGCGCAGGCGCGTGCGACGCAGACATGCGTCTGTCCTGCCAGATACCAAAGACAAAGACGACTACAAAACTGAATTTCGAAAATCGTTCTACGACAAGTTTTTACTTCGATACTATTAGAACTCCGACACCTAATTTGGGGCACCCCGACACGACACGGATAGGTTAGGTTCGAAGGGCATGTTAGGTTAGGGTGTTAGGTTACTTTAAACCCCTGTGTCGAGGTTCCATAATTGTCGGAGTAGCGTAATGTCGCAGTTCCATAGTTTCGAAGTAAAATCTTGTCGTAGAACGATTTGTCGAAATTCAGTTTGGTAGTCGTCGGCCTGGCTGTTATATAAGGTCCATCTATTCTTAAACGAAATATTTTATATGGCTTCTATATCACCTATAGGGTGGTATAGAAGCCATATTTTGAAAAAGAATAATATCTAAGTTTTTTTTTTCGAATTAAATTATTTAATTTTACTTGATACACATAAATACTGGCTCATTACTATTTTCAACATCCATTACGCTAGTTTCTGAAGCGGGCTTCAATGACAATAAATACTAGGTAGAAACTAGCATAATGGATGTTGAAATGAATAGTAATGAGCCAGTATTTGTTATGTGTATCAAGTAAAATTAAATTATTTAATAAAAAAAAAAGCTTAGACACATTTTTATTTTATTTTATGGCTTCTTTATCACCTATAGGTGTATCCCTTAAAATATTTCGTGTATGAATACATGACCTTATATAAAAAAACTAGTCTCTGATCACGTGGTCTTTGTTTTGTTTACAAGCCTCGATACGCTAAAAAAGATTTAAAAGTAACGGTGGGTCGTTGACCTTCACGTCTAAGATGGGGACGGGACACAAACATGTGTAATTGTGTAATTGATAAAAAAACAAAAATATCTTAAAATGATTAAATTTTATTTATTAATATTGACGTCACGTTTGGTGCAGTGGCTGAGCGATTGGCTTCTGAGCTACGGGTCGTGGGTTCGATTCCCAGTCGGAACTAAAATTTGTATGGCCTACAGATAGTTGTTTCGGGTCTGAGCGTTTGTGTATGTGAGACTAGCTTTCGCCCGCAGCTTCGCTTGCGTGAAATTTTGAACCTGTTAAGTGACGATTTTCCATACAAACTTTCACCCCCTATTTAACTCCCTTAGGGGTTGAATTTCGAAAAATCCCTTCTTAGTGGATGCCTACGTTACAAAAGGAACCTACTGTCAAAATTTCAGCTTTCTAACCCCAGCGGTTTAGACTGTACGTTGATAGATCAGTCAGTCAGCTTCTCCTTTTAGATTTGTGTTTGTAAACGCACCCACGATACAGGACAAATACTAGTGAGGGGCAAAGATTCTAAAAAAAAAAACGGACTACCTCGGTCTAGCGGTCGGATGCGCGACTGCTGAGCGTGAGGTCCTGGGTTCGATCCCCAGGTCGAGCAAAGTGTTATCAGGTTTTTCCGTGTGGAATTTCTTAGTAGCAGCCCGGAGTCTGGATTTGTGCCCAGTTGATGGTGATAGTTCACCCACTATTACATGGGACTTGAACATATCGGCGAAATGAGGGTGTTACTATACGGGGTGGCGATTACGATACAACAATAAATGATACCACGTGTTCTATGATGTGTTCTAGTACCGTACACAAAAAATCTGTTATTTCCAAGCACATTTTTTGTCGCATGATTTTTCTATTTCACTCATTCATGTAAAGAAGTGAGGTTGAAGTGGAAACTTTTTTGTTAAAAAAACATTGCCCCACACTAGGATTTATCCTGTATCGTGGGTGCGTTTACAGACACAAATCTCACATACACAAACGCCCAGACCCGAAACAACTATCTGTAGGCCATACACATTTTTGTTCCGTTTTTGGTCCAATCGCTCAGCCCACTGCACCTAACGTGTCGTCAACTAATGTTAACTATATCTCTTCTACGCATGTAAATTAAGATTAAGGTTTAAACGGGTCATAGATTTACCTACATAACTTCGCGTAGAGATTTTGATATTCGTAAAATTATTTAATCGTACGAAAATTCCTGTGACTAAACTATTGATACATAGATAGGTACATACTATTGGTACATGATTGATTATTTGTGTTCGGTAGTAAAACCCATCATAGAATATGTGGTATCATTTAATGTTGTATCGTCATCGCCACTTTGTATACACCTCTGCCCACCCCTTAGCGGAATACAGGCGTGAATTTTTAAAAGAGTGACTACTGTTACACGTCAGAAGCCCAATTATCGTAATTAATTTGAAGTAAGACTGAAGGTTGACCGAACTGAGATTAAATTATGAATTGAATAAAAATGATATTCTGGTACACTTAAAGTTCGGTCCGGTTTCAGTATCATCTCAGTCTTATCTCAATATTATGTAAATTCAGTCAACTTAAAATCTATTACCCATAGCATACAGATATAAACAGTCATAGACTAAAATCCTAGAAATAAATGAGAATTCCAACTTGTCAAAATGGCTCAGTTCTTATTGTAATAATTCTTTATACCGTACGGGACTCAACCAGAATACCCTTTTGGCTTCAGTCAACTTTCAATCTCATTTCAATATAATCTCACATTTGACGTTGTTTGTTAACGAACAAGAATACCATTTGTCATATTTATGAGATTGAGACTAGATCGAGACTACATTTTGAACATTTTTAATTACGAGAATTGGCCTTCAGATCATCGTCACATACGCATTACCACAGATAACTAATACCACAATGTACCTACTTACTACATACAGTGTGTCAACGCCCATACATTTGACAGGTCCTATGAAATGTCAAAATTATGTAGGGGCGGAGGTTGTGTCCCAAGTATGCAGTATGGCTACTCGGGACATAACCTCCGCCCCTTCACCCCGCAACCCCCCGCACGATTGCTCTGCGACAATGTTCTACGTTGACCGACTTTAAGGAGTAAGATATAGGTAGATTGTGCTATCACTCTCACTCAAATTCGTTCAACATTCACTCGCACAACTTTCAGACATCTTCGTCCAAAATATTTTTTAAAGTATATAAATCAATTCTGTATGAATTGAGATAAATCAAAATCGTATCTAAATAATATAGATACATACTTAACCCTACACATAAAAACTATTTCCAGGGAAGACACTTATACAGAAAAGAACTAGCGCCACACGTCCCTATCGTCAACATAGTCGTTTATCTTATCGTACTTATGCCTTTTGCATGAGAACTGACTTAACGTAAGATTTAAATTTGCCATCGGTGAGATCCGTAATTGTTCTGGGAAGCTTGTTATAAAATCGAACACAATTTCCTAGGAATGTGTTATTTGTTTTGGATAATCTAAATTTAGGGACTACTAATTTATGTTTGTTCCTAGTATTTATATTATGAACGACGCTTTTTACATTATACATTGGCAGATTTTTACATGCAAACATAATATTTTCAAAAATGTAAAAAATAAAACACGTAGAAGGTGCACTTAGGCGTCGAAATATTCATCCACATTACTGTCATATGGGAACGTGCCCAGATGACAGTGATGCGGATCCTTATAAGCATTCCATTCCCACAAATATGTATCTGAAAACTTTATTCTACTACAAATATGCAAATACAATATCTTGCTTTAACTCCGCCAAAACAGGGGGTCTACTCCCTAAGCACGAAGTCCGTGGTTTCGGCCTTAGTTACGAGCGTTTCCTACTCCCTATCACCTACGGACATACGATTATTTCGGGGCCCAAACTAAGAATGAATGACAACACGATTTGACAGTTGTCCCTCACACCGATGTGTTTTTGCCCGTCCGAAAAGTTGAACTTGACACTTGTTTTGTTCACTCCCATGTTTCGGGCTACTTTCGGACGGGCGACTAACTTCGTTGACGGACTAAGGGAGTAGGCCCCCAGATCGTTAGTTTGGATGTAGTACCTATGCAGCACCACCCTTCCGCCCACAAGTATTGTACCTACATGCAGAAGAAGTGAAAAAATAATGCAACATGCAACCAAACCAATACGACACGTTTTTCGCTCCTCCACGGGGCATCCTCAGGTTATGTTGACTCCTCGACCGTATCTCATTCGTCAATGAGATCCGCGTATACAGGGTGTAAACGAATTCGTGTAATTCCTTCAAACCATATGATCTATTATTAATGGTATAGGTTAAACCCGCACGGGATTTAGATTGATTAAAAATAAAAAAAACTTTTTTTTCCAAAAAAATGTTTTTATGTGATAGAAAATTTCGATGCCATGCATAAATTAATGAAGGCACGGCGACACAGCTGACGGGCACGACTAGCGCGATATCGCACCACGCAATCAGTTAATTTGGGACGCTAAAATTACTCAGATACAGGATACCATGATTCATTTGTTGAAAACTTTTTGTTGTTGATTCTTAGGAAAACCTATGCAGGGTCAATCAGTGTCACCAGTAGATAACGCGGTTTGAAGGAATTACACGAATTCGTTTACACTCTGTATATATACTGCACCAAAACTAGCGATTTCATCATCATCATCATCATTCAGCCGAAAGACGTCCACTGCTGGACATAGGCCTCCCCCAAGCATCGCCACATCCATGTTGGAGTGGTTTGCCATAATTACCACGCTTGGCAGACGGGTTGTTAAAATACTCAGAGAACGCTGCTGCCCATCCTCTAGTGAATCCCTTAGTTACCTTTTACCTAGCGACTACCCAGCTTTTTAGGCTCGGTTTCAAACGCGAGTAGATGTGTTTTGATTAACCAATCAGATTTCATTATTTCCACATCTCCTCTCCGTTTAGTTTCGGTGGAAATAGATCAAGCGGAGAAGAGAGGAGATGTCTCATTTTTCTATAGAATTTTGTGACGCGAGCAATCAAGCGGCGCGGCAGAGCGGAGATTTGTGTAGTCGGGCGGCCGGGCGAACGGACTGATTTCGAGCTCTCACAGCTCACATCTCCGTTACGCACAGCTCACATCTCCTCCCCGCTACGCATCTCCTCTCTACTTTGGTGGGAATAACCTGCCATCTTCGCAGCACATCTCCTTTCCGGTTTGGTGGATACTGGGCACAGGCGTAGCCAGGGGAAGGGTTTTGGAAAAGTTCAATTCTAACATTCCTACAGTTAAAATAAGAACAGGCGTCTCATTGATTACTAACTATTACCTAGCTACATTAAAATATACGGTGGTTTGGATTCCTCCGCCACCGTCGATTTATCGGATCGCATTCGGTAATCTTCGTATATATTCGTGCCCTTTCGTATCCCACGCGCTTTTTTCACGCGCAGATTTTTTCTGTATGTACTTTTCACATCTTTAATATTTTTCTTATATGATAAGGGTTATTTTGTATACTTTTAGTCGTTTTATTTTCTTGAACCTCCCTCCCCCCCATTATACCTGGCTGCGCCCGTGATACCGGGCCTTAACTAGCGATCTGGTTTGGCGGAATTAAAGCAAGATATTGTATTTGCATATTTGTATGTCATGGATTTAAGCAAAATAACGCCTGATTCTATTTTTTTCTACTGTAATTAACTACACCACAATAAGTAAATTCTTTGCATCAACTCGTGCCTTCATTTCACTCAAAAAGCATGAAATCATTCAACAACCGTTTCTAATGGACCATGAATATTGCACATTGGCACTACATATATTTTAATAGTTTCCATTCCGTCCATATAATCATGTAATATTACAAAGTTATATAACTATTTATCGATAGATTTAGGTAATGCGTGGATTGTGATGAAATCTTTAGGTGACCTGGGGCCCAATTCTCCTAAAATAAATCTTGATAAATCACAACCGAACCAAGGCCGAACCGTTCATTCAGACAGTTCTCAATTTCAAAAACTATCAAATTGTTTGACACAAAAAACAAAATCAATCATTTTGAAAGTTTTCGAAAACAAAAACTGACTGACGGTTGTGGTTCGATTGCGTTTGGCAACAATTTATTTTAGGAGAATTGGGCCCCAGATCGCTTGACCGGTCGAAAGCTTAATCCGGTACATCTTTTTAATCTCTAGCGATCATCGATTGCCATTTGTCCACAGGCACTGTTATGGCAAGGCATGGGATTTGCGATTGTACCTATGAGTTCTTTGACAGGCTTTTTTTAAAGTTGATGTAGAGAGCGCACATCATACAAGTTCATATAAAGAATACTTTTTTATTTTTGCTTGGTGGTAGGATCTATACGGTCCGCCAGGCTAGCTACCACCCTCACATTAAAGTCCGGCGCCAAGCAGTTTACTGTGTTCCGTTCTATGTGAGAGCCAGAGGGGTATAGGGGAATCTCCCTAAATCTCTGTTACTTGGATTCGTGTGCTCCATTTTAGACCCTGTCCCCCTTATTACAAAACATGGTCTAAGAAAAACCTAGGTTTTAAAATAGCCCCGTCTCTTTTTGTTTTATGACATAAGAAAGTGATGGGTATATTTTAAACCAGGGTTTACCTTAGACTTGGTTTAAACCATCTTTTGTAATAATGTGTGCTTACCATCAGATGTGACCAGGGTCAAGCGTGACCATGTCAAATAATAATAAAAAAAAAAACTAATCGCACCAGGTGAGGCGATGCGGGTCGGATGCCGGTTGGCTCTACTGAGCTGTGACCTTTATTCAGACTAACACTAAGTTGCAAGAAAGATACCATTAGGTGATCATTAACTAATCCGTCATTAAGAATAATGTTTCCATTAAATTAATGGCTATTGCATGAACACTAATTAGGTCGTAGTTCGTTCTTCATTTAGCGGTTCTGTAGCGCATCATCTATGTTCGCTGAGGCACGTACAGACTGCTTCAATGCTGTACGGCGTAAGAAAGCGGCCTCGCTGCTAATCAGACTCCGTGGCAGCCCTAACAGCATTCTAAGTGCTATAGCCGGGAGACATGACAGCCCGTTGGTGAGGTCACTTGTCACCTGTACATTGTCTCTGTTATTAATTAAGTACTAACATAGGTTAAGACTGTTGTTACTAACCCAATGGATCTTGTTATCTGAAGGAATAAATGAAATTGAAATTGATTTACTAATTATCTCACATTGAAATCATGGGGAGTTTGACACATCAAAAATTTATTTTAATGGATAGTTAATCATTTCATTAAATCTAGCTTCTTGCAATGGACAGAAGAGGTTAATGGAGCATTAACATTCTAATGAGAGCATTCAAATTTAATGGACCTTTCTTGCAACTGAGTGTTTTAGTGTGTTTTTTTTGTTCCCCCAGGGTCATTATGGCTTTTCACCGAATGGGCGGCTAACCTCATCACCTGGATATATATCATCTAACCCTGGTGCTCATGTAGAAACTAAAAGTCACGACGTGGAATTCGTGTCTGACAATGACAACCCAAGCTATCAGGTACGTTTGTTGTATGCGCTATTTGGATGGCAAGTTGTACAACTTGGTACTAACGAAGCCCTTATGACAAAAGGCAGGTTAAGGCCCGGACTCCACCAAAACAGAGACGAGACGAGCGGGGCGGAGATGTGTTTTAAAAAACCAATAGATTTTCGTTATTCACACATCTCATCTCCACTCAACTTAAGTGGATACCACTGAGCGGAGATGTATCATATTTGTATGGCGCGATGGAAGCGGAGATGTGAGCCGTTCCTCACTGAGCTTGAGCTGGGCCGCGAAACAAGGCGGAGATGTGAGCTTTGCCTCACAAGCTGACGACGGCGCGCAGCGGAGACGAAATGTGTGCGGCGCGCAATGTCAGATCGCAATAGACAGTGCATTCACATCTCCACCCGAGCCAGCACACATCTCCGCTAAAGTCTAGCCAGTATGCATCTCCGCACAGTTTCGGTGGATACACCCTAGCTGAAAAACATCTCTTCTCGTCTCTGGTTCGGACATTTCCGCACATCTCCGCTTTGGTGGAGCTCGGGCCTAAGACTCACACTTATTCAGCCCTATTCAGCTTATGTCCATAGAAAACAACGATTTTGTATGGAGACGCGTACGCTTCCGTTCGCTTTCCGCGTCTATTCTGCTTTCGCGGCAAACAAATATAAAATGAGGACAAATGTGTTTTTGCTATAGATAGAGATCAGCGCTGTTCTGCCGCGTTCAGCGTTGTTCCGCCCCATTCAGCGTCGCTGCGGCAGCAACGCGGCGGAACAACGTTGTACACGGTATACCGCCGTTTGCCCGAATTTTATTTGCCCTATTATCATTTGCCATAATAGACAACAGCCATAACATTATATGACGTCATATTCATTTGCCCTACTCTTATTTGCTATATTAGTCACGTGCTAGAAGCTTTGTTTCCCATAAAGTCACTTACCATAACATCATTTTTTATAATCATTGTAAGCCCTAATTATCACATGCCCTAATTATCACATGCCATAATTATCATATGCCATAACATAATTTTCCATCGACATAGGGTGTGTAACGGTTGTTATATCAGGAGAAACTGGATGCAATCGGGACTTTAGGGCACCCCGACTCGGATAGGTTAGGTTAGAAGGGGATGGCGGGGTCGTTTGAGCGAGCGAAGCGAGCGAATAGACCCCGCTATCCCCTTCGTGGTTATTTTTTTATAAACCACCCAGAAGTAGTTTGGTTAGGTGCCATTTGAGTTATTGTCTAATAATTATTATGGCGTTTAAATATTATGTCTAATAATTATTATGGCAATTAAAAATATGAAAAACAATACGTATGGCACTCGTATCGTATGGTATCTAAGTTTCGGGCAATTAAAAGTATGTCATTTGTCTTTTAGGACAAACAAAACATTCGGGCAAATGAAATTCGGGTAAATGAAATTCGGGAATATGATGATTATGGTATATACTCTTCTGGTAAACAATAGACAACCGTTGTACACGGATGATTCTCGACTCCTTCTCAACAAGTTGCGACTTGCATAGTTCCTGCATAGGATAAAATTATATAATAGTTTTTCTATTTCTTCTGCAAGAAGCGAAACGATAAAAATATTGAACATAGAACTGTCCATGTTGAGGGCACAATACTAAATGAGTACCTAGCTTACCGTCTTCGCAGCATATTCAGCGCCGTCCGCAGTAGATAGAAGCGTTTCAGCGGAGGTAACACGCTATGACGGCTTTTCTCATTCTTACGACGCTGTACTGATAGAAGCAGAGCGGCATAAGTGTGACCAAAATCGTTCAGCGAAACGCGAATGGAGTTGAATAAGTGTAATTAGTCCCTAAGGCTGCTTTTTCACCAGAGATGTGCTATGCAACGTTGCTATGGATGCGTTTGATATCCACCAATCATATTCATTGGTCCACATACCATAGTACTGGTGGAAACTGATTCAACTAAGCTACGTTTTTATATGGAAGGATGCGTGCTGTGGATGCGTGCTATGGATGGTCGCGAATGGTGTAGTAGCTATTTGCAGAGCAGTGTAGTACCTACAGTAGGCGCGCGTTTGTCACCGGCGGCGCATTTTCATAGCACATTACTCACTCCGCTACATAACTTAGCATCAGTGGAAACGGTCACGTAGTTTCGTAGCTTAGCTTTTACATTCTCGCAGCATAGCGACATAGCACATCTCTGGTGGAAAGGCACACTAAGGCTGATTTTCCACGTAAGATGTGTCCGACGGATGTGTGTCAAATCTACCAATGGGATCCCTTGATTTTCAAACATTGTCAAATAAAGTGATCCTATTGGTGTATACAGTGGTACCAAATATTACTCCAATACCACAAGCCTGACCGTAGCAAGGGTGGATACAGGGGTCCGGCCGTGGTTCTGTCCATGGTCGGGAGCGAGAGTGCGTGGGAAGCCGTCGCCTCCTTCTGCGAGGAGGTGATGGCGACCAACGAGGGAGTGGAGAGGGAGAGAGAGGCTGCTGCCACTCTCCCTTCCCGTGCCAGACGTACCGTTCGCCGGAGGGCGCGCGACGATCTCCGGCCAACGTAGTGTGTGGGCGGCGGGTTAGGGGACCCGTCGCCCGACCAGTAACAGGCCCGAGAAGGCGGCGCGCTGTGTTCCGTGCGCGCCTCTCAGGAGGACTTGGTGCCCCACGTCCCCACAGAAGAAGAGGTCTGCCGGGGTTGCGGCGCATGCAGCTGCAAATCCCACGACCCCGGCCAAGGGTCAGGAGAAGGAACACCGTGGGTTTTTAGCCGGTAAGAGTCCGGCATACCCCTTCGCCTTCCCCAGGCGACCCCCAACGGTGGGGTACCTTTTGTAGTGTTGTGTCTTGGATTATTTATTGCTTGTACCTCTAACTCAAAGCTCCTCTGAAAATCTTGAGACGATACCATAGCCTCTCCCCGCTCCAAATTTAATCCTGGATCTGCCCTTGAAGTGTATGATAATTAAGAAGCTTTATCACAATGTTGGTAAAAATTTGATTACCGCAAAACCAATATTAAGGGGGTATTTCACCAACATATCAATAAGTAGTCCGCAACTATTAACCAGATAAGCTAAATGTGACTTAGAAATATGGCGTGTGTTCAATAATCTTAACATTATCACGTTTATTCAAATTTCCGTGTCAAGGAGTACTGCTTTTTGTATCAAGCCCTTGATCCAGCCGCCCAATGAGAGCCTCATGAGGTGTTGATCGAGGCTCTTGGCTATTAGGCCATTCGCTGTAACGACTATTGGGACAGTGACTGCTGAGTCCACATCCCACATGCTGACAACCTCGTGTGCTAATTCAAGATATTTTATTTGTTTGTCTTTTTCAGCTTTTAATTTAATTTATTTATTTAATTCAGGCATCAAGGCCCATAGAAAATACATATTACAATAAAATACAATAATTCTAAAAATACTATACATAAACAATATAATAATAATAATAATAAGCTGGCAACACTCGGAGCCAAACGTTATAAAAATTTTCATCTCATAATATAATTTAATAAACCGAAATATTTTAAACAGAAAAACGTTTATCATACCTAAAAAGGTTAACAATAGCACCATAAACATCGTAAAGCTTATAAACAAACAATAATGCCAAATAACGCAATAGAAAAGTATAATAAACTAAAGGACAAAGTTGACACATGTCAACTATAAACGAAAATGATGATGAAGTTATGACGAACAAATAGCGAAAAAAATAATGCTCACTCGAGCCAGAACCAGAGAAGCACGCCCACCACCCCCGGACTCGCCGCTCAGCTCCGCCTCGCAGCCGCCGGAATCCAGCCCCACCGTGAGTGCTGTGACACCGGCCGCCGCAGTTGCGTCGAGCTCGAGCGACGAGTACTTCTCTCCGCCGACGTCGCCAACACCTGTACGTCGGCAGGGGAGACGCCGGCCGCCGAATAGCTTAGGACCTAGGGGCCCCCCGGCCCCGAGCCGGGTCCTCGCTACCGGTGGTTGTGTGCAGCGCATGAAATGGACTCAAAGTATAAACGAGAACGTCATGCGCGCATATTACGGGTCTACAGAGGGGGGAACTAACCTCACTGCGTACCGTGTTAGGATGCTGACTCTGTTTCAGGAACTTGAACCAGCCATTAACGTCTCGGTCCAACGATTATCGGATCAGGTGCGCGTTATCCAACGCAATCATAGATTGGACGACGCCGCACTTGATAGGCTTCGCTTAGAGGTACAGAACAGCCGTGTCACCCCTGTCCCCTCACAAACCGCGGTACACCATATTAATATCAATGTAGTCCCGCCGCGGTCCGATTGTGTAGATGGGGATGTGGATGACAGGGCTGTTACAGTAAGTAGCCAATACAACGACCGATTGAGGAGTGCATTGGAGGATGCGATTCGGGAGTATAGAGCTAATCCCGAATTACGGCCACGATTACCACGCTTGCCTATGCACAATAAAAACAGGGCGCTGGTGTGTGCCTTGGATTCGCTGCTTTCTAGCTATTTTGAGAGCAGCGAAGATCTCGTCGATACACACTCAATCCTGTACTGTGCGGCTGTTGCGGCATGTCGTGTAGCCAACGTCAAATTTAATAATAGTGAACGAGCTACACGACCTAAACCAGCCATACCAGCCTGGCAGTGCAGGATTGAGCGTCGTATCGACGGGGCCAGGGCACTCATCGGCAAGCTAATCTGCTTCAGGGAGGGCAATACTCGACCAAGAGTGATGCGCTTTGTGAGGCGGGCATTCTCGGAGACTGGTATCAGTCCTCGAGAATATATGTCCCAAGTCACAGAGCGCATCGACTTCCTGAAGCAGAAAGTTTGTGCATGGGCAAGCCGTATTCGTAGGTATAAACGCCGCGTGGAGCGATATGCTCAGAATCGCATGTTCCAATGCGACCAAAGGTGGGTGTATAGAGCTTGGGAGCGACCTGACCAAGGAGTGAGTGATGGGCGCCTGCCGGATGATGATGCCATGAGCTCATTCTGGCGCAGCATCTGGTCGGTCCCCGTCACTCACACCGAGGGTGACTGGACGCGGGATATTGAGCGAGCGTGTGAGCCAATAGAAGAAATGGGGGAAATTTTAATTAGCCCCCAAGACGTAGCCAGTGCGGCCCGTCCGCTGCCTAACTGGAAATCTCCAGGGCCGGATGGGCTGCACAACTTTTGGATAAAATGGCTACGTAGCTCACACGCTCGCTTGGCGTCCCAATTCCAGTCGTCCTTAGAGTCTGGGTCGCTTCCACAGTTCCTTACAACAGGAGTTACCCACCTGCTCCATAAATCAGGTAGTACCGCGGAACCCAAGAACTATAGACCGATCACATGTTTGCCGACGGTCTATAAGCTTCTTACGTCCATTTTGAGAACCAAAATTAACACTCATGTAGAAAATAATTCGATAATGTCCCCTTCTCAAAATGGATGTAGGAATGGGTCCCGCGGTACTAAGGAGCTACTCCTCATTGATATGGCCATTAGCCAACAGGTTCGTCGCTCCCGAAAGAGTCTGTCGACATGCTGGATAGATTACAAGAAGGCCTACGACTCGGTGCCACATACATGGCTCATGAGGGTGCTAGAGCTGTATAAAATAAACGCAACTTTACGCACCTTCTTGACGTCATGTATGAGGCAATGGAGGACGGTCCTTCGCTATCCAGGGTGTCGACCGATTCTGGGGAGCGGTGAACCGATTAGTATTGAGCGGGGAATATTCCAGGGCGACAGTCTGAGCCCACTATGGTTTTGTTTAGCCTTGAACCCTCTTAGCACATTGCTGGAGGGGTCAGGGCTAGGCTATCCACTGCGGAGAGGAGGCCAGGTAGTATCCCACCTTCTCTACATGGATGACTTAAAGCTCTTTGCCCCCACCAAATTGCAACTGGTGGAGTTACTGAACGTAACTGAAACTTTCAGTAATTCTATCAGGATGGAATTTGGTGTGGACAAATGTGCAGTCATGCATGTTAGACGAGGGGGGATTATGGAATCCGAGGGACTACAACTATCGGATTCCATACACCTCAGGTCGCTCTCCGCAAACGACACCTACAAATACCTAGGTATGTCGGAGGGGCTGGGCATCAGTGAGGCCGACATGAAACAATCGTTGAGGGAGCGTTTCTTTGGCCGCCTGAAAAAAGTTTTAAAAAGTCTTTTGTCGGGCGGAAACAAGGTGCGCGCCTTCAACGGGTGGGTCATGCCGGTCTTGATGTACTCCTTCGGCATACTGAAGTGGACTCAGACTGAACTAGATGCTCTGGATAGGAGAGTCCGGACTCTGCTGACCGCAAATCGGATGCATCACCCGCGATCGTCAGTAATGAGGCTGTACATCCCGCGAAAGTGTGGGGGTCGAGGCTTATTAAATGCTAAGACCCTCCACAATCGTGAGGTGTGCAGCCTCAGGGAATATTTCCTACATGCCGACGCGGGGATGCACCGAGATGTGGTCGCAGTAGATAAAGGACTCACCCCACTCAATTTGGCTAAAGAGAACTGGCGCAAGCCTGTGGTACTCAGTACTAATGACCGCAGGGAGGTATGGCAGAGCAAGGAGCTACACGGGCGATTCTACCGGGCCCTCCATGGGCCCGACGTAGACTTCCTAGCGTCCGTGTCCTGGCTACGGTTCGGTGACCTATTTGGGGAAACCGAAGGTTTTGTCTGTGCGATTATGGATGAAGTTATAATGACGAATAACTACCGGAAGTATATTGTGAAGGACGGGACGGTTGACATATGTCGGGCATGCCACTGTCCGGGCGAGTCCCTAAGGCATATTATTTCCGGTTGTTCTCGTCTTGCTAACGGCGAGTACTTGCATAGACATAACCAAGTGGCCAGGATTATCCATCAGCAACTTGCTTTGAGATATAACCTTGTGGAATCGGAGGTACCGTACTACAAGTATGTGCCCGACCCAGTTCTCGAAAATGGTCATATCACGTTGTATTGGGATCGATCTATCATCACTGACAGGACTATTGTCGCCAATAAACCTGATATAGTGGTGATAGATCGATCAGAACGCCGCACAGTGATTGTTGATGTTACCATCCCGCATGATGAAAACCTCGTGAAAGCTGAGAAAGACAAACAAATCAAATATCTTGACTTAGCGCACGAGGTTGTCAACATGTGGGATGTGGATTCGGCAACCATTGTGCCGATAGTCGTAACGGCCAATGGCCTAATGGCCAAGAGCCTCGACCAACACCTCAAGAGGCTCTCGTTAGGTGGCTGGATCAAGGGCCTGATACAGAAAGCAGTCCTCCTCGATACGGCGCGTATTGTGAGGAGGTTCCTGTCTCTGGAGCCCTAACCACCGGTAGCTTGGACCCTGCTCCCGATGCCGGTGGACCTCTATTTTTATATTTTTAAATGTATTTCTTTCTTTTTTTCGTTTTTATAGAATTATATTTAAAAATGTAAACGTAAGAATGAAAATGAATAAAGGCGATAATAATAAAATCCCCCCTGGGAAAAGCGTTACCTCATCATGAGATTAACGTAAAACCGGAGGGAACATTAGACTAGCTTTCTACAACCCCATCATATAATAAAAAATGTATCATGAGGTCTACTGAAAAGCTTACAAACCGCAGGGCAGCTTGTGGCGAGCTGTTGGTGAGTGGCGACACTGCGTACCTTATTGCCTCAGAGAGTCGGTCAGGGCCTCGTCTCCAGTTTGCCTTTATTGGCTGGCTGGAGTGGAACCCCAAGAGTGCCCGCAGGACTCTCAACTCTGGCTTGCCTTTATCGGCCGTCCAGAGGGGGGCCGCCAGAGCTATATGCTCGGGGGTGGAAGTGTCTAAAGGCGTAATAGCGGGGAAACCCACTCCGGGTCTTTTAGACCCGCGACGGCGAAACCGGGGCCACACCTCTCTACACCCCTAGCCGCTCACACGTCTGTTGCCCCCTTCGCCTATGTACTGGCGGCTTTTCAGGGGGCCCAGCTAGTGAGCTGGCGAGTCACCGTCTGCCAATAAATTTCAATTTTAAATGTTGAAAGGCAGACGCCGTTTTCTTCCGGCAATAGAGGTTATCAGTCCACCTAACACCCCTTCCCATAGACCAGACATTTTTCACCACATTTTGCAATAGTCTTGCACCCACCTGGGACGGTCCATGACTGTACTCCAATAGTGCAGCCGTGGATAGCCCCCGGTTGGTGCCCCACCCCATTTTAGATTAAAGCTCTCAAAGGGGCCTCTGCGCGTTGGACCTGTGTCCCCGTGTATGCCTTCCAAAGGACCGGACATCTTCCGCAAGGAAGATGAGCCGTGACTGAAAAGAGATACAAAGATAATAATAATAATAATTTATTTGCAACAAGTTATACATTTTACATTAAATACATAGTGATACATACAGTTTACGGTAATATAATTATCTAAAAACTACTTCACACGTAAAGCCGGCGTCGTGTGTCGCGCGGTGTCGGGTATCCGGCCTCGGAATCGCCGGAACACTACACCTCTCGGCCAAAATTCTTCCTTCGTGAGGGTCGACAGATGTTCAGTCGGCACCCTCACCACAAACGAATTGAAATTCACGCTGTGGTGAGACTCCAACCGCTCCACCCTCAGATTGAGCTTGGTCTTGATACTGGTGTACTCTACAATCTCCGCGACCTTTGTAGAGTAATGCAATCGGGACACGTACAGTGGCGTCACTGGTACAGCAGGACGCAACAGGAAGTTCGGCCCGCTCGGTGCAGTACCGCACTGGTTGCGACAAGAAGGCTTCCTCTTCTTCTTCTCCACCTTGACAAAGCCATCTTTATCGCACGTGTCTTTTTCTGAACAACGCTGTGGCAGATCCTTGTGCGTTGATTCACAGCGCCTCTGCTTACCCCCTTTAGCTTCTTGCCGCTTGGATTGCGACGCAGCAGGTTTGCTGGTGGCGACAATAGCAGCGTAGGCACGTTTAGGGGTCGACGTACCTACACGTGTCGTTACCTCTGCCGGTGTTGAGGCAGGGACGGCGGCGGGACACGATGCATCGCACACAATATTGGCAGCCGGTGACGTAACTGAATTCGCCGACTCAAAACTTCAGATGGATGCATTTTGCGCCCCGCGACGCGTGTTCACATTTGAAGCGTCAGGTGTCCTACTTACAGAAATAGCATTGCGTAACAACACTACTTCGGCACGTAAATCACCTATGGTGTTATCCGACGCCTCCAACTTGGACTGCACCTCGACCGGGCTTGTTTTCAGGAATGTGATGTCCTTCAACAACCTGGTGACGTTGACGTGATCGAAAGTGACGGGGGGCAGTTTATGTAGCTCCTTCGCCACGAAAGCGGGCACGTCATCCGGGTCTGTGCTCTTCATCATTGTGATGATGTCCTGCACACTCTTCTGGCCACCATCCCTCCGTCGGGACTGCATCTGGTCAGCTTTGCCTAGCGCTTGGAACAGCAGCAGCTTGGCACTGCTTATCTCCTCCTCCTTGAAACTGGACTTGCAGATCTGCAGGATGCTGACCTCGTCCATGTAATCAATGGCATGCTTAATAAATGCCAAGAGCTCGTTGGCTATGAGTGGTTGACTCATAGCGACGAAAAACGGGCAGCTGCTACAGCCGCACAACACGCGAATAAAATATTCGTACCGAGTAGCACACACACGTCCGTACTCGACCGCGCATTGCGCTACTATGATTGATTGCTTTGACAAGGTTCTCATCATTAGGGACCGTGATATCAGCAATCATTGTGCGGCGCTCTGCTCGATCTATTACCACTATATCAGGCTTATTGGCAACAATAGTCCTGTCAGTGATAATAGATCGGTCCCAGTACAATGTGGCATGATCATTCTCGAGAACTGGGTCGGGCACATACCTGTAGTATGATACTTCCGATTCCACAAAGTTTCATTAAGACTATTGATATGTGGTGAAATACAAATGTTGGCTACTGAAAAGTTTAGAGACTAAATTAAGTTAATGAACTGTTAATGATAGGTTCGTGAAATACCCCCTAAGACTGGTAAATCAGATGAACCCACGATCTATCGGTCGTCAGAGCGTTGTTGGTTAAATTTTATTATTTGTCTAAATAAAATAATCAATCGAAATATTATATTTTAGGTTCCACGACCAGTCCAATACATTGATGAAGAAACGGTACCTTATGCAGAAAAAACTATATGTTTCACACCGAGAATGGTGCACAGAATGGTAAAGGCAGCACTAGAGTATGTAAGCCAAATGCCTGCAGATATAAATAACATTATAGACAAAATAGACCAAGAGTTAAATAGGATGACAGAACCGGATTCTATAGAGGTACAAAAACCTTCGTATCCATTAGATAGTAGAACAATATTGAAAATGCTGAATAAACCAAACACTGAAACCAAAACTAATTTAATACTGAAATATAAACTCCCAAGCGTACAGGAGCCTCAATGTAAAGAAGCGCTAGAAAAGTTGATTGAAATAGCGTATAATGCTTACTTGGAATTAGAAAACCATCCACAATGTCGAAAATATCTATATAAGTTTGCCAGTCATCAACCAGAAGATCGACCTGAAGGTCATCTGGAATATGGACCAGACCTAAAATCTTTAATAGCTTCAATTTTGGAGCAAATAGACAAACGTAAGCCAAGACCTCCTCCGGAACATCGTCCTGATTATTATAATCCGGTTGAAATTGATATACCAGTACCAGAACTTCCAATCCCAACAACTCATGAGATTCATAAATATCCGATTTCAAACATTCATGATTATGTACAACCTTATGACTATATTAAATTTCCTAAAGAACATAACATTCAACCACCTTATGAATATAACAATCCACAAATTCCTGAATATAATATTCCACAAATTCCTGAATATAATATTCCACAAATTCCTGAATATAACATTCCACAAATTCCTGAATATAATATTCCACAAATTCCTGAATATAGCATTCCAAAAATTCATGAGATCTACCCTACTCATGATCCTACTCACGAGTCTAAACAAGATCCTGTTCCAATGCAACCTGAAGAAACTGTAAATGTTCTAATAAAACTACTGCAAAGTAACGATTACCTTGACAACAGTAACTTATTCGATCGTATCTTGAATATTATTGAAGAGAATCAAAATAATTTCCACCCGCAAATATTTAAAATCCTCCTCAATCTTCTGACCGCACAAAAACAAAAACATATTCCAAGGTTTAATGATATATTTTTACTTCTTCTTGATTCCGAAAGAAATAAGCAATGGCCGTGGAGTGACAAAATTACAGAACATATACTGCCTTATTTGATACCAGATCAAACAGGCAATGTGGATCCTAGAATAGTTGACATTATACTGAATTTATATAATAACCCCACGAATGAGAGAAGTATAGAATACATACTATCTCTTTTAAGGCCAATTAAAGAAGGAAACTTGGATTCTATAATAGGAGACCTAATACTTAATTTGATAAATTCACATCAAAATAACGTGTTGCATCCTGAATATATAGACATTTTATTAAAGCTTTTGCAACCATCACGAAATGGAGTTATTGGTGATGGCAAAGAATTTGATATCATTAATCATTTATCAAGATGGAATGAAATAGGATTGAGGCCAAACAATTTAGATCAAATAATTGCACTTCTGAAACCAGATAAAAATGGAATTACGGATCGTAGAGTTATTGATATAATACATACCCTGTTGACCCAACTTCAGAATATAGGTCCGAAAAATTTTAATGTCATATTGTCATTTTTGTATCCTGAAAACGGAATCGTAGATACAAGACGTATTGATATTGTACACTTCCTATTAAACAACTCATTGCCGCATGAAGTAGTAAATATTCTACTTTCATTGTTGCAAGAGAATGGACCTGTTGTTCTGAATTCAAAATTCTTGGACATATTGCTGTTCCTAAGTAAGAATAGGTTATTGACACCTGAACTTCTGGACACTATAATTACTCTTTTAAGCGACGAGGTAACTGGAAACTTAAATGACAATCAAGTTAAGAAGTTTTTCTTCCAACTAGCACCAATCAAGCAATCGCATCCTAAAATTGTGGTCGATATTTTATCCCTTTTAAATCAAGGTGGATTGCATAATCATATTGTGGAATGGTTTAATAAGACTATCAATAACGCTAAACCAAATCGTGATTCCTCCCCAACCAATCTGAATGATCTGCTAGACAAAGTCAATCAAATTAAAGGCAAGATGATAGATCAACAAGATCAAGAGCACGATTATCGAATACCAGATGATAGACATCAAACACAAAACGACTTTATGGAAATTTTTAAGTGGTTAGACAGCCAGGGATTAATAAACTCTGAACACGGAGCGCCTAGTAACGATTTGGTAAATAAATTATTAAAAATTTTGGAAATGGGCGAGCGCGAATTAGGTGTCGTTGAATTAACTTATATGCTCAAACATGAGAAGCCTCTCGTTTACCAGCCTGTACACTATGTGAAATATAGGCTCCCGATATTGAGTTTCATATCCAACATGAAGAGTTTGATAATGGAGAACCCACATTTAACAGCTGGTCCCATGAAACTGTTACAAGAACTGACAGTTGTTTCTAACGTAACAGAAGTTTCGCCAAATCTTCAAGGCTATCCCAAAGAAGAAATATTGAAATTAACTTTTAATGATGGTGATTTAGTGCAGGCAAAGATCTTGGACGAGCAGAACCTGAATTTGAATGAACAGATAACGTACGTCCACGGGTTGAACGCGGACATTTCACCTGAAGAATTATTACAACTGAATAGAGCGAACGAAGCGAAATACTACCCGAGTGTAGCGCAGTTTAGAGGGTCGGACCCTGCTGATAAAGTAACGGTTCATGAAGTGAATAAAATTGTAGAGTTCCCTACAGTACATTATCAACATTACCAAACCCACCAAGGGGTGCCGCATCAAACAAAACCCCCCACTCTTCAGTATACTGCACGAACGAATCCAAATGTGAATCTTCCTCATCCCAAGAATCCTCAACTCCGGACACCGAATTAGAAGAAAAAGTCAAATTTTGTTTTTATTAAAAAATAAACATTAGGACAAACTTTGTAGAATTATTTGTATGAGGCAGAGAGAAGCCCGGCTTTCCCAAATGTTAACCGTATCTGAACACGGTAGAGATCAACTACGATTACATGGCAATGCAAGTAAGAACGAGTGAAAAAGAATATACAATGTGTCCGGTTATGGACTAGCGATATTCTAGGTACTTATATGTAGGTATAGCAACTATTCTAGTACACAAATACACTACACACTAGGGGCCGTCCATTAATCACGTGAGGCTCAAAAGGGGGGGGAGGGGGTTTGGCAAAAATCACGAAATATCATAAGGGGGGAGGGGGGTGTAGTAAGATATCACGTGTATTTATTTTTTCGTCAAACGCGCGATTTCTAAACTGAAAAGCGACAGCCATTTTGCTATTTTGTCGAGATATTCTCTATCTTAAAGTTATAAAAATGTGAACCCATTGTATCGTAACGTAAACGATAGACAATATTGTTGCCCTCCGAATAAGCCTACTTTTATCTCAGTAGGACCAAAACTTTGAGAGATATTAATTTTTTTGTACACACGGCTACACATCAAGCTGCCATACGTTTCCAGTTTACACTGACCTCTCATTGTAAGGAAATCCTATATAATGCGAGATCAGCTTATACTGGAAATGTATCGCTTGATCTGTAGCCGTGCGTACTCACGTACAAAATATCTCAACAAAAAAATTGAAGTGAATTGGACCCTAGTGTATTTGAGTACTAGAATAGTTGTTATGTAAGTACCTAGAATATCGCTAGACCATGACCGAACACACTTTATACAACCCGTCGTTCGTTCAACGCTGATTTGTGCATTCTGCAACTGTAGCTGTCTACTGAATACCAAACACAAACATCATCATGGTGACTCATTGTCATATGCACACACACATTGAAGACAGATATTGGAGGGCCGTGTTATGTTATCGTAGATGATCTCCATGTCGTTGACGAACGAAATTGTCAGTAATTTGTAACTAATGATGCTAAGATGATGATGATGTGGTGTGTTTGTGGAGAAACTTGGTGTGGTGTTCCTCCAACCAAAGGGAGGATCCTCCAACCAGGCGGAGTCTTGTGCTTGGCGGGCTACTGCCCAACGGTTGATGTTGGGAGGTTGTATATATACTATATGCGTGTTAAATCTCGATTGCGCGATGTAGGATAGTTCGCATGTGGCGAGATAGATGCCGCCACATCACTGCCCCCCTGAGACCGGAGGTCGATCGTCTTGATGAGTCAGCGGTCGTTGAGTCTTGAGAACTTGCCAGGGTCAGTGAGGGGTTTCTTTGAGTCGAAACTGTGAGCGGTGAGTGATGGCTGTGGACTGCGTCGACCAGGAGAGAAGTGCCTCTGCTAGTTGACCGGCCGAAGTGCAGTATGATGCGCCATGATGCTGGAGTGGGCTGAGGGTCATGACCAGGCTTGCGCGTTCGCTGCAGGCTAGTGGTCACATCACCCGTTGAAGCCGAGGATGCTGGCTGGCTGTGGGACTCGCTGCTTGCTGCTCGATTGAATGCTGAGCTGCTGAGGGAGTGATGATGTGGCTGCCGCGGCTGCGAAGGTTGTGTGTGACGTCACCAGTGTGGAAACACTGTCTGTGACGATCACGTCGGGGTCACCAATGTGGAGAAACTTGGTGTGGTGTTCCTCCAACCAAAGGGAGGATCCTCCGATCTGCGTGTTAAATCTTGATTGCGCGATGTAGGATACTTCGCATGTGGCGAGATAGATGCCGCCACATGTTCACAAGAATGTATGAAAAGCTTTTGATTAATTTAGTTCATGAATACAAAGAGCTTTATGATTTGCAACTCTGGCAGGGCAGTACACTGTACTCAAAATCCATCAATGCGCTGCGACCCGGCCCGTCACTAATGTGCTTAGTAAGCATTTTGCGCTGCGCTGCGGCCCGCTCCGCCCCGCTCCGCCCCGCTGCGGCCCGATATAATGTGCGCGAACCTTAATGTGGCCTATTAACAGTCCTTCATGCAGGACGCCGCACCGGCCGCCACGCTGGAGCTCGTTGCTCAAACTCTTAAGTCTGTGGTTAAGCTTGTGGCGGCATCTATCAAGCCACATGGGAAATACGCAGGATGTGGCGACTTCTATCACGCCACATGCAAACCTATCCTACCTCGTGATAACAAGATTTAACACACAGATAGTATCCTAATCCTAACTAATATTATAAATACGAAAGTAAGTTTGTTTGTTACCTTTTCACGTCTAAACCACTGAACCGATCATCCTGTGCATATACGTTGTCAGGCGTACAGAAACGGACAAACGGTACCTTTCATCCCGAAAAAAAATACTGTTCCCGAGGAAAACAACAATAACATTCATAGATGGCGCCACGTTTCTTCGAATCACGATTGAATTACCTATATTATTATAGAAACTTTAGTAGTGTTTTTAGAGTTTTTTGAGCTTAATTAACGCGAGCAAAGGCGCGGGCAAAAGCTAGTATAATATACAACCCTTGAGCACACGCATCCACTGGGCATGTTGCTATTAGTTAACAACTAGGCGCAACATTGCTCAGTAGACACGCATGACCACACACTCTAAAGTGGGATTGACACGCTGATTACGCGGCACGGGCGGGTGAGCGTATGAAAACGTACTCATTCAAAGTCAAAGTCAAAGTTTTTTATTTCAAATAGACCAGATTACAGGGGGCTTACCGTGACCTCTTATGGAAACGTTCAAATGCCAGCCAGTCAACTTCCGTTCAAAAGCAGGACTGCTTCTGAATCGCTAAAAATCGTACCATGACAGTACTAAAGATGAACGACTATTGAACCAAGTTGAACGAAAATGCTTGTTCATGGTACGAAAAGTCTATACCATCTATACCTTGTAATGTAACAGACGGCCCTAGGATCTCCTGAGAGCACGTCTGCTACACCAGTTGTACAGAATGTGTAGGGCATTCCATACCTAGTACATAACAACAATAATAAAAATGGTTAGAGAAAAGAGACAGGACAGCGTCACGTCCCTTGGAGTAGTCAGCGAGTTCCTTCTTGAATTCACGGCGTCCATCGATGGCCCACACAGCCATCTGATAGAAACCGGCGGCGGCAAGCGCGTATTACAATTGCCACATGGGCTAACCACTCGGACTCGATCGCCGAGACGCAGACTCGGCTGCGTGCATAATCCACAATAGCTTTTCCTCATTAGCCTATTGCTTCATCAACCAGGGATAAGATTAGAACTGCCTTACCCCTGACTACTGTCTCACTGTGTAGAAACGGACTCCCCCAGGCAAATATTGTGCTCCAAGGTGGGTTGCTGTGGCATGCCACATAATTAAACAGTCAGTAGATTGAATTTATAATATTTATATCAACATAAAATAAATAGAAAATATATTGTCTCAGAAAAACATCACCATCGTGTAAAAAAAACAATCCAAAGTCTAGTCTAATTTCAATTCCTCTCTGTCATTCCAAAAAAAGTATAAAATATAAAAATGGCCAGTAGGTAGGTGAATGACTATGAAGGTGATACTACAACCTACAAAAAAAAAGGTGAACGGATTTCGTAAACGTCAACGTAGCTGGCCTGCCGCAGGCCTGCTCTATGTTATAGCAGGTACAAAAAAGCAGGGCAGTTTAACTTCCAGGCAACTTATGTCCTGCTATAAGAGGTCATAGTAAGCCCCCAGGCACTTTTAAAACGTCAAAACTAGGTGCACGGTTCCAAAAGATAGGTTCTATCGAGAAGAGCTGGTAAGAAAGTCCATGGATACTCTTTTTAAAATAGTAGATCATGATAATTCCATTACAGTAGCGTGCGAAATAGATTGAGAATAATCAAGAATAATGCAGGTTATCGTAAAAAATAACTCACATAAGAGTGACAAATAGAAACATATGCCTTCTAGGATTGCCATAGCAGTTAAGAGCTGACCAGTCCCGACAGACAGCACCCGTTCAAGAGTATAGCATTGAGCGACGTACACACATCTCAAGTCGCTCAATATTCAATACACACATAACGTCCCGCGCATTGCAACGTAATCGAATAAATAGCTCTGAATGCGTTGTAATTAGGGTTACCATCCGTCCGGATTTGTCCGGACATGTCCGGATTTGTCCAGACATGTCCGGATTTGTCCGGACATGTCCGGACTTCTAGACTTTTGTCCGAACTTTGTCCGGCTCTTTAATTTGTCCGGATTTTTTGGTTTCGATGGAATACGAGTAATAAAACTTACCTTACTTAATATCAAATTAATCTCTAATCTTTATTCACTTCTCATTCATCTAAAAACAAAATATAAATCTTCTTTAACAATCAACATATCGACATCAAACAATAAATCTTCGTATGTTTGCATTTTGTGACTAAAATGTCCGGACTTTTATTGAAATGTCAGGCTTTTTGTCAGGACTTTTCAAATTTCTAAATGGTAACCCAACTAGGGTTACCATTTAGAAATTTGTAAAATGTAATCGCGTGTAATCGCGGGTCAATCACCTCAATCACCCTCAGTAGGCGAGCGCCAAATAAAGCTGCCAACCTTGTTGCTAGTATCGACCTTCGCTGGGCCTCCCCCAGGTAACTGGGGGTCTCACTTGGCTGGGGTCTGGTCGCATGGGTGGCGTGAAACACAGAAACACCTACGACATCCACACATCAGGGTGTCTACTCCCTAAGCACGAAGTCCGTGGCATACAGAAATGCAAATAAAATATCTAGCTTTAATTCCGCTGAACAAGATCGCTAGTTTGGATGCAGTATGCAGCACCACCCTCCCGCCCACAAGTTTTAAGTATTTTTTCACTCTTTCTGCATGTGCATAAACTTGTGGGCGGGAGGGTGGTGCTGCATACTGCATCCAAACTAGCGATCTTGTTCAGCGGAATTAAATCTAGATATTTTATGTGCATTTCTGTATGTCATGGATTTCCGCAAAGTAACGCCTGATTCCATCATTTAACGAAGTCCGTGGTTTCGGCCTTAGTTACGAGCGTTTTCTACTCCCTATCACATACGGACATACGATTATTTCGGGGCCCGTACTAAGAATGAATAACAACACGATTTGACAGTTGTCCCTACTACCGATGTGTTTTTGCCCGTCCGAAAAGTTGAACTTGACACTTGTTTTGTTCGCTCCTACATTTCGGGCTACTTTCGGACGGGCGAATAACTTCGTTGACGGACTTAGGGAGTAGGCCCCAAGTTACAGCGGAATGAATTCCGCGGTCTAGGCCAAAAGCGTAATACGCGCGCCCTTTACGGGTCGCAATCGCTACTAAGGGGAGGGGGCCATCGCCCTGATCCCGTTTCCTCGCGCCCCCAGCAGTGTGATGAGACGGCCATGGACGTAACCGTTGGGCAGTAGCCCGTAGAGATGTGAAGCGGTAAAATTACACTGATAAAATACGTACGTAGGTACTCACCAACACTATAAATATGGAAGTGAGTATGTTTGTGAGTATGTCACTACTTCACTCTATAACGAATGAAATTTGACAGAGATATAAGCAGTAGTATTGGAATTTAAAGAAACAGAAAATTGGGTTCAAGCAACCACCACCGCCAATACCACAATGCCATGCTGATGCGACGTTGCCACTTCGTGCGAACGCGAGTGGTCGGCGTAGGCGCGCCCTGCAGGGTAGTGAGTGAGTGGCGTGGCGATGCGCTGTCTCCGCGCCGCGGAACCGAGGCATAAAACCCGCCTGGTTGAAGGATCCTCCCTTTTCGTTGGAGGAACACCATTCCTCGTTCCTCCAGAAACTGTTCCAACGTGCAGTTATGCTTTGTATGACTTGTCTTTCCACTAAATGAAGTAAACTAAACCACCAGCCACTAAAAACACTGCTCAAATAATCAAAAATCTCAATAAACACGAACGTGGACGAAGCCAAAGGAGTATGTAAGAATCGTATTAGCATGTGACGTTCTACAGTTTCTGCCTACCCCCATAGGGAAAAGGCGTGAGTTCATGTATGTATCAGAGTTCGCGTTGATACATATTTTTTTCACATCAGACTGATGATGCTGTTATTTAATCATTGACATCAGCGGATGCTGATGCTAATTTTAATTTTTCAACCCTGATTTTATTTGAAAATTCTGTTCTAAACGGTAAAAGTTATAGCGCCTTATTGACCTAAAATTTGGCTAATCTTTTTACTACGGCATGACCTATTCTCTTAGAGCATTAGGTATATCGATACCGGAAGTATCACTTAGCGTAAGGGACAAAACACGACTTTTCAGGAGAGCCAAAAAACAGTTTTTATTTTCGAAAACTGTCTGTATCTTTTTATTTTATGGTTCGATTTTGATGGGGTCTAGGACAAAGTTTCTTAGATTTTTTGCCTCTTTTATACTAAAAATACAAAATTTAAGAAAACCTAGTGGTTTCGAAAATAGCATGTCCCTTACGTTAAAAAATCATGTTTAGTTGTGCCCTACGCTATACAAATTTTAGATGTAAATCGACGTGAATGATGTATGTAACAAGAAGAATAAGAAAATTGAGTGTTATTTTAGTGTAAAGGTCTCTATTAGTGTTGCATTTTGATGTAAGAAGACCTTCCTATTGTAGTTAATGGTAATATGGAACCGTATTACTATGGAGTTAAGGTCTATGACTTGTGAGACTTATTTTATTTAAAAGAAATAAATAAAACCATCCATATTAATCAATACTTTGATTTAAAACAAATGATTCAAGCTAAATAAACAGTCTTATTCCGCGTAAAACCGTAAGTAAACTAACACAAACTTTTGAAACTAAATTAACAGTCTTCTAACCCTGTAATTGTGACAACTTTATCTATTTTACTATACCAATCAAAAAAAGTACACTTTATAATGAAAACATAATTTACTTGTAAAACGAAAATAAACTTCTTAAACGAAAATTAACCAGAAAACAGTAAACATTGCTTAAACCTTAAGGTTAATAGAAAAATTATAAAAAAAGTGAACAATTATTACTAAAGAGATTATATCTGCCAATTCAACTTGAAAAAACTTTGTTAATACCAAGATTTTAGCACCATTTAACCGTGAAACAAAAAAATATTTAAAACAAATGATTCAAACTAAATGAACAGTCAGACTTACCCGTAAAACCGTGTTAGTAAACTAACACAAACTTCTCAACTGTGCAGTCTCTAGTGTAATAAGGGTTTTCTTTGATCAAAAAGACTGTTAATTTGGTTTGAGAAGTTTGTGTCAGTTTAGTTTCGGTTTTACGGGTAAGTCTAAGACTGTTCATTTAGTTTAAATCATGTTTTAAATATTTTTTGTCTCACGGTTAAATGGTGTTAAAATCTTGGTATTAACAAAGTTTTTTCAACTTGATTTGGAAGATATAAGCTCTTTAGTAATAATTGTTTAACAATTTTTGCATTAACCCTTTCATACAATTTATACTATATTTACTGTTTTTCTGGATTGATTTTATTACTTAAGTTGTTGGTTTACGATGAGTCTAAAATAAAAGTGTTGATTAAAATGAACGGATTTATTTCTTTCTAATGAAAAAATAAGTCTCACAAGTCATAGACCTTAACTCCATAGTAATACGGTTCCATATTACCATATACCTTTAATAGGAAAGTCTTACAACAAAATGCAACATTAATAGACATGTAACATTACCGTAAGAGACACTTCTATACATTTTGTTAAAATATTTTGAAATCAAGTTTAATGTAAGGGACCAAACTATTTGACTGCAGTGACTTACTTTATTTTTCGTACAAGAAATATTTGTAAAGGTCTTTTACATCCTTTTTTTAGACAAAAATTGTTCTTGGCCGTTCAAAAATGAGTAACGTAAGAGACATTTTTTCAAGATAATCCAAATTCTGAGTACGCCAGTCGATGGAGCAGAAAATTCCGAATCCAACGATGTATATGTATAACTCATTTTGGCCAAAATGTCCCTTACGCTAAGTGATACTTCCGGTATCGATATGCTCTAAGCCTATTCTAGTATAGCTCGTGCCGACACGATAGAAGAAGTTTAATATTTTATTCATAAATGGCATTCCAATTTACAATAGGTATATGCTCTAAGATTTACAATGACCATTTTTGTCTAACCGAAGGGTAAATGCTTTAGTACTTATTCTAAGGGTAAAAGCAAAAAAACCATAGACGACCTGCGCATAAAACCTTAAAAACAGAAACTAATCTTTATAAAAACGCCAAATTATAATTTAGACTAGCGACCCACTTTTTATAGTTCAAAACTTCCGCAAGAAATTACCTAAATTAAGATCACAACAGTAGTTTATAAAAGAAGTTAGCGGACAAACAGACATTGCGAAAAACGATTTTAATATATTTAGTTAAACTGTCTACAGATTTCTGAACGAAACTTTAATGTCACCGACCCCAATCTATTGATTTTTCGGAGCGCGTTCCTATATTCAGATGCACTTACAATATAAGTTTCGAAGCATAATTCTTGTGTTTCGTTTTTCATCCACTTGTTAGACAAAGATAGCAATATTTCGAATGTTTCATATCATATTATTGTAGGATACCTGAAACACAGTTCGAAATTCGAAATCAATAAATCAAAATTCGTGAATTGATGCGATGGCGACCATTGCACTTATAAAACGTAAATAAATAAAGAACTGTGTACATACGTAAACATTACCAGTGACATTGAGTGAAAGGTGTTATTATTAATTTGTTATCATGTTAGGACAAAGACCGAGATTCATTAAGCCAGGTAATTCAATAAACTTTACAATAGGTTACCATACACACCGCATTATGCCTATATTTCTTTTAGAAATAGCGTCGCAGAACCTTTTTATACTTTCCCGGCATTATTTCCTAGTAGTTTTTAGTTCTAGTTTAGTTCGTAACCCACGCTACATAAAATTATAGTTAATTCAATATAAAACTGAAAAACTGATTATTTAAATAAGCTCAGTGACTCTTTGTCCAATCTTTACAATACTAGAGTTTTGTTTTGAAAAAGGAACTCTTACCATTCCTACTCTCAATGACAGTTTTGAATTAAAAAAAAAAGTTTTTTTTTTAAATTTTATTTACACTAAGCCCACAGTTTATCTTCCTGTTTTTGTTCTTAATCTACAACCATAATTATGGGTTTCCCTATTTCAATAAAGGGAATGAGCTACGAAGAACAGTCAGTTGAAATCCCGGGGGATGATGGCTAGGCTGCAACTCATCATCTTATCAAAATCCTATTTTTTGTGGGACGCTATTCTTTACTGGAAATAAATTCTCCTTTTCTCATCATCATCATATCAGCCTATTGCCGTCTACTGCTGAACGTAGGCCTCCCCCAGAGATTGCCAACCATCCCTGTCTCGGGCAGCCCGCATCCATCTGCTGCCAGCCACCTTTCTCAAATCGTCGGTCCATCGTGCCGCAGGGCGTCCCACACTACGTTTGCCCAAACGCGGTCTCCACTCTAACATGTGTCTGCTCCATCTACCATCTGTTCGTCTGCAGACATGGCCGACCCACTTCCACTTCAGCGTGCTAATTGTATGTGCAATATCGGTGGCTTTAGTTCTCTCTCCTTTTCTAAGTTGTTAAAAATATACACTGCATCGAGAATATCTTGGCAGTCCATGGTGTTGCTGCTTACAAAGACAAAAACCTACAACATTTGAATAGTCTGTTTTACTATATTACTACTTCATTTCGCCACCTGCAAACATACTTGGAATACTGAAGATTAATGTTAATGACTTACTTTGAAAAAAAAAGAAAAATGACTTAAAAAACTGAATAGAGTAAAATGATTACCATTAAAATTAACTGTTTCAGAAGTCAGTGCTAACCCATGCTGAACCAAGTTGAACGCACCGACTTTTGAAACTTTAAATTCAATAATCGATGGGTCCTATGTATAAGGGCCAAAGTGGCATTTTAGTAATTTCCAATTTGGACCTTATTACTGTAGATTGTAGGTTCATTTGGTAGGTTCACATTGGTACTGACAAAAATTCCACTTTAGCCCTTATATACATAGGACCCATCGTAATATGGTATACAATGTGGGCCCGAAGTACCTGAAAGATTTTAACCTTCGATTCCGATGCCTAATTGGAGAAGAAAAGCTAGGAAATAGTTTGTTGAATAAAGCTTAATTTTTGAAATATTATTTACGGAAATTCACAAATCAAAAAATATCTATGGTAACAAGTCCTATAAAAGCGGCGTTGCGATTTTCGTCATATTATACCCACAGTGTACCTACTTACTACATACAGTGGGTCAACGCCCATACATTTGACAGGTCCTATGAAATGTCAAAATTATGTAGGGGTGGAGGTTATGTCCCAAGTATGCAGTATGGCTACTCGGGACATAACCTCCGCTCCTTCACACCGCAACCCCCCGCACGATTGCTCTGCGACAATGTTCTATGTTGACCGACTGTAAGCAGTAAGATATAGGTAGACTGTGTTATACCCCTCTCGCCGTATGTCTTATTTGTCGGGGAGGGTTGTGAAGTGAGCAGTTTCTAATCCACTCACACGATAATTTATAAATGTTGCCAGTTCAACCTAACGTATTGTTTACAAGGAAGTACTAAAGTCAATTGATTTATTAAGAACCGAAAAACAAAAAAAATACTGAATTGGACTTTCGTTGATATAACATTTGACTCATAATAGCATCAGAAAGGCGTGGCTCAAATCTTTCGGGTACCTCGGGACCACGGTGTATATTCTACTCTTTTCAGTATTTTTTGAAAAACCCATAATTACTCAATTGAGAACTTACTCCTTTTTGTGTAAGTCGGTCAAATAATCTCATAAATAAGGTATAACGGGCTGGTATCCGCAACGCCACGTTTAAGCGCGTATTTTGCGTGATGGGTGGTAAGTACAGTTACTCGATCCACCCTAACTCCTCGAAGAAGGCCAGCACACCCTTGATGTTACTGGTGATCTCTCGGAGAGTACCTGGCTTTCCGAAGTACTTGGCCCTGTATGTGGCGACCTCAGGGCAGTTTAGTAGCACGTGGGCTGCCGTCTCTTCCTCCTCCACGCATGCTCTGCACAGTGGGCTGTCTGTAACTCCAATGACAAAGAGGTGTTTGTTAAATAATCTCATATACCAATTGTCTTTTACAGGAGAAGAAACATTATACCCAACAAGAAACAAAGATGGTGTCGTAGAAACACTAGTAAACCCTAACGTTGACTCAGCATTAACCGTAGACAATGATTCTAAAACATCATTTGTCTACAACCGGTATCACCATCTACCGTTAGATGCTCAGCGGCAGAGGTTACCAGTGTTTCAGTACCGAAACCATATATTGTACTTGTTGGAGAAGTATCAAACGTTGGTGCTGATTGGTGAGACTGGATGCGGGAAGTCAACGCAAGTGCCTCAGGTGAGTTTTGAAAATTTTAAACACTCAATAACACTGCCCAACCTGAGGATCGAACCCAGGATCTCACGCAGCAGTTGTGCTTGCCACCATTAGACAAACGAGGCATACAAAATTAATTCCTCTTAGGGCCGAGTTTTCAATCGTCAGGTAACTTTTATCTAAGGAATAAATATGACGGTTTGACATATTTCCTATACTAAAGCTGTCAAAACGTCGAACTTATTCCCCAGATAAAAGTTATCTGGCGATTGAAAAATCAGCCCTTAATTTTTTGACCGCCACGGACGTCTATGGCCGTCAAACTTTTGAACTGTAAAAAAGTCGTGTTTTCGACATTCCGTGCCGTCGAAGGCGTTGTGAGCACGTTTTATTTTGACGTCCATAGACGTCCGTGGTGGTCAAAAGGTTAAAGGCACAAGTCCGAGACGGGCTGCAAACTGCAGACTGCAACCGCAGACCGCAAGTTGCCATCGGAATAGCGCCTTTAAGGTGTGCACTTTAAATGTGCTATTCCGACAGCGACTGCAAAACTGCAACCGCAGACCGCAGCCGCAGATCGCACCGCAAGCGATACTACTTTTGCAGTTTGCGGTCTGCAGCCCATCTCGGACTTGTATCTTAAGTCACAGTCTTCAAAACACCTCTAGTTTATGTGAGCTCAGTTGCTGGCTTTTTGACTATACTGGCTAGCATAGTGGCCTTATGTCCGACAGTCATTAATATAATTACATAAATATTATGAAGTTTGTTTGCTCTTATTTTAGGGAGCTTCTCTTCATGACACACCTATTTTTTACTTTACCCTACACTAGGGTGCATACACCCAGACTTGAAACAGCTATCTATAGGTCATAAAAATATTCTTTACGTTACAGAAAACCAATTGGTTGACATTATTATCATCAGGCACTACAACGAACTATCTAAACGCAATAATTTGGATATTACTTGCAAAATATCCAAATATAAAAAAAGACCTAAAACTCATGTTGCCAACATACTTTGTTAATTCGGTCTCTTAATCAATATTTTATAATCATTATTAATTTTATCCGTGTTTTTTATTATTAATTGTATCTTCTGTTTTGCTTGGGAAGATTTTTGTTGAGAGTGTTTTTGTTTATTTTAATATTTTTTCAAATTTAATGTTCCTTGTCAAAATTTATTGTACCTAGACTATAAGTGAATGATGTGGTCTCCTGTAATTGGAGGAGCACACTCGTCATTGTCCTGTAATTGTTATTTTGTATGTAATTGTGTAGCCTCTATTGAAGATCCAAATAAATAAAATAAATCAGTAATAATTTTAAATGCCTAGTAATTTACAACAAGCAATACTTACTGAAAAAATTGCTTTATTATTATTTAAGGCGGATTCCTTTTAAACGTTCCCTTACTTTTGTTTGTATTACTCTTGTATTGTGGTGGATGGGTTTACGGACCCAAATCTCATATCCACAAGCAACCACAACTACATACTTCCATGCAGTATTATAATTGTGTTCGATTCATTTTGTGTCTCTGCATCACCGCCATAGTCGAGTGGTAGAAAATGCCTAAGAGCGGTTACACACTGCATCCGATCCGAATCCGAGAAAATTCGTTCCGAAGTAGTCATAGAACTATTTGTATGGTAGTTTACGCACTAGATCCGTCTTCCGTCATCCGATTTCTCTCCGTCATCCGTGAGTTTCCAATTCGGAAGAAAAATTGATGGACCGAAGTAGCCGTGGTATTGTTTGTATGAACGCTTTCGCATTACCTCGGATTCAAATCGGACGCCAAATGGATATGCCAAAGATGGCCCCTGAATTGTTTGAATTTGGATCAGAGATCGGATAAGTGCGTAAGCGATAGTTGAATTCGGTCCGAGTTTTTTAGACTCTAATCAAATCAAATCAAATCATTTATTTCTTTGCAAACATGGGTAAAAGATAAATAGATGTTTTTCTTAAAAAAATAGTTCTCCATATTTTACCGTCATATGGGTATGCAAATAGTAACATAACAAACATAAAATAGATTAAAATCATTGAAACTACAATACAATAAAAGAATAGAAAGAATAAAAGTATGTCAACCATAATAACATAATTATCTCAATCAGAGTAACAGTAATTGATGAAATTTAGGTACAAGTACAATATAGCGAGTCTATCTATGTTTTGCGTTGAACCATACAAATTCAAGAGGGTGCAATACAATGCTTATAATAAATCTTCATGCTTAGTCAATACCAATTTTATAAAATGTAATGTCAAAATGATAAGAAATTAAATAAAACAATTTAGGTATTATGATTAGTACAGGTCATATCGCAATTATGGGGTAAGAACCTTATTATAATAATATAAATTAAACACAGAGTCAAAATAAATCGGATGAAGCAGGTTTAGCATCTTTCATTCAAATAATCATTAATTGTATAATAACATTTCGCAACTAAAAATGCGTGTAAACATTTTTTAAATAAATCTATAATCTTAATTTCTATGATATGTTTAGGCAGTTTATTGTATATTTTGGGTGCCATTCCTAAAATATTTTTACTAAAAATAGCTTTTTTATGCTGTGTTATGCATATTTTATTTTTATGGCGTTCGTTCTTTAGGTGACTATATAAATGTAGATTTGCTTTAACATAGCTAGCGATTTCATATATGTAAAGACACGGAAGTGTAAGCAGCTGAAGGTTTTGAAAATGTGGTTTACAACTATCTGTGCTTTGTATGCCACATATTGCCCTTATGCATTTCTTTTGTGCTTTGAACGCCATTTCTCTATCTGGCGAGTTCCCCCAAAACATAAGTCCGTAACGTAATGTTGATGAGACATATCCGTGGTACGCTGTTAACAGTGTTGCCTGGTTTGCTACTTTTCTTAAGTTATAAAGGGCATAGGAACACTGGCAAATTTTTTTGCAAACATTTTCAATATGTATTTTCCAATTCAGGTTTTTATCAATCCAGATACCTAAGAATTTAGTGTGATCAGTGTCCCGAATAGGTTTGTCACCATATCGGACATCTAGTTTTTTATTTTTTGCTCTTTGTTCAAACGAAATGTAGGTTGTTTTTTCTAAATTAATTTTTAGGTTATTTTTGGTTAGCCAGGTTATTATGTCATTTAGGTTATCGTTTATCTCTTTTTCGAATGTCTCATCATTTTTACTTTTAAATAATATTGTGCTATCATCTGCGAATAAGATCATAGGATTAGTAATAATTTTAGGCATGTCATTAATATATACTATGAACAATAATGGTGCAAGGACACCGCCCTGCGGTACTCCAAATAAGCATTTGCGATGTTCAGATGTATATATAATTTCTGTTTTGGTATATGGGCAGATTTTCTTAATGGATATAAATTGTTCTCGATTAGCAAGGTATGATTTAATAAGTTCAAGGATATTGCCTCTGATGCCACATTTTTCCAATTTGTTTAGGAGTATTTTATGGCTGACATAGTCAAACGCCTTAGTCATGTCCATAAATAATGCAACCACAGGAGTTCTATTGTCGATATTTGTGAGAACGTGTTCAATAAGCGCGTACATAGCGGAATTAATGCTTTTATTTTTCCTGAAACCATATTGTTCACTGATTAAGATTTTGTTGGTTTCTAAGAAAGAATATATACTTTTATGTAATATTTTTTCAAATATTTTAGAAAAGACTGGAATTAATGCAATAGGTCTGTAGTTACTAGGATCTTGCCTGTCACCTTTTTTAAACATAGGTTTGATAACAGAGATTTTCAGTTTATCGGGAAATATGCCTTTCTCAATACAATTATTGACAATGTGACTTAGTATTGGAGCAATAATGAATGATGTAGCCTTAATCACTTTAGTGGTTATATCGTCATATCCAACGCTATTAGTATTTTTCAGAGAATCGATTATTTGAATAATGTCAGCGGGTACCGTGGGTATCATAAATATTGAATTATAATTTGTGTTAAATGTCAGCATATTATTGTAGTTAATGTCACTCTGAGATTGAATTTGGTTTATAAAATATTCATTAAATGATTCCGCTATTTGTTCTGGACTGTTTATAACTTTATTGTGTATCATTAACTGATTTATTCCTTCTTTTAGGTGATTTGCTTTCTGTGTATTGATTATACTCCACATAGCTTTGCTCTTGTTTTCAGAATTATGTATAAAATGACTATTTTGTGCTTTTTGTGTTTGCTTGATTATGTGTTTCAATCTATTAGTGTATGTTTTAAGTTTATTTTTATTATCTTGGCTGGGTGTTTTTCGATATTCCCATAGCATTGCCCTTTTCCGTTGAGAGCATTTTCTCATTCCCGTTGTTATCCACTTAGGTCTTTTATTTACCGAAACTTTAATTCTATCAATTGGAAAGCATAAGTCATAGAATAGTTTATATAGGTCGTGGAACTCATTAAATGCATTATTGGGATCGGAGCAGATAAATACATCATGAAACGTTAAACTTTGAAGGCATTCTCTAAATTTTTTGATGTTTTCATCACTATAGTCGCGTTTGTGTATGAACCAGTGAGATAATGTGCAGGTTTTCTTGACACGACATTTTAGTAGTTGCGCTGTATGGTCAGATATAGCCAATTCTCTAACCTCACACTTGCTGCCTCTGATATTATGAATAATGTTGTCAATACAGGTCCCACTGCACAGGCGCGTTGGTGATCGAGTACCCAAAGTCAGATTATAGCTGCGTAGTATATTTTGAAAAATGACAGAGGTTTTGCTATTTTTACAAATATCTATATTAAAATCTCCACACAGTATGATCCTGTTATTACGTTTCAAACAAATTTCTTCTAAGATCATATCTAAATTATCAAAAAAAGTAGATACTTTGTTTTTGTTATTATTTGGGGGTCTATAAATACAAATAATTATGATAGGGTGGGAGGAAAGTTGTATCGCACAACATTCTATTTGATGAGGGATGGCCCATTTGTTTACATTGACGATTTCATATTTATGTGTGTTCTTGATTAGAATGCATGAGCCCCCGTTTCTATCATGTCTAGCGTAGCATGTTGCTAGTGAATAATTAGCAATATGCAAGTGTTGATGATCACCCTTTTTCATGTTATGTTCTGTTATGCAAATGACATCAATTGACTTACCTTCGTCTGATAGTTCACTTAGATGTACACCTAATAGATCCGACTTACTTATTAGACCATTGATATTTTGGTGCATTATAAATATATGGTTATACACGAAAAAGATCATTATTATTGAAGCCGTTGTCTTCAAGCTTATTATTTGTTGTTTTTTTATCTGGCTGTTTAGATCGATCTAAATCGTATAGCATATTGCATACAATTCGGTCGTGTATGTTTCTTATTCCGAAGTTATTTATTTTCCCAGTTCTGTGGGAGAACATCGCAGTCGATAGATCGCGGTTACTATCAAAGAAGTATGCATATTCATTAGTTTGTAAATCTAAATACAAGAGATTGTTAAACATTTCTACTTTAAAATTATATATTGGAGCACCTGCAACATAGGTGGCTGCACAGATAATTACATTGGTGTGATTTACTTTTTGCAGGGATGCTCTAATTTTGTTTATTATGTTTATGTAGGTTCGTATTTTCACGTATTCGGATCAGCAAAGCAATATCCGAATTCGGTCCGAGTTTTTTACATTCTAATTTTCACGTAAAACGTATTCTAAGTGATAATACTAAACTTTCTTCCAAACAACCTTATCAAAATTTTCAATTTTTCCTCACAAATTACGCATTTGAAGTTACGAAAACGCAACGAATATCTAAACGCACACGACCGCCTTGGCTCAGCTGTGTGGCCGCTGCACGCATGCAAACGCGCGGCATCGCCACAACCACACATAGCGCGCTACAAAAAAAAAAAGCTTTTTTTTATGCTAAAAATAAAAGTCGTTTCCCAGCAATTATTTTTGGTCAATGTAGTTTAGTTTGATGTACAGAGTGCGTAGATTTCGGCTATAATAAATAATAATAATAATAATCGTTTATTTCAGGTAAATACAACCCATATAAATTATTACATAAATTAAATTAAATCAAAATTAAATCACAGTAATACATTATTAAAATTCAAATTCAAATTAAAATCAAGATAAAATCAAATTCAAAATTGAGATCAAAAATTAAAATCAAAATTAAAATCAAAATCAAACAAAATTAAAACACAATTAAAATTAAAATCAAAATCAATATTAAAATCAAACAAAATTAAAATCAAAATTAAAATCAAAATCAACATTAAAATCAAACAAAATTAAAACACAATTAAAATTAAAATCAAAATCAATATTAAAATCAAACAAAATTAAAACACAATTAAAATTAGAACTATGCTATGTAGGCTATGTGATGGGTCTTTTTACACCCTGTATGTTATACCTACTTAAAAAATAAAAAGGTCATCCAAAACATTTAGCAACCTTCATCAAGCATTCCTCTCGCAGTAATCCAGGCATTCCAATAAAATCATACCTAGGTTGCCTTATCGCCGACACCCGTGGGATGTCATGAGGTGGTCTTTCGTACCTACAACACTAACGTTTATCGTCACACGATCGTATTACAAGTGGATTGTTTAACTTTCAAAGTGTAATGATATTATTGTCTCGATATTACTAAGTGCTCGATACGAATCAAGTACTTACGAGACAAGGTATCATTGTTCGCTACTTCAGTTTTAAGCAGGGTTTGAAATTATCAAGATAAATAATGCATTGTGATGAATGATTCACCCGATAATTATCAGATCCGATCCTTATTGAACTGGTAATACCTATACTTATCTCTACATAGTATAAAACGAAAACTTGCAGAACAAACTTGTGACGGGTGTGTCCAGTTTTAGTAGCACATGTCAACTTGCACAGTAAAACTTGCTGGTGTAAGTGGATAATGTTTCTCAGGGGTTTTTAGTAATGAGTTTAAGACACGATCAGTAGTGAACAGGATATAATTGAAAATTACAACACACGTATAGCATACAATGGGACAGATATACAAAACACGGACTACTCGTAAAATGTAAACAGAGACGCGTGCGCAGTCGCGGCCGTGGGCGGACTAGTCCACTGTCCACTTGTCGCGTCGCGGCGCGAAAAATACCGCGACGGTTAGCGACCGTTGGGACGGAGGTGAGGGGGGCGAGTCCGCGTATATTAAAGGACGCGTTAGATCGCAACTCCGAGTAAGTACAAGTAGTTAGCTTAGGTTAAGTATTTTACTTCCCCCCCCATTGGCTGGAGACCATTCAGGTCTCGCCAATAATTGCCCGGTTACGTAGGAAGGGTCCCCTAGGAACACCTACAGCAGTCCAATAGAAAAAAAAAATGCAACTCCGAGTGCACTTAAGGCTGTGCTTAAGGTCGCGCTACACTGGTGGATTTGGCATTTGCGGGCAGCTTGCAGCATGTCAGGGAAGTCGGTAAAACTTACCGAAGTCGAGCTGCGGGGCTGTCCACAGTGTCCCGTGTGGGGACGTGCTAGAATATAAAACTTCCACTACGCACGCTGAGAATAGACGCGTGTTATAACACTCAACAAAACTTACAAAACCCAGCACGCTTGATGGTAGGATCTATGTATACGGTCCGCCTAGCTAGCTACCACCCTCACATTAAAGTCCGGCGCCAAGCAGTTTACTGTGTTCCGTCGTGTGTATGTGAGAGCCAGATGGGTATAGAGGAATCTCTCTATTTCTGTTACTTGGATTCGTGTGATCCATCTTATACCTTGTCTCCGCTTACTACAGACGACTAAAATGAAACGCGACAAAGTTTAATAATAAAAAAAAGTGTAAATCTGTTGCAAAATGAAATTAACTTGCTAGTGAATTAAATACGACCATTTAGTGTTGCTCCAGCAATACAGTTCCATTGTTTCCTCTCTAGACACCCACGATAAGGCATTATCTATTTTTAGCCGACACCTTATGGAGCACACGACTATAGCGCTAATTATTGTAATTAAATATATTTTACTACGGACAATGCTGCGAATAGTACCTACCTACTTATAATACTTATTTATGATGGCAATTACTTAATAAATACATATTTACAACTACTTAAAAAGGTGCAGTACCCACTGGACCTTCAAGATTAGACCCAATTGTAAAAAGTACCTACTGGACCCCATTCCAAGGCCCCATTCGACCTTCTTAAAAATATTATATTAAAATGACTATTGGACCTCTTTTTTGGTACCCACTGGACCTTCAAGACGACACCCAATCGCAAAATACCCACTGGACCTCATTTACACGCCCCATTCGACCTTCTTCAAAATATTTTGATCTTATTGATAGTTTTATTAAGAAAAGGTACAATTATGTAGAAAATTGTTGATTTAAATATAATTATAAGAAAAAATATAAGAAAGATTCGTCATAGGGCGCTCTCTTTTCTCTCTGTCTGTCGACGTTCGTCCTACTCTCACCTTTTGTTGCTCTGAAGTACATAAAGATTAACAAAAAAACGACATTATTGGTCTCGTTCTTGTCTATTATTTACTTCACAAGAACTCTGTACCTGAACCCCGTAGTTAGCCCGTTAGCAGGTAACTGATTCTCTTTGAAAATAGTGTTTGTCAGGGGGTGTAACCAACTCTTACTCTAATTACCCTTTTTTTTTCACACATAGTAAATCAACAAGAGATGATTATGGCTAACACTCTAAATACAATAAATCCATTGTACTATATTGTGAATGAATAGAATCATTGACTAGAAAACCCCTTGACCGCTCTCTACTTTTTGTAATAGTTTGATTTATTATTAAAACACAAATATTCTAAAATAATATACCATTGTACTGCATTGTTAATGAATAGAATCATTGATTAGAAAAACCCTTGATCGCTCTCTACTTTTTGTAACAGTTTGATTTATTATTAAAACAAAAATATTTTAAATAACTTATCATTGTATTATATCGTAAGTACTAAATTGTGAATGAATGAAATCACTGATTAGAAAACCTTTGACCGCGCTCTGTTCTTGGTAACAGTTGATTCATTATTAAAACACAGACGTTACGTTAAATAACCACTGTATTGTATTCTAAGTTGTATATAAGCTTTACCAAACTTTAATTAAATCAGTTATTACATCAGACTCCGTGTGTTTCACTTGTGTTCCACAAGCCCCGAATCAGTACGCCTGTAACATTGGCGCAGTCGGTAGGATATTCTTGGAGTGAAGGACATTATCGCGCTGAAAAACCTGCAAGTTTTCGAGAACAATTACGAGTGCATATCGTGTGTTCCGGAGCTGCACCTGAGAGGACGACCCGTACGTTGCTGCATACAACGAGGGACGGAGCTATGAAGCTAACGATCGTGCTGGTGGCCATATCGCTGTAAGTCTTTCATATTTTGCTCTTATCCAATTGGGTATCGGTTTTTCACATTTTATTCTATTTTCCTTATTTTGTCCAATTTCCTAGTAAATTGTTTTTGTCCTCACTTTCATCCAGAATAATAAACAATGGCTACTGATTCAACGAGGACAGCAGAGGTACGAATGGAACCAATTATTCCAACACCTCAAATTTTAAGCATAACACCAACACATAGTGGAAGCACGAAAACCGCTTTATCGGGCGTGTTACCTGTAATTTTAATAAATAATTATAAACTTTTAAAAGAATTGAACATTAGCCCACAAGCTGAAAAATGTATAGAAAGATCTACATACACTAATATACATTATTTAGTTAAAATTAGTAATTTTAATGCTTTCAAGATGAACCTTACATTTATATACATAATAGAAGTACCCTTGATTGATGAAGATGCCTCCCTTGCTTATACAGTAATTTCCTTTCCAAAGAAAAATAATATTTCCCACCTATACCATACCCTGTTGGTAAGAAATAGATATGTAGGATTGACCAGAGATCAACGGTCTTACGTCATCGTTCATGAAGAGAATGCAGAGCCCACCTGTGAAACAAGTATACTTCATCAAAAGTTCGACTACTACAACAAGTATTGTGCTATAATGAGCACAAGAAGACATTTCAATATAATTCACCTACTCAGAAAAAACAATTGGCTATTGTTGTTCTCTGAACCCATGAACATAGTAGAAGGATGCAACAAGAACTTCAGCACTTACAAATTTGAAGGAACTGGAATAATTTCATCAAACGAATATTGTTCTGCAACAGTCAACATGCCACTAAAATCAAAGGTGAAGGTGAAATACAAACATCAATACACTTACCTGTTATTAACATTGATATTATTGAAGAATTGAAAATGAATATTGAAATCAGCATCACAGCCCACATCATAACACTACAATACCTGAGTAATGCGAAAACGTTTCGTATAGCACAACTAACTATCCCGCAAATCGAGACACAGTGCAAGTGCATAGTGACGAAAGCAATTTGTAATCAGTGAAATAGTGTTAATTTTAAGCAACATTAGAATAAGCTTTATCCTTGTAATTTCTTTTTACTTGTTTAACTTTTTACCAGTAATGTTTGATTAATTGATTTATATAATAATTATACCTTTTTACATTATTTGTTGGAAAATACTCATGTCCTTTTAGAGTATAATTTCCAATCTAAGGGGGGAGGTGTAACCAACCCTTACTCTAATTACCCTTTTTTTTCACACATAGTAAATCAACAAGAGATGATTATGGCTAACACTCTAAATACAATAAATCCATTGTACTATATTGTGAATGAATAGAATCATTGACTAGAAAACCCCTTGACCGCTCTCTACTTTTTGTAATAGTTTGATTTATTATTAAAACACAAATATTCTAAAATAATATACCATTGTACTGCATTGTTAATGAATAGAATCATTGATTAGAAAAACCCTTGATCGCTCTCTACTTTTTGTAACAGTTTGATTTATTATTAAAACAAAAATATTTTAAATAACTTATCATTGTATTATATCGTAAGTACTAAATTGTGAATGAATGAAATCACTGATTAGAAAACCTTTGACCGCGCTCTGTTCTTGGTAACAGTTGATTCATTATTAAAACACAGACGTTACGTTAAATAACCACTGTATTGTATTCTAAGTTGTATATAAGCTTTACCAAACTTTAATTAAATCAGTTATTACATCAGACTCCGTGTGTTTCACTTGTGTTCCACAAGCCCCGAATCAGTACGCCTGTAACAGGGGGTGACACTGCCGTACTCGACATAGGCGAACATTTTTCGCTGAGACATTAGCTCCATCTTGAATCATATCCCTGTAAACTTAATAGCATCTATAGCCCGAACGCTTCCCGTCCGACAGTTCCTGGGGTAGCTGCGCAGTGCGGGAGGGTGTCAGTTGTCACAAGTTGACGAATCAGTGAGCTCCTGCACCGCGCAGCTACCTCAGGAACTGTCTCAGATAAGCGTTCGGGCTATAGTCCTGTACTATTATATATTCTGTGCTATTATAGTACCTACTAGCGAAACAAATGGCGCTTTGTCCAATTTTATTAAATGCGAAAATGTGACCCTTTTTAATTTTATTAAAAAATAAGTAAAAAGTGTTATTTTTTTTTAAGTATTTAAATATGCACCGCCTAATTATCAAAAATGTATTTGTTCAGATAATCATAGCATATCGTTTTTTTTGCAATTATTTCAATATATTTATTCAAAATGGCTCCTACATTCGGCGTATACGCATGTTTGCAGTTCTCTTCCGTTTTTTGTGTTTAATGTGGATTTTCGGTTGTGTTAAGCTTCAGAAAGTGCGGTAGAGTTGAGCGTATTCCTCCTCCCGTCTTCCTGTTTAGTTTTCCATCTGGAAACTTCATTTATGCATGCATTCCCAATTACCGTTAGAAAACCTAATCTATAGCAAAATATATACGCATAGATGTATGGATGCATACGAGAGTGTGTAGATACACCTACGTATATGTAGGTATTGAAAAAAGCACCCATATTTTACCTTTGGTATATGCGTTAGTTACTGATAAAAAAGCAGAAACCTACAGAATTCTTTTTCAATTAATAAAATCTCAAAACTCATGTTGGAAGCCAGATAAATTCACGACAGATTTTGAAACAGCGGCAATGAATGGTATTAGGTCAGTTTTCCCTGAAATGGACATCAGAGGATGTTTTTTTCATTTTACTCAGGCTCTGTACAAGAAAGCATTACGTCTTAATATATTATAAAATCGCGTGTGTAAGCGACATGTTGCCCTATGTGCTGCTTTAGCATTGTTGCCATTTGAAGCCATAGACGACGGTTGGTTCTATATTATGGAAGACTGGTCCGAGGAGAATGGAAATTTAGTAAAATTTAATGACTATTTTACAAAACAATGGCTTCAAAAAGAAGAGGCACGAAAGATTTCGCTTCATTGACTCGTATTAGTATAGCAAAACTGCATGGCATGGATTTTCCACATTTGGCCCAACTTGTAGCGATTGTTTTGATTTGTTTTTGAATTTCCAAAAAAACCTCAAACACGTGTATGTTTATTTCTCACCAGAAGACTAAATATTTAATTCCGTGCTTCTTACTTCAAAATTACCATATTTCTCATATAAACTTTCAACCATTATTATTTCACCCGCTTCGGGGTTGAATTCACGAAGACATTCAAACACGTGTATATTTTATTACACGTTTTTGACGTGTTTGACAGTTTTCGTTTACGAAAATTGTCAAAATGTTTGATTTTGTTTTTGTTGTCAAACAATTTGATAGTTTTCGTAAACGAAAACTGTCTGAATAAACGATTCAGTTGCAATTGATAAAAGTTTCTGTTAGTAGAATTGACTCCCTGGTTCTACCGCCAATTCTGACACGATGTCAAAATATAATACAGCGGTCTTTCGGAGTTCTATTTTATTTCATACTTTTTCTTTCATACTCTTTTCACTATTATGCATGATTGTACGCTCCATGAAAAGAGGGTCCAATGGGACTTGTTTTTTAACAGGAGGTCTAATGGGTCCTATGTTCCAGGCAAGGTTCCATTTTGAAGGTCCAGTGGGTACAAGGTTTTCGATAGAAGGTCCAATGGGTCCTGTTGAGTAGGTAGGGTCCAATTATGAAGGTCCAATGGGTACGACACCCTTAAAAATCGTTTTTCAGTTGGTAGTTCTGCCGTCAGATTTATGAAAGACTGATAAGTGACATTTTGTCAAATTGAGTTTTAGAGAGCATGTAAGGGCTCATTCACACGGGTTCCGTCTTTCACGATTCGTCATAAAATACGATACGTCATGACGGATGGACGTTCACATTGCATACGGAATCGTGTTTTATCACGATTCGGCAAAATATCCGAATTGATGTTCACATTCGTTTCGTGATTCTTAGTCTTAGATGAACCATCGAACACGATGGATCCGTCACAAAAAAATCACGATTCGTGTTTTTTGACGAACGTGTTTTTTAAAAGATGATACGTTATTTAAGACGTGTCCGACATGTTTCACGATTCGTGATGCGTGTGAACACGGGCATTTAAAAAGAATTGCCGCCGTCAAAAAAGAAAACGAATCGTGAAAAAAGACGAATCGTCTTCGTGTGAATGAGCCGTAAAATAACAGAGGGTGTTTCCCTTAAACCCGTTAATCTACATCATTAATTGATTAAGGGCTGATTTTTCAATCGTCAGATAACTTTTATCTGGGGAATAAGTTTGATTTTTTGACAGGTTTTGTATCGAAAATATGTCAAACTCAAACCGTAATATTTATTCCGTAGATAAAAGTTATCTGACGATTGAAAAATTGGCCCTAAAATAAAAATTTAAAAATAAGCAAAAAAAATATAAGTACGAAAAACAATTCGGAACGGCCTGTTTAAAATCAAAATAGTATCATAGATAGGTTTTATGCTATGTTGCCGTGTTTTTAGGGTTCCGTACCCAAAGGATAAAACGGGACCTTATTACTAAGGCTCCGCTGTCCGTCTGTCCGTCTGTCACCAGGCTGTATCTCATGAACCGTGATAGTTGGACAGTTGAAATTTTCACAGATGATGTATTTCTGTTGCCGCTATAACAACAAATAAAAAACAATAATATAAATATTTAAAGGGGCTCCCATACAACAAACGTGATTTTTTGCCATTTTTATAGACAATGGTACGGAACCCTTCGTGCGCGAGGCCGACTCGCACTTGGCCGGTTTTTTTCCACATTGATAGACAAGTGCGCATGTAAGTAAACGTTGCTTTTACGAATAATTTTTAATTTTGAGACGTTTTTTTCCTGAATATTTGTGAAAGCGCATTTTTATCTCTGTCGACCAGTCTGATCCGTGTTTTTTTATCATTTGTCATTTACGAGATCCAGAGACCTGTACAGAAAAGCATGACTAAAAATCAAAAAACTCTAATTTTAATAACAATATTAGTCATTATCACTACATAGTATTTAATAAAACAAAGTCTCTTCCCGCTGTCTGTCCTTATGTATGCTTAGATCTTTAAAACTACGCAACGGATTTTGATGCGGTTTTTTTTAATAGATACAGTGATTCAAGAGGAACGTTTTAAGCTATAAAACGTACGTGCGAAGCCGGGGTGGGTCGCTAGTAATAGTATAAAAGTTAAACAATAAAAGCTTAAAAGTAGTCCAATAATCCTAACTAGTATTATAAATGCGAAAGTAAGTTTGTTTGTTTGATACTTGTTACCTTTTCACGCCCAAACCACTGAACCGATCATCCTGAAATTTTGCATATACGTTGTCAGGTGTACAGAAGCGGACAAACGCTACCTTTCATCCCGAAAAAAGTACTGTTCCCGAGGAAAACAATAATAATGATAATAGATGGCGCCACGTATCTTTCGGATCATGATTGAATTATACATATTAATAAAGAAACTTTAGTAGTGTGTACCCTTAATCGGACACAGGGAACTATTTTGACGACACGTTTGGTGCAGTGGCTAAGCGATTGGCTTCTGCGCCACGTGTCGTGGGTTCGATTCCCACACGGGACAAAAATTTTTATGGCCTACAAATGGTTGTTTCGGGTCTGGGCGTTTGTTTGTGAGATTTGTGTCTGTTAAACGCACCCACGATACAAGAGAAATCTTAGTGCGGGGCAACGTTTTTTTAAACGAAAAAAAAAACAAAATTTTCCCACCAACTTTTTTGGAATACGTCGCAATGTCTATTTATTATAATTTTATTTTTAAACCTGGCAAAATGTCATTTTTTTACTATTTTCTTGAATAAAAAATAAAATTGAGACGTGGAAAAAAAACGTTTTTTTCGTTTTTTTTGTTGTTTATTAAAAAATGCCAAATTGTTTGTTATTTACTTTTCTTAAAACCGTATAACCGATTAAGGGTTAAGAGTTGATTGATAAATTCTAAATTAACGCGAGCGAAGCCGCTGGCAAAAGCTTGTTTGGTATAACAAAAACATCTGTAAGTGCATATACAGAATTTTTTTATTAATTTTTCTTAAGAAATTTTAGGGACAACATTTTCCACGTTTTTGCTCATAACTCAAAATTAGGTTTAGGTACTTACTTAACGGTCTTTTAGAAATCGGACGGCAGAATTATTTACCCATGTTAGTCCTTGACCCAAGGCAGAGAAAATTCGAAGCGTGCCCAAGGTAAAAAAAAAATATTAAAAATTAACGTGTTGATTCTGATAAGATTCTGGTAAGGTATAAGTACCAAAAAAATTATAAACAAGATGCTAATTCAACGCCCATGCTTTATTAAAAAGTAAAACATTATAACTTCTATGTTTAGAAAACAAATAAACTCACTTTGAATAAACTTGTTATTTAATGTCTTGTCATTTTGACGGAACTTTTGGCGGGAAAAGGCGCCACTGTCGTTGAAACATTGACCGTGCTTCTCCCGCATTAATTTAGTGTTGCTAGTTTCTAGAATTTCCCTCAGCTCGGAGAAATAAAATTATGTTTTGCTGTGGCTTGTGAGTTTGCTACTTAAGGATTTATTTTTTAATTAAACTTATCGTTTCGTATTATTTTATTTTCTCGGGGGAGAGGCGTGAGTGTTTCAGTTATCTGCAAAGGTTAACAAAATAAAAATATACCGGGTGGAAGGGACATCGTAACGTATACGTGTACCATGGATCCAGTACATGATTCTGAACCCCCCAGCGTTGGAATTTTTCGTCGCTTTTTTCTTAATTTTTACGATTTTTTTTGCAGTTTTTTTTAATTTATAGTGTATAAAATCATTATTGTTTTCCATCCCAATGCGATAAAAAAGAAAAAAACAATTATTTCACAATTTTCACGTAAAACAGCAATGAAAATCAAACTTAAAAAGTGCTCCCGATCAGCTGTTTTGGTAAAGTTCACGAACCGAGGTTATCGCAACAAAGTAAGTGAGTGCAACAAAGTAGGCAGTGTAGGCACTAGTCACTGAGCGCGCGCTCACTCAAAGAAGCCGACATGCCGCTGCGCCGACGCGCGGTATCGACAAAGCTATAGCGGCCAGTGCCTATGAATCTAACAGATGCGTTATTACGTAAATTAATATCAGATTGACTACTTTTATTTAGACTTTTTATCTGGGATTATTAATGATCTCTGATAGTATGTCCAATACTGTTATCAATTTTAATAAATTGAATGTAAAAAAATAAGTTTTTTTAGTAATGAACGTTTTTTTTAGGCAATTTTTGTTATAAACATTTGTTTTTGCATTAACACCTTTGTTAACCGATGTAATCTGATCTTTAGTAAATTTTAACCCTATCCATTTTCGCAATTTATTTTGTCAGTACAACTTAATGCGTTGGCACAGTCTATCATTTTATTGGTCTGTGCATGATCTAGGTGCCTACGAGTCTATGACGGCTTGTCGGCGAAATTGTAAAGGAAGTAAAATTTTGAATTTCGCCGATTTTTGTTTGATCAGTTCAGTTTCCGATTTGCGTTCATTGTAAACGGTTGTGTTGTTTTTCGTGATTTTGGATTTGAGCGTATTAGTTATTATCAGTAGAGTTGTTTTTTTGTCTGTGTTGTACTGTGTGTGTTTTGAACGAAAATGCCTCGGATACGTAACAGTCGTAACCATACGTTTAGTGCCCGTAACTAGAGAGATGCCGGCGGCCCACTTCCCGGATGCGTGGTACCAACACGATGGCGCTCCCCCACACGTGACTCTTCCAGTGCGACAGCCTTACACCTTACAGCGACTTTTGGTGACCAGTAGATTGGGAGGTTCGATCCACAACCCTGGCCAGCGCGATCACCAGACTTGACCCCACTAGATTTTTGTCTGTGGGGTCAAGATAGGGACTTACGGAGTGCAATACGGCAGCAGAAATGCGAGATCGCTTGCGACGCTCCGTGCGGAGTATGTCCGAGACTCCACCTTATTGCCCCGTGTCCACGCTGAAACTCTGCGCCGCGCTAGGATTTGTGAGCAAGTTGGTGGCGGCCACTTTGAACCCTATCTTATTAGGAGTCCCTCACTCCTAATAAGAGAGATTAAGGTGAGTGTTAATTTGTTTGCAACTAATTGCCATGTAGGTAGGTAGGTACCCCATCGGAATCATTAGGTAGGTACCTACTTATGTTATTTTATGAGCGAACGAGCAATGTTTTGTTTTTTGTTGTAAGCAATCAGTCAATTGAACTAAATTTCAAGTTCGGTTTATCAATGTGTTTGTTAGGTGATTTCTTTATCAGTAGTGTAAACGTAGGTATGCTACTTTTCACGTTTACAAAAGCGTTGTGCGGCAACGCGACTCCGTGCCGAACTCAGGCTTGTGATGTGTGCGTGCGTATGCGTGTAGGCACTGTACTTACTGTACGGCCGCCGCGCCGCGCCGCGCACCGGTACCGCGTTAGCGGAGTAATGGCTTGCGGTTGTGATTGTGACTCGTTGTTTGCATTCGCAGTACATTGCGCGCTTAAAAATGACAACATCTGTAACCTATCATTTGTGATATTAATGACTTACGTAAATTAATTTAAGGCTTTATGAGGAACCTTTTCACGAAGTTTGTGTTACGATGTCCCTTCCACGCTGTATACTTAGATAATAAAATATAATAGTGAAGTAATTATCACGATATTTTATATTTAGCGTAGGTGCGTAGCTATCTATAGTTTTCCTTTTAATCAACACTTTATTTTAACTCATAATAAGGCAAAGAGAATATACACCCACCAACTATTTTTGAAGATTGCGGGAAAACTTGCAATATCCTATTTTTTTACAATTTTCCTTAATAGAAAATAATAATGATACAGTTTTTTTTTATTACCTATTTATAATATAAATGCCATAATGTTTGTTATTTACATTTTCTTAAAACCCAATTAAGGGATACTATATTAATTTATTTTAATACTACTAATATACCGACTATGTGCAATTATAAGTTCAGTTAATCGAATCGCTGCCGCTTCTAAAATACGAAAAAAATAACACAAAGGTATTTAAAAACAGTCACCTGGCTACCCCGATCCCGCATCGCCCGCCGCCGTTCATTCAGTCAGTCAGACGCGGCGTCTTGTTACGCACGCAATGTTGATAACCGAAACGCGGACCAGCTGTATTGTCGTTCAACGTCAACAGTAAAAATAAATACGATAATCGTGCATTCATGAAATAAACAAAGCAAGTGTTTACGAGAACTGTTGATTTCAAACAGGCCAGCAACTGTTGCAACTTGTTAACAAAATTGTTTTGATAACATATCCGCTGAGAACGATTGTGCATCGATTTTACGTAGAAAAAAGAAATACTTTGGGATTGAAGTGTTTAAAAAAGTGATTAGTGAGCTCATAAGGTCGTTGAGCGAATATGTTAAGTGTTCAAAGTGTTTTTAGTACCTACAAAGTCTCACTTGCCTTTTTATACGAGATTGTTGTTATAAAATTGTGAAGTTTATTTAGAATTATGTGCGTGGGTTCACGTTGCCCACACTGGTTCTAAATTACCGAGTTTCGACTCACCAGTTCCTGTTATCAAGTTCAAGAAGCCCAACGTGCGAACCTTCGCTATAACAGTGAAAATGATGTGGCCTTCATCACAAGCGAGTAAAATATTGACATTTCTTCTTCTAGTCATTGTTGTGTATTGCATATGTATGGACACTTTCTTATTCTTAAGGATACAAAACTATAAAATAGATATATTCGATGTAGAAACTAATATCACGCAAGAAACTTCTACGCTGCAAGTTTTAAATTTGCCGAACTACGAAGAAGTAACATGGGTTCCTTGTACCATAAACCCTTTATGTCATCCAACGGTGAAAGCATTAATGGTGGACCATATTAATCACTATATTTATGGACCTTTGTGTGCGATAATGGATGTAGGTCTAGGCATTTCCGACAGCATGCTTATTATAACCCCGAACATGATTTCTTTCTTCCATGTTTTCGTTGCATTAATTGGCGCGAAACTTTTGACGTGCCCGAATTTGGCGCCCAGAAGAGTAGCTATAGTTCTGTTCCAAATTCGAATGTTTTTGGATGATCTCGATGGCCATGTAGCGAGGGAAAGGAAACATATAAAAGGAGAGAGATCGGAGGTTGGGACTTTGGGGTATTGGGTCGACGGAATTTGCGATTTACTGGGCGTCGTTGCAATGATGATAGGTATAACATGGTACCTTAAAAATAATCCTCCAAGACGCGGGTATAAGGGCACGCCAGTCAGCACTCTCCCCTACCATCAATTAAAAGAAATAAACTCGACAGAAGACATAGAAAAAGATCATACTGCTGATAACGGGATTTCTTACAAAACTAAAGTGACTTTTCAAAGGATTGCTCAAGTTGTTATTTTATTTTCGGGACAAATGGTGCTATCTTCTTTAGCCTGGAACAGGTACATAGATATTTATCAGGATATGTTAGAAAATTGTACTGAATACGATGTTTTTCGACGCGAAAGTATGTTTAAATCTGGTAAATTTTTCTTCGCGTCTGCAATTTGGAGGATCATGAATCCTCATAGCTATCTACATGTGTTATCCTTAGCTGTATTTTGTGATAAAACCTGGGCTTTCTTGAAAACAGTGCATTATATTGGCTATTTAGGTTTAGTTGTTGCTGTTGGCACTTCTGAATACTTTATTGATAACATTAGGACTTACGTATTGAATGGCACTGATGGACGATGATTAAATACTTCTCTCAATATTGTTAAAAACATGTGGGTATATAGAAAAATAAATAAGGTGCTCTGTTATCGTTGAATATTAAAAATTAATCTAAAAAAAAGTTGTTTCTTCCAAATTTTATTAGGTTAGTAGAGCGGAGAGCTTTTGAAATTAGAATTACTTACGTCGAAAAAAATGGTCGATGTAATTTGAGCTCTGTTTAGTATACGTTCCGATTCTTCCGATATATTTTTGACGATAAATTAGAATAGAGACTAAAATAGATGGTTTGGTTCCAAATGAGTTGCGCTCCGATTTGTTTATGGCATGGCGGTTGCATTGTTTAAAGTTTGTCTATGGTTTTTATAGAACCGCCGAAGTGGGTTGGGAGTTTTGGATTGTGAAAGTGTAACATTTGTTATTTTGTTTTTAGAACGATAACATTTTAGGCTTTTGTTTCATTCTTTTCTCCATACTTTTGATAAAATCATGTCTTTCGAATTTCGTTAGTAATCAAATTACTAAATAGAATTGTTTTTTTAATAATTTAATCAGAACGCTGGTATTGTCACGATTTCTTTTGATTATGATTATATTTCACTACAAGTTTAAATTAAAACTAGTGCCCTGGCGGCTCCGCAAATGTAAGTTTTTTTCCTTTTTTTATAACATCCCTAAACGACGTCAACAAAAAAAAAAACGGTTCACAAACAGTTGAGACATCAACCATTTCGTCTTTGCCATTTTTAAAAAAAATGACCTGCGAGTTTAATAAATTAAATTTTAGTTCCGTTTTACACGCCTCCAGCCTGTAGGAGAGTAGAATGTTTTAGTAGAACTAGAATATTGTGCCTTTACCCGTAAATATTGTTTTTAGTAATAAACGTATCGCTCTACTAAAACTAAACGTTTAAATCGGGCTTCTCGGAAATCCGTAATACGCATAAGTTTCTATATTTAGTCACTCAACTCACTCACACGTGTCACACGTGTAGCACGTTCTGAGTGACACATCTTTTAATACGCAACAATGCTTGTCGTAGGGTCTGTTCCACAATCGCCGGATAAGTCTAACCCAGGAGGTAAATAAGGAAGTTTGACAGATTCTATAAATAAACTGTCAAACGGCCATATTGGCCTCTCGGTTTGGCTAACCGAAGATGGTGAAATAAGCCCGCAAAATAAAAATCAACCTTGATTCAAGCTTTTCGATTACCCGCAAAAAATATCTTTGGTACATACTGTGTTAGTTAAAAGTGTGTGATAAACCGTAAACAGGGTTGTCGATCGTTATAAATTATCGTCTAAAGGGGCGTAGATAATTGCTTGATTTTGAAAAAAAGTGGGGGTTACTAGACGACAGGAATTTTCCTGCCATGCCCGGAATTTTGGCCCTCTGTCATGGAAAGAGGGAAAAATTGTTATTATCAGGATTTTTTGAATTGAAAGAGGAAAATATAAGAAAAAAAAAGATATATTTAAGTAGTAAGTATATGTATAATTAAGTATGTCAGGGACATTGTCAGGAAATCTCATTATTTGACCTACGTGGGGGTGAGCCTATTGATATTTAGGGCTCCCGCAGACGTCCTTTTGTTGACCAACACAATAGTTCAGTGGTAATTAAAATATTAGTTTATGAAACTTGCATAACACGGGTTTAAACGGGGTTTTTAATAGTATCACACGAGTGTTTTTACCTAGTTATACCACAGTCTACCTATATCTTACTCCTTACAGTCGGTCAACGTAGAACATTGTCGCAGAGCAATCGTGCGGGGGGTTGCGGGGTGGAGGAGCGGAGGTTATGTCCCGAGTAGCCATACTGCATACTTGGGACATATCCTCCGCCCCTACATAATTTTGACATTTCATATGACCTGTCAAATGTATGGGCGTTGACCCACTGTATGTAGTAAGTAGGTACACTGTGGTTATACATAGTATATTAATAGACGTATGGAATGAGTAGAGACCAAAACTAAAATAAAAACAATATTATACCAAACCCAGCAGCCCACTGAGCCCACCAGGCAAACGCGCGCGCCAAAATCGAAAAGAAGCAGCTGCAAAAAAAATTGAATTACTTAAAACCTTCTTGATCGGTTCGAAGTGACGGCTTACCTCAGTTTCCTGAAGGGACACTCAGCAATAGCTCTGACCTACCTGGGTATCGAACTCATGGCTTCAAACTGGGTACTTGCGCTTGCGACGCGAGACCAGTAAGGCAGTTGAGTCATGTTTAACTGCAATATACATTTCAAAGTTTACCGTAGTGCATAAAGCAGTGTTAACGATTTTCCTGCGTAATTTGCTAGTGAGAATTTTATGAGTCACTATTATAGACTATGAGACAAGAAATAAACTATAATAAATACACATAGGCGCAAGCATCACGTAGTTAATTATTCAAACTTGTGTTTCTAATGTCTTAAGCTTGATTTACACGGTTCCAGTCTTTAGTAGAGTACTAGTCCACTAGCTAACTAGTATTACTTACCTAAACCACCTTCATCTATACATATAAAAGGAGAAGCTGACTGACTGATCTATCAACGCACAGCCTAAACCGCTGGGGTTAGAAACTTGAAATTTTGACAGTAGGTTCCTTTTGTAACGTAGGCATCCACTAAGAAGGGATTTTTCGAAATTCAACCCCTAAGGGAGTTAAATAGGGGATGAAAGTTTGTATGGAAAATCGTCACTTAACGGGTTCAAAATTTCACGCAAGCGAAGCTGCGGGCGAAAGCTATAAGGTGTAATTTTTTTTTCTTGCAACTTTTATTTTGCCCTCGTACTTAAATTAATGAAAGCACGGCGACACGGCTGTCGGCCACGACCATTGCGATAATCGCTCTTTGCAGTCAGTTAACTCAGGCCGTTAAAATGACTCAGAAACGGAAAACCAAGTTTTTTTTTGTGTATCCTTTTTCCTGTTAATCTGTGCCACCAGTAGATCACGGGGTTTGAAGGAATTACATGAATTCGTTTGCACTCATGTGTACAGTGTTCGGACTTGAAACAATCTGTATACTCGCATATTTCTTATGTAGTAGTCTGAAGACAATAGAGCTATTATGTTTTTCAGACCGTGAACTTAGTACCTACTTCTTAATAGCAATGCATGTGATATCTATGGATGTAAAGGATAAATTCCTAGTAAACATTTTGTGTTTCCTGTGAGGAAAGAACGTAAACAATTTAATAAAAAAATACTATAGGCTGTATGGGGAAATTCCTTTATATCTCTGTTACTTGGATTCGTGTCCTCTATCTTAGACCGTATCTCCGCCTACCATTAGGTGCGACTAGTGTCAAACGTCAAAAAGTCAATAAATAAAAAGTAAAATACACATGCTTGCACTCGACTAAATGCTGGACACGTGTAAATCGAGCTTAAAGCAGTACAAACATACCTTTGGCGCCAAATCCACTAACAAGTTAATGGCACAAGTATTTGCAGCGAGTGCTCGCTTCGTAAAACTATCAAAAATCTAGTCTAGCTTTGTAAAATATTTTGGGCCCCAGCTCAACTGAATACAATATTCTACATTTGAAGGTAATACTTACTATTAGGCATATTTTTCTATTTGTCACACGGTGTTATTTTTTACATTATTTTCACACCATTTTTGACACTAAGTACTGTAATTAAATCATCATCGATTATTTTAATATGAAACTATTCATGGAATTTCTTCCCGGATATTTTCTATAGGACCTACCTTTTTTAACCGTGCACCTTGTTTTGACGTTATAAAAGTACCCGTAATCTCTATTTGAAATAAAAAACGTTGAGTTAGACTAAAGAAAAAGAAACAGAATCCAAGCCACCAGTGGTCAGGACTTCAAAGAGATACATACCATAAAATCGCGCCTTTGGAAATTTGCGAAATTGCGCACCCAGAAACTCTAGAACGCCACAAATGCTAAGATCCTAACATAACCCTTTCACTTCGTCCACGTTCATACGTCTTGTCATACACGCACGCCGGTTGAGAGTACTACGCACCTGTCTTTTTTGAAGAACATCACCAATAACATCGATGTATGTCTTTCTAAGGCGTCCTCTACTGGCGTTTCCACTGACATCCGCCTCCAAAAAGATGCTATCATCAACATCCTCCTGCTCTTATTTCAACTTATTTGGGGTTGGTGCAGCGTGTATTTTTCTTCCAGACATCTCTATTAGCCGTCATCTCAGTAGTAACCCTCTTTCTAGTTATATCATCTTTTACACTATCCATTCATCTTTCCTTTGGTCTTCCTCTACTCTTATAACCACATTCGTACTCAAAACTTTCCCCACGACATGTTTCTCATTCAGGTGTAATGATACGAGCCATGTCTTCTACCTATATGAAACTTGACGCGTTCTTTATAATTCCTTTTACGTGATGTTCTTCTTCTTATTTAGTTTTTATCCAGAGGACCTTTACCGGAATCCATTAAGCCCTCGTTAGTTGATACTTTTTTGAGTACCTTTGAAACGTTTCTGCTATAATTCGATTTTAATTGCGATGGCACACATTTCTTTTATTACTGTCATTGTGTTCGTAGAATTGATGGTAGAAGCGTTTTATTCGTCTGTCGGGTGTATCGATTGATCCATTAAATACATGTTAACTGGTTGATGTCTATTGCTGTGGGTTCTGCCTGATAACATCTATTGACTGCTACGATAAATGATTGCGGGAGAATGCTATTATTGCCACGTGGCTTATAGATCCGGGATTTAACAGATTTTTGATTTAGAGAGGTTCATCATTTTTACTGCAAACTTTAGTAAGTTCGAAATTTATCTCCAATATACTGTTGCCAGATGCGTTTTGACAAATATCGGGACTGTAATGAAAAAAAAGCAGAATTGGGATGAAAACATCGGGACGTAGAAACCGCGTGTTGCACAGTTTTTTTAACGTTTTTAAAGAAAACGAAATTAAAATGTTATTACTAAACATTCTTCTAAACAAACATTATTATATTTTTTAAATATAGGCACCGTCTGCTGCTCGCGCGATTACATTGCGCGCTAAATTTAACAGCTATTTTTAATACCTAAAAATAAAAGTCGTTTCCCGGCAATTATTTTTGTTCTATGTTTCTTAGTTTGATGTAAGTATGCGTAGACTTCGGCTTCGTCAAGGCTATTTTTACACCCTGCATGTTATTTGTCTTAACTGGACAGTTGTAGAGATCAACTACTCTTAATCTACTACTAAAGTAATAAAATCTTAATCAATACTGTTAATTAGTGACGTCAAATCTGTCGAGCGACTGATCCATGTTTTTGTTTAAGTTTGGCCTGCAGTTGCAGAATGCACACATCTGTGTTGAACGTATGACGCGTTGTAAATATTCTTTCACACACATTTTTACTTGCTGTGTCAAGCAGGGTTGGCATGATTAAAACAAGTTGTTTTAAAACATGTTTAAAACAGTGTTGAAAATAGATTGAATTTAAACCGTGTTTTTTATCACATGTTTAAAAACACAGATTAAAACAAGTTTTAAGCATAGTATAAAACAATAAGAAAAAAAACAAGCTTTAATACTACTTTTCATGGCGAATGAATGGATATAAAATGACAATAAATTAATATTTAGGAGTCTAAATAGCTTGACATAAACCAGTTCCCCCTTATTACAAAAGAGGGTCTAAGAGAAACCTAGGTTTTAAAATAGCTCCGTCTCTTTTTATCATATGACATAAGAAAGTGACGGCTATATTTTAAACCGTGGTTTACCTTAGTCTTGGTTTAAACCATCTTTTGTAATAAGGCCCGTTGAGTCTATGCTATTGTTATGTTACATTTTTGAACTTTTAATGGCATTGTAATTAAATAAAACATTATTTTTGTGATAAGTAATTTATTCAATCAAACAAAGATCTAAGTACCAGGATTTATATGGGACAAGATAACACCTATTTTTGAAACATGCATTAGAATAGAATATTCAAAATTTCAATTTCAAATCAAAATAATAGAATTCATAGTTCATAGGTAATTCTCCGCCGGTATAGTCCCACTAGGAAAGTCCCTATGTCGCCCAATTTAAAAATCAAGAATGTAAAGCGTTCAGTATGGATTAGAGATACGCAACATGAAGTAAATGTTTATCCATTGATCGTTATTTGTAAATATTTAATTTACTATGGCGAATTTGAATATATCTAGTCTAGAAATTAAACATTATAGGTCGAATTAATTTGAAATAATGCCCTACACTAAAAAGAACAAAAAAAAAAACACTCGTTTAAAACAATTTGAGCTGTTTGTTTTATAAAATTTAAAAAAAAACTGTTTTTTTTCCAACCCTGGTGTCAAGTGGGGGGCGTGCCATTTTATCGTAGTATATTACGTGTATGTAAAGGCATACACTGCTCAGGCGTGTGTATTGTTTGTATTATTAGCTGTAGATTCAGATGGCATTCACCTAGGAGTGTTATGTTAATTAGGCTATTTGTAAGCCTATGTCGTGTTGTTTTGTTTCGCGTTGATATTATAAGTTTCATGGGTTTAAAATGAACCTATTTTTTTAAATTGCCTTGTAACAACATTCAGGTAAGAATTATTAGTAAAACCCGCAATAAGAATGCCTTGTTTGCATAATATTTTGAAGACAATTTGGTTGACTTATCTGAAATCGAATAAACTAAATATGTTTGTATGCCTACTTAAACAATGCTTGATCCTTCATAATTGTTACCACATGATGCCTTACAGACGGTTTCCATAACCTTTCTATCGGCAGTTTGCTTTATAAAGATATAAATTTGACATGACTTTTATGAAGCTTGTCTTCCTATTTCTACTTTGCATAAAATCTATTGACCACTGGTGTCTGAAGGCAGCTCTCCAAAAAATCCGATTGGTTAGTGGTCAAATTTGGGGGCCAAAGACGGCACCGAAGACATGCCTACTCCAATAAATTTGAAAATATGACAGCTGTCAAAAGGTATTTCTCATTTTTTTTGCACGGTGAAACCGCTGATAGATTATAGAAACGGCTTCTACGATTGAACTTCGCAGACAGTTCATGTATCTTCCGATAAACTGGCATTGGGAATGGTATCTTTGGACAAACTGGCATTGGGAATGGTATTTACTAGCACTTTCGCTATTTATGCTTCTCTACCATTGGCCAGTCCGTTGTCTATAAGCACCTACTCTAGATTACCCTCAATAGGCTCTTACAGTACGACACAACTTAGAAATTACATCGATGTTCAGTTCGAACAACCAATGGCACCACTTACACTTATTGCGTCACCGTAAACATATTTTTTTACTGCATCACTAATAAACATTCGTGGTCTTGAAGTCGCACTCGAAAGTCAAAGCATTTGTGGCGGCATCTATCCACGCCACATGCGAACTATTCAAGCCTACATCGCGATATCAAGATTCGACACGCAGATAGCATAATAAAACCGCCCAACATTGATCGTTGGGCAGTAGCCCGCCAGGCACAAGACTTCGCCTGGTTGGAGGATCCTCACTTGGTTGGAGGAACACCACACCTCGATCCTCCACACATTTATTTCACTTAGACCAATTACAGGCACTTATGAAATGTCGAAAAAGAAAAATTTACTGCCGCGTTTCAAAGTGTAGATTCCTATGGAGAAGAATGGGCAAAAAACTCCATGGATACTCTTTTTCATCAAATAAAGGTCATTGGGCATTTTTGACCCGGTACTTCAAAAGTCCGCGTCCATTAATGAAATATGGTTTGTTTTGAAGGTTTAGGATTAACATTTCACGGAATGTATTTATTTTAATCAAAATGTATGGGGGAAAAAGTTATGTGGTTCAAAAAACTGCGAGAAACAAGATAGAAAGGCTACATTCTTGTACCTTTTTAGGAAGATTTTTGTGCATTTTTGTAAGCATTTTATATATTTAGAAGGATATGGAAATTCTTTTTTTTATATTTATTCTTGTTTTGCTAAAAAAAACTTTCCCATACTTTTGAGGAATGCGACTCATCTCATTTGGTAGTATTCATGGTCTTTAACATACTCCGACTAGTTTCGTTAGTGGACGCTGGTGGGTCACACTCACAGGTCCGAACAAAATGCCCATTTACCTTTACAATAACATTGTGAATGAGAAAAATGAATGTGAGAACAATGTAAGATATGCTATGCTAATAAGAGTACGTACAATTCATTTGTCATGGCAGATTAGACATGACCAGTCCCAACTGACGGCGCCCGTTCACGAACATGACCTCAGTAGGTTAGTTCACGTTATTTCATGACGTACCGATCAAGTTGCAGTGACGCTGCAGTTCACGCGAGCGTATCTAACAGCGATCGCCGAATAAGAGAATACGAAAAGCGTTGTTTTGATCGAAACTTAACAGGGTTGGCATGAATTAATCATTTTGATTTAAATCACGATATAAATCGCGATTTAAATCAGATGATGTTTTCAATAAAAATCAATGATTTAATCAAAAATGTTAAAGTTCACTTTCTTCCACAGAAATCAACATAAAAATAAACAGATTTACAAATTATAATTAAGTTACAAACTAGGGTCGTTTAAATCTAAGAAAACGATATCGTTATGATAATATTTGAAAAAAAAAAACTAGTTTTCCAGCCTTTTCAATTCCCAGTCGGTTTCTTAATTTGCTCTGAACAATACCAAAGGCGGAAAACACTTTTTCCACAGCAGCTGAAGACGCTATCGCCCCAAACAATTGCTTCACCCCTGGAAAAATTTTGACTGTTCCTCTTCACTAAATATATTTTTCTGTGACACCCACCACTCTAGTGGTGACACATTTTTTACTATTTCTTCTGCGAACATCACACTTTTGAATGGTTTTGATTTTGACTTAAGCTTTACTATCAATGGTAGCAAAACTGAACCATCATAGTGACATACATTATATAGTTAAATTGAATAATCAAACGAAAAAATCGTGATTAATTAGGATGTTTTAATAAAATCGTGTTTTATTCGATTTTTTTATAAAATCATGATTTTTGCAACCCTGAAACTTAACATCAACTAAATTGCAACTGAACTTCTTTAGTTAGGTGAATTAGCTTACAGTTCTGAAGTGAACGGTTTTACGAAGTTTGTTGCGACTTGTCTTCTAGTTCTATTTCTAGTTTCTAGTTCTAGTCTTGTCGTGATGTATGAGAGTCGATAAGCTGCCATAAGTAGTATTGTATTTCTACGTAACCACTTGTATTGTAAACAAAACCTCGTGAAAGGGTTTTTAATGGGAAGTCTGGCCTATTGGTGTAATAATTGATAATGTAATCGCTGAATAATCATTGTTTATTGTTACTGAGCGATGTAATCGCTTATAATAATCGTTTTATCATCCTGTAATCATCGTCGATTATGTTTTTTTTTTCAAATTCCATCTCTTATCACTAGTTAACTTTCGTATAGTACTTAAATCCTTCTAAAAAATTACGCAGACTCATTTTGCGTTCTGTAAATTAAGTACGCTCGTCTGGCTCGGCTAATGTGACTAAAAGAGTTATGAATATAAATGTGGATGGATGGAGAGGAAAAGGGAGGCCAAAGAAAAGATGGATGGATGGGGTGAAGAGTGATATGAAAGAGAAGGGTGTCAGTGATATCATGACGGTTGACAGGACAGAATGGAGGAAGAAAACATGTTGCGCCGACCCCAAGTAACATGGGATAAGGGCAGGAAGAAGAAGTCTGGCTCGGCGTAATTTTTTAGAAAGATTTACTTACTAAATCCTTCCAAAAAGTTACGCCGGTTCATTTTGAGCCGCGTAAATTACGCTCGTCTGGCTTCAGCCTTAGATGTCATTTTTAAGAACTGTTTTGCCTAGCCTTTTCCCAACTATGTTGGGGTCAGCTTCCAGTCTAACCAGATGCGGCTGAATACCAGTATTTTACACGGAACAACTGCCATCAGACCTCCGCAAACCATTTACTGGGCAATGCCGATATCCTAAGGTTGGACCAGTTGTCAGACTTTCGGGGTTCTGGCTACCCATACTTTATTTTAAAGAACTAATAGAATAATACTTGTACTATCATGTATTTACATTTAATCTACCATCTAAGTACTATGAGGGTATCGCTCGCGCATTCACTGCGCCTCTGGCAGATCAGCCTTGTCCCGCCACTTAGGCCAGTCATTGACATTAGCCAATGAAAGGAACTCTCCCTCTCTCACTGAAGAGAAAACTCATGGACATGTGCATTCTTCCTACCCTCACCTATGGAGCGCAGACATGGTCACTAACCAATCGTCAAAAGTCCGCACTCGGGGTGTGTCAGCGAGCAATGGAGCGCAGTATCTTTGGAGTTAAACTTACTGATCGTATAAGGAACTTGATACTGCGTTCTAAAACTCAAATTGCCGATGTAGGTCACATGCCTGCCAAGCTAAAATGGAACTGGGCTGGTCACATCTGTCGCATGCCGGAGGAGCTATGGGCTAGAGTAACCACACAATGGGTCCCAAACAGCAGCAAACGACAACGCGGCAGGCCCAGAATGAGATGGCGGGACGAACTCGACTCTTTTCACAAAGATTGGCGCATAACAGCACTGGATAGGGATAAATGGAAGGAGGGACGGGAGGCCTTTGCGCTGCAGTGGGACAGAAATGGCTGATAATAATAATTGACATTAGCCTAACCTTGTAAAATTAGCTTCTTCTAGCATCCGACTTTCAAAGCGTATAAAGTGGGAGATCCATTGACGAGCCGGCGAGCCAACGGTTCGTTGGCCCGTAAGGTCTCCAGCTCGCGTTGATTATCCATTAGCACGTTAAACTGTCGGCTCGCCGGTTTAGCGGATTTACTGGCGTTTTTTTTATACCGGGGACTGAGGATTTCAAGCTTGCACAAAGAGCCAGCGATCCAATCCTTCGGTTTTTAAGTCCCCGGTATCTTAGGTGCTCCATTTTCGGTTTACATCTTTGGCTCGCAGGTTGGCTTTCCAGCGATTTTGCTCGGTAATGGATCACCCACTTTAGATACTAAATGCTTGTAGACAAATTTTTGAGCATTGGTTCGTAAAATTACTATTATTTTTTCATTCAGTATTTTCCTAACTATTGTCCCACTCCTGTGAAAGGCCAGCCTCAATTCCTAATTATTGTGGTTTTGTGTCAATTGAAGACATTAAGAGTCTATTCTCAAGACGTCTTTTCTACGTGCCTTGGACAAACAGTTCCATCAAACTCATACTTAAAAAACGTGATCATATTTTATGCCCTAAGTCTTCGTCTTAGTGGTCTTCCACCACTCGTCTCCCTGCCTTAGAGCTCCAATCCTGTGTATACGGGCCCACCGCTCATAACATTGGTACACGAATTCCATAGTCACGTGTTCCAAATGTCTAAAAATACAAATATTAGCATTATAAGAATATCGTGCTCAAAAATAAACATTCTGTTACCTTCAGAAGCTGATCTGCAATTCAATAAGACAAGATTCAAATCGGTCACGAATCCTTTCGTAAACGTAACGGGTTTTTCAGTAGGAATATCAATGAACATGTTGTTTTATGATGACAGTGCTATAATATTCGTGTTATTGATGAATAATTTTTTTTGCAACAAGTAAGTATTTAAATCCTAAGGTTAAACCGGTTGTCAGACTTTCGGGCTTCTGACTATCCGTAATGACTGTTATAGATATTTGTATGACACCCAGGATAGACAACTTAACATGCTCTCCGAAGTCCAGCCATGGTCTGACCGCGGCAAGCGTTGCTTAACCTTACAAATCGTATGATCCACGGGTTAGGGGGAAACTGGCCTCTGGTCCGCGGCCCACATTACACGGAGTAGGAACAGTAGTGGAAAAGTTGGCTGAATGCGTGGGCCAGAATACCATGGGAAAAAAGTATCGTAGTAAAATCGACCGATTGGGATTTAATTTCATTAAAATTAAAAAAAGGTGCGAAATAAAACGTAAGTATCAAAATATGGGGTATTCCTCGAAGCGCACTAACGATGAAACATAGAGAAGAGCATGAAAGGATACGTAATAAATGATATCGATAGACGTTGTAAAATTCAACTTTCCTAATTGTTTATTTATTAAAAGAAGAAAGAAAGAAAAAGTATTTATTTTTTCGCCCCAAATGGACGCACACGCTTAAAATTAGAAGTACAAAATTACGAACTAAAAGCTTAATACTATAAAATCTAACAAAAACAAGTAATAACCTGGTAACCCGGACACAAGAAAATAAAAATAAAAAACAACGACAATCTATGACACATATACCATGGACAATTGTTAAAACTACCAGGAAAGCAGAAATGAACTGGAGCTAGGTGCTTAATCAACTTACTACTTAGCTCGTGGTTGTTAACTAGCGACGAGCCTTAACCTATCAAATCAGATATCATTCAACAACCACCTTGACTTTGTAACCAAGAACCAAGGTTCCGAAGAATTCTAACTCCAGTTTAATCAAAGTTTCATTGAGATTTAAATAAAAAATGGCGTGGGATGGTGGCCTTGATGGCCTTGTTCTTATAATGCAGTAATAACGGCGAGATATCGATCAGTGTTGATTGATCACGTGCTCCTCATGGCCAGTCGAGATTTTTTTTAACATGATTTTGACCTGGATTTTTTGCCAAGACTTTGTAGTTGATGCCGATTTCAAAAGCAGGTTCCACTTATTCCCATTTTAGAGATGGCTACTCGTCTCTAGAGATCTGCTCCCTAAGCACGAAGTCCATGGTTTCGGCCTTAGTTACGAGCATTTCCTACTTCCTATCACCTACGGACGACATACGATTATTTCGGGTCCTGAACAAAGAATGAATGACAACACGATTTGACAGTTGTCCCTACTACCGATATGTGTTTTTGCCCATCCGAAATATTGAACTTGACACTTGTTTTGTTCACTCCTACGTTTAGGGCTATTTTCGGACGACTAACTTTGTTGACGGACTTAGGGAGTAGACCCCCAGGACCGATTGGTCTATAAGGTCATCTGCATCCGCATACCGATCATCTGTAGGTCCTAGAGGGCCATTGAAACTGCAGTTGTTATCTAAGTTAGCTTCTTGCCATGTCGGGAGGTACGATGTGGTAGGTATCGGTAAACCATATAGCTTTGCTTTGAGAAACGTTAAGACAAACTTCTGCAAGGTCCGTGTTATTAAATAACTCTCATTTGATACCTGCACCTTAATTCCCGGTTCTTCTTATTCGTTTCGCTCTTGTTAGAGCGGTCGTGGTCGTCATGTAGCACTATGAGTTACTGTAGCTGATGTGGCTCGTCTCACGATGTCTTGCCATCTGTCCCTGTTGGTGGTCATTCTGGTACACTCGCACAAGGGGCCACCTACGGCTGATTTTATTTGGTCGGTGACCTTACGCGCGGTCTGGTGCCTTCCACTCTGCCCTGTACGACCAAACGCTCTATGGAGTCATTTCCCCGCTCTAAGACGTGTCCGAAAAACTTGAGTATGCGAGTTTGTACTAATGTTGAAAGACGCTGCTTGATGCCGAGTTCTTGGACTATAGAAACGTTTGTGCGAAACTCGGTCCACGATATACCGAGCATTCTTTTCCAGCACCACATCTCCAGAGCGTCAATCTTCTCAATTGTTCCATTTCCGGTTAGAAGTATTCAATAAATTAAAAAAATGATGTCGTCAAATAAGTAAAACGTTTATTTTTTGCAAGCTCCACTTGGAATGCTGCTTTCAGATGTTAAGATTCTAGCCTAAGTTCTCCAATGAGTCGATCAAACAAATTCAGACGCTATTCAAAAAGATCCTTCCAGATCAAACTGTTTTGTCCGGTAGGTAAGTTGCAGGGCTTCTCCCGATATAAAGGTGGTAAGGTTTCAAGATAAGCCTCTCAAATTAACCTTAGAATACACTTCATATCGAAGTGTGCGGCAAATACACTCACACACACCAGTCACGTCCCCGATCAGTTACGTCAAAAAATATGCTTCTGTAGAAGTTGTGGGACGTGTCACGCGTCAGATACCGTCACGCACACCGATAATTCAGCCCTCATCAAGCTGTTTCCTAATTTCTCACTAGCAATGCCTTAAGCTGAGGTCCTAGTTCCACTAGGGGTCGCCCTTAGTGCTGTTGTTGCAGGTAGTCATGATGTTAGTGTAGTATAAGTAGATAGTACCTAAAGCGATCTACATCAAGTGCATATTCATTCATTCCGAAAAATTGCCAAATGCATCCATTGTGTTCATATGTAAAAAATAGAACCACGTGGGAAAGCTTTTGTCTCCCATCGCGAAAATTCAACGAGTTTACTTTAAACAATAAGTCATGTTCACGACGATAGAATATTAAATACATCAACGTAAAGATATTGTTTTAAAAATAAATACCTTTAAATACATATATTTATTGATTATACCTTTTAACCGGATTCATATTTAGTTCACCTTACACGATAATTTTAGCCTTCACGATCATCATGCCGAATTCACAGTAGAATAACAAAATACGTGTTTATTGACTAAACTAAAATAACAATTACATGTGCAATGAGACCATGAAGTATATAGGTGAGCTTAGGTTAAGAATTACTTCCCTCAATTGGATGGACACCTTTTAGGTCTCGCCAATAACTACCCGGTTACCTAGAAATGGTCCGCAAGGAAAATCTACAAGATGTCGAATAGAAAAAAAAATGACACCGTCATGGCTGGCGCCTCTCAGTCAACGTCACGGCATGTCAAACGCTTATGGGTGGGATACTCAACTTCAAAAACCAAAACATCAACAATCGAAACATCAACACCATATAATCAACAGTTTAATTTTTCAATGAATCAGAATAACATTAGCTTAAAACATAAACGGTTCAAAATGTCAACACTTCAGATGAGCAACGAATCTGAATGTCACTGATTTATAACGTAAATTGTTCACTTAATCAACACTTTAGAAAATCGATGTTTAACTAATATCGTGAAATATTCAGTCTTAATATAATATTCGTCGCAGATATTGTTAAACATAACATACTGAAATGTCTGGTTTTCTATTGTGAATCCTTTATTCTGAACCGGTGGCCAGCATAATTTTGAAAGATCAGATCAAGTTATAATCGACGAATATTATATTATGACTGAATATTTCACGATATTTAGTTAAACATCGATTTTCTAAAGTGTTGATTAAGTGAACAATTTACGTTATAAATCAGTGATATTCAGATTCGTTGCTCATCTGAAGTGTTGACATTTTGAAGCGTTTATGTTTTAAGCTAATGTTATTCTGATTCATTGAAAAATTAAACTGTTGATTATATGGTGTTGATGTTTCGATTGTTGACGTTTTGGTTTTTGAAGTTGAGTATCCCACCCAACGCTTATGGTCGTGAACGAGACATAGGCACGGAACGTTGCTATGACTGACATACGAGTATACCACGTCATGTCACTTAACGTTGACGTGCCTGATCGGCGACTTGACTGATGTGTGTGACTGTACGATAAGCTAGAGGATTTAAAAAAAAACCTTGTTTTATCTGTAGGCACGCATTTTAATAATTACAGATTATATATACAGATAAGTAGATATCACATATCTACTTATCTGTGTTTACCACAAAAAACAGTCACGCTATGACAAAATATTGATAAATATCTATGAATAAATATAATGTTAATAAATGTAGGTATTATAAAACTTATGCCTTCAATAAAAGTAATCTAAGTCGTAGATTACAGAGAATGAAGGAGTTATACCCACGATACCTTACGAGTGGTTTACTTATCATTTCCTGTTACGTGGCGGGCACAATTCCAATTACTTACTATCGATAATCGTAGCCAAAACGACAACTAACCGAATCGTTTGACACTTGGTTTAACGAAACTTTCTGAGGGACTACTTCGTGTTTCGAATCGGACGATCGATTCGATTTTCGCGATTTGACGTTTTGTCTTTTGTGCATCAAACTCCCAAATGTTATGTGACATCTAGTAGTTCGTTGTTTGACAATACTTTGATCGTATAATTATAAGTTCGTTGTTTCGTTTCGATCCGAAACTTCGAAGTCCGTTTTTCGGAGTTGCTAAACCGCAACCGAATCACAACTGTCAGTCTGTTTATCGAAATATTTGGTTTCGTTGTCAAACAATTTGACAGTTTTTGTAAACTAAAACTGGGGCCTAATTCTCCTAAAATAAATCACAACCGAACCAAGGCCGAACCGTTCATTCAGACAGTTCTCAATTCCAAAAGCTATCAAATTGTTTGACACAAAAAACAAAACTAGTCGGGCGATCCCGAAAAATGCACGTGAGTAAACCGTAATTAATCATAAATACAAAAAACAAAATCAATCATTTTGAAAGTTTTCGAAAACAAAAACTGACTGACGGTTGTGGTTCGATTGCGTTTGGCAACAATTTATTTTAGGAGAATTGGGCCCCTGTTTGAAATAACGTTCCAGCTTCGGTTCCGTTTGATAATCGTTTGTATTAGTAGAATTGGGCCCCAGGAGACTGATCTTCTGCGCTAGTAATAACCGGTCTACTCGCGGATGTAACGCAGCCAGGACATCTTTTCCTGCCTACTCTTTGCTAAGACTGATTTTGGTACTGTTCTACCTAGCCTTTTTCCACTAAGTTGAGGACAGCCTCCGTTCTAACCAGATGTGGCTGAATACCAGTATTTTACACGGAGCACGGAGCGATTGCCATCAAATCTCCGCAATCCAGTTACTGGGCAGTGCCGATATCCTAAAGTTAGATCGGTTCTCAAACTTTCGGGCTTCTAACTACCCGTAATGACTGTCATAGGTATTCGTATGTCACCCGGAACGTTTAACATGCTCTTCAAGACGCGGAGGGGTCTTGATGTACGAACGGTCACCCGTCCAAATATTGTAGGTATATCCTAACAGTATTATAATAAATTTAAAAAAAGTTTCCTGTTCACATTGCCTATCTTGCAAGTTACTTCAGTTTTATGACTAACGTGGGAAGATAAGAAATTGATACCTCTTTTATTGCTCGATTATGGTTAAGCCATAAAAGTTACGTTTTTTTTCACGTTTATTTATTTATTCGGGTAAGCCACGTCTCTCTCGTGTCAGCAAGAGCTATACGAAAACAGCTCATGATGAGGTGAAAAGATTAGCCAGTCAGCAAGGTTGGTAGCGGGGCTGACTGCCCAGGGTGCGCTGGACGTACTGAAGTATGACCATACACAAGTGACCACTTGTGGAGGCTTTTTTCATGCACCCCTAAGCATAAGCCACGTTTATCATGCAAAACATGCTCATGATCGTTTTGTAAAAGGCAAAACTCGTGTTGGATTGATTTTAACAGAAATAATACCCTCTCATTGCGATTTCGTGTAATTTCCTCAAACCGCGTGAGCTATGGTACACAGATTGAATATACATGTGATAACATAAGATTAAAAAGTTAAAACAGCACGAAATAATGTTGTGTTCTATTTCTCAGTCATTTTAGCGCCCCGAGTTAACTAACTGCGTGGAGCGATATCGCGCTAGTCGTGCCTGCCAGCTGTGTCACCGTGCATTCATACGAATAATGAAAAGTCACCATTGTCAAAGAATCGCTCCATGAAGGGTTATAGGGGAATCACCCAATACAAAAGGAATCACCCATTGCAGGGTCATAAAGGAATCACCCAATGAAGGGGCATAAGGGGAATTATGTTTGGTAGAAGACGAACTGATCCCAGTGTATTGTTGCTAGCACACAAGAACTCTTCTCTAGAGGATGGGCAGCAGCGTTCTCTGAGTACTTTAAAGACCATACTGCGATTGCCAACCCGCCTGCTAAGCGTGGCGATTACGGCAAACTCCGCTCCCCCTTTTGGGGCAGGCCATGTCCAGCAGTGGACGTCTTTCGGCTGAATGATGATGACACAAGAACTGTGACCTATCCTCATACTGATAATTTTCAAAATTTCTCCTTTCTCAATGAAAAAACTACCAATTCATTCCCCGTAGCACCCGCAAAGGGGCTATCGCCACAGCCACTGTTTCCATACATATCGAGTGGCCGCTACTGGCTACACGAGTGTAACTTGTGACGAGTGACCCGCGTGCTGACCTTCACAAGTTTATTTTTCGTAAATTCCTTGTAAAATATTTCAAGGCTTTGGCATTGTCAAATGCCATTTCAACAAAAGCTACAATTCAGGTCCAACTGGGTTAATTTCTGTGTAATACAAATTGGCTCTTCAACCGTAGTTAAAATCGACCTACAGTTATTCGAGACGGTTTCCCAAATGCTTCGAATTCTCTTCTGCCAAAATCGCCTGGCAATTTGCCAGATTACGTTACTTTTATCGTTCTATCGACCCTGACTTGACCAATGCTTCATAATGTTTAAGAGTTTCTGTTACATCATTTTTATCTAGAGTTCCTAACCTTTTTGGAGTATTTCCAGGTTTTTTCTTAGTGCTTAGCTCTCGTACAAAGACTGCATTCTGCTTTCGATCTGGGACCCTACTCCGAAAATCGAACTACGAAAAAGGCAGGCTGTTGATGTTGACCTCCAGCCAGCGGGGTACTTGGTACATAAAGTATATTCTATTCTACTTCAATAAACGCCTAATGGACCAGTCAAATCAGTTTCAACCTTAAGTTCTTCTGTTATTTTTCTTGTTTTACAATAAACATATTCTCTATTACTCTTAATTTTTGGATTAATCAAGCAGAACGAAATCCTCCAGCCAGCGGGCTTATTTTATTATAGGACGTGTAGGGTCATATATTGTGTCGTAGTGACTTCCAATAAGTGACAAATACCCTAATGATGTATTGTAACTTTCCTGTCCCACATTAATATTTAATGATGATTACTTTCTACCTTAACAAAATACTAAAAATACACACAATCTATTTGGAGATTATTAATCAATCCTGTGTTTAGTCATGCTTATAATTGGAGTAATTGTCTGCATTGTGACCTCAGACAATTTTAGAGGCATATGTCATCGATTAAATGGACAGGATCATTTTTTAGACCTCAAGAATTTGTAACGAACGCCCCCACTTCAATGTCCAATTGAGTAATTGTCACGCTTGTTGTAAAAGATAAGATCTAGATTTGTTTTCTTACAAAATAAATAGTATAAACATGTGAATCATCGCCCTTATCTACAATCATGCAGAAATTTCATAAAGATTAGGATGATTCATTTCATTTTTGGCTTTAAAACGCGTTATCGTTGTTTCTATGTTGATCTAAAGGTATTTACGATGATTCATTTCATTTTTGGATTTAGAATGCGTTATCATTGTTTCTATGTTGATCTAAAGGTATTGTAAAAAGCATTCCTGCCTGATGACTTGTAGAGTAAAGCTGCCATATTTATTGTCATCTAAAAATTTACATCTTTATCAATATTTTCTTTTCTTCTTCAAAATTAGCAGTTCCAATTGTTTCTTCTTCGTTCTATGCTGGTTCAGCTTCCAGTCTAACTAGATGCGGCTGAATATCAGTATTTTACACGGAGCGACTGCCATCAGACCTCCACAACCCAGTTACTGGGCAACGCCGATATCCTAAAGTTAGGCCGGTTATTGTCAGACTTCCGGGTTTCTGATTGAAATGAAATTGTTTATTCTGCAAATTGGATATTTAAAAACCACTTTTACATGTCGGTTTGTTTTTTAAACCGAGATGTCGTCGGCGTTTCTACTATCTCTGAGAAAAAAGACCGAAACACACTCAGGGATCAAAGTCTTTTTAAAGTGACGGACGGAGGACAATGCAGGGCAACGCCTGGACTGGCCTTTTCAGGAAAGTTCCAAAGCAGTTTGAGAGGACCTGTCCCAACAGATGGCACGCATGCTTCAGCCATCGTGAAGCTCAACCCCATCTTACAGCGGTTACGCACTGCATCCGATCCGAATCCGTGAAAATACGTTCCGAAGTAGCCATAGAACTATTTGTATGGTAGTTTACGCACTACATCCGGCACGGCATCCGTTATCCGATTTCTATCCGTCATCCGTGAGTCTCCAATTCGGAAGAAATATTGACGGACCGAAGTAGCCGTAGTACTGTTTGTATGAACGCTTTCGCACTACCTCGGATTCAAATCGGACGCCAAATGGATATGCCAAAGATAGCCCTTGAATTGTTTGAATCTGGATCAGAGATCGGAATAGTGCGTAAGCAACATCCGAATTCTTTCCGAGATTTTTACTCTAGGTCGATATTTTCACGGATTCGGATCGGATGCAGTGCGTAAAGCAATATCCGAATTCGGTCCGAGTTTTTTATATCCGTTTTCACGGATTCGGATCGGATGCAGTGCGTAATCGCTCTTAGGGAGCTCAACGACCCGACGTACAACATTACTACCAGCCAGATTACCCGTAACGACGGTTATAGGTATTCGTATGACACCCGGGACCGATTGACGTACTCTCCGAGGCACGGAGGGGTCTCAATGTGTAATGGTCACCCATCCACGGAAATCGTATGATTTGCTCGGTTTTTAATTAGCCACAAGCCCCTTCAAGTGTTTTCCTTTTAAATAACATTATCACAGCTGCACAAATATCGTCTGGTTTCGATCAATAACCCGTTCTTTTGTATGTAAATAACTTGCAGCCGACCTTGCCAGGAAATTTTTGGGTGTTTAAACTCTGCACCTCATTATGTAATTTTAAAGCGTATTTTTCGTTTATGTTTGTACTTATATGTCGTCTGTATGTATGTTCGGAGGTATTTCGAGGTTATCGACTTAACGATTTTGGTACCGCTTTGAAACTTAAGCGTTTCCGCGTATTTTAATTAACCCCCGACACCAAGCGAGGGGTGTTTTGAACTCTTTGTCTGTCTGCGGCACTAGCTCCCAAGCGGATTGACAGATTATAATGCGGTAATTTTTATTGGAAAAGTGGTGAGAAATACTAAAAATACCAAAAAATACTCTAAAAAAGCCCTTGGTTAAACAACTTGGGCGAAAATTAAAAAAAGAGCCTTTGCTTCTTTAAACTTCAAGCGGATTATTTTTATTTGTGTCACAGTAAAGATTACCTAAGAATTTATTGAGAAAGTTACTTAATGAGTGATATTTATATTTTCATCATTATAATATCACAGGTAGTACTTGCCGACACCCCTGAGAAGACAAGGGTAGCCTATTCTGTTTGAGAAACCACAAATACACACGGGAGCAATAAATCCGGGTGACCAACAAAAACCTTAATATTTCGGAAACTAAGAATGATAGCTTATTCAAATAAAACGTATTTTATGGACTATTTAATAATGTACTATTTGTCTACCGAGTGTAGGTACTATTTAATTTTATCTAATTCAAATTATTTGGCAAAACTTCAAAGGATTACCAGATACGTTATCTTGTTATTTAATTAACTAAGATTGAGGTATTATTTTATTTGAATGTGTTCTTTTAATTAAGATTAGTGGGTTAAGTAACTAACCCACTAGGCACAGAGCCGTCTTAAGCCATGCAGGGGCCCTTGGAAACACAGTTTGGGGCCCTTTTATAAAACCATAAAACGTGTATGAAAACATCAAAATTTACTTTTGTTCATCGACTTTATTACACAGACTGGCAACTTGCAGTTCAAGTTGTATTCATATTGTACTGAAAATGTAGAAAGTTGGAAGCAATTTGACTCAAATTAAGTAAAGGAATTCTCTTCTGTGCAACCCTTTCTATCTGGGTGCTTTGTAAACGATACGTTGAATTAAGAAACCAATGTGTTCTTTTAAATTTATATTTTGGATAAAAATACAAAAGCACTGAGTTTCGGCATTTCGGGGCTCCCAACGGGCCAGGGGCTCTGGGCCTAGGGGCCTACTGCCTAAGTCCGTCAACGAAGCTAGTCGCTCGTCCGAAAGTAGCCCGAAACGTAGAAGTGAACAAAACAAATTCACATCGGCAGTAGGGACAACTGTCAAATCATGTTGTCATTCGTCAACGGGACGGTTTAGGCGAGTGTAAAGACGTCGTTAGTGTGGTGTGTCGAAGTACCGACGATAACTTAATAAAAAATCAAGATCGAGTGAGGGTAGATGAAAATGGCCTTGCTTCACGAAGATGACAACTGCTCCGCCACTTCAGTCTACCCGTGACCACGGCCGGTGAAATTCGGCCGAAACGTCGGGATAAAAGCCAATAAAAGGTATTTTGTGCTTCTTAAAGTTTGTTACGCGAGAAGACCCGATTCTATATTTTTATAATGTTGTCATTCGTTATTAGTTCGGGCCCCGAAATAATCGTATGTCCGTAGGTGATAGGGAGTAGGAAACGCTCTTAACTAAGGTCGAAACCACGGACTTCGTGCTTAGGGAGTAGATTCCCTGTACCCTATGTTCCGTTATGGTAAAGACGGAATTTACTTACTAGGAATCATTAATAGTGTGTGTGGAGTTTCGCCATTTAACTGAAAGCACCTTGTATATCTTGTAGGTACTATAAGAAATTATAGCGTGCATAAAACAAGGTAGAATAATATTGTTCCCTGCGGCCTGCGACAAGACTGACACAAATCGATACTACCCTCATTAGAGGAATTGATCCAGTAATTTACACGCCATGAGTGAGCATGGGAAATTATACGGTTGGTCGGGTTGATTCGCAAGCCATCGAGCCGAGGTGACTGGTGTTGCGAATTAAATAAAAATAAAAAATGGCGAAGTGCGCGTCGGAACACTCACAGTATAGGGTTCCGTGGCATCTCAGACCAAATAAAAAACCAAAACAGAACGCTGCGAACAATACAGTGAAGCATGCCAAAACTACACCTTCGCTCTGTGCATACACGCACGCACGCACACATTTACAACATTTTTCAATCAACCTACAATCAAACTACACCTCACTAAGTGCACACGTGTTTACGAAACCGGCCTCACGTCACTGTTGACAGCGCTCTGTCTTGGCTTTTTTATTTGGTCTGAGCGTGGCATATAGATAGATAAATAGATAGATATACTTTATTGTACACTAAAAGAAATAAAACAGAAGGAATACACGTAATTAAGAACAGTACATATGGCGGTCTTATCGCTTAAAGCAATTTCTTCCAGACAACCATTGGATGGAAAGAATTGTTAAGAAAAATATAAAGGGCAGTTTGCAGCGTACAAATATATAACCTAATAAAAATCAGGAATCAACTAAACAATTAGGGATAAATACATATTATAACACAAATATATACATATTGTAAATAAATATATACATACTCAAATAAGGTACATACATATTTAATTATAGATATACATATATAGATAATTTAAAAATACTAGAGAATCAAATAATGTTCCTTCATCATTCTTTTGAAAGAAACTAACGACTGAGCACGCCTCACAGACACAGGCAGCAAGGAGTATACAAGGTTAATCGAAAAAGGGGTACTAATCTGAAAGGGTGTTAAGTAAAGTACCCATCATAATGATGATTTAGTTCTACAACTTCAAAAGTCAATAGTTTAAGAGAAATAGCTGTTCAAAGATTTCATAAAAATATGCTACAATCTATCTATCCTCAGCCATGAGGATGCCATATTTCCGGTCACAGAAAGAAGGTCAAGTTTCTGTTTTCGTACTAAAAGCAAGGATGTAGAAAATTAAAATAATTTTGCATGGAAATTAAAATTATTGAGATTTGAAATTTTAACAATTGCTTTAAAACAGTCACTAGTGATAAGTGGCCCGCGGATTAATACCCCCTTGCCGATTAACCTTTTATAAAGTATAACAAAGTTATTTTTGAGTTGCCTGGCTAACCAGTACCTACTAAATACTTCTGCTCTCGTGTCAGCACGAACTATACGAAAATAGCTCATGCTGTGGTGAAAAGATTAGCCAGTTAGCAAGGTTGGTAGCGGGGCTGACTGCCCAGGATGCGCCGGACGTACTTAAGTATCGTCACTCGTGGAGGCTCTTTTCATGCATCCCTAATACTAAATACTAAAGCAGTTACATATGGAACTAACGTCCGCGAGGCCTAAGCTGAGCTTTGAATTTGTGTGAAAATGAATGCAGACGCGTCCTTTGCTTGCTTTAAACCGATTTATACTGCTTTTTGGCAATCGATTTTATGTACAGACGCCAGCTGAGCACATCAAGCTACCCAAAACTGTCAAATTTTCCCAATCAACCTTGAACCTAATGCTTTCGCGATAAAGACGAAAATCTATTAGAGAAATTTGTCAGATTGTAGTAGCTTGATGTGCTGGCGTCTGTACACTCACACAAATGCAAAGCTCAGCTTACGCCTCGCCAATTGTACCCAAACTTCGCTCGGGCTCAGACTTTTGCGACAGAAGATTGATTTTGATTTGTCTCAAAAAATATTCTTATTAGTTTATCTTCAAAACAGCGAGAAAACATTTCACAAACAAATCTGGAAGACTTTTTAAAATAAAACTTACAAAACAAGCGTCTCCTAGCGTCTACAAGAATTGTTAAAAGTTCTTCAAAAGTCTTGTACGTAGCTAACCTTACTGGTATTCTAAATTTCGCTGTCTAGAACGGGTTTTCTGCATTAATGAGGTCAGGTTTGGCCTGTGGCCTTCAACGTGTCTCGCGCTAGACTGTGATTTACTAAGCAGCCTTATTATTAGAGGACCTTCAAGCTTCGGGTTGGCTTGACAATTCTTTTAGACAAGCAAAATATTCAGATCTGTGTTGCTGGGGAGTTTGTTGCGCCGTTTCTTGTTCACAGCATAAGCGGTGAAGGGCGGGCATTTTTGATAAACTATGTAATTTTTATCTATTTGTGAATGTGTTTTGAAGTTGAAGGATACGAAACCGTTATACGAATCATGAATGAAATTTAGTTTTTCTGTGTCTGTGTTTGTGAATCTATCCCTGTTCTTGCCATGCCTTGGATTTATGTACATTATTAGTAATGTACCTAACGTATGACCATAAGCTCTCGGCAACGATTAAGATGTCCAGGCCATTCGCTCCATCCAGAATTGGCCGACCACAAGCTGTGGACTAACTTTTCCATACATGTCGCAGGGTTTCGCTACACACTGGCCACCATCTGCCACACAGGTGCGGCGCACGTGACGTGTGGCCGGTGGCGGCCATTCGAAATAATATGACTTATGCTGAGGCGAGTGGCCCGTGTGCGGGTGGCCCGAGCCTGGCCCGGCTTTAGATCGTTTTGTGAAAAAGATAAAAAAAACTAAATTCGTATTTATTGTTAGGATATTAAAATTGTACCACCATTAAGTATTCCGTGGCTGACGTGAATATGTTGAGATCTCGTTATCCATGGTTTTTTTTCTATTTACGTATATACCCATGCCTATAGTTTTATAGGAAAAAAAAGCACAAGTTCATGAGCTTACTCTAAAACCTATCCATAAATCGAGTTGTAAATTTTTTACACGTACAATTTTGTTGCCACGGAATTAGGCGTTGAATTTGGTGGCCATGAACTTCTACGTTCAAATCCGTTGCTTGGTAAACCAATAGAAAAGGCCATTGCTGACCTACTAGAAACTCGTTTGATAGAGAAATCAAATCCTATAAGATTAATTCTAATTAGAATGCCACTATTCATTATTTACTAAAAATAAAACATTTATTTTTATTCCTAGATTCCGTTAGGGCGTAAATAATAAATCGATAATAATAACAACCAGTAGTTCTCCCACTGTAAGGAATACCTCCTATAGAGAAGAAACGAGCATTAATCGACCTAAATAATAGAACAAAAATACTCCACACTACTTACTATACGATTCCTTCTGAGACTTAATACATAGTCTCAAGAGGGAATAACCTCACGAACAAACAACCGTAATTTGACGCATACAGATGACTAAGTATTTTTTATTTGTTGGCATTACCTGTGAGTGTACTACTTTGCAGAAAAAAACTTTTTGTAAGCATAGCGGGCGCGATAAGCTTATATTTAGCGGCGTCAGTCAGAATTACCTGTCAATAAAATTTTATTATATGTCCGCGGATAGATTCCAGGTATATTGTAGACCTGTGCTTCTGAAATATGCCTAGTATCTTTAATATGTACATTTTGATGTGGACAAAGTCATCAATAGGACATTATTTATAATGCCTAGACTGGTTTGAAAAATGCCCAAAATTTGAGGACAATGTAACAATTGCGATTTTAAATAATAATTTGACCGGGATTCATGAATAATGTCCTTCATCTATTAGGCGGAGTCTGCAGAGTGCCGGGGCGTTCCCGTCGAACCTAAACCAGCTGAGCCGAGGTGCTTCAAGTCTCTCTCTTGATGAAAGTACTTAAATTATCAAATTGTGCAACCAATCTCATGCATTGCTGGTAATTACCAAATACTGATAAAATATGAAAGTAAGGACACTTGTTAATTGTATTACCAGATTAGATTTGTCATCATTACTGCTAGGACATTATAAATAATGCCTTCATTAATTACTTCGTCCTTAACAACACTATACCTTGTCAAGGTTCTATCGCATGCCTTTTTACTGAAATTCAACAACACGCTTTTTAAGTTCACCGTATATTTTCTTTTGTTCCAAACTGCTTTTAGTTTTAAATAAAGTAGAAGATCGTTAGAAGCTATTACGAGTCGACAGAAAATAAATCAGTATGCAACATGAATTTTATAACATAAATAACATTCCCGTCAAAATAAAATGCAAAATTCAACTGCCAACCGTCAGTCAATGATGTCATGAGCCTAAAATATTGCCTAGACTGGACACCATATACTTTCATCCGAATTCATACTCTATAAACTTTTCATAAAGTTTATTTTCGCTCATTTTCCATGATTTATTTGGCTGCGGTATTTGCTCCCGTTTTTCACAGAATTTCAAGGCATCCTTTATTGCACGTGTTGCATAGTATTTTTAACGATTTTTATCGTTCCTCGAATCGATCGTGAATCGATTTTAGTATCAGTAAATATAAACGTTCGATTGAACTTTGGCGGTAATCGAGAGTCTGAAACACCTCGTCATCAGAACGATCAGATATGATGGCTAACCGAAATAATAGTCACAACGATTAACACAGACGTCTATTATTACACTGAGGTTAAACTAATTTAACAATATCACGTGATTAGGCAGATGGAACCGAATTACAATATGGAAACGCGGCGAATTCAATACAAGATGGCAGAACCTCTCGCACCCGCGCCTCTATCGAAATTTTAACTCTTGCTTTAAAACAGTCGTCGCCTTATGTGGCCCGCGGATTAGTACCCCCTTTCCGACTAACCTTGTATTTCGTTTTTTTTAACCGACTTCAAAAAAGTAGGAGGTTCTGAATTCGGGTCGGTATTTTTTATTTTTTTATTTATGTATCTACACCGATTACTCCGAGGTTTCTAGTCCGATTAGTGTGATTCTCCCTTCCCCTTTGGTCCCATAAAAATTTCATCCAATTTTTATTTTGTGAGCATTTTTTTGATTACTGCCATGTAGATGATGTAATTATTTTATGTATCTTCTGGCATAACTCCGTCATATATAGACGGATTTGCAAAATTCTTTTTTTGTTTGAAAGAGTATTCTTCCGGAATGGTCTCATTTAAATTTGGTGAAGATCTGATGAAGACCCTCGGAGATTGACAATGGAACTCTCCAATGGATAACAGCAAATTACCCGAGATTGCTGTAATTGCATGTTTGTGTATTGTTTATGCCACTAAAAATTGAAAAATAAAATAACTTAAAAAAAAAGTAAAAACCGACTTCAAAAAAAACTAAAAAGAGTAAAATAATTACCATATTATAAAACTAACAGTTTCAGAAGTCGGTGCCTTCAATTATTGTGTAAAATTGCACCGACTTCTAAAACTGTGTTCCTTGAACACTAAGTATGGTTTCATCAGAGATCGTTAATAATGTTCCCAGTTTTAGCGGTTTTCTGTTTACTGAAATTCAATATGTTCGGTGTAGTCTTTTTTTTTTTTCTATTTGACTGCTGTAGGTCGTCCTAGGGGACGATTTCTACGTAACCGGGCAGTTATTGGCGAGACCTGAAGGGTCTCCAGCCAATGGGGGGGAAGTAAAATACTTAACCTAAGCTAACTACTTGTACTACACTAACATCATGACTACCTGCAACAACAGCACTAAGGGCGACCCCTAGTGGGACTCGGACCTCGGCTTAGGGCGTTGCTGGCGTGGACATAGGGGGGGGAGACAGCTTGATGAGGGCTGAATTATCGGTGTGAATTCGGTGTAGTCAAAGTTCAATAACTATAAATACTGATATCACTTATTCACAAAGTATGTACTACAACCTATCATGTTGGGTCGTTGACCGCATATTTTTTTGCGTTTACCCTTGACATAAAAAAGTAACAAACAAAACTTTTTATATCCACATGAATCATTTACCATTAGCATCACGCCATAAGTAGCGACTTACGAAAACAAATTTTTAGTATGGCCGTCTACGTAAGTACTATTGTGACTTGTGAGTTAAAAAAAATACGTTTTTTAAATAGAGATTTAGTAATTACTATGACAAGTGACAAACGGATTCTTAATTTACAAAATCGAAATGAAAATAAAGTCATGCCATACATTCTAATATAACTGCATATTTATAAAATAGCAATAAAAATATTTATGAAATAATAACATTATATTTGCTGCTAAGTACAAATATTATGCAGTAAGTTATGATCTAAGCTATAGTCACATATAGTATAGGGGAAAATGCTACACAAAACCGCTTATGACGTAGTTAAGGAGGTTAATTAATAAAAGGATCATCACTGTAGAATAATACAGAATAATAAATCGTTAAAATTAAAGGAAGGCGTAAGTGAAATACAAAAAATACTTTTGAACTAAAAGAAAATGTTAGTTACATCAGAAAAGGAGGATCCGTTTTTACAAATACCTGGAGAAAAATGAAAAAACCGGCCAAGTGCGAGTCGGAATCGCGCACGAAGGGTTCCGTACCATTATCTACAAAAACGGCAAAAAAATCACGTGTGTTGTATAGGAGCCCCCTTAAATATTTATTTTATTCTGTTTTTTAGTACTTGTGTTATAGCGGCAACAGAAATACATCATCTGCCTGCTGACAGACGGACAGACGGACAGCGGAGTCTTAGTAATAGGCTCCTTTTACCCTTTAGGTACGGAGCCCTAAAAAAGCGGGATTCGAACGAAACAATCGGGACGTAGGTCAAAACCACGCGTCGTACAGTCACAGTAGACATATAAGCTAAAGCAGTACCTCAACTTACTATAATCTCAAGAATTGAAACACTCACACAGACACGCTTTGTATACTGAGTAGTTTTTTGTTTTTGTATGGAACTGCATCCCGAAAATACTTTATTTGTCTTGTTGCAGTGCGTGTCTGTGTGAGTGTGTCAAATCGGACGATTGTAGGTAGTTGAAGTACTGGGGCCTAATTCTCCTAAAATAAATCTTGATAAATCACAACCGAACCAAGGCCGAACCGTTCATTCATACAGTTCTCAATTTCAAAAGCTGTCGAATTGTTTGACACAAAAAACAAAATCAATCATTTTGAAAGTTTTCGAAAACAAAAACTGACTGACGGTTGTGGTTCGATTGCGTTTGGCAACAATTTATTTTAGGAGAATCGGGCCCCAGCTTTAGCTTATATGTCTACTGTGGTACAGTCGCCATCATCAGCCGCTCGCTCGTCTCGTGTATTCCTTCCTTCGCTGACAGATTTTAGACGACAGCGTACATATTACTTACCTAGTAAATAAGGTAGCGGGATATTCCGCGTACCGTTCAGGGTGCTGACCGGACGCGTCCTAAGAGGGCTGAAAACCAAAGGGAAACGTTTGGCAGCACTGATTAGGAGCTTACTTACCTGCTCGTTAGGCGGATAGATCAAGGGCCTTATACAGGGGGCCTACTCCCTAAGTCCGTCAACGAAGTTAATCGCCCGTCCGAAAGTAGCCCGAAACGTAGGAGTGAACAAAACAAGTGTCAAGTTCAACTTTTCGGACGGGCATAAACACATCGGTAGTAGGGACAACTGTCAAATCGTGTTGTCATTCATTCTTAGTTCAGGCCCCGAAATAATCGTATGTCCGTAAGTGATAGGGAGTAGGAAACGCTCGTAACTAAGGCCGAAACCACGGACTTCGTGATTAGGGAGTAGACCCCCAGAAAGCGGTACTTCTGGACACGGGGTGTATTGTTAGGAAGTTCCATTCTCGGTGGAACCCGGTAATCTCTCCTGTTTTCCCCGAAGGGCTGGGCAGAGGTGCATAGTACACACTCATTTCGCCGTACTGGGGCCCAATTCTCCCAAAATAAATCTTGAAAAATCACAACCGAACCACGGCCGAACCGTTCATTCAGACAGTTCTCAATTTCAAAAGCTGTCTTATTGTTTGACACAAAAAACAAAATCAATCATTTTGAAAGTTTTCAAAAACAAAACTGACTGACGGTTGTGGTTCGATTGCGTTTGGCAACCATTTAGGAGAATTAGGCCCCTGTTTAAGACCCATCTAGTAGGGGGCTTGCCTATTGCTATAAACCGGTCACAAATCGATACTCCGGGCTGCTACTGAGAAATTCCACTCGGAAAAACCTAAAACACTTTGCTCAGCCAGTCATGCTTGCGACCACTATAGTCCTCATTTTAATCTAGGAGACTAAATTGACAGACCCAAATGTCAAACTTGTAAATTTTAGGAACATTATTTTCAAATTTGACACTTCGTGCTTGTCAATTCAGTTTCCGGGATTAAAAAACGAACTTTAGACCAACTAAAACGTTTTAAAAAATGCAGTTTATAAGTATGTTAAATGAATAAACGAATAACATTAAAAGGAATCGTGAAAATACCAATGGTACTTGAAAAAATTCCACCAAACAATAACAATTTTGTCTCCCACTCTGAATTACAAACATTTTATCGCTTTTGTTTATTAAATATGTACATTGCACAATTTAAAACATGTTCTGATAACTGAACCGTCCTCGCGCCGGAAGCTGTAAATCTCAAGGCCACTGGTTCAAGGCCGAGCTCTTGAAGCTTTTTGTCACAATTTATTTTCACTCTAAATTCTGTGGTACTAGTATAAACATTGTTTTTTAGGAGGGTAGTTGGTAAAAAGTATGACAATATTAGGGTATATTGAAGCAGTGGTTCTTAACCTAGCTTTCTGTGGTTCTCTGTTTTTCCTAATGAGGTCTGGAAGGCAATGAGGTTTTATCAAAAACTGTCAAAAACGGTTCTGGTTTGTTTGTTATTTGTCAACAATTTTGACAAAGTTTGTGCATCCAGAAATGACGGTAGGTATTGATGCACGGTATTCCGTTTTGTCATCTTATGCTTGGGCCGCATCTACGCCTATCGTCACGCAGTTTCGCACAATGATACGATACTCGCAGATATAACCAACCATTATCGGCCATCGTCACGATAGTTCCGGCTGTGTACCAGTTATCGCTCGGGTGGCGTTACAGCAAAGGGTTTTAGCGTGCTAAATATCGTGCTGCGTGGTCGGACTAGCGTTGCTTATTTCGATTGTTGTTCTCGAACCGATTAGACGCTCTGTCTAAATAATGGAGTAGAGCGACGAAATGGTGTTGAAAGTTTTTTAACTACACAATTTTAAAGCTCAGCCCATTAAATGCCAGCTTTCAATAAATGCATGAAGTAATTGTTAGCACACATGTAGAAGTAAAGAAAGTCGTCCTCCATAATCAAAACGTCTAGAAATTGTATTGCAGCCATCTTAGATTATTGCACGATAATTCGTTTAAAATTACGAAGCCGCTATTAGACCACCGCATTAGCGCGATAACTTTTAGCGAGCAAAACATACCTACGACGCTTTAGCACGCACTGATTCGTGACGATAAACGCAGGTGCAGCGGAAGCATTAAAGTAGGTGCTAACTTGTGTAAATTAGAATTTGGCGTTAGTGAGTTTTTAAATAGCTAAAAAAATACCAAGGAAATAAACTAAACTAAAATCAAGAGACTACAGATTTGTCTCATAGTTGGATGCAAATTAAACTTGTTTTCCTGAAATAAATGATGTACATTTATCCTACAATTCTAACCGCATTGTATATCCCCATAAGGAAACGCTAATAATAAACCATGACATAATGTTTTGCTATCATATAGGCGACAAATGCTATGTAGGGAATAAAGTAGACTCAACACATGGTACAGTACTCAGCCAACTTTAGCCGCTCTGAATTTAGGCGAATGATTGCGTAGTACTAAATTTATCTATAACGTGTAACAGTAATGCGTGGCCATGTGATAGACGTAGAATAGTACATTTGATAGAGCAAATAAAAAAATCGTCCATTGATCCGACCGTTATTAGAATGGAGAAACGAAAAATAATGTCAGAATTTTTTTGTTTAACCTATCACATGTTGCTCAGAGTTTGAGTCCAACCAAACATCTTAAATATGACCACGCATTTCTTCTGGCACACTTTGCATGTGTATATTTTGCTCCTGCGCAACCACTGAACGAACTTCAGAACAACCAAAAAGTCTAGAGAGTACTGTAGACTATATTTCGAGTGCGAACCATTTTTTGCTATGATTGACATTCTATTAAGAATCTTTTGTTTGAACTTCAAATAACTGTAGAGGATCTCCAAAGCTTAATACAAAACATACAATTACAATCTTAGAAGGCTTACGCACTTCCGCATTGCGGTAGTCACGGACGCACTTCGTCTGGATGGCAGACTCCATCCGGCCGTGTGAGCATCTGGAAGTGCGTTTACAAGTAGAAAGGCAACCCGTGCCGGCGGCGATCTGTCAGCGCTTGTCGGTGCTGGTCCGCGCAGTTAGTCGGCGCAGGTAGTCTCTACTGTGTGGCGAACCAGCGCCGACAAGCTGCGAACTGCGCCGACAAGTTCCGACCTGCTTCGATCGGCGCTTGTAGGCCGTCATTTGTTGCTGTATTTGCAAGGGAATAAGGCGTATTTTTGCTAAAAAATGCCAGCCCCTGCTTTTACCCGCTTCCTTTACGTAGCACGCACCAGTACCGACAAGCGCTGGCAGGTCGACGCCGGTTACCCGCTTCCTTTATGTATACGCCTGAACTCTGAAGGCTGCTATTCAGTGTCGAAGTGCGTCCGTGACTTCGGTACGTAAGCCTCCTAAGATCCATCATGCTCGGTGGTGTGTAAGCTTTCTGAGAGAATAACTGTCTGGGATCCCACACCCTGATCCCTGAAGACAGTTGACGAATTATTAGATCATGTCCTAGGTAGAAGCAAACGTTATGCCATTTGTAGGATATAAACCGAATCAAATAATTAAAATCCTCGTTGCCTCATCTAGAAGTCGGACCCGTGATCCTGTCGCATTCTTGCATGCTACTAGATTACAAATAAACCAATAATGATGCGTTTGAAATTCCAAAATCTCTCCCGTCGATACGAACTTTATGAGGATAGCATGCCATGATTAAAAGATTAGCCAGTCAGTAAGGCTGGTAGCGGGGCTGACTGTCCAGGGTGCGCCGGACGTACTGAAGTATCGTCACTCTTGGAGGTTCTTTTAATGCACCCCAAGTATGAGGTACTGTTATTTCTTCTTCTTTTTTGAATTCAGTACCCCAAAACAGACCAATAACATAGATTAAGGAACATTCCCCGACATTACAGTAAACTGCGTCCTTGAATGTCCAAACATTTCGTGATAAAACGAAACAATATTATTATGTAAGTGTCACTGGCGTGCTCCCAACACGTGTCTTGTCTAATAAAGTATACAGTTTTACAATCAGATTTTAGAAGTAAGGGAGATATGCCAACTTTTCTGCTTAAATTCATAGTTGACAACATGAAATATTTATGCTTAGTTACGGTTTACTTTCGTGCATTTTCGGGATTGCCCGACTAGTTTCGAAGCCAAACGGAACCCTTAAACATGAACTGAAACACGCGGTGAGATCGCCAGTCGAAATAATGCTGCGTAGCGTTGCGCTCGCGACATGAGGGACGCGCTCTGTGTCTGTAGTCGGTATTACTCGTGCGTCTTCGTCACCTGTCGTCTCTGGGTTGTTGAAGGACTGAGCGCCGGTACGTACCGCGTATACTGTATCACACACAACACATACCTGAAATAGTTTGAAGCCTGAAAGTGTAACAACTGATCTAACATGAGAATGCCGATACATCCTAGTCAGGTCTTGAAGGTCGGAAGTTTGTCCTTCCGCGTTAAACACTGCGATATTTCAACCAGTTCTGGTTAGACTGGAAGCTGCCTTACTTGGAATAAGGGTATTAATACTGTATTTTGTGGTCACAAAATAAAAACGTGTAGAATTTGACGTACGCGTGCGAAATTTCTGTCTACTGTCACGCACACAAAATTTTCAAGAATCGTAGTGAGACCTAGCAATTTGCAAAGATGACTATATTTCCCTTAATTCTATAATCTGAGGTTTATTAATATTTTCGCCATGTCATATTGCGTGTTGAAGTATTACAGTATAGTAATGACATGTAGACAAACAGCATATAATCTTACAAACGCCATTGACGTCACAAAGTAATGTCTCTAATCAAATCTGAAAGGGTTTGAATGGTAGAGTGGTGAATTTTGCACCAAACGTTTCTGAAAGAAACATGTGTCTAGATTTTTAAGCGAATGTGTTAATTACAAATGTAGTTTATATTAGAAATGTTTTATATAATGACAATCAATATATTAATCTTTGTTGCTCGTTCAACGAGTTTAAATGCTCCAAAAATCGATTGGTCCTTTAGTATTGTTTGTAATACTGACAAATACAATTTAACGCAGGGTTTAAGCCAAAACCCAAGTCAATGCGCCCATGTATATCTTGGTAGGCTGAAAACAGAGAATTTTAAACATTATTCCAGTATGAGGTGATCTGGAATTGTGTAGGTTTTCCTTACAAGGAGAGGTCAGCTTATACTGGGTATTATAGCTTGATATGTAGCTGTGTAGGTATACAATTTTGGTCCTTATCTCCAAAATTCTTGTTTTATATAATGGTCCTAAGCTTCTCTACAAAAACATGTGCCTCTGATTGCTTAGTCTATAAGGTCTTTGGGCGTTTGTATGAATGTATCATAAAGTGATTTTATGTGTTAAGTAATTAAAGATGCCTTGTGATAGGACTCGTTGTGCCAACAAATGTTCTGGCAAGTAGAATAAAAATGTAAACGCTAGATTTTCGACTGATTTCGGTGTAAGGAGTTGTTGGTTGCGATTTTGTAAATATGCTACTATTGTTAGTAGAAAGTTGCAGTACATTTTGTATGTAATGATGTTGATGTATTTTTGTAAGGACAATTTTAGATTTACGCAAATGGCACGCTGTCGCCTGTCGCGTGTACTGTGTCATTTGCTTTGAGATCGTGGTTTGAATTATCAACAAACTTTTAAGACGCCATTTTGAATGCTTACTTTCAAGCTTAAATAAATCTAAGGTCCGTATTACAGAACGCTACTCAAGTGCAGTTTGATCTTAAATCACTTGATCATAGTTTAAACATAGAATCTGTACTTGAGGATCGGTCTTATTCCAGAACAGTAATCAAACTACACTCAGCTGAACTGCTGAATCGAGATTCAAATCGCGCCTCAAGCAGAGAATATGTCTTGTCTATGCATCAGGCTGTTTTCGTTTACGTTTTATTTTTTTCGCCAATTCTGTTTCAATTTACGCAAAATAAGATTTTAGTTTAAAACCAAATTATTAGTGAAAATAATAAATTTAAACACAGCAGTTTCCATTTAGAAATAAGTTTTATTTAAGAAAGTAATAATCAATTTCTTCAAAAATATCCATTTCGTTTATAAACTCCAATTCAACAGCACTATTTGACAAACTGACAAGCAGATCTCTGCTCAAGCGCGGTTTCGACTACACTTGCGAGATCACAGATCAAATCTCTGCTTAAACCTTAATTTACATCTGAGTAATGATCTAGAATAAAGCAACACTCGGCTGAACTATGATCAATGAATCTATGCTTGAGGAACATTCTAAAATTAAAACTCGACTTAAAACTAGTTTTAAAGAGAGATCAGTGCTTGAGTTTCGTTTTGTAATACGGACCTAAGTATAAGAAAACGTTTCAAAAACGAACTAATAAGTTATTTGAAATGGAGTTCGAATCCAATTACGTTTTGGACTATAAATCACAAATTCTTAGAACTTTACGCAAGCCAAAGCTTTTGAAAAGAAAAAAAAGAGAATTTCGACTGGATGACGTCACAAACCAGGTCCATTGTTCCATATTTAAGTCTGTTTCGTGTGCCCTTTTATTTTAACGTTTTGTAAGCGTCTTATTTTTGTTTTAAGTTCTTAATACTCTGAAGGGTTTAAGTGGCCCATTGTTAAGACAAGCTTATGTAAGAGCTGCCTAAACTTAGCGAGGGTAGAAGGGATTCGTTTATAGAAATAAACAATTATGTGGGTATTTTAGTTGAAAAGGATTATGTTATTTTGTTTTTATTATGTAGTTTAGATTTAGATATTCTACTTGTCAAATAGAAATACAAACACTGTAATTTTAAGGAAAAAATATAGGAAGAGATATTTAAAGATGTTTCTTTAACCATCTAATGATGAAAACTTAAAAGTTTGTTGTTGATTCAATTTAAAGTATTTAAAAATGCCATCATATCTTAAATGTCAGTCATATTGTATTTAATTTTAATATCTGTGATTAATTGTTTATAATGCGGGTAGTTAACTTACATTATGATTTCTTTTGAAAATTATATTTAAGGTGAAAATGTTGAGAATTTATTTATATTGTTGTGTGTTAGATATTTTAAGGGACAATTGGATTGCGCCTGTAAACATTATCGTTTAATTTTAGATTTTATTGTACTTTCCCGTCGACAATTTGGAGGATAAAATATAACGTGTTAAGAAAACTTGTGAATTTTTATTTTTCATGCATACACACATAAACTCACGCCTATTTCCCATGGGGGTAGGCAGAAACTGTAGAATGTCACATGCTACGATCCTTACACTCTTTTCGCTTCGTCCATCTTCATACATCTTGTCATACACGCACGCTGATTGAGAGTACTACGCACCTATTATTTTTGAAGAACATCTCCAATAAAATCGATTTACGTCCTTCTAGACTAGAATCTAGAGCGTCATCTACTAACGTTTCTACTGACATTCGCCTTATAAATTCGTTTTTTTAATCGCCGTTCACTCATTCTCTCAGCATTTATAACCAAAACCACCTACATACACATCGTCGCCCGGGAGTAGGGTTACCATTTAGAAATTTGAAAAGTCCTGGCAAAAAGCCTGACATTTCAATAAAAGTCCGGACACTTTAGTCACAAAATGCAAACATACCCACTTAGTTACAGTGGTATGGTAGGCATAGTAGCGGATGGTTACTTATGTAAGTTTTATTACTAGTATTCCATCTAAGCCAAAACAATCCGGACAAATTAAAGAGCCGGACAAAGTCCGGACAAAACTCTAGAAGTCCAGACATGTCCGGACAAATCCGGACGGATGGTAACCCTAGGGCCGGGAGTGAAAACCTCGGGAATGTAATTTGGTCATTTTTATTTTATCACGACTTATAGGGACTGTATCTTATAAGAGATCCGCTCTATGTGAAATTAGTTTGTAGGCACTGAAACTAGCCTTTATTGGGTATATAACATCTATACATATAATAAAATCGTGGTGGAACTAACTAAGAAATTTTTGTCTAGAACTTATAAATCGCGCGGTAACGAAACCATAGCGCGATCTAATTCGACGCCAACGCCATCTAGGGAAGTAAAGATTAAACATATGTTTGCATGTTTATGCAAGCATCACGTAAAAAGAGCTGACCCAATGCTGTTGACTTTTATAAACATATAAACATATATTGTGCTTATCTCCAAGTAACATATTTTTTTTGTTTCATCGCATTCGGTTCACGCATTCAAAAGATATGCAAATAATCAATATCTTCTATACATTTATCAAATCTGTAGACTTTGCGTATCTGTACATAGCAAATATTTTGAAAAAAACATGGTTGGGGTGTTAAAAAATAACCAAAAGAACCCATTTTTAACATTTTTGTATTTTGTTTCTTCTGTTTGTTGGTTTGTCTGTTTGTTTGTTTATCTGTTTATCTGTTTGTTTGTTCAAGCATCACGTAAAAACAACTGACCCAATGCTGTTGACTTTTATAAACATATATTGTGCTTATCTCCAAGTAACATATGGTTTTTGTTTCATCGCAATCGGTTCACGCAATCAAAAGTTATGCGAATTTTAAGTTTTCTAGAAGAACTTAGCATGTATTAGTTTATTTTCAATAGATGGCGTTACGTGTATCAAATAATGTTGCGAGGAAATATTTTACTACGAATAAATCCACAAATTACCTAATACTCATTGTTGAATTGGTACCTATTCTCAGTCTACGAAAGGTTTAATGAAATGCTATCCTTATGAAGAAGGAACTAAGCTTTTACAAAAAAAAAACGAAGATATTGTTATTTAGAATTTATTAGGTGAATTTCTTATTGTTGTTCACAATAAAATTAATTCATGATCTGGACTAATAGTAGGATTTTTGTTCATTGAATGTTCATACTTTTTGGGAATGCTGATGCCGAAAATAAGGTCCAAATTCAAATTGAAATCGGTGGCCATGATTATTTGCAAGGAAAGCGCTCACCCAGTGCTTTCGTTGAAATTTAGTATTTCGTAATCATTCTATCTACTCAATGCACTTTTTGGAATGTTTTTCTATATTTTATTTTATTTTGTTCATTATTGTCAGATTTACTCAAAGCCTGTCGCCGTCGTTTTAATAAGTTTATTTAATTGAGTTTTTTTAAGCTTTAGGTAATGTTCCAAAGACATGGCCATGGAGGGAAAGTGCTTTAAATATTAAAAATAGCAAATTTCACTCAAAGGAAACTTCATTTCACTTTTTTTTAAAGTAAGAAATATTGCGTTTTACTGATTTATTTGCCTGAACCGGGAATCGAACTGGCAAAGCTTTATGTACCATCCGGTATTATATTATGGCACCTGTTGATAGATATTTATAAGGTCAATAATAAGGATCAAATCTCTCCAACAAACACACTGTCTTAAATTGAAGGAAGTGGAAGAAATAAGAAGTAACAACAAATAAATGTTTGAATTGAAATGTACCTAAGTTAGGTAGGTACTTAATGTTAGTTTTTATGGTCTTCCATCAATTTCAGGCATTATGTTTATTGGAGCGATCATATTGATTGGTGAAATAAAAATATAGATGATGTTTTTTCGCGTTTGTGTTGGTTCGATTTCCAGATCAGACTTTTTGAAAGCAGTACCTACCTATTTATAACTTATTAAAATTAAATGAAGTCTTCTATAAGTTTTTTTTTTAAATATTTAAAGTTCTTTTCTATACCTACCACACCTCGAATGAAATCATAATTTAGTTCGCAGATTGTAACAAGACGGCGTTGTAGCTATTTTTGTATCGCGATATGGTTTTGTTACATCTTCAATAAAAGTATCAATATTCAATTATAATCCATTTTAGCAAGGAAATGTATAGAAATAAGCAACACGTTTTTAGTATTACGGTTTTATGAATCTTTACGGTCAATCAAGAGGAGCTGAAACTCTACATAAAGAAATGGTTCAAAAGATATAAGTGTCTTAGTGGGACACCTTTGTCTATTATTATAATAAATGGATTATTTAGTTGCTGCGACACAATGTTGTTTTCCGACTTCCACGCGGACGGAGTCGCGGGCACAGCTAGTTCGTAATAAATATAATTGAGTAGCTTATACCCGCGACTTATTCCGCGTGAAAGCCCACAGGAACCGTGCAATGACCAACTGCAATTCCGAGGTTTTCACTCCCGGGCGACGACATACTCCTTTCAATTTTTGTCACTACATTTCATCTTTCATTTTCTTTCTTTTTATTTTTCATTCGGTTTTAATATCTAACAATGAATCTTTGCCCCATTTGCTTTGCAACAAGCATCTGAACTAGCGTCTTACCGATAAATTCTATCACAACTCTCAATCAATCTGCCAATCTGCCTAGCCTTTTCCCAACTATGTTGGGGTCGGCTTCCAGTCGAACCGGATGCAGCTGAATATCAGTATTTTACATGGAGCGACTGCCTATCAGACCTCCACAACCCAGTAACTGGGTAATACGATACTCTTGGTAAGACTGGTTGTCAGACTTTCTGGCTTCTGACCAACAGTAACGACTGTCAAAGATCTACAAATGACAGCCGGGACCAACGGCTTTACGTGCTTTCCGAGGCATGGAGGAAACTCGCTATGGTAAATGGTCACCCATCCACTGACCAACCTCGGCAAGCGTGGCTTAACCCGGAAGATCGGTCTATGCGGCTGTAATTATTTAGCCACGAGGTCCTCTATTCTCTATTATGAAATTCTATCACAACTCTATGGGCTGATTTTACATCGGATAACTGTTATCTGAGGAATGACACTATTTATCTATTGTGTCTATGCTTTCGGTATTCAATCACTGTAAGTAAGTTTAAACTCATAAACTTACGCCTGTATTCCCCGATGGGTTGGCAGAGGTGTATAGTACATCCACATTTCGCCGTTATGTCTACGTCCCATGTAATAGGGGCGAGCCTATTGCCACCAACCGGGCACAAATCCAGACTCCAGGCTGCTCCTGAGAAATTCCACACGGAAAAACCCAATAACACTTTGCCCGACCTGGGGATCGAATTCAGGACCTCATGCTCAGCAGTCGCGCTTGCGATCGCTAGACCAACGAGGCAGTCTAAGTAAGATTATTAGATTGATTAGTGTCTAAAGATGTTCGTGATACACACATGAGTTCCAAACTGGCTTGCAAAAGGTAACCACAGTATAAAAAATAAAGTAACAGTTATCAACCCTTGCAACCAGGTAAAACGAGAGCAGTACGGTTATTTCCAAACGGAAATCAGTTCGGAAACTATTTTTAGATTTACGCCATCTTTGAGGCTATGCCGTGTATCACTGATAAGATGGGGTTTGGTAGACTTTACGACGTGGCGTGCTGCAGGAGAGTATCCTCGTAGTATACGTCCATGCAAGCTTTCAGAACTTGAAAACTGAAGCCTATAACATACATACTATTACTACTACTACTACACTACTACTATTACTTACTACTAACATTGAATAGTACTCCATAAAAACTAGACCTTAAAAGAACAGCAAAATGGTGAAAATCGTTTGGAAGCCACGTGCTGTTCCATTATTTTATGCTGTGTCAATCATCTCCCTGCCCTTATCCCACTCTAGGTGTGGTCGGCCCAACATGTATTCATCTTCTATTCTCCTCTATCAGCCATCATCTCAGTACTCACTCCTTTTTTTTTCTTTGGAAAATCCTTCCTCATGGATGCCCTTCGCCCGGGGAGGGCGAACGGGTATGCCGGACTCTTACCGGCTAAAAACCCACGGTGTTCCTTCTCTTGACCCTTGGCCGGGGTCGCGGGGTTCGCAGCTGCATTCACCGCAACCCCGGCTGGCCTCGGTCCTCCAGTTCCTGGCAGACCTCTTATACTGTGGGGCATAGCCCCACATCCTTCTGAGAGGCGCGCATGGAACACAGCGCGCCGCCTTCTCGGGCCTGTTACTGGTCGGGCGACGGGTCCGCCGCCCGCAGCCCATATACTAGGGTGGCCGGAGGTCGATGCGCGCCCTCCGGCGGCACCCGGTGCGTCTGGCGCGGGAAGGGAGAGTGGCAGTCACCTCTCTCTCCCTCTCCGCTCCCTCTTTGGTCGCCATCACCTCCTCGCAGAAGGAGGCGACGGCTTTCCACGCACTCTCGCTCCTGACCATGGACAGATCTACGGCCGGGATCTCAGTACTCACTCCTTTCTTACCCATATCATCCTTCACAAAATCCATCCATCTTTTCTTTGGCCTACCTCCATTGTATATCCATTCTCATTCATATTTAACACTATGCTGTGTCAATCATCTGTTATAAAATATTGCAGAGTGATAATAGTAACTGCAGATAAACCGCTTATGCGATAGCGGTATCTGTTCTGACCGATTGTGGGCGGAGAGTGAGTCATCTCGCAGATGACGCGGCTGGGATTGGTGACACATGAGAATCGGTGAATTTTGCTGTACCAAAGTTTGTATCAAAGTGTCTGAATGATCAGATTCCGTAAATATTTACTGTTTTTACCCGACCTAACCTATTAAGTCATAACATGCAGTTGGAGACTACTTATGAATTATGCAATTCGCAAACTGACTGATCAAAAACATTCGGAGCCTTCTACTGCATGTTATGATTTGATAGCATGATGTTTTGGAAACCTACGCAATGGACACTGACAGGGTTCGGTCTAAGTGCTGCCCAGAAGTGAGAGTACCTTAGTGAGTACATCAGGTTCCTAGTATTATTTTATGTCGCACAACCAAGCCCGTGTAATCATTCGCCAATAAACCTCTACCACATTAAAAGTGTTTTTTCTGTCATTTCCCGGAACAGATTTTAGGTTAACGAGATAATCTGAGACTGAGGAACATAATGCACTGACTTGAAGTTCTGGGCATCATTTGAACCAAACTCCATACGAACTCTTTCGATGTCCCTTGCTCTATACTTGAGGTGCAATTCCGTGTATCGCGGCCGATCGCAGCCGCGCGCAATCTATTGCGTGTGGCAGACGCGCGCGGCTGATGCGACAATAGTCAGAGTATGAAAATGTATAGCACCGCTTCCGAAGTCTGCCACAGACGCGTGCGGCTAACGACAGACTATTGTCAGTATACAACGTTATTTTTACTTTATACGAAAACCGAGACACCCCAACAAGATTTTCATCAGAACTGCCTGAATATGTATTTTTTTTTAATAAATCTCCAAGTTACACCTTAGTTTATGTCGCGTTAAGTTCGCTAAAAAAGTGTGAAATGCCTGAGATGTGCTATGCAGGAGTTGTCTAATACACGGAAACTGACTGAGCGGACCATTTCAAGCCTCAAGGTGTCTATTCCCGTCAATTGTTATGTGTAGAAACCTACTGAAACAAAACTGAAATTTATGAAAATAAAAAATAAAAAAAAAAATGTGGTGTAAAAAATATGTCAATCGATTCTCCTAGTGATTCTGAACAAACTAGTTTCAGGTTTCGCATATACTAAAACTAACCTTGTATATGTAGACGTGACTATTGTCGCATCAGCTGCGCGCGTCTGCCGCACGCGATCGACCGTGCGCGGCTTCGATCGGCCGCGATACACGGAATTGTACCTTTAGTCTTTATGAAGGATAACAGTACAATACATTTTAGAGATGTGATTATCACTTGATTTAACGGTGAAGGAAAAACATCGTGAGGAAACCTGCACACCAGAGAGTTCTCCATAAAGTTCTTGATAGATTGTGTAGTCCGCGGTCCGCCAACTTGCAGCAGGTCAGCGTGGTGGACTAAGGTCTGAATCTTTCTCATTCAGAGAAGAGGCCCGTGCCCATCAGTGGGAAAGTAACGGGCTGGTTATATGTATGTTATTATTAGAAAGTACAGACGCCAGCACATCAAGCTACCCCAATCTGTCAAATTTCTTTAATAGATTTTCAACTTTATTACAAAAGCATAAGATATCATTTGGATTGGGAAAATTTGACAGTTTGGTGTAGCTTGATGTGCAGGCATCTGTACGTCTTGTTTACATCTTTTTCTACAACATCTTGTTTCCATCTTTTTATTTGGCGATTGAGTATTGTCATCTTGCCCATAGGGTTTCATTATGATAAAATAGAAAGGAAGGAAAGAAAATTCAATTCTCGCTATCATAGGTAAAGAAAGGAAATTCTTTACCTATGATAGCGAGTATAGGTAGAATTTTACCCTTAGCGTCAGCATTCTGAGCTTCGCAAGATTTAGGGTAACTATCCCACCCGGCTCGTGTAGTAAATTAAGGTCTAAACTAGACTAGTGGTCAAACTTTTTTTATCAGGGGTCAGAAAATCGCAAGAAATTTTGCAGAGGGCCAGAATAAAATAAAATGCATTTTGTTCTAAATAAATTTATTATAAATGCAATTATTACAGCTATTTGTTATGGAATTTTATAATTATCTATGTATTTTCGACGGCCATCTACTCTTGCTCTTACAGAGAGAATCGGCGGGCCGGATCAAAACCCTTGGCGGACCGGAACTTCGTTGACGGACTTAGGGAGTAGGCACCCAGCCCGTCCGAAAGTAGTCTGAAACGCCTTTAAGCCCGTCTGAAAGCCCGCCTTTAAGCCCTGAAACGCCTTTAAGCCTGAAACGCCTGTAAGCCCGTCCGAAAGTAGCCTGAAACGTAGGAGTGAACAAAACAAGTGTCAAGTTCAACTTTTCGGACGGGCAAAAACACATCGGTAGTAGGGAAGGGACAACTGTCAAATCGTGTTGTCATTCATTGTTAGTTCGGGTCCCGAAATAATCGTATGTCCGTAGGTGGATAGGGAGTAGGAAACACTCTGCTTAGGGAGTAGACTCCGAGAGTTGGCCCACCGTTCGTATTTTGCCCAATCCTAGTACCCTTCTCATTCTGAGAATACGCCCTTGCCCAACAGTGGGTCAGTGATGTGCTCACGCGTATGCTTATTACACGATGACAATAGGTACTTGTAGATATCAATCGATATTGATACATTCCTCCCACCCCACAAGTGTTTCATTTGCTGTTATCATCATGAAGTGCAATGCTCTGAATTGTGGAGCAACAACACAGGAAAATCGTGACTAAGTGTATACATCTATTATAGATGAACAGTGTTTATACATTGTATACTCTACGTCCCACTCGTCCCAGCAGGGTATTGCGACGCTACGAACAAAACTGCACGTGTCAGGTCGTGGTCTGTTACATTCGCCGTAGGCTCCGTTCGACGTGAAGGTATACGCGGCCGACGAATGTTTTTTATTAAGCGCTTGAGAGCGGGGGGCACACGATGCGTTGCGGCGGCGGTGCGGCGCCGGAGCGGTGTCGCTGCGTCGTCTTACATAGAAATATCTGTGGCATGTCACACGATGCGCTCCGGCGCCGCACCGGACTTGCAACCACCAAGACGAGGCGGGGAGGGGTGAATGCGTTGCGACGTCGGAGCGGCACCGCTCAGTTGTTTATGCGTCACAAGGAAAGACACACGCTCGCTCGTTTCGATTTGCGAGATTGCGCCGCTGCGACATAACAACGTTGCGGCACCGCACCGCTCGTGTGCCCGCTGATACGGTGAAATCTTTGCGGTGCGGCGCCGCAACGCATCGTGTGCTCCCGCTCTCAGGGAGAAGCCACACGGTGCGGCGCTTGAGCGGTGCCGCTGCGGCGTAATACATACTAATTTCCATGGTATAGCACACAGTGCAAAGCGGCACCGCGCCGCACGGTCGTCGGACCAAGACGAGGGGGTAGGGTGTATGCGTCGCAGACCGCAGATGAGTTGACTGAGAGCCGTTCCACACGGTGGCGTGGCTCTTGCGACGCCTCGTACTACGTGTGCACGCTGATGCGGCAAAATGTTCGCCGTGCGGCGGCGCACCGCACTGCACCGAGCCGTGTGGCTTCTCCCTGACGCGGCGTCAGGAGTTTGAGAGAGACCACTATAGTGCATATCCACAACGTCGCCTTAAAGAGTGAAAATATTTTGGTCATTGCACGGTTCCTGTGGGCTTTCACGCGGACAAAGTCGCGGGCAAAAACTAGTCAGTTATATTTATTACGAATTTTATACATAAAGGCTTCATTTCAGTGCCTATAAATTAAGTTCGCATAGAGACTCTCTTATAATTATAGTACCTATACGTCGCGATAAAATAAAAATGACCAAATTGCAAATCCGAGGTTTTCATTCTACGACGACGATAATAAGCATTCGTCGGCCGTGTACAACGTACGCCGGGCGCAGCCTACGGTGTTTGGATCAGACCACGGCCTCAGACAATACATTAAGGACCCAATCAGACCTACCACTTTTGCACAACTCGACAGTCATAATAAGAAAGGGCAGACAGTCTTCGTGAGAATAGTCTCATTGCAACTGCATGTGATAATGCTATGGCTACCTCCAAAAAGTCTAGCCATTTGAGATTTGGTTACCATAAAATCTTTTATTTGTAGTGTTAGGGTGGAAATTATACTCACTAAACATACACAAGATATATTACAACTCGGATTACACAGTAATTGATACTTTTGCAAACATTTCGGCGGGAATCGCTAATGTCAAGTCTCAAATATGTCGCTGCCGGTTGACAGCGCCTAGTGTTGTTGTTGTCCGATAGCCGCTAGGGATGGGAGTTAGAAATACTATGTTTAGAATCGCAATCGAACCGCAGCCGTAGCTCAAAATACAGCTTTCGACGGTTTTATTAATAAGAAAAAAAATACGAAACCCATGGTCTGCTGCAGTCTGATCCATCCAAAATTTTAGTATTGGACACTTGTCGATGTAGCAATCTTCATCTTTCTCTATCCAGAGCTAATTCCTTCAGATCGCACAAGGAAAATAGATTATAAAAAAATTAGGAATTGTCTTTCTGGTCTATAACTAAAACAGATTTCGGTAGTGGCGATGTGGTCGGTACGAGTCACACTTCTCAACAACCGCTGACATAGACTGCAAAATATGGTAGCGGACCATATTTTACACCATATTCGTAAAAGTTCATTTTCCACGTCTACCCTATGTTCACGCAAGGGCTATATTGACGCTTCACGCGGCTTAACATCGCAAAGCCTGAAGAGAACACACCTGTCGACTGCTACAGTCTATAACTATAACACGAGTATTGCGTTTCGCGCAGTTAACTTTAAGAATTTCCGGCTGATAAGTTGCAAGTTATAGTTTAAAGAGTACCATAATATGTCGTCACGCTTTTTATGTATGGAGTTTGACGTAAATGCGCGTCGACGGTGTGTTGAAAGGACGTTGTGTATACGGACCCTAAGTGTCTAAACACACTATGCCGAAGATACGCGACCGAAGTTCGGCATGATTAGTGATTACGCCTGCAATGCTTTTTAAATTACCCGCGACACACGAGGCTGAAATTACGTCGCGTTTTACATATATGAAAAACATAGACGCCGAAGTTCGGTCGCGTAATTTCGGCATGGTGTGGCGCCACACTAAGATAAAACTTCATCGTTAGGTATACCACAGTGTACCTACTTACTACATACAGTGGGTCAACGCCCATACATTTGACAGGTCCTATGAAATGTCAAAATTATGTAGGGGCGGAGGTTATGTCCCAAGTATGCAGTATGGCTACTCGGGACATAACCTCCGCTCCTTCACCCCGCAACCCCCCGCACGATTGCTCTGCGACAATGTTCTACGTTGACCGACTGTAAGGAGTAAGATATAGGTAGACTGTGGGTATACTATGAAACATGCCTCCGGATCGAAAGATAAAATAAAACCGAACAGAATCTTAGTGAGTGACCAAACCGAAGGTATTGAAATAGGAGTGCTCTCGCGTAACACTAACGATCATTTTTTTTATTTCGCATTCTAAGTGCATTCTAGGAATTGACGCATTAAGTCGAAAATCGGGTTTTTGTACGTTGGTGCTGGCTGTACACTCTTGCCGAGACAGGTCGAAGCGTTAACGCTTCGCGCTGTTTCGGCAAGAGTGTAGATAGAGTTAGCTCTATCCTCAACTTTTACATCAAATAACAAAGGATAGCATTCAAGGGTGAGATTCACAGACCGCACTAAACTTTACTTTGGCAAGTACTTAAAGTATGCGTTTCATACGAATATGAATAATCACTACATAGTATAAAAACAAAGTCGCTTTCCGCTGTCTGTCTGTCCCTATGTATGCTTAGATCTTTAAAACTGCGCAACGGATTTTGATGCGGTTTTTTTTAATAGATAGAGTGATTCAAGAGGAAGGTTTATATAATACATGCATATCATAATAGTGAAAAAGACGGAATACGCGATAAACGACATCCACGCAGGCGAAGCCGCTGGCAGCTTTTAGTATTTGTATAAAATTAATGTTCATAAGTATTCGTATGAAACGGTTATTCACATTCGCTTAAGTATACGAATATAATAATAATAATAAATATTTTTAGGACATTTTTTTACACAGCACTATCTAGTCCCAAACTAAGCAGAGCTTGTACTATGGGTACTAGACAATGGATATAATACCTATATACTTTTTTTTTGTAAATACATACTTATAATACACAAGAAACACCCAGACCAACACAAACACTTATGTTCATCACATAAATATTTGTGTCCTGTGGGAATGGAACCCACGACCTCGTGATCAGCAGTCCGACACTCAAACCACTAGACCACAGACGTTGTCAGCCTTTATGAACCTTTAGGCAATATGAACCTTTATACTTAGCATAGTAAAGTCAAAATGCGGTTTGTGAATCTCGCCCTAAGTTTCGCGCTGTGTGTGCTAGCCGGCAATACTATAAGCCCAAGTTATATTCGTAAATAAAAACATCTATGCTCTAAAATCCTAAAAAAAATACGTGCTGTCATGAACGAATGATTCGTTACAATACGACATTTTTTAACGAAAAAATATATTCTAAAGAGGAAAATAATGTCAGGATTTGGCCTTAACTTCGATTGTACCTTGAAGTTTGAATGGAAAGGTCACGGCTGGACAAAGATATGAGATTGCAATTAAAAATAAATCTCAAGGTTGTTTATAGATTTGAGGGATATTTGTAGAATGTTGATGTCGTTTGAGAGTTGGGTTCTGGACCAAAAATATGCCACATATTTTATGCATGCCGCGCCGTATGGGTGTACCGCCACTATTTAACCGAACTGACTTTACCTGGGGCCTGGAGTAAGCTTGCCAACCGTCCCGCGAGAGCCGGGACGTCCCGTTCCTAGAGCTTTAGAGGATGCGTCCCGCGAAAGATGTGTGCGGGACGCCAATTGTCCCGTTTTATCGTACCTACGGCTAAACCTTCGAGCAGAAGTCAGAATTTAGTGAACGCACGTTTTGTTTAGCTAGAAGAGTGGTGATCGCGACCGAGTGTCTCACGTCGCACGAACGAAAAAATTATTTCTAATTGTATTTTTCGCCTCCCTATACTTTGATAGTTGGGTCCCGCTTTTTTTTGCCACGTCCCGCATTTTGATTGCCAAGTTCCGGTAAATTCGTACATAAGGTTGGCAAGCCTAGATGTGACTGTCGTAAAGCAAGTGTTACTACAATTTCAATTTTATTTCTATGTAAAATTGTTTTTACTTTAGTTGTTTCAAAAGTTCTTCATCCCTGCTTTAGTTACGAATTCAGAAGATGGAGCGTCTAATCAGTGACCCCAACTATGACTTAAAATGTAAACACACCTGATCATATCATAGCTGAGGATAGATCGATTTTCGCGTATTTTTTTGAAATAGGTACCTACTAGCTGACCTGCTGAACTTCGTACCGCTATATTTTTATATACGTAGATTTTTTGAAAATTTCCTTTTTTACAAACCTGTTCGTTGTCCTGACAATAAAGAACACACTAAAAAAAGAATTATCCTATTTGGTGCAGTCGTTCGGAAGTTATGTGTGTACTGCGTACATACCTTTCGGCGATTCATTTTTATTTATATACAACGTTATTTTTAGTATATACAAAAACCGAGACACCCCAACAAGATTTTCATCAGTACTGCCTGAATATGTGTTTTTTTTAATAAATCTCCAAATTACACCGTAGTTTATGTCGCGTTAAGTTCCCTAGTAAAGTGTGAAATGCCTGAGATGTGCTATGCAGGGGTTGTCTAATACACGGAAACTGACCGAGCGGGCCATCTCAAGCCTCAACGTGTCTATTCCCGTCAACTGTTATGGTTAGAAACCTACTGAAACAAAATTGAAATTTAAGAAAAAAAAAAGTGGTGTAAAGATGTTCGATACTCCTAGTGATTCTGAACAAACTATATAGTTTCAGGTTTAGTATATACTAAAACTAAGCTTGTAGATTTGTACACACGGCTACACATCAAGCTATACAAAACCAGTTTATCTTGGCGTCGCTTTGTATAATCTTTTCGCACAAGTAACGGTCAGTTTATACTGGTTTTGCATAGCTTGAAGTGTAGCCGTGTGTACAGCTATTTCTTTTAAACTATTGACTTTTGGAGAGTGTTGTAGAACAAAAGTTATTCATTATTATGGGTACTTTTACGACCTTTCAGATTAGTAGGATTTCCAAGTAATCTTGTGTGTGTAATTTTTACTGAATTCTTATCGTTGCTATCAATGTTTTTGGTAATAATATTATCTATTAATGTCAATCTATCTATCTATGTTACTTCTTCTTGTAAATACTTAAACCTTCCTGATTACGATATTTGTGACCTGTACACCGTGGGCCCGAGGTACGGGAAAGATTTTAACCTTCGATTCCGATGCCTAATAGGGTATTTGATTGAAAAAATCTAATTAGTCCGTTAGTTAGATTATCAAAAAATATTTGACCCGTATTTTTTCTTTTGTTACGTAAACCAAAATTGACGAAGATATGACACTTTTAAAATTAGCAAAACGTCACAAGCAAGTACAATTTTTACTTGCTTCTGACGTCACAAGCCCCCACTCTCGAGTTTTGATGCGTTTTGTCTTTCCAAATATTCATAGATTTAACAAAAGAAAAAATACGTGTCCATTATTTTTCAAAACTCTAACTGGCGGACTAATTAGATTTGCTATTTATTCATGCTGTCAACATGCATATTGGAGAAGAAAAGCTAAGATATAGTTTGTTGAATAAAGCTTAGTTTTAGAAATATAAGTTATTTACGGAAATTCACAAATCGAAAATATGTATGGCAACAAGTCCTATGAACCCCGCGTTGCGACTTTATCATACCATACCCCCTCTCGCCGTATGTCTTATTTGTCGGGGAGGGTTGTGAAGTGAGAAGATTCTTATCCACTCACACGATAATTTACAAATGTTGCCAGTTCAACCTAAGGTATTGTTTATAAGGACGTCATCATCTGCCTAGCCTTTTCCCAACTATGTTGGGGTCGGCTTCCAGTCGAACCGGATGCAGCTGAATATCAGTATTTTACATAGAGCGACTGCCTATCAGACCTCCACAACCCAGTAACTGGGTAATACGATACTCTTTGGTAAGACTGGTTGTCAGACTTTCTGGCTTCTGACCAACAGTAACGACTGTCAAAGATCTACAAATGACAGCCGGGACCAACGGCTTTACGTGCTTTCCGAGGCACGGAGGAAACTCGCTATGGTAAATGGTCACCCATCCACAGACCAACCTCGGCAAGCGTGGCTTAACCCGGAAGATCGGTCTATGCGACTGTAATTATTTAGCCACGAGCTCCTCCTTGATTGTTTATAAGGAAGTACTGAAGTTAATTAAATTATTAAGAACAGAAAAACAAAAAACAAAAAAAAGTCTGAATTGGACTTTCGTTGATGTAAACATTTGACTCATAATACCATCAGAAAAGCGTGTATAACGGGAAAACGCTAGGAGGAAGGAGAAGTTAGAAATGATTAACAATCAAAGGTTGGTTTACAATTTATATAAAATCAAAATGGCTGGACTTTTATGTACTTACATAGGTCACGTTATTTGATTACCGCATTATAAATTGTTCATAATATCAAGATATGTTATTTGTTGAGCAAGCGGATTTTACAGTTGAAGAATGTTACATGACTCGGCAGTGGATTAAGATTAATTATAATCCTACTTAAAACACCTGATACAGTGGTGGCCCGATTCTGACTAAACTTCATTTAGGGTATTGCCATCTTTTTCACTCTGATAAAATAAAAAAAGGACGGAGTGTGTGTCTGACTGACGTTAATAAGAGCTGTAAAATTTAGTTGAACCTAAAGTGTCGACTAAGGGTCTCCCCACATTTATCGACGCGGAATCGGCTTAAGCCGAGTGCGTATCACCACACTACTCGACTTATCTATACAAACGGCTCGTTTCGCCGTCGGCCGGCGTCACGACGCGTCGTCCGAGCCGAGCCGATGCGAATGGTATTAGTAACACCCTTATTACGTAGGCATAAAGGCTTTTTTGACCGGTGTTAGTCGATTCCGCGTCGATAAATGTGGGGAGACCCTAAGAGCGTTTGTCCACCGTCGCCGTCACCGAGAAACGAGATTATTTCGGACCGAGTTCGGAACGATGTAACGGCGATCGTGTGTCCACCACGACCAATCTCGGTAGTTTCCAACTGAAGACAAAAATCCGAGCACCGGCGCCGTCAATCTCAGATGTAGTGGACAAGATCAGACGCGTTTTGTATTGCCGTCATTTCGGTCTGTCACGATCTCGGCGGAGTTCTAGCGGTAGCGCCGATTTACTGACAATCTCGGTGGCCGAGATGACGGCGCTCGGATGCGATGGACACGCGGGCATAGTAATGTATAATATGTGTCGCTACTTCCAACGTCATCTCATTCTCGGTGACGGCGGCAGACAAACGGCCTAAGGCTGTTGACGTTAACTACCCAGGTGGTCCCATGGTCAGGATCTGATGTTGGGATCCTGGAGAAAACGAGGGAGCTCTTCAAATTTTATAGGCACACTTGAAGCGATTTGGTTTTTTTTTGTTTAAAAGAGTAATCTCCCCACGTGGTCCCATTTAAATTTGGTGAAGATCTGATGAAGACCCTCGGAGATTGACAATGGAACTCTACAATGGATAACAGCAAATTACCCGGGATTGCTGTAATTGCACGTTTGTGTACTGTATATGCCACTAAAAATAACTTTAAAATAAAGTAAAAACCGACTTCAAAATAAACTCACTCACTCAAAGACACGTTTGGTGCAGTGGTTAAGCGATTGGCTTCTGCGCCACGGGTCGTGGGTTCGATTCCCACACGGAACAAAAATTTGTATGGCCTACAGATGGTTGTTTCGGGTCTGGGCGTTTGTTTGTGAGATTTGTGTGTGTAAACGCACCCACGATACAAGAGAAATCTTAGTGTGGGGCAACGTTTTTTAAAAAAGATTAAAAAAAAAACTAAAAACAGTAAAATAATATATTATAAAACTAACAGTTTCAGAAGTCGGTGCCTTCAATTTGGTTCAGTGTAAAATTGCACCGACTTCTGAAACATAATTTAATAATATGGTAATTATTTTACTCTTTAAATTTTGATTGAAGTCGGTTTTAATTTTATTCTAAGCTCGGCACAGTTGGCAGCCACGTGTACATCTTAGCTCAAATCATACGTTCGGCCGTCGCGCCATGAGGTGATAAGGTCAAGCTAATCGTTGTCTCATTATCTGTGTATTCAACATCCGATTGATGCGACTTACTTGAATGGATCGATACACATGTTACTATTACTGACCTTAAGGTCAATTGAGTAGTTTACTACTATCATTACTGATAGTGTTAGCGACACTACAATTTAATCGTTAAGGAGTGATTCTATCATTACAGTTATCGCTAATATTGGTATGTCAGGATTGTGAGCAAGGTAAATGTAGTAAATAAAATCAACATAGACTCTCCACCACTGAGAGTACTTGTATTTGGGTTAGTGTTAGTAACATGAACTAGATCACAATATAATACTTTAGATAATTATTACAAGATCATAAAATAAGGATAAGCTAGTCAGATATAAAAGGTCAGACTTCTTCAGCTAATCTACACAGAATACTCTAGACGAGTGTTTCGTCGTACGGTCCAAGAAGTAATCCCCCGGGCGCACCGAGCGAGCCGGTCTCCTCCCTCCAACGGGCAGTGGTGGTCCGATGTTGACGTCACGGTTAGTTAGGTGGCGGACAACAGATGGCGCTCACTCCACGAAGTGCCCGACAATAGTAATTATACTCTAATATAGCATTACCCGGACAAATAAAACCCACTTTAGCAAGGAAATGTATAGAAAACTGGCTTTTGCTCGCGGCTTCGCTCGCGTTGATTAAGCTCAAAAAAACTCTTAACACACCAAAGTTTCTATTATAAGTAATATAATTCTATCGTGATTCGAAAGACACGTGGCGCCATCTATAAATATTATTGTTGTTTTCCTCGGAAACAGTACTTTTTTCGGGATGAAAGGTACCCTATGTCCGTTTTTGTACACCTGACAACGTATATGCAAAATTTCAGGATGATCGGTTTAGTGGTTTAGGTGTGAAAAGGTAAAATAACAAACTTATTTTCGCATTTTTAATATTAGTTATGATACACGCTGACATTTCATTGGTTGTTTCGCTAGAACAAATAAACGTTGTTCAGACCATAGTCTAGGTACTATAATTCAAATGCATCAAATAAAAAAAAAACGTCATTGGTCGGAACTTGTCGGCGAAGTTTGGATCTTGTTGGTGCTAGTTCGCCACACAGTATAGAGACTACCTGCGCCGACTAACTGCGCGGACCAGCACCGACAAGCGCTGACAGATCCTTAATCTATGTCAGTGTCAGATTATAAGAAGGAATTGTACGAATTCGTTTACAGCCTTTAGAAATAGGCGTATTGATTGCTTCCAGCAGGGATTCATCACAATATTATGCTATTATGAAATAACGGTCAATCAAGATGAGCTGAAAGTGCTGAAACTCTACTTAAAGAAATGGTTCAAAAAATATTCGAGCCTTGATTAGCCACTTTTGTCTGATGTTATAATAAATGAAGTATACTTGGATATTGATTGCGCATGTCCGTTAAATAAACATGCACATGACGAATCCAACACAATAGTGTTGGATTCAATGGGATACCTGCGTAGTTGAAAAAATAACCTAGTATTAAAAAAAATATTATTCCAAAGAAAGTATAGAAAACCTACGATTGTTGAAAAAATAAATAAAATGGATGAAAACATGCATTGCTGGGTTTGCTGTCGTGCTGTCTGAGTCAGAGGTTTCATCATGATTTCAATGCGTTTTTCGCATGAACTATAATACATATAATTATATGTACATTTTTAAATGTTTATACATCGTGGGCCCGAGGTACCCGAAAGATTTTACCCTTCGATGCCGATGCCTACTTGGAGAAGAAAAACTAGGATAGTTTATTGAATAAAGCTTAATTTTCGAAATATTCATAATTTACGGAAATTCACAAATCGAAAAATATCTATGGTAACAAGTCCTATGAACGCGGCGTTGCGACTTTTGTCATACCATACCCGTCTCGCTGTATGTCTTATTTGTCGGGGAGGATTGTGAAGTGAGAAGTTTTTTATCCACTCACACGATAATTTATAAATATTGCCAGTTCAACCTAAGGTATTGTTTACAAGGAAGTACTAAAGTTAATTGACATAATAAGTACAGAAAAACAAAACAAAAAAAAAACTTAATTGGACTTTCGTTGATATAACATCTGACTCATAATACCATCAGACAGGCGTGGTTAAAATCTTTCGTTTACCTCGGGCCCACGGTGTATAAAAACACACACAATGCATTTTCCGCATTATTATTATTGCCTTTTTTCTCGTAAAAAAATCAAGATCTATGCATGTAATAAATCTGTAGATACACTTGGTGTGTCTGTACAGATGACAGCACATCATGCTATCCGAAACTGTCAATTTTTTCCAATCAACCTTGAACCTAATGTTTTTGCGATAAAGATGAAAATCTATTAAAAAAATCTGACAGATTGTAGTAGCTCTATGTGCTGGCGTATGTACATCTGTACACAAAAAAGGAAATATAAAAAAAATGCGAGCTTTTTAAGCTGGCTTCCCACGGTGCGTGGTAGCGCGCATCGGCTGTGCGTGGTATCATCCGTAAAATCACGCACCGTGGGAAGCCACATTATGGGGGTGCGTGATGTGGATACGGCGCACCGCTCCGCACGCGTCCGCGTTACCACTGACGAGTCTCATCCCATGGTGCGTCGGTGCGAGCTCGTGCGTCGCGGCGCGCGATATCACGCACCGTGGGAAACAAGCATTACAGGATAAATAATGGCATCCATTTCTATCACGCACGCTTGAATTTTTTAGCCGTTTGTCGGATTGTTTGTGCACGCATCACGTGAAAATTGCTGAGTCACTGCTGAGTTTCATAGACAAATATTGTGCGTATCGATATTTCATTCATCGTAATCGATTCGCTCAATCAAAAAATATTAAATCAGTCAAAAGTTATCAAGAAGAAATTAGTTTAGTCATTGTGACTTGCGACACAATTATTGGTTTCGCGAGCACAGCTAGTTTATAATAAAAAAGAACTAAGTAATTCTAGTCTATTTTGAATAAATGAGTTTTGAGTTTGAGTTTGAGTTTGAATAAAAATAAATTAGGCGCATTTGAGTGGTCTTCGCATTCATTCGTCTTTAGTTTAAGTTACTAATAATAGTATTTTAAGTGCAAAACTGTTATTAACAATGTATGGATCTCGATGTCCAAAATAAAATGATTTTATTATTTATTTATTATTAGAGCAACATTGACGTATCAGCGATTAGAGCTGCGAAAATGGCGCCACTTCAGAAAAAAAAAACAATTTCTGTCAACACACAAAATATGTGTGTACAACATTTTAGTCAAGTTATGTAGAAATTTTATTCAAAGTCAAAGCATTTATTTCAATTAGGTAGATCATTTACGGGCACTTTTGATCTGTCGAGACAAAAAAAAAAATAAGTAACTGCCGCGTTCCAAAGTGTAGATTCCTACGGAGAAGAACAAGAAAATAAACTCCATGGTTACTCTTTTCCATCAAATGTTTACAGAAGAAGAACACCAAATATCAACACTATAGTTTCTGGATTCGAAGATTTAACGGCCGTTTTTAGCATTAATTACTAAAACAAACTTCTAACCTAGGATGTCAAGTGTTGTTTTTTGGTGTTATTTCTACAACACTTGACTAAAATAGTGTACACACGAAATTTCAATATGTTGTGTGTTGACAGAAATTATGTTTTTTTTCTGAAGTGGCATCACTTTCGCGGCTGCAATCGCCTTAAACCGTTTGCCACACCAAACATGGGGAGCGAGCGGAGCGTGTCGTCGGCGGGCCCGCGTTATTCTCGTGCTGTTACTGACACTTCACCTATAAGTGACAAAGACAGCACGAAATTACCATTAAGTAAAAATTTTATAACGATATCTATTGAAATCCGTGTGAAAGTTCCGAACGAAAATTCAGGGGAATGAAATTCGGACTAAATAACAGCCGCGCGGTCGTCCGTGTGGTGCCGAACGTATAGAATAGCACTACCCCATCTCTTGCCCTGGGTGTCGTAAAAGGCGACTAAGAGATTCTCTAGAGGATGGGCAGCAGCGTTCTCTGGGTATTTTACCAACCATACTGCGATCGCCAACCCGCCTGCCAAGCGTGGAGATTATGACAAACCCCCCAACATGGAGTGGCGATGCTTAGGGGAGTCCTGTGTCCAGTAGGAGACGTCTTTCGGCTGAAAGATGAACAGCCGCGCTAAACGAAAGATCTCGGAGGTTAAGCTGCGCTTGCCACGTTCAGCCCCATGGATGGTGACCGGTTTCTTAACATATTGAGACCCCCTCCGTGCCTCGGAGAGCACGTAAAGTCGTCGGTCCTCGGGGCCTACTCCCTAAGTATTCGTCCTGAGTGACGCGCACCGCGCAGGCGGAATGAACTGCGCATTAAACAAATGTTCGAAACGTTTGAATTTTGATATCGATGTTATTAAAACCAAAGCAAAATAAACGCAACACTAAATACGCGCGTACGCGTCAACTTTCCCGCCTGCACTAAGGACAGATATCAATGGTAAAGCCACGCTAAAGCCACTCCGCAATCCGCAATACGCCCGCACCGTCACTCAGGACGCACACTTAGTGCGTCAACGAAGAAAAAGACCATATACTGACTTTTGAAGATTGTATTTTATTAGATCATGATCTATATCGGGTGTAAAAAGACCCTTAACGATAACGAAAACCACGTATTCTACCCATCATTGGGATCATTTTTTTCTACCAGACCATACCTGGGAAACCATTGGTTTTGGAGATATTGAAGGTCAAAGTACACATATTTTATTTAGTTTTTTCCAGAAACGTATTCTAAGTGATAATTCTAAACTTTCTTCCAAACAACCTTACCAAAATTTTAAATTTTTCCTCACAAATTACGCATTTGTAGTTACAAAAACGCAACGAATATCAAATGCACACGACCGCCTTGGCTCGGCTGTGTGGCCGCTGCACGCATGCAAACGCGCGGCATCGCCACAATCATAATTTGCGCGCTACAAAAAAAAGCGTTTTTTTTCATGCCAAAAAATAAAAGTCGTTTCCCAGCAATTACTTTTGGTCAATGTAGTTTAGTTTGATGTACAGAGTGCGTAGATTTTGGCTATGTGATGGGTCTTTTTACACCCTGTAGAATATGACTCACAAATTCGTAACATATTTCTAATGCCACAGACTGATGCGCTCAGCAGCACCATGTCGTCAGCGTAACTTATGTTATTCAGGCTATGCAACTATGACTTATGACTTTTCGAATTCATGTGCAGATCATGAGATGTAGTAGTGGCCCAGAGGTTACAGAGGGCCTACTCCCTAAGTCCGTCAGCAAAATTAGTCGTCCGTCCGAAAGTAGCCCGAAACGTAGGTGAACAAAACAAGTGTCAAGTTCAACTTTTCGGACGGGCAAAAACACAACGGTAGTAGGGACAACTGTCAAATCGTGTTTATTTATTTATTTTATGAAAGGTAGCTTTACAGCTGACAGTACATAAATATAAAATTATTATACTAAACATTACGCCAATTACGAAGTACACAGAAAAAATAGTAAGATAAGCAGAGAGTGACTCTAATTGATTGGCATTAAAATTTATAGTGTGTGCTTGTTTGTGTGCAGGTGTCTGTACGGTGAGGGTGTCTGTAAATGTATGTGATTGTAGAGTTGTCATTCATTCTTAGTTCGAGACCCGAAATAATCATATTTCCGTAGGTGATAGATAGGAAGTAGGAAACACTCTTAACTAAGGCCGAAACCACGGACTTCGTGCTTAGGAAGTAGACCTCCAGTGCCTGCACCTCTCTCCGGTCGTGTCGGATCGCCGTTCCATCGGATTATGAGAGTGTGGGAATAGAGAGTGCACCAGAGTCTGCGCACTCACTTGTGCATAATGTCTCCTGCGTAGTTGGCAAGTCTCCGTTGAGAAATTGGCTGTCGTGACAGAAAGGGGTTCGAACATTTTTCTATGGAAGCTGGCATAGGCCCCTGACGCCATTTTCATTTTTTTTCCAAGTTGCGGTGCACGATGAGACTAACATATATGGGTAGAGGACACTCAAACAAACAAAAAATATTTAGAGATATGGTGCCCTAAAGTGTCACGTTGCCGAGATATTTGGAGGTACAGATCGCCATATGATATGTACCCTGCAATAAAAAAACTAAATATCTCAGCAAAGTCCAAATATCTCAGCAACGTGACACTTTAGGGCACCATATTTCTGAATATTTTTTGTTTGTTTGAGTGTTCTCTACCCATATTTACCAGTTACAAAGTGCGCTGCAATTTAAAAAAAAATCTTTAAGTCCAAATATCTCGGCAACGTGACACTTTAGGGCACCATGCCTGATATTTTTTGTTTGTCTAAGTGTCCTCTACCCATATATGTTAGTGTAATCGTGCGCCGCAACTTGGAAAAAAAAACAAAATGGCAGCGAGGGGGCTATGCCACAAAGGTTCTATCCCCTTTTCGGTCTGGAGTACAATAAAACCCAAACATCAGTCCACAATGCGTCACGCACTGAATCAGCGGCCTTGCTTGACAGTGTTCAGTTCAATATACCAACTGATAAGAAGGGGATTTAGTAATGTATTTTTTTCTAATCAATATGACAAAGTTATCAAACCAACAGATACGGTCTACCTTGATTAAAGTGTGTGAATCATCGACCTTATCGATCGAACGAGAATTTAGCTTTGATCGTATGTCAACGCTGTTGTTGGGAGGTTGTTGCGCTGTTTCTTCTTCACAGCATAAACACTAGGAAGCGATGAAGGGCGAGCGTTTTTGGAGGCTGTCTATTGTGACATTGACGATCAAAATTAACTAAACATTCTAGTCTGTTTTGAATAAAATAACGTTTAAAAAAATGTAAAAACCGACTCCAAAAAAAAAAAAACTAAAAAGAGTAAAATAATTACCATATTAAAAAACTAACAGTTTTAGAAGTCGGTGCCTTCAATTATGTTCAGTGTAAAACTGCACCGACTTCTAAAACTTAGTTTTATGATATGGTAATTATTTTACTCTTTTTAGTTTTTTTGCTTTTGTTATTTTATTTTTCTATTTTTAGTGGCATAAACAATACACAAACATGCAATTAATGCAATCTCGGGTAATTTGCTGTTATCCATTGAAGAGTTCCATTGTCAATCTCCGAGAGTCTTCATCAGATCTTCACCAAATTTAAATGAGACCATTTTGGAAGAATACTCTTTCAAACAAAAACAGAATTTTGTAAATTCATCCACATAAGACGGAGTTATGCGAGAACAGACATAAAAAAAATACAGACATCCGAATTGAGAACCTCCTCCTTTTTGAAGTCGGTTAAGAAATGAGTTTTGAAGTATGAAGTTCAGCGTTGTTTAGTGTTGCCAACTCTCATCATCATATCAGTTTGTAAGTATCTGTAGGTTTATGGGAAATTCGGAGAACAAAATTGGTCGGTTGAGAGGGGTAGGGAGAAGCTTTTTTAATTATTTGGCTTGTTCGCCAGGGTCAACAGGGTCTAAGATGGAGCACACGAACCCCAGTAACAGATAGGGATCCCCCTATACCCCTCTGGCTCTCACATACACACGAGGGAACACAGTAAACTGCTTGGCGTCCGACTTTGAGGTTAATTTAGCCCCCTTTTTCGAGCGAAATCCGCTCTCCAAAGCCACCACCATTGCGATCAACCACAGCATGTACATCTAGTTAGGCTGAACACATAAGAGAATTTTAAAAATTAGTACACACGGTGTATCAACCTATACATTTCCATTACATTCTATACATTTATACTGGAAATGTATATCTTGGTGTGAAGCCGTGTGTTATACTATGATTTGACGCGCTTTTGATATTCCAGGAGATTTTTATTGAATTCCGTCTGGCGGCAGATTCCGGGAGGGTTGGCGACCCTGCTCCGACGCCCGATCGGTAACAGGGAGCCTACTCCCTCAGTCCGTCAACGAAGCTAGTCGCCCGTCCGAAAGTAGCCCGAAACGTAGGAGTGAACAAAACAAGTGTCAAGTTCAACTTTTCAGGCGGGCAAAAACACATAGGTATTAGGGACAACTGTCAAATTGTGTTGTCATTCATTCTTAGTTCGGGCCCCAAAATAATCGTATGTCCGTAGGTGATAGGAAGTAGGGAACGCTAGTAACTAAGGCCGAAACCACGGACTTCGTGCTTAGGGAGACCCCCAAGCCCGAGAAGGCGGCGGGCGTTTCCCAAGAGGACGTGGGGCAAGGCCCCACAGAAGGAGAAGTCCGCCAGGGGCTGGCGGACCGAGGCCTACCGTGGCTGCAGTGCATTCGGCTGCCAATCCCATGACCCTGGCCACAGGTCAGAAGGAACACCGTGGGTTTTTATCCGGTACGACTCCGGCATAACCCTCCGTCTCCCCCGGGCAGAGGGTATCCATGAGCATTTTCGCACGAAAAAAAAACGGGTTGGCGACCGTACCGTTGGTTTATCTTCCATTCTTGATAGCAGCTATGTGGACGAACAGGATTTACTCGCCATATCAGGCTGAGATCGGCCAGCTATAAATATAAAGCTAGACGCATCCACCATAAATAGCAACTAGTTTGTCTTGTTATAAATTGTACTTATGGTAGCTACAGACTTTGTTTGCTAAGGGCCTTATTCAATGCTAGCTTTGGACATTGACTCAGCATTCGGACTGGCCGACACGCGGTTCAGTAAAAAAAAATTTAAGTGGCATATTACTCGCAAAAATAATTGAAAAAAAGACACCAGGGCAGGGGGGTTATCATGATCTGTTAGAGCAGGAATGTTTTAATATTATTCTGAGAGTGGGAAAGTGACAGCGCTAGACAGCTCTCTAGCGCCATCTCTTACCCACTCTTGTAATAATATTAAAACATTCCTGCTCTAAGAGATCATGGTAACTCCCCTGCTTAAAAACTTAAGAAATTATAACTCGAAAACTACAAATAATTGCGCAACATACATGGGGGTGATTCTGGGTACCTTTAAGTGCGTATACACGTAGAAAGCGGGTTGCTGGCGCCGATCTGCCAGCGCTTGTCGGTGCTGGTCCGCGCAGTTAGTCGGCGCAGGTAGTCTATACTGTGTGGCGAACCAGCGCCGACAGCCTCCGAATTTTGCCGCGAAGTTCCGACCTGCTCCGATCTTCGGTGCGACGACAACAGTTGTCGTTTTATCTATATCTTGTGTCAAATTTGATGTTTAGAATAGGTAATTTTCTCGAATTGACTCGATAAAACATCCGTGCTCGCACTGCAGCGCTGGTAAGCCGTCATTTGTTGCTGTATTTGCAAGGGAACAAGGCGTATTTTTGTTAAAAAATGCCAGCCCCTGCTTCTACCCGCTTCTTTTATGTAGCGGTTACCTGCACGGACCAGTACCGATAAGCGCTGGTAGGTCGGCGCTGGTTACCTACTTCCTTTATGTATACGCCCTAAGGCGGCGGAGTGTTTTTTTTTAAATTGGACTGTTGAAGATCGTCCTTACGGACCCTTTCCGTAATGGTGAGACCTGAAGGGTCTCCAGCCAATGGTAGGGAAGTAAAATACTTAAAGAAATGCAAATAAAATATCTAGCTTTAATTCCGCTGAACAAGATCGCTAGTTTGGATGCAGTATGCAGCACCACCCTCCCGCCCACAAGTATATGCACTTGCAGAAAGAGTAAAAAAAATAATGCAACCAAACCAATACACGACACGTGAATGATTTCGCGTCCTAGCGGTCGAGGAGTCAACGTATCCTGAGGATGCCCCGTGCAGGGGCGAAACACGTGTCGTGTATTGGTTTGGTTGCATGTTGCATTATTTTTTCACTCTTTCTGCATGTGCATATACTTGTGGGCGGGAGGGTGGTTCTGCATACTGCATCCAAACTAGCGATCTTGTTCAGCGGCATTAAAGCTAGATATTTTATTTGCATTTCTGTATGTCATGGATTTCCGCAAAGTAACGCCTGATTCCATCATTTAAAATACTTAACCTAAGCTAACAACTCATACTACACTAACATCATGAATACCAGCAACAACAGTACTAAGGGCGACCCCTAGTAGGTTTCGAACCTCGGGCTTTACTGGGGGGGGGGGGGGGACACAGCTTTATGAGGGCTGAGTTAACGGTGTGAATTGCGTCTCTCTAAACGAGGGCTTAGTGTGCTGGATCTGCAATGACTAAGAGGAGATTCCAAAATGGTTTCTTTATAAAAACATATTCGATAAGACGGTAAAATTAGATTATTAGTCAGGTGGGGTGATAAGCTGTTTGCTACTTAATTACTCATGACGAATGTTAATTTTGACTGGCTTATGCATACCTACTGCTTAAGTAATTACATTATCTATAGATATGACTCAATCAAAAGTGAGAAACATGAAGGCCGATGCAAAAAGTTTATGTTTGATTTATGAGAGTGAAAATTCTAAAGAGGTGTGGTGTTCCTCCTACGAAAAGGGTCCACCAACCAAGCGGGTCTTATGCCTGGTGGGCTACTGCCCAACGGTCGACGGCTTCGCAGCCTTAAAGTTCGGCAACAATGTTATCCTCATTTATGGTTAGTTACGGTTTACTCACGTGCATTTTTCGGGATTGCCCGACTAGTTTCGGACCCAAACGGAGCCCTTAATCATGCGGCGAGGTCGCGAGTCGAAAAATGCACGTGAGTAAACCGTAAATAATCATAAATATGAATGTGTCTCACAAAAGTTATAATACAAAAATGTTATCCTCATTGTAATCACTCCTTTAGCTCAGCATTAAATCAAGCAGTAACCTGCGAGTTCCACAGTGGTGACCCTGACGTGGTCGTCAGGTAAATTACAGTCGACTGGTAACGCTAGCATGAACATCATTCGCAACATTCGTATTCTCGAAGATCGGCAGGAACGTCATTCTCATCGTCATCACTCCCTCAGCTCGGTTCCACACTTTCTTTCTTTCCTTCTTATTCAGTCTACTCCAGTTGCTTGTGAGAATGCCTGCGTCCATGCGGGAGGGTTTGAGCTCGAGTCCAGCCCGCACCTCTGACTTTTCGAATTCATTCATTCATTAAGGAGTTTCTTGCCAGTTCTTCTCCATGAGACCTACCTTTTGGAACCGTGCACCAAGTTTTGACGTTTTAAAAGCACCCGTAATTTGGTCTACTTGAAATAAAAAACTTTGACTTTGACATGTGCGGATCCGAATTTGATTATCACTTGCATTAACGGTGAAGGAAAATATCGTGAGGAAACCTGCACACCTTGAGAGGACTCCAGAATGTTCTTGATGGTATGTGTAGTCAACCAACATGCTCTAGGCCAGCGGGGTAGATTAAGGCCTAACCTCTTCTCATTCTGAGAAGAGGCCCATGCCCAGCAGTGGAACAGTAATGTGACCATTGCAAAGCATACAAAGGTTCTGCTTATTTCTAAAAGAAATCTCTTCCAGAAGACCCGTGACAGGAGCATTTAGAACAAGAAACGTAGAAAATAGGCTGCGTTCACACATGCGCGATTTCTAACGGCGCCAGAGCGCGCGCGCGTCTCTTACGCGTCGCTCCCTCCTCATAAACTTTAGAATTTAATACCTAGTTAGTCCCTTGACTTGACGTAAAGTATACGCGCACGCTCAGCGCCCGAATAGCTATCGCTTCGTACACGCGTCGCAATCGCGCAGTGCCCGCGCCGCCTTCACCGTCCCGGCTAGGATGGCAAATGCATTTTGAGATCTACTGATGTGACTTAAGACTCAAATTATATACAACAAATTTCAAAGCAAGTTACACGCCGATGCTGACGCGCGGTGCGTACCTACCTACGCTTAGCGGGCGCGTGTCATCTAAACACGTCCATAGTGTGTAAAAACAAAAGAAACAGATACAGACACAAAGAACTACATGGGCTGATTATGCAGTTCCCTTCTCCAGATTGTCGGTCCATCTAGCTAGGCTAGGGGGAATCTCACGCCACGTTAGCCAGATCGCGGTCTTCACTCAAGGACCCAGGCGAGTCCGCCGGCCATCGATCCTAGGGCAGATATGGTCGGACTAACTACCGATGCGATTATTTATTTTCTATATAAGGTTCAGTTGTAAATAACCTATAATAGAAACAAGTTTGTCTTGTAATAAATCGTATTTAAATGCAACTTTGTACTGAGGTTCAAGGCTTAGGGTATCTAGGTACGTTAGAATATTATATAAAAAACGAATTAAAAAAAATAAGAACTAAAAAGATGTAAGAAGACGTACTTCTAATCAAATAGAAAATTTTACGTTATGTATGTTATGATTAATGTTATGTTAATGTTCGGAACCGCGTGACAGCAAAAGGCAGTTAGAGCGGTTGAAAAACAAAAAAGAGGTAATGAGGACAGAATCAAATGTACAAAAATGAGATATGAGCTTTGTTTCCTGGGTTTGAAAAACACTTTTTACGGACATCGAACGATTGTCACCCGATTAGCGCATTGGTTGACCGCTGCGATAAGGGTCGCCTGTTCGAATCACGTACGGAATAAATGTACCTACCATTTATGGCCTAATGATAATTATTATCAATAAATTGTAAAATAATCTGACCCGAAAATAAATATAAAAATAGTAGCCCACCGCCATCGAAAACAGGGTCCAAGCTACTGGTGGTCCGGGCTTCTCAGAAATAAACTTTCTAACAATAAGCGCCGTGCCCAGGAGTACAGATTTCTGTATCAAGCTGCCTAAAATGTCCCGCCAGTATACTCGTAAATATTAATTTAAAGCAATTAGCGCGAGGTTTATTAACATACACCAATTCGCTAATTGAGATGCAACTGTTCAATTAAAAGATTTTTATGTCACCATACGGCAAACAGTGCCATCATGGCTCAATATTTGAGAGGTTGGTGTTCAGCTGTGACCTGTGACCTTTAGGCTAATTTAATGTATGTATGAAACCTATTTATAAAGCGTCGAAATTAAGAAGACAAATACTTAGGTAGAAGTTCTAAGAGCGTGCTCTTCACGACCGTATCATTACAGTTTTACAATTTATACAGTTGGGCAAAGAAACGGCGGCGTGCGCCGCGTACCGCCAACTCGAATAATTTGCGGTATCAAACGACGCGGGTTGCCGCGAACGTGTCTTGAAAATATTTTGAGTGCTGTTTTGTTAGTTCTATCGTGAAATAAAATTGTGAACACAAAAGTGTTCTGTCGACAGATCTAATTCGACTTCTAAAAAAACAACACGGATCTAAAATTTCATAGATTTCCCTGTGACGTGAGGTAAGTTTCCTATTTTTCGGAATACGTGCCTAGGTTACCTACATGCTATCTAAGGTTGAAAATTATTGTGATGAGAATAAAAATCTCATGAAGTTTCGAAAAAATAATATCTGTGTTAACCCTGCATTTTTGCGTAGGACAGCGTGTACTTACGGGCGGCGGCATCGCCCAACATCAAAGGCTTTGCTCAACTGTATAGATTGTAAAACTAAAACTGTGGTATTAGTTAGTTATCTTGTTATCTAATCAACTAAAGTTTTTATATTTGAATGACACGTGATCTATTAATGATATCTAGTGACTAGTGTTGCTAGAACCGTTTTTTAAATATTGGGATTTAAATAAACACATTGTCACGCTTAGCGGGTTAAGGGTGGCTTGAGGAGTCAACCCTTAACGAGCATGTGCACATAAAATCAGAAAATCTAGCAAGAAGCAGAAGCAGTTTAGCAGGAGTGTAGGTACTTACGCAAGAATAAAAGCTGAAAAGTTCCGACCTGCTTCGATCAGCGCTGGTAGACAGTATTTGTTGCTGTATTTGCAAGGGAATAACGCATATTTTAGTTTGTACAGCCAGCCCCTGCTTCTACCCGCTTCAAACTCAAAACTCAACTCAAAACTCATTTATTCAAAATAGACTAGAATTACTTAGTTCTTTTTGAACGTTAAATACAATAGACATCCCCCAAAAACGCCCTCCCTTCACCGCTTCCTAGTGTTTATGCTGTGAAGAAGAAACGGCGCAAAAAACTGCCCAGCAACACGGTTCCGTCTGTCAGCTGAATAAATTAACTGAGTCTATACAAAGAAAATCATAATGTTTTTTATGTAGCGGTTACCTACACGGATCAGTACCGATAAGCGTTGGTAGGTCGGCGCTGGTTACCTGCTTCCTTTACGTATACGCTCTTCATCATCATCATCATCATTCAGCTGAAAGACGTCCACTGCTGGACATAGGCCTCCCCCAAGCATCGCCACATCGACCGGTCCTGTGCTTCTCGCATCCAGCGGATTCCCGCGACCTTCACCAGATCATCGGTCCACCTTGTGGGAGGCCTACCCACGCTGCGTCTTCCGGTACGCTGTTGCCACTCCAGAACCTTTCGGCCCCACCGTACGTATACGCCATTACGCTAGTGTAAGCTAACCCGAAGGATAGCTAATAAAATAACAGAATTTACTAATAGGATTAATAGCTTTTTAGCTTTCTGGGGCGTTATTTATTAAAAACAGGATTTTACATAAGAACTGAATACTTTAATACGATCAGTTATTATTAATATGCAGGAATATCAAACACAGTCATAATTATAATCTTTAAACAAAACAAAGCGACTATTATAACAATTGTGAACGTTCGTACAAACCAAAGATCGCAGCAAAAGAAGGGCGAGTACCGCACCGCATACTGACTGTTTTATAGACCGTTTTGACAGGTCGTGAAGTAAATATGTCAGACTACCGCCACGACGTCATTAAATCCCTAACACTAGTTAATATAAAGTAACCCTATATTTGACACAAGGTCGGCTAAAACTTGATTAAGTTGCATTTTGTCGCGACAAGCTGCCAGCTTTTGCCTCTACTAACCACTAGATAAACAGTCTGGCAACATGCCAGAATCAACACAAAGAAAGGGCTAAACTTACCAGATTATGTCTCACGCGGACACAGATAATAAATCAATATTATGTTGAGTGGTTTCCGAATGAGCCACGCTTTTCTGGGCGTCGATAATAAGGGATTATATCAAAAGAATTGGTGGTATTGTTCTTTGCAAATCTGGGTGCATGGTAGTGCGCAACCAAGTTCTAACTCGCAAGATCGGACATAACATCATGGTCATGTCATCGTCATAATTGCTGTTAGATTTTTATTAGGTTTGTACTCTACATACAGGGTGTTAACGAATTCGTGTAATTCCTTCAAACCGCGTGATCTACTGGTGACACTGATTGACCCTGCATAGGTTTTTTTCAGAATGAACAAAAAGAAGTTTTCAGAAAATGAACCACGGTATTATGTATCTGAGTAATTTTAGCATCCCAAGTTAACTGACTGCGTGGAGCGATATCGCGCTAGTCGTGGCCGTTAGCTATGTCGCCGTGCTTTCATTCATTTATCCATGGCATCGAAATTTTTTATCACATTACATTTTTATTTGGGAAAAAAAATGATAATTTTTATTTTCAATCAATCTAAATCCCGTGCGGGGTTTATCTATACCATTAATAGATCATGTGGTTTGAAGGAATTACACGAATTCGTTAACAACCTGTATAGTATACCTACAAGATGTAACATAAATAACGCACAACCTCTTAAGGAGTCACTGTACTCATCATTATGAACAACTTTTACTAGTCTGCCTAGCCTTTTTCCCAACTATGTTGGGGTCGGCTTCCAGTCGAACCGGATGCAGCTGAATATCAGTATTTTACATGGAGCGACTGCCTATCAGACCTCCACAACCCAGTAACTGGGTAATACGATACTCTTGGTAAGACTGGTTGTCAGACTTTCTGGCTTCTGACCAACAGTAACGACTGTCAAAGATCTACAAATGACAGCCGGGACCAACGGCTTTACGTGCTTTCCGAGGCACGGAGGAAACTTGCTATGGTAAATGGTCACCCATCCACAGACCAACCTCGGCAAGCATGGCTTAACCCGGAAGATCGGTCTATGCGGCTGTAATTATTTAGCCACGAGCTCCTATGAACAACTTTTACTATGGAACGAAATCAGAAATCGCGAAAAAAAAATCTGCTGTTCCCTACATTAATGTTCGCGTAACTCGTTAGAATGTAGGGAATAGTTGTTTTTTTGTACGTATCTAAGTAATTTTAGCATCCCCGAGGTAACTGACTGCGTGGAGCGATATCGCACTAGTCGTGCCCGTTAGCTATGTCGCCGTGCCTGCATTAATTTATGCATGGCATCGAAATTTTCCATCACATAAAAAAAATTCGGGAAAAACGGATTAGTACCCCCTTTCTGACTAACCTTGTTATATTACCTATATAGTAGGGTTGGTAACCCTAGTTATATCGGTCGATATTATTGCATGCGTTATTACGATAACGCGTTTCGCGTCCTTGCCACACAGCTGCGTTTTTATCTTCCAATATTAGTTATATATCTTTAATGTTTGTGTGTGTTCAATAGATTACCGAATATCGTTGTGTGTCTGTTGAACTCAAATTGCATCCGTTATCAACGCAGGTGTGAGTCAGATCGCACGCGTCCTGATATAATAGAACCAGCTCATTAGACTACACAAGATTAGTTCCTATTTTATTTTCTTTTTATAAACACCCATAAGTATGACTGTGTCTCATTCTTATAAAAAAAATATTAAAATTTTAAGGCGTTCCGCTTTGAGGGAAACAAATAATGGCCACGTAAGGCTGCGTTCACACATGCGCGATTTTTTTCGTCAATAAAGCACGCGTTCCTCGCTTACGAGTCACACAGAAATTTTGGAATGTAATAGTTAGTCCCTTGTCATAACGTACCTACATTTTTTATCGATGTAAAGTACACGCGCAAGCTCAGCACCCGAATAGCTATTGCGTAGTACATGCGTCGGAATTGTGCAGCGCCTGCGCCGCCTCCACCCTCCCGACTAGGATGGCAAATGCAATTTGAGATCTATTGATGTGTCATAGGACTCAAATTATATACTACAAATTTCAAACCGAGTTAGACGCGGGTGCTGTCGCGCGTGGCGTGCGCTTAGCGAGCGCGTGTCGTCTGAACACGCCTTTAGACGTTCATCTTCAAAAACTTAATATTAGTAGGATTGTATTCTACTTTTGTAGTTTTTCTTGTTAAAACTTTTTTACCTAAATAATGTTTACTTTTGTTCAAATTGATTTGGGCTATATAGTACCTATACCACCATTGTGGACCTGTAAGATGTGCTGTAAGGGCTCTTACACACCACGTTTTTTTTCAGGCGCTTTCGACGGGCGTCGCACGCAACTATAACGCGCTGCAAACACGATGTTATCGCAACCAATTTACTTATTCACACGTTCATAAAATTGTAGTATGCAGACGACGACTTTTTCGCGAGCTGTCGACGCGCTCGTAGCGCGGAGTTACATCGATACAGACGCGCTGGCACAGCGCGTCTCTTTAGCTGCAAACACATACGTACAGCGCGTTTTAATCCAAGGAGAGTTGCTCACGTGCGTCTGTAGCGCGATACACGCTCCTTCGCGCGCGTGCTACACGCGTTTTACTTTGCAAGGAGAGTTGCTTACGCGCGTCTGTAGCGCGCTTCTCGTGAGTTTGCAGCGATGCAATCGCAAGTAATCTGCCTATTTCAAGTTTAGCAGCGTCGACAACGCGCGATAGTGAAACGCGCGTCGACGGCGCCTGAAAAAAACGTGTTGTGTAAGAGCTCTAAGTGAGCGACCATTGACGTAGAATATGCGACAGTAAAACTGGCTAACCCCTTAAGGAGAAATAGCATGACGTTACTGTTGTTTAATGTTATCAACCCATTGACACGCCTCTTAATTTAATAAATAACGTCACATTCTAATTAACGCAAATTAACAGGGTCATTAAACTCGTATGTTATATTTTAATGTTCAGCTGACGGGTTAGGCCTCGTTTACGGAGACGCGGGGCGTCGGGCTTCGCGTTGGGCGACGCGGCCCGCACTAAATTCAAACGTATGGCATTGTATGAGAGCGTTTACGGAGAAGCGATTTTACACGCGTTTGCTTGAAATGCAGGCGGAGCCCGCGGATGGCATCGCCGCGTCGCACGCGACGTTTATCGCGGTGGCGCACGCAGCGTTGTGACCAGCTATTACTGCAATTCTCCGTTCACGGTAAAACGTAGCGACACCTGTGGCGGAGCCCGTGGCGTCGCACGCCCCGCATCTTCATAAACAACATCGTACATTGCCATATGTTTGCGTTTGCGCGTGTGATGATGCGGGCCGCTGCACGCGCCGCCTGTCTGTAAACTGAAAAATCGACCGACGCGCCGCGAGAAGCAACGGCGCACGCGACTCCCCGTGTCTCCGTAAAAGGCCTTACGGGCCGTCTCCACGAGCGAGAGAATCTCGGCGATATTATCTTCGTGCCACGTATATCTATACACCTCTTAGAACGTGTCTACACACGGCGATGTTATCGCGGCGTATTGAATTTGATGGCACGGCGAGAATATCGCCGCGATTCACTCGCTCGTGGAGATGGCGCCTTAAGGTCACGGACGATAGATGGCGCGTTAGATAGTATGGTTTTATAGTAGGGCACCCCATTTAGGGAAGTGCAGAACATCCGGCTTCCCCATGTGTCAACATGACCCAGCTGCACGCGACGCGCACTGTCCCTGACCAGTGAAGGTCTGTCCTCGGTATAAATAATTACTAGCGCACTATTCGCCCTGAAAAGTGTGATACGAGCACCTACCTATGATAGTCATTACGGGTAGTCTGAAGCCCGAAAGTCTCAACCGGTCTAATTTTAGGATATTGGTATTGCACAGTATTTAACTGGGTTGCGAAGATCTGTCAGTCGCTCCGTGTAAAATACTGGTATTTAGTCGCCTCTGGTTAGGCTAGAAGCTGACCCCAACATAGTTGGGAAAAGGATAGGCAGATAGACTATTTGCTCAGAGCTATTAGCTCTGGCAGGGTCGCCATGAAGGGAGCTAGTATTATTGAAACAACTGTACCTGATTGAAAACCATTTAATACTACTAATCAAATACAAAAATGTAATATATTTTTAACCGACTTCAAAAAGGAGGAGGTTATCAATTCGGTTGTATTTTTTTTTTTATGTTTGTTACCTCATATCTCCGTCATTTGAAAAAATATTTTTTTGCTCGAAAGGGTATAACTTCTCGATTGCTCCCATATAAATTTTGTTATGATTAGACCATGAACTTCAGAGATTTGGAACGGAACTCCTCATCGAATCAAAGCAAAATTCTCAAATTACTAATATTGCTTTGTTTATATTTGTTGTTGGGAACTGACTACTGGAAAAGAGGAGGGGGTGCGTGTCCCCCCCCCCCCCCCCCCCCCTTTGAATGTTTTCATTATATCGTGTAAGGTATCATTTGAAAGGACTTTTTATGCCCGACTACGTCAAAGCCAAAATGAAGGGTTATGAAGGAGGGGGTTAAAATTATGACACTAAAACGCATTTAATAAAAAATAAACTTTAAAAAAGTAAACACCGACTTCAAAGAAATGCTAAAAGGAGTAAAATAATTACCATCATATAAAATTAACAGTTTCAGAAGTCGGTGCAACTCTACACTGATGCAAATAGAAGCCACCGACTTCTGAAACTGTTAATTTTATATTATGGTAATTATTTTACTCCTTTTAGCATTTCTTTGAAGTCGGTTTTTAGTTTTTTAGAGTTTATTTTTTATAACATAGATCTTACCTAGAAAGTACATACATAGGTACTACACCTCACCTTGTAGACACACATGGTGTAACAATTATATGATTAGCCAGTCCTAATTCCCCAGCCGGTCCAAACTGGCAGTCTTCTCGAGTTGGCACGAGCTAAACAAGTTCTGCCTAGCCTTTTTTTTTCAATCTATGTTTGTGTCACCTTCCAGTCTAACCAGTATTTTACACGAAGCGACTGCCATCAGACCTGCGCAACCCAGTTACTGGGCAATGCTGATATTCTAAGGTTAGAGCGGTTGTCAGACTTTCGGGCTTCTGACTACCCGTAACGATTGTCATAGGTATTCGTATGACATCGACGGCGTGACTTGCTGTTGTATGTTCTATGTTAGGAGATGTGGTTTCCGCACTTAGTCCTTTAAGTGGACCATTGTACGTGGGCGGGCCATGGCGGCCATCATTCCAACCAGCCCACCTCCTTCCAGAAGCAGATTAGGGCTCTCAATCCGCTCAGAACATTTGGGAGTGATTTCGGTGCGCCAAGGGTTGTTTCTCGTATTTGGGTGACCCCTGTGCATTCCAGGAGCACGTGTGCGACCGTCTCTTCGGCCCCCATACATGCTCTGGACAGAGGGCTGTCCGTTATACCTTGAGTGTGGAACTCTTTGTTTAGTGAGCAGTGTCCGGTTATCGTTCCAGTCATCATTCGTAGGCTGCTCCTGTCCTGGCGCAGCAGGCGCCTTGTCAGTCTGCCATCCATGAGTGGCATGGCCTCCTTGGATTGCCTGCAGCCTGGGGCTGAAGTCCACCAGCTCTGTGCCTGTGTGTGAGTAAACTCCTGGAGCCACCTGCGTAGTTGGTTGAAGGGGGACGTGACGTGCTGTCCGAGGCCCGGAATGAGAGAACAGCTCATGCTGTGGTGAAAAGATTAGCCAGTCAGCGAGGTTGGTAGTGAGGCTGACTTCATAAACGAAGCTGATGCGGAGATCAGGGGGTCTACTCCCTAAGCACGAAGTTCGTGGTTTCGGCCTTAGTTACGAGCGTTTCCTACTCCCTATCACCTACGGACATACGATTATTTCGGGGCCCGAACTAAGAATGAATGACAACATGATTTGACAGTTGTCCTTAATAACGATGTGTTTTTGCCCGTCCAAAAAGTTGATTTTGACACTTGTTTTGTTCACTCCTACGTTTCGGGCTACTTTCGGACGGGCGACTAACTTCGTTGACGGACTTAGGGAGTAGGCCCCCAGACATTCGGACCTCAACATGAACACATAAAGTGATCTTGGCTTGTGCCTTCGTTTATGACTAAGTGTGTTTCTATATCTTGTTTCTCATCTTCACGCTTTTACCCTGCGGCGTCAACTTATCTCCAAGCAAAATCAATTTGTGTTACAATTTCTCTCATATTAAAATCTTGTAATTATTATAGGACAGTCACGCATGCGCTCGGTGTCTGCGTTTGTACAGCATCCAAAGTAGTGATGATCGCTCAGAGTTTTAAATAAATACATATTTTTGGGACATTATTACACAGCACCATCTAGTCCCAAACTAAGCAGAGCTTGTACTATGGGTACTAGACAATGGATATAATACTTATATACTTTTTTTTTTGTAAATACATACTTATAATACACAAGAAACACCCAGACCAACACAAACACTTATGTTCATCACATAAATATTTGTGTTTTGTGGGAATCGAACCCACGACCTCGTGATCAGCAGTCCGACACTCGAACCACTAGACCACAGAGGTCGTAAATAAAAACTTACCAATTAGGTATTACTTTTGTTAGCAAATAAAAATTCTTCTTCTTCTCTCGTGTCAGCACGAGCTATACGAAAATAGCTCATGCTGCGGTGAAAAAAGGACAATGGGACAAAATGTATGGACCCCGTCCCCACCCTTGTAGCACTATAGAGTGAGTTTGAATGAATGAACGAACGAATGAATAGTCGAGAATGAGTGAAGGAATGAATGAAATCGGTTTGAAATAAAATAAAAATGACATTTAATTTTTATTAGTTCCTCATTTTAAATCAATTATTGGCTGAAAAATAAATGCTATACGGACTTAAAGAATGAGTCATTATATTCAAAATAAACCGTTTATAAAGTCAACGAATCAAAAACTCCTGAATGAAGAGTATTATCATTTGCCCGAACATGAGGACGGGACGGATGTGGGTGTGGGAATCACCGTATCTCTCGAAAAGAACGGCTGCCTCCTCTATTCTCCATTTCCGGAACCAGACCCCGACGGCGCTAGCTGCGGTTTGAAGGGTTCGAGTGATACTGTCGAGACTCCTACCGGAAAAGTAGAACGCCGTGTCGTCGGCGAAGAGAGCCAACTTGGCGAATCCACATTTGGGAATGTCGCTGGTATACAGCGTGAACAGAAGGGGCGATATCACTACACTACTCCGGCGCGGATAGGGCGAGGAGACGAGAAGGTGCCTTCTAGGCGATAGCGGAAGGAGCGATCCGACAGAAAGTCTCGAATGATGAGCACGAGACTGTACGAGTTTGTATAATAAACCGTTGTGCCAGTTCTTGTCGAAAGCTTTTGCTACGTCGAAGAATAGCATACCCGTTTTGTACGAGCATATGAAGCGGGAGCGACTATGCGGTGCAATTGTCGACTGCAACAGTGCTTGGTTCGAAAATCGAACTGTTCGTCGGGGATGCAATTCTGAGTACGATGCGCAGCTAATGTAAACCCTGTCGGGTGATTTTACGTTTGAAAATGGTAACCGCTGCCTAGGGCCGCGCGCCGCGTGTCGCCTCTGGACGCGTGCGCCTCTCGTTATCTCTTTCCCACATTGAACTATTGTTACACTAGCTTTGGAGCTCTTCAAATAACCCCTTATCACTAACTAAAATAATTATATTCATATTGAAGTAATAATATAAGCATTTTTTAAAGGTAATTTTTGTTACTTTCATGCTAAATAACTATTAAACTATACATTTTACAGATGAGCTGTCATACAATAAAATTAAGAGATTAATAAGGTCTTTCATATACAATAGGTCAGAAAGTGCTACACTACTGGGGACGTTTTGTCCCATTGTCCTTTGCCAGTCAGCAAGATTGGTAGCGGGGCTGGCTGCCCAGGGTGCGCCGGACGTACTTAAGTATCGTCACTCGTGGAGGCTCTTTTCATGCATCCCAAAAAAATTCATTAGTGAATTCTATTCGTGTGGATTAGAATGTTATTATCTCATGCGTTAACGGGTGAAGGAAAACGTCGTGAGGAGACTTGCACACCTGAGAGGACTCATAAAGTTCTCGATGACGTGTGTAGTCCGCCAAACCGCATCAGGCCAGCGTGGAAGACTAAGGCCTTCTTCTCATTCTGAATGATACCCGTGCCCAGCTGTCGTGTGGTGCCGGACCTAAAGAATAGCACTACCCCATCTCTTACAACTCAACTCAACTCAATCTCTTACACTAAAAGCGTGAAGATGAGAATTAAGATATAGAAATACAACTTAGTTATATTATAAACGTTGTCAGTACTAACAGTAGGCTTGTATCATACTCGAATTCAACAATTGTTTGGCGGTTTTGAGTATTTCTTGTGAGCTACGCAAATGTCCTGCTGATTGGTGGCGACGTGCGTTGGGTCGTTGAACTTCCTAAAATAAGTTTAGCTACACGATGGCTGATGCATGCGTGCTGTCAGTTAGGACAGGTCATCTCAACCTGCTATGGCTCTTTCCTCAAAAGACCATTCCAGACGTTACCCTACACATACGTTACAGTTACACTCGCATAGTTTTTATACCACAATGTCTGAACCGTGTGGCGCCAGCCGTAAAGAATAGCTCTACCCCATCTCTTCCTATGGGTGTCGTAAAAGACGACTAAGCGATTCGCTAGAGGATGGGCAGCAGCGTTCTCTGAGTACTTTAACAAACATACTGCGATCGCCAACCCGCCTGCCAAGCATGGCGATCATAGCAACCCCCCCCAACAGGGCTTGGGGGAGGCCTATGTCCGACACATTCATATTTACGATTTGTTAAAGTTTACTCACGTGCATTTTTCGGGATTTTCCGACTAGTTTCGGACCCAAACGGAGCCCTTAATTGAGCTGAACTCGCGTCGAGGTCGCGAGTCGAACTGAAACTAGTTGGGCAATCCCGAAAAATGCGCGTTAGTAAACCGTAAGTAATCATAAATATCGTGTATCTTAACCAATAATGGAGCGTTAGCTTAGCATACCGCTAGTTACCGTTGATAGTAGTTAGCAGGTACAATTGTGTTAGGAAAACTCTGGTATTACAAAATATTTTCATTAGTTTGTAAAACAATTCACCATTGGAAGTAGGGAACGAAACATTATAATGGTCGGTACACTCTACGTACTCGCCACAGCTAGAAAAACAACGAGTAAGAGCGATTACGCACTGCATCCGATCCGAATCCGTGAAAATACGGATATAAAAAACTCAGACCGAATTCGGATATTGCTTTACGCACTGCATCCGATCCGAATCCGTGAAAATCTCGGACCGAATTCGGATGTTGCTTACGCACTATTCCGATCTCTGATCCAAATTCAAACAATTCAGGCTACTTCGGTCCGTCAATTGTTCTTCCGAATTAGAAACTCACGGATGACGGATAGAAATCGGATGACGGATGCCGGATGTAGTGCGTAAACTACCATACAAATAGCACTACGGCTACTTCGGTCCGTCAATTGTTCTTCCGAATTAGAAACTCACGGATGACGGATAGAAATCGGATGTAGTGCGTAATCTACCATACAAATAGTTGTATGGCTACTTCGGAACGTATTTTCACGGATTCGAATCGGATGCAGTGCGTAACCGCTGTTAATCAGATAGACACGCATGTCCGACAAGCTGTCAAGTCGTAATTGTTTCAGGGCTCAAGTTTTTAGAAATACGTCAACAACAAAATTGTTCGTATAATATTTTTTGAAGAATTCATCATCATTTAGCCAAAATACGTCCAATGCTGGACATATGCCTCCCCAAGCATCGCCACATCGACCGGCTCTGTGCTTCTCGCATCCGGCAGATTCCCGCGACCTTCACCAGGTCAACGGTCCACCTTGTGGGAGGCCTACCCACGCACGCTTTACGTTACGCAGTTGCCACTCCAATCGCCCCATCGGTCATCCGTTCTGCTAGCAATGTGCCCCCCCCACTGCCACTTCAGTTTGGATCTCATCATTTCTGATATGATTTCGCAGGGTAACTCCGAACATAACCCCCTCCTTTGCCCTTTGGGTGACCTTGAGCCTTCTTATGAGATTACGATTTTACTAAGTATATAAGTATAGATTCTATTACGATTTTATTAAGTATATGTATATACAACGTTTTTTTTAGTAGGTATATACAAAAACCGAGACACCCCAACAGGATTTTCATCAGAAATGCTTGAATATGTGTTTTTTTTAATAAATCTCCAAGTTACACCGTAGTTTAAGTCGCGTTAAGTTCCCTAGTAAAGTGTGAAATGCTTGAGATGTGCTATGCAGGGGTTGTCTAATACAACGAAACTGACCGAGAGGACCGTCTCAAGCCTCAAGGTGTCTATTCCCGTCAATTGTTAAGGGTAGAAACCTACTGAAACAAAATTGAAATTAATGAAAAAAAAATGGTGTAAAAAATATGTCAATCGATTCTCCTAGTGATTCTGAACAAACTAGGTTCAGGTTTAGTGTATACTAAAACTAAGCTTGTATGTATATGCCAAGACTATCAACTATCAAAAGTTCACCGATCTTGCTACTAGACACGTGTACCACAAATATAGCCAAATATTTATAAAATCCTAAGAATTTTCTCTTAAAAATATCTTCAGACCATTGTTCTATCCGAAACATTGTAAATATAAAACTGCCGTCGAACCCGGCGCTTAACCACTAGATAAACAAAAATGTTGGAAAACCGCCAAGTTTTAGCATCAAATAGATTGGATTCATGAAAAAACGTAAATGGAAACGCGGTCAAGAGAACTCTATGGTTTAAGATGTATGGCATGAGTTACCGAATTTGTGAGATTTATTTTACTGTTGATTTAATGGTACCTATGTCTATACCAGTGCGCTTTTATGTTCATCTTGCGCTTTCAACTTTCAATTCCTCTTGGGTCAAGCGCATGCAATATTGATTGCCATAAATAAGACACATGCAGCTTATCGTCTTCACCGGTGCGCCTCGGTCAGTCGTCAGTCGACATACAATAGACGGATAAGCGTGCGCTAGGGGCATACGCTTTTGTCGAACTAGTATTAAGGCATGCGGTATTGCATGCGCTATGGCGCTTCACGCATGCTTCAGTTGAAGACGCAAGATAAACATGAAAGCGCACTGGTGTAGACATAGTTTAATAGAGTCATCATATCTGTGTACGAAAAAGAGGCCAACGCTCTCTTCTCGTGGATGTCATAAAACGTGACATGCCAAGAGAATGGGCACCAACATACAAATGCCGCTATCTTCGTGAAGAACAAGCCTTCGCAGTCACATAGTTCATGGCGTGTTGGTTCGGAGTTTTACGGATCCACTTCGTATGCACTGAGTTGCGGGTTTAAAATTTGGCAGATTATATACCAATGTGACAATGTCAATGCCAGTTCTCTGTTGGAATATAGAAATACATATTATTAGCCGATTGTTATCTGGCCGAAAACCTTTCGCCACTTTTCATTTCGCCGAATAATTAAAACGCCGAATGATTAAAGTCCCTAATTATGTTTTGTAAGGTTTTGTTACGCCGACTAGTCTGCTGGCCACTGTTTCATTAGTCAACTGTATTATTGGCCACTTTACACTTGTTAGATGGCTCATTTTCCTATCATGCAAGCAAGAAAGCAAGCAAGCATGCAATATTTTCTGGGTTTGCTCCGCCAGAAGAAGCTCCACGCTTTTAAATAACACTCCAGGGGTAGGACAGAGCCTGAACACGTGTAGTCGGGGTGAGCTGAGTCGGATTAACATTACATTCCGCTGTGTAAAAATAATGTTGTGCGAATACTTATTTGGCAAATTAAACAATAGCCAAATAAGTATTAACGACTAAAACAAAATTTCTGAATGATTTCTGCCAAATAATTATGGTGGCTAAATTAATCGGCGAAATCAAATTAGGGCAAAAATTGCTTCGGCAAAGATTACATCGGCAAATCGTTGTCGGCTTAATGAAATTCGATATAAAATACTTCGGCTAAAACACGGGCACCCGAAAAAGAGGCCAACATCTCTCTTCTCGTGGGTGTTATAAAATGCGACCAAATATTATCAAGAAAATAGGAAGCAACATACAATCTGACATGGATATAAATAAACGTGGCGAAATAGAGAACTAACATGAAATGTACTGGATACGACAGGTTTTTGACAGCTGCCTTCACAAACAGCGCCATCATCCACATTCATTTATAGCCTTGTCGGAACGTACAAATGCCGCTGTCTTCATGAGGAACAGCATTCTAATTGCGCAACACACTCGTAATCGCTATGGCTATGATTTTGACAGATCAACAATTTTAGCAACGTTTGTGCCCAGTGTTTAAAAAGTTTGTGAATGAGCATTACTTCTCTCTTTAATTTGCTATTTCTTGATTATTGCTCACATTTCATGTACTTTCTTATTTAAAATATATTTATTTATTAGTTTGTTTAATACATGTATACGTCTTCTTTTTTATTTATTTGTGTAATTATTGATATGTATTTTAAGTTATTATATCCTAAGTAATATTATAATGTATGATACGTACTTCTACACCAGGACTGCCCGTTATCTCTTTGCGTTCTATTACTCCATCCTAAGGTTGTCTGGAAGAGATCGCCTTGTGCGATAAGACCTGTATTCCTTTTTTGTTACCGGTGTACTATCCTAATCCTAACTAATTTATAAATGCGAAAGTAAGTTTGTTTGTTTGTTAGCTTTTCACGCCTAAACCACTGAACCGATCATCCTGAAATTTTGCATACGTTGTCAGGTGTCCAGAAACTGACGTAGGGTACCTTTCATCCCGAAAAAAGTACTGTTCCCGAGGAAAACATCGACCACTTTCATAGATGGCGCCACGTGTCTTTCGAACCACGATTGAATTATATTTTTATAGAAATTTTATTAGTGTGTTAAGGGTTTTTTGAGCTTAACGAAACCGCGGCCAGAAGCTATTATAGTGTACAATAAAGAGTATATAAATAAATAAATTATATGTAATATCAATCCGGCTTCTCCACAACTATAATTACCACGCAATGAATATTGTTTTTGACATATCAACTGTTTATGTTGGTTACGTTATGCAATTGTCCTGCTGGTCAGGGTAGCGCCAGTCAGATAGTCGACGTCGTGGTGACCCAGATGTTGACGGGTCCGCTTCTTCAGCACTCTTCTTCTATCGTGTCGGCACGAACTATACGAGAATAACTCATACCGTGGTGAAAAGATTAGCCAGTCAGCAAGGTTGGTAGCGAGGCTGACTGCCCAGGGTGCGCCGGACGTACTTAAGTATCGTCACTCGTGGAGGCTCTGTTCATGCACCCCAAAGTGGAGGCTCTTCAGCACTGAGTTGCGGGTTTATAATCTGGAATTTAGCAATATGACTATGTCAATGCCATTTATACTTTTTTGGTTAATCGAAGACGCCACCGACGTACGGTGAAGGAAAACAACTTTAAGATACCTGAACCTACTACTGTGCTAAACGCAAAAGCGGTATCTCAATGAAAGCTAATTTTGAGAAAATTTAGGTATTGTAAATATAGTTTCCTTATCTTCTTAGTGATTTGAAAACTTTTTTGTGTTGTGTGAGAATGTTTTAAATAAGATACTGCTATTTAGCGTTATTAATAGCGTATTTACGTTTTTTTTTTGAGAGACTTCTTTTTAGCTTAGCACGGCAGCCTAAAGGTCTGAAATCGTCCACCAGCAGTGAGCAAGCGTGTTGATCAAATGATCAATGCTTATTGCTTTTCTGTATGATAAGCGGCACTGAGCAGTGCAGTGGCACAGTAACAGGCTGGTTAAGTCATTTAGTGGTTTGAAATGTTAACCGTACTTAATTTAAACTGAATGTGAATACTATTTTCATTTTGAACTTAACTGAAGCTCACGAAAACGTCACATTATGTTTATTGAACAAAGGTTATGTTATTTTAACCAAATATTTTGCTTTCCAGTACCTCCACGAGATCGGTCACAAGGTGTGCGTGACGCAGCCGCGCGTCGCCGCAGCTGTGTCGCTCGCGTGCCGCGTGGCTGAGGAGCGAGGAGAACCGCTCGGCGAACATGTTGGGTATGCTGCCGCCAATACTAGCTGCCGAGAAATTAACACTGGGATTGTTGTGAGTATCCTCCACGTAACTTAATATTTAGAATAACTTTAAGACCTTGAGGAACAGAATGCCCAATCGAGTGAGAGCGATTTTCACTCTGAAGACGAGGAGCCCCTTAGCTCTTTAGTTTGTGGTGACCAAGATGGTCCATACTACATTGGAATACCAATCTGGTCCAGGTGCCAAGCTGCGAAGAGGGGACTTTTACTATATTTGGCAAGAGAATTGGTTCTTTTTAGCTTAAAAGAACGCGTTTATAATGACAGACTGCCCGGAGAACCCCGTCTTACTGTAACGCGAATTTTAGGCAATGATTTGCCTCCCCCTTTACCCGTTCAGCTTCCAGGTCCTGCTGGAAGGAAGCTATGCAGCATATGCCCCAGTAAATTGAAGAGGCAAACGGGGCACCACAGTTGCGCATGCAAAAAGTCAATTTGTCTACAATGTTCTTCTCCACTATGTCAAGATTGTAAATTTAAGTTTTAGATTTAGGGTTAACTTTGAGACTGATTTGTGCCTAATTGAACCGTGATATCACGTTGTGTTTTTTGTTTAAGAACTATATGATAACGCTTAAAAGATTAACATTAATAGTTTTATAGAAGTTTTATTATTTCGTTTTTTTTTAAATTTTTTTGTGAGTTTAGGAGTCAAAATAATGAAAATACCGATCTCAATAAATTATTCCATAATAAACTCCTTTTTTGTTTTGAGAATGCCTATTCACTTTTATTTCGTTATACATAAACCCATTAATCGTAAAATAAAACGAGAGCTCTATTATTTCTAAAACTTATATACGAATCATGCTGTGTATAGTGACGCCTGACAGACTACACCTCAGTCGAATGTTGATGAAAAACCCACCTCAGTTGCAGAAGGTTAAATAAAAGTAAAAACCGACTTCAAAAAAAAAAACTAAAAAGAATAGAGTTTATATTATGGTAATTATTTTACTCTTTATAGTTTTTTTTAAGTCGGTTTTTACTTTTATTTAAAGTTATTTATTAAATAAGTTTTAGTGCCATAAATTACACGGTTTAAGACTACAAATTTAAATGACACGGTTGTGTAAGTTTTCCAACAACTAGGTACTCTAGGTAGTTTTCTTTAAAAATAGGTATTAATGTATAATTTACGATGACGGCTCCTTACAAATACATACAATCTTCTTTGTTCTTGGCTAATGTTTCTGTGATGACAGTTAAAACAGAGATTGAAAGTCGTCATCAAAACATTTGTTGAAGGGAACCACAAACCAAAATGTCATCAAAATATTATATTTTTTGGTTTTGTTGATTTTTTTCAAAAAGCGCTGGAAAATTTTTGTTAAAGTTTATATGGGACCCCCTCTGAAGTATGGCCTACCAAAAAAAAAAGAATAATCAAAATCCATTAATAATTGGCGGAAATATCGCGTAAAAAACATAAAAAAAAAACATTCAGTTGAATTGAGAACCTCCTTCTTGTTGAAGTCGGTTAAAAAGTATGACTAGAGCTTTTAATATGAATTAACTCTATTTAAGTCTAAACGTTAAAAGTAATGGAAAACTTGGCTCGGCTCTGCATCATCATCATCATTTATCCGAAAGACGTCCATTGCTGGACATAGGCCTCCCCCAAGCATCGCCACATCGATACCCTGCATACGCCTTAAGAACACTACCCTCCGGTTTCTGAAAGGCTGATCAACGCAAAAATTTACTAATAAGCTGTCAAATCTCATTTCAAGTAATTTGATTGGTTGTTAGTATTTTGTTTGACCAATCACATGAGATTTGACAATGGATTCATTGGACCAGTTTTACAGAAACCGGGGTTAAGACGTGGCAACCCCGGCCGTAGCTGAGTAGAAGGAACACTGTGTGTATTTAGCCGGTAACCATGAGGACAAGGTAAAAAAATGCTTTTCACTCACATTAATTCTCTGGTAAAACAACTGTTTACCTAAAATTCTAGAAAAAAATCTGTTTACCTACTCGAACCAGAGAATAATGTTGGTGAATATCAGCCACGGAGATCGCTATCGTGCCTCAGTCAAAGGCTAAAGTGTCACCAGAACTTGGCTATGTACTAAGACGGAGGCCCATATTCAGTATTGAACGTTAACGGGATGAGTTTATGAAAACTTTTCACTCGTACATACAACATCTGTGGAGATTAGGTAGCGAGTACTCAAGACTTTGTACTTCATTACTTACAGCTTACAGTGCTCAAGACTACATTGTTCTCTCATAACTATCCTAAATCATAGTACTCGTTACTGAAATTGTTAAAGATATTGATTTTAAAAGAGTAACCATGGAGTTTCTTGCCGGCTCTTCTCCATAGGAAATGACTAATTGAACCAGTGTACCTAAATTCGACTTTTCATAAGCGCCTGTAATGGTTTATCTATATAAATAAAAAGAAAAGTCCTGACTTACTGACTGACTCATCAACGCCCAGCCCAAACCCTTGGACCTAGAAAGTTGAAATTTTGCACAGAGGTTCCCTTTATAATGTAGACAAGGAATAAGGAAGGATTTTTCGAAATTCAACCCCTAAGGGAGTTAAATAGGGGATGAAAGTTTGTATGGAAAATCGTCACTTTACGGGTTCATTTCACGCAAGCGAAGCTGCGGGCAGAACCTAGTGTGAAATAAAAACATTTGATTTGAGTGAATACGAATTTGTATTTACAATTAGGTACCTATAATAACAATGGTTACCAGTACCTATGCCGCAACTTCCTACAGCCTTATCAAAAGCTATTGTTTCTCAGGTCAAACGGTAAAAGGTTAGGACCGCTTGTTGTAAAACTATTGACCCCTTTTTATTTTTTTACTTTATCGCGTTTGAGGCTGCTTTTCCACCAAACATGTGCTATGCAACGTTGCTATGGATGCGTCTGATATCCACCAATCTTATTCATTGGTCCGTGTAGCACAACACTGGTGGAAACTGATTCAACTAAGCTGTGGATGCGTGCTATGGATGGTCGCGAGTGGTGTAGCTACGTTCCCCGTGCCTTCCCTACTGTCGTTACGTCGCATAGCTCGAGCTCCGCATCTTCCTCGCACAGCTACCTTGCGGCGGCGCATTTATATAGCACATGTTACTCGCTCCGCTACATAGCTTAGCATCAGTGGAAACGGTCACATAGTTTCGTAGCTTAGCTTTTACATTCTCGCAGCATAGCTGCGTAGCACATCTCTGGTGGAAAGGCACCCTGAGTTTAATCCCTCCTGACGGTAAGAGCAGACAGGGTATAAGATAAGACACGAATCCAAGTAGCAAAGATATAATAGGGATTCCCAACACAGTAAACTGATTGGCGCCGGACTTTAATGTTCAGGTGGTACTAGCCAGGCGGACCGTATAAATCCTACCACCAAGCGTGCTAGGTTTTGTATAATCTTACAACACGCGTCTATTCCCAGTGCGGAGGATGAAGTTTTATAAAACTCCTCATGGATGCTCATCGCCCTGGGAAGGCGAAGGGGTATGCCGGACTCTTACCGGCTAAAAACCCACGGTGTTCCTTCTCCTGACCCTTGGCCGGGGTCGCGGGATTCGCAGCTGCATGCACCGCAACCCGAACACAGCGCGCCGCCTTCTCGGGCCTGTTACTGGTCGGGCGACGGGTCCCCTAACCCGCCGCCCGCAGGCCACACACTACGGTGGCCGGAGATCGTCGCGCGCCCTCCGGCGCCCGGTGCGTCTGGCGAGGGAAGGGAGAGTGGCAGCTGCCTCTCTCTCCCTCTCCGCTCCCTCTTTGGTCGCCATCACCTCCTTACAGAAAGAGGCGATGGCTTCCCACGCACTCTCGCTCCCGACCATGAGGAAGTTTTATACCTATTCTACCTATTTTCCCACGTGTCGAGTGGAGACATCCACTCGACACGTGGGAAAATTGATCGCCATTTGTTTACTTGACGTTTTAAGTACACAGAGTGTAAACGAATTCGTGTAATTCCTTCAAATCGCGTGGTCTACTGGTAACAAAGATTGATCATGGAGGAGATATCAAGAGATAAAACAAAAAAAAAACTAAAACATGGTCTGTTTTTGAGTCATTTTTGCGCCCCGAGTTAATTGACTGCGCGGAGCGATATCGCGTTAGTCGTGCCCGCCAGCTGTGTCGCCGTGTTTTCATTTATTTTTGCGTGGCATCGAAATGTTCTATTAGGTTTTTTTTTGTTTTTTTCTTGAATCTTATTGGGTAGTTTAAATATGACTACTCGTCACCCTCCGCGCCAACTGTCGTACCTATCTAGCAATTGATAATTTTTCAGTAGTTGCGTTAGCTGTGACTTTATTAATGAATTAATAACTTTTTTATGTTGCTCTTGGCTTACTCTTGACTTGGTTAGTAGTTGCCCTAAGGTATCTATTTATTTGTTTCTATTTATTTGAAGCAGATGCGTCACTCTGTGAGAATTCCTCTGAAAAATTATAGGGTGACGTAGGTACTTACCAAACCAGCCAGATTTATTTTTAATATTTTCACTCTAAATTCCTTGCCTGGTTATCCAGTAACAGATCACGTGTTTTTAAATAATTACACGAATTCGTTTACCCCTATATTATTTCTTGAATCACGACTCACGACCTATCCTTTTCCTCGTATACTAATAATACCGCTACCTACTTGTTATTTATTGAATTAAAGATTATTTTCCTGTGATACGGTAGTTATTATTTCTAGAATTTTATCATTGAATTATGTCTGTATTTCCTCGTAATAACGGATATAATGACTATCCTAGTATTAAAACCGCATCTGATTGGGTTCGTTTGTTTTGGATATGCGATGCTATGGAAAAGTCACATTGTATATGCCGTCAAAAACTCGAAGCAAAGTAAAATAAGTTTTCGGGGAAAAAAAAGTACACCTTACCATGACCGCTGCAATGCCCGGCAATAAGAACAGTCATAATGAACACGCTTGACTGGATTTGTGATCGCAGTTACTTTGTATATGCTCAGCCTCCTGATTAAAGAAGAACCAACAGCTACAACAAATGGATACCAGTGGTATATATCAATACAAAGCCAATTACAGGTTCCCACGAGTAAAAATGGAAAATAATATTAGAAAACTTAGGATCTAACAAGCACGATAAAGATAAAATATGATAATTTAAATAAAGTACAAAATCACTATGGCCCTTTATAAAAGTTAGCATTCAACCGACTGCGTGCAGAAATGGGTTGTATTATTTGATTGGATCATATGCTCAGCCTCCTGAAGTAGTCCGTATTTATAAACCGCTCTTAACATGAAACTGTCAAAACGTAAATGTCCACTGAATTTCATACAATTGACTACATTAGTTTATGTTATAATAGAACCCAGAGAGAGAGATCTCTGAAAGCTCTTTAGCGTTCTCTTAAGAGTAGACTTTTAACACTTGAGATGTTGATTCTGAGAGCCTGCCGTTTTGCCAAAATTATTTTGACCAAATTTCATCACCCAAACGCATTTTACCAACCTATTTTAATACCAATGCAACATTTTGGAATGATTTTAGTACGCACATTTTCATTTGGTCAAATTTTTACTCGGCAGAATATTATTATCAAGGATAGGATATATATCATTAAGGCATTTGGTCTTTAATCAAATGATTTATTACAGCAAACAATCTTTAGACGATAAACATTTAGTCAAATTATTGTAACACGCTTATATCTTTTTTAAATCGAAACAACTAGGTTAGGTTAGAACTGTGACCACGCAACGCTAGAAACATATTTTTTTATTTTGCGTAAAATATGCTACACCAACTGAAATGTTTGATTACATTAAAATTGGTAAAAGTACTAGTTGGTAAGCAAGTTATTGTTTAAACGATCACTTGCCAAACATTAGATTTGCGTTACAATTTATTTGTGAAGAGTTTATTTGCTAAGTAGTAATTTGGCAAATGAAATTATGCGGAAACTTGTTTGGGAAGTGAAAATTTGGCAATTTTTTTTCGATGAAACAATGGTAATCCGTTGATTCTACTATAATATAAACTAATGTAGTCAAATGTATGAAATTCAGTGGACGTTTACATTTTGACAGTTTCAAGTTAAGAGCGGTTTATAAATACGGCCTACTTCAGGAGGAAAAAAAACCTAGATGTCTAACCTCCCCGGTTTCTGAATTGAGAATTGAGTTGAGTTAAGCAATACTTAAGTAGTAATTGAGTACGAAGTTGTCAAAAAAATGCTTTAAAATCCGTAATTTTTTTGACAACTCCGTACTCAAATGTTACTTAAGTACTGCTTATCCTAGAATTCTCAATTCAGAAATCGGAGGTAAGGCTCATATTAATAATGATTAATATGAGCCTTACCTCCACATTACATGCACGTTTTTTTTAGCCTTTTAACCGGTAGATAGGTACTATCTGAAGAAATAAATTAAAATCTATTTTTATTATGTATTTGTTTCAGTTCATGACCGAAGGTGTGTTGTTACGAGAGATGTTTGCTTCACCGCTACTTATGCAATATTCCTGCATAGTTCTCGATGAGGTCAGTATTTTGTCTTTATTTGCGAAAGTAAAATAGAAAACCATCTTTTATTATCTTCCATGTAGAGCTAGATCAAAAACGTTAAATCCACTAGCAAATTAAATTGATCAAGTTACATTGCTCAAGTTAAATAGCGTAAGTTAAATTGACGACAGATGCAGGTGTGAAATTAGTCACTCATATGAAATTGGTCACAGTACGTGCAGATCCACAGGGAGGATGGGTCGACTGTGTCATCCCCCCCACTACGGGTGTCTAGGGGAGTTCCGCAGGGGTCGATCCTGGGCCCATTGTTATACATCCTCTACAGTGCTGATGTTACTGGGTCCTTCGTAAACTGCAGGTATCACATGTATGCTGATGATATCCAGTTATACATATCCTGCAAAGGGGAGGACGCAGCATTGGCGGTGCAGAGGTCCTGGTCTGAAGAGAACTCTCTGGTTCTGAACCCACTGAAGTCAAAGTTCATGGTGTTGGGTACAAAAAAGCAAGTTGCTGCAATACTGTCTGCTAAACCAGAGATTCGGATTAAGGGGGAGAAAATAGAGCAAGTAGAACAGGCATGTAGTCTGGGTCTAATCCTAGATTCGGAGCTGCGTTTTGAGGCTCATTTAAAAAACGTACTCAGAAATTGTTTTTATAGGCTCAAGGTATTGTATGGTATACGTAAATTTCTTAGCGTACAACTTAGAAAACAACTGGTTGACAGTCTGATCCTATCAAAGCTCAATTACTGCGACACTGTCTATGGGCCCTGCCTGCTTGCTAGGACGGATAGATTAATTCAGCGAATTCAGAATGCCTGTGTTCGTTTCTGCGTTCATGTCCCTCGCAGGCATCATGTGACGCCCTACATAAACCAACTCAAGACACTAAAAATGGCTGCCAGGCGGAAACTTCATTTAGCGAGTTTAATGTTTGGCATTTTTACAACCCATAAGCCGCACTATTTATATGAAAAGCTCACCTGGCGACAAGCTAATTACAAATATGGTCTTCGTTCTGTAGTTGGCCCGCTGAATGTCCCGGAACATAAAACCGCAGCTTTCAGGGGTAGCTTCAAGTTTGCTGCCACGCGCTGCTGGAATGACCTTCCACCGCCAATGCGAGGCCTAAAAACAATACACTCATTTAAATTACAACTAAAAAAGTTTTTGTTGCATGTACAACTCACTGGACAATAAGTTTTTAAATCTAATCTATATTATTCTTTTCTTGCTCACCTCATGGGTCATGGCCTGCGGTACTTGGTTTTGGATCTCCAGCAGCGCTGCAGCATGGCATTCGGTCCCCTGTCTGCCAGGACTGTTGACAGCGTTTCCCCTGTCCACTTTCATACATGTTGACAACCTATTTAATTAATATTGAATCAAATTACTTGTCCGTGTTTATTGCTTAATATTTATTTATTTTAATAATTTTTCATTTACAATCCAATTTACAATCTAAATTCAAATTAAATTCCAATAATCGTATTACCTATTTATTAAGTTGTGTTGTCCAATTTTGTATTTCCGATTTTGTATTTTCATTCGTGACTCTCGTTTTACATTTTTAATCTTATCAGCCTGTTTTTGGAGCTCCTTAGCTCTTTACATAGTTTTAGTGTTTGGGTATGTCGGGTCATCCTCCAGTTTCCAGGGCTTTGTATTTGTATTTTTATTGGCTCCATCATAACGTATCTTTCTCCTACACACACTCACAATCGTATAAAATCGCTTTTAGCACTGACACATAACATTATTACACTGACACGTAACTTTTGCATAATAGTAGTAACACATTACATCATTGGCCAATATGTAATAATAATTCCAGCATTTTTATATTTTATTTTTTGGTACATTGTGGGTGCACGATAAAATTTATAAGAGAAGAGAACGCTTCGAAATGTTGCCACTGCATAAACCGTAAAATGTATAATGAGGAAGACATTCTCATGGCATGTACGGATGTCTGTTTCCTTTTCTTCTTTTTTATATTCCTGTTTAGTATATTCTATCACTTATAAATTAAATCATAATATTTATCTATCTTAATAATAATTGTTTGCTGCACCGAACGACGTCATTACGTCGGCGCCGGCTGTCGCTGAAAACCAGCGCTGGAGCTCTGTCTTGCATAGGGTCGCAGCATAATGCTGAGCGATAGCCGTTTTGCGTGGATATGACGCATGTTTCCCTCAACCTTCTTATTTTTTGTTTTTTGTGTTTATTTTCTTTTTGCGTCATGTTTACCGCAAATAAACGTATTTTCTTTCTTTTCTTTCATATCTTGGAGGCTTGGGAAGGGTCACAGGACACCGTTGGTGTCTTCTGTGATCTTTCCAAGGCTTTTGATTGCGTGGATCATAAAACGCTCATTTGTAAGTTAAATAACTCACTAGTAACTACGGGATTCGTGGACGTCCTCTAAGACTGTTTTTATTCTATGTTTCCAAAAGACAACAAAAAGTAGGCATATCTGGAATAATATCTTCAGGGTCTCTAGTAAAAATGGGCGTGCCACAGGGCTCAATTCTGGGCCCTTTTCTGTTTCTAGTTTATATTAATGATCTTCCTTACATGATGTCGGCACTGTCTGATATAATTCTGTTCGCGGTTGACACTTCACTTATTTTTAACATCAATAGGAAAGACTTAGATCTTTTAAATGTAAATAGTAGTTTATTCGCTCTTTCTAAATGGTTTGCTACAAATAATCTTTTATTGAATGCTACTAAAACGAAATGTTTAAAGTTCTCGTTGCCAAACGTTCCCCATGTAGGAGTAAACATAACGCTTGACGGCAGTAAAGTGGACATAGTAGATCAAACTGTATTTCTAGGCATAACAATAGATTCCAAATTACAGTGGGGAGTTCTTATGACTGCCCTTTCTAGTAGGTTAAGTTCTGCTTTTGCAGTCAGAAGTATTAGACAGCTGTTAAATAGCGTAAGTTAAATTGCTTAGGTTATTGAAGTAAGTGCTTGTGACACTGAAAGCAAGTTTTGCCAACTTTAAACGCCAAATTCCTTAGCAAGTGTTATTGCGCAAGTTGTTTTTTTTTTTTGTTGGTCTTGGACTTCTGTAGATGGTCCTAGGGGACCATTTCTACGTAACCGGGCAGTTATTGCCGAGACCTAAAGGGTCTCCAGGCAGTGGGGGGGGAGTAAAATACTTAACCTAAGCTAACTACTTATACTACACTAACATCATGACTACCTGCAACAACAGGACTAAGGGCGACCTCTAGTGGGACTCGAACCTCGGCTTAGGGCGTTGCTGGCGTGGGCTTAGGGGGGGGGGGGGGGGAGACAGCTTGATGTGGGCTGAATTATCGGTGTGACTGGTTACGCAAGTTGACTTGTGCACCCGAATTTCAACTGTGGACACACCCGCAGCAAATCGGGTTCTGCAAGTTTTACGAACTAAGCCAGCACTTGTGTGCAATAACTTGCTCAATTGACCTTGCTAGTGGATTTGATGTTTTACACAGGCAGCTTGCAGCCAAGGCTTGGAACCGGTTGCAAAAGATATCGGTTAGTAAAGGTTTCTAACGGTTTCGTATAATGTTTTCGTTCAGAACGAAACCGTCAATCATTTCATCCTATAACCGACATAAACCGGTTTAATTAAACGCGACGGATAGCTCTCGATCTGCGTTAACAACTTGTTAATAACATCATCATTCAGCCAAAAGACGTCCACTGCTGGACATAGGCCTCCCCCAAAAGGAGGGGTTTCCCATAATCGCCACGCTTGGGAGGCGGGTTGGCGATCGCAATATGGTTGTTAAAGTACTCAAAGAACGCTGCTGCCCATCCTCTAGTGAATCCCTAAGTCGCCTTTTACAACACCCTTAAGAAGATATGGGTTAGTGCTATTCTTTACATCCGGCACCAAACGCCATGTTAATAACAATCTTCAGAGATATTTCAAGGACAAAAATACCGGTTAATGAACGCTACCTCAACTATTTTTCAATTATACAAAGCACAGGTTCGTTCGTGCATGGCGTACTGCTCGCATTGAGAAGAGTGCCAAGAAGCTCATCAGCAACGACTCCCTTGTTCAGACCAAGCTCCAAAGTCTTGAGCATCGGCGCAAAGTTGCTAGTCTATCGGTTTTTTATCGGACACATTTCGGAGAGTGTCCTTCAGATCTGCATGATCTAATACCCCCCTGCCCTTTTTTCTATCGGACGGCCAGAAGCACGAAAAAGCGCCATCGGTTCATGGTTGAGATACCAAAAATCCGAAAGGAAGCGCTTTGATTCCACTTTCATTGTGAAAACCGCCAAACAGTGGAATGTGCTGCCCGAGTGGGTGTTCCCCGACAGCTACAACCTGGGTGTCTTCAAGTCACGAGTGAATCGGTTTCTTCTGGGCAAGCGTGCTCCATCGTAGACCGCATCATCGCTTAACATCAGGCGAGATGGTGGCCAAAAGCAGGCATTGTAATAAATAAAAAAAAAACCTTAAATATAACTTTACTTCAGAATATCGCTCAATTTACCGGTAAGCAAGAGCGAAACCGAAATATTGAGTTACTTATGTACTTGGTCTTACCGGTTTGAAAATTTTACCGGTTTCCGAGCCTTACTTGCAGCAAGTTAGTGATAATTTCAGATGTTGACTTGCAGTAGGTGTCTGACTGCCTACTCCCTAAGTCCGTCAACGAAGTTAGTCGTTCGTCCGAAAGTAACCCGAAACGTAGGAGTGAACAAAACAAGTGTCACGTTCAACTTTTCGGACGGGCAAAAACACATCGGTAGTATGGACAACTGTCAAATCGTGTTGTCATTAATTCTTAGTTCGGGCCCCGAAATAAGCATATGTCCGTAGGTGATAGGGAGTAGAAAACGCTCGTAACTAATGCCGAAACCACGGACTTCGTGCTTCGGGAGTAGACCCCTTGCAGTGAAAGTCGATGCCACAAGTGAACTTACGCAACTTAACTTGCTAGGGGATTTACCCCTTAATGATGGGCATTAAGTATCTACTTAAAAATAAATTATCTATGCTATCTTAGAATGATGTGATTAATTACAAGATAATTTCATGATAACGGACAATGATGAAATATATTTGTGTAGTAAATAAACAACATAATTTTTATGATTACAGGTTCATGAAAGAACACAAATGACAGATGTTTTGATGGGACTTCTGAAGAAAATTATAAAGGTAATTTCTTTATATTCACGGCTCTTATTCCATGAGGAAGATATCGGGTCCTTTGGAAGGTATACGGGGGAAACAGGCCAACGCGCAGAGGCCCCTTTGAGAACTTTAATCTAATTTAAAATGGGATGGGGAACCAACCGGGGACTATCCACGGCTGCACTGTTGGGGTACAGTCATGGACTGTCCCGGGTACCGGTGCAAGACTATTGTAAAATATGGTAAAAAATATCTGGTCTATGGGAATGGGTGTTTAGTGGACTGGTTAACTTGTATTGCCGGAAGAAAAAGGTAATTTATTTTGGTGGAGCAAGCGGACGGAAAATACATTGATGCGGAGCGGATGCGAAGGAAAAGGGCCGTGTTCGCAGTAAATGCTATAGAAGCTTTATAATGGCAAGCACATGCACTTACCAACAAACCAGCCAACTCGCAACGCCTTTATATGCTGCAGACGGCAGATTTTCTTGATGGCGAGAGTCTTTACACTGAGGGGAAAGGCGCGCCTCCCGATGTAGTTTTGCACTCGCGAGCGGTAATATCTGAATCACTGGTAATTCTGAGACTCAGTAGCGGATTATAATAGGAAAAAATGATGGAGAGCTGACAGCGCGTCAAGCAGACATCGAGTGGAGAAAAGTTCTGGTGACAATTGAATTTGAATTATATGAAAAGAGAGCGTTGTCTTCTTCGTCCTGGCCACTGGGCTTTTCAGCGCCTAGAGCCGTCATGCAAACCATTAAAAGGCGAAGTCATCGGCCTAGCTAAATGTAGCAACTACAGGTTGTAAACGAATTCGTGTAATTCCTTCAAACCACGTGATCTACTGGTGACACGGATTAACCCTAAATGGGTATTTTTGAAAATCAAGTAAAAAGAAGTTAAAAATAAAATCATGGATTTCTATTCCGGAGTTATTTTAGAGCCCCGAGTTAGCTGACTGTAAAGAGCGATATCGCTTTAGTAGTGCCCGCTAGCCGCGTCGCCGTGTTTTCATTAATTTATGCGTGGCATCGAAACGTTGACACATAAAATGTTTTTGATTAATTACGGTTTACTCACGTGCATTTTTCGGGATTGCCCGAGTAGTTCGTCTCGCGACCTTGCCGCGTGATCAGTTCATGATTAAGGGCTCCGTTTGAGTCCGAAACTAGTCGGGCAATCCCGAAAAATACACTTGAGTAAACCGTAATCTAATATATAAAATTCTCGTGTCACAGTTTTCGTTGCCATACTCCTCCGAAACGGCTTGACCGATTTTGATGAAATTTTTTGTGCTTATCCGGTATATATGAGAATCGGCCAACATCTATTTTTCATCCCCCAAAATGTTGCAAAAAAAAAAAAAATTTTATATGGCAACACAACGTTTGCCGGGTCAGCTAGTTAATCATAAATATGAATGTGTCTCACGAAAGTTATAATACAAAAATAAAATATTTTGTTTGCAAAAATCCTTTTTTTTTTGTTTTTTACTGAATCCTTATAAGGTGGTTTCGATAGGCGATACCGCATGAACAAAAATTTTTTATTTTTTATTTTAATCAGGCTAATTCCCGCGCGTACCACCTTGCGTACCTACCTATGTTATAAATGACTATTGGAAATAAAAAACTGAATTTAATTTTCCAGAAACGCAAGAACCTCAAGCTGGTCGTGTCATCAGCCACTATGGACGCTGAGTTTCTTCGTGACTTCTTCAACCTGACTGACAGAAAGGATAAGAACAAAGCCAGCACGTCCACCATCATGTCCATGCAAGGCAGGACCCATCCTATTGATGTGTTCTATGCTGAAGGTGAGAATAAACAGCCTCTCCTCATTTTACAGGATTATTGGTAAAACACTAACAACCTCTTAGGGGGTCATAGTACTCATCGTTATGACCAACTTTTACTATGGGACCAAATCTGAAATCGCTAAAAAAACTGTTCCCTACATTTATGTTCGCATAACTCGTCAAAATGTAGGGAACAGCTGTTTTTTTTTTTTCGCGATTTCGTGTTTTGTCCCATAGTAAAAGTTGTTCATAATGATGAGTACGATGACCCCCTAAGAGGTTATTAGCGTTTTACCAGTAACCCTGTACATAAGGTGTTAAAAAATCAACTCTAAGAATTTTGTGGGCTTGCTCGGTATCGAAAATTGAACAACATTCGTTCTACAACTTTTCGAATGACGCCAATTTTTTTTATGCTTTTTCATACAAATCAATAAAATATACTTGGGAGCAAATAAATCGAGCCACTTCTATTTTTCACGTAGGTATAATTGATATTAGTTTTGGCATTATGGAACAGATCAATTCTAAACATACAGTGGTGGACATATAATTAGAAACACCATGTGTGACTTTTATTTTTAGTACAATTTAACTTGATAATTAATGTTTTACGTATCAAAGAGGGCTTATACCTATTTATCTATAATGTATCCACATCATGAAGTATTATTATGTCAGTTTTGGAAATATCATACAACCGTTTATGTAAAAACTGGTATACTTTATAAAATAAAATGAAGCAGTACAACGTACTAAGGTGGACAACTAATTAGAAACAGAAAAAAAACATTATCATAAATATGAGCAAAGTTAGCGAAACAATAAATAATGAAATTAAATGGTACAAACGTTTTATACTAAACAATTAATGCTTGGTTGGGAAGCCTCTGCTGTCAATTACAGCTCTACAACGGCGTGGCATTGATTCTATGAATGTTTCATACATTTCTAGGGAATATTTCTCCAAGCTTCTACAAATGCGTCTTAAAGTTGTTGTAGTATGATACTAGTAGTAGTACGATATTAGTGATATGTTTATTGGATAATGTTTTCTTTACAATGTACCACAAATTTAGATTTGATTCAAATCCAGACTATTTGCAGACCAATCTAACACCGACACTAATTAGTCTCTTAGAAATGCTTTAGCGTTGTTTCTTTGGTTTGGATTATTGTAATGTCGGTGTTAGATTGGTCTGCAAATAGTCTGGATTTGAATCAAATCTAAATTTGTGGTACATTGTAACGAAAACATTGTCCAATAAACATATCACTAATATCGTACTATTACTAGTATCATACTACAACAACTATAAGACGCATTTGTAGAAGCTTGGAGAAATATTCCCTAGAAATGTATGAAACATTCATAGAATCAATGCCACGCCGTTGTAGAGCTGTAATCGACAGCAGAGGCTTCCCAACCAAGCATTAATTGTTTATTATAAAACGTTTGTACCATTTAACTTCATTATTTATTGTTTCGTTACCTTTGTTCATATTTGTGATAATGTTTTTTTTCTGTTTCTAATTAGTTGTCCACCTTAGTACATTGTGCTGCTTCATTTTATTTTATAAAGTATGCCAGTTCTTACATAAACGGTTGTATGATATTTCCAAAACTGGCATAATAATACTTCATGATGTGGATAGATTGTAGATAAATAGGTATAAGCCCTCTATGATACGTAAAACATTAATTATCAAGTTAATTTGTACTAAAAATGAAAGTTACACTTGGTGTTTCTAATTATATGTCCACCACTGTATATCGCCTAAAAGATTATTTGATAACCTTTACAATGAGGGTAGTTTTTTGTATTTTGAATGATATAATTCATGAAACTAAAACTAATAACCAGGACACGTGAAAAAAGTGGCTCGATTTATTTGCCCCCAAGTATAAATTTATTTTCATTAATTTAAACACTTTTGTTTGAGCTATCTTTTATCGCTTACATTTGATGTTGTATCCAACATTTTATTTCAATTTGTATCAACTAGCGCCATCTATTGAGACATAATACAAAACTCAATATAATTATGTTTTTCAGAACCAGTACCGGACTATGTGAAAGCTACAGTGGATACAGTCATCAAAATACACGAGAACGAACCATTTGGCGATATCCTTGCTTTTCTGACGTCGCAGGTAAGTTTCAAACCTTTAGTAAAATATAACATAAAATAATATCACGCCTGTATTCCCCGAAAGACTGGGCAGAGGTGTGGGGCGATTCAATTGCCATCAACCAGGCACTAATCCAGACTCCGGGCTGCTACTGAGAAATTCCACATGGAAAAACCCTTGAACACTTTGCCCGACCTAGGGATCGAACACATGACCTCACGCTCAGCAGTCGCGCTTGTGACCACTAGATAAACGAGGCAGTCTTTTAGTAAAAATCTAAATTAAAGCTCATTTATTAAAAGTAGATTGAAAATCAGTACTTTTAAAACGTAAAAATAGACAGCCTCCCATTCACGTACCCTTCAGTGATAGCAAAATGTTTGAATCAACATTATGAGAGCCATTACTTTAACCCTTTCACCGCCCCAGTCGGATATATCTGACAAAATTATCATTTCCATAGATACAAACGGATATACTATATCCGACGTGGGCGAAATGAACATGAAATTTTTTGTCGGATTTATCCGACTGGGGCGGTTAAAGGGTTAAAACATAAAAAATGCGCATGGTTTTAGAGTTATTTTTAATAATTTTTATTTTGAAACTAAAACTTTATCCCCATTATTACAAAAGATGGTCTAAGAAAAACCCTGGTTTTAGAGTAGCCCCGTCTCTTTTTGTTATATGATATAAGAAAGTGATGGGTATATTTTAAACCGTGGTTTACCTTAGTCTTGGTTTAAACCATCTTTTGTAATAAGGCCCTATCCCCCTTATTACAAAAGATGGTCTAGGAAAAACCTAGGTTTTAAGATAGCCCCGTCTCTTTTTGTCATATGACATAAGAAAGTGATGGGTATATTATAAACCGCGGTTTACCTTAGTCTTGGTTTAAACCATCTTTTGTAATAAGGCCCTTTAAGTTTAGCAGCTTGGCATTATTATTAAAAAACTTGCAGTCTTTGATTTCATCGTTACGTATAGATATTCTCATGCTACCGATGTCTTTAAGGTTAATTATTGCACAAAAACTTTATTTGTTTCACACGTTTCATGTATGAAAATCGACCCGATGCGAGGTACCTACTTTCTTATTTATAGAGATTTTTTTGGGATTATCTGACTGATTATTGTGGGTTCGACTTGCGACCTCATCGCGTGTTCAGCTCATGATTAGGGCTCCGTTTAGGTCCGAAACTAGCCGAGCAATCCTGAAAATTATTAATAATTACTAATTATTCCTGGAACGAAAACTGAACTATATAGGCGAAGTTGCTATCCTATGTGTATTCTGTAGAACTTCCAATGGTCCGCTTCAGAAGGGCTTTACACAGGTGGTTAATTGAGAATCCTTTCTATAATATATAAGAATTCCTCCAGTTTAAATATAATTGATCAAATTGTACCTGCATGTACCTTTACCAAAAATTTACATGTCATTATGTTATGATTGAATATGTTAAGCTACTATTAAACTACGTTGTAAGAACTTTTGTAACCATATTTATCAGCAAATAAATCTTTGAGTTTGAGTTTGAAAAATGCACGTGAATAAACCGTAACTAATCAAATCATAAATATAACTCACGGATGTTGTAATAAAAAAAACTTACATTCGTATACCAAAAAAATTTTTTTGTTCCAGGAAGAAATTCAAACAGCCCTAGAAACACTCCGTACATACGCCGACATGAATAATGAAACAAACACAGCTCGAACCCACTTCCCCAGCGGTATAAAGGCAGCTAACATGCTCGTTGTACCTATGTATGGCAGTTTGCCTCACTACAAGCAGATAAAGGTGTTTCAGAGGACAGATAATAATGTTAGGAAGGTTGTCATAGCAACCAATGTCGCTGAGACTAGTGTGACGATACCTGGTGTTGTTTATGGTAAGTTACATTTATTTATACTTCTATGCACTATGGTGGTACATAAGGCGGACTTAATGCCATAACGCATTCTCAACCAGTCAACCTTTGGCTTAAAAAAAAAAGCATCTAAATAGGTAACTGCTGAGGACTTACCATGACCTCTTATGAGAACGTTCAAATGCCAGCCAGTCAACTTCCGTTCAAAAGCAGGCCTGCTTCTGAATCGCTAAAAATCGTACCATGACAGTACTAAAGGTGAACGACTATTGAACCAAGATGAACGGTAATGCTTGTTCATGGTACGAAAAGTCTATACAAAAAAAAAAAAACGTGAACGGATTTCGTAAACGTCAACGTAGCAGGCCTGCCCTAACGATGTCATAGTACAAAAAAGCAGGGCAGTTCAACTTCCAGACAACTTCTGTCCTGCTTTAAGAGGTCATGGTAAGCCCCCAGGAAAAAAGACAATTTTGCACTGAAAAGACTACAAATTCATAAATACAAATAATAAAATAATTAGATATTACTGTTATGTATTGATTATGTGGGTTACTGTTAAATTATTAGAAATGTGGGTACTTAGAAATAACGTATAGGCAGTATTAATTAAGTAAAATAAATAGTTTTACTTCTACCTCGAAATGGCGTGTATAGGTATATCAAATACAAAACATTATGAAAACCTAAATGCAATAATGACGACGACTAAATTTGATGATAGCAGCGACTTCAAGTAGTATTCCCTAACTTTGTCTTTGAACGAGAATTTACTCGGAGCTTTTTTAATATCAAGGGGGAGCACGTTCCAAAGTTTGATTGCTGAGACAGCGAGGGAGTTAGAAATGAAACCTGTGCGGTGGGACGGTATTGGGAATTTAATTAAAAAATCTAGGATGTCTTTTTTACTAGAAGTGTGGGTGATGTAGATACAGACAACTACAGAGTAAGATATACAGGCCAACAACTTTAAACTCCAGAACTCATTTATTCAAAATCATCATCATTCAGCCGAAAAACGTCCACTGCTGGACATAGGCCTCCCCCAAAGGCGTTTGCCATAATCCCCACGCTTGGCAGTCGGGTTAGCGATCGTAGTATGATTGTTAAATTACTCAGAGAACGTTGCTGCTCATCCTTTAGTAAATACCTTAGTCGTATTTTGCGACACTCATGGGAAGAGATGGGGTAGTGCTATTCTTTACGTCCGGCACCACACGGTATTATTCAAAATATAATAGAAATACTTAGTTCTTTTTTAACGTTAATGTTACAAAAGACAGACTCCCAAAAACGCCCACCCTTCACCGCTTCCTAGTGTTTATGCTGTGAAGAAGAAACGGCGCAACAAACTTCCCAGCAACACAGATCTGTCTGTTAAGTGAATAAATTAATTGAGTCTATACACAGAAAAAGGTTACATTAATTACTAGCGACCCGGCGGGTGCAATGTATTATACATTATAAACCTTCCTCTTGAATCACTCTATCTATTAAAAAAACCGCATCAAAATCCGTTGCGTAGTTTTAAAGATCTAAGCATAGGGACAGACAGCGGGAAACGACTTTGTTTTATACTATGTAGTGACAATAACGAAATACAATGCATCACAGTCAAAGTCAATCACTACATAGGAAATTGTCACTGTAATTGTGTGCGTAATAACTTTTTATAGACAAGACTTGCTCAGACAAGCGATGGCAAAAACTTATCTAATCAACACAACTCTGTTAAAATACGAATGTAATTAGTTGCCCGTGTACTTATCTTTTTGGTTGACTGTACATTATTAGTATTCCTGGCAGCCCACGCACATGTCTAGATATTGTTATCGATCTGTTTGCAAAGTGTTTCATGATTAAACCCGATTAGGGGGCTTAGCTTGGATATTCTGTAGGGCATTTAATAAATATCTCGACGGTTCATAAATTCGCTTTTTGCAAAAGCTATTTGAACATATAACATGTGAAATTCAGGACTACTGAGGTGGCCAACTTTAGTAGGGACTGTTTCCCCACTTGTCAAAAATAATGCAAAAAAAAAATGTTTTCATGTTAAAGCGTTTGACTCCTAGGCTTACAATGTAGAAACAAAAAGCGTCTAGAACTTCTAAATTTTTTTTTAGGAAAGCTTTACTTTTTTAGCGACACTGCTGACGCATAAGTTTTGAATACTCAAGCGCACCATTGTATTAGCGCGGCGCAGCAGTCGTCTCCCCGCAACCGTACAGTTAGTTCGATAATTCGATATAGTATGTAGTTTATAATCAATTGTGTATTTGAACACTGGTACCAGTAAAGTTATGTTATATATCCCAACATGTGACCATCATTGAGCAATCCTGCATTTTGTGCTTACCCCGACACTAATACACTCCTCTGGAACGTAATGTCACATGTTCTTTACTATTAACATTGAATACTTTTGAGTTGAAAACCCTTCAGAAAACTATTTTTACCTATGTTCCAAGTTTTGTAAGTACGTTTCTTTCTACAAAGTTCCTCTTGGAAAACTGAAAACTATAACTCATTTTTTTTGTGCCAAGATAGCATATTGAATATTCTACATTTTTCTCACTCTCCAGTAATAGACAGCGGTTTCCACAAGCTGCCATACTTCGACCCAGCTATCGGTGTGGAGAGCTTAGCTGTCACTCCGGTCTCTAAGAACAACGCTATACAACGAGCGGGCAGAGCCGGCAGAACTAGTCGCGGAAAGTGTTACAGGTTAGTTATATTCTAGAACTAATTCTATTGTAGAACTTATTGTACTAAAGAACTCATTCTTTTTTAGAATTTATTACACTATAGAACTCGTATAATTTCGGAACTCATTGTATTAAAAAGCTTATTCTATTTTAGAACTTATTTTACTAAAGAACTTACGGTACTAAGTATGGAACTTATTCTATTTAAGAAAACATTCTAATAAAGAACTATCGGTCTCCTGTCTCTGTCCACCGTATTGTTCTCTTTTCTCCGTTTCGCGTCTCGGTCTCTTGTCTCGGCCGCGACGCCAAACGCTATCTTAACACATTGTTCTAGTGCACAAAATGTTATAAAGTCAAAAGATTTATTTTAAAAGTCAAGTGAAGACAAAGATAAGAGATAAAAGATATTTTATTTTGCAAATGTGGGTCCACAACAGTGAATGGTCATAAAGAAAAAAAAATAGGTTCGGCCATATTTTACCCGTAGGCATGCAAAATTACACTAAAAGATTCTAATTAAAACTATCTAACATAATAAAAACAACAAAAAACAGAAACTTTACATTAAATCATCAATTCTTTTTCAGATAAAAACTCGCTTATGCTATAGTATGCTTTGTCTGAATAATAACTTATTTTCTTAATTATATTGTATAGTTGTTTCTAATAACACCAATGAGAAAGCTAAATTATACATTGGTCTATCACAGTAGTGGTAGAGTACTACCACCATCCATACTGTGTGGCGGTTTGGAAGACATGGGTGCCAGTGTTATTACAGGCACATGAGAGTTTTCAACTCTGTCTCTAGGGTTGGCAATGCATCAGTAATCTATTTTGGTATTGAAGATCTAACCAATTACCATCAGATCGGCCGTCACGTCGGTTTGTTGCCAAGCAAATCAATATGTTTTAGTAATTTCATCAACTAACTCTGTCTATATCAGTCTACTGACGGACATGGGCCTTTACCCCGGGAGACAGTCCCTTTTCCTTAACTCTTTGACCGCCACGGACGTCTATGGACGTCAAATTAAAACGTGCTCACGACCCCTGCGACGGCATGGCACGTCGAAAACACCACTTTTTTACAGTTCAAAAGTTTGACGTCCATAGACGTCTGTGGCGGTCAAAACGTACGTTAATAATTTCCACACAATTTGCTGGTCATTGGGCTGGTCATTGTTCAGTATTTAATCATTAACATGTTTCAGGTTATACACAGAAGCAGAATACGAGAAGCTACCACCATCGGTGCCTCCTGAAATGTGCAGGAGTGATCTTTCTGGAATGCTGCTGCAGTTAAAAGCGTTGGGGATACATAACTTGCTTAGGTAATTTAGTTTTAATAAATACATAATAGAATCTGTGGGGGGACAGATTAATAATATAAATTCCCCTTCGTTGCCGGGCAAGTGAGTCGTAAGAGGCGACGAATCTGACACCATAATTGTGCCTGAAAAATGGCAATAGGCTCACCACCTATTACATAGGAGTTAATACAATAGGCCAAAACTGGGTGTACAGACTCCTGTAATAGGAGAACACCTCTGCTTACCCCTTCGGGGATTATAGGCGTGACTGAGTAGGTTTATGAATTCGGCACTTCGAATGAAATATCTTGGACACTGCGCTGCGTAAAGTGTATCGATTTCGTTTGCCTATTGTAAGTAAATGGCGTTGTAGTCATTTCTTGAATTGCGGTATAGTTTAATTACATCTAGGTACATTGTTTACTTATTGCAACACAATACTGGTTTCTGACTTCCACGCGGACCGAGTTGGGGGCACAGCTAGTTTATAATATGTGTGATAAAATTAAATGTCTCCGCTCGCTACTACTAACGCCATCTAGCAGACACGAAAAGAGGCTTTCTGACGGCGGACGTTAGATGCTTCTGGAAGAAGCCTGCGTACAATTCGCATACGAAACTCCGACGTTCACACGAATTTTTATTGTATTTTTTTGTATTAATTGAGGAATAAACGTATTACACGGAGATACAAATTAACCAATCATTCTAGGAATAGATACCGATGCCCCCGTTTCCCAACAGTTGTATTTTGATGATACACCAATATGAATTGTATTTTCAGGTTCACATTCCCGACACCACCTCCAGCAAAAAGCATATTATCTGGTCTAGAAACTCTATACGCATTGAAGACTATAGACAAGATAGGAGAACTGACAAGTATAGGGGAAATAGTGGCAGAGTTGCCGCTCAAACCTATGTGTGCCGCCATGTTGTGTAACAGTGGTCAGTAACCTTAGAATAATAATACTTGCGTAATAGCAGGGAAACCCACTCCGGGTCTTTTAGACCCGCGACGGTGAAACCGGGGCCACACCTCTCTACACCCCTAGCCGCTCACACGTTTGTTGCCCCCTTCGCCTATGTACTGGCGGCTTTCAGGGGGCCCAGCTAGTGAGCTGGCGAGTCACCGTCTGCCAAAACGTTTCAATTTTAAACTTGAAAGGCAGACGCCGTTTTCTTCCGGCAATAGAAGTTATCCAGTCCACTTAACACCCCTTCCCATAGGCCAGATATTTTTCACCATATTTTACAATAGTTATGCACCCACCTGGGACGGTCCATGACTGTACTCCAATAGTGCAGCCGTGGATAGTCCCCGGTTGGTGCCCCACCCCATTTTAGATTAAAGTTCTCAAAGGGTCCTCTGCGCGTTGGACCTGTGTCCCCGTGTATGCCTTCCAAAGGACCGGACATCTTCCGCACGGAAGATGAGCCGTGATTCTTAAGAGATACAAATAAATACTTGCTAAGAAAGATAGTAAAATAAAATAACTTTATTTAGCATATGAGGTTGTCGGCATGTGGGATGCTGATCCAGCATTCATTGTGCCAGTTGTCGTTATGGCCAATGGTTTAATAGCCAAGAGCCTCGATCAACACCTCATGAGGCTCTCGTTGGGCGGCTGGATCAAGGGCTACTCCTTGACACGGCACGCATAGTGAGGAGGTTCCTTTCTCTGGAGCCCTGACTGCCGGTAGCTGGGACCCTGTTCCCGATGTCGGTGGGCTACTATGTTTTGTATATTTAAATGTTTTTATATTTATATTTTTAACAAGCTTTCGCCCGCAGCTTCGCTTGCGTGAAATTTTGAACCCGTTGAGTGACGATTTTTCATACAAACTTCAATCGCCTATTTCACCCTCTTAGGGGTAGAATTTTCAAAAATCCTTTCTTAGTGGATGCCAACGTTACAAAAGGAACCTACTGACAAAATTTCAAGTCTCTAACCCCAGCGGTTTAGGCTGTGCGTTGATAGATCAGTCAGTCAGTCAGATTTTCCTTTTATATATATAGATAGAAAAATATTTAAAAATGCAATTTGTAGGTATATAGATGAATAAAGGAAATAATAGCTTGTAATAGTCCTGCCTCTTCTCAATTATATTGATCACCACGCTTGCTCGCTGCGTGTTGGTGATATCAGACCATTAGGTCCAGGTTTCATAACGATATTTTTGTTCGCCGTACAGAAAGAAAGAAAGGAAATGTATTTATTGACACAGTACCATAGTAAATAGGTAGACGACTTATTCATTAGTCATCTAAAAAATCATAAAGTAAAATGCATGGTTTTCGAAAACCCCGGAACCGATTTCAATAATATTTGGTTTTGCGACATAATGGGCAACATTTGGACCGAACCCTAAAAATGTCCTTTTAGTTCAACTTTTAACAGCTCTTATTTACGTCCGTCTCTTTCTTATTTTATGAGAGTGAAAAAGATAGCAATAGTCTAAATTAAGTTTGTCCACGAATCGGCACCAATGGCAAACACTTAATGTCATAAAACAATTTATGATGCAATGAAAACTAAACCATGTGACAAGAGCTTAAGGTTCAAAATCTCATAACATTGACTGTGGTATGTTATTCATTTAGGTGAATGGGGCTGCATAGACGAAGCTCTATCAATAGCGGCCATGATGCAAGTGGACAACGTGTTTGTTAAGCCCAGCGGTGGGAAGGAGAGTGTGGCTGCTAGAGTCAGTAGAAGGAATAATTTTGAGGTTCGTATACAACTACAAAAAGGCTTAAAGTTTTATTTTAAATAAAATTGTTGATTTGAGTCATTTGAGTGTGACTGCCTCGTTGCTCTAGTGGTCACCGCGACTGCTGAGCGTGAGGTCTTGGGTTCGATCCCCAGGTCGGTCAAAGTGTTATTGCCTTGTTCGTGAGGAATTTCTCAGTAGCAGCCTTAAGTTTGGATTTGTGCCCCAAATTCGATTTTTGCATTTAATAATGTTAATTAGTTGTCTTCCCGTATTATTTTTATAACGAATCTGTTATCAGTTCTTTTAATAATTTAAGAAGATCTGTAAAATAACCTTTATACATACATCGATATTATTAGTGATGTTCTACAAAAAGGACAGGTGCGTAGTACTCTCAACCGGCGTGCGTGTATGACAAGATGTATGACCGTGGACGAAGCGAAAGGACTATGTAAGGATCGTAGCATGTGGCGTTCTACAGTTTCTGCCTATCCCCATGGGAAAAAGCGTGAGTTTATGTATGCCTGTATGTATGTAATTTTTCAGGTAGCAGAAGGCGATATAATAATGTACCTAAACATAATGGATGCGTACTTAAAACTGAAGAATTCAGGAGACGAGAAAAGATCTAGGAAAGCGTGCAAAGAGTGGTGTCAGAAATATTATATTAATTACAAGATCATGGAAAAGGTGAGATATTAAATATACATACATACATAATAATACACATAATACATACAAATAATCAGTCCATAACTGTCCCACTGCTGGGCACGGATCTCTTCTCAGAATGATAAGGGATTAGGCCTGTGGCGGCATCTATCCACACCACATACGAACTATTCAAGCCTACATCGCGATATCAAGATTTAACACGCAGATAGTATATAGAGTGACTGGTAATTAGTGACCGATACTTTAACACATGATTGTACTCATGATAACAAACAACTTTCCCAAAGAAACAACATTTATAAAACAAAAAAAAAAATCCTTAATACGAGCCGCGTCCATTCCGTAACGGTTTACTAATAAATTTTAAATTAAAAAAATAAAATCAAAATAATGTTTCGTTGGGAAAGTTGTTTGATAACGTGAGTACAATCATGTGTTAAAGGATCGGTCACTAAATACCATTCACCCTTTATACAAGCTGTAAAAAGACCCATCACATAGCCGAAATCTACGCACTCTGTACATAAAACTAAATTACATTGACCAAAAATAATTGCTGGGAAACGACTTTAATTTTTTGGCATGAAAAAAAAAACGCTTTCTTTGTAGCGCGCAAATTATAGTTGTGGCGATGCCGCGCGTTTACATGCGTGCAGCGGCCACACACCCGAGCCAAGGCGGTCGTGTGCGTTTGATATTCATTGCGTTTTTGTAACTTCAAATGCGTAATTTGTAAGGAAAAATTGAAATATTTGATAATTTTTGTATGGAAGAAAGTTTAGTATTATGACTTGGAAATCGTTTTTAAAAAAACTAAAAAAAAAATGTGTAAGTACCTTCAATATCTCGAAAACCAATAATTTCCCAGGTATGGTTTGTTCGAAAAAAATGATCCCAATGATGGGTAAAATACGTGGTCTTCGTTATCGTTAAGGGTCTTTTTACACCCGATATACAACCTCCCAACTGTTGGGCAGTAGCCCGCCAGGCACAAGACTCTGCCTGGTTGGAGGATCCTCCCTTTGGTTGGAGGAACACCACACCTCGTTCCTCCACAGGCCTTAGTCCACCACGCTGGCCTGGTGCAGTTTCGTGGACTATACACACCATCGAGAACTTTATGGCGTCCTATAAGGTGTGCAGGTGTCCTCACGATGTTTGTCTTCATAATTAACGCAAGTGATTATTAAATTCTGATCCGCACATGAATTTGAAAAGTCAAAGGTGTAGCCCAAAAACTCAAGTCCTTTTTAGTTCATACAAACTTTCGTTATTTTAAATCAACTATTCTATTTCCTTCTTCTTTTTCTTTTTATTTATATGTCATTCACACAGCATTGTTTCAAATTCAAGTACCTATATTTATTTTTGTATGTATCTATTTATTCCTACGGTAAGGATACACGGTGACACTGACATTCGACACAATGTAATCGCGACACTGAAATTAAACCCGAGCTAATGCGCAACTCAGTGTAACGGCGATGTACACACTACATACAACACTCGGTGTCGATGTCGTGGCCATATCGTAGAATTGATCACTTCATGATGTGGCCGGCCATTTCATGAAATGGTTGTATTTCATGAAATGGCCAACTAAAATTGGCCATATCGTTTAAACGTCAACGTTTAATGATATATTATGGCCATCCACGTTTGGCCATATCATTAATGTAGGGTTTCCACGATATCAAAGGTTTAATAAAATATCTAAATAAAGGAAGCACGTACCATGCAAGCAAAGGAGTCGACTACGGAATTTCGACCCACAAAATATCGATGCACGTTACCGCGAAAGTTTAATAGCTTGATTCACCAACAATTAAGGGGATCTGGCGCTCGGCGGCCGCTACCGCGGCACGCGCTCGCCTTCGCTCGTTATTGGTCACTGTTCTAACCTAACCTAACCCAAATGATTCAATATACTAAATAGAAAATGTTTGCAGTAACGTGCATCGATATTTTGTGCTGTAGTTTCACAGGTTAACTAGATAAATAATCGAACAAATAAAATTCTATGAAAAGTTCACCCGCAGTTACCATGAAGTCATATTTTGAAATCCAATATAGTCCATTAATTTTCGTTGCGTGGTCACCCTATTTTACTTATTATTATTAGCTTTTTTGTCAGAATAATATTGTCCGCCGCCATGATGCATCACAAAAACAAAACGATATCAGCGCCTCTAACGGTGAATAATGTAACTATTTTACGATATGATCACTAATGTTTGACCATATCATGAAGTGGCCGTGCGTTTAGCTGATCATATCGTTAAACGCTGATTATTCATTGATCTGGCCAGGCCATTTCATGATGTGGGCAGCGGGTATTGGCCATTTCATGAAATGCAACCATTTCATGAAATGGCTGGCCACATCATGAAGTGATCAATTCTATGATCTGGCCACGACATCGACACTGAGTGTCGAGCGTAATGTGTCGCTTTGTATCCTTACCGTTAAACTGGTTTATATCCATTACGACACACAATAGGTTTAGTTGAAAATCAACGCCCGGGACTTTGTTTTCTAGCATTAATGCTGAACTGGTGCTGTTTGACGCAGCCGCTAGGCACACAGTTGTAAAAATCATCTGGCAACCTCTTACGGCTGCTGGGATATACTCTTTTGGCAGAAGGACAGACAGACCAGTTACTAATAGGATCCCGTTGGCACCCTTTTGTTACGGAACCTTAAAAACGAGAACATACATGTACTAATTTAACTTGTCTATTATTTTTAGGCTTGTGAAGTAAGAGACAGTTTGGAGAAGCTAATTAAAAGGAAGTTCCAAATGGAAGACAAAGAGTTTGATGGCATCGATCTAGGAACAGGTAAATATCATACTAAGAGCGATTACGCACTACATCCGATCCGAATCCGTGAAAATACGTTCCGAAGTAGCCATAGAACTATTTGTATGGTAGTTTACGCACTACATCTGGCATCCGTCATCCGATTTCTATCCGTCACCCGTGAGTCTCCAATTCGGAAGAAATATTGACGGACCGAAGTAGCCGTAGTAATGTTTGTATGAACGCTTTCGCACTACCTCGGATTCAAATCGGACGCCAAATGGATATGCCAAAGATGGCCCCTGAATTGTTTGAATTTGGATCAGAGATCGGAATAGTGCGTAAGCAACATTCGAATTCGGTCCGAAATTTTTACTCTAGATCGATATTTTCACGGATTCGGATCGGATGCAGTGCGTAAAGCAATATCCGAATTCCGTCCGTGTTTTATATCCGTATTTTCACGGATTCGGATCGGATGCAGTGCGTAATCGCTCTTACCAATTTCTGCCGACAAGAAGCATTGCTGAGTTCCAGTTTGAATGGTGCCGGTGAAATACAAGGCAGATGAGTCTTTACAACTTTGTCCCTAAGGTTGACAATGCATCAGCAATACTCTTGATGTTGTAGGGTTGGCTCTAAAGGTACAAGTCCGTACCGGCTTCAAACTGCAAAAGTAGTATCGCTTGCGGTGCGATCTGCGGCTGCGGTCTGCGGTTGCAGTTTTGCAGTCGCTGTCGGAATAGCATCTTTAAAGTGCACACCTTAAAGGCGCTATTCCGATGGCGACTTGCGTGCAGTCTGCAGTTTGGAGCCCGTCTCGGACTTGTACCTTATGTCTATTTGCCAACCTATTACATAAACACAGTATTTGAAAGTAGTTTTTTCAGAATCGAGAGTAGAATCGATGAAATGTCTTTTTAGGTAGATTATATTTTTTCCCAAATAACAATACAATAAACAATCTGTTAAACTGTCATATTTATTTCCCGGAAGCGATATCCGCCATTCTGAAACAGGCCTAGAGTCACCAACATCAAGCATGGGTGTTTTTTTAATAAAAAACTAGTCGTAGCGTAGTCGAAGTTTTTTTTTACTATATCAGATACCTTCGTGCATGTGCCAGCAACAACTGTGCAAAGTTTCAACTTCATCGAATGAACGATGCGCAAACGCAAAGAAGACGAACAGATAAACACACAAACAAACAAACATTATTTTTCATGTAATAGATCATTATTATTAGTAAAGATTCTTGTCATGCCCGCAACTTAATTTTACTGTAAAAAGTTTTGTGTGTTTCCATAGTTACTACAAATAACACCTAAAACTTACGTATCTCTCGTTTCCAGACAAAACCCAGCGCATAATGAAGTGCGTTCTCTCAGGATACTTCCCTCAGGCCGCGTACTTGAGTACGGACTCAAGTTATACAGGTATCAGAGGTGCAGTACTACATATTAGCCCTGATAGCTGTCTGTTCAGAGTACAACAACCTAAATGGTAAGAATAGTTTTAACTATCGATGGGTTGCATAGGCATTTTGGGTAAGCAGGGTTGGTAGCAGTATAAGAAAATTCAGTGTGGCCATAAAGTTTAAGATGTGGCAGCTACCTTAACCGTTGTAGCTACAGCTAGCTTCTTTTTAATAAAGGACAATGCTCATGGATGTATGGAGTCCCGTACCATACTGCATCAGAGTCAAACTTTGTTTTTTATAGACTACACTATTAACTCCTACAAAACTTGTCTTTTCTCTCTGAAAACCCTTGAAATTATTGTGCCAAAGTTCCTCACAACGAGCTCGAGTATCGGTACAATCATCTAAGGGGTGACACATTGAGAAGATATAAAAAATAATAACAAACATGATGTGCAATACGGGCACGTCCGTCATGTCACATATCCTTTCTTTCTTTTTTAACTCGTGGACAATCGTGTGGGTTACATGTTTGGCAATTTTCATCTTTTAACACCTTTGTTATAATTATGTAACGTGTAACTGTTTTTTGTCCCAAACAAATAAAATAAAAATAAAATAAAATAAAAAGTTATTTTTGTAAACAAAACGCGAGTTTCGGAGATTTTAGAAATAACCTAAATAACCTGACAATGTGGACATGTCATATACGATTTAATATTGCTCTAAAAATCAGTAATCCGCATCTATTGCATTCTACATCTCTATGACCGGCTGTGAACGGCCAAGTAACTATAGATAAAAAAAATTACAATCGTTTAAATAAAAATACTAATCTATTCTAGTTGTTTTTAATTAATGTAGAACCGGCAAAATATATTTTTTTTACATGTTTTTTGAAAGATGTGATCATGACACTTCAAGGTTATAGTAATCATAAATCATGTGAAACGGAACATCATGTAAAGGGAATAAAACAATATCAACACTTTATTACATTAAATTAAATTCCCTGTTCAAAAATCAAATCCTCGACGCACAATGTCGAAAAAAATTATGAAAAAAATTAATATAATATTTTGATCTTGATGCATGAGACTTTTTGGTACCACTTTTGGTCATTCTCCTTTAGAATGGCCTTTAAAGATAAGAAAATGGGCAGGTCTCATTAAACATTGTTTTGGTGCCAATCGATAAATTTTCTTACAAGGATCATACATCTCACACGCACCCACACACACATACACATATGTATACACATGCACACAGACACTCACTCACACTATTTTAGGATATTATCTCTTAAGATTTTTTCTTAACTTGTTTAATTTTATATTTTTCTTATGATTTCTTGTCTAAATTCATCATACACCAGTTTTCCCATTTTGTAATTTAACATTGAAGAGCGGGGCCTCCTAGCACAGGTATACAAGGTTAGTCAGAAAGGGGGTACTAATCCGAAAGTGTTCAAGTACACATAATAATGAATAACTTTTGTTCTACAACTTTTCCCAAAAGTCAATAGTTTAAGAGAAACAGTTGTTCAAAAAAATCTCTAAAATCTATCTATCCCCAGTTATGATCAGCTGTTTTTACATTTTAGGTCATATTTGGGCTCATGAATTAGAAGCACCATTTTCTGAATTTGTAACTAAAGCAGGGATGACGAATTTTTGAAAAAACTAAAATAAAAATCATTTTATTTGGTTTTTTTTTATCGAATTTTGAAATTTTAACACTTGCTTTCAAACAGTCATGGGCGATACTATAAGTGGGCTTCGGATTAGTACCCCCTTTCTGACTAACCTTGTATCTCTTACTTAAAAGGAGGCACCTATGTAAGATTTAATGTAAAAATACAAACAAGTTTCTGCAATCAACTTTTTTTTTTATACCACTCTTTATATTGAAATCCGGGAGTTGGGAGACTTTAAAAATTTGGCGGCAGATTACGGGAGGGTTGACTAACCTTTATGTATGTCCAAAATCAACAGCATATCAGTCTGTTGACGTCCACTACTGGACATAGGCGTCCCAGTGACTGCTAGAATGAATGGTTAAAAGGAGTATTGCTATAATTACCACACTTGGCAGAAGTATTGGTGTTCGTAGTCGTTATTATCAGATACGAGGACGCTGCTGCCTCGTACCTCTACAACATACAACATCAACCATTTTTAATTCATTATTTTTCTCTGGGATTATAATCCTTAATTAGTTTGTTCAAGGTTCAGTTTTCATTACAACTAACATTATTTCAAGACTATAATATCTGTCATTTTAAAATCAACTTAGTTGACCTGGCAATAACGTTCAATTTTGTGTAAGTTACCAATATTTTAAATTTCAGGGTAATGTTTGCCAGTGTACAAAGTACGGGGGACAAGACGTACATGAGAGAGATGATGACAATTGATCAACGATGGCTGCTGGAAATAGCTCCACATTATTATAAGCAGACGTGATAATAAAACTATCAAGATTGTTTATTACTTGTATTATTAATTTATTATGTACCTAAGTGTCCAAACACACTATGCCGAATTTACGCGACCGAAGTTCGGCGGCTGATTTTACGTTCCGACGTATTCGGCTGATATGACACACCGTAGGTGCCGAACTTACGCAGCAGAAATTCAGTTGCGCAAACTTGTGAGCGGACACGTGGGGCGGATCTTCGTCGGCAATCTAACCGAACTTCGGTCGCGTATAATGTGTGCTCTACAGAATACGTTGCCGCCGAATTGTCGCTGAACTTACGCCCGACCGGAGTTCAGCTGTACGCTATAACGCAACGTAACTTCGGCATAATGTGTCGTCAGTAATTCAATAGCATTGCTGCGTAATCATGCCGGATTTCGGTCGCGTATCTTCGGCATAGTGTGTTTAGACACTACTTCTGACAACCGGTCTTAGAATATCTGCGGACAGTACCTAGTACCTACCCAATAACAACACAACTAATAAGCAACATCGATGTACCTGATCGAACAACCAATGGTAGTCGCTCATTTTCGCGCCACTCCCACTTATTGCGTCAACGTAAAGATCATTTTTTTGGGTTCCGTACCCAAAGGGTAAAACTGGACCCTATTACTAAGGCTCCGCTGTCCGTATGTCTCTCCGTCAGTCACCAGGCTGTATCTCATGAACCATGATAGTTAGACAATTGAAATTTTCACAGATGATGTATTTCTGTTGCCGCTATAACAACAAATACTAAAAAACAGAATAAAATAAGTATTTAAGGGGGCTCCCATACAACAAACGTGATTTTTTTGCTCGTTTTTGCTCGATATTGATAACGGCAACAGGTAGACGCTTGAAATTTTCACAGAATATTTAGTTATATATTCACTTTCAAAATAAATAATTAAATTAAAGTAAAACAAATATTTAAGGAGGGCTCCCATACAACAGACATGATTTTTTTGCCGTTTTTATAGATAATGGTACGGAACCCTTCGTGCGCGAGTTCGACTCGCACTTGGCCGGTTTTTACTGCTACCCTAATAAACATTCGTGTTCTGAATCGCGCACTCAGTTCGGAAGTGATCGGTTTTGCGAAGATTGCCGATGCGACTCCTTAGTTGTGGTGTGGGTTGCGGAGGTCTGATGGCAGTTGCTCCGTGTAAAATACTGGTATTTAGCTGCATCTAGTTACACTGGAAATTGATCACAACATATGTAGTTAGGAAAATACATGTCGGGAACTTCGCGGAGTGAGCGCCATCTATTGTCCGCCACCTAACTAACCATGACGTCAACATCGGACCACCACTGCCCGTTGGAGGGAGGAGACCGGCTCGCTCGGTGCGCCCGGAGGATTGCTTCTTGGACCGTACGACGGAACACTCGTCTAGAGTATTCTGTGTAGATCAGCTGAAGAAGTCTGACCTTTTATATCTGACTAGCTTGTCCTTATTTTATGATCTTGTAATAATTATCTAAAGTATTTTATTGTGATCTAGTTCATGTTACTAACACTAACCCAAATACAAGTACTCTCAGTGGTGGAGAGTCTATGTTGGTTTTATTTGCTACATTTACCTTGCTCACAATCCTGACATACCAATATTAGCGATAACTGTAATGATAGAATCACTCCTTAACGATTAAATTGTAGTGTCGCTAACATACAGATAATTGTAATATTGTGTGCCTTAAGTCTGTGTAAGATAAATTATTTTTCTTTCTTTCCACACCAAGCCAATGAAGGTTCGAAACGTTTCATCTTTTATTGAATTTGACCAAACTTTTATAGATCTGGTTTCATATGGATTTATGCGGTATCGAACTCCGTTCGTTGGCCTTGTGTGTAGGTACTTATCATAAAGATTTAGGATGCACGAAAATAGCCTCTACACCAGACGATACTTCAGTACGTCCGGCGCACCCTGGGCAGTCAGCCCCGCTACCAACCTTGCTGACTGGCTAATCTTTTCACCACGGCATGAGCTGTTCTCATATAGCTGTAAACACACCTAAGGTACAGGGAAAAGTCGTTGTTAGTAATTTAATTTTACTAGCGGAAACCGAAGATTTGGCGGAATTTGCCGAAGATTGCCGAAGACACACGATCCGTCAGGGGTTGGACTGGAACATAATTTCGTGAGTGGTGTAATAAGTCTCCCAAAATTATGTTTCAGCCGATTACTTACACGGATTTCTCATCAGACGGCCACCGATGGATTACAATAAGTGAAATGCATAAAATATCAAAATTACGATGTATTTTGTGTGTTTTTTCGGTTTAGGAAACTGAAACGTTGACTCAATCAAAAAGTTTATATCACAGAGCAAACACAAAGAGATGTTGTAATGCGAGTTTCCTATAAGGGGCCGTCCATTAATCACGTGAGGTTCGAAAGGGGGGGGAGGGGGGTTTGGCAAAAACCACGAAATATCACAAGGGGGGAGGGGGGGGGGGGTAGTAATATATCACGTGTATTTTTTTTTCGTCCAACGCGCGATTTGTAAACTGAAAAGTGAAATTTTTTATGCTAGTCAAAAACAACCCGCAACCTTTCTGTCTAGACATTTTTATCATGGTCCTTAATTTCAGAATAAAATTAGATTATGTTAGCGACACTACAATTTAATCGTTAAGGAGTGATTCTATCATTACAGTTATCGCTAATATTGGTATGTCAAGATTGTGGGCAAGGTAAATGTAGTAAATAAAACCAACATAGACTCTCCACCACTGAGAGTACTTGTATTTGGGTTAGCGTTAATAACATGAACTAGATCACAATATAATACTTTAGATAATTATTACAAGATCATAAAATAAGGACAAGCTAGTCAGATATAATAGGTCAGACTTCTTCAGCTGATCTACACAGAATACTCTAGACGAGTGTTCCGTCGTACGGTCCAAGAAGCAATCCCCCGGGCGCACCGAGCGAGCCGGTCTCCTCCCTCCAACGGGCAGTGGTGGTCCGATGTTGACGTCATGGTTAGTTAGGTGGCGGACAACAGATGGCGCTCACTCCACGAAGTTCCCGACAATTATACTTTATGCCTGTATTTAAAGATAATATTCTAAAAATTTTAAGATTTGTAGGTACTAAAAATACACGTGATTTTGGGTGGGGGAGGGGGGTAGTCTTAAACCTCACCACGTATCACCAAGGGGGAGGGGGGTTAAAAAATGGCCCCTAACACGATGCGTGACATTTCACGAGGTGAGGGGAACGTTCCACCGCCTTCTTCTATATTTTCCATGTAGCGTTAATAAAAAAAACTAAAAACTTCTGACTTATAGATAACTAACACGTAGTTTAGCCATAATACGCTAGGTGTCTCTAGTGTCACGAATGTAATAAATTACAAATTACTTTAAAGTGAAATGTAGTGCCATCCATGACATCAGAACGTTTATCCGAGTAGCTTTTGCAAGATAACACACAACACTTCATCTTTTTCTTTCAAACAACAAGGAAAATAATACAGGGTGGTTCAAAAGTCGTGGATCAAACGAAACAGGGCGACAGTTGGGGTTAATTGCAGCATTTTATGGAAGAACATTTTTTTTTACAGTAAGTTTCTAAAGTTACAAAAATTTTTTCATGAGACTTAAAAGATATTGAAAAAAGTGCCAATACTCATAAATTATGGTACCCACTGTCATAAAAGCACTTTCAGGCAACTAAACACCATTTATTGTTTTAAAATAGGTACCCATTTTACTCTAATTGCCTATTTATTACAAATTTTGATATTTTTTTTAAAAAACACTCTTAGTGTCATAACTTTTAAGGAGATCAAGTTAGGGTTCTAATAATAATAATAATATTCTTTATTTTTCAGACTACAATGATCCAGCGTGTTAGTAAAAGTTCTGCCACACAGATATTTTTTACTGCAAATAACCCCAACTATCGCCTTGTTTCGTTTGATCCACGACTTTTGAACCACCCTGTATAATGGTATGAGAGCGCGAACGTAGTGTGCACAGGACGAGTGCCGACAGACCGATAAAGGCCACGCCCACCGTGATGACGTCAGGACCTAGCTGGTATCACAGTGCACAGTTGCTTAGGCCATTCCTCTTTGTATTTGCTTCGTGGTTTATACAAGGTGTAATATAAAATAACGCACAACCTCTTAAGGGGTCACTGTACTCATCATTATGAACAACTTTTACTATGGGACCAAACGTGAAATCAAGAAAAAAAATCAGCTGTTCCCTACATTTTGACGAGTTATGCGAACATAAATGTAGGGAACAGCTGTTTTTTTCGTGATTTCACGTTTGGTCCCATAGTAAAAGTTGTTCATAATGATGAGTACAATGACCCCTTAAGAGGTTGTTCGTTAACGTTACACCTTGTATACAGGGGCTCATTGATACAAATATGTTGTAATTTACTAGTTTAAAACTATTAGTTATAAATAATAAATTGAATCTTATAAATTGTAAATTGTATTTAACGACTTGTAATTTATATTATGAATCTGTATCTGTTTATATATAATTGTAGGTATATATGTCTGCATAGGATTGCTTAAGCTATATTTATATAAAATAGCGTTGGGTTTCGCGATAAGAGTGAGCCCACACGGGCGTTGCCGTGTCGCAACGCTACGCCGCGCCGCTTACTACGACGTCACAGGATGTGTCAGTGTTTGAACGACAAAGAAGCGAAATAATCGTGCGTGCTGCGCTACGATGCCGCTCCGGCTTCGCACCGCATCATTCCTGCCCGCTTCGTCTCTCCCCCTTGTCCGTTGCGTGCGCGTTACGTCGTCGCACGACGTCGCAACGCACCGTGTGGCCTGTCATTGTGATTTAAAGTGAAGCCACACTGCTCTCGCAACGCATCGCAACGGAGCAGTGTGGCTTCACGCTTATACAGGATGTTAACGAATTCGTGTAATTCCTTCAAACCACATGATCTAATAATGGTATAGATTAACCCCGCACGAGATTTAGATTGATTAAAAATAAATAAAAACTTTTTTTTCCAAATTTTTTATTTTTATTTTATTGAATATTTCGATGCCATGCATAAATTAATGAAGGCACGGCGACACAGCTGACGGGCACATCTGGCGCGATATTGCTCCACGCAGTCAGTTAACTTGGAACGCTAAAATTACTCAGATACAGAAGCCGATGGTTCATTTTTTGAAAACTTTTTTTTGTTGATTCTGAAAAAAACTTGTGCAGGGTCAATCGGTGCCACCAGTAGATCACGCGGTTTGAAGGAATTACACGAATTCGTTAACACCCTGTATGTAGGACGACGCACCGTCACCGCTCAGGCGGAGCAACGCACCAGCAACGCATCGTGTGGCTTCGCTTTTAGTCGGTATAAAACGTAGAGGTTGTCTTTTAACGCGATCTTACTGCATAGATCTATACTCTATACCTACTCTAATTATAACATTGGACAAAGAAGCCCCATTTTATCAAGTGTCAATAAAATGTATCGCAAAAAGCAACATGTTTGCCTCCAGCATTCAACACAAGTATTATGCTTTTATGAACCTTAACGGTCAATCAAGATATAAGCTGAAACTTTATTTGAAGAAATGGTTCAAAAGATATTCGTGCCTTGGTGGGCCACTTTTGTCTTATGTCATATGAAATGGATTATAATAATTTCGCGAAAACCCAGACTCACTAGTATTTTCGTGTAGTGTCAATTAATATTATAATTTATATTGTAGTACAATACATATAATACAATAATTATACATAGGTACCCTTTTCAACACAAGGTTGACATCCTGACGTTTCTCTATAAAACTAACATAACCATGCGAAGAATATCAAATATAAAAAAAAACATGGATATGTTTCAGCCTAACTTACACGGACTTTCTACACATCAGTCAACTAGCGATGGATTTCATGAGCTGAAATGTATTTTTTTTATTTTCAGTAATTACCCTAAACTACGATTTCTCTAGTATCACGGATGCATTTACAGAAAATCTCACATGCATAACTAAACACCTAGACCTACCACTGTTTGTTCAAACATAAGGGAACTTCTTGTTTAATCAATAAAAAATTTGAACAAGCATCAATGCTCTCAGCAGATCGAACTATGAATAAGTGTTTTATTTTATTCGTATAACGTTATTTTCAACCTTCGTCATAATAATTACGCCTGACAGAAGAGTAGTAATAGTTTAAACATACAACGTATTGCTTTTAGAAACTGTAAGGCGCGGCCGTGCAGTAGGTACCTACAACTATCTGGAGGTCAAGCAAATAGGTATGACTTGTTCTGTGCGGAAATCGAACCCAAAACACCCAAAACCCGAAGGTAGCACAGAAGTCGATCGCTTAGCCACTGCATCAACCGGGCCGTCAATTAATTCAACATCGGTTCCTATCATTATTTTTGTCTAATGAAACTGTACCTACTTTTAGCAAAAATTACGAGACATGCTTCAAGTTTTTATTTATTGTGGTTTTCTTTCAAGTTAAAGTATGTTTGTCGTCTTTTACACTTCTATGATCTTTTCAAGGTAATATTCATCCGTGTATAAAGTACTGGAAACGAAACCTACATGTGAGTTGACGATTGATCAACGATAGCGCTTACAAATTGCATCAAATTGTTTAAAACAGATGTGGTGTTCTACCTAGCCTGTTCCCAATTATGTTGGGGTCAGCTTCCAGTCTAACAAGATGCGGCTGAATACTATTATTTTACACGGAGCGACTGCCATCAGACCGCAACCCAGTTATTAGACAATGCCGATATTCTTAAGCCAGACCGGTCGGCAGATTTTCGGGGCTTTTGACCCGAACGACTGTCATAGGTATTCTTATGACACTCGGAGAAGTCTCGATGTGTAACGAATGATGACCCATCCCCGGACTATCCGCGACAAGTTTAACCTTGCTAATCATGTGATACGCGCGTTTTAGCCACGAGCCCCTCATATGACCAAGGTCCAAGACCGTTGTTATTAAAGTAAAAATAAATAAATATGAAAAAAAAATGGCTGATATTGACAATAAATTAAATATTGAATAGAGTGCTTTGTTTTATTAACGTACGGTAATGTAGAAACCCAGGTCACCCAAAGGGCAATGGAGAGGGCAATGCTCCGCAGGAGAACCAAGGTAACCAACATAGCTCGAAGAATTGCCAAACTTAAGTACCTAGCATTGGGCGGGGCACATTGCTCGCAGAACGGATGGCCGATGGGGCCGAAAGATTCTGGAGTGGCGACTGCATACCTGAAGGCGTAGCATTGGTAGGCCTCCCACAAGGTGCCACCAAAATTGCGCGAGCACAATCTCTTCTTCTCCCTATCCTCGACTATGCTGATGCCAGCTATCTTGATCTGAGGACCAATTTGGAAAGCTTGAGCGACTTCAAAACCTTTGTATCAGATTCATATTTGGTTTGCGTAAATATGATCATGTTTTTGAATTTCGTACAAACCTCAAATGGCTACCTATTCGCCTTCGCCGGAATGCCTATATTCTTACTCTGCTTTATAATGTGCTATTTAATCCCTCCACCCCGTTTTACCTTAAAGAACGCTTCGAGTTCCTCTGTGACACACAGGCACTCCCTATTTTATTAAAATAAACTTTATTTATTTTATTACGTTATCTGCCAATACTAGCGTAGTGTATGTTTCAGTGAGTATAGTCACCTACAGCTATTATTAGTCACAACCCCCCGTCTAGTGGGTATAAATCTCCTCTCTACTAGATTGTTATTACTATTAGGTTTTTGACCGTCGGTCTGTCTGTCTGGGAGTAAACGACTGGTTATCAGTCATACTACATGGCAATTGAGTTCAAGGATCCGAGATTATGGCAGGATTCTTAAGTTCACGCTTTTTATACTGTCTGGGATGAGTCGTGGTCTAGACTGCTACCTACTCATCCCAGACAGGCATCTTAAGCAGCTGAAGCCCAACCTTGGTAGGGTTTCAGCTGCAGAAAGGGTTTAAGGTAAGTTAAAGAAATAAAAAATAAAAAAAATTAAGTAGTGGAACTCTTTGTGAAAGATCTCGTCCGATTGACCCTTTTTTTTTCGTGATAAAATCCTAATGGATACCCTTCGCCTGGGGGCGGCGAAGGGGTATGCCGGACTCTTACCGGTTAAAAACCCACGGTGTTCCTTCTCTTGACTCTTGGCCGAGGTCGCAGGATTCGCTGCTGCATGCACCGCAACCCCGGCAGGCCTCGGTCCGCCAGCCCCTGGCAGACCTCTTCCTCTGTGGGCCCTTGCCCCACGTCCTCCTGAGAGGCGCGCACGGAACACAGCGCGCCGCCTTCTCGGGCCTGTTACTGGTCGGGCGAAGGGTCCCCTAACCCGCCGCCCGCAGGCCACACACTACGGTGGCCGGAGATGGTCGCGCGCCCTCCGGCGCCCGGTGCTTCTTGCGCGGGAAGGGAGAGTGGCAGCTGCCCCTCTCTGCCTCTCCGCTCCCTCCTTGGTCGCCATCACCTCCTCGCAGAAGGAGGCAACGGCTTCCCACGCACTCTCGCTCCCGACTAAGGACAGAACCACGGCCGGAAGCGAGAAGTCTCCACCGACCGCCGCGACTAGTTCGCGGTGCTGCGTCACCCACGCAGGACACGCTTGCAGCGTGTGCAGCGACGTGTCCTCGGGGCAGTCAACCCAGTGGTGACAACCGGACGTCTGCTCCCGGCCTATGCGACACAGGTACTTCCCGAAACAGCCATGTCCCGAGAGTACCTGCGTCAGCCGGAAGCTGAGGGCGCCGTGACGCCTCTCCAGCCACTCCTCCATTATGGGCCTTACCGCCGCTATCGCGGCGTGCCCTAAGACGCTGAACCGTCCACACCCACTCGCTCGCGATCGTTCGTTATCGTTCATTCGGTTGGTCTATACAAGGTATAACAGAAACGTGGATCAATCACAACCGAACTGAAACCCACCGTTTATTCAGAGAATTTTCGTTTACAAAAAGTGATTTTTTTTTAATAATAAACGCAACACCAAATATTTTTTACAGTTTTCGTAAACGAAAACTGATCAATGGTTGCAGTTCGTTTGTGTTTCAGCAACAATCTTGTTAATAGAATTAGCAGTCTCATTCTGTTAGTGATAATGATAATAGATCGATCCCCGTACATATATTGTACCTACATGACCTTTCTCAAGAAATGGGTCGGGCACATAATTAGTTAGTATTACAGTATATTTTTATTAATTAACTACTTATAATCATTCGTTAAAATTAACTTTGTGCACGAGTACTAATCGTGGCTGCAATATGTTAAAAATATTGTTGTTTTTAAAACTTTTATGTTCAGATTTTGTCTTCATGTAAAAATAAACATAGCAACAATATTTTTATCGCCTCATTAGCGAATATTATTGACAGGCGGATAAGAACAATAAATATATTTTCCTGGAGGTAGCTAAAAGCTGTTGTTACGTAGATAAGAACATCCAAAATAATTAATGCCCGGTTCCTGTGGCAAAAACAAATATTTTTTCTTACCAATAGTAGTATTTTTATTGCCAAACCTAGGAAATAAAGACTCGTAAGTTTATTAATTTGATCTGATAGCTATTAGGTACCTAAAGGTACAAGTCCGAGACGGGCTGCAGATCGCAAATTGCAAAAGTAGTATCGTCTCCTGCGTGGGCGACGCAGCGCCGCGAACTAGTCGCGGCGGTCGGTGGTAACCTCTCGCTTCCGGCCGTGGTTCTGTCCATGGTCGGGAGCGAGAGTGCGTGGGAAGTCGTCGCCTCCTTCTGCCAGGAGGTGATGGCGACCAAATCGAGAGAGAGGATTGATCTATTATCACTGACAGGACTAGTGTTGCCAATAAGCCTGATATAATGTTGGCGACTACTGAGCGTGAGGTCCAAGGTGCAACCCCCAGGCCCGGCAAAGTGTTGTTGGGTTTTTCCGTGTGGAATTTCTCAGTAGCAGCCCGGAGTCTGGATTTGTGCGCGTTTGATATCAATAGGCTCGCCCAATATTACATGGGACTTACCTAATAATAACGGCGAAATGGGGGTGTACCTATACCTATGCCTTACCATTCGGGGAATAGAGGCGTGGTGTTATGCAATAGTGGTTAGTCTTGTGTAGTTCGTGAACGATGAACGAATAGGAGCTGTATCTTCGCACTGTACTAGAAGAAACGTTTCCGAACGCTGACTTGTAATCGGTCTAATAGGTCAAATAGCTCTTTTCGAACTCATACATTGTAAACCGCGCGATCGTATGTGCGAACGAGAACGAGAAATAAAATACAGTCACTGATTGACAGATACGTCATACGAATTCATTCGATGTCTGTGAATGACAGAACGAGACAGAATAGCCGGCGAATGATGATGCTACTCGAACCCTTAGGCCTCTGCCTCGAATTTTGCGGGCAGCGGAGCGGCGGCGGCGGCGGCGCGGGAGCGGCAGGATCTTATGCGTAAAATCAAATGGACCGGTTCTCGAAAACAGCGGCGTGGCAGCGGCGCGGGGGCGGGCAACTAGCGGTGCACTCCAGTCAAGCGGTGACCGCCCGCGTTGCACGTCTGCATTGTAGTATAGTGTTGTACATTTTTTTTGTGACGTATCAAAATGTCCTCGGACGTGCAAGAGCAAATTATTTCGGCAATCTTGTAGTCGGTGTAGTCGTAGAATTTGTCGGGATTTTGTCTCTGTTCTTCATAATTTCGATAAAACTCGCCATTTATTTTCCTTGCCCTATACTAGGGATCCACTTCTTCTTTTGCCCACAATAAATCGAGCGTTAGGAATAAATTTGAATCAAAAAGATGTTTATTTATTTATTTATTTAAACTTTATGCAACAAAAAACGTACAAAGGCGGACTTAATGCCTTAGGCATTCTCTACCAGTCAACCAAAAGTGGTGACGAGATAACATGGCAGGTGCAAAATAACAAGAACATTTCATTGGAGATATAAAATAAAAAAAAAGAACACAAAGCAATTACACAAATAAATTGAAATGTACACAAGTACAAAATAATTTAAATTCTCAATACTTAAATAAAAATATTTTACTATATAAAATCCTATACATAAACATACCTAAGTATATACATATAAAATACACATAAAATACATATAAAATACATAAAAAAATACATATAAAATACATTTAAAATACATATTATCTTATGAAAAGAATAGAAAGGAGGATTATGAGACAACTCTTACTATATTTTGTTCTGAAAAATAACTCCGCTATTTCCGCTTGAAAGCATACCGACTGGTGGCTGTCCTGATATCAAGAGGGAGCGCATTCCAAAGAAGAATAGCCTGAATATGAAAGGAAGAATGAATGAAATCAGAAGTATGAGAAGGACAGTTAAGTAGAAGATTATTAGAGGAACGTAGACTCCTAGCATGAGTAGAACAAAGATATTGAAAATGAGAGATAAGATAAGAAGGAGGAGAAGGAGAATTGAGAAGGGAATAAAATACACATAAAATACATAAAATAATACATATAAAATACATTTAAAATACATATTATCTTATGAAAAGAATAGAAAGGAGGATTATGAGACAACTCTTACTATATTTTGTTCTGAAAAATAACTCCGCAATTTCCGCTTGAAAGCATACCGACTGGTGGCTGTCCTGATATCAAGAGGGAGCGCATTCCAAAGAAGAATAGCCTGAATATGAAAGGAAGAATGAATGAAATCAGAAGTATGAGAAGGACAGTTAAGTAGAAGATTATTAGAGGAACGTAAACTCCTAGCATGAGTAGAACAAAGATATTGAAAATGAGAGATAAGATAAGAAGGAGGAGAAGGAGAATTGAGAAGGGAAAAAAGCGTGGTTAACGCACGCAAACTTCTTCTCTGACGAATAGGTAACCACTTAAGCTCCGCCCTGAAGCTAGATACGTGGTCGTATTTCCGCAAATTAAAAATGTACCGAATGCAATTATTTAGCACCCTATCCAGCTTATCCAACAAGACAGCATTCAAGTCAAAGTAGCACACATCACCATAGTCAATAATTGGAAAGATTAAAGTCTGCACAAGCATTGTTTTCGTCTTAGCAGGCAAAAAGTTCCTCAGACGATATAAGGAACGCAAGGTACCGTTGACTCTCTGACAAACACTGGAAACCTGACTTTGCCAGCTAAGCGTGGAATCAAGATATAAACCGAGATCTTTCACACAAGGGCTAATTGGGATGACAGTACTATTAAAAACAATCGGAGGAAGGGATAAAACCGCCACTCTGCTCATCATGCGTGAACTTCCTATAACAATGGCCTGGCATTTTGTGGGGTTTACAGACACCCCAAATCTGTCAGACCAATTGTTGATAGCATCCAGATCCCGGTTTATATCCTGAATGGCCACTGACAAGTTATCCACCTGGGATGCAGTATACAGCTGAAGGTCGTCAGCATACAAATGATACGCACACTGAAGAAAGGGAGTAATAAAATTAATAAAAATAGAAAACAATAATGGAGAGAGAATGCCGCCCTGAGGAACACCAGCACCAAGATCACGCCAACTCGACGAACTCTCATCAACGCGAACCGACTGCTGACGTCCCCGAAGATAGGAAGAGAACCATTCCAGCGCCTCAGATGAAACTTTAAGATGTGAGAGCATAGGGAGGAGAATATCATGACTGACAGCGTTAAAGGCGTTGGAGAAGTCAATTAATACCAAAACAGTTACCTTGGTATTCTCCATCGCTTCCCTAACATCACCAGTCACTTTAAGAAGGGCAGATGTTGTACTGTGCCCAGGCCTGAAGCCAGATTGAAAAGAACTCACGAGGTTGTTACGGTGAACATACCCGGAAAACTGCTTATGAACACAGGCCTCAAGCACTTTTGACAGAAATGGGAGAATGGAAATGGGCCGGAAATGACTGGGAAGGCAGGGATTTGAAATTTTAGGGAGAGGATGGACATAAGCTTTACGCCACAGGGATGGGAATACCCCAGAATCCAAAGAAAAGTTAATAATATAGGTAATGGGAAAAAGTAGGAATTCGAGGATTGAAGTAACCATAAAACGACTAATGTCATCGCAGCCCACGGCCTTGGATTTGATGGACAGGATGATCTTTTTAATTTCATCCTCAGTGGCTGGAGAAAACTGAAAGGAATCAACATTAGGACTTGCTAAGCCTGCAATGAAACCAACCGTCTGAGACAACACTTGGCGATCCAAATGACAGGTGGTAGTGAAATGACGGTTGATATCGTCTAAGGCAATAGTCTTAGGGAAATCTACATGACGCTGTTTACCGATACCCAGAGTACCAAGGAACTTCCAGATATCAGCAGGAGAAGAAGACGTTATATTTTCGAGAATATGGCAGCGTTTAGCGTTGCGTATCATTTGATTACACCGATTCCTCGCTACCTTGTAAAAAAACCAGTTTTCTTCAAGTCGATCCTTTTTAAATTTGCGAAAAGCCCGATCCCTGCGCCTCATCGCCATTCTAACCCCTCTCGTCATCCATGGAGCAGGCGGACGTTTAAGCTTCACCTTCTTAACAGGAGCATGGGTGTCAAAGAGCGCAACGACAGTCCGATTAAAAATAGATAATTTGTCATCAACAGTCGTTGCCTCTATAAGATGTTCCCAGTTGAGTTCCGACGCATCCTGGCGTAGCTTATCCACATCCATGCGCGCAAAACAACGCATGTGCAGTACTTTAGGGAGTGGCTTGGGTGGTTTTAAGACGTATGAAAGGTAGATGAGGTCGTGATGGGAAAAGCCAGGAGCAGGACACTGACCATGAGAGGAAACAAGAGAAGGAGTGGATGTAAGGATCAGATCGAGCCAAGTGTCATCACCTGAGACGTTACAGTGAGTAGGCTGCAAAGGAAGGACATGGAGACTGACGGACTCAATGATATGTAGGAGTTTACGGGCACGAGGGGTATGGTGAGTAAGGTCTGTGTTAAAATCGCCCATGATGATACAATGTGCATACTCCGACCCTACATATTCTTAGATGTTGTCGCCGTTTTTCAGACATTTCGTTCGCGAATAAAAACAAATATCTCGACAACACAACCACGAACACAACACTACACCGCTATAGTGCCGCGCGATCTGCCCGCTGGTTTGGAGAACAGGTATGCGTTGCCCGCCCCGCTGCCGCGCCGCCGCCGCCGCCGCCCCGCTGCCCGCTAAATTCGAGGCAGAGGCCTCGAACCCGACCGACCGAATTCGCAAGAATGAGATGAGATGCGCTTTATTTCAATGCCATAATGTCTATCTTAGCTTATCGAATGTAAGACCGAATAGAGCTATTAGAACTAATAGAATGAACTAGTTCACTGTCCGAAATGAACTAGTACGGAGCGATCTTAAAAATGACCGAGCAGGCACAAGACTAATAGTGGTGGTAGGTATGTATTGATACTTGCCCATCCCGGAAATGGAACACAGGAACCCACTAAAGCCGCTGTCTTCCACTATAGTTGTGACAATCTAATAGGTCCGATTTGACATCTGTCAAAACACTAGGACTAATGTCAACAGTAGAGTGCGCGCAAGATAAGTCTGCGCGCGGCCGAAATCGGAACTAATCATGGTCCACCAAAGTGTGTGCCGTTTTATCAATTTTGATAGTAGAACTACCTGATTGTAGGAATATTTAACGGGAAAATTATGTTAAGCGATAAAAAAGTTAAGCTTAAAAAGCGGTAATTTGAACTTTTGCGATCACGGCAACGTTTAACACGCCCTCAGTCGCGCGCAGAGTTATCTTTAGTAATAATTACTACAATGCGTGGTGTTTAGTTTCAATTTTTCAATGGTGCGCTACGTTTAGATAAATAAAAAAGCGGGGTGCCCGTGTTTTGGCCGAAGCATTGCATGCTTGCTTTCTTGCTTGCATGGTGGGAAAATGGGCCATCTATCAAGTGTAAAGTGGCCAATAATACAGTTGACTAATGAAACAGTGGCCAGCAGACTAGTCTGCGTAACAAAAAATTACATAATTAGGGACTTTAATCATTCAGCGTTTTAATTATTCGGCGAAATGAAAAGTGGTGAAATGTTGTCGGCCAGATAAGAATCGGTTAATAATATCTATTTCGATATTCCAACAGGGAACAACAAAAACGATTATATTTAAATAAAACACTTTGTTTCGGATAAGTAACATCCATGCATCCAAGTTGCATCCTGATGAGGTGCTCGTGGCTAAATAATTACAACCGCATAGACCGATCTTCCGGGTTAAGCCACGCTTGCCGAGGTTGGTCTGTGGATGGGTGACCATTTACCATAGCGAGTTTCCTCCGTGCCTCGGAAAGCACATAAAGCCGTTGGTCCCGGCTGTCATTTGTAGATCTTTGACAGTCGTTACTGTTGGTCAGAAGCCAGAAAGTCTGACAACCAGTCTTACCAAGAGTATCGTATTGCCCAGTTACTGGGTTGTGGAGGTCTGATAGGCAGTCGCTCCATGTAAAATACTGATATTCAACTGCATCCGGTTCGACTGGAAGCCGACCCCAACATAGTTGGGAAAAAGCTAGGCAGATGATGACATCCAAGTTGCATCCATGGTTATTAAAAAAGAGAGAAAGAAAGTTCTATGTTAATAACAAACTCAATAATTAGTTACCAAGTTCATTGTTCGTCATGCATCTTTGAACAATGGCATTCAACAAAGAAGAGACGTATCTCTCTGCTATGGTCTTCAGGATGGAGTTGGAGCTGGCCCGCACTCTGCAGAGCAACGAGGCAGATCTCTGTCTGACGATGGCATGAAAGCCATCGACGTGTGTCTGCGTGAGCATACCAGGGGCCTAATTCTCCTAAAATAAATTGTTGCCAAACGCAATCGAACCACAACCGTCAGTCAGTTTTTGTTTTCGAAAACTTTCAAAATGATTGATTTTGTCTTTTGTGTCAAACAATTTGATAGCGTTTGAAATTGAGAACTGTCTGAATGAACGGTTCGGCCTTGGTTCGGTTGTGATTTATCAAGATTTATTTTAGGAGAATTAGGCCCCAGATGTACTACAGAAACGAGGTTAAACTTTAAGATCGAAGGCATACAACTTCTGTACCTACACATTTATTTCGAGCTTTTATGCAACGTGCGGACCTACTTATTACGTTTATCGAACTGTAGGCCAATGAGGCCGGAAACGAATTAATTATTATCAATATAAAACACGAATTATCTAATATTATGACAATAGGTAATCAGTTTTTAGCTGATGTAATTATAACTTAATTAATCATTACAATGTTTTGTCCATATCACAGAGTGATGTCATAAAAATCACGTTTTTAGTTCCTGGCGGAAAATCGTACGATTTTGTAATCATTTTGAAATGAAGTGCTTATTGGCGGGGGCACTGCCGTGCCCCCAGATAGGGGGGTATTTGTTGAATCAATATCATCCGATGTCATCATCATATCATCCTGTGGAACGGTGATTGCTGATTGCCAATAATCAGCACGTTTAACAAACATATTGGTGATATCTATCTACATAATAGGATTTGATTTTCTAATTGATTGGTCACATCATTACTTAAATATGTAGGTAACATACTTTAGTACTTTAGAGCTTTTTTTTTTAAATTGTAGCCCTATGTTGATGTGTGATGTTTGTCGGGTTGATGGCAATAGGTTCGCCCCTATTAAACATAATATATAAGTATTATAACACCCATACCCTTCAAACCGGAACACAGCAAACTGCTTGACGACATAAATAGGTAGTGTGGTAGTAGGTAGGTCCCCAAACGAACTCATTCAAATGGAGCTTTACTTACTATTATACTAAGTACTTCACAAGTTCCTACTACTTTACTACTAGATTCTTTAAAAGTTCCTACTTCTATATTCAAACGGTCGTCATTTAATTTTTAGCGAGCTTAAATTGTTGTGAAACGCAATCGAACCACAACCGCCAGTCAGTTTTTGTTTTCGAAAACTTTCAAAATGATTGATTTTGTTTTTCGTGTCAAACAATTCGACAGCTTTTGAAATTGAGAACTGTCTGAATGAACGGTTTGGCCTTGATTCGGTTGTGATTTATCAAGATTTATTTTAGGAGAATTAGGCCCCAGCAATAAAAACTCAATTTCTATGCTCGGAACCTATCTCCAGGTGTCGTTCAGTCACACTGTGTTGGACTAATCTCTTTTGTTTCGTTGGGTTTAAATTTTCTTATTATCTTAGTGTATGCTAGCTAAGCTCGTGGCTAATTCAACCGCGCAGATCGTACGATTTCCAAAGTTAAGCTGCGCTTGCCAGGGTCAGTGGACAATACTGTCAAGACTAGTACTTTTATAATTTACAAGCTGTGCCCGTTACCTCTTTATAATATTAGCGTAGATCAGGGCTGGGCAATCTACGGCCTGCGAGCCAACTCCGGCCCACGAAGGGTTTTAATCCGGCCCGCCAACCCTCCCTTTTGGAACAAGAGTGTACGGCCTTCGGAAATATATTTTTGCAGCGTCATCGACAAAATTAAAATACATAGCTAATTATAAAATGCCATATCAAATAGCCGAAATTATGTGAGCCAAAAATATTAGTTTGGCAGAACAAAATGCTTTTTTTGTAATTCTGGCTCCCTGCAAAATTTCTTGCGTTTTTCTGGACTCTCATAAAAAAAGTTTGCACACCCCTGGTGTAGATGAACAACATGGTTTCTACGATAGTAAATTTCAAAATACCAAAATATTTCAACCTACTGCTGCTTGGCGAATAAATCGATTATTCAAGAAATGTTTTCTTGACGACTGTTTTTTGCGGTGAAGTTTTAGGATTTATATAGTTAGGAAAAGGCTGAACGAACTTATTCGTTTATTTTAGTTCTAGATGAGACTATCTAGAACCAAATATAAACACCTACCAATCACCCACTACCCTCAACACAAACATCTACTTACCTTCGATAACATAAATAGCTGTAGGCTATCAATCAGCGTAATTAACCGTAGTTAATTTATTAATAAGTGTAACAAACAATAAACAATGTCGGACACTCGGGGGTCAACCGCACCTGCTTTATGACACTCGGTTTATTTCCACGAATAGGTACTGCGGAGACAATAATTATAATACTGTGATAGTTTTGGAACGAACTGAAGAAGTAAGAAATACATAGAATAAGTAGGTAGGTAATAGTAGATAGTACAGGCGATATAGTGAACTCGACTTCGATGTATTCCTCATAAGGCGCCGTTACGTCGTTATGTTTTGTAAAGCAATAGTCTGTTTTAAAACTATCGTGACTCAAGTCTGCGCTCAGCCTAACAGTAAAATCTCAAATAGAAAAGTGTTATTAGGTAAACATACACGTTCACTGCGGATCACACAAATTCGGCCCGATACGATGCTTACCGCTGGCGCACGGTGAAAACTATATCCTTTTCGCTGGTGCGGAACGATTATCTTAGGTACGGTATTTGTAAGAGTTTGACAGAGGACAAATATAGATTTCGGCTCGTGGTTACAAATGTAGGTATTAACATTAATCTATCCTAGTGGTGTCAGGTCGAAAAGGACTGATACGCACGAAAAGGATGATGGATGCTCATTTCGACCGCCGTCGCACGAGATGAAAGTTTACTAAATGACTTTTTTGCCGCAGCTAACGTGTCTAGCTTTATCCCGTGCAGGATTAATCTACATAAACCAGTAATAAATCATGTGGTTTTAAGGAATTACACGAATTTGTTTACACTATGTATATAGAAGTATCCTACGTCATACGTACATACACAGTCATCTGCTATAATGTTTACCATATAATACGATTGTTTACAAACCGTCTGAGTTTCTCGTGATCTTGCTAGACACAAGTTAAATACGCTGTCATACACATATCATTTGATCTCGCCCTCAGACATTAATTGTTTGTTTAACTTAAACGTCTCGTGTAAATTTGCCACCTCATTAGGAAAGCTATGTCATGTGATTTGATTTGTTGAAAGTATTTTGGCCAGCTTTAAAAAAAAAAGGAAATTATCTCAGTATGTCTCGCTCGGCCACACCGCAGGTAGAAACTGACTGCGATAGCGGATACACGAGCACGCGCGCGCATGCGCCCGGGTTCCAGCAGATTATAGCCGTCGGACGGACGCGGTCGGCTACGCGCGCATTCTCGAGCATCCGCTGCGATGCTCTGCGCTGCGCTCCTGGAAATCGTACATTAGGATGCTGATTGATAATTGAGACATGACTAATCAAAGACCAGTCTGTCTTACCGAGGTAAACAACTGCGGAAACGTAAACACAGGTCATAGTTTAATTTATTTTAAACTTTCACTGATAATTGTAAAGTAGGCGTGTTATTTTTAGCTTGAACTTATTGTTATTGTTGTTATATTCGTGTTTCTATCCCGCGATACGGAGAGTACCCCAAAACATGATTACAGTTCGTATCTATTTTTAGTTTGATACGGTCATTTACCTACATTATTCTTCTATTGTGTCGGCACGAGAATAGCTCATGCCGTGGTCACAGTAGATATACAGGTTGTGGTGTTCCGGCCGTGGTTCTGTCCATGGTCGGGAGCGAGAGTGCGTGGGAAGCAGTCGCCTCCTTCTGCGAGGAGGTGATGGTGACCAAAGAGGGAGCGGAGAAGGAGAGAGAGGCAGCTGCCACTCTCCCTTCCCGCGCCAGACGCACCGGGTGCCGGAGGGCGCGCGACTATCTCCGGCCACCGTAGTGTGTGGCCTGCGGGCGGCGCGGCGGGTTAGGGGACCCGTCGCCCGAAACCGGTACCGAAGGGTATCCGTGAAAAAAAAAAAACTATTCTAGTAACTAGCCAAATAGCGGCTATTACAAAAATAGCCACGCCTATGATATCCGTCAACACGATTACTAGTTATTGGCTACTGGCTAGCTAGAGTAGCTAGAAGATCCGACAAGTTTACGGCACAGCGGGTAGCCACCACAGAGTAGGTATAAAACATCTACGTTTTGCTTGCATCCGCCCCGGTAGCTGATAGCTGAGTAGGCTAGCCGGAGTAGCCGGACTAATTACGTCCAGTTAGAGCCCAACGCTTGTTTTTTAGTAATAATCCATACGAATTACGAGGGAAAGTCATTACATAAAAAAAGTATAAATAAAAATGAAATCATAACAAACTTATTATTATCATCTTTTATTGCCGCGGTGAGGATGAACTCGAATCGCCTAGCTAGTTTCGCTATGCCGCCGCTAACGCTTGTCAGCTAGCGAGTCATTTATTCACTAGCCAAATAGCTGGTTAGCTAGCTGGCTATTTCACCACAAATAGCCGGCTAGTTATTGAAATTTCGGGTTACCCTTGTTTCATCGAAAACAAATGCCAAATTATCACTTCCCAAACAAGTTTCCGCATAATTTCATTTGCCAAATTACTACTTAGCAAATAAACTCTTCACAAATAAATTGTAACGCAAACCTAATGTTTGGCAAGTGAACATTTAAACAATAACTTGCTTACCAATTACTACTTTTACCATATTTAATGTAGTCAAATAATTCAGTTGGTATAACATATTTTACGCAAAATAAAAAATATGTTTCAGGCGTGGTCACTGTTCTAACCTAACCTAATCTAGCTGTTTCGATTTAAAAAAGATATAGGCGTGTTACAATAATTTGACTAAGTAAATGTTTATTGTCAGAAGATTGTTTGCTGTAATAAATCATTTGATTAAAGACCAAATGCCTTAATGATATTATCCTTGGTAATATTCTGGCGAGTAAAAATTTGACCAAATGAAAATGTGCGTACTAAAATCATTCCAAAATATTGCATTGGTAGAAAAAAGGTTGCTAAAATGCGTTTGGGTAATGAAATTTTGTCAAAATAGTTTTGGCAAAATGGCAGGCTCCCGAAATTTCGGCTAGTTACACATCTCTAGAAAGGATTAGCCAGTCAATAAGTTTGGTAGTGAGGCTGACCAAGGATAAAACAAACTTCTAACCTAGGATATCAAGTGTTGTTTTTTGGTGTTATTTCTACAACACTTGATTGAAATGTTGTACGTACGAAATTTCAATATGTTGTGTGTTGACAGAAACAATGATTTTTTAGAAGCGCCTTAAGTTGATACTTATAGAGTGATGATCAGTGATCGGAGTAGGTAGATTGATTTTTGGTACTTGTATCATAAATGCACACAGAAAGAATAACATGGATAAGCCATTTTTCCGGAAAGTAATTCCGGTATTTTCGGATTCAATTAAATAATGTTAATGTTTTTAGTGAAATTATTACTACTCAATTCAGAATTTAAAGGAAGGTATCAAAACTAAATTAATTTAGTAATTATCTGTTGAATAATAAAAACAATCGAATTCCGATCGAAGCATTAATACATTTTTATGCACTCTACGAACCGAAGTAAACGAGTCAGCTACCTGGCATGTCGTCGGCGAGCGTATGCATTGTTTTGATAACCGGTTAGTGCACCACCCATGATCCTTTGCTCTAATTGATCGTTGGGTTGTGTCAAATAGTGAAAGAGTGCCGTTAAAAAAAAAATTAAGAATATAATATTGCTCATTTTAAGTTCCGTTTTTTTTTTAATAATCATCCAATTCCGAAATTTTCCGAAAATTACGAAATTCCGGAGGAATGTCCATATTAATATATACGTTTCGGATCAATGACCCCAATTCAATCTACCTACTCCGATCACTGGTGATGATTCACTCGTGCAGGCTCTTTTCATGCACCCAACAGTTTTAATACATTGTAATATCAGACTAACTACTACCTTGAAAATGTGGACTTTGGTTCTGGACATACAATTTCTTGGTGACAATGTAATTAACACGTTTATCAATCCACTCGTGTCTGCTGCTGATTTGGTGGCCACGTTAATCTTAAGGCTGTTACATACAAACAGCAATCGCCAGTGTGATTTTTTAAGAAAACCTTAATGAGCTCATGCCTTTTCTACTAGCGAAATATTGCTTTGGTATTCACGTATAAATTGTATGAAGCTATACTAGCGATAGGCGGCAAATAATTTGGAAATGGTTTGTTTAGGTTTGAGATTTTGAGCAAATAATATTTTACTTTTCTCCATATCAGGACCAACCACTAGACCGCGTGGGGGTTCTCTGTTGGAATATCGCAATATTATTAGTAAATTCTTCCACGTCGCGTGCTGGGTTTTGTTTAATCTTACAACACGCGTAGATTTTCAGCGTGCGATGAGGAAGTTTTATATTCTAGCCCGTCCCTCACGGGATAAAATGACGAAGATGACTCTTCTAAGTTAAGCTTACAAAATGACTTGTAACTTTGCAAAAGTCACAATATTAATATGCTATACCGTACAAATGGAGAGCCCGTGTTTTTGCCGAAGTATTTATATCGAATTTCATCACGCTGACAACGATTCGTCGACGTAATCTTTGCCGAAGCAATTTGAATTCGCCGAATGATTATTAGCCATCATAATTATTTGGCCAAAAAATCATTCAGAAATTTTGTTTTAATCGAATACTTATTTGGCTATTGTTTAATTTGCCACATAAGTATTCGCACAACATTATTTTCACACAGCGGAATGTAATGTTAATCCGACTCAGCGCACCCCAACTACACGTGGTCAGACTCTGTCCTACCCCTAGAGTGTTATTTAAAAGAGTGAAGCGAGTCGGCGACCTCCCGAGCGTAGCGCTGGTTGAGTGTGTGAGCGAAGCGGAGGGGCGACGAAGCGAGTCTTCTGGCGGAGCAAACCCAGAAACACTTGCATGCTTGCTTGCATGCGTGATGGGAAAATGAGCCATCTAACAAGTGTAAAGTGGCCAATAATACAGTTGACTAATGAGACAGTGGCCAGCAGACTAGTCGGCGTAACAAAAGTTACAAAATATAATTAGGGGCTTTAATCATTCGGCGTTTTAACTATTCGGCGAAATGAAAAGTGGCCAGATAAGAATCGGCTAATAATATTTCGATATTCCAACAGAGAACCGTACAAATGTGGAAATATAATATTTAGTTTTAATTCCACCCAACTAGATCGCTATTTTGGATACAGTATGCAGCACCACCCTCCCGTCCACAAATATATGTAGGTACTATGCAGAAGGAATGAAAAAATAATGCAACCAAACCAAAACGACACGTGCGCCTCCACGTGGGGGGGGCTTCACGGGGCATCTTCAGGAGATGTTGACACGTCGACCGCTTGGATGCGAATCATTAAGTCGGAATTAAAACTAAATATTAATTGGTATGGTGCCGAACGTAAAGAATAGCATTACCCCATATCTTGCCGTGTGTGTTGAATAGAGGATGTGCAGCAACGTTCTCTGAGTATTTTAGCAACCATACTGCGATCGCCAACCCGCGTTATTTTTTGTTTGTGATTATATTAACCGGAAGGCGTCCAGTATCTCTGTATCTGTCCCTTAATCATTAAGATGCCAATCGACACCTTCCTTAACTATGTGAGTCATATCTGAGGTTAAGCATTTGCACCCGGAACTCTATCTGGCGGACTTTGTCATTTTTCTTATCGTTATTTACTTAAATGTGTTTGGTTTGTGAAAAATATTATATGTTCATTTTATTTTGTGGATCACCTGTCATTTTATTATGAATAAACTGGTTGGATCTACGTTTTACAGCAAGCTTTTGGTTTTTAGTGGCTGTGCAGGCTTTCGATACACATTTTGATTAGGTAACTTTTTTTCGAGAATCCGATTTTTAACATAACACATAATACAGGGTGAAATTGAAAACACTCGACAAACCGAAATGGGAGATTGTACTTATCACTATGAACAACTTTTACTATGGGACCAAAACTGAAACCGCGAAAAAAAAACAGCTGTTCCCTACATTTTGACGAGTTATGCGAACATACTTAACTTACTCCCGCAACTCAACCTCGTACTTCCTCATTTCGTCTTTTTTTGCGACTGGGCTAATTAAGCGTGGTTAGAAATACTTACCTATATTTGGCACAGCTTTCTATTCGACAAGCTGCCTCGAGACTCACTAAATAATTCCGTCCCTTGCTATGTTGGCACCACTGAGGTTTCATGAAACAATGAAAACTCAGTGATGGCAACATAGCGGCGAGAGAAAAGCAAAAAGCACACTAAGTACTTACTAGGTACGTCTCTGTGGACTGCGTGTAAGCTAAGTCAATTAATTCATTATAGTACATTCATAGAAAAATCGCTAGAAGCGTGTTGTGATAACAGTTTTATATTAAAAAGTAGGTCAGATCGATTACGATTCAATTTGATTGTTTTTCATCATCATCATCTTTCGACCGAAAAACGGCCACTTCTGGATATAGGCCTCCCCCAAGCATCGCCACATCGACCGGTCCTGTGCACTCGCATTCAGCAGAACGGTGACCCTCACCAGTCCATCGGACCACCTTGTGGAACTGATATGATGATAATTGTACAGTCCGATATCTAAAAGGACGTTAAGTGAGTAAACCTTATTTTTAGTTAGGTATGAGCAAGAACATGGAAAATGTTGTCACTAGAAATTCTGAAGACTCTGAAGAATTCTGGTGTTTTTGTTATAATAAATTGTGAAGCAACTAAGAAATGATGTTCTTCCAAGCAATAGGAGGATCCTCCAACCAGGCGGAGTCTTGTGGCTGGCGGGCTACTGCCCAACGGTTGATGTTGGGAGGTTGTACATATACTATCTGCGTATTAAATCATGATAGCGTGATGTAGGAACTGTCATCTATGAGAGTTGTCGTTAATGTCACTGTAGTCGTCTGTCTACACTACCGGTGTGTTGTGTGGTTCGTATATGGCGTGATAGATGCCGCCACAAAATCATTGGGTTATTTTTGAGCTCATTGTATAACTTTTACAGTTACAAAACTAATATTGTTTTTAAAATTAAAGTTTTTGTTATTTAGTCATGCTTTTCTGTACTGAAATGTGTATGTGTAATCTACAAAATATTAGGTATTGGTAATAAATAAAAATTAAAATAGTCTTTGTAAAAATCTCTAGATCTCGTAACTGAAAAAATCCGGACCAGACCGGATCGATGGAGAAAAAGTTGCGCGAATATCGTTTATCGCGCAGATATTTCGCGGTTTTCGGGATAAAAGTAGTCTGTCCTTTTCGGGTTCCAGACTATCTCTGTACCAAGTTTCATAAAAATCGGTTCAGCGGTTTAGCCGTGAAAGCGGAACAGACAGACAGGCAGAGTTACTTTCGCATTTATAATATTAAGTAGGGATATCAAACTCTAATTTGACAAAATGTCACATAACGGTGTTTTAGAAATCGGACGGTAGAATTTATGATAATGATTATGAAATGAATTATGCCTAAATTTGTCAAATTATTATTAAATTACACATGATTACCGTATCTTGAGTAATAGGTGGCCGTGAGTTATTTAATAGGTACTCAATCATTTATTTTTAAGTAGGTCGATTGGAATAGTTTTTCGGGGCTGTATTTCATAACATGAAAACCTCAGAAAAGGAATGCTGAAAAAAACTGAGGATTAGGTGTTGGGAAATAATGAGGTAGTAGATTCTTCGATTTTTTTGTTTCACCAGAAACCAGAACCTTAGAAAAGATAGGATTGTGTGAAGAGCGCTATGGATATGATATCCAACCTTAATTTTACTTTATACGAAAACCGAGACACCCCAACAAGATTTTCATCAGAACTGCCTGAATACTCGTACATGTTTTTTTTATAGTAAATCTCCAAGTTACACCTTAGTTTACGTCGCGTTAAGTTCCGTAAAAAAGTGTGAAATGCCTGAGATGTGCTATGCAGGGGTTGTCTAATGCACGGAAACTGACCGAGCGGACCGTCTCAAGCGTCAAGGTGTCCATTCCCGTCAACTGTTATGGGTAGAAAACTACTGAAATAAAATTGAAATTTAAAAAAAAAAAAAAAAAAAGTGGTGTAAAAAATAAGTCAATCGATTCCCCTAGTGATTCTGAACAAACTAGTTTCAGGTTTAGTATATACTAAAACTAAGCTTGTATAACGAAGGTTGTAGAAAATCAGCGCTGTTGGCACAAGGTTCGTCCGAAATCACTGCATTATGCTAAGCAACGAGCTACGTTTTTACACACATGCGACGCGCAAATTCAACATAATTCAGTTTATTTACGATAGTTTTGGTTACCATGCAATTATATGTTTAAATTTTAGTTCAACGTTTGTTTATTTAGAACATAGTTTACATTCGTTTTAAGAAATACTAGCTTTCGCTCGCAGCTTCGCTTGCGTGAAATTTTGCTTAGTGGATGCCTACGTTACAAAAGGAACCTACTGTCAACATTTCAAGTTTCTAACCTCAGCGGTTTAGGCTGTGCGTTGATAGATCAGTCAGTCAGTCAGCTTCTCCTTTTATAGATATAGATTACGTTTTAATTTTAAGTATGCGTGTGCGTCCGCTTGGGCCTAGAAATAAATACTTTTCTTTCTTTCATGGGTGAAGGCGATGATAATTAAAACAATCGACTTCACTTGAATAATACTATAATTCTATTAAAATGTAAAAAATAAAAATGGCGTCATTCCGTTTTTTTTTTCTCTTGGTCTCCTGTAGATGGTCCTATAATAGGGGACCGTTTCTACGTAACCGGGCAGTCATTGGCGAGACCTGAAGGGTCTCCAGTCCAGCCAATGGGGGGGAAGTAAAATACTTGCTTTTGGCTTCGCTCGCGTTAATTTAGAATTTGAGAATCGACTCTTAACACACTACTAAAGTTTCTATAATAATATAATTCAATCATGATTTGCAAGACACGTGGCGCCATCTATTATCGTTATTGTTGTTTTCCTCGGGAACAGTACTTTTTTTCAAGATGAAAGGTACCCTATGTCCGTTTCTGTACACCTGACAACGTATTTGCAAATTTTCAGGATGATCGGTTCAGTGGTTTAGGCGTGAAAAGGTAACAAACAAACAAACAAACTTACTTTCGCATTTATAATATTGAGTTAGGATTAGGATTCTTTGTATGGTAACATTTTATAGAGAAACCTCAGGACTCACCTTATGTTGAAATGGGTATAACAGGGGCCTAATTCTCCTAAAATAAATCTTGATAAATCACAACCGAACCAAGGCCGAACCGTGCATTCAGACAGTTCTCAATTTCAAAAGCTATCAAATTGTTTGACACAAAAAACAAAATATGAAAGTTTTCGAAAACAAAAACTGACTGACGGTTGTGGTTCGATTGCGTTTGGCAACAATTTATTTTAGGAGAATTGGGCCCCAGTTGTAGTTCGTTTCCGGTTTAGCAACAATTTTATTATGAAATGAAATTTATATATTCTGCAAATTGGATATTTATAAATCTCTTTTACAGTACAGTTAGTAGAATTGTCCAGCAGATATCGGTACAAAAGCTACTGCGACATATTTTGACCAATAAAAATATATTTGTTTTAATGGTCATTGTCCTATAAGGAAAATAAGTCCCAATAATAACACTTTATCAGGTAAACTTTACATGAACAAGGAATTTTAAATATTTGTTGTTTTCACTTTATGAACTCATATTATCACACTGCGACACAGTTTAATTGATCAACAAAAATGTAATTTATTATTAGGTATCTTGCTTAATTAATTTCTGAACATGTTTTTCTTAGAATAACAAGGTTAAAGGTTTTCATAATTACTTTTAATGGGGTGCATGAAATGATCTTCCACGTGTGATCTTCTCTCGTGTCAGCACGAGCTATAGAAAAATAGCTCATGCTGTGGTGAAAAGATTAGCCAGTCAGCAAGGTTGGTAGCGGGGCTGACTGCCCAGGGTGCGCCGGACGTACTGAAGTATCGTCACTCGTGGAGGGTCTTTTCATGCACCCCATGTGTGATGATACTTAAGTACGTCCGACGCACCCTGGGCAGTCAGCCTTGCGACCAACCTTGCTGACTGGCTCGTGCCCAATAGTGGGGCAGTAATGGGCTCGTCATCATCATCATTGAGCCGAAAGACTGCTGGACATAGGCCTCTCCCAAGCCACGTTGCGGGACAGAGGGTGGGGGGGTGTTGCCATAATCGCCACGCTTGGCAGGTGGGTTGGTGATCGCAGTATGGTTGTTAAAATACTCAGAGAACGCTGCTGCCCATCCTCTAGTGAATCCCTTAGTCGTCGTTTCAGACTCCGACTCATCAAGCTGTCTCCCCCCCAATCCCCCGCCAGCAACGCCCTAAGCCGAGGTCCGAGTCCCACTAGGGGTCGCCCTGAATGGTGTTGTTGCTAGTAGTCATGATGTTAGTGTAGTTGTAAGTAGTTAGCTTACGTTAAGTATTGTTCATGGTCGGGAGCGAGACTGCGTGGGAAGCCGTCGCCTCCTTCTGCGAGAAGGTGATGGCGACCAAGGAGGCAGCGGAGAGGGAGCAAGAGGCGACGGCCACTCTCCCTTCCCGCGCCAGACGCACCGGGCGCCGCCGGAGGGCGCGCGACGATCTCCGGCCACCCTAGTGTGTAACAGGCCAGAGAACAGGGCGCACATGTGTTCCGCGCGCCTCTCAGGAGGACGTGGGGCAAGGCCCCACAGAAGGACAGGTCTACCAGGGGCTGGCGGACCGAGGCCTGCCGGGGTTGTAGTGCATGCAGCTGCGAATCCCGTGACCCCGGCCAAGGGTCAGGAGTAGGAACACCGTGGGTTTTTAGCCGGTAAGAGTCCGGCATAACCCTTCGCCTTCCCGGGCCGAAGGGTATCCATGAGGATTTTCCCAAGATAAAAAAAAAGGTTAGACCGGTTATCAGACTTTTAGGTTTGTGACTACCCGTAACGACTACCATAGGTATTTGTATGACATCCGGGACCGACGGTTCAACGTGCACTTCCAGGCACGGAGGGGCCTCGATGTGTAACGAATGGTCACCCATCCACGGAATGACCGCGGCAAACGCAGCTTAACCTTGCAAATCATATAAACCACGAGCCCCTCCAACAAAAAAAAAACGTTAATTTTCAACCCAATTAAGTTCCAATTAAATTGTTTACACTCTGGTTACTAGGATAACAACCGGTCCGTTAACCCGGGGTTAACGTAACTAAACCTAATTCAAGGGTAATGTCAGACTGAGCCATTTACGAGGTTATCGAGTAACAAGTGTAGCGTAAATGTCAGTGAATAATGTTGTTTTTATTAAAAAAAAATATGAATCTGTCTTTCTTATACTAATAAAGGGTGATAGCCTAGCGGTTGCACGTTTGCCTTCCGTGCAGTGTCTGAGTTCGAACCCAGTCCGCACCTATTTGACTTTTAGAAATTATGTGCGGATCAGAATTTGATTATCACTTAAATAAACAATGAAGACATGAAGAGATCCTCCGTGTGGACGGGCTAGAATATAAAACTTCCTTATCGCACGCTGGGAATAGACGCGAGTTATAAGATTTAACACAACCCAGCACGCTTGTTCGTAAGATCTATACGGTTCGCCTGACTAGCTACCGCCCCACATTCCGGCGCTAAGCAGTGTACTGTGTTCCGTCGTGGGTATGTGAGAGCCAGAGGGGTATAGGGGAATCCCTCTATATCTCTGTTATTTGGATTCGTGTGCTCCGCTACATCTTAGACTCTATCTGTGGTCATAATTTTATCGTTGTTTTTTTCTTTTTTAAAAAAAACGTTGCCCCACACTAAGATTTCTGTTGTATCGTGGGTGCGTTTACAGACACAAATCTCACAAACAAACGCCCAGACCCGAAACAACCATCTGTAGGCCATACAAATTTTTGTTCCGTATGGTAATCAAACCCACGACCCGTAGCGCAGAAGCCAATCGCTTAGCCACTGCACCAAACGTGTCGTCGATTATCAGGTGCGAATAGAATAAATTGCGACCGAGTCACAAACAAAAAAGATGAAACCTGCACATCTGAGCGGGCTCCAAAAAAGTCTGCCAACAGTTCAGTTCTGGTTCAGTTTTATGTAAAGCATTTCATGGCTATCCAGCAATTTTGCTACGCGATCGTGCGTGACCAGCACATAACCCTTTTTTTTTCGTGCGGTAATCCTCATGGATGCCCTTCGCCCGGGGAAGGCGAAGGGGTATGCCGGACTCTTACCGGCTAAAAACCCACGGTGATCCTTCTCCTGACCCTTAGCCGGGGTCGCGGAATTTGCAGCTGCATGCACCGCGACCCCGGCAGGCTTCGCAGGCTTTCCTTCTGTGGGGCCTTGCCCCACGTCCTCCTGAGAGTTGCGCACGGAACACAGCGCGCCGCCTTCTCGGGCTTATTAATGGTCGGGCGACGGGTCCCCTAACTCGCCGCCCGCAGGCCACACACTACGGTGGCCGGAGATCGCCGCGCGCCCTGCGACGCCCGGTGCGTCTGGCGCGGGAAGGGAGAGTGGCAGCTGCCTCTATCTCCCTCTCCGCTCCCGCCTTGGTCGCCATCACCTCCTTGCAGAAGGAAGTGACGGCTTCCCACGCACACCAGTACCTAACCCTGTATATCTCACATCGATGATCGAAGTTTATCTTATCTTATGAGCCTGTTGTGTCTCACTGCGAGACAAAGGCCTCCCTACCTTCTTATCATTCTTCCTAATCTTTTAGGTAGAAGTCTAGCTCATCCCGCCATCTAGCTCAGTCTAGCTCATGACGCTTTGATAATTAATTAATTTATTTGAGGAAAGCTTGAAATTAAAAGACCATAAAAAGAGGGAAAATATGTTAAAAGCTAAGCTAAACTAATTACAAGCTTCCACATATCGTCGCCTTAGAGTGAAAACCTCGGGAATGCATTTGGTCATTGCATGGTTTCCGTGGGTTTTCACGTGGATGAAGTCGGGGGCAAAAGCCCAAGTCAATTATATTTATTACTAATTTTAAATACCGAATTCAGCCTTTGAATTTCAATTCCTACAAAATAATTTCGCATGGAGCGGTTCTCTTATAATTGTAATACCTATAAATAAATAATAAAAATAAATAAAAAACGTGATAAAATAAATAATAAAACCGGCCAAGTGCGAGTTGGATTTGCGCACGAAGGGTTCCGTACCATTATCTCTAAAAATGGCAAAAAAATCACGTTTGTTGTATGGGAGCCCCTTAAAAATTTATTTTATTCCGTTTTTTAGTACTTGTTATGGCGGCAACAGAAATACATTCATCTGTGAAAATTTAAACTGTCTAACTATCACGGTTCATGAGATTCAGCCTGGTGACAGACGGACGGACGGACAGCGGAGTCTTAGTAATAGGGTCCCGTTTTAGCCTTTGGGTACGGAACCCTAAAAAGACCAAATTGCATTTCTGACGTTTTCACTTTAAGGGGACGTGTATAACTAAGTACCTAAAGATATACAAAAAACAAGAAAGAAAATAAGAAATAAAAAAATAAAACTTAACTCAACGAGTACAAAAAATATATTTAAAAAAAAATTCGAAGTCCTCTGGTGTTAGCTGCAGTCATCGTCAAAATACTCTTTATTTAACATAATTATATCTGTTACTGCATTTGAGCTGGTGCTAAATATGTCGACGGCCAGTTTCTTCATCAAAAGTAACAGCCAAAACAACGTGTCTAAGTCAAAGTAACGGCAAAATTTCTTTCTTCACACTTTAGCTGTCGCTTTTACTATTACTTTTGCCTCTAACCTTTACATCTCAATGAGCTGCTGTAAAAGTTAAAGTAAACGTCATTTTATCAAGTTGTAGGTTAGACCTTACTAACGGCCAGTTTCTTCATCAAAAGTAACAGCCAAAGTAACGTCACAAAGAACTTTCACTTTGACATTTGGCACTACTTGGTAGTAAAATTGCAGTGATGCCATCTGTAAAAAAAGCTCCCTACGATTTTTTGGGGAAATTACGTTTGTGTTATGGCAGCTCCTTTGACTTTAACTTGAGCTGTTACTTGAATGAAGAAACACATTTATCGTAGTATCGGTAAAGGTTAAGTAAAAGTTAATACTTTTACTGATTACTTTAGCTGTTGATGAAGAAACTGGCTGTAAGTGAAAGAAAAATATTTAAAAATATAATGACCACGTTTCCGTGCCACAGGCGAATCTATCAATTTTTTTCCTCTTGTACGATAAAACACACTATCTATCACCTTATTGTCAGCTGTTCTGATAATAAAGTATGTCATCATATCACAATGCTGACACACATCTATTGTTTAGTGCATTATCTGATACAAAACGTAATTGTTATCTCACACGTGATCATCAGCTGTTTAGGATAATACTCTGTCATTTTCCACGCACTGCCGTGGTTTCCGAACGGTGGTGCGGCTGACATTGTTTCAGAACGTGGTGGCAAGGCGTTGCGATTTACTTATTTATATTCAGGGTACAGCTTAATGTAGCCGTACAATATGCATGCGTCACATCCGCACAAAACGGCCATCGCTCAGCATAACGCTGTAACTCACGTGCGAGACAGAGCCACAGCGCTGGTTTTCAGCGACAGCCGCCGTTGACATGATGACGTCCACCGGTGTAGCAAGTAAAATGATATAAATAAACACAATTTAACATAAATAAATAAGCAAAAAATAGGGAACAATCTAAATCTGTGTGATATACTCGTAATAATATACCTAATATTTAAATATGGCAAAATTTTATCGCGTCGACATCGTCGCTCACGCATGCATAAGTAAATTATAAGAAAAAAAATATCAGAAAATTTCTGCGCGGCGCCTGGAGGTACTCTGCTCATACATTTTCTACTAGACCCCGCAAACTGACAGAATTTGCCTGATCTGACAGCCTGCTGGCCCTTCCAGAGGGTCTTTGCGCACGCGTAAGAAATTTATTTATTATGCGGCCGGCTTTATGACTTCAATTTAAGACTTTGTAGCAGTGGCGAAGGCTCCATACAACTCGATTCCTATCGGCTTCCCTTTTGAAACGAGTAGTTACTGGAATTCACGCATCACACTTGAGCAAGGTAAGCATTTTTTGGTCCGGCTTCCCTTTTAAGAAAATTCAACCTTCGCCACTGCTTTGTAGCCTATTTTTAATGGCTTTCTGCCTACTTTGACAAAAGTGGCATAAAATTTCAAGCCAAGTAGGTAAAATAAAAAGGGTAGTATTTAAACGATCGAATATAAATTCAAAGTAAGGGTGTCAAAAATATTGATTATGGCGTCCTAAAATACTAAGTGGGCGAAAGACTGAGGGCGAACACAAATACTGAATACACCGACTTAAAATTACGAATTTGAGGTACTAGTTATTCAGAACGATCAGTATAATAATTCTTAAGCGAACAAATTTCACTTACATTATTGTTGTATGTTTGTAAGGTTGTTTGAGTTTCCAAAGGAGCGTCGACGGAGCCCCGCTGCGAGGGTCTCCTATTTCTGTCTGCAGGGTTTAAAGTAACCTAACACGAAGTGGATGACGGGGGTTTCGATCGCTCGCTTCGCTCGCTCACTCTAGCCCCCGTCATCCTCTTCGAACCTAACCTATCAGTGTAGGGGTAAGGAAATGTATATTTTCGCCCACTCAGTATTTTTGTCGCCCACTCAGTATTTTTGTCGCCCACTCAGTATTTTTTTCGCCCAAATTAGTATTTAATTCGGACACTTGGAATTTTAGTTGCTAGCTTAGATTAACTGTTTCCCACTGCTAGTAGCTCATTTTAATCATTCATAATTTTTCGCCAGTTAAGTTAATTTCTCGCGCAAATATATTTTAATGCCGCTCGGTTTAGTATTTAAGTATCTCATTAACAGTCTTCCATATATTATTTATTCACCCGATTAATAATTCCCCAAATAAAAATAGTTTTCGGTACAACACTTTTTCACAAAATTTTCACCTGTTACCCCTGGAACATCTGCTCGCACTCAAACACGCGAGCTAAGTTAATGATTAGTTAGTGACTGATAAGCCACTGATCCGTAACAATACGAACACGCCCATCCTCGTTTGATACGATAATAATACGCTTAGCACGCTTATATGATACCGAGACATGCCTACTGAAGCTGGCGACGGCGAAGCGACGTAATAGGCCGCGTTTCCACTGACGCGGAGCTGCGGTGCATTAATTGACCAATGACTATGCTTGAAATCTCCGCTCCGCTTCAATGGAAACAGTACGAGCAGGGTGGAACAGAGCTGAGCGGATATTCATACATCGAGGCGGTGCAGTGCGGAGGACAGCGAGCATTGGGGTGCAGAGCGGAGGACAGCGGGGCGGTACGGAGCGGTGCGGAGCGGGGCGGTGCGGAGCGGGGCGGTGCGGAGCGGGGCGGTGCGTGACTCGCGTGCAGTGTGTCAGTTGTCTTCGTTACGTCACTAGGTGCATACGTATCAAAATGGATGAGAAGTTCATTGAAACTGTTAGACAATTTCCGTTCTTTTTTCTTTTTAAGCGACAACATGATGTATGGTCTTTCCGAGAGATTGAGTGTAACTAAGTGCAAAAATGCGCGATTCCAAAAGTATGCTCCACTCCGCTCTGCTCCGCTCACTGACCACTCACCGCTCTTCATCGCTCCTCTCCGCCCAGCTCCGCTCCTCTCCGCCCAGCTCCGCTTCAGTGGAAACACTGACCACTTTTCACCGCTCTTCTCCGCTCCTCTCCGCCCAGCTCCGCATCAGTGGTAACGCGGCCATAATGCCTATTTATTATGTAATAGCGATCCGCCCCGGCTTCGCCCCGGTGCAATGTTTTATACATATAAACCTGCATCTTGAATCACTCTATTAAAAAAAAACGCATCAAAATCCACGCTCACGCTGTCCACATTATCTGCGTGACCGGCTGCGTGTATTACGTATCCACTGCAGTGCACAGCCACGCGTAGCTTCGGATGTAAGTTGCCAACCAATATTCAATCGGGTTAATATTAATTTTAGCAATTAATGGCCGGTTCTTTTGATTTACCATCATAGTTATAAAAATGTATGTATAAACATATAGGTATTGTGTACTAACACAATATATATTTTACATACATAATTATATACTTACTATAATTTTTATATGTAAGTATTATGTCTATGTATTGTGTGTAGTATATAGTATATATATTTTCCAGCAGTACACCACGGACTATCCCCCCTATCTTATTCATTGTTTTCCTGTCCATCCAAAGGTTGTCTGGTAGATATCGCTATCAGCGATAAGACCGCCATTGTACCCTTCACTAAATTATTTTGTATAAGAGCTATGTTACAATTTTGGTGTACAATAAAGTATATTCTATTCTATTCTATACTATAAAAATACATACTAATACACGCTGACATTTACTTGGTTGTTTTGCTAGAACAAACGTTGTTCAGACCATGGTTTACTACAATTCAAATAGAAAAAACGTCTTTGGTCTTTAAAAAAAACTCAAAAAAGACACCACCAAAAACACAAGGGACCTGCGCAGTCCGCGCCATGATAGTTCAAGTTATTTGACAGGAACTTAACCGCGATTGCCGCCATGAGTACTTTAATGTTATGGTTAATGTTTGAACACGTTTGAGCAACTTTTTAAGAACGCCTAGAATATTTTTTTGTTTAATTTTCTTTAAAAACCGAGACACCCCAACAAGATTTTAATCAGAATTACCGGAGTATGCATTTTTTTTTTTAAAAATCCCCACGTTACACCTTAGTTTAGTTCCCCTGTAGAGTGTGAAATGTGTTATGCAGGGGTTGTCTAATACACGGAAACTGACCGAGCGGACCATCTCAAGCCTCAAGGTGTCTATTCCCGTCCACTGTTATGCATAGAAACCTATTGAAACAAAACTGAAATTTATGAAAAAAAATGCAAGATTTAACGTGGTATAAAAACTATGCCAATCTATTCTCCTAGTGATTCTAAACAAACTCGTTTCAGGTTTAGTGTTTGCTAAAACTAAACTTATATAAATGCCATGTTTAGCAGTGAAAATTGCTACTATTTAGCAAAATGATTCGTTTTTGTCCATAGGAATCAGGCATGAGTATATTCATTATCATTAATTAGAAAAATAGTTGATTAGAATTCCATTTAAGTTAGTGACTATGTAGAAATGTTTCGGGTTTGTTTGCTTTAGAAATACAAATAGGCATTTATTATAAATAGATATTTTGTGATGAATCGTACCAAGCGGTAAGAAAAGATCGACATATCGATATACTCAATATAGCATTAAAAAATAGCGGATATTTAAAAAATATATTTGCGTATCTTGTTAATGTGTAAATTGTTTTGCTTGAAAGTGTAAATTAAATGTTACAAGCGTGATTTTTTTCTGAATTTTTGATGACACGGTTAGAAAGCTAGAGGGCTCATAATATGTACCACTAAATATTCTACTAAACAAAAAATATACTGGTTACATAAATATGAGGTTCCTAACCTTCATGGCATTTTTAAAAACCTATTCAATGAAGGCCAAAAAGAGGAAGGGCGTCCAAAAAAACATCTCTTAATTTAATGTATAAGTTCTAACCTTAGAATATCGGCATTACCCAATAACTGGATTGCAGAGGTGTGAAGTCGCTCCGTGTAAAATACTGCTATTCGGCCGCATCTGGTGAGACTGGAAACTGACTCCGACATAGTTGGGAAAAGGCTAGGAGAAAGAAAGAAAGAAAGAAAATACATTTATTTAGAAGAGGTTCATGTACATGTACGGAGTGTCACCCCTAAACACATTTTTTCTTAAATTTCTCTACACACCTGTATAGCAGTTTAAAAAGACACCTACCTGTCATATATCAACCATATAATCTCAATAGTCTCCAACTAAAATGGCTGTGACCTACAGACAAACATGACGAAACGACAACCCAAATTTCAGCAAAAATAGGTAATATCATTTCCCAGAAAGCCTCCAAAACCACTCGTGATAAAGCATTGAACTTTGATCGGCAACCTACGCGTTTATTTTCAGAACTTGTTATCTGAAATATATGCGTTATTGCGTGGCCGTTTGCTAAGGCCACCCGATAAAAATCCGTTAGTAACGACTAACGAATTTTATCTTTTTTTTATAACCTCGTTAGTTGTCACCCGGGTTTCACTGGTGATTCTATTTATAATTCGTGTGACAGATAACATTACCAGTGAAGCCCGGGTGACAACGTAACGAGGTTAAATAAAAAAGATAAAATTCGTTAGTCGTTACTAACGAATAATATCGGGTGGTCGAACGGCCACCTGATAAAATTTTTGAAGCATCGACAACCTACGTAATTACGGATGTATTTCAGAAAGTACACGCGCAGGTTTCCTCTTAACGTTCAATGCTTTATCAAAGGTATTTTTGGAGACTTTTTTAGAAAAGATATCACCCATTTTTGGTAATTTTTAGGGTTTAGGTACTTAGTTTTTTTATGTAGTTTCGTCATATCCGTATGACACAGCAGTTTATTTGGAGACTATTGAGACTGCATGGTTGAAATGTAGCAGGCAGGTGTCTTTTGTAAACCGGCAAAAAAAAATATGGGTGGCTCTCTGTAGCATGAAACTGAGGAATGCTTTTTTCACGCACCTCGTCTTCCGTGCATATATCGTGGAATAGGTCTTTAAAACTGACATGAAGGTTTCTAAGTAACTTTTTTTATTTAAGTGAATGTTTGGTGAGAGCTCCAAAAATCGCTGACAATGTGTTATCAAATTTTTGGTAATTTTTAGGGTTTAATAAGGTACTTTATTTTAGGTGATTTCGTCATGTCCTTCAAAGCCATTATACTTGGAGACTATTGGGACTACATGGTTGAAATTTGGCAGGTAGGTATCTTCTGGAAGCCGTCGCTTCCATCTACGAAGAGGTGATGGCAACCAAGGAGGGAGCGGAGAGAGAGAGAGGCAGCTACCATTCTCCCTTCCCGCGCCAGACGCACCGGGCGGCGGAGGCCGCGCGACGGTCTCCAGCCACCCTAGTGTGTGGCCGGCGCGACGTGTTCCACGCGCGCCTCTCAGCAGGACGTGGGGCTAGGCTCCACAATGGAGAGGTCCTCCAGGGGCTGGCGGACCGAGGCCTGCCGGGGTCGCGGTGCATGCAGCTGCGAATCCCGCGACCCCGGCCCACGGTCAAGCGATGGAACATCGATGTGGTTTTAGCCGGTAAGAGTCCGGCACACCCCCCCCCCCCCCCCCCCATCTCCCCAGACGGGGGATAGTCCATGAGGATTTCACCAAGCAAAAAAATTAGGTATCTTCTGGAGGCCGTTTGCTCCAGTCACCCGTTAAAGTTACGCAATTACAGATATATTTCAGATATAATATCTAATCATATTGAATTGCGCGTAGTTACGGAACGAATAACGAATTTTATCAGGTGGCCGCATCAACCAACTGCATAAGTACGGTACGTATCTTTAGGCTGTATTATGCGGACGTATTAATTATCTGTAACGAAAGATAAATTCGTTAGCAATCTAATATGCAGTAGTTTTCCTTAAACGAATCGGTTTTTTGACTTATGATGGCTTGGTCTTGCTATCTAGACTTGTAAGCCTACTTTCATTTGTTCGGCTTAGCCTTTTTTCAACTGTGTTGCTGTGTTGGGGTCAGTTTCCAGTAAAATAGCCCAAGAGCTGATGAGGAATTTCTGGTAGGTACATACCAGTGGCGAAGGGTGAATTTTCTTAAAAGGGAATTCGGACCAATTATTTGTTTAAATGATAATTGAAAATAATGGATACTAGTATTTGCCATATTTCGAAAGGGAAGCCGATAGGAATCGAGTTGTATGGAGCCTTCGCCACTGGTAGGTACTTTTGGCACCCTGAAACTATGATAGCGCGGACTAATAAATGTTGGTGAACCTGAAATTGAGGGTTTGGCTGCGCGTTTGCGGTTATTATGCTACTGAGCAGTACTTCACTTAACTAAAAAATTAAAACACATCACTGAAAATCATATGATCTGCAATTAAGGTTATGGTAATTATTTATTTGGTCTACCAACAATTGTTTACACAAACATCTTGCACTTAAAAATAACATTAAAACTTTAAGCAGTGTAACAATTACTTATTCCGGTGTACATCTCCCGCATTCATTACACCACCAATGCGGAGGACATCGTGGAGTACGTACGCCAAATGGTCTAGTCCTTGGTGAGAGTACAGCTGCTGGAATCGCGCCGTAACTTCAAGTTCAAGGCGTTCGTGGTGCGAGTACCAAAGTGTCTTCTGCACCTCGTCATGGAAGAGAACTTTTGGCCGGAGGGAGTAGTGTTCCGTCGCTTCCGCGGACAAGTGCCACATGATCGTACAACGACATAATGCTTAAGTAAAGTTTTTCTAACACAGGCTTAAGTTTCTATACTAATACAAATGTATTATTATAATATATATTTTAGTTTGTAAGGTATATATCTATGAGCCTAAGTAGCCTGATAATAAAGAATTTATTATTATTAAAGTTAAACACTACATGAACTAAATTATATTATTAAGAATTGTAAGCTAAGTCCTCCTCCTCAAGTCGTACTCCTCATTACTGATGTTCGTAATCCTCTCTTGGAAACATTTTTTCTCTGATGATGTTACGCCATCTCTGTCTATCCTTGGCCAAGTGAAGCGCATCGTGAAATTTCGTATCGAGAGAAGAGCTTATCTGGTCAGACCATCGCAAAAGGCTGCGACCTCTTGGTCGTTCACCGTCCACCTTGCCCGTAACCATCAGTTGTTCGAGGTTATTGTCATCTTTTCTCGCCATATGGCCGAAAAATTCCAAAACTCTGCGGAGACAAGTCGTAGAGAGTCTGGTCTTTACATTGAGCTCACGTAGGATGGACTCGTTGGTGCGGAATACAGTCCAGGGTATCCGAAGCATCTTCCTCCAACACCACATCTCGAAGGTGTCTATACGAGCTCGGTCGGCCTTTCTCAATGTCCAAAGTAAGCTAAGTAGGTACCTTTAAAGTTTACAAGACAACTTAAAGTAAGACAAAGAAGTGTATTTGTTTTTATTTTTATAATATTGCCCAAGATTGAGTAAATAATGCTTGACAACAAATCACATAAACAGTCCAGAATTTTAGATTTCTGCTAAGAGAGAGAATGAGAGTGGAAATTGATTACATCGCTGCGACTATTTAAAAGCCTATAGAACCTGGTACATGGGGAGTTAGATCCCAACACTGTTCTTCTCCGGGGAGGACAAAATGGAGTCATAGGTTTACGTGGAATTCTTGAAAAAGCGCGAACGTTAAAAAGTGCGAGCAAACATTGCTGCTAACTTAGCATTTTTATGGCTTTTAGCATTTTTTTCAAGTGATTTGGCATGAAAAAAATCATAATAAATCATAGTCAAAAATTATGCATTTTAAACGAAAAAAAAACAGCGTTCATCATCATCTGCCTAGCCTTTTCCCAACTATGTTGGGGTCGGCTTCCAGTCGAACCGGATGCAGCTGAATATCAGTATTTTACATGGAGCGACTGCCTATCTGACCTCCACAACCCAGTAACTGGGTAATACGATACTCTTGGTAAGACTGGTTGTCAGACTTTCTGGCTTCTGACCAACAGTAACGACTGTCAAAGATCTACAAATGACAGCCGGGACCAACGGCTTTACGTGCTTTCCGAGGCACGGAGGAAACTCGCTATGGTAAATGGTCACCCATCCACAGACCAACCTCGGCAAGCGTGGCTTAACCCGGAAGATCGGTCTATGCGGCTGTAATTATTTAGCCACGAGCTCCTCTCCAAAAACAACGAAAAAAAAACAGCGTTATTTCTAAATAAACGTTCCTGTTCCTAAGGTACCTACCGTTTGTAGCGTTATCATCAGATATAAAGAATAGACAAACTGTAAATAAACTATTTATTTTTCATGTTGCAACGAATAAAAGCTAAAGAAGGTGAAGCGATAAGCGAGTATTCTGTAATCCACTATGGTGTACCCCAGGGAAGCGTGCTCGGGCCAACTCTCTTCTTAGTCTACATCAACGACCTCTGTGATCTAGCAATAGAGAATGCAAAGGTACTTACTTTCGCGGATGACACCGCTATTGTATTCCATAGCAAGAATTGGACTGGAGTCGTTGATGCGACTCAGAGGGGTTTGTCTCGAGTAATGCACTGGCTGCAGCGAAACCTACTCACCTTAAATGCTAGCAAGACAAAATACATAGCATTTAAAACATCCAATCGTTGTGAGACTGAAAATCCACTCCAAGTCAGACTCCACTCCTGCATGAATCCTAGCAGTGATGTTTGCCAATGCGTCGAGATCGAACAAGTTAACAATATTAAATACCTTGGCGTCTTGATAGACAACCAATTGTCCTGGATCAATCAAATAGATGCTGTCTCTGCAAGGATCCGGAAACTAATGTTCGTTTTTAAAAAACTTAGGAACATAGCAGACCACAGTACCCTTAGGTGTGTGTACTTTGCATTATGCCAATCTATTTTAAATTACTGTATAGGGATATGGGGTACAGCAGCTAAAAGCCACTTGATAAAACTTGAACGAGCTCAACGGGGCATCCTCAAGGTTGCTTATGGAAAGCCCTATCGGCATCCCACTGACAGTCTGTACCAAGAATGCAACGTTCTTCGGGTTATACAACTTTTTATGCTATCTGTAGCATTACGCTTTCATCGGCAGGCACTCTTTACCCAAATCAAATCTTCCAGATCATGTAGACAGATTAAATGGCACATACCCACAACTCGTACAAAGTTCGCTCAAAGATCCCCTAGATATGTCGGTCCATACATCTATCAAAAACTGAACAAAATCTTGGACTTAGTTGGTTGCTCCAAGCACAATTGTAAGTCTAAAATTATAAAGTGGCTATCAGCTCAGGACTATGCCAAGACAGAAGCTCTCCTGATTCCCCTGATATAAATCGCAGTGCGCGTTAACTCACCCACACACAACATATCCTACACATAAACATACGCAAGCATACCCTTACAGACACAAAATCACATCACTTTACATTCACTCACATCACATTCATTTAGACACATACTAACTCACACCCACATCAAACATCTACACACATCACACACATACACATCACACACATACACATCATACACATCACACACATACATACACATCACACATACTCATAACTATAATGTATTTAAAAAACTCTTAAGTTTGAATTAGTTTTTAATTTGCGATACCTTTGCTTAATATTATGATTTGTTTATTAGAACCCAACTGTGAACCACTACGTGCACTTATGTGTCATCAACTATGAGGATACTAGATCCCACGACACAGGGTATCCTAGTGTGGGGTCTAGGGTTACTCCATTGCACACAAATTTTGTTTTACACTCCAATCTTGGTGCTTTTAGATTTATTTTGTGCTTATTATGACTGTAAACTTGTTCCTAATAAAATTTATTATTATTATTATCTTGTATCTCTTTGGACATCACGGCTCATCTTCCGTGCGGAAGATGTCCGGTCCTTTGGAAGGCATACACGGGGACACAGGTCCAACGCGCAGAGGCCCCTTTGAGAGCTTTAATCTAAAATGGGGTGGGGCACCAACCCGGGACTATCCACGGCTGCACTATTGGAGTACAGTCATGGACCGTCCCGGGTGGGTACAAGACTATTGTAAAATATGGTGAAAAATATCTGGTCTATGGGATGGGGTGTTAGGTGGACTAGATAACTTCTATTGCCGGAAGAAAACGGCGTCTGCCTTTCAACATTTAAAATTGAAGTGTTGGCAGACGGTGACTCGCCAGCTCACTAGCTGGGCCCCCTGAAAAGCCGCCAGTACATAGGCGAAGGGGGCAACAGACGTGTGAGCGGCTAGAGGTGTAGAGAGGTGTGGCCCCGGTTTCGCCGTCGCGGGTCTAAGAGACCCGGAGTGGGTTTCCCCGCTATTACGCCTTTAGACACTTCCACCCCCGAGCATATAGCTCTGGCGGCCCCCCTCTGGCCGGCCGATAAAGGCAAGCCAGAGTTGAGAGTCCTGCGGGCACTCTTGGGCTTCCACCCCAGCCAGCCAATAAAGGCAACCTGGAGACGAGGCCCTGACCGACTCTCTGAGGCAATAAGGTACGCAGTGTCGCCACTCACCAACAGCTCGCCACAAGCTGCCCTGCGGTTTGTAAGCTTTTCAGTAGACCTCATGATACATTTTTTATTATATGATGGGGTTGTAGAAAGCTAGTCTAATGTACCCTCCGGTTTTACGTTAATCTCATGATGAGGTAACGCCTTTCCCAGAGGGGGTTTATTATTATTATTATTATGTTTATCAGGAACAAATGTCTACCCGTGACCACGGCCGGTGAAATTCGGCCGAAACGTCGGGATAAAAGGTATTTTGTGCCTCTTAAAGTTTGTTACGCGAGAAGACCCGATTCAATATTTTTATAATTTATCAGGAACGTTTTAATTTCGACCATATTGCCATACCGTTTCATTGATATTCGACGGTCATCTAGTTTGTGATTGGTATTTTGGCATGTTTTTGGCATTTTGTAAACGTAGATTTAGCATTAAATAATTTTTGGAATTGGCAGCACTGCGAGCAACGGTGGTGAGTCGATAACTCCTTTCAAGATTTTACAAGCACGCACATTAAGCCACGTGTCTTTCATTTATCTTTTTTGTATGATCTGAAATTGTATCCAATGACAATATAAAGAGTCGCACTTCACATTATCATTACTCATAGTCTGCAAATGAGAATTTTCTCTAAGATAACCCCAATCACTATGCGTGACCTCAGAACCTGTGGTTTAAATTAATTAAGATCTTGAAATTATAAACATTATTGCTCCGTGTCGTTATTAGTAATATTTGCATTACATTATATCGTCAGTGGAAAGGTAAAAAGACTAAAGCGCCAATATACCTACTTTACAGGAGAGCGTTTTAAAGTTTTTTTTTGAAGAAAAAAATTCATTATATTTTTTCTTTATGAGGTATCTTAATGAAACTTACATACCGATGTAATGTAATTTTTTGCTATTTTTTGGTCTTTAAAAGAAGCTCCTATCTCTACTGGTTCGTGAGATAGATGTCGCTTTAGTCAATATTCACTCACAATTTCAAATAACTTGGTAAGGTCAAAATACTAATCCACCCTAGATGCTTTTGTACCCACAATCGAAAATGACTAACAAACCATCAAGCACTAAAAGATAACCAAGGAAATATACTTTTAGTTCTATGTGTTGCATAAAATGGAAAGCATAAATCACTAACAAGAATATTTACATTTAATCTGGTCCAAGTAAAATTACTTACTACTAATTAAATACCATTCCGATTAACAGACACAGGCGAATAAAATTACTAAAGAACAAAAAGTTTCATGTAAGTGGTACCATTCCTACCACTGAAAATAACGGTTTTTTTTTTTTAATTTTAATGTATTTAATTACGGCCTACTAGCACGTAATATTACATGGACATTAAATTTTTTTTGTGACTTTACGAGATGTGAAAAACCTTTAAATACCAATACAGAAATATTGTTTAAACCTAAACAACGGATTTAATTATTTTATACAACGCGACCACGTCGGCTGCCCCATGCAGAAATCCAACCATTCAAACTTTCTTATTCAGGATATCGGCAGATTTTGAGGAGTGGAGAACCGATCAGGATCGAATATGATATATTCCAGGGCTAATGTTTCTTATGGTTTTAATTGGCTTTAAGTCTTAAACGTACATTGCTGAAGAAATCACTGCTGGGCTACCAGGTGAGGAGAAAACGTCAAGTAATATCCCAACTCCTTTACATGGTTGACCCAAAACTGTTTGCCCCCACCGATTTGCAAGTGATGGAGTTACTGAAGGTAACTGAAAATTTCAGTAATTCTGTCATTATTGAAATTGATGTGGACAAATATTTATGTATGAGAGAAGATTGTGGGATTCGAGGGACTCCAAATAACTTAGACTCTCTCCAACTGAAATCGACACATACTTGGGTATATCTAGGTGATAGGCATCAGGGAGACCGACATGATACAATAGTTGCGGGAGAGCTTCTGGCCGCCTGAATATGTTCTGAAACATATTTTATCGGGCGGAAACAAGGTCTTTAACGGTTGGGTCATGCCGGTCTTGATGAATCCTTTGGCATACTAAAGTGGACTCAAACGATTCTTGATGCCTTGGATAAATGGTCCGTGCACTGTTGATTGTAAATCGGAATGCATCACTTCCGTTTGTCGGTGATGTGGCTGTATATTCCGCGGAAGTGATCTAGGGATCGAGACTTTTTAAACGCAAATACCCCTCACAACCGCCAAGTGTACAGTTTCAGGGAGATGTGGTCGCCGTGGACAAGGAACTGACCCCGCTCTCCTGGGCTTAAGAGACTGGTGGAAACCTTCGAATCCTAGCATTTTTTTATGACGACTTCGAAGGTCTTGTATGTGCAATTGTGAACGAAGTTATTATGACGAACAGGTACTGGAAATATATTGTGAAGGATGGAACCCTTGACATTGTCGAGCATGCCAGTGTCTGGGAAAATCTATTCGACAAATTATCTCCGGTTGTTCTTGTCTTACTTACGGCGAGTATTTGCACAGACATAACCTGAAGGCCAAAATTATTCACGAGCTACTTGCTCTGAAATACAATCTTGTACATGGTGTACCATACTTCAAGCATGTCCGACTCAGTTCTTGAGAATGCGAATTGTACTAGGATCAAGCTATCATTACCCACAGGACTGTTGTTCTCAATAAGCCTGATTAGTAATCGGCCCGAGCGTCGCACAATGATTGTATTGATGTATGGTTGATATTATTGTCCCTCATGACGAGGATTTCGTGAAACTTGAAAAAGATAAACACATCAAGTAAGTATCTTGATTTAGAACACGAGGTTGTCAACATGTAGGACGTGGATTCAGTAGTCTTTGTGCCGATAGTTGTTACGGCTAATGGTCTAATGGTCAAGAGGCTCGATCAACACTGCATAAGGCTCTCGTTAGACGGCTAGATCAGGCTTGATAGAGTGCGCGGTACTCCCTGACACAGTACGCATTGTGCAAAGGTTTCTTTCTCTGAAGCCATGACCACAGGTTGCACTCGCACGCACGAGCCATTCAAAGATTGGCATCGTAACTCCCAAACGAATGAACCGATTACAATACGGTTTTTTTGTTTGAAGGCTGGTTAAATCGGGATAATTATAGGCTGTTTAATGGAAATCGGTTCAACCGTTTCAAAATGATCAGCTCTTTTCACAGTTGGAGTAGAAATTTCAACAAAGCAATAGATTATCACAATAGATATTTGACTTTCGCTCGTCCGATTGAACTTACATTTGTGCAAACCTAGTGACAATGTTAGGGTACCATTGAGGTGATTTTGTTTAGGGTTTGGAAGGTTGTTAGCACTACCTACTTCGAAATAGCTAATAATCAGGCAGACAGCGATTTTGCCACATTTACATTTGTTTTTTTGACAAAAAAGACTTAGAAGGTGGCTCAGGGTGGTTAGTTAGTGGTGATAAATCGATCAGAGCGTCTCAAAATATTATATCATAATTGTTATCATAATTGTTGATATCACTGTTTCGCATGACTAGAACCTCGTGAAAGCTGAGAAAGATAAAGAAAAATAAATGTCAAGACTTGGCACACGTGGTTGTCGACATGTAGGATGTTGATTCAGCAGTAATTGTGCCGATAGTAGTTACGGCGAATGGCTATTAGCCAAGAGCCTCGACCAACACCTAAAGAGGCTCTCCTTGGGTGGCTGGATCAAAAGCCTGATACAGAAAGCGATACTTCTCGACACGGCGCGTATTCTTAGGAGGTTCTTCTCTCTGAGGCCCTGACCACCGATAGCTTGGACCGTTCCCGATGCCATTGGGCTACTATTTTTTATATTTTTTTTTGTTTAGAGAAATATTTAAAAATGTAAATTGTAAGTAAAATTTAAGTATTATTATTATGTTAAATAAGACGTATAGCCTTTCGTACTATTAAATAAAATATCATACCGACTACTAAATAGACTTCCATATTGAACTTAGGGATATTTTTGTTACTTATCCGCCATTCATTACCAATACTTGTAAAACGATTTTTACTAAAGCGCCAACAATACTACAACACAATAATGCAGATTTACTAACAAACCACTGAAATGGATTTAGTCTGAAGGATTAATTACTAATAAACATTATTTAGCTTAAATGAGGAATCGAATAATACTGATAAGCTATCTTTTCTCTTAAGTACTTAGATAAAAAGTATTTATGCGACGTCAACCTATAAAACATCCAAAAAACGTCGCTTTAGTCACTTATCAATGGACATACAGGCAAAATTTTGGAAGACTAAAGCGCCAAAAAAGTGCTCAGATCACCACGAGACCTAGACCAATCGACGCAGAAAAAAAATTGCAGTCGAACTGTATATATAACTCATTTTGACCAAAAGTGGCGCTTTAGTCTTTTTACCTTTCCACTGACGATATAATAATGTAGTGGGTTGCCTCCTACAATGTTTAGTTAACTAACCTTTTCAGGGTTCCGTACCCATGGGTGACAACCAGTGGCGTTCCTAGGATAGGGCTGGTAGCGCACGTGACCCGGGTGCCATTTAAAGGGGGGCGCCAAATTCGCAAATTAAACCAACAATATACAGCATGTTAACTTATGGAATGCATTCCTGTTAACCAGCAGTAATATAGCGCCAGTACAGACAAAAAATAAATAAAAAAAGGTATAAAAAATAATAAATTGACACTTATAAGCAAGGCACACTGTACATGCGCACTTTTCTTTCAACGTGGAAAACATGGTAACATCGCATTCAACCTATCTACGATACTATTTTGGTTTTAAACAGGCCGTACTGAATCGTTTTTAATTATTATTTTATTTTTTTAGGTTTTTTTAAAGGTTTAAGAACTTTATTTCTCAAAAAGAATTATATTCACTAACATGAGAAAAACTTATTAAATATCTAATTAAGTTAAATTACTTCAGGTAACGATGCACAGTAAGCGTTACTTTTACGTATATAAGGTCCAATCAAAATAGGTGGACAAACTTTTACTGATCACAGTACTAATGAATATGAACAACTTTTAAACCAACCAAACCAAGGGACCAAAGATGAAATATAAAAAAAAAATATCAGCTGTTCCATACAAAAGTGCAATACCTACACGATCAAAATGTATGGAACAGCTGTTTTTTTGTATATTTTAGAGTTGGTCCTATAGTAAAAGTTGTTCATATTCATGAGTACTGTGATCTGTAAAAGTTTGTCCACCTATTTTGATTGGACCTTATATATACAAGGTTAGTCAGAAAGGGGGTACTAACCCGAAAGGGTGTTAAAGTACACATAATAATGAGTAACTTTTGTTCTACAACTTTTCCCAAAAGTCAATAGTTTAAGAGAAACAGTTGTTCAAAAATCTCAAAAAAAAATCTCTAAAATCTATCTATCCCCAGTAATGATCAGCTGTGTTTACATTTTTAAGTCATATTTGGGGTCATGAATTAGAAGCACCATTTTCTGAATTTGTAACTAAAGCAGGGAATAAGAATTTTTGAAAAAACTAAAATAAAAATCATTTTGTTTGGAAAAAAAAATATATCGAATTTTAAAATTTTAACACTTGCTTTCAAACAGTCATCAGCGATACTATAAGTGGGCTTCGGATTAGTACCCCCTTTCCGACTAACCTTGTATATTCTTTTTTTTTTTTTTTATTTACCGACACTATAGTATTGCTGGTTAACGGGGACGCGTTTCGTTAGTTAACATACTGTATGTAGATTTAGATAATTTACGGGGCGCAACTTGGATGTTCGCCATAGGCGCCATTTTCCAATGATACGCCCCTGGTGCCAACCTGTGTTGCCAGCCGTCCCGCTTTTAGCGGGATGTCCCGTGTTTCAGCCATCTCAGGACCCGTCCCGCTAGAACCCTGAGTGGGATGACTAAAATCCCGCTATTTCGCCTACAGTCTACGAGATCTTAAAAGCCATAATAATTAGCGTTGCCATACACGTGGCAATGCTGCCAGTCTTCTGGGCACGGTTCCAGTCGACAGCGATGCGGAGGAATATTTTGATGACCAATTTAGTTTGTATTGGTAGGTTTAGTCTAGGATTTTTTTTCTTTGTTTTTACTTTTTTAGTTTAGATTTATATTGTATTAATTTAGGTTAGTTTTGTCTAATGTTATAATAAAAATAATACAGACTGGTTTCTGACCTGGTAATTTAATTGTCGAGATGTCAATCATGGTAAGTATGTAATTTCTTATATTGTTTTTGCATCTAATTATTTTAAATTGTAAATAGGTAATATTAGCGCCGTCGTTTAAAAATAATGCTTATTTTGTTAATGATTTCGTTTAGGGAGTCCTATTTGAATTAAAGGATTTTAGTCATTGTAAAGCTTTTCTTCGACATCCCGATTTTTTCGTCCCAGTCCCGCGTCTTTTTCGTTGAAGTCCAGGCTTTTGGAAAAACTGTACTAGCAACACTAGGGCCAACGGGACTCTATTACTAAGCCTATGTCGTCTGTCCGTACGTCCGTCCGTCCGTCTGACTGTCAAGTGGGGCCATTAAAAGAGAGTCACGTGTAGAGATGGGCGGTGGGAAAAAACCCTTTTCCCTCGAATTAACCCTGTCGCCGCGCGCGCTCGCTACTACCAACGCCATCTAGTAAACAACGGAGGAGGCAATCTGACGGCTGCAGGAGGCCTTCGAAAGAAACGTCTAGATTTTTGACACACACATATTCTTTCACGCATACGATAACGACATATTTTGTAATTAATTTTAATAAACGATTATACGCATAAACGAATAAAATAAGTCATTGAAAGGTCTTCGAAGCCCCCGTTCCTGAACATATGGTCCATCGAACCGGATACGAGAAGAGGAAAAGGCGAGAAATACGAAATCTTGCAAGTCATCGCACCGGTGCCTTCGAGAAAACTCATCTTCGTGATTCTTCAGTTCAACGGTCAGGTCTTTGATCCCGTCTTCACCTTTCCTATGCGATTAGTGTTAAAATCGTGATTTTGTGCATTCCAGAAGTTAGTATACGCTACTCCACCCTCGGGAGCCAGGTTATTGCAGACTTTAAACCGTGAGTACTTTAACCTATTCTTATACGTAGGCCTTTAAAATGGGTGGTGATGATAGATTAGCGGCGCCTTCCCCTAGTTATTCAGTGTCTCCAACTAAGAAACGATCTAGTGACCTCTCTGACCTCAAGAAGCAAAGAGGTAACTTGAGATGCCGTTTAACACAATTTAAAAAGTATTTAGACGCATTTGAGGATAGCAGCCCATCCCCATTACAAATAAAACAGATTAAGTTTAGGATGCAAGCTGCTACTGATCATTATAAAACATTCAATGAGATAGAAAGTCAAATTGAGTTGCTTTGCTCTGACGCTGAAGTTTCTTCTAATTGCGAATACGTAGAATCTTTTGAATCATTGTATTTTGATATTTTAGCGATAGCCGAAAATTTTATTGAAATTGGAGAGACCAGTGACAGTTCAAATTCAAAACCTAACGGTCGTATATCTCGAGCAAATTTGAAACTTCCTGATATTAAGTTGCCTTCATTTGATGGGCTATTTGATCATTGGTTAGAATATAGAAATACGTATGTAACAATGATCCACGAACGTACGGATTTAAATGAAATTCAGAAGTTTCATTACTTGCGTTCCTCACTTACCGGGAGTGCGTCACAAGTAATTAGTGCTTTAGAATTTACTGCTAATAATTACAAACACGCTTGGGAATTATTGGAAAATCGTTATCACAACGCTAGACTTCTGGTACACAACCACTTAAAATCTTTATTTTCTATTCCGCCGTTAAAGCAGGAATCTCATATGCAAATACGGAAATTAATCGATACTGTTTTGAGGAATTTACGGGCCCTAAAAACTTTAGATGAACCCACTGATTCATGGGATACAATTATTATCTTCTTAATTACAACTAAGTTAGATTCATCTACTGAGCGTGACTGGGAAAAACATAAAGGTTCTATTATTTCCGACAACAATAAGAAGTTAAAACTAGAGGATTTGTTATCATTTTTAAGGAATAAAGCCGACATGTTAGACATGATTAACGCCAGTCACAGTAAATTTCAAACGAAACCTTCAGTTACAAACGAACCCAAAGTTTCTCAGAACAAAAATAACGTACAAGTGCATAGCTATGTAACCGCAGGTGGCACAAGTTCCAAAGGTAAATCTTCCAATTATAACAGTAGTAAACGTATCGTAAATACCTGCCCCTCGTGTAACGATAGTCATGCACTTTACACGTGTTATAAATTTTTAAACTTATCGGTTAGGGATAGAATTAAACTTGTAGATGAGAAATGTTTATGTCGCAACTGTTTACGTGCAGGACATTCGTCTACAGAATGTATGTTTGGGCCTTGCAAGCAATGTCAAGCCAAACATAACACTTTGCTTCATTTAAACGATAAGAGTGGTGAGTGTGTGCGTAACGAACGCACAGCTGATCCTAATACGTCACCTGCCTGTTCTTCGACTTTAATGCACTCTTTAGCTATAGGTATGCATAACACATCTGGCCGCGCGGAAGATACTCGTAGTTCAATACGTCATCCATTGCAACCGGTTTTGTTGTGCACCGCGTTAGTGGATATTATAGATAAAGATAAACGTGTGCATACAGCCCGAGCGCTATTAGACAATGGCAGTCAACATAGTTTCATATCAAATAAACTTAGAAAACGATTAAATACGCTTTCTATACAGTCCACTATTCGTATTTCAGGCGTCTCTGAATCCGTGACACAGTGTAATGAGTCATGTGAAATAATTATACGTTCCAAATTAAACGATTATAGTAGAAAGGTACGATGTTTCGTCTTGAAGCGCATAACATCCAGTTTGCCCACGACGACCATAAATACCGATCATATACGTATTCCAAATAATATCCAGCTAGCAGACCCCACTTATCATAATCCGTCGGAAATAGATTTATTAATTGGTGCGGATCTGTTCTGGGAAATTATAGACGAAAGTAGAATTCGATTAATAAATGGCCCGTACCTCCAAAATTCGAAGTTTGGGTGGTTATTGTCTGGTCCGTTGTATACGAAAGACGTAAGTCAAAACAAGTTCATGCAAGTTCATTGTAACTTCAATCAATCATTAGACGAAACACTTAAACGATTTTGGGAAATAGAAAATGTTCAACCATCAATTAATGTACTCACACATGATGAGCGATTGTGTGAGGACCTATTTAATAAAACGACAAAGCGTGAATCAGGTGGTAGATTTTCTGTGCGCGTCCCATTAAAGGAATCGCCTGACATCTTAGGTGAATCATATAATTTAGCTAAGAGTAGGTTCCTCTCGCTTGAACGCAAACTCGAACGTTCACCCGAGTATAAACGTATGTATTGTGACTTCATGAGTGAATACGAAGCTTTGGGTCACATGAGTCATATAAACGATTTTAATAAACCGTACTATTTCTTGCCGCATCACGGCGTAGTTAGGGAAAGCAGTACGACGACTAAACTGCGAGTAGTCTTCGATGCTAGTGCCGCAACTTCATCCAATAAATCGTTAAACGACATCCAGTTGCCGGGTCCAGCTTTGCAAAATGATATTTTTTCTATATTGTTACGGTTTCGGCAGTATAAATTCGTCGCAACTGCCGACGTAGAGAAAATGTTTCGGCAAGTTTTGATCCAACCGGATCAACGGTCGTTGCAGCTCATACTTTGGCGAGATAAACCAGTAGATCCTCTAAAGGTGTATCAGCTTAATACAGTGACATACGGGACGGCATCAGCGCCTTACCTCAGTATGCGTTGTATACAACAGCTTGCTTTAGAGTGTGCGGATGAAGTGATAGCGTGCATTATCACCAAAGATATTTTTGTAGACGATTTAATTACCGGTAGTGATAATCATCAACAATTATTAACCATTTGTGAAAAAACAGCGAAAGTTTTGCAGTCTGGATGTTTTTCACTACGTAAGTGGACATTCAACGCTGACGTCACTAGTAGTGCGCCTGAGCATTTGTTTGAAGGAGAACACTCACAGAACAAAACGCTAGGTATCGGTTGGCAAAATACTAGTGACGAATTATATTACGTTACTAAAATCAATGATTGTTCGAATAAGTCTAATATAACTAAACGAGTAATGTTATCTATAACATCGCAAATATATGACCCGCTCGGTTTGCTTTCGCCAGCAGTAATTATGGCGAAAATATTATTGCAAAGGTTATGGCTTACTAAACTTGATTGGGACACTTCAGTGTCACCTGATATTGTCGCAGCATGGAATAACTTTGTTGGCACATTAAAATATTTAGAACAATTAAGGATTCCTCGTCATGCAATGAATAGTGATGTACAACACAAAGAACTTCATATATTTACCGACGCATCACAAAATGCGTACGGGGCTTGTGCTTACATCCGCTCATATGATACAGATTCGGAGGTCACTGTTAGGCTACTGTGCGCAAAAAGCAAAGTTGCACCCTTAAAGTCAATCAGCATACCTAGATTAGAGCTTTGCGGTGCACTAGTAGGGGCGAGACTTTATAAAAAGATAAGGGACTCGTTACGATTGTCTTTCACTAAATGTTACTTCTGGACAGACTCGACAATTGTCATTGGTTGGGTTAACATGTCACCTCATTTGCTAAAAACTTTTGTACAGAACCGTGTCACAGAAATAAACGACAACACTGGTGATTCGAATTGGTTACACGTCTCCAGCAAGGATAACCCAGCTGATCTTTTGTCTAGGGGTTTACCTCTCGATTCGTTAATTAGTAGTGACTTATGGTGGAACGGTCCGTCTTATCTGCATTGTAAAAATGATTATTTTTATAACGATTTAGTACATAATGAAGTAAGTAATGCCAACACTTTGCCAGAATTAAAATGTAATGTTAAAAATTTCGTTTGTATTCGTTCATATGATTTAATTAAATTCGAAACTTATTCATCTTTTAACAAAGTTATACGTATATGGGCATACGTATTGCGATTTATAAATAACATAAGCAAAGCTACGAAACGTAGCGATGTAGTAGTGCAAAAAACCGGTTGCTTATCAGCTGACGAGTTAAATGAATCACAGCGCGTACTAGTTAGCTTTGCTCAGAGACAATCATTTCCTGAGGTGTATGAGTGTTTATTAAATAATAGGCCAATACAGACTAATAATCGAGTAATGAACCGTATTTCAGGATTAAACGTATTTTTAGACGATAACAAATTAATTCGTGTCGGAGGTAGACTTAGTAATTCAACGAACTTTGATTTTAACAAAAAACATCCTGTGTTATTGTGTAGCAAACATAATTTATCCGTTTTATTGGTTCGACATGAACACAAACGTTTGCTTCACGCCGGCCCACAACTTCTTTTATCAAATATTCGTGAAAAGTGGTGGTTGTTGAGTGCTAGAAATCTCGTTCGTAAAATCGTGCGTGAATGCATAGTCTGTACGCGAATTAGAGGCAAGACGTTAAGCCCACTGATGGGCAACTTGCCATCCGAACGTTTGGATGCTGGATTTCCATTTATCCGTACGGGAGTGGATTATGCAGGTCCAATGATGATTTTAAATCGTAAGGGCAGAGGAGCTCAGCTAGAAAAATGTTACGTATGTCTTTTTATTTGTTTTCTAACTCGAGCTGTGCACTTAGAACTGGTTACTAGTCTATCCTCTGAACAATATATTTTAGCGCTTAGACGTTTCATTAGCAGAAGGGGCAAACCGCATTCTATTTATTCTGACAATGGTAGAAATTTTGTAGGTGCCGCTAAAGAATTATCTTCTTTCCTTCTCAATAATTCAAATCAAATAGTCGACTTCGCCACAACTGATGGCATTCAGTTTCAATTTATACCACCATATTCACCACATTTTGGAGGCCTATGGGAGAGTGGGATAAAGTCATGCAAACATCACCTTAGGCGCGTTGCCGGTAATGCGAAACTTACATACGAGGAACTAAGCACGGTTTTAACACAAATCGAGGCCGTCCTTAACTCCCGTCCAATGACACCCTTATCCACCGATCCTACCGATCTCACTCCTCTCACACCTGGTCATTTCCTCATAGGCCGGCCGTTGACTGCTCCGCCGACCGAAGATGTGACTGATGCTTCAACGACACGACTCAGCCGCCATCATCGTATCGAGCAGTTACGTCAGCATTTCTGGCAACGGTGGTCAAAAGAATACATATCGGAACTACAACTAAGAACAAAGTGGAAGACTAGACAACCTGATTTATCTCTGGGCAGTCTGGTTCTGATCAAGGACGACAATTTGCCACCCCTCAAATGGCGGCTTGGACGCATAACTAAGGTGTTCCCAGGTACCGACGGAGTCTCCCGTGTCGCAGACATCTATACTGCGACGGGGACCACGAGAAGGGCTTTCTCGAAAATATGCCCTTTGCCGCTACAACCTGAAGAAACGCACCCCGATTCATCAACGTTGGGAGTAGGTGCTCCCAAGGCCGGGGGCATGTCGCCGCGCGCGCTCGCTACTACCAACGCCATCTAGTAAACAACGGAGGAGGCAATCTGACGGCTGCAGGAGGCCTTCGAAAGAAACGTCTAGATTTTTGACACACACATATTCTTTCACGCATACGATAACGACATATTTTGTAATTAATTTTAATAAACGATTATACGCATAAACGAATAAAATAAGTCATTGAAAGGTCTTCGAAGCCCCCGTTCCTGAACAAACCCATTTTGGGTTTTTTCCCGGGTAGAATCCCATCACTAGTCACGTGCCTCCCATCCTCCTTGAATTAGCCCGTGCATGTTATAATACCAGCCACGACGTGTCTGTCGTCATCTGTGCAATTAATTACAATGACAAGTTTGCGGTAGTGCCGAATACTGATAGTGACGAATGTGAAAGAAGTCTGGCAAGTTGTGAGTGCTATTAGGAAGTATGGGTTCCGTACCTTAACTATTATACCTCGACCATTTTTTATCGTCTACTTTGAGAATTTCACAATCAACTCTTAACACACTACTAAAGTTTCTATAATAATACAATTCAACCATGATTCGAAAGACACGTGGCGCCATCTATTATCATAAGAACGTTATTGTTGTTTTCCGCGGAAACGGTATTTTTTTTCGGGATGTAAGGTACCCTATGTACGTTTCTGTACACTTGACAACGTATATGCAAAATTTCAGGATGATCGGTTCAGTGGTTTAGGCGTGAAAAGGTAACAAACAAACTTACTTTCGTATTTATAATATTATATTATTTACGATGACAGATCGGTTAAGAGCGCTTACACACGAGCGGCATGTTCCCAACGGCAGAGGTAACTGCAGCCGTCAACGCGTCGACGGCTTCCGTTGACGCGTCGACGGCTTCCGTTGACGCGTCGACGGCAGCCGTCGACATTTCAACTTCGAAGATCAGCGGCAGCGGCAACAACTGCAAAAGTGTCGCTATAGGTCGACTGCTGCCGCCGACGCGTCGACGGTTGCCGCCGACGCGCGTCGACGGCTGCAGTTACCTCTGCCGTTGGAAACATGCCGCTCGTGTGTAAGAGCTCTAAGTGGAGAGAAATTTTAATACTGCTACCATTACCGATTTAATTATCGATAAATTCTAACGCAATATTGCGTTAAATTTTGATTATTCGATTTGTTACATTTGTCGATTTATATTTAACAAATCGAATCAAACAAAAGATAAAATCATTCATTTATCGTTACTACGAAATGCGGAACAGCTAACGCGGCATCCACCGTGAGCGATCTAGAAGCGACGCGGCGCGACGTGAAAACAACAAACAGTCGACACATACTGAAGTGGCCTATGTGATCAAACGCACAGCGCGATCGCGATCTGTCGGCTTGACCGGGTTAGTATTTCGGGTCAGGTTCGGAATAATTCAAATCTCGCGAACTGGATGCGGTGACTACAGTGCTACTGAATGTCGGCGGCGCGCGGCGGGCGTTTCGCCAGCTCGTTGGACAAAGCCGCCGCTTCGCACCGCATCGCGTTGAATTCGCGTGTCACCGCATCGCATCGCTTCGCAATTCGCATCGCTTTAAACCGCCTATGTAAGACGCCGCGTAAGAAAAGTACAATATTTTTAGAAGTCGAGTTTTGTAATGTAACTGATTTGCACCTATCAACTTTTGTTATAAATAAAGAAAGAATATACGTGTGTAGATGGCTCGATGTTTTTTACTCAAGCACACATAAACGGCTGAACGGATTTGAATGAAAGTAGGCATACATATAGACCATGTCCTGGATTAAAACATAGGATACTTTTAATCCCATCTAGTGACCAACTATTAATGGTGTGCCAGATCCTTCGAGGGAAAGTAGATGCCCCCGATCTTATTTGCAAGTTGTGTCGATTATTTGTTCCAAATAATTACCACCGGAGCAGAAAACATAAGCTGTTTGCTGTTCCGACATGTCGTACTGTGGCTCGTTCACGATCACCCATACAGCCTGCCAGTCCTGGACGCCAGACCGAATTTTGATATGTTTGCGGATGAATGGAGGGTGATTTTGTTGGAATGTCTGGAGTACTGCGAGAGAAATGCATCATGAATGAGTGAAAGAATATGCTGTCAGAAGCATTGTAAGGGATTTATAGAATTATTAGAATATTTTTTTAATAATAATTTTCTTTCCCTTGTATTGTATGTATCGTCTTCTATTACTATCTTTAATTATTATAATGGGTCTAAGACCGTTTTAAGTAAAGTAAATAAAAAAAAAAGAATTTATTTCTCTAGGATGCGAGTGAAATCGCGAGCAACAACTAGGATTACATCATTATTTATTTTACTAGCTGTGCTCGCGACGCCGTCCGCGTGGAAGTCGCAAACCTATATTGTGTCACAATAACTACACTTGCTTCTGGATAACTTTAAATTCTAATATTTTTTGATTGAACGAACCGATTATGATGAAACATAAACTAAATGTTGCTCCGAAAAAAGCACAATATTAGTCTATAAAAGTCAACCGTATTGAGTCAGAAGTTTTTACGTGATGCGCGCACAACAAAATTTAAAAAAATATCGAAATTGATTCTATTGGTAATACATTAAAGATAGAATAAAGAAAGAAAGAAAAAAAAAACAGCTAAGGACACAATAACAGCATAAACAATGAAAAATAAAACAATAAAAAATAAAAAAAAGACAGAAAAGAATCAAACACATATTTTATGCTGTCGAGCATGTCCATGCCGAAAGGGTCACCAACTCAGCATATGCTGGACGTCAAACACCCAGCGCTGATTTTCAGTTGGTACCCTTGCAGTGACACACGGACGAAGGTAATTTTAAATATATTTTTTATTATTTGTGTATAGTGTTTTTAAAATATGTCGATAAATAATGCATTTATTGTGATAAATATTATAAAACAAAAGATATAAAACTGCTTTTAATTTGTGACAGCCAATCAAAATCTGGCAACATTAATTGACCAATAGCGGGCAGCGGTGCGCACTTCCTGTTGAGATGAGGTGTTGTCATTAAATTATCATTTTATATCACTTTTGGCTCAACCATAGGATTGATAACATGGCTTTTTAAACTGTTACGATTCCAATATACAAAAATGTGTAATCTTATATTATGTAAAGTAAATGTAATTAAAGCACACGCAATTGTTTTTAAAATATTTCTTATGTACAGACATGCCTAGTCTACAGATTTATTATATGTATAGATGTACACACAAATACATTTGGCCCACACAAGCTTCGGAGATTTCAAATTTGCGTGAATATCACGCGTATTACGACTGTATACTTCTTTTGTGTACCCGGTAATCACGGTGCTTGCGTACCTAATACTCAGATAAAATTGAAAACAAAATGGAAAGTAAGACATGCCCGATAGCTGAAATTATTTATGAAAAACAACAATCACTAGTTTATCGGCCAAAATTTAGCATTTTTTCCGCATAGATATAAATCCAATTATGTAAAATCATAAGATTATCGACAAAAACAAAGTCTGGGAGTTATCTGTCACCTGCCAGGTTATATTATGATTCAGCGGTCGGAATGGATACAGATTATGATTGGATGTCATCGTTTATTTGATCTTTGGACTCATTAAATGTCACTGATCACTGTAAAGATTTGCGCACGCTGTAGCGTAAAGGTGCTGGTAAATGATCTACATTTTCCGGCAATGTGTGTGGCAATATGTAGTCGGCAATGTGTAGCCGGCAATGTGTAGCTAGCAATGTGTAGTCGGCAATGTGTAGCCGGCAATATGCAACTGTTTACAGCATTACAATAAAAAGCAACGTGTGGCTAAATGATTATCGGCTCTAATTTGCTGTCTACTATCTTCCGGTAGTAGCCATACTCGGCAATACACGACCGTCCAGCAATATGAAAACAATATTGTCGGGAAAAATTGATAATGTTTCCCAATAACGCCCGCCCATCACTGAAAGAGAAACGGCGCCTATGAACGGCTGTCTCGTAATTTTGACAACTCGATTACCAGGTCAGACAAAATACCTGTGTACGCAGTATTATTTGCTTAAAAAAATAAAATGAAGTCTCATTTAAGTAAGAATTGCTATTTTTAATATTTAAAGTTTTTCCCCAAGAGTAGGTACACACATCAAAATAAGTTTGCGATCACTTTTAAAAATTATGTAGCCTTTTTGAAGCCGAATTTTCTAATCGGGATTTAAAGCGATAATTATCATGATAAATATAGATTGATAGTTATCTAGATAAATATAAATCAGATTTCAGTTGGACTTTGAATTCGGAATCTTCACATACATAATTATGCTAGTGATCGCAAACTTTTTTTGATGTATGTACGTGTTCTGGAATACCCGTTATGACAAAAAGACGGGGTTATTATCAACTTGGGTTTTTCTTAGACCATATTTTATAATAAAAGGTAATTGCGTAGTATTTATTGCAATATTCTCCAACAAACATTTATTTTAGTCGAATTATACGATCTAATGTAATGGAATATTATTTGCTAAAAATATTTTTTCAAAAAAGATTTTAAATTAATTTGAGGGCCCCTAAAAATAATTATCTATATCACTGGAATAGCACGTGCGCTAGCGATTCTCCCGATATATAAGACGTACTTAAATAAATAAATTATTTAGTCAACAATCACCGTATACACTTATCATTTTGCGTAAAACCTTGTGGCTAAACGCACCTCCCACTGACAAGAGAAAAAATAATATCTATTTTTATAATTCGATATTATCTTTGTTTCGTTTATTTTTCGAATCCGGTAATTTTTGAAACGGAATATTTTGTGTTTGTGTATCCTGTTTTTTGGAATAATGGCCGCTAAAGTGATGTCGGTGAGTTGATTTTTGTTTTTGTTTATTTTTTTTCGAATAGAAATAATTACGAAAAAATTTTTCGCATAAATCATGGGGTTTTATTTTGTAAAATATTCTTTTTAATTCTATATTGTAACTTAATGCTACTTTAGACAATTTTTTAAAATTTGGATTTTCTTTATTAAAAAAAGAAAACTTTTCATAATGTTAGGCAATTTGAAACGATTATCGCTTAGGTTTTTGTTACTCAAGTTATTTTGTTACGCTACTTAAATAATCTTATTAAAATTACAAATAAAGCATAAGCTCGTAAAACTGAAACTTTAAATTATTTTAAATACTTATGTCTTCTTTTTACTGTCATGATAATTATTAAAATTGAACATAAGTAATCGAATAAAACAGTTTCAAAGTCCGAAATAACAATTTAAATTATTTTTTTTGCTTTATAGTCGGTACAAAGTTACCTGGTTATATATCAATAAATACATCAAATTAAAACAGTGCAAAATATATACCAGCTATTCTAGCCCACCTAATATTTACTCTTTTAAAATTATTTAAAAAAATTAAAGCAAAAAATATCTGCCTTTATCATAACAATTATACTGCAAAATAAAACAGTGCCAAAATATATACCAGATATTGGCCCACCTATTTTTACCACCCTAAAATTATTAAAACTTTTAAAAATCATTCCAAATCTATTTCGGGTGTTTATTTAAATATAACATAGATTGTTTGAGTGTACAAGTTTAAACACTAAAAATAGTACTCAGTATCCGGTTACCATGCTGTTAGTATATAAACTGAGCTAGTAACAGTTCATAAAACCGTTATCTTAACCCAAACAGTTTTGTTTTCGTCTCGACTATGTTATATACCTACTGCTTTCAGTTCCTATTCATTTAAAAACATATTTTTAAAGGAAAGTTTTGTTTATTGTCAAGTTAATCATAAGAAAACATAAAATGTTGACATGTACGGTATGATAGGAAAGGGTTGTTTTTGGTGTTATGACTCATACGCGTCTTTTAGATAACAAAGACTTACTCAGGTCTGGTCAGGTCTAAGATGTGTGTATAAAAAATATGAAAAACATAAAAATAACAAAAACAAATATTAAAAAAAAAATACACAAATACCTATGCAAAAAATAAAAAAAAACACGTCAACAAAAAACTGAAAAAAATAATGGCCACACGTATAATAAAATTAACATTTTCAGTGGGCCTACACACGTTAACGTTAAAATTCGCAATCACACCGCATTTACAAAAACTGTAAAATCGTTTGAAAACAAAAACAAAACCAAACATTTTGACAGTTTTCGTAAAAGCGACGTGGTTGCGATTTGTTAACGTTAACGTGTGTAGAGTTGGCCCACTGAAAATATTACCTGTGGCCATAATTTTTTTCAATTTTTTGATCACGTTTATTTTTTGTTTTGCCTTTGTATACGTACAGTCACGAGCACCAACATGTATAGCTACACGTAGCGAAATTATAAAATGCTTTAACTAAGAATTAGTAATGGAAAATTTTAAATATTGTTTGCATAAAATCTACGAACACAAACGAATACATGGCATGTAAAAATATTTCATAAATTCAATCGGTAATAAGGGAGAAAATTACTCGAATTTCGCTACTTGTATACATGTTGGTGCTCGTGACTGTACATACAAATTACATTTTTCTTTGTTTTTTTTTCGTTTTGTATATTTTTATACACATACGATCTTAAGCCTGACCTGGGGCCCAATTCTCCTAAAATAAATTGTTGCCAAACTCAATCGAACCACAACCGTCAGTCAGTTTTTGTTTTCGAAAACTTTCAAAATGATTGATTTTATTTTTGTGTCAAAGAATTTGATAGCTTTTGAAATTGAAAACTGTCGGAATGAACGGTTCGGCCTTGGTTCGGTTGTGATTTATCAAGATTTATTTTAGGAGAATTAGGCCCCAGACCACAAGTCAGTTACTTGTGGTTCGGTTGCAGTTCGACTACAATTTTGTTAGAAGAATTGGCACAGCGATCATGACAAAACTCACATGGGACCATCTCGAGAGTACATCACGTAAATCCGCCTAGAAATCTCGGAAAAATCTGTGTCCAAATAACAAACATACGTGAAAATTAATCTGTCTCTAAAATGCCCGGTTCTTATGACCAAAAACGAATCGTTTCAGTTACCAATGGTAGCTTTTTTTGGGCATAAAAATAGACTTACCTTATTTTTACTTGTAATATTTAGCTACTGATTTAAGGGAGGGTCTACTAAAGATGGCCTTAGTTTCAATATCGGTAAAGATACAATGGAATTTATAAAGCGGATGTCAGTAGAAACGCCAGTAAAGGACGCCCTAGGTTCTAGGGTGCCCTCTACTGGCGTTTCTACTGGGTTGGGCAATTTTTTTCATCTTTGGCCAGGAAAACGCAATAAATTCTAAAGAGGGCCAGATTTCCAAAAAATAATGCATTTTGTTCTGCCAAAGTTAACATTTTTGGCTTTAATAATTAAGGTCATTTGTTATGGCAAAACACTCTTGCTCTAGAAGGGGTTCGCGGGCCAGCTTAAAACCTTTCGCGGGCCAGAGTTGGCCCGCGGGCCGTAGATTGCCCACCCCTGCTCTAGAAGGACATACATCTATGTTATTGATGGCTAGCTTTCGCCCGCAGCTTCGCTTGCGTGAAATTTTGAACCCGTTAAGTGACGATTTTCCATACAAATTTTCATCCCCTATTTAACTCCCTTAGGGGTTGAATTTCGAAAAATCCCTTCTTAGTGGATGCCTACGTTACAAAAGGAACCTACTGTCAAAATTTCAACTTTCTAACCCCAGTGGTTTAGGCTGTAGATGTTCTTAAAAAAGGGCAGGTGCGTAGTACTCTCAACCAGCTTGCATGAATGACAAGATATATGAAAGTGAACGAAGCGAAAGGAGTATGTAAGATAGTATGAGGCGTTCTGCAGTTTCTTACGCCGATAATTCAGCTCTCATCAAGCTGTCTCCCCCCCCCTAAGTCCCCGCCAGCAACGCCCTAAGCCGAGGTCCGAGTCCCACTAGGGGTCGCCCTTAGTGCTGTTGTTGCAGGTAGTCATGATGTTAGTGTAGTACAAGTAGTTAGCTTAGGTTAAGTATTTTAATTCCCCCCCCATTGGCTGGAGACCCTTCAGTTCTCGCCAATAACTGCCCGGTTACGTAGGAAGGGTCCCTTGGACTACCTACAGCAGTACAAGAGAAAAAAAAAACTGCAGTTTGCTTACCCCCATGGGAAAAAGGCGTGAGTTTCATCATCTGCCTAGCCTTTTCCCAACTATGTTAGGGTCGGCTTCCAGTCGAACCGGATGCAGCTGAATATCAGTATTTTACATGGAGCGACTGCCTATCAGACCTCCACAACCCAGTAACTGGGTAATACGATACTCTTGGTAAGACTGGTTGTCAGACTTTCTGGCTTCTGACCAGCAGTAACGACTGTCAATGATCTATAAATGACAGCCGGGACCAACGGCTTTACGTGCTTTCCGAAGCACGGAGGAAACTCGCTATGGTAAATGGTCACCCATCCACAGACCAATCTCGGCAAGCGTGGCTTAACCCGGAAGATCGGTCTATGCGGCTGTAATTATTTAGCCACGAGCTCACGAGCGTGAGTTTATGTATATACAGTGGTGGACATATAATTAGAAACACCAAGTGCGACTTTTATTTTTGGTACAATTTAACTTGATAATTATTTTTTTACGTATCATAGAGGGCTTATACCTATTTATCTATAATGTATCCACATCATGAAGTATTACTATGTCAGTTTTGGAAATATCATACAGCCGTTTATGTAAAAACTGGTATACTTATAAAATAAAATGAAGCAGCACAACGTATTAAGGTGGACAACAAATTAGAAACAGAAAAAAAATATTAGCATAAATATGAACAAAAGTAACGAAACAATAAATAATGAAGTTAAATGGTACAAACGTTTTATAATAAACAATTAATGTTTGGATGGGAAGCCTCTGCTGTCGATTACAGCTCTACAACCACGTGGCATTGATTCTATCAATGTTTCATACATTTTCTTGGAATTTTTCTCCAATCTTCTACAAATGCGTCATAAAGTTGTTGTAGTATGATACTAGTAGTAGTACGATATTAGTAACATGTTTATTGGACAATGCTTTCTTTACAATGTACCACAAACTTAGATTTGATTAAAATCTGGACTATTTGCAGACCACTCAAACAAAACTCAAACAACGTTAAAGCATTTCTAAGAGACTAATTAGTGTCGGTGTTAGAGTGGTCTGCAAATAATCCAGATTTTAATCAAATCTAAGTTTGTGGTACATTGTAAAGAAAACATTGTCCAATAAACATGTCACTAATATCGTACCTACTACTACTAGTATCATACTGCAACAAATTTTATGACGCATTTGTAGAAGCTTGGAGAAAAATTCCAAGGAAATGTATGAAACATTGATAGAATCAATGCCACGTGGTTGTAGAGCTGTAATCGACAGCAGAGGCTTCCCAACCAAACATTAATTGTTTATTTTAAAACGTTTTTACCATTTAACTTTATTATTTATTGTTTTGTTACCTTCGTTTATATTTATGCTAATGTTTTTTTTCTGTTTCTAATTAGTTGTCCACCTTAGTACGTTGTGCTGCTTCATTTTATTTTATAAAGTATACCAGTTTTTACATAAACGGTTGTATGATACTTCCAAAACTGACATAGTAATACTTCATGATGTGGATACATTATAGATAAATAGGTATAAGCCCTCTATGATACGTAAAACATTAATTATCAAGTTAAATTGTACCAAAAATAAGAGTCACACTTGGTGTTTCTAATTATATGTCCACCACTGTATATGTACAATCGATAGGAATCGGCCATCAGTCACCTAAATGATTTGCACGACATGTAAATAAATGTATTCATTCACATCTTATTTAGTCTATAAATGTTTATTGATAGGTGTGAGTCATTTGAGAGAAATGTTAGTAACCTGGTGGTAATCACGTATAATCTTTGACCCAACACGTGGTATGAGCGTTCACATCGCAATTAACTCGTCACAAAGTGGGCGGAGTGAGGGGCGGGGCGTGGGCGTTATTAGAAAAAAATACTATGTAGTATTTGAGAAGTTGCCGTCGCAGACGCAGGTTATAATTGCTCTGGCCCCGCCCAAATATAAACTCCGCCTTTGTTACTTATACCTATAGCTTTGGTTTTGTCGTTGATTTCAAAAACTTTGATTAAATTGTAACGAAACCAAACGTAGCGATGCTTATCTTTCTCTGGGGAGGTTTATGTCCAGAAGTGGACTCTTTCGGCTGAATGATGATAATGTTGCAACCAAATGGCACAGCCGTGACTTTAATCATATCGTCAAAGGGTAAAGCAGAAAGGGATAAACTATTTTTTTTTCTAAATTCCTATTTTTTGGCATAAAAATGAAAACGGGTGGTACTAGAAAGTCCTCTCGACTTTGCTCAGCTGTGGGCTATGAAAGATTAATTTTATTTTAACAATTACGTATTTAATAACTTCTTGGCTAGGGTAAGTAATCCAAATTGCAAAAATGTTGTTTCAAAAATAATAAAAATAGCAGAGATAGTAATATTTTTTATGTTTATTTAGAAATATAATTATTATGTATGTTTAAAATGAATAAATGGATGAAAATAATGTATATTGTATCAGTTTCTTTATTTCACTGAATATGGTAGTTGTTACATTAAAAACAGGTCTTAAATATAATAATTGTGCACAACACATTCTGCCACATAGGGCGTTCAAATTAATTTTAAAATTAGTAAAAGCTGAGCAACGATAAAAAAATAACAAATAGTCTATAAAATACTTTTAATTTGAATAAGCTAGCATTCTTAGTTTCCGAGATATTACGGTTTTGGTGACCCGGATTCGTTGGTTTCAAGTGTAGGTACGCTTGATACCAGGTACACTACTTTACCTAATTAGGCTCATAATTTAATTAAGATGATACCGTAATCAAAACTGGTTTTCACTGAAGATAGCATAATTAATAATTATCATTCACGAGAACCTCGTGAAAGCTGAGAAATACAAACAGATAAAATATCTTGATTAAGCACATGAGGTCGTCGGCATGTGGGATGTGGACTCAGCAGTCACTGTCCCGATAGTCGTTACAGCGAATGGCCTTATAGCCAAGAGCCCCGATCATGAGGCTCTCGTTGGGTGGCTGGATCATGGGCTTGATACAAAAAGCAATACTCCTTGACACGGCACGCATTGAGGAGGTTCCTTTCTCTGGAGCCCTAACCGCCGGCAGCTTTGACCCTGTTCTCGATGCCGGAGGGCTACTACTATTTTTATATTTCATATGTGTTTACAATGAATAAACGATAAATTATCATTTATAATTATGCGCAATTACTTACAGTTTTCATGTAACTTATACACGTGCTTCGTGACGTCAGATCCTGAACCGGAAATCGAGCATGAAGTACAATTACAAAGCGATCAAATCCTATTAAAAATCTTAAGCTCAGATAACGACTATCTGTCTCGCGAGTTCATTCCAGTGCGAAGCAGTTTGCGTGAGTTATTGTAAGATAATGTTCCGGATCAGTGAAAGAACAACATTGTATCTATCGTAATAATTGGCATGATTCTTATACAAAAGCGTGCTATCTGAATAAAATAAAGACGGAATGCGGTATAACCTAGAGATGCCGCAGTTATTCGAGCAAGCGGACGGAAAATATATAGATGCGGAGCGGATGCGAAGGAGAAGGGCCGTGTTCGCAGTAAATCTATAGAAGCCTTATAATAGCAAGCACATGCACTTACCAGCAAACCAGCCAACTCGCAACGCCTTTATATGCTGCAGACGGCAGCTTTTCTTGATGGCGAGAGTCTTTTCACTGAAAGTTCTTTGCACGCGCACAGAGCGATTTACGCGATGGGAAAGGCGCGCCTCCCGATGTAGGTCTGCACTCGCGAGCGGTAATACCTGAATCACTGGTAATTCTGAGATTTAGTAGCGGATTATAATAAGAAGAAATGATGGAGAGCGTCCTGGGCACTTAAAGGGCGAAGTCATCGGCCTAGCTCAATGATTCGTACATGTGCCCATAGAGGTAGCAAGTATAAATTTTACTGCGAACAATGCGGCGCGAACTCGATATTCAACATTATTCGTATTTTTTTCATTATTCGTCGAATAGCGAGGAGCTCGTGGCTAAATAATTACAGCCGCATAGACCGATCTTCCGGGTTAAGCCATGCTTGCCGAGGTTGGTCTGTGGATGGGTGACCATTTACCATAGCGGGTTTCCTCCGTGCCTCGGAAAGCACGTAAAGCCGTTGGTCCCGGCTGTCATTTGTAGATCTTTGACAATCGTTACTGTTGGTCAGAAGCCAGAAAGTCTGACAACCAGTCTTACCGAGAGTATCGTATTACCCAGTTACTGGGTTGTGGAGGTCTGATAGGCAGTCGCTCCATGTAAAATACTGTTATTCAGCTGCATCCGGTTCGACTGGAAGCCGACCCCAACATAGTTGGGAAAAGGCTAGGCAGATGATGATTCGTCGAATAGCGCATACAAGCTTATTCGATAACGGCGAATAAATTGTTTAACACACATTTTGAAAGAAAGAACTACAGATTTAGAAAGAATCAAACTATAATAGATTTTATTCTGTACTATACATATATTAACAAAATAAGTAATATTATAGTTTATTGACGGCCAGTTTCTTCATCAAAAGTAACAGCCAAAGTAACGTGTCTAAGTCAAAGTAACGGTAAAAGTTTCTTCACACATTTAGCTGTTGCTTTTACTGTTACTTTTACCTCTAACGTTTACTGCTCAATAAGCTGCTATAAAATCTGAAGTAAAGACCTTACTAACGGCCGGTTTTTCATCAAAAGTAACGTCACAAAGAACTTTCACTTTGACATTTCGCACTACTTAACAGTAAAATTGCAGTGATGCCATGTGTAAAAACGACGTTTGTGTTATGGCAGCTCCTTTGATTTTAACTTTAGCTGTTACTTGAATGAAGAAACACATTTGCCGTAGTATTATTAAAGGTGAAGTAAAAGTTAATACTTTTACTGATTACTTTAGTTGTTGATGAAGAAACTGGCTGTTAATGCCATAAGGCATTCTCTACCAGTCAACCTTTCGGTTAAAAAGAAAAGCACCGAAATAGGTACAGCAAAAAAGATGATTTGAATTTTTTTAACTGAATACGAAGTTATAAAATAAATATAAAATACATACTTACAAATAATAAAATATACAGATATTATATTAAATATCAAATACAAAACATTATGAAAATCTAAATGCAATTGTGACGAAGACTAAATTAGATTATTAGGAGTGCAGCGTCTTCAAGTGGTATTCTCTACGAGAAGTAACTGCAAAGTGGAAACACCTTACAAGCAAATTGTATTGCATCCTCGTTATATCATCATAATATTATCTAATCTATAAATACACCTCGACTGAAAAAAACTACTGTCAATGATGATTAATATATTAGGTACATAATTATCATGCAGATAATGTATTTTACATAATATGTCTCATGTACCGCACCCATATGATCAATATCGTATGGGCAATCAGTAGGCATGTTACTGATAAAAAGTAGCCTAGAGATTTGACGTAAATGATTTGGTATAACGTTTCGTAATTCTTATTAACCTTGTCGATTAGAATAGCTATTAAATAGTAGTTTATGAAACTGTTGTATAATAATGAGGGTTATTAAAACACGAGTGTGAGTTTAAAAACCGAGCCGCAATAGTGTCACAAGAGTGTTTTAATATGCAGTTTCATACACTACGTTATTAAGTTACTAAGCTACAATAAGTTATTAAGCATTTCATTAAAATTATAATTTAATATAGTCATTTCATAATAGGTAATGACTTATTTCAATTAAATTCATAACCTCTATATTTGTACGCCTTCTATGGCATAACATGTAGCACCTAATTTTTTTTAACACCATTGCATGTTTGTAATCTACTCATGTTAATGCAAATAAATTGATCTTTATCTTTATCTACTTTATCCAAACTCATGCAATAATAAGTAAGATCTGTTTTAAATAAATGACCAAAGTTAGACCAAATACAACATGGCGCCCAAACACAGCGCGCATGCGCCTTAGCACGCGCAACCACAGACGATGTGCAGCCGCTCAAAAATTGAATTGAAAACTCCTTGCTCGGTCCGAAGTGTTAGGTACTTTAATAGAAAAATCGTTATTTGTTATACAAGAGTGCAAAGTTGCTTTTTAACCGCGTGCTCAATTTTGATGACCGAGGAAGCGAAGGATTCCAAAATTGAATCACGAGCGCAGCGAGTGATTCAAAAATTAGAATCCTGAGCGTTAGCGAGGGAATCAAAAGAGCACGACGTGAAAAATCTTTGCACTCGAGTGCAACACGTAACTTTTCATCCCACCTCAGCGAGTAAATGACTTAATGTAAAAAGAAAAACTTCCTCGTCGCTAGAATCACTCATTTTAGGTTTTTCACTTGTTTTCAAGTTTCTTGTTTTTAACCTAAGGTTTTAACATTACGACGTGAAAAGAAATGGGCGAGCGTAAAGCAAATAAAAAAAAAGTAATACACCAAGAAGGTTCCGAGTCTGAGTTTTAACGTACTTATTACTTCTATGGTTTTAACAAATTAAAAAAGGTTGTATGATAAATTCGGCACCATAGAGGTAGAAGTAAATAGGTTTAATGAAGTTTTGAATTCACAAACTTGGTGCACACGATGTTCTAAATTCAATTTACTGTATCCTGTAGCGGATAAAAACGGCTTTTGCATTCAGATATCGAAGAGCAAAAATACTCTTTCCGAGATGGGGGGCTGAAAAGATATTTTAAAGCATTATTTTGGTTTTTTTTTTTTTTGTTCAACCTATGTTGTCCCACTGCTGGGCAAAGGTCTCCCCATAGCCTTCCACTCATCTCTGTGCCTTGCCTTCTCTGGCCAATCTCCCATAAACGAATCTAAGTCATCACGCCAGCGTTTCCTAGGCCTCCCTCGGCGACGACGCCCGTCTTCCGGCACCCACTGCGTGACGACTCTAGCCCATCTGTCTTTATGCATTCTGCATACATGACCCGCCCAATCCCACTTGAGTCTTGCAGACTTATGGCCCACATCGGCGATTCCTGTTTTGGAGCGTATTGTGGTATTATGTATTCGGTCACTGAGCTTAATACCCAATACGCTACGCTCCATCGCTCTTTGGCAAACCTTGAGTTTGGACTTTTGAGACTCAGTCAGGGACCATGTTTGAGCACCGTAGGTTAGGATGGGCAGAATGCACATGTGGATGAGTTTGCGCTTCTGAGATAGAGGTAGGTCTCCCTTCATCAACGATTTCATGGACCAGTAGCTCTTCCAGGCGTTGTCGATATGGCGGTCGATTTCTTTATCCTGCCTGTTTTCGAAGGATACTAGCTGGCCCAAGTAAATGTACTCATCGACATAGTGAATTTCTTGCCCATCTACCTCAACCCTACTTTTTGTGTTATTGGTCATGACTTTCGTCTTTGACTGATTCATCATTAGTCCAACCTCAAGGCTTGCTGTGCTCAGATCTTGGAGCATGTGTTGTAACTCAGCAGCTGTCGATGCAAATATTATGATGTCATCAGCGAAGCGAAGGTTGGTGAGTTTCTTGCAACCGACAGTAATACCTTTACTTGACCATAAGTCTGCTAGGTTCTTAAATAGGTCATTATTTTGTTACGAGAACTTTACTTTAAAAAAACTTTTTTACGTTTATTAGTGATGCACGTGAATAAAGCATATCATTATGGTACTATTTTTGAGTTCATAATTAGAACTTTACAATATGAGTTTACCTACTATTTGTGTTTATTTTTAATATCGTCTTACATACTTAACTGGGCCTCTACCATATTTTCTCTGCATCACCCTAAGGTTGAAGGGTAGAAAATGCCTAAGGCATTAAATATAAGGCATAAAAACCCCGATTCCTTCTTCTGACTCAATAATTAAAAATAAATCTTAACTGATTAATTACCCGGGTCGCTAAAGGTCTTATTTATCTATTCACGTGAATTATTTGCTAAATAAAGGTAGAAAATCATCTTGTTTTTGCGTGTTATTTATTTGTTATCTAGTATGGGGTTAAAATAGCAATTGTTTTGCGGGAAGCTATGAAATATGTTTATTTTCCCATTGGTCTGCTTGCAGAATGGTCCTTGGGACAGTTTCTACGTAATTGGACAATTATTGGCGTGATCTGGGTCTCCAGATAATGGTGAGGAAGTAAAATATATAATATAAAGTATACTTGACCATAAACTAACTTTTCACAATCACATAACATCAGTAGCTAAGGATTCTTTCAGACGCTTGGGCTTCGTGCTGAGAAATTGTCGGGATTTTCGTAGTACCCATGCAATTAAGCTTGTATTTACTGCAATAGTCCTCAGTAAACTTGAGTCAAGTATGTGCGTGTGGAATCCGTTTGAGAAATAGTATATATTGGTAATCGAAAAAGTTAAAAAAAACATTTCTTAGAAACCTCTACAAACAATTAAATGGCTATTACCCATACTTGTATCCCACGAAATTCCTTTTGGGCTGCTTGGGATTAAATTCTTTAGAGGTGAGTCGGGCATATGATCAGATGATCGTCACATGCAAAATTTTAAAAGGGATCATGGATGCCCCAGATCTTCATAACCAAGTCTGCAAGCTGTTTGTCCCTAATAATTACTGTCATAACAGGAGACATAAATTATTAGCAGTCCCTTCATGTCGAACTGTTGCACACTCTCAGTCACCCATACCCCGGACACTGACTGCGCTTAATGCTCTCCTGGATTCAAACCCAGACCTTGATTTGTTTGGGGATGCATGGAAGACGATTCTGTCGGAATGTATGAAGTATTGTGAGAGGAACGTATGAATGTGTTACTTGTTTGTAGTTTGCAATAGGTCGTCAATCTTTAAGTAGTTTAATGGTTTCGGCCGTTCTATTTAAAGTAAAAAAAAACAAAACTGTTAGGCTACGCCCCTATTCGGTTAGCAAAAAATGTTAAGCCGGGTCCGCAGCGCCAATTTTCTAACAAAACTGTTAGGCCACGCCCCTATTCGGTTAGCAAACAATGTTATCCTGTTTGCAAACACGAAAACACGGCGCAGCGGACTCGGCTAAACGGTCTTTATGTAGCTTATCGAATAAACAACTACGAGTATAGCCGGACTTTTAATTCGATGCAGTAACTTGACAGTTCAAAGCAAAATAATTCTACCATACTAAAACTAATTGTTGGGGTAGTGAACGATTTTGTGAAAAGAACAAATGAGAAAAATGTTTTTTTTTTCAATTACACGTTTTTTTTTTTTTTTTTTTTTTTTTCTTTATTTTTATTACGGGGGTTTTTTCAATAGTGAAAATGTCACCCCCATTATTGTAAACAAACGGAATAAAAAATAACAAGTTAAACTTACTCTAAACTAACTTACCCGCAACCTTAAGCCTATAATAACAATTTTAAACAGCATCCTGGCCTCATCCGACAATGGACGGGACAGAATACTGTTAAAAAAACCTACACTAATAATATGGTCTCCGAAGGTTGACCGTCTTTGTGGCTCCGTCCGAATACATTCTGATAAAATGTGATAGGCGTCTTCCATAACTCCACACACACTACAGTTAGGCGAGTCGACTTTACGCATCAGAAACCCAAAATTGTTGAGAGGAACATGACCAGATCGAAGCCTCAAAGCCGTCACGAGTTCTTGTCTTTGAATCCCTCTCACACTGAACCACAGCGAACGAGATAAAGAAGGTTGGATTGTTTTATACCAAATCCCCTTTGTCAAAGATCTCTTATCAAAATATTCCGACCAAAAATCAAAACATCTATTTCTGACCATAGGAAGTAATTCAGTATACCAAGGTGAACAACTGTAAGATTGTCCATCAGATCCAGCTTCATTAGCTAAACGATCGACTATTTCATTAAACTCCAGCCCAATGTGAGAGGGAATCCATTGCAATATAATAGTTTTGTGTTTGGTGACAATTTCTCTAAGCAATATTAAAATTCTATAAGCCAGTGGAAGCCCCCTATATGGTGAAGAACATTTAATTAAATGCAGTAGTGAACTTTTAGAATCACTGAATATAACAAAGCGATTCCCATTCAGAGATTCAATAAACGCCAAGGCTTCCGCAATAGCGATTAGTTCTACATGCATGATGGACAGGTTTGAGGAAATTTTGAATTTCATTGAAGTGCCTGTTTGAGGGTCAAAAAATGCTGCACCCGAATAATTATTTTCTTGTTTGGAACCATCCGTGTAGATATGGTAGAAGTCAGAGTATTGTTCATTAAGTGATTTACAACATAGGGTTCTTAAATTATATGTATTGTAGCAGTGCTTAGGTTTGTCAATACTGACTAAATTAGGCTTAATATAGGATGTGTCCATATTGCTAACCCAGGTGCCCATGGAAAACATATCTAATTTTTTATTGCAATAAATAGGTTCCTGTTTTAAAATATCGTGAAACATAACTAAAAGAGGCTTTTTCTTACGTCTCCAATAAAAATTGTTACAGAGCTCACTTAATTTACTAATTGTGTTCATAACAGGGGAATCGTTGGATTTTGATTTCAAATAGAATTTGCCAGCTAGATATTGACGACGCACACATAAGGGAGGCAACAGTAACTCGGACTCCATAACATGGATTGGAGTGCTTTTGATAAAACCACCAATCAATCGTAAACACAGGTTTTGTAGTCTATTAAGCTTAGTTAAATGTGTATCGGCGCAATTGTCAAATAAGAAGCTAGCAAAATCCATACGACTACGAACAAGGGCAATGTATAACCGTCGTAAGTGAATAGGATGAACACCCCAACCAGGTCCCACCAAGACTTTGAAAATATTAATCAATTTAACTATCTTATTACACATCTCATTAATATGTTTCTTCCAACGGAGACCCCTATCAAGCCACATACCCAAATAACGAACGCTGTGAACTAACTCCAAAGACGATCCGTTTAAACGAATGTCAACGCCTAATTTACGAAAACCTCTATTAAACAAACAAATTTTGCTTTTGCTGGGAGAAATATCTAAGCCCACCTGGGTTAATAACGAGTCCATCAAATTAAGGGCACATTGTATCTTAGATTGACCCTCTAGAGTAGACGCACACTGCACATATATTACAAAATCATCCGCATATTGGGATATGTAAACATTATTTTGCAAGTGATTACAAATCTGCAGCGTTGCTATGTTAAATAACAACGGTGACAATGGGTCACCCTGAGCCAACCCTTGACCCGAAACTCTGCTGATTAATTTATTTCCTGACTTAATTTTGAGCCTTCTTTCATGAAGAAAGTTCCATAAGTATTTACAAATATTAAATCCAACTTGAAGATTATCCAAACTATTAATTAAAGCACAATTATTAATATTATTGTACGCATTATTTACATCCAAAAAACAGCCTAAAGTAGATGAACCCTCGGAAAATCCTATATGAATTTTGGAAATGAGAAAACTTAAGCTATCTAAACATGATCTACCCCTACGAAATCCCACAGTATTTTCTGAAAAAGAGCAGTTTTTCTCAAGAAACCATTCTAGTCGCCGATACAAAATATAATGAAAAATTTTACAAACACATGATAATAAAGAAATTGGTCGAAGAGATGAAACGTCAGTGGTATCACGTCCAGGTTTTGGGATAGGAATTATAGAAATATCGCGCCACTGATAGGGAACGAAGCTGTTTATCAGAAAACTATTGTATATAGATAATAACACACGTTTGCCTACAAGGGGTAAATTTTTAACCATAGAATACGAAATATCATCGCATCCAGGAGATGTATCCTTACGTTTAATACATTTTTCAAGCTCCTGCATAGAGATACTACATTCTAAGGTAGGATTACTGTGGTAAATGATTGGGCACGAGGGAGATACATAGTCGGGCGCTAAAGTATCTAAAAGATTTTTGGCGCTTTGAGAGTCCACAAACCGTCTGGGAGTACGATATCCTTTTAACCATTTCATTTTGCGCCACATAATACTTGAAGTGGTTGACTCATCAACTGAAGAACAGAAATTATGCCAGTTGACCGCTTTAGCTTGACGCAACAATTTCTGCGCTGAGTGTATCCTATCTTTTAAAATATCTAAGTTTTGAGGAGTTGGGTTACGCCTGAATGTAGCTAAAGCTAGTCTACGGCGAGCAACGAGGTGTGAAAGTTCAGTAGTCCAATACGGCTTAGGGGAAAACGACGAAGAAGGGTTTTGACTAAATTTAAATACTGGAATGTATTTATTTGCAGCATTATTTAGTAAATTTAAAAATAAATCATAGGCTTCTTGAAGATCACTTGGTAAACTTAAACCGCAAAATTGTTGTTCTAAATAATTTGTATATGAAACCCAGTTTGCTTTGTGAAAATTTCTTTTAATAACTGGGGGTGCATCTGACTCGCAGGTAACAGATATTTTAATTATTAAATGATCGCTGCCTAAGTTTTCGTTTAAAACCTTCCAATTAAATTGTAATGCAATATCTAATGAAGCGAAAGAAATATCGGGTGAAGACTGTTGTAAATTGTTATCTACGTAACGAACACGTGTGTGTGACTCATCATTCAAAAAAATATAGTTACTGTCAACAAGTGCATCGTGAATAAGGCGACCTCTGTGATCAGTTTTATAAGACCAACTGTTGTGGTGGCCGTTAAAATCACCTAAAATTAATGTTTTGGATTGCCGTAATGATAAAATATTATCCCAATCTTGTTGTGAAGTGACGATCCTAGATGGACAATATATAGAAATAATATTCTCAATCGGGCCACAATTAAATAATTTAACGCACACTAACTCAATACCGCTATTGTTAAGGTGCACACGACTAAGCTGGGCTTTGATCGACTTGTGTATAAGAATAGCCACTCCGCCGTATGAGTCATCGCGATCGGAACGGTAAACATCATAATAACTAACTTTAAAATTGCTTTCTGGTTCAAGCCACGTCTCACTAAGGGCAGCAATATGGACTTTTTCCTGGCGTAAAATTTCTGAAAATTCTGGTAATTTTGGTCTAATACTTTGGGCATTCCACTGGATAATATTTAGTTTAATCACAGTAATTGCGTAATAAAACTCAACAACGATTTCATCCACGGCCACTTCGAAACATAACCCACCATCACTAGCATAAACCATTCTAGGCACAACTGGATAACCGAACGTATTTTGGCTGATACACTTGCTTGGCGTAGAAAGATAACCTCCTTGATTCGGGACAATAGCTCATTAAAACGGGGTATATCATCTTTCTGGTCCACACCATCCTCAGACATATAACCATTATTATCTGCGTCGGTATTCCCGAACAACAAATCCTCTTCAGCAGACTGCTTCTTGGTTTTTGGCCCTGTTTTACTGGGAAGATGGGTAGATCTGCCGCCTAACTCCACCTTGTGAACAGTCACTTTCGTTTGGACAGTTTTGGCATAGGTTGGGCGAACAGGAAAATCGGGCGTGGAGTCTATTTCGAGTGGTAAGGGATCCGTTTTAAGTGGAGGAAATGAGTTTTTGTCTGGGCATTCGATTGTATCCGGGCAGTCGGGGGGAACGTACCATTGTAAGGCCTTCCTATACGTACATCTAAACTCAGCCATGATTTCCCTAAGCCTTCTTTCCTTTTTATAAATTGGACAAGTCTTGCTCAACGATATGTGATTCCCACCACAATTCACACAGGAGAACAACAAGGTATCACAGTTTTCATGTTGACCAGCACATTTTGGGCAAATCACCTTTTTGCTAGGACACATTTTCCTTACATGACCCAATCTCCAGCATTGGGAACATTGCGAGACCTGGTGAATGTATGGCACAACTTTAACAAGGATGTCACATACATGAATGGAATTTGGTAAATAGTTTCCTTCAAAACATAGTCGGATGGTTTCGCTGGGGCACCAACCTCCCTCATCCCTGTTACGACGGCTTAATCTCTTTAATGATAAGAGCTTTGCAGGGGCGGGGCAGGAAATATATTTTAAGATTTCGTCATCAGGGAGATCAAGATCTACATCCTTAATGATGCCATAGCAGACAGACAGTTCTGTGGCCTTTTGAAATCTCCATCCCTTCTCTAAGAGTGCCTCACATTCAAAAAGCTTCCTTGAATCTGCTTCACTCTCGAACTGAAGACGAATTTTAAAGGGGCTCAAGTACTTAATTTGACAAACATTCTTTATATTATTATCTTTCAGAATACGGGCCAATGCAAATTGTTTTGGTAGTCGTTCCTTAAAAGAAATATATACCTCACATTTATCTTCTTTCAATGAGATAATACTACTTCGACGTGACTTCTTTCCTCTTACTTCTTTCCAACCTGCCTCTTCCTCACTACTGTCCCCATGTTGTCTCTTTGCCACTCTCAATAATTCTTCTTCACTTTCACCGTCATCTTCTATAGCATCCTTGTCGGAACCATTTAACGAAGGCAAAGGCGTATCACAACGCGGCAATGCGCTAACGTTAACGTTATCCATCTCGGACTAGCTCGCATCAGAACAACAAACAGTACGTACAAAAAATAGGCGAAAGGTAAGATACACGCGTCAGCCGCGTGGCCGATAACAAGTAAACAGTTGCACTAGGAGATTATATAATTAACAGCTCCGAGGCAACGATAACACACGACCGAACCGCACGAGTGCCGAAGCGGTATGTGAATTAAATTACACGTTGTATACAAAAACTCTCGTACTAACAACACTGGTCAACAAAAAAACACTTTTTGTATGTAACATGAAAAATTTTGATAAGTTTAGAACAAGGTTAAGGATAATAGAAATAAAATTAGAATGTTCCAAATACGAATAGTTTTTTTGTAATTTGTTTTGATTATATTTTAGAATAGGCATAGATCTTTTGGCCCATCCAGTGAGAAGACCCACAGATGTGTAGAGCCCACGCTTTGTCTTGTTGTCCGATTGTAAAACCAAAATACTGTTCATAAAACTAAGTTACATACTAATGGCGTCAAATTTTTTCGCTCAGTTTTAAAAGTAATGACGCCACAAATGTAACAAAACTTGTCAGGATTTTTACACTTTCTTGACATTATTTAAGAATCATTTAACTCGGAAAGCAGAAAACACAACTAGGCTCTTCAAATAATAAATACTCTGAATGTGAAACTTAAAAACGGTTAATCTTCAATTTTGTGGGTAGTAACTAGTTGTAACACAGAAACGAGACCTGATCAAATCAAAATAAATATTGTGTTAGAATGAGAGTAGATAGGTAATTCAAAATTAGTAAGCACCTTTCTTGTTACAAAATTTTGTTGACCAGTGTAATGTTCATTATTAGTACGAAAGTTTCTAGATGTTGCTATAGAAACCTTCGTACTACTAGGTCAAATGGAATTGCAATAGTTCGAAGTCGAACAAAACAATATGTACTCCAACTACTACTGCAAACTAGGTTACATATCCCGAATAGTACTAATTTAATCAGCAATGGACCAAAAACTAACCTAGCCTTATCACGATTTATTGCAAAAAGCCCTTGTTATCAAAAGCTGTTTACATTGAGAACTACTAGTGAACTACTAGTGTCAATTAGGTCACTATAGTACTACTTTGTTTATTTTGATTGTTATCGTGTTTACTACAGGCTTTAGGGCTTTGTTACACTGGCGATCTGACGTGTTGCTAGTGAGGCGACCTGCAAAGCTCATGCAGATGCCTAGTTTCAGGATAAGGGGGCGTTCTTTAAAAACGAACGTTGAAATTTAGGATAAATATACTATCAAAATCTAACAAGCTTTATTAATCAGAACTCGAGAATCTTACAATATTTACACAAACAATATTTACTTATCTACAAATGAAGAAAAATATATCCTATGTTAAAACTATAAACTAAAATAGAGCATCAAAATATTCCTCCGCATCGCTGTCGACTGGTAACGTACCCAGAAGGCTGGCAGCATTGCCACGTTGTATAGCAATGCTAATCCCTTGACCAAAGTAGTGGCCAGCCTTCGGGTCACGGGAAGTGTCGACTTCGCTCGAATCGCTTTGCAACATCTCTGAACAGGAGTTGGGCACTTGGCCCCACGGCCCGAGTGTTTCGACCCCAAATGGCTCGAAAATGTAATTACTAATAAAGTAATTACATTACCATATTTTCGCCGCTTGAGGGCCTCCGCAGCTGCAGCAGCAGCGCCAGTACGCCTGCCGAGCTATGAAGATGGGATGGCGCAAGGGTATCGACGCACGTTGCGTCCCATACCAGAGGCCTACCCATCTTCCATGGCATCAATGACATGCCATCTGGTCTCTTGCTATCGTCACGTGCCAAGCCATTAGGTTCTAATACGGCTAGAACGCCGGCGGTGACAAGAGCGACGAATAATATCTTTTAAGTTGGCGTGCCGTGCTATACGGCCTGTACTCCTGCTGCAAGACAAGCCGTGGTGTCCCAGGCTGTCGACGGCTTCACCGCAGTGGCAGCGATGCGGAGCACAAGAAGGAGCACCCAAACGAAGGCATGTAGCGAGTTGAAAAGTATTGTCGTCCAACATAGTACCTATGTTAGACCACGAAAGTGCCTGAAGCCATAGACTCGATTCCCATTTACCCACAGCCAGCAGGCGAGCACGCTCAGCGGTTGTAATTGACGTATTTATATAAGTATAAATCGCCCGTATATACTTCTTTTGTGTAACAAAAGCTTTGTTGATATCAGTTGAGTTTCCCCAAAGAAGTAAACCATATCGAAGCACTGAACCCTATGAACGTGAAAACTCTATGAACGTTATTGTTGTTTTCCTCGAGAACAGTACTTTTTTCGGGATAAAAGGTACCCTATGTCCGTTTCTGTACACCTGACAACGTTTATGCAAAATTTTAGGATGATCGGTTCAGTGGTTTAGGCGTGAAAAGGTAACAAACAAATAAACTTACTTTCGCATTTATAATATTAAGTTAGGATCAGGATTCTTTGTATGGTTACGTTTTGTATAGAAACGTCGGGACTTACGCTTGAAAAGGGTATAATTAAACCATTATTTTCTTGACCTGGTTTTAAACCTGGTACATACCCAAGGCCTGGCGATACGGCCCTAAGTATATAGCCTATCTACGTCATAACATGACCCACGATTCGATCCAAATATCCTATATTAGCTGAACAAACACATATGCCCTATTTTCCAAGTAGCTTTTTATCATATTATTATTGTTTATTGTCGATAATAATAAGTGATTGTAATAAATTATTGTATTAGATAAACTTATTGTTTTGGAAGGTTATCGGATGGTACAATTGGGGGTGAGGTCAGAGGGATGTACCTGGTACGCGGCGTCATAATTATGGTGCAATAGTTTTAAATTAATTTGATGATTCAATTAATTGAGGGGCAAGGTTAAGCTGCGCTTGCTACGGTCTCTCTGTGGATGGGTGAACGTTCATTACTAAGGATATTCGGATGCATATTTACCTAAAGTGATTTTTTCTAAAAATATATTTTTTGTAAAAAAAAAAAAACAGGAACACCAGGAATACATAACCAGTCGGGTGTATAGTAGGGAAGCACCTTCTTTAAATTATTTATTAAAAAAAAAAACGGGATTCTTGGATTGCATAAATTATTTAAAATTAATGTTTAACCCCCGATGCAAATATGTGTATAAGTAGAGCGTAGGAAAAGGAGTGGTATGTGTTAGCTATACCAAAAAAAACATTAAAAAAAAATGTCCCAGAACCGTCGGATTTTTTCGGTACAAAAGCGCATTCCATATTAGCACAGCAGACATATAAGCTAAAGCAGTACCTCAACTTACTATAATCTCAAGAATTGAAACACACAGACACGCTCTGTATACTGAGTAGTTTTTTGTTTTTGTATGGAACTGTATCCCGAAAATACCTTATTTGTCTTGTTGCAGTGCGTGTCTGTGTAAGTGTGTCAAATCGGACGAGGTAGTTGAAGTACTGGGGCCTAATTCTCCTAAAATAAATCTTGGTAAATCACAACCGAACCAAGGCCGAACCGTTCATTCAGACAGCTCTCAATTTCAAAAGCTATCAAATTGTATGACACAAAAAACAAAATCAATCATTTTAAAAGTTTTGAAAACAAAAACTGACTGACGGTTGTGGTTCGATTGCGTTTGGTAACAATTTATTTTAGGAGAATTGGGCCCCTGCTTTAGCTTATATGTCTACTGTGATATTAGCCAACATCTTAAGTTTAGGTGGGATTCCCTACGTGACATCGAAACTCAATACATCGAATGTCGCAGCATCGAAAACGGTGCATCGAAGGGTCACATAATCGATGGTACGCTACATCGAATGTCGTGAAATCGAATGTTTACAGTAGGTATTGTGTGGTTAGTTACAACATGGACTGGTTGCAACATTGACTGGTTGCAAAATCGTTTGGTTATTGCATCTAAAGATTGTTGTATCCATTAGTTACTGCACCGAGTAAAAATAAATTAAACACACAAGAAAAAAATTTAATTAAAAAAAAAAACATTTTTAACTGATATGCAATTCGCTGTGATGAGAAATCGATACGGTAACCACTCGATTTAACGACATTCGATGTAGCGTACCATCAATATCGTAACCTTTTGATGTCGAGACTTTCGATGTGGCGTACCATCGATGTAGAGTACCGTCGATTATGTGACCCTTCGATGTACCGTTTTCGGTGCTGCGACAGTCGATGTATTGAGTTTCGATGTCACGTAGGGAACCCGTTTAGGTGAATATGCATCCGAATATCCGATCGCTATTCATTACACATCGAGATCCCGTGTCTAGAAGAGCATGTTAAGCCGTCGGTCCCGCGTGTCATACCAATACCTATGACAGTTGTTACCGGTAGTCAGAAGCCCGAAAGTCTGACAACCAGTCTAACTTTAAGATATTGGCATTGCCAGTAACTGGGTTGCGGAGGTCTGATGGCAGTCGCTCCGTGTATAATACTGGTTAGACTGGAAGCTGAAAAAGCTAGACAGAGAAGAACTTTTAAATAAATTGAAAAAATATACGATTACATTAAAAATCTTTTGAAAAGATTAATTAAAAATATCATCAGTGGTATTTCAAAATCTATTGAAAATATTCTGTAGGTAAAATGACATTAATATTTTTAGTGTAATTTAAATAAATTGAAAAAATATACGACTACATTATAAAACTTTTGAAAAGTTTAATAAAAAATATAATCAGTGATATTTAAAAATCTATTGAAAATATTCTGTAGGTAAATAATGACATTAATATTTATAAAGTTTAATTTAAATAAATTGAAAAAATATACGACTACATTATAAAACTTTCGAAAAGTGTAATAAAAAATGTATTCAGTGGTATTTAAAAATCTATTTTAAATATTCTGAAAGTAAAATGACTTGAATATTTTTAAAGTCTAATTTAAATAAATTGAAAAAATATACGACTACATTATAAAACTTTTGAAAAGTTTAATAAAAAATGTAATCAGTGGTATTTAAAAATCTATTTTAAATATTCTGAAAGTAAAATGGCATTAGTATTTTAAAAGTCTAATTTAAATAAATAGAAAAAAATATACGACTACGTTATAAAACTTTCGAAAAGTTTAATAAAAAATGTAATCAGCGGTATTTAAAAATCTTTCGTAAGTATTCTGTAGGTAAATAATGACATTAATATTTTTAAAGTTTAATTTAAATTTTCTTTTTCCTCAGAAGAACGCGATAGCATGCGTCCTGCTGGTCCTGTGCCTGGCGGTACTCGTACGGGGATTGGACGCGCGACCCCCATGGCTGGCGCCTGGCAGTGGAGTCTTTACAGAGTCTGCTGAATGTCATACAGATGTAAGTACGACGTATTATGATATTTTTTTGGTCACAACATTCATTTCATTTCTAGCCTGCGTCAAAATAGTTAGATTGGAATAACTTCTGAGTTCCATGGATTTGGGATGTCATAATTATGTGGTGTATTGGGGAAGTAAATAGAATTATTTCTGTATAAATAACTTTTCCCGAAACGGCGGAATTTTCGAAAAAAATAAGAAAAACTACAAACCGAAAAACTCGTATAAATCTCGATCTAACAACGGTGCGAGGTTCATTTATGGACTAAAATACTCGGCATAAGATGCACCATCAATTTATCTAACATCATTATTTCGTATCACGCTTAGTTTAAGCGTAATTATTTTTTTTCTTATTATCCGGATGGAAAAATTACGATTTTCAAAAAATTATAACTCAGAAACTAGACTTGGTAGCTAAATGGGGATACGAAATCTTGCATTTAAATGATCATTTCTGTCAGGTTTTTTAATAAAAATGGGATGTCCGAAAATCGGGCTTCATAAAACACTGTGTGCTGGGCAAAGGCCTCTCCCCATGACTTCCAATTTTTTCGATCCAGAGCCAAAGTGGACCACTGGTCATTGGTTTTGTCTAACTCGTCCCGCCATCTTCTTCGAGGTCTGCCGCGACGCCTTCTGGCTGTGTCAGGGCTCCATAAAGTGGTTATTTTGGCCCACAGCTCATTGGGCATGCGGCACACGTGGCCGGCCCAGGCCCACTTCAGCTTAGCGGCTTTTTGAGCAACGTCAGCAATTTGTGTTTTGGAGCGCAGTGTGGTGTTGCGTACATGGTCCGTTAGCTTGACGCCTAGAATGCTGCGCTCCATACCACGTTGGCAGACAACATACAATAACATTTTGTATTTGATAACTATTATAATATTTAAGCTTGCCCAATTGTTTACTTGTTTCGGTAAATAATAACTATTGACATCTGGCCAATATTTTACTTATAGTTCACGTTATCGTAAATTGTACAGTTCAGTGTGATTTAACCCTAAAATAAAAGTTATTTTTATAATAACTTGAAACGTTAAAACTCATTTCTATTGAGTCAAAACAGGAGTGTAATCACAATGCACACTTGTAATGAGTTGATTTCAATAGTACGACAATTTTGTATATTAAAATATCTTGTATTGTCACTCGTAAAACAACATCAACTAAAAACCAACACACAACCGTAAAAAGACAGTTTGACAGTTTTTACCATAAATCATACAGGGTGTCCCTGGAAGTATGGATCAAATCGGGGCGTAGACAAGGTCATTTCAAAACTTGTAGTAGTAAAAACTTGAGTAAAATTTTTGCCAGACCAAAAAAGCCTTTGCAGTTAATGTTTTTTCTTATTAAACACATGTTTTCTAGCTGCGTAAAAGCATTACCACAAGAAAGGCCTACTGTTCGCCAAAGTCCTGAAAAAAAATGATAGCTCTGATAGTTTTTTTAATGATTTTTTTCTATGCGAAGTGATTGAAACAAAAAACAATAATTGGTCATAACTTTTGAACCGTAAAAAACTGCACCGACATTCTCAGAGTTAAAAAGTTTGGAAATGACATTGCCCACGCCCCTATTCGATTTGATCCATACTTCCAGGGACACCCTGTATTTGCGCGGACAGAGCCTCTGCCGTTCGCGCTGATGATCGAAATCAAATCTGTTACATTCACTATACAATTTGCGATAACTACTTCATAAAGTTGTACTGAATTGATTTTATTAGGCACCAATTATTTTTTCAAAATCATATTAGTCTTACTCAAAAAAAAAGTTTGTCCTAAAAAGCTCATTCCTTATCTACCCTTAGTACGAGATTTCAAATTACGAAAACGGCAATACTTTTCGTGAGCTCGCTAAAGTTGAATAATAAATATACAGAGTGTAAACGAATTCGTGTAATTCCTTAAAAACACACGATCTATTACTGGTATAGATTAACCCGGTACGGGATTAAGATTGATTAAAAATAAAACAAATTGGTTTCAATACAAAACTATGCAAAAAAAAGGTGGTGCTGAATAAAAATAATTGTGATAGAACTTTTCGATGCCATGCCATGAAAGTACGGTAACATAGCTGGCAGGCACGACTAGTGCGATATGGGAGCCATAGCGCAGTCAGTTAACTCAGGGCACTTAAATGACTCAAAAAAAGAATACCAAGTTCATTTTATAAATATTTTTTATTATTATTTTGGAAAAATCCCATGCAGTATCAGGGGCCCAATTCTCCTAAAATACATTGTTGCCAAACGCAATCGAACCACAACCGTCAGTCAGTTTTTGTTTTCGAAAACTTTCAAAATAGAATATTTTGAATTAGAACAAAATTATTATTATGTGTTGAAAGAAAAACACACAGCGTCGATATGAAGATGATTTTGTGAACGTACTTATTAATCCCTGCTCTATGGTATTATACCTGTTTGTCACCGGCGAGGGGCCAATATTTTTTCATATTTGTAGGAGGTATGTATGGCAACCCTTTTGAACTGTCATAGTCTCTTCACCAGGAAGATATTCCTGCGACGCTGTGTGTTTTTCTTTCAACACATAATAATAATTTTGTTCTAATTCAAAATATTCTATTATGTGTTTACTTAAAAACACACAGCGTCGATATGAAGACTTGTTTGATATCTGCTGGTGACAAACACAAAACGCTATGTGATAGAATAATAAATGTTTAAAGAAGCACAAGAGAATTACTTATATTAAAGTAATCTCACTGTTGATATTCAATCAGTCTTAGAGAGAATAAATCTCTACAATTTCTTAACAGAAATGTCTTGTAATAATTATAATATCATAAATCAAAAACAATTTAACTTCTTCTTAATAAAATCAACACATGACATTACATCAATTAATCCTTCAGAATATGAGAAAGCTGAAGATTCTCAAAGAGCAATAAGGTTCCTTGGTAGTCATTCTTATTTCTTTACAATAGGATTTCCTGAAAATATGTTAACTTCCAGTTTCTCCTACACATAAGACATATAGACAGCATATCATGCATAGGACGAGTCTCTATCCAGACTCTATCCGGTTGAGGCTACTGTAGACCTGAATGATCCTAAGGTAGCTGCTACTCCTATATCACTCAAAACAGGTCTTTACCAATCCCTCACAACAGTTTAAGAAGTAGAGACTAATTCTCAATTATTGTAATATATAAGTCGTACTGTAATCTGTCTTCTTGGCTTTTCATTTCTCCTGATAGGAAAATTAGATGTTTGATACATTTAACTGGGTAAACTTGTTGTATTGGGTGTTAGCAATAGCCATCCTGATTGGCTATGCAAAACCGAGCTAGTCCTAGAAGCTAATACTAGCCTTAGGATTATATTATTTGCTGAAAGAAATATAGAATTCTCATGTTTTTCAAGTAAGGTGAGACCATACACTTGTCTTTTAAATACTAAAACAAGAAAAGCTACATTGAAGACAACTTGAGGATGCCATACTGGTGGCTTCAGGTTCAGTAGTTGTGCTGTGGCTATAGCCTTAATATTATATAGCACTACTTGCTTCAGAAGTGTATGATCTTCTGCTTGTTCTTGTTTCATTTGACAAAATGTAAAAAAAAAAAATGACGATTTATGTGATGCCAACTGAATTATACATGTGTAGCTAACATTGTGCTGTAGGCAAGATCTGTACATGTAAATAGGCAAGAAATCTAGCTATCTGTTGTATCTGTGACTCTTTGAGTATTGATTTCATCATCAACACATCAAATCACCAACTTCTAATGGCTGGATAGTAGGTGTCAATTATCCATGCCTCCATCTGGTATTTAACAGCTGTTTATCTGTCTCTGACCAACAGTGATTTTATTCTCCCCACCTCCAACTAACCTAGCCTGAGGGGTCAGTTGGTGTACATAAGCTATGAGCTGGAGGTAAGCCTGATGCTGGATCTATTGGACTCTCCGAAAGTCTTTCTATGGTCACTGGCGGCTCTAGGGCTAGGCTTTCGTGACTTCATATCCGCTACGCTAACCAATAGGTTTTTTCCCACAGTGGTGTTATGGTAGTAATATATTGGTCTCTGGCATTGTTTAGTTGCGCTATAACTCGAGGAGTGAAATTGGGGGGAGGAAATATCCCCCCCAGGCGAAATTTCCAATTATGAATGACGGAATTCGCGAATTCAAAATTCATGTTAAGTGATGTCTGCAATCTAGCAAGACGTATCTGTTGAACACGGTTGTTTCTGCAGACGAGAAGAGATCTGCGTCTGAAGTGCCCCAACGATGTAATAATCGGTTTGTTGCAGTGGGAAACAGACTCCACTTAAATAGCCGTTGTCTTGAGAGGCAATCGGCTGTGCAGTTGTACCCCTCCGAGAGGTAATGAGCTGATAGAAATCTGATTTCCTTGTCAACTTCAGCAACTTGCGATTTATATTGAGAAAACTCAGGGATCGTATTCCACCTTCGATCCACACTGTCCGAATATCAGACTGGGTTATAATAATCAAACAAAAAATAAACATTACAGACCATGTGATCGATTCCGAATCGACACATACACTGCTAACAGCTCTTTCCAATTAAAAAGGCTATTTACCCTGTTCTCCCATTCAGATGCCTGACATCTGAGTATCGATCAACTGGGCGTCCCAAACCCGCGTCCGCTGCGACGTTTGTCAAGAAGAGAAGGCATGGCCGTTGGTGTAAAACCGTCGTGGTCTTGGCGGCCTAAAATTGTTTAACACCTTTGGTGCCAACACTCGACTCATTCTATGGTTGCGGACTAAGCATCTCGCTTGAAGCATTCCAGGAAAATTTTAAGGTACTGACAGTGTAGTCAGCCCCTTGAGGACCAAAAACGGCGAAATTCAATTGAATTAGTAAATTTTTATTTACTTTCGCATAAATTCTCTTCAGAGTATCGCCTAATAAGCCCTATCTTTCCATATTTTTTCTTCGGGCAATGCTATTTGGTTTATTCTGGTATTCCATTTGATGTACTAGTTTCAGTATCAATTTTGGGTACTTTAGTTGCCTTCCCAGTCATTCCAAGAGTCTGAAGACTTCCACAGTCTGACAGATCAACTTGCACTGGTTCATTCTAAGAGTCTGAAGACTTCCACAGTCTGACAGATCAACTTGCACTGGTTCATCCAAGAGTCTGAAGACTTCCACAGTCTGACAGATCAACTTGCACTGGTCCACTCCAAGAGTCTGAAGACTCCCGCAGTCTGACAGATCAATTTGGACTAGTCCTGATGGACCAAGGAGAAATCTTTTAGATAGACTAAAGATTAATGGCAAATTGGCATGAATTTTCTTATGAACAATACGTACCAATTCATCGCCCAAAAGGGAGAGATGACATTTGTAGAAACTCACCCTGGTAAAATAATACCATGTGTTAACAAGGGCATTTTGATCTTGGCATGTAAATAATATGCATTGGAAATATCCAATTCCACTATGCAAACTTATGCCTGCCAAACCTCTGATATTACGGCATGAAAAATTAGTCAGAAATTCTTGGTATGAATGAACATACATGTTCAGTACACGGAGGTCGAAAACAGGGCGGAGGCCACCGCTGCTCTATGGTACTAAAACATTTTCAACAGGAAGCGTAGGCTTGCCAGTTTTTTTATTTTCTGATGCCTATCTGTGTGGGTGTGCACCTGTTACTCCTTCAAGTATTTTATTATCTGTGTCATTTCCGGTGTGACTTTGGTACTATATCACCTTATTAGACTTGTGGAAGGATATATTATTATCAGAGGGCTCATTCAAGAATTGAATGTAAGAACCAGGGAAAAATTATAATTATAAAGCAGTCTGTTCCTAGAACTATACATGCTGTTTTTCTTCCCCATAATATCTAAATACTGACAGTAATTTCTTATTGGAAGGAAAGGACTATTATTCTTATTATTAAGTCTGGTTTCCTTTAGGAATCTCCTATGGAGTCTATAGGTTATCCTATCTGAGTTGCATTGATGTAGGTGGGGTAGGCTTGTTCTCCGTTAAAGACTTTATATTGTTTACTTTCTTTCAGTAAGTAGTCATACTGAGTTAGGTACTTGTACCCCCAAGGATTGTATAACTGATGTTAATGTACAAAATGTGCCAAATCACCATGCAATCAAAGAGATGTTCTACAGTTAGAACTCTTCTCATACCTTAGAAACCTATGTATTAGGTACATCCACAAACTACTAAACTAATTGTAAAAGCTGATCAAAGCCAAACAAACTTATTATTTATTCATTTTTAAAATAAATTTCTTTACATTAATTTGCCAAGTGAGTTGTTGGCTCAATTTACTATTTTTAAGATTCCAATTAAATAGTCCTTTCCCCAATTGAGAAGACAAAACTCTTTGTTTAACTTCAGATCTTTGAAATCTGTCTATTAAGTCCACACTTTTGAACATTTTAGTTCCATCCAATCATATGTATTTAAAATTTTAAAATTAAGATTTCAACACTAGACCGCTGGTCCACTGACCATTAACTAGAGAACTCAGAACTCTGCTACACTGACTTTCTGTGTAAAAAGTGTCTGAACAGTGCTTGGAGTTACACTTTTGATTATCTTTGCAGTATCGGTCACCATCTCGTGGTTTTCTTAGTCTAGTTGCCCAGAGCTAGGATTGACTAAAAACTCCGCCGTGGAGCATGACGGTACCGCCTTATAAGGAACGGTCAGAGTGGATGTCCACTCAGATATTAAGTGAGATTTGGTTTGCATAATTTTATGGGGCAGAATATTGCAAATAATTTGAAATCTGACTTACTTGGTGGTTTGACTTACTATTCGTGAGTCAAATATGTCCTATTGTGGTTTTTTCTTGTCCTCTAGCTGGGCGGGAACGGCTTACTTACCAGCTGAGGTCCTGACTGTAAAGTTTGCCTCTCCATTGACCTGATCTAATGTATCGGGACTTTACTTCTCTCCGTGAGAATACGATTCGAAGTCACGAATCGTCGCATTTTCACTTATTTTACTAACATATCCGTAACTTTGCACTTCCGCACTCCAAAATTACGTCGATACGTACGGTATAACTTAAGAAAATTCACTTTTGCCGAAGCGAAAAAAGTTTTCGACCGGTGAGCGGGAATTTCACAAAACGCTATGACAGTTCAAAAGGGTTGCCATACATACCTCCTACAAATATGAAAAAATATTGGCCCCTCGCCGGTGACAAACAGGTATAATACCATAGAGCAGGGATTAATAAGTACGTTCACAAAATCATCTTCATATCGACGCTGTGTGTTTTTAAGTAAACACATAATGATTGATTTTGTTTTTTGTGTCAAACAATTCGACAGCTTTTGAAATTGAGAACTGTCTGAATGAACGGTTCGGCTTTGGTTCGGTTGTGATTTATCAAGATTTATTTTAGGAGAATTAGGCCCCTGTTTGTGTCACCAGTAGATCATGCAGTTTGAAGGAATTACACGGTTATGCAGAACAACATAAATACACACCTTTTTCCTAAACTACCTAAGCATACTCCTTCCAATTTTTGACACTACGTCTTTTAAACCGCAACTTTGTCTTATCACATAATTCCTCAATCAATCATTTTAAGTTATATCGCACATACTTCGCAAGGAACGCATTTCAACAGCATTTATTCTACTTTCATGACTCTTCTGACACGATCAACATTCACTTCCATTCATAAGCGTTGGTACCAGCACATCATTATGGACAGCTAGCCGTGCCTTTTTGGACATCGACTGGTTACCACGACTGAATAATACTTACATTTTTCTTTTTCTTGCTTGTGTTTGAGAGATAGAGTTGAACGAGTTCACGAAAACTACTGTTTTCGTAATTTACAAGCTCGTACTACTGGTCAGTATCCATAGTACGAGCTTGCAAATTGTTCAGTAATAACAGTAGATTTTTCCATCAGTGACGACTTGACTTATTTTAATATTTATAATGAGGAAGGAGAACTCCAATCAATTGATTACTTCCACGATTTTAGCACGAACGTAATAAACAATCGGATAAAGTTTAACCTAAATATTTTGTATACATTACCTAATGGTACTAACTTATCAACGTTTTACAATGAACGGCCAATTTAAAATTATTAAATTGTACGCAGAAACATGTGAAAAAAATAATCGACAATCAATGAGCCTGAGACCTTTGTATCTTGACCTAATCATGTCAATATGGGAGAGATATACTAAATAATTAATCGCATTAATCGGTACGAATTCGCTAAAAACCCGCCAAGTGCGTGTCGGGCCACGCGCAGTAATAGAGTTCCGTAGTTGCACAATAATGAGGACTAAGAAGAGGGCTTAGTAATTTTTCATGGAATTTGTGTGAAATTTTATCTTTTCCAGTCGGTCGACTATTACTCGTAAACTTGTAAAGCCTACTTAGCTGTGATAGTTTTCCTTTTAACTTCGTTGAATATACTATACTACCACGATTTTTTTCACGTATCCGAAACTAACCGTTTAGCTGGCAGGGGGGGAGGGACACTTGACTCTAACAAAAATTTGCACTTTAAAGCTTAATATTTCAGAAACGGATCTCTTAATCGAAAAATTGTCGTGACAAACCCATAGGTAATACTTTTGAAAGACCTATCCAACAACACCCCACACAGTGAGAAAGACGAAAAAAAAAACATCCTCACTTTACGTGTACAGGAGTATTTATCATATCAGTAATATTTTTCGTGATTTATTTTATTTAGTATTTTTTTTTTTTTAAGAGAAACTTTGCCCCTCTCTAAGATTTCTCTTGTATCGTGGGTGCGTTTACAGACACAAATCTCGCAAACAAACGCTCAGACCCGAAACAACCATCTGTAGGCCATACAAATTTTTGTTCCGTGTGGGAATCGAACCCACGACCCGTAGCGCAGAAGCCAATCGCTTAACCACTGCACCAAACGTGTCGACAAATCTCGATCTCTGATTCAAATCCAAGCATGTCAGGCATCTTTGGCATATCCATTTGGCGTCCAATTTGAATCCGAGGTGATGCGAAAGCTTTCATAAAAACAGTACTACGGCTACTTCGGTCCGTCAAAATTTCTTCCGAATTGGAGACTCACGGTTGACGCATAGAAATCGGATGACGGATGCCGGATGTAGTGCGTAAACTACCATACAAATAGTTCTATGGCTACTTCGGAACGTATTTTCACGGATTCGGATCGGATGCAGTGCGTAACCGCTGTTAAAGTATCAGTGATGACTGTTTTAAAGCAGTGTTTAATAATTGTATAATTTTATTTCAATGTTAAATAGTTTTTTTTACAAAAAATCTTCTCTGCCTTAGTTACGAAATCAAAAAATAGAGCTTCTAATCCGTGACCCCAAATATGACCTAAAATGTAAACACAGCTGAGTTTAGATAGATTTTAGCGTATTTTTATGAAATCTTTGAACAGCTATTTCTCTAAATTATTGCACTTTGGGGAAAGTGGTACGTAAAACGAAAGTTATTCATTATTATGGGTTCCTTAACACCCTTTTTCATTGACCCCTTTCCGACTAAGCTTGCATAGGAAATTATCATACCTTACCAACATTTTCCTCCTCAAATATATTTTTTTAGTTGTAATACTCACCAATCCTCTTTTTTGTTTCAGGATGAACTATTAGACCTCTGCCAGAGATGTGCTAAACTCACCAAGTCCAAAATAGCATACCCAGCCTGCTGCTCTACTGATCTCGAAGCCCGAAGGTGGTGTTCAGACTATGTGTACTTCGCCAGAGGACGATATGTTTGACTTTTACCAATAGGTTCTAAGTATTTTTAGATGAGTTTATGCATGGTATAATAATATGCTACGCCAGGTATTCTCTTCTCGCAATGGCCTAAGACTACGTCATTAATGTCACGATCAGTGCTGCCATTGATTAACGTCTTCAATACAACAAAGGAGATTTTTAATTCACAATAAATATTAAATAAATTGCTAACTAGCCTATTTTCTATTTCGTGTTATTTATCTATTTAGTTAAAAAGTAAACTGTATAAAATTACTAGTTCAAAATTGCTTCTCTAAAGAAGCAAATATGTGAAAAAATGCATCTTGCTCGGGTAATTTATTTATATATAGTGGAAGCACTCCTAGCTGATGACGTAGTCTTAGGCCAATCATGTGACTTGTCACGGGAAGAGAATACATGTGAAACATAATTATCATTGTACCATGAGTTTATGAAAGTTTGATGTCTGAATTTTGATTTTTGAAGAAGACATGTTGCATTTAAAGACGGTAGTGGCAGGATCCCTACTCATAATATGTCTTCTTATATTTTTATAGAATTATTAAAGTCTTATAAAGTATTTTTAAGGACACACTCTATTATATTAATGGCCTACGTTTTCTTTTCTAAAACAGTGTCAGTCTTACCTAATGTTTTTTTTTTATAATGAAAAATGTAATGACGTACCTATGTATAATTATACATTAAAATGTAGTTACTTTGATAACAAAAAATGTACATAATTATAGAATTTAAGTTAGGTATACAAAAGTTGATACATAATTAATTGCCCTCACATTTTTAGATAACTTTCATGTAATGTTCATGATTTTGTTTTACATGTCCAAAAAATAGATTTCAAGTTATACAAATTTTTAAAGATTCAAAATATTCGAAAATACATCGAAAAAAAAAACAATTAAATAGTTGCCTTGAATTAATTTTTTAACTAATTAGATTAAAACCACTCATCCTATCGTAAACTAAAAGAAAGAATAAATAATTTGCACACTGCGGAAGTTTAGGAACTGACCATTTAAATGGTTTAAACCAGGGTTGGGCAAGCTGTTTTCATCAGTGGCCAGGAAAATGCAAGAAATTTCACAGAGGGCCAGAATTCGAAAAAAAAGAAATGCGTAATAATTTAAGCCAGAACTAAAATTTTTGGCTCAAATAATTACAGCTATTTGTTATGGTCATACACTCCTATGGAGGAGCTCGTGGCTAAATAATTACAGCCGCATAGACCGATCTTCCGGGTTAAGACACCGAGGTTGGTCTGTGGATGGGTGACCATTTACCATAGCGAGTTTCCTCCGTGCCTCGGAAAGCACGTAAAGCCGTTGGTCCCGGCTGTAATTTGTAGATCTTTGACAGTCGTTACTGTTGGTCAGAAGCCAGAAAGTCTGACAACCAGTCTTACCAAGAGTATCGTATTACCCAGTTACTGGGTTGTGGAGGTCTGATAGGCAGTCGCTCCATGTAAAATACTGATATTCAGTTGCATCCGGTTCGACTGGAAGCCGACCCCAACATAGTTGGGAAAAGGCTAGGCAGATGATGATGTTATGGTCATACACTCTTGCCGTAGAAGGGAGAATTGGCGAGCCAGATTAAAACCCTTCGCGGGCCAGAGTTGGCCCACCCCTGATTTCCTTTGAAATGATATTTATAATTATCCAACTAGACAGTGTTTTTCAATATTTATTTTGTTTTGACGATCATGAGAACGATTATATATAGATTACCAGCATAACTGACAGATGAGACATTAAATTAAATAAATAAGTCGTCGCTAATTATTATGTTATGTATCATATTCCTGTGGTCATTGCACAAAACACTAATTAATCTTTATAAGATTACATTAATTAGCAACCTTTGCCCAGACGTGGGACTGGTGATTCATATTCAGCAATGTGAGGGCTTAACAAACAAATAAGAAAATGTTTGGAAGAAAAACAAAATGAAACTTGTAATTTGAGTTTAGTTAAAACTTATACAACATTTTTGGTTTTAACATTTATAATTTAAAAAACGCAGTAAAGTGAACCTCGAATATTTCACATGGTAAAAAAAATACGTTTTAATATTAGAAAATTAAAATTTAAAAAAATTAAGATGAAACTAGATTTGTTTCAAAAATAGAGCTGTGATAATGATTTCTTGTAAATATTTTAATTGTGTAAAAATAATTGTAATTTTGTAAATACGATAGGAAGCGATGATGTAAGAAGAAGAAGAATGAAATAAAGTGTAAGAATTTACATAATCTTTGTTGTTTTATTTCGTAGTCATTTTCCTAAAGATGTGTCAAGATGGTGTAAAGATGAGTGCAATTCATTTGGTTATGCATTTTTCTTAAATTTGAGATTTCTTTCCATTTCTAAAATGTTTCCTTGATTTGGCAAGTATCAAAGATTTTCTTTTACAAAGTAATAATATGGTTAATTGATCCTTTTTTTGAGGTATTTGTTTTTTTTGCGTTTTTCTCACTTTTATTAAAAACTGAATTTTCATAAAAGTGAGTAAAGTGAGTAAGAAAATAAAACGACCATTAAAAATCCATAAATTAATTTAATAACACTATTCGACATATTATAACAAGTTTGTATGTACAAAACCTCATCTAATACCTTTATTAATATTTTGTTTCTATATGTTGTAGCGACATGGCGGAATCATTCCACTATATTCGAAGGTAAAGAGAAAAATAAATATCTAATTAAAAGCTGGCTCATTAATTAGCACACAGTTAATTGATTGGAATCAATAAATACGATAAATGATCGGTAATGTTTATTAGATGTTATGTAAAAGGTAGTAGGAAATCCTGAGTAGATATCATTGTATGTATAAATATTTTCTACCATGTTTCATTTCCGTTTCAAAAATAAGAATGTAGATAAGTTTAAATCATTAAATGCAGAAGTATTGTAATAGGTATAGCTGAAATTTTATTTAAAAAAATGCAGAAGTGAAATCGTTAAAATTAAATTAAGTATATTAAAAGATTTCTTAGAAACGAACTGTCCGTTTTTAATTAGTCCCAGATTGCTAAATATAAATATAATGTAAGTTATTGCAATTGAATTGTTATGCTGTAAAATAGTGAAATTCATTCCGCACTTGTCACTTTACTTACTCACATTAAGCACATCCCTAGTGCTTTAATCGTTTAGAAAAAAATAGTAAAATATCGGCGGAGAAAAAACTATTCAAGCATCATTTTCCAGATAGGCAAAAAAACATCGAAAATTAAAAAGTTTTTTTTTTTTTTTTCGAAAATGGAAAATTGTTCCGCCGATATTTTGTAATTTTTTCTCCCTGTTTATATTTACATTAGTACGACAATTAAACTTATTTAAGTACGAAAGATTGTTTTAGTCTCACAAGGATTTTTATTTAATCACGATTGTAGAGTGGTTAAAAACTTAACGTTGAAGCTGTAGAGGCGCCATTTTGTAAAAACTAAAAGTTCCAACACTTTTATTAATGGAACCAATACAGAGATAACATTTCAGACTATTATCACATTTACATCAACAATGTTATTAAAAAGCGATGTTAAAAATACGTTTAAAATACAAAAAGTCGCTAATTGTAACTAATGATAAAAATATTGTGATTCGTTGTAATAAATCGTAAAAATCGGTGAGAAAAAGAAAATAAAAGTAAAAAAATAAATGCCGATTGCGCTACGGGCCATTGTTATACATTATACTGTGAACACATCTACTCGACCGTGCAATTTCGCACGATTGCACAATTTTCGTGCAAATACACTCTAATTCATCTATCTTTGGATAGTCTTAGGTCTTTCGACTAATATTTTTACACGTTAACTGTAATTTACACTAAAATTTACAAAGATACGGTTTTTAGCTAAAAATCAACTAATCTTTGTAGACATTCCCGCTTGGACGGATATTAAAATCTCTATGTGTTGTCGACCTACTTGAAGCGTTGCTGTGCATTTCTTGACATCAATTTTGTAGCTCAATTTTTTACAAAAAAAATTGTCCTTTAAATCGTAAGTAGACAGAAAAACTCATCAAATTTAAAACTTTTGAGCTACAAAACAGGTAAGATAGTGGCTATTTTCATTAGGTACAACTTATTCTGATAAATATAAAATTATTTAGAAATAATACTAAATTGTACAGATTTGCTATAATATGATTTCTTAAATATATATTTGACAAAATTATTATTTTCTCGATTCAACTGAATACCCTGTTTAAATTAAGATGTATCTATTTAACTGAATTTTAATAAGTAATATCCAAGTAAAAGACAAAATGATACATTTTTCTACGGAAACGTCCGGGACGTATGGGACATCGTTCAAACAACGGTTTGAACGATGTCCCATTGATGACCTAGCTCAATTTAAGAACATTTGTTAATTCACAATTCGGTGATAAATGAGTATATCTACTGAAACTGGATTTAACGCTTATAACAATGACATAAGTGATAAATTGGCGTGATACGAACGTCTCACGATCAGATCATCAACTCACCACGCAATACTGCGCCCAATTTCATGTGAAATAATCTCGATAGTATGATAAACCTTTGAGTTTTTTTTGCTCACAATCAAATTTAGACAAAGATATCCCAATCACGCTCAGTGCAGACATGCTTATCTTACGATTACTCCAATAATCTTTTTACACATGTCATAATATCATATTGTATAAATAACTGATAACAGATATATACCTAATATTTATTTCAAGTGATTCCAGTATCTAGTCATTTTTTCATAAGTGGCCGGAAATACTTAAGAAATTTTAAGAGTGACCAGAATTAAAATAAGAATTTTGTTTAAAATCATTTTCTGTAATTGCAATTCGAAACCTGTAAGAAACTTAAGTAATTATAAAATTAACTATCTGCTGTTCGAAGGTCTAGATGTGTATGGGACGTAAGAAACTGCTCTTAATTGGCCACAAGGTCGTATTTCGAACTGAGACAAAGAAACTTTCAACACTGAGAACAGGTGTCGATGAGGCTGCAAAAATATATTTCCGAGGGCCATACATACACACTTGCTCTAAAAGGAGGGATTGGTGGGCCGGATTAAAAACCTTCGCGGGCCAGAGTTGGCCATGATCTTTGACGTGTTTTTGGAGATGTTTTCCAAAAACATGCGTCTTGCGCCCATGTTGTTCAAAACTTCTTGTGTTATTTTGCCTTTTACTTGGATTTTTATACATAATTTTTACAAAAAACCGAATGCCTACCTACAGTTTTTTTCTGATTTTGTGATTTCTGCAAAGCATTAGGTATAAATAGTTTTATCAGTAGGTTTTTTCATGTTTTTCAGGGAACTATCCAAAATTACTCGGAATACAATATCGTTTTACTAAAATGTTTGGCTTAAAATAAAGTTTATTTAGCACAAAATTCATACTAAACTGACAACTAGATCTTTTCGTAGTTACATTTACATAAGAAATCTATTTTTATTTACAATGTTTTACGACAACCTTCTAAAATGTACAAATACAGGATTTAATTTTAGTTTTCAATTAATTCATTTTTTTTCCGACTCTGATCACTTGGTTGTCAAATGAGATTAAAAAGTAAGCGTAATGAAATAAAATTAAGTGTTTTTACATTAAATTAATGACAAGTCAACAATTTAAATTACTTAATTTAACACGAAAACGATAAAATGCGATAACATTCGTTGCTTAATAAAGAAATATAAATGAGGATATTAAATGTTAGTCAGTAGGTTTATTTACGTGCTTTAAAAAAAGAATGAATAAGCACCAAAAATACACAACTTTTTGGCAATACGAGTATTTTTTAAACAATATTTTTAGCCGTAAAAACTAGTAACAGCATTAATCCGCTGAAAACACGCACCATTTCGTCACAAAAAATTAACAAAAATCTTAAAAAAAACGTTTTTCTTTTTTTGACAACCATGTCGTAATCACAGCATGTCTTCGTTTTGTTTATCGTATATTTCCTGTAATTTTTGTTGTTCTTTCACTTTTTTCATTTGAGCGTAGATCGATGCTGCTTTGTAATTTATAGGCCCGTAGTCTTTGAGGTCAGCGTCTGCATATATGAATTGGTCTTCGGGTCTGAATGGCTGAGAAAAAATAGTAAAAAATTAACAAAAAAGTTTTTTTTTGGATGATTAGACAATAGATAGTAAAACATATATAATTATATACAATACAATGGTAATATGTGTTAAGTGCAAAGCTACGAGTTATAATTTATTTTTTAATTGATAAATTAATAAGCCGATCCAAGTATTATTATTGCTTTTTATTTTATTTTAGTTGCAATTAGTTTATAATTGAATATAGCCAAAAATTGCTTTTTAGTAAACTTTAAAAATTTGTAAGCGATGATGTAAAAAAGCCAAATGAGACCGAAATGAATTTTGAAAAATATTACCTTATTTTTAAAAAATGTACGTGTCACTCTTGGTAAAGCGTTCCTAGAAGAAAATATAAAACGTCACAACACTGCGATCAGTCATGCTTATTGGGAACTCATACATTTACATAAAAAAATGTTATTAATTTTAATTTTCTGACGTTAATTTTTGGCATGGCTCAACTGTATTTTCAAATAATAGACATTGAAAAGGGTAATTTTTTTGTAAAATTATGTACCTGCAAATACTTTATTAAAACTAAAATTATAAATGGCTGACAAGATCATCGCAACCTAGTTACAAATACAGAACATCGGACTGTTTTAAAAAGACGTTTATGACAAAATTTTAACAGAAAAATCAGTAATTTAATTTAAAATGTAAATGTATGAGAATTATACGAGTAGGTACTTAGGCAATTTATTATACTGTTTCATCCACACCGGGCACATGTTGTGATACACGATGCGCAACATGAAACGCAACATGACGCTAGTACTGCAAAATTTTGCTAGAGCATATTAAATTAAGGTAACGCGCGTTATGTTGCGCGTCTCTGAAACAAGTTCCGGTGCATGTATTGCAACATGTGCCTGGTTTGAACGAGGCATAAGGCTATTTCATGGTGTGTGGGAAAATTCATGCTGTGAAAGCAGATAGAATTCCACTTAGGCACATATTACCATCAAAATTATTTATTTATACAAAATTAAGGGCATTTTTGTTCATTTATATTATAATACAGATTTTATAAAATATTAAGGATGTTGAATGTTATACATATTGTTTATTTATGTTTTTGCAAATTAGAGTTTTTTTAAACGACTCAGCAATTATTGATTTTGAAAATCATCTTTAAAATTATAAGACAATACAGTAGAACATTGCTTAGAAAATGGTATTGAAAATGGCGGTTTTACTATTTGCCGTTTGCGCATTGAGAACGTGTGTGAGCGAGATGCAAATAACGACAAAATTAGAAGCACCCACATTTTTAATATCATTCGTGTAATCGTTTTATACATATTAAACAATTTTTTAAGGTGGAGTCTAAGAAATCTTTTTCAAAAAACAATTAAAAGAACCAAAAGTTGATTAGAATTATTCGTTCAATCGGATACAGAAAAAACGAGGATTAAAACTATTGTTCAGACTTCAGAATCACCTTAAAACTTGTTGTTTATCGATAACAATATAATGAACTCACCTTTCAGACATCAATCTCATTGAATTTCAGAGTAGCATAGTCACTTCTTGGTTGTCCGTGACCACTTTTTCTCTGAGTACTAGACACATTCTTATAACTATTGTTAGTATCTTTGTTAGCACTATCTGAACCTACTGTATACGTATCATACAAATGTCTATTTGAATTGACAGTGTTTTTAAACTTCATATTATGGTTACCTAAAGCTAAATCAGCGTACACTAACTTTTTTTGTTTAGGCTTTTCATCTTTGGGTCCCGAATAATTCGAGCTGAAATTTTCGGGGCCCAAATTTCTCGTTGAATTTGATATGTAATTGCCTTTAAGCAATTGTAAGTATGATTTTCTTTCTGATTCATTATATTCTGGCTCAGGATAATCGGGTTTTTGATAGTTATCGTAAACACCGACACATGATAATTTTTCTCTTAAACTTTCAGATTTTTTCAATCGATTCAATTTCTGACTGTTCTTTTCTCTTGTCCTGTTTAAAGTTTTTGTGTAGTATTGAGCTTCTGAAGGCTGGTAGATAAGAGGTCCTATTGTATTGTTGTATGACCTCTCTTGATCAACAGGGATTCTTTTATCGACTCGTATAGGTTGGAAGTAACAAAAGCTATGATGTTTTTGGAGTGGTATTTGAAAGTTTTTCTTGTTCTTCCCTTTGTTGCTTAAATTTGTGAAGTGATTACGTTTTTGCATGTATTGTTGTTGGAGTATGTTAGTATTCTGAAAAGGAAATTAGTTTGTTAGTGATTAGAACACACATGTAAGCCAGAAGGAACATAAAATAGAAAATAAAAATTAAGAAGCGTTATACCTGACCGTTATCGCTATCCACTGTAATACTACTTTGTACTGAATGACTACGCTTAACAACTGATCTTTTTGGCACCGGCTTTTCAGTCAACTTTGGTATTTGTAATGTCTTATTTGGTGGTATTACTTGCTTCTTTGGTAAACCAACTTTATTTATACCCTCATCGTTAAGCTGCCTCACCACTGACCTAACTAATGAAGTAGATGGTAATATTACAGATAGATTTTTTTTAGGAGTTGCTCCTATTATATTTGGTTTAGAGAGATCTGCTTTGGTTTCTTCTGAATCTTTTTCTTCATCACTGTCATCTTCGTCCTTAATATTAAAACTTTCAAATTTTGTTTTAGAGACATCTTCTGCAGATTTAGTTGGTCGTACTGGGGCATCAATAGTATCAATGGATTTAGAAAATTTTGTGTTTATCAAAGGCATTGAGAGATTGACGTAGACGTGGTCACTTTTAGCGCGTGCTACGTAAGGTGAAATTTTAGTTCGAGGGGCTGGCACAGGCCTATTTAATGAAGTAGTAGATTTATTTAAATCAGTTTCATCACACACTTGAATTGAATCTGTTAAATTTTCAAATTGTTCAACACCACTGATATTAGATTTCACTCGGAGTATAGAAGGACAGTTAACGTATATTGTATCTTCAGTGACGGGAGCAGCATTTTCATTCTTATTATTATTAATTTCATTAAAATTCTCTCCATATTCTGTGTTAGGATAGAATCTTTCTATATTACGTTTCCTGACTACTCTCATTGATTGGAACTGCGGTGGTTTTCTGTGCACCCTCGTGTTTAGTGAAGAGAATTTTCTTTTGTCGCCTTCTGGGATTTCTTCATCAATTGTTGGGAATTGTTTTAGGAATGAAGTTTGCATTGGAGGCAAGTATGGGTTTAGTAACACCGTTTGATGTAACGGATACATCTGTTGTATGGGTGATAACATTTGTATCCCATAGGGATATTGTGAGTTCGACGTCATGGGGTATCCTATAGCATTTTGCACGAATGGTGGGCAAACAAGTCTTGGTGTGAACGATGGGTTTGTAGTCAGTTGTTTTTGTAAAGCTTCTATTCCTTTAGAAGATTTTGGGTTGGTTTCAATAACCCTAGGTTGTATAGCTTGCACTGGCTTTACATGCAAAATTAATAAACATGAAACAAAAACAAATGCAAATTATAATTCAAGCAAAACAATCACAATTAAAACAACATACAAGTTAATTGTAAGTATTGGTAGTTATATTATATTTGATAGTTAATGTTTAGTCTTTCAGTAAACTATCGCAGTAAAAGATGGAATCTATTCAAGGGTTTAAGTAAATACCAATAATTATTTTCATAAATCAAAGGTTGTATGAAGATAAAAAAAATGCGATAATCCATACGTCGGATTTAGGTTTATACTACATGGCTTAAATTCACATGATTTCATTTGATAAAAAAATCATAGTATACGGTCCTGTAAATTTTTTACCATTCAATAATCTTTAAATTCGGCTCGCTAAAGTACTAAGAACAAATAAAAAAATCACTGTATAACAATTGATTTAAAAATTGAACTAAAGAGAACTAACTGTTAATATGCAGATCTTTCTTCTAAGACGTACAGTATCCTTTGCGTTATCTTTTGTTTTAGTCCTGAACCTATTTGTTACTGAAAGGCTGAACTGGCTTATTGACATATATTTTATGGCTAGATCATTCTCAAAATTGACACCAATCGTACCTTGTTGGGGGGTTGTTGTAATCCATGGAACGGCAGGTTCTCGTAGAGACCCGGGTTGTCCGCTCCAAGGTTGCCGTTTGCTGCATTATCTACGCCATTCGAAGGTGGGCCTGTTGGAAATAATGGTACATGAGTATGTGGAAGCACAATATTAGGTGTTAAAATGGTATCGTTGACTGATGTTTGGATGCTTATGGCTTTATTAGTAGGTATTTAATCAAAATGCGCGAATATTGGGCATTTTGTACTAGTTAATTTGGTATTTGAACAATAATGTTTTTAACAATCTTCTTTTGTATCGTCTGACAGTTGAATATTATTTAATTTTTTGAAACCTTTTTACTAATTCTTCTCATCTAAAAAATGCTCATCTGATTTAAATACATTTTGCTTTATTTGTCAACGTTTATTTTTTTATTTATCATAAGTGATAGAAAGAAAAATAATCACAAACACACATAAAACATAAGCAAAAAAAAAACATGCTCTACTCACTGTCACCGGGCTTTTTTCTCTTTCTCGTATTCCTCGGCTCTTCATCACTAAAAGGCTTAACTTTGGCACTAGTCGTGGCTATCCTATCAGGCCTTTTGAACGACACAACTAAAAACATGCTCACATTAAAAACATTGCAAAACAAAAACGTGCTTGAAGCGTTAAAGCATAAAATTTTGAGACTAATATTAGCAATGTACGCTACTAATATTATTCTCATAGCTACAGCAGGTAGAGAGGTCATGAGTTACAATCCTGATTTATCAAAATATTGTGGTGAAACTATTCCTAACACAAGCACAATTCCTCTTATTATGAGCTATGGTCTAAGTAAAACCTAGCTTTTAAAATAGCAAAATCTCTTTATGCCATTTGACGTTAGAAATTTCTGTTCGGCCTAGCCTGTTCCCAACTATGTTGAGGTCAGCTTTCAGTTTAACTAGATGCGGCTGAATACCAGTATTTTACACGGAGCGACTGCCATCAGAACTCTGCAACCCAATTACTGGACAATGCGGATATTCTAGGGTTGGACCGGTAGTCAAACTTTCGGGCTTCTGACTACCCGTAACGACCGTCATAGGTATTCGCTTGAAGTTAGAAAGTGATGGGTATATTATAAACCTGGATTTATATTAGTCTTGATTTAAACCATCTCTCGTAAAAAAAGGGAATAGGTTAAGACCCAATTTCACCATACAATGTTAGTTGTTAATGTCTTGTTAAACATTTTAACAGACTGTTTAACAGTACATTGAAATTGACATTGACTGCTTAACAGAACATTAACAACTAACATTGTATGGTGAAATTGGGTCTTAAGCAGTTTCTAAAAATAATGCTTTATCAATTATCATTCATGATATTAAAGATGAGGCACTATTAATTGTTAGAAGTATTTCTATCTTCAGATGAGACTGTATCACCACAATATCGATGGATTTATACTTCATTTATTATAGAATTAGACAAAACCAAGGCACTAATATCTTTTGAACCGTTTTTTCAAGCAGAGTTTCAACTCATCTTGATTGACCATTAAGGTTCATAAAAGCACAATGTGTTGAATACCAGCTGGAAGCAGACATGTAGCTTATTTCTTTACATACTCTTGATGAAATGGGTTTTAATTGTCTTTTGCTATATTAAATGCAGTATGGGTTCTACTACTGATTAAATATTCTTGCACTATTGTAGTTTTTACAGTTCATGCTCAAGCAAATGTATGTTAGAAGCAAAGATACTTAAAATGAAGAATTGGAATGTTTCAGTGATTAGTGTAGTGTTTTGTGATAATGCGTGATACAATAGTAAAAACGCAAACGGAAAATATAAATAGGCTAATGTAAAAATAAAACTTTTAAAATAATATATAATTTTCTCCCTAATTTAGAAAATAATGCCCAAATTGTCCAAAATATTGTTTCACTCATTACCACTAGTAGAAAATTATGTTTATAACAACAGCTACCTCCTTCAGTAACGATTATGTTAGGTTTTTCGCTTTGGAACAAAGATCTTAATCGATTTTTTTGCACAACGTATCCCGGTTTATTCATATTGACTAACGACATTGCCCTTTTATTAGTTTTATTAATTTTCTTGTATTTCCCACTATCATCGTCATCAGAGTCTTCACTTTTACGCCGAAGGTTTTTAAAAATGCCCGTCACAACGTTCTGTCTTGGCTTTCCATTTTTCTTCGAGTATTCAACTTTGGGTGATTTATCTTCAGTTTTATTTCTTTCTAGTAATCCTAAATTAGATTCTTCAGCAGCCGCTTCTAATCTTCTTTCTTGTAATCTAGCTTGATTTTTAGGGCTTAGAGTATGGTTTGAATTCACGTGCACTAAAACTCCAGGTTTCAAAGGCCACTTGCTAGGAGTGACAACAGTTTGAGCTTTATTGCTATCAGCTTTAGGTTCAGTTTTTGGAGTTTGTAACTCAGTTTCTTGATTCGTTTCTGTTTGTGTAGTATCTTGCGGTGTCTGGTTATCTTCAAGTTTGTTCATTTCTAAGTTGTGAGGGTAACTTTGCGAATCGACCAATCTAGTCCTATCGGAGGCTTTTGGGCTGAATGATAGGTTTAAACGAGGCGACAAGGCAGGCAAAGCTTGTGATATTATAGACTGCGCGATCGACACTTCATTTATACAGCTACCATCTGGACTGAATTATGAAATAAAAATAATGATTGAGTACATGCAGTTGATGTAAGTGTATATAAAATAAAAATATGTATAAATGTTCCTAGTAATGACTGGTCAATAATTGTAAAATATTTCTAATGTAATGTTTACCTACTTGTGATGTCGAATAAGAGCGAAAAGAAACCTACTCGTACGGTTCCCCTAGTACGAGCTTGTAAATTACAAAACCAGCAACAGTTTTGGTGAGCTCGCTAAACTGAATAATATTGTATTTGTCTCTTTTACTTGCGTATGTGTAAGAGAGATATAATTTAGCAAGTTCACGAAATCTATTGCCGTTTTTGTAATTTGCGAAATCGCACTATGGGCACATAAAGGTAAAATAATAAAACTGATTCCTACATAGTTATGTTAAAAATATAATATAATTTAGATGTTAAAAATTATAGTGTTGATAACGCATAAACTAAAATATCTAACTAAATAAATAATAAAAAAAGTCAAAATAAATACAATATACATACATAAACTACCTGATGTACTATCGTAAGAATACTTAGATAAAATAATATACAAAATAAGTATCAAGAAGAATGCTTTCCAAAACTCATATCATGCATCCAAAAATACTTGTACAATAATTTTGACAACTGTAGACTACTTGAAATTTCTACTGTGGTCACACTTTTAGCCAAAAACTCCAAACAACTAGCCAAACAGCATTTAAATAATAAGAAAGCATCCTCCATCTAAAAATATATATGAAAACTGTTTTTTATTTCTTTTTGTTAGTAAAAATGTACCTGAAGTATTAATTGTGGTCAATCTGAGAACGTCCGGGGTAAGTGCGGTTAGGAACCTACACATTAATAATTATTAATAATAGTACACAATAATATAATAAATATTTTTTTGGAAAACCAGTGTTATTTTGTCAAGAGTATAAAATAAAAACATGCGTCTATTTTTTTTTCTATTTTCAAGCCCAACTTGGCTGCTAAAACGTTGCTGAATTGTTTTTAATGATTTGACAGTTAATTTAACTAATCAAAAAACATTTTTTTATAAGTATCCTATACCTTACTTTGATTTTTTATCTTGATCATAAAATATTTTAAAAGTATATATTAGTTTTCAGATTGCCAGAAGTAATAATTTCGCCAGACGTAGGTAACTAACTGTCAAACCAAATATTTTGAAAATATATCAGCACATTTTAGCGCTCAAAAATCTAGTTAGACTTTTAAACCAAAACTATCAGCCGTTGGTCCAAGCATAATAATTATTTATAGCGCTTCACTCAAACTCAAACTCAGTGACCTTGGGAACATCCTTGACCTTCTAAAGATAAGATCTCGTCATTGGCACAACTACGGGCGACCTTGAAGGTGGCATTGATAACGTATGCCATGAATCTGCTCGGACCAATGGCGTAGCTGCAAAATTTTTATTATTTTTTACTACATAAACAAAAATTAAAGTGTATTTTTCTCTGCTAAACAAAATATATAATAATAACATATGGATATATAATATTTTAAATAATGACTGAAGGGATAATAAACATAAATTAGGAATAATAAAACATAATGTGTGATTCAATAAAAGTTACTCAAAAGTATTTGATTTGAGGTCGAACTAACTACAGGCTATATTTTGTACTTAAAAAGAAAAAGGTAATTTAGGGACCAATATGTGAAGGATTTTTGTAAATCTATGGAAATATGGGTAACTTTTATTGTTAGAAAGTTTTCGAACGTAACGCAGTAAAGAAATTTTCGTAGCCAAAAATATATTAGCAAAACTGGTGAAGTGACAAAATAAATAAAATAATTAAAAAAACTTTCTAACAATACCTAAGATTGATAAATAAAAATCTAGAGATGTATAAAAACGACTAGTACTAGACATTCTAGAGAGATAAAAATAACAAAAATCATGAAAAAGTAAAAAACTTACTTCTCGCGCTCCTCTAATTCGACCGGATTATTGTCTATTATGTTTGTATGTTAGTTGACGATGTTGTGTTTAGTAGCAGCATCCGGGACAGATAGGATGAAGAAAAAAATAAATGTTAGTTATTGCAAAACAAAAAAAGAATTAACAAAAATTGCAAAAAATGTGAGTAACATTAAGTTACATGACAATGAAATGACTATTTTTAATGAGAAAAATTGTAAACAAGTTACACATGAATTTGAAAAACATGATTAAAAATATGAAAAACACATTGATTTTTTGTTACAATGCTTGAATGAAAAAGATGATATTTAAAAACATGTATTAGTTACTCAACATTTAGATTTTTATATTACAGACGACATAATATCGAAAAATACAACACTAAAAAGAAAATTCAAGCAAAAACAAGGCCAGTCTATATGACACGTTGAAAGTCGTATTTACGAATTGAATCAATAGCAAGAGACAGCTGAAGATCATACTAAAATTCCTAACATAATAATAATTTTTCTTTTAAATGCTTATTGGAAGCAAAAAGGCTCATGAGCATACTTGTATAATACATAAATTATTGTTTTAATGTACAAGGATACAAGACAGATAGTGATTTATTTAGCCCTTTATAGGGCAAAGGGAATAATATACCTATAACTTTTTGGAAGTTGTCGTAAATGCCTCCTTATTATATTTCTATTTTTAAACCTGATAATGTATGTTTATATTATGTTTAAACTTGAATAAAAAGTAGAAAGAACACATAAAAATCATTTTTTAAATTTTTTCGTATTATAGGTATAAAAAAAAGCCAAATTGTTTGTTTTATTATTTTCTTAAGACTTTGTGCCCTATAGAGAGCTGGATAATAGATTGGCTTCTGCCACAAAAAAAAACTTTTTAATGTTTATAACTATTCTACGTAATAAAACAAAGTTTTAAAGAAGCCTTTACGTTTGTAAGTGCAAATCAATTTTCAAAATGATCAACTGATTTTATTGCATTTTTAACCATTCCTCACGTGTTATATGAGAATGATTTCACTATAGTTTTATTTAGTTCTAAAGAACTACGTAGCTACGTGCGTTTGTGTCGAATCGTTCTCCAATGTCCTAATGCAATTTTCTACTTTGAATTACTTTGATAAATGATACAACTTGTCACACAGACTGACAATAGCAAAATAGGGGATGACTTACATTTGGATTTAGCCCTCATCCGCCGGCAGATGCAGATGATGATGATGCAGAGGATGACGGTGATCACTAATATGGCGAGAGCTATACCCCCAACGAGGATCATTTTCTGTTGATCACGCCACCATACTTTTGTACCTGGAAATAACATATATTTTTATTTGTTGATCGGAGATTTTATGGGGCGTAAGTAAATATATAGATGGTAAATAATACAATATTAATTTGTAACATTTAAATGAAAAAAATAGGTATCAGACTTTGTTTGAATTCGGTGAATAAACTAAATATGAAAAAAAAAAAGTGGTTTGTGTAAATTTTTGTAACATTATTCTCATTTAAAAAATGAGTAAAACACAATGCACTTTAAATCGTCTCTTAACCATGGATTCTTGTGCCGTTAATGTATTTTATGAGTTGCTTTTATTATAATTTAATAAAATATCAAAGCAAATAATTTCTTGATCACTGCTTCAAAATATGTTATAATATTTATTTAGGTACACATAGATAATTTGATTACGACAAACAACATTTTAAATAATGCTGATAGAACCTAAATTACCTAAGAACTTACCGAAACTTTCCAAGTTGGCTGCAAACCAGAAAACTTTATTTACTATTTACCTTAAAGTGTTTTGACAGTAAAATACATTAATCGTTATCGATTTCATCTACTGTAAATTGATTAATATATTTGTGGGATTAAACACGGTAATACCTAATAAGTTTTAATTAATCCGATTTCTAAACTTATTTTTATAATAAACAATCTATTTATACGTTAGAATAACGCCAAAAGCTCTTGTATTTTTGTTTCGATTTTCACCATCACTGGGATCAACAGAGGCTGTTCTGTCTAGCCTTTTCACAACTATTTTGGGTCCAGCTTCCAGTCTAACTAGACATCCGCAACCTTGTTACTGGGCATGCCTAAATCGTAAGGTGAGACCAGTTGTCAGACTTTCGAGGTTCTCCGAAGCACGAAGGACTTCTATGTGCAACGTAAAGTCACCCATCCACGGACTGAACGCGGCAAGCGCGGCTTAACCTTGCAAGTATGATCTGCGCTGTTATTAATTAGCCAGGAGGACTACTTGGATCCAAAGAAGCCGTGTTACATTTGTGATGGAATACAATCGTAACTACAAAATAACTCCTAATTTTATGAAGAAACAACTCACCCATGACATCACGCTCGCAAGCCCTGGACATTCCAACCGAGTTGTTAGCGTAACACAGGTAGGTCCTGTAAACATCGACGCTGGTGCTCAGTCTGAGGAAGCTCTGAGCCCCCTGCTGCCAAATCTTCTCGTCTGTCAAGCTGTCGTTGTCATTCTTTAGCTTCCAGGAGAAGGTTACCTGGTAGAAAGGTAAAATGTAGAATGATACCTATTATCGTGACTGAGAAAAAATAAATTTTGTCAAGATAGAAGAGAGTTTCAAGCAATGTCTCATCGAGTGCCTTTCAAAGTGAATTCTAAACAAAGATCGCTTCCAAAAAGCTTGTGCGTCATTATAATAAAGGACTTATGCTATAAACTTACCGCTGTAGGATTAGCATGAGCTGTGCATACAAGTACTTGCTCTCCATTCATTTCGGTCTGTTTAATGCCGCATTCAGGAATAACTGAAAACGAGTTAACATAGCGATATTAATATTTGAGAACAAAAATCTATTTCATTATGAGTTATAACGAGATGCTATATTTGGAAACACTAAAAAAATATTTTGTCAGAATAATGGTCCTAATATGCGACCTTGCGGAACTTGCTCAAAATAACGCTGTCTTATGGTTAGCTTAGACTGTATCTTTTGAAATATATAGTTTTTAATTAAATTCTTGTCTTTAAAACCGTAATTCTTTTAACCGTTATCAAGCGGAATACGGATATTGACTGTTTAATCAATAAATTAATTTGTTAACACTATCAAAAGCTTTATTTAAATCTATCAAATTAAATCTGGTTTTTGTACTAAATTACTTACACATTACGTCTAAATACACAGTAGTATTTACAGATCCATGTCTATTGTAAGCTTCGCACACGTAGTTGCCTCCATCCTTCCTTTGCACTGGTCCCAGTAGCAATGTGTTTGAAGAAGAGAGGATGAGGGAGTTGTTGCCATGTTCCTTGCTAGCTGCTTTGCTGGGATGCTCACGTCGCCAAGAGTAGGAGGGCATGGGGAAACCTCTGTAAAATTCATAGCATAACTCATAATCAGCTCATTTCTGTCCCACTGCTGGGCATGGACCTCTTCTCAGAATGAGAAGGATTTACGCATTAGTCCACCACTCTGGTTTGATGCTAGTTAACGGACTACATACAATATTGAGAGGCTATCTGGAGTCCTCTCAGGTGTGCAAGTTTCCTCACGAGGGTTTTCCTTCAATGTTAACGCAAGAGATAATTAAATTCTAATCCGCACATAAACTCTAAAAGTCAGAGGTGTAGGGCGGGTTTGATCTCACACCCTGCTGCATGGAAGGTAACTTAGATTAGTGTTCACCAACATTGATTCTGTGTAATGTGGAACGCCTTAATACCATTTAATTAAAATTAACAAGAAAAAGAACTACAAATACTAACCTGGCTGAGCACACAACTCTAGCTGGGATCTCATTTTCAGTCACCGATACCACTTTAGGCGTAACAGTGATGTTTTCTGGTTCATCTGTAAAAAAACGATTTGGGACTAAGTTTTATATTTAAATTGAAATAAACGTGTCTCTCATTATAATTTTTCCTGTATCACGGGTGCGTTTACAGACACAAATCAAATGTGCACAAACGTGTAGAGAATATTTATTCCGTGCGAGAACCCACGCAGCGCATAAAGCCAATTGCTCAGCCGCGACGACAATGGTTACTCTAACGAAAATGTTCATTAAGTGGTACTCACATTCCACGGCAAACCTCGTGGTGCTATTAACAGATGGTCCTGCTAAATTCCTGGAAGACGTACAAGTATAGCTGGCGGTATCTGCTGCTCGGTCTAGAGCATTTCCGGGCCATGCTGACATGTTCCAGTGCTGGAAGATATACAAGATAAATATCAAGAATTTGAATAAATAAATAACTTTCAAATCAGGTCGTGAATTTCCACTATAGCACAAGCTTTACTGTCCAACTGCTGGGCGAGGGCTTTTTCTCAGAATGAGAAGATTTTAGACCTTCGTCTGCCACGCTAGCCTGGTGCGGTTTGGTGGACTACACACACCCCTCTCAACTGTACAGGTTTTCTAACGACATTTTCCTTCACCGTGACCAACCGTAGTGCTTCGCAGACTGTGGGACAACTACTGCTCCACCCTTTTCGCTGTTGCAAACATACGATAGCCTGCTGCTTTGGACAATTATCCAACGAACAAAATTTGCACTTCGAATCATGTATTAAATTAGGCTAAAAACATTTCTGTTAACAATCTGTGCCCAACTTCTATACAGATACGTTGCAAGGCGGCTAGTCGACACTTCTCATGGCCCGAAGGCTGGTCTCTACTTTGGTCAAAGGATTAGCATTGCCATACAACGTGGCAATGCTGCCAGCTTTCTGGGCACGTTACCAGTCCACAGCGATACGGAGGAATATTTTGATGCCCTATTTTAGTTTATAGTTTTATTAGGATATATTTTTAATCGTTGGTATGTGAGTATATTTTTATTTGTAATTATGTAAATCTGTGCTTGATCCTTTGTTATTTTGTGAATTAATTTAATATTTTTTTAGGGTTACCATTCGGGCCTCGTGGTGGTTGGAAAACCACACTGTTTATAGTTTGATTGTTATAAGCCGATGCTTTACTTACCAAAGTAGACTCAGTAGCTTCGAAATCATTCCTGTTCACTTGGGGTTCAATCTTTCTTTCCACCACATAATATCTGTTATTCTTCTCAGGGTCTATCACTTGTCCATTTTTAAGCCATTGTACACTGCAGAGTGGGGCGCATTCCACCGTGCAGGATAGGGATATGTTCTGAGGAAAAAAATATTTGTTAACCTACTTGACTTCTTCGTCAAAATCATAATAATCAGACCATTACTATCCATCTGCTGGGTACAGGCCTTTTTCATAATGCGAAAGGTTTTAGGCCAGCATGGTCGCATGGTGTGTGTTGGCTGACTACACACACCATCGAGAAGTTTTTTGTTTCCTTCTTAGGCATGCAGATTTCCTCACCATGTTTTCCTTCAACATTAACGCAAGTGATAATCAAATTAAATTCAGATCTTCTTAATTGTTTACTCAAAATTACAAGAGGGTAAGCAAGTCTGTCTAAAAAAAAAACGTTGCACTAAGATTTCTCTTGTATCGTGGGTGCGTTTACAGACAAAAATCTTCACATGCACAAACACCCAGACCCGGAACAGCAATCTGTAGGCCATACAAATATTTGTTCCGTGCGGGAATCGAACCCACGACCCGTAGCGCAGAAGCCAATCGCTCAGCCACTGCACCAAACGTGTCATCAAATTTAGTTTGATGAAAAAGTAGTTTGATGTTACCATTACATTTTATTTAAATACTCGAGCCTTTATTTTAAGTATTAAGCTAATGAATGTGATCTCTCCATTTATTTATCATATCCAGCCCAATTTCCGCGTCCAATTGTGTTGCTTACATTAAAAACATTTTTAAACTTACCTGTGATTTGTACAAAGCACCGCTGTAGTGGTTCATGGCATATTTGAAGCTCGGTGGAGCTGAAATTAAAAAGAATATTTGTCTCATTATCTTAAAGCCACGTGTTGTTATTAATGTTTAGGATACAAGCTGCAGGTTCTAAAGTGAAACACCATGTAAATGAAACAATGTATAAGAGCACTTGCCATCAAAAACTGACAGAATTATTTCCTGCAACATGTGATAATGTTCGAAAAATACGTAGATTCTTGATTCTGATACAAATGCATACATGGTTTAACACGCTTTGTGCAAATGAAATGGCGCTCCGTCGCTGCTGCATTGTGTCAGCGAGACAAATTCTTAAATATAATACTAAACAATCATCTGCATAAATTATTTAGCTATAGGATTCATGACAGTCTGTGTGACGTTTGCTCTTTTTAAGCGCTTAGCTACAGATGACATTAGTGTATTATCATCACTTCAGCCTTTATAATGAAACGCTAAACAATTGATCTTTAGATCACATCTCATCATTCTAAAATTATTGAAGCGTTCTTACCCAATACATCAATAGAAGTGTAAGCCGGTTCGCCTCCTCCACCAGCGTTGATGCCCCAACACGAGAAGTTGGTGCGATGGTCCAACGTGACAGGATCGATGGTCCAGTTCTGAGACACGATGTCACTGACCGGTCTCCCGCCGCGAGTCCAGCGGAATCTGGTGAAAGGCGTTATAAAGATCTAGTCTTTATCTTGTTGGATGGATTGGAATAAATTATGAGTGATAAAAATATTTATATAAGTGAAGTGTTTTAACTTGTTTGTTATCTAAGTTCATTAGAAAAAACTTTATTAAACGATCATGTAGGTTAACTACAGAAGAACCGCATTTTTTTATTGTATCTTAGTGATTTAAAGCTTTTTAATGAGGTGATTTGTATTTCCGTTATTAGTTTGTACGTTGTTTTATACATAACAGTTTTATAGAATTTCGTTTCACATAAAATTTTACTCGTATTATCAATTCATAGAATCGTATTACACGTATTATCAATACGCAGAATACTTACTCTGAAATTGTATAAATCATTGATTTTTGTTACAAATAAAATTGAATGTTTCAATATTCATATCATAGAACAAAAAATCAAATATTCTTTATCCTCATAAATTGTTTACTTAATATAAAACTTATTACCAAGAATAACATTTTATCGAGTGACACACTACCAACCAAATATCTACACCAAAAAAAGATTCTGGGCCCAAAGTCGACGGAGCCACGCAGAGCGGGGCTCCTATTTCTGTCTGCAGGGTTTAAAGTAACCTAGCACGAAGGGGATGACGGAAGCTTCGTTCGCTCGCTTTGCTCGCTCACTTTAGCCCCCGTCATCTCCTTCGAACCTAACCTATCCGTGTCGGGGTGCGAACAAACAATATTCGTTAAAAAATAATTCGACTGTTTGATAAGTTTGTTAAATAAAAAATGTGATTATAAAATTCATTGAATTGTGTTTCTGTGATATATGTTTCATTCAAGTAAATAGTTGTTGAAACAATAATATTCGAAATAAAAATACAAGGACAATATACGAAACATATGCTGTGAAACGAAATTCTATGAAATTTTTGACTGCGAAACAAGGGAACACCCAGTTATTATTCTCTTGTTCATCACCATCGTAAGCTTGTATTACCTATGAGCTTCAGGTCGTCCTCGTTCTTTGATGCTGCAACTGAGCACCAAACTCTTGCCTTTCACTACACGCCACGGAGAGTACGTCAATTTAGCAGGACCAGGTGGATCTGGAAGAAAGAGATTAGAACAATGTAAACAGCTAACAATGTTCAAATCTTTAGATGAAGTGGTAGAATTCTTCACATAAAAATTAAAACGCTAAAGTTGGCAAAGGTATCGAGACGATTTTACTGGTAGCTGTTTATTCACTGGTATACCATACAGTATCTAATAATGTATGTAGTTTTGCAAAGTTGGCATCAGCAGCTTTAGCTTTTTATATAACTTTGGTAAGTACTGAGGAAAGACAAGCAACAGTATTTTGTGGTATTTTTATAAATTGAACAACGGTAACAAAAGGCAAAACCGAGATAAACTTACAATTGACTATCAGCTCAGTTTTGGCACTCTCGTTGCCCCATCCGGCGTAGTTCTTGCCTTTACAGGAGTAGTTTCCGTGGAAACTCTTCGTCGTGTCCTGGAGTAGCAGCATTGATGGATCTACTTCGTTGCATAAGTTTTCTGTAAATGAATATTTGAGGATATTTTGAATGTGGACAATTGTGAGCAAAATCTTTTTCTTAATTCGAATTAGGTACGATTTTGTCTTTATTGCCGTCAGTCTGTTGAAGTATAATAACTTATAAATTACAGTCAAATTCATTCTAACCTTCGCCTTCAGTGTCATTGCATTCCGGTAGATGCTTCAGCACCTCTCCATCCAAATACCAGATGACTTCATCAAGAAGAGGTGGGTTGCCTGATACTACGTCGCAGGTCAGGGTAACGTTCTTGTGGTCGGTTTCCAAGATGGGGCTGGGAGAACTCATGGTGAGGCGAACTTGTGGTTTGACTGGAATGAAGAATTTTATGAATTAATACTTAATTAAAAGCGGGTCATATCCGTTGTCGAGAAATAATAAAGTTTTTAAGGTCATTCTTTGAGAGTAAAAACCGCAATGAAAACGATTCTGCCTTATTTTTTATGGAGAGAATATTATTATAATAATGTGTATTAAGCTAAACACAACTTAACAAAACTGTGGAAAAAAATAGAGTTAATTGAAAACTTACACAGCACGTTGACATCAATACTCTCTTCACTCGTTCCATTCCCAACCGCATTACCAAGCACGCAAGTATAGTTGCCCATGTCATCGCCAATAGCATCTAGGATGATGAGAGAGTGCTGGTCCGTCGTGCCACCTTCGTAGTGACTTGTGTTTTGGACGGGCACACGTTCGCCATTGCGATACCTATATGAGAAGATGTAATAATGTTAATGATTGGATAGACTTGAAGCTGACCCTTAGCTCAAAATAAAGTGTAAGAATTTAAAGAATCTTCTCTTAAATCCAATTTCTTGCCATCATCATCTTCTACATTATGCTGTAAATATTGGATGATGACGTCGAACATGGACTTCGTAATGAGTAATTCAAGGGATTATTTTTTATGTAATAAATTGACAAACAAGCCGATGCCCGATCTGATGGTAAGTTACGTTACGTTAGTACTTGTTAATACTTGTGGATACTTGTTCCTCGTATCAACTCGAGCCGGGTCACTTGGTATTAATCTTGTTGTGGCTAACCGAGTAATTGTTTTCGATGCCAGTTGGAATCCTTGCCACGTCACGCAAGCTGTATGTCGTGTCTATAGACAAGTATTGATTATTATTGTAAACTTTATCTCATTTCTTGTAAAAGCGAGCGAAGATTACATTATGTTACTGGCTTAACTTAATAATTGATCTACCTACAACATCACGAGCTGATGCGTTGCCAAACTTAAAGACAAAGTTATAAAGTCTCATGTGCCTGTAGTTTCACCGAACCGGCACCCATACCTTTCAAACTGGAACACAGTAATGCTGCGTAGCGGAAGAAATACATATGTATGGAGATAGTACTTCTCCGGACGAAATCTATCACAAGAAGCTCTCCTACTCTTAAAAGTATAAATAGACATAATCACCACGCTTCCTTTGTTCCGTGTGGTGCCAGCCGTAAAGAAAAGCACTACCCCATCTCTTTCCATGGGTGTCGTAAACGGCGACTAAGGGATTCACTAGAGGATGGGCAGCAGCGTTCTCTGAGTACTTTAACAACCATACTGCAATCGCCAACCCTTCTGCCAAGCGTGGCGATTATGGCAAACCCCCCAACATGGATTTGGGGGACGCTTATGTCCAGCAGTGGACGTCTTTCGGCTGAATGATGATGATGATGAATCACCATGCTTTGAAGGTGGATTGGTGCTTGTAGTATGTTGCTATTAGCAGACAGGAGGAAGCTGCTCTTTACGTGATCCCTGAGTCGCCTTTTACGACTCCCATGGGTCAGTAAAGTGTGGCTTATTCTTTGCAAGGAACCACGTAGTGTGGTTTTTATTACTTCCGCAATACAGTATGTTAAATAACAGAGGGCTTTCCCTTCAACCCGTTAATCTACATCATTAATACATTAAAATAAAAATAAGCAAAAAATATAGAAAAAAAAACACGTATTCGGAACGGCCTGTCTAAGACCAAAACAGTTGTGTAGATAGGTTAAATGCGATGTTGCCGTATTTTCTAAATTGATAGACAAGTACGCATGTACAGTAAGCGTTGCTTTTACGTATATTTTTTTATTTTTTGTAATTAATGTTTTTTTTTATTTTGGTTGTTTTTTTTGTATGTACGGACGCTATAGAGTTGCTGGTTAACGAGAACGTCTGTCATTAGTTAACATACTGCTGTATAATTAGATTTGGTATGATGATTATTGAAATGATGCGACAAAAATAATGACTTACCAAATGACGGTAGTCAGTGATGACGGATTGCTTTCATATTCACATTTGAGAAGTAACTTTGATCCTTCTACTACTGTTGTGTTCTTTGGTTCCACTCGGACGATTGGGGGATCTGAAAATTACAAATTCACAGATAGAATAAAATACTAAAGTATCGTTATAAGCAAGGTCACGTGGGTTGCTTGAAAAGAGTCTCCACAATAGGTACTCAAGTACATCCGGCGCACCTTGGGCAGTCAGCCCCGCTACCAACCTTGCTGCTTGGCTAATCTTTTCATCACGGCATGAGCTATTCTCGTATAATTCGTGTTAACACGAGAGAGAGCCAGGTCACGTAAGGTGAAATGTAAATTTATGGTCCTAAACATTGATGCTGAATTTAAATATCTAACGTAACATAAAATTATCAGTTTGATTGCTGTACTACCAATAATAGCATTATTACTGTTGAAATCACAATACCATTTTAATTTTAATACGTAAATGTAAGCTTTATAGACCAGCAATCTTTCTTTACAAATAATAAATTGAATCCTGCATATAAATCCAGTGGTCATAAATTGATTAGAATATCGTCCAGATACGTACACCAAACCTCGAGCTCCAACGTAGCATGCATCGGTTGGTCTTTGGTTTCCACAGTCACTTCGTTAGAGGCTTCGCAGTGGAATTTCTGTCCGTTCTCAAAGCGTGTCGCTTCAAAAGTCAGGTTCGATTTAGTTTCAAATGTGGTGTCCTCCTGAAATTGAATAAGGATTTGGTGAAAACCCGTACTATGTTCCAAATGTTACAAGTATCAAAATTATCTAATAGATTTAGGGGTGTTCCACTAACCAATCATTAACTGTTAATTAAGCTAATTCGTTCCATAAACCTTTCAATAACTAACTGTTGCATTTCAGCACCATATCAACAGTGACGCGGCGTCTTACGTAGGCGGTACAAAGTGACGCGAATTGCGAAGCGATCCGATGCGGTGACACGCGAATTCAATGCGATGCGGTGCGAAGCGGCGGGTTTGTCCTACGAGCTCGCGAGCCGCATTCAGTAGCACTGTACGGCACCGCATCCATTTCGCGCGAAAATATCAAGCCAACTGATCGCGTTCGCTTCGCTTCACGCCGAGCCTCACCGCACTCCACGTGCATTTGGTCACGTAGGCCACTTCAATAGCTATCGACTGTTTGTTGTTTTCGCGTCGCGCCGCGCCTTTTCGCGTCGCCTCTAGATCGCTCACGTAGGATGCCACGTGAGCAGGTTCCTTTCTTTGGAGCCTTGACTGCCAGTAGCTTGGACCATGTTCCCGATGCCGGTGGACTACTATTTTTTAATGTTTTTTTTTGTTTTTATAGAAATATTTAAGAATGTAGATTGATATGTATTGTGATGAATAAAGAGTGTGATAATGACAAGATTATTGAATACATAAATCTCATATTTGTAGGTCACATTTAGCTTATCTTGTCAATAGTTACGGATTACATATTGATAGGTTGGTGAAATCGCCCCTTAATGTTCTTAGATCAAAATTAAATTGTGTTTAATCATCCTGTAACTGATTGTAACAGACTCGATGTCAAACACCTCGTTTATCTTAAAATTACTGAGACGGATACAATTAAAAATCTATTATGAATATTAAACTTACTAAGTTTATTAATCATAATTTATATTGCTCACTAAAAGTCTTAATATTATTAGCTCTGGCACTAAACAGAGGCTTAAGTTCGTCATAACTCCAAAAATATTGCTATTTTACTTATCTACCATAAAAGGGCTATAATATAATTACTTTAGGAGTAAGCGGCGGTAATATTTTAAATTCTGCTCACCCCCGCAGGGCGACAATCTCAAACTGTCAGGGCGTCTTTGTATAAAGTTTAGTTTGGATATAAAGTGAACTGAAGTGGCTTTGAGAGACGTGGTTGTGAAAAAAATTGCTTGTTCAAGTTAGGATCAGAATATTGTTATTAAGATGGGTTGACATCACTTGAAGGGCAAAAAGCGGGAAGAGGAATAAAAGAGTAAGGAAAGTTAGTTACAAATAATGGTCATTAATGCGTGTGGTTTCTAGCTGTAATAAAACATATATTATATTGTAAGAAGTGAAGATTACGCTATTCAAATCTTATTGCCAGTGCTTCTACTCGAGCGGCCTGTGGGTGAGATATACGCAGCGAGCCTACAGATCCCTGTGCACTCAGTACAATAATGCGTTCAGGATGTTGTTGGGTCTGCCGTGGCGGTGCAGCGCGTCTGGGATGTTTGCTGAAGCACGCACTGATGATTTCCAGGCCATCATGCGCAAAAAAGCAGCTTCACTGCTGGCCCGTATACGGGGGAGCAACAACGGCATTCTGAACGTGATAGCTGTACGTTTTGACTGTCCCTTTCAGAATCAGTGGGTCAAGTCTTGTTTAGGTGTGGCGAGTCATGGCAAATAGAAATGTAAATAAATGTATACTAGGTTAAGGTTTTTATGGGTCTATGCCACCTGTAATATAGTTCATATTGTATCTCTATGAGATCACGGCTCATCTTCCGTGCGGAAGATGTCCGGTCCTTTGGAAGGCATACACGGGGACACAGGTCCAACGCGCAGAGGCCCCTTTGAGAACTTTAATCTAGTTCATGTTATTATTATTGCCCTAGATGTCATAAAAGTAGATGAGTAGTTATAGATACCAGGTAGCCAGGCACCATCGGTTTTGTAAAAGCCAGACATCTAAATGTAATATCAAAAACCTGCCACATAAGAGAAAGTCACACCCATATTTTGACGGTGATGATTAAGTTTATTAACATAATAGGAGGAAGTGTAGTTTCAAATAATCAAACAAAAGATCAGAATAACCTAATGACACTGCCTGATCCGGGAGTTAAAACCGAGATCTCACGCTTAGCAGTTCAAGTGTAGCAGTTACACTTGAGTCAGATAGAACACGCGCTTTAGAAATACAAAAATAAACAATTATAAAATTAATGGCTTAATAGCCAAGAGCCTCAACCAACAGCTGATGAGGTTCTCGTTAGGCATCTGGGTCAACGTGCTTGTAAATGACTTGATACAGAAAGCGGTACTACTGGACACAGCGAGTATTATTAGGAGGTTCTTCTCTGAGGCCTTGACCACCGGCAGCTTGGACCCTGTTCCCGATGCTGATGGGTTACTATTTTTTATATTTTTAAATGTTTTTTTTACAGAATACGGAACAGCACACTGCGCTACAAAACGGGCATAATAGACGTAGGTAAAAAGGCTGCCAGGCTCAAATGGCATTGGGCGAGTCACGTCAGCCGCATGCATAATGACCGCTGGGCAAGAGTTTCTACACAATGGGTGCCTGAAGGGAGACGGCGCGGCGCCGCCGCGGTCGGCCCAGAAAGAGGTGGCGAGATAACCTAGACGCGTACCGCGAGGACTGGTTTGAGGTAGCGCTGGAAAAGAGTACATGGAAGGACTTGGGGGAGGCATTTGCCCAGAAGTGGGACAGTACAGCTTAAAAATGTTTTTATAGAAATATTTAAAAATGTATTTAATAAGCTAAGTAAATGTATAAATGAAATACAATTAAAAGCATTTAATGTTCTTTCCAGCAAAGTATATTCTTGAATTAATTCCCTAATGTCTCTTCTATGAAAACTAACTCCACGAGTTATCCAGTTTTACATTTGCAATGTAAATGCTTATTAATTAAATATGCATAGAAAATAACAGGCCTTAGGGTTATTACGTTGATAATCGTCGTGTGTGCCTTTTGTTGTTAACAAATTATATTTAAAACTTTCTTTGAGTTAATATATTTCATTCTGTTGTTAATTGTTTCAAGTGAGTGTTGTATTGTGTTGTGCTTTTAAGTTTGTTGCTTTTGTAGGTTACCTTTCTGTTTTGTTTTATGTAACAAGCTTTATAAAGTCTTTCTCATAGCGTAGCGTTAGGATCCTTTACATTAAATTTGTTAACAGTGACTGAACTAAAAAGCACTACATTATTTGATTTTTCAGCACTTTATTTTCCTCTGTTTTATTAAAACTGGCATTCACTAACACTAGTTCTCTTGTTGAACAGCTGTTCATCTAAAATTCTAGTACAATTTTTGCGTACGATGAATGTTTTTTATTTAACATAGCATAACTTCACGCCTGTATTCCAAGAAAGGTTGGGCAGATGTGTATAGTACACCTTCATTTCGCCGTTATGTTAAGTCCAATTTAGTAGGACGAGCCTATTGCCACCAACCGGGCACAAATTCAGACTCCAGGCTGCTACTGAGAAATTCCACACGGAAGAACCCAATAACACTTTGCCCGACCTGGGAACCACTAGAATAATGGGGCCGTTCCGTGGTTTTTGTTTCTGTAATTAAATCTAGTACAGATACTTTTACAAGTCAATTTAATGTAGGACTAGATGGCGCCGGCATTTCTTATCCGACTAGCTCTGAGAAAAAAAGCCGAAACGAACTCAGATCTGATGTCAAGGTCGATTTTAAACGGTTGTTTAACCACAGAATTAATGTTGGTGGACACCAGCTTTGGCCAGGTGTTGTGATAAAAGGAATACGTGTAAAACTTGCTTAAGCTTCCTCCTCTTCTAGTTATAGGCAAAATTCATACATTGTGCGAGCAAGCAGTGATTTTAATAAGCTTTGTAAAGAGTTCTCATGTGACCCATTTGTCACTAATACTCGAAGAAGCACGGCAAGAAGGGCGCTTAACCTTAAGTTTTTCAATTAATTGTGAGGTGTATCTGGTTTTATTTTGAGACTATATTATTGAATCGTAATTTTTTTGCTATCAAGTGTTCCCTAAGTTTTTGTTTTAATGTCTGTTGCTATTCGTGAAAACCTGTAATTGTCTTTATGTCACTAACTATAATTACTCATAAAATTTTTGTAGCTGTTGGTTTTTCTAACATAAATAAATAAATTAAGATATCATAGGATGGGTTCCTAAGTTTTAAGATCCTTCCCATGTGGAGACGGGATAGAATATAAAACCTCCTCACCGCACGCTGGGAATAGACATGAGTTAAGATTCAACAAAACCCAGCACGCTTGGTGGTAGGATCTATACGGTCCGCCTGGCTAGCTACCTCCCTCACATTAAAGCCGAGCAGTTTACTGTGTTCCGTCGTGTGTATGTGAGAGCCAGGAGTATAGGAGAATGCTTCTATGTCTCTGTTACTTGGATTCGTGTGCTCAATCTTAGACCCTGTCTGCGCTTACCATCAGGTACGACCAGGGTAAAATGCGATCAGCAGAGCGCATTTTTGGTACAAATAGAATAGTTTCATCTGATGACTTGGGGTGCATGAAAAGAGCCTCCACGAATGACGATACTTCTGTACGTCCGGCGCACCCTGGGCAGTCAGCCCCGCTACCAACCTTGCTGACTGGCAAATCTTTTCACCACAGCATGAGCTATTTTCATATAGCTCGTGCTGACACGAGAGAAGAAGATTTGATGACTTTAAAATATTCAAAAGGTTTATTCGAGAAGTATTTTTAAGAGGATTATGAAATTTTATATTGCATTCAAGTACTACATCTACATCTATCTCTTTAAACTCAAAGCCTTTACTACGTACCACTACGTACTTAGATATTCTTCGGGAACAAAATTCTAATTTTATCGAATAGCACCCTCATTGAATAGTGGATTGATTTTTCATTCATGCTTGTGCAGTGAAAAGATCTTTAATGAGGACCTAGTCTTTGCTTCTGTTATCGCAAAATTAGCATGAAAATAGGACCAAACTCCAGAATCTTACAAGATAACCGTACAAAATAAAAGCCCTTCTAAGCGGAAAGTGCTATTATACTCTTACAGATTTTATGAATAACACTAAACTAACTAACAAAAGTTAAATATCTATGTATATAAAAATGAATCCCTATTTGCCTTGGTCACGGAATCACGCGTGAGCGGCTGGACTGATTTTGCAATTTTTTTTTGTTGTGTTCCTAATTGTCAGGAGAAGGTTCTTAAGAAAGAATGATATTTATCTCAGTATGTCCATCTTCATTTGTTTACCGCATGCATGAAAATGGTTTTAAGTTTTTATTACTATTTAAAAAAAAATCTGAAGGTATTTAGTACGAGTAAGTAGGAAAAAGTGCGTTGCAACGCACGGTACAGCTAGTCATACAATATACAAGGTTAGTCGGAAAGGGGGTACTAATCCGAAGCCCACTTATAGTATCACTGATGACTGTTTGAAAGCAAGTGTTAAAATTTCAAAATTCGATATATTTTTTTTCCATAAAAATGATTTTTATTTTAGTTTTTTCAAAATTTCTTCATCCGTGCTTTAGTTACAAATTCAAAAAAATGGTGCTTCTAATTCATGACTCCAAATATGACCTAAAATGTAAACACAGCGGATCATAACTGGGGATAGATAGATTTTAGCGGTTTTTTTTTTCGAGATCTTTGATCACTTAATTCTCTTTAACTATTTACTTTTGGAAAAAGTTGTAGAACAAAAGTTATTCATTATTATGGGAACTTTAACACCCTTTCCGATTAGTACCCCCTTTCCGACTAACCTTGTATTATAAATGTACCAAATTTTAATTTCCTTTTTCTCCTATAAATATTTGTTTTTTGTGTTCATAACGACTTATTTTGTTATTATTTGCACGCCACACATGGCAGAATATCATTGTTATCACAATAATGTATGTGTGATCTTATTTGTACCATGTTCCTACAAATACAGATACTATTGATATCTAAAGAGAATTTAATATGATTACAAGATATGTATCCAAGGATACAATCTAACCGGGCTAACCTTAGGATATCGGCACTGCTCAATGGGTAACTGGGTTGCGGAGGTCTGATAGCAGTCGCTCCTGTTATCGGTAGCGGGTAGCACTGGGCAATGTTGACAAAGGAAGGTAGTCGTCGATATGGATCAACGCAACAGATGTTATAACGCGGTGGTCATTCGACGAAGCGGAGCATTCTGTGTTGATCAGCTGAAGAAGTCTGACCTTTTATATCTGACTAGCTTGTCCTTATTTTACGATCTTGTAATAATTGTGTAAAGTATTATATTGTGATCTAGTTCATGTTACTAACACTAACCTAAATATAATTATTCTCAGTGGTGGAGAGTCTATGTTGGTTTTATATACTACATGCTGTAAGGGTAAACACCGTTATCCTTGAAACCAGTGGTTTGGTTTCATTTATAGAACGTAAAATCAATGAAAAAGAACAATTTTTTTTTGTTTTATAAAGTTTTCATTTTTCCTCAAAAGCATTTCACCCTATGCGCGGGAGCAAAAAGCTACGGGAGGGGGCGCGGGGAACTCGCCGCGTGGCCCGACGCACGGCCCCGCACAGTTTGCTACCCCAGTCAGTCAGTTGTCTCGATAGCGAGTTCGTGTACGCCGCGTCGTAGCGCCGCCGCGCCGCTCATTTCTCGCGCGTATATTTTTTATTACTCTGTCCTATATTTTTATCTTTAAGTCAACTACCCATGGTTTGAGTGATAACGGTGTTTACCCTTACATGATGTATATTTCCCATGCTCGCAATCCTGACATACCGATATTAGCTACAACTGTTATGATAAAAACACCCCTAAACGATTATGTTTTTGTGTCTTTAACACTCCGTGTATAATACTGGTATTCAGCCGCATCTGGTTAGACTGGAAGCCGACCTGGGGCCCAATTCTCCTAAAATAAATTGTTGCCAAACGCAATCGAACCACAACCGTCAGTCAGTTTTTCTTTTCGAAAACTTTCAAAATGATTGATTTTGTTTTTTGTGTCAAACAATTTGATAGCTTTTGAAATTGAGAATTGTCTGAATGAACGGTTCGGCCTTGGTTCGGTTGTGATTTATCAAGATTTATTTTAGGAGAATTAGGCCCCTGGCTATGAAGGGCGTATCTAAAAATAATTTTATGTTTTCAACTTACCGTTTCGACGTCCCTCTGCTGCTTAGCCGGACATGAAACAAAGAGAAAGTCACATTTAAGTATAGATCTAGAAACATAGATAGCATCTTCTTTGTCGACAGTTTATTATCATTATTGATGCCTATTCCGTCCCGATTAGGCATAAAGTTGCCCTCCGTCACCGAGCAAGCGAGTCGTAAGAGTCGACAAACCTCGCACCATAATTGTGCCCGGAAAATGACAATAGGTTCGCCACCTATTACGTGGGATACAGGAGGTGAAACGTGGTTGTATAGACTGCTGTAATGGTAGCAGTACACTTCTGCTTACTACTTTGGAGTATATAGGCGTGAGTGTATGTATGTATAATAATATAAATCCGTAAACTTCCACTGCCGATGGGCTTCTAAATAGCTCCTAATGGCGTCATGTTGATGAAATATTGCAATAATGATCATACACCATGAACGTATTAGTGATATTTTCTAAAATAAAACCTCGCTCCACTCTAGGATTGCTCCTGTATCGTGAATAAGGGCCTGTCCACATCTCTACGTCTTGACGTCGTCAATGTGGAACGGTGCAGTAACGTGGCACGGTGCGTTGACGTAACGTGCAAATTTACGTTACCGTATCGTAATACGTTCCGCCTCTAGCCGCAAGCGCACACGTATATGCGCACCGCCCGCGCTCTCCACGCCCGCGTGTTAGTCGCCGTCTATGTGCTTCGATGCTTTAAAACCATACCTTACTGTTTCTCTTATTAAAATTCAGGATCTACATGGTTAACGATAAATCTAACAATGACCCTGACGTGCATTTTACACGACGACGTCGCGACGTGGAGATTGTAGTATCACCTTCATGATCGTCATCTTCACCGACTGGCCATTTTTATATCTGATACCTTTTTATTGATGACAGATAGGAATTCTAATGGAGACTTGACTTTGGATTGTTTTTACGCCATGGCGATTTTTTTGATACAATTATTTACTGTTTATATTTTATTGATATATGTTATAAACTGAAATTTGGAATCTTTCTATGGCAGAACAGTTTTTGATATTTTACTGGAATGAAACGTATCAAGTTAAATAAAAAGCATTTGTGGAATTTCTACGTGTTTCCCTTGGTGTTATTAACAGCTGTGGTATGTTATCCAACTGGAAGGCCAGATAAAGAAGCTGCGCTCCGTCGGTAACCTTTCTCCCTTCTTTTCACTTCGTCTCCTGCCCTACCTACACTTGTGAGATCGGCGATCGGACAGCTGCTGTCGTCTACGTCTACTACTATGACTACGACTAAATGCTACAGCCGGTCTGTTTGCTGCCGCCGGTTTCTATCAGATGGCTGTGTGGGCCATCAACGAACGCCGTGACTACGAGAAGGAGCTCGCTGACTACCCCAAGGGACGTGACGCAGTCCTGCCTCTTATTCTCTAACCATTTCTATTATTGTTATTTACGTACTAGGTATTGAATGCTCTACACATTCTTTACAACTGGTGTAGCAGACGTGCTCTCAGGAGATCCTAGGGCCGTCTGTTACATTACAAGATGTGGACAAGCCGTAACAAACACAAATATCACATGCATTCTAGACCCAGAACATATATCTGAAGGCCATACAAATATTTGTTTCATGCAGAAATTAAACCCGCAACTCATAGGGCACAATGCCAATCGCCTAGCTACTGCACCAAACGTGACGTCAAACCAAGTTTTGAAACAAAAAGACAAATGGCGACATAGATTAAATATAGTAGCATTCTTGCAGTTTTAATAGGACTTTCAGAAGACGAAGAATTCTAATCAAGTTTCAAGTAAAAACGCACTAGTCTCTTTTAATGTTACTCCAAAAACATCCTTTTAATTAATTCTCAAATATTTGATGTGGTAAATTAAAATAGTAGAGATCAAAGTAATTAAAATGGCTTTTAAACATGGAGTAATTAACAGAACGTGTTTGTTTTTTGCACTGTTAGCTCACTAATGTATTACCACACGTTGGTATAAAATTTATTTGATAAAAATGACCGTGACCCCTGTCAAACCTAAAGGGACATTGGTATAGTTATATTCCACACAGATTTTGCTGAAAGCTATGTAAGGGAAATTATAACGCAGATAGCTAGTAGTCTTACAATTATACGCCATTGATCAGGCTTGAGTCAAACATAAGGTCATAGTGTGAATAAAATGTAGTAAATTTAATTATTAAAGTAGATAGATAGTTAAATAATAAAGGTAAAATTAAAGGTTACGTATCATAATACCTACGTTTATTCTAACTATTTTCAACTTAACTACGATCAAAAGACCTACCGTTTAAAACACCTAAAGATCGTTTCACCTATTTTTGTATTAACTAATGGACGAAATCCATAATGGAGAATTCATCTACGGTTTATTCGACTACAATTAATTCACCTAACGTTGATTAAACTAACGGACGATTCACCTACTGTTAATTTATCTGTGGTCTTGAGTTTGTCTTACTGGTGATTTTGTATATGTGACAACATTTCTGCGAGCAACTTGGAAGTAGCGCTTGCCGGCCGCTGCCGCGGCACCGCTCGCTTCGCTCGCTCGGCTCGCGCGCGGTTTGTCACAGTTCTAACCTAACCTAACCTATTTCACCCAGTTCAAAATGACGAATCATACAATCTGCCGCAGAAATGTTTTTACCATTGTCTAATTATCTAGTCGCAGACAGATTGTATGATTCATCATTTTGAACTGAGTGAAATAGGTTAGGTTAGAACTGTGACCAACCGCGCGCGAGCCGAGCGAGCGAAGCGAGCGGTGCCGCGGCAGCGGCCGGCGAGCGCTATTTCCAAGTTGCTCGCAGAAATGTTTTCACCATTGTCTAATTATCAGTATTAATAAACTGTAGGCGAGTCGTCCATTAGGTATTTCATACATAGTTGAATCGTTCGTTAGTGCAATTAATTTTAGTTTAATCAAGATTAGGTAAGTTAAACTGTAGTTGAGTCGACCATTATGCGTTATGAACATATGTGAATCAACCGTAGTTAAGTTGAAAATAGTTAGAATAAACGTAGGTATTATGATACGTAACCAAATTAAATCCATCCTTTAATCAGGATCAATAATAACAAAACAACGTTCCATTACAGTATTTTTTTTATAAATATGTACGAATTTTAAACGTGCTTAAAATATTATTAATGATAACAACACAACGTTATTGATTGTGTAATACTTTTAGAGGTTTAAAATGCTTTTATAAAAGCTATGTTATTATATTACCGAATGGCTTTAAAATAACGCAGCTGCCTGAGTGTATAAAAGTCTGTCGTAAAAAATTACATTTTAAAATTATCTTCCTACTGTAAATGAATACACAAAATGAAATGCCACAGCATTTCATTAAAAATACCATAAGCCGCTTAATCACACATTTAAAAGTTACCAGTTCAATCATAAAGATAAAAACGTCAGTTGCAGCGGTTTTTGTGGCAAAAGTAACGTAATGTCACATGAAACGAACGCGCCTCCGCGGACGATAAATGGATACGCGAAAAAGGCGGGAAGCGGCCATGTTCGAATTTATTTTTTGCCTTTTTAGTATTCGCTGCATTAAGAAAGTGGAGGCCGCTTCAATTTCTTTCCGCTGAAAAGTCAAAGTATCTGCTTTTTTATGTTTTTTCTACTTGAAGCTTTATTTCGTTTGTAAAAACATTTTTTTACAAAGATATAAAATTAAGGAGATGCAATGGCAATGTTGTAGGTATCATCGCTATGTTTGCCTTTTTGAATAATAACTAGCTGAGTCGTGTTCCGTCTATGAGAGGAATTAATATCTCCGGTTTCTGAAGGCCATTGAACTGCTGTGAAAACTTATGTTAATTCATGTTATGGTCAAATTACTAACAAACGATCATAACAGTTGTCATGACATTTATCAGCTGATTAGTTTATTTTTGTATTGATTATCCTTTCAGAAATAAGGGGTCTTCTTCTTCTCTCGTGTCAGCAAGAGCTATACGAAAACAGCTCATGCTGTGGTGAAAAGATTAGCCAGTCAGCAAGGTTGGTAGCGGGGCTGACTGCTCAGGGTGCGCCGGACGACTCAAGTATCGTCACTCGTGGAGGCTCTTTTCATGCACCCCAATAAGGGGTCAGCGACTTTGAATAACAAGTACCATAATTATATACTAATGCAGGGTACGGTATTTGCGGTATTTGGTTAAAACGTGGTACAGAGGTATAACTCTGTACCACGTTTTAACCAAATCTGTTCAGTAGTTACGGCGCAATCAATCAACAAATTTAGTTTTTTTTACATTTGTTTTTAATTATTTATTTTAAATTGTTCATTTTTTTTTTTATATGCTTTGCTTGGTGCTTTTTAGGAGTTAAACGAATTCGTTTATAACGTAAACCTACCCAAATTGGTCCGCCCACCATAATCCGACCACTCATTGTTACTGCATTTTTTTATTAATACAGTGTATTATTAAGTTAGGTCTCATTGGAATTTGAAACTACACTTTTAACTTTGTTTACCACTAAAAGAGATTTTATAGATATTTGTTTTGTTTGGCGATAATATTACAATTCATAACGAAACGGTGCATTATGCGTGTTTTTAATAGTCAAAACGTCAAAACCAGACATGGGACAGTTAGAGAGTTCTGTAAAGATTTAAACTGAATTTAGTAAGTATAAAGTTTTTGTGGTATAGTATAATTGATAGACTTGAGTTACAAGTAGTTAATAGGTGATTTAGTTTATAATTAGTATGCAAAATTTATCAAAATAAAGTGGACGGTGTTATAGCTAGTAACACTACAGTACTGATCGAATACCGACCGGAGGTCGGTATAGGGGCAATTACCGTGTTCATTTTAACTGATAAAATTGTATTTGAGTTATAATAAATCAAACCTAGAAATAATTTTTACTATTTACCTATTTGATAAAGAATCTTGTGACCGAAATACGACCTACTATAAATTGTTTATATAATTCGATAACTGTATTTTAATTTCATGAAAATTCATTATTAGCACCGTCGTTTATGGAGAAAAGCAGTATAATACTTACATGATTTTCAATTAACTGTACTTGTTATTGGTTTTATTCTAATATAATTTATTTCTAAAACATGTTTACTATCTATCGACATTGTTTATTTCTCTAAAAATATTAAACTTTTAATAACTGAAGTAGTTGAAAAGCGGTCGGTTGTTAGGTAACCGATTTACATCATTTCATAATACCGTCCACCCTCAAAGCTTATCGTGATTTGTACTTATTTCGAAGAGCTTAAACTTTTTAGCTGAAACTTAAAGTTTATATGACTACATTGTAGACTTTATGTTAGCACCTTTCGGCTCCTTTATCTGACCCTGGATATCAATCAACTAGGAAAAGAGTGCCCATCGAGACAAATCAAACGAGCCGAAACTATTGATAAAACAAAACAACTCGAAGGGCTTACATTAATACATTGTGGAGTAGACGGATTTTTTCTGTGACAGTCATGTTGTATGTTGTATTTGGATTCCGACCTCATTTCTAGAATCGTCATACCCAAAAACCATAGACAAGAAGCCATAAAAAAACCATAGTCGTGAAAATAACTTTTTGAATTTTGACTCATCCTCGGCATCAGCACCGCCGAAAATTATGGAATTGTCACCCATGACGAATCATTTCCAAATTTTTATGGCGACCAACTTGGATTTTAAAGTTGCTCTCGTTTTCTTAATCAGCACACCCGAATGCCATTGAATTAACACTATGACGACTAACTCTTAAATTTTCATGGCCGCCATCTTGGACTCTGGGTTTTTCCACAATTTTGGTATCGTTAGCCCCGAAAACCGTGGAATTGACACCCATGATGAATAATTTTCAATTTTAATAGCCGCCATTTTGGATTTTGGTTTTGCCCACATTTTTGGCATCAGCAGCCCCGAAAACCATGGAATTGACACCTATGATGAATAATTTTCAATTTTCATAGCCGCCATTTTGGATTTTGGTTTTGCCCACATTTTTGGCATCAGCAGCCCCGAAAACCATGGAATTGACACCCATGAAGAATAATTTTAAATTTTTACATCCGCCATCTTGGATTTTGGTTTTGCCCACATTTTTGGCATCAGCAGCCCCGAAAACCATGGAATTGACACCCATGATGAATAATTTTCAATTTTTACATCCGCCATCTTGGATTTTGGTTTTGCCCACATTTTCGGCATCAGCAGGCCCGAAAACCATGGAATTGACATCCATGACGAATAATCAGTAATTTTGTATAACCGTCATCTTGTATTCCGAACTCGACCAATTTTTTAGCATGGGCACCCGAATAACCCATGCAAATAAGAGTTTTGTTACAATAGACGCATTTGTTACAACTAGATAAAAGTAGTCAAAAAAAAGGTAAATTATTTAATATAACTTCAGTAGTTTAACATCATTTGGCGAGGTTGAGATTGCGAGTAAAATTGAGACCAGCGGTATACGCTCTAAGGGAGCAGCGCGCGTACACCGTCACGAAAAAGGTTTAATCGTTGATTCTTATTTATTTATTTACATTCCGTTCCTACAGACAAACCGTGGAAATGGTTTTGTGGGGCATTGATCTTAATTAATGTAACGTTTTTGAACTATATAAAAAAAAACTCTTTTCTGTATGACAGCATGAAGTTAGTTGTTTATATAGACCTACAAGGTGTATAAAGCTCTGCAAAAAAGAGTACAAAAAATGGGGGTGCCACTAACAATAAGCGTTCTGGTGGAAAGTCGAAGTGAACTTCTACCGCGCATACATAAGTACACACACCGTTTTTTTACTTTACTTTTTTTGGGGCATCAACCGGGGACTGCCCACTGGTGCTCTATGAGAGTGCAGTCAAGGACTGTCCCCGGGGGATGTAAGACGAGAGGGCACAAGAATGAGTATTGTAAAATATAGAACCTTAAATTATTGGTCTATTGATACGGATGTTTAATGGACAAGTCCAACTTCTTTTTCTGGTATAAAATTGGTTTGGCAGACGGTGGCCCACTAACTCGCTAGCTGGGCCCCCTGGAAAACCGCCAGAACAGGCAAAAGAGGGCAACACCACTGTGAGCTGTTAAGGGTATCGAGATCGAGAGGTGAGATCCTGGTTTCAGCAAGTTTGCAAAGGGCAAATTTGGTGGACGGTATTAGGTATGTCAGTGGTCGGATTACGGCTGACAGTTATTTCCCGGACGGAATTAAGGCGGGCAGCAGATTTGAAACTACTTGTCACTTTTTACTTCTTATCAAAACGAATTAAATGTGAATTTTATATTCCTTGCTAGATTTAATAAATATATGAATTTTACTTTAATATGAGACCTACAGCACCAGAGTTTCCCTTATCAGTCGCTATGTCTGAATAAAACAAAAATGATGGTCCTTAGGAGGTCGGTATTTGGTGGGTTTACGTTACTCTGTATTTATTATTAAGATAGAAAGAAAAAAAATACCTACTATTTTGTTTTATTATCGCCCTTTATTCATTTTACAAACATATTTCACTATTATTTTTATGATTACTGCCCACTAGCCCTACTCGTGTGTTAAATTAACGTCACCATTGCAGCGCCACGCTATATACAGGGTGGTAATTTGAAATGGGGCATGAAGGGCAACTACCTTAACCATTGTAGCTACAGGAAAACGTTCTTAGAAGACCACCCCTAACTTTTGCGATAATTTCAATCGGCATTCACAGATTTTGAAAAAAAAGTACAGTCAGCGAGAAAAATGGCTGTTTTAACAAAACTTTTTTATGATGCCAATCGATTCCATTTCCCATAAGGATCAAAAAACTCCTTTGGACCAACTGAGGTTTGAGTACTAGAAACGTCAGAAATAACAAAAAACTATTTGAGATGGGTTAGTTATAAGGGCAGCTACCTTAATCGTTGTCGCTACAGGAAAATTTTGATAGGAGACTGGCCATAGTTTTTGACATTATTTCGAACTGCATAAAAAGATATTGAAAAAAAAAATGGTACAGTCAGCAAAAAAATTGTCAGTTCTTACAAAATTCTTTTATGATGCCAATCGATCCTATTTCCCATAAGGAACAAAATAATCTTGCAGACCTACTGAGGTAAAAGTACTAGAAACGTCAAAAATCACGAAAAACAACATTTTGTTAAAAGTGACGTTAAGGCTGAAAAAATAAATTATTTTATTTTCAAAATCTGTGAATGCAGTTCGAAATATTTTCAAAAAACATGGATAGTCTCTTAAAAACATTATCCTCTAGCCACAACGATTAAGGTAGCTGCCCCTATTACTACCCCATCTCAAATAAGTTTTTTGCGATTTCTGACTTTTCTAGTACTCCAACCTCAGTTAGTCCGAAAGAGTCTTTTGATCCTTATGGGAAATGGAATCGATTGGCATCATAAAAAAGTTTTGTGAAAACAGCCCTTTTTCTCGCTGACTGTACTTTTTTTTCAAAATCTGTGAATGCCGATTTAAATGATCCTAAAAGTTAAGGGTGGTCTTCTAAGGACGTTTTCCTGTAGCTACAATGGTTAAGGTAGTTGCCCTTCATGCCCCATCTCAAATTACCACCCTGTATATACATATCTATGTAAGTAAGTACTATAAGGTCTCCAACTGAGGACATGTCACCCTATCTCTCCCCATGGGAGTCGTAAAGTGCGAGTAAAAGATTATATCTCCTAGAAGGGTAGCCTGTACAAGTAGGTACACTCACATAAAGCTTCGTTCCTAGAATATAGCCTTGAGGACACGAGAGCTACTCAAGTGTTCATAATAAGCTAAGACAGTTCTCTGAAACAGAATGGAAAAAGCTATAATAAAAAGGTTATACAGCTAGAATTTCGCGGACCTCTATCTATCAATTACATTTTAATTATAAGTATTGTTCCACTGTTGAACAAAGGTCCCCCTCCATTCATTTCATCTAGCGAGATTCTGTGCAGCTTATTGCCAATTCTCAAGGAAGGCATACAACTCGTCCCGTCTCGCTGGTGGGCTCCAGTCTTGTGCTATACGGGCCCACAGCTGATTCAGTATGACGGCATGCCCTGCTCAGTCCCAATTCAGCAAACCTGTGTGACCTTTTGAGCTACGTCAGCAAAATGCGTTTCGCAAGCATTTTTAAGTTAATACAATCTATATTAACTTAATAATCTTAATATTCGGTCCCGAATCCAAACGATTTGTGGAGAAACTTGGTGTAGTGTTCCTCCAACCAAATGGAGGATCCTCCAACCAGGCGGAGTCTTGTGCCTGGCGGGCTACTGCCCAACGGTTGATGTTGGGAGGTTGTATATAATCTTCCCAAATAGTTTGGCAACTGACTAATCAAATCTGTGGCGGCATCTATCTCGCCACATGCGAACTATCCTACATCGCGCAATCAAGATTTAACACGCAGATAGTATAATATACTTTCCTCTCGGTACGACAATCGTGGAAGGAACAAGATAACAAACCGAATCGGTCGACAACTGCGTATCAAAAAATGTAAAAACCAACTTAAATTAGCATGATCTAAAATTTACAGTTTCAGAAGTCGGTGGCTTTTATTTGTTTCAGTGTAGAATTGCACCGACTTCTGAAACTGTTAATTTTAGATCATGATAATTATTTCACTCTTTTTATAGTTTTTTTTTTGAAGTCGGGTTTTACTTTTCTTAAAGGTATTTTTTTAATACTTTTTGGTACCACAAATTACAATTACAACAGTGTAAAAATTCTCGGACCACAACTGCAACTAGAACGTCGTCTATATACGATTTAAGTGTATTTTTTTAGTTTTTTGTTGATTTTTTCAAAAAACGCTGTATCAATTTCGATAAAATTGATATGGGATTAAACAGGAAGTATAGGGTTCTCGAACAAAACAAGAATTTTTCAAATCGGTTCATAAATGACGGAGATCTGAGCTAAAAACTAAAAAAAAATGCAACTGAATTGCGAACCTCCTCCTTTTTGTAGTCGGTTAAAAAAGGTTCTTAATCGAGGGGCTAGTCCGGCTATGAATTGAGAACAAAATTCATGCTGTATACCTCTGCTATGTATTATTGTATTGATATATATTATTGTAGTATAATATTATTGTGGAAGCAACAGAGGTGGTGTTGTGGCTTATATAGCAGGGAAGCAATTCCTACCGAGCGAGATGGGATTCGTGACCGCAGTCACTAATAGTAGTTGAAGATGAATGAGGACGTGGCTTTATAATATACAGGGTTACTTTGAATTAATAATTAAGTAATAGAACGAATTTAAATAAAAAAAAAAATACTAAACTTCATTTAAATAGATCATCATCAGCATCCTCCTGCCTTAACCCAACTTATTTTGAGTCGGCGCAGCATGTATTTTTTCTTTCAACTACGTAGTAATGTTATCATTAATCGCTACAAAACCGATCACAAAATACGTATTTTCTGCTTAGAAGCAAAACAGTGCAGAAATGTTGTATGAAATCTCATTACTGCACTGCCAACAGTGCAGAAATGTTGTATGAAATTTCATTACTGCACTGTTTTTCATTAATGCAGTTTTTTATTTTTTATTTAGATATAAATTTACCACAGAGGTTTAATGTCTCCCGTTAAGTTTAATATTAAATGTATGCATTCTTATGCATTAGATCAAAAATATACTGGCTGAAAATAAAAATCGGCTGAATAAAACCGAAATGGTGAAAAAAAAAATGGCGCGCATTTTGTACCATTGTAAAACTTTGATACTTCATAATTAGCAAGAAAAGTTTTAAAAAATGGAAATAGATTGCGATATGCATACAAGTCCAGAAAGTATAAAAACAGCTGCAAATGAAATTGTTAATAACCTTTTGCCGCAAAAGTCGCAGGATAACCTTGTTTTCATTAACTTGAGTTTTTATTTTGAGTAGGTATATTTTATCACGGTAAATAAATTGGTAGTTGAAAGAAAAGTAGATTACGCACCTTGCTGAAGTGAGTGATTAATGCACTCGTGCTAATTTAGTGCCCTCGCTTGCGCTCGGGCACCAACATAGCACTCGTGCATTAATGACTCACTTTGCGCTCGGTGCAACAATCTACTATTCTTCCATTATTACGCGTCATCTCAGTAGTCACCCTTTTTCTAGTCATATCATCTTTTACATTATCCATCCATCGTATCTTTGGTTTACCTCTACTCTTACGCGGCGTCTTACATAGGCAGTTCAAAGCGACGCGAATTGCGAAGCGATCCGATGTGGTGACACGCGAACTCAATGCAATGTGGTGCGAAGCGGTGGCTTTGTCCTACGAGCTCGCGAACCGCCCGCCGCGCGCCGCCGTCATTCAGTAGCACTGTACGGCACTGCATCCAGTTCGCGCGAAAATATCAAGCCAACTGATTGCGTTCGCTTCGCTTCGCGCCGCGCCGCTTCGCGTCGCTTCTAGATCGCTCACGTAGGATGCCGCGTGATAATCGTCCACATTCATACTCAAAACTGTCTTCACCACATATTCCTCATTCCTCCGCATCACATGCCCGTACCATGATAACCGGTTTCCACACAATTTCTCAGTCACCGGCGCCGCTTTTAGACTTTCTTCAAAATAATCAATGTTGGTTAATAAAATGTATGGGAGCAGCAGTTTTTTTTTTCACGAGTGTGACTTTGTCCCATTGTAAAAATTGCACAGAATGATGAACAGAATTCTGGTTTTCGGATGAAAAGTGACTAACAAATTATGCTGTTATAATATTGCCATTTATATTTTTATTAGCAATTCTTTCCATCCAATTGTTGTCTGTGAGAAATTGCTTTAAGCGATAAGACCGCCATTTGTACCGTTATTGATTATGTGTATTCCTTCTGTTTTATTTATTTTAGTTTAATAAATATATCTTTAACAATAAAGTAAGTATATCCATCTATCTATCTATTGCGGTGAAATAGCCAGACTGGATGTGATTTATGTAGATTCAGATTATTCTTCGCTTACCAAAACCATTGATGTACAACAAAATTCCTAGAAATTTAACTAAACACCGTATTCTGCTATCTTACTACGACAAAACAAAGTCATTTATTCGCGATAATTTGACTTTCACGATATTAAAATAAAAGCGAGTAACATCACTAGTGGCATATTACTCAGTGATTTTTAATTCAAACTCCCCAGACTCAACTTAGAAATGTTACATTCAAGTAATTTCAAGCTAAGTTTCAAGCTTTTAATAGCTTATTCCTTTTTGATTATTTGTATGTTTTTCAAAACTTACAAAGAGGAATTAAAAGCGTAGATTATGTTTTACGTTTAATTTTTACGTTAAAATTTTCACTTAAGCATTTAATTGCTTGAAATTTTCACTTTGAGGGTTTTTTGCTGGCGTAGTGATGTGGTGTTGTGGTGGGATTTATCGATACAATGATTGGTAACGCGCAATTTAGAAATTAGTGGTGTAGTGGGATAGTATCAATGAATTGACAAATGATCATATTTTATGACTTTACAATGAAGTAATGAATGTAGGTAAGATTTTTAGTTCGATGTCAGGACGAACAAAATATTATTACGTTTTTTTAAGAAGGAATATTTTGGCTGACTCTTCTGAATAGTGTAATGTAACAGACGGCCCCAGGGTTTCCTGAGCACGTCTGCTACACCAGTTGTAAAGAATGTGTAGGGCATTCAATACCTAATACATATACATAACAATAGTAAAGTGCTTATAAAGTAAGAGGCAAGATAGCTTCATGTCCATGGTAACCCCTTCTCCCTTCTTTTACACTTCGTCTCCTGCTACACTTACGAGATCGGCGATCGGACTGGCTATACTCTACCGTCATGACTAAATGCGCTCCAGCCGATCTGTTTGCTGCCGCCGGTTTCTATCATATGGCTGTGTGGGTCATTGGCGAACACCGTAACTACAAGAAGGACTTCGCTGACTACCCCAAGGCACGTAAAGCTGACTTGCCTCTTATTCTATAAGCATTTTATTATTATGTAAATGTACTAGGTATTGAATTGAGGAGCTCGTGGCTAAATAATTACAGCCGCATAGACCGATCTTCCGGGTTAAGCCACGCTTGCCGAGGTTGGTCTGTGGATGGGTGACCATTTACCATAGCGAGTTTCCTCCGTGTCTCGGAAAGCACGTAAAGCCGTTGGTCCCGGCTGTCATTTGTAGATCTTTGACAGTCGTTACTGTTGGTCAGAAGCCAGAAAGTCTGACAACCAGTCTTACCAAGAGTATCGTATTACCCAGTTACTGGGTTGTGGAGGTCTGATAGGCAGTCGCTCCATGTAAAATACTGATATTCAGCTGCATCCGGTTCGACTGGAAGCCGACCCCGACATAGTTGGGAAAAAGCTAGGCAGATGATGACTAGGTATTGAATGCTCTACAACATTCTTTATGTATAACTGGTGTAGCAGACGTGCTCAAAAGATCCTAGGGCCGTCTGTTACATTACAACATGAATTCGAAAAAAGATGCGGGCCTGTTCCAACTCAGACCTTCCAGCATGGAGAGCAAACATTCAACCATTAGACTGTCACTGTAACTGCTGTACTGTGCCTATTTGAAATAAAAATCTTTAAGCTTGAATCTCCACGAAAAATTTCTCTTATAAACTAGGCAAAAACTCATGATTAACAAAAAATCCAAAGGTGAGGCATGACAAGAATTTATAATATATTATGATGGAACAGATAACTTCATACAAGATGTTTTGTCAGCCATTTTAGCCTAGTTGTGAGGCAGTGAACGTAAACACAATTTTTCAGCGCCGCCGATACATATTTCATGGTGGCGTGTGACGGGGGAGCATAATAATGATAAGCCACTGAAAAACCAGAAAAGAAAAATCGTTAACTAGATTTTTGGAAAAAATGTGAAAGATGCGTACTATATAAATAGTATGCGGGGTGGTAATTTGAGATGAGGCACCTCAACCATTGTAGCTAAAGTAAAACGTTCTAAAAAGACTGTCCATAATTTTTGAAATATTGTTTTCAATTATGGAGTTAGTTTATTTTCTATGATCACAATTATACTCGTAAAGATGGGAACTGACCGGTGTTACGGGCAGTAATGTACCATTTGCGGCGAGCATGTTACGTTACGCCGTGTTTCTAAACTCCGTGTAACATGTACGTTTCAAACTCTTTGCTCGCCCGTGCTCCAGATTCATTGCCACTCGTAGTCAATATGTCGGACGAGGATGTTGTGTTGGGATCTTTGATTTTACTCAATTATTGTATACCTAATCCAAATTAAGAAGAAAAAAAAAGAAACGTTATTGGATATCAAACTTGTTTAAAAACAGAAACGTATCTGGTGGTTTGTCGTTAATAACATCACAAATCACACAATGCGCTCGTGACGACTCGCTGCGACGCCGACGTACGGACTGAAATGCGTAACACTCAAAGGATTCGCCAAAAAACCGATACCGGGGCGGAGAACTCGCAGCGAACAACGAGCTCGTTGCTCGTTACGAGCGCCTTGTTTCCCCGTACTGACTTCACGAACGCTCGCTGTGTAACACGATACATTTCACCCCGTAACGCCGGTAATTACCCAGCTTAAGGCTAATATTTACACAAACATTATTTACATAATTACAAATAAAAGCATATACAAATAAAGAAGAATATAACCTCATCATCATCTGCCTAGCCTTTTCCCAACTATGTTGGGGTCGGCTTCCATTCGAACCGGATGCAGCTGAATATCAGTATTTTACATGGAGCGACTGCCTATCAGACCTCCACAACCCATTAACTGGGTAATACGATACTCTTGGTAAGACTGGTTGTCAGACTTTCTGGCTTCTGACTAACAGTAACGACTGTCAAAGATCTACAAATGACAGCCGGGACCAACGGCTTTACGTGCTTTCCGAGGCACGGAGGAAACTCGCTATGGTAAATGGTCACCCATCCACAGACCAACCTCGGCAAGCGTGGCTTAACCCGGAAGATCGGTCTATGCGGCTGTAATTATTTAGCCACGAGCTTCTCCAAAGAAGAATATAACCTAATAAAACTATAAACTAAAATAGGGCACCAAAATATTCCTCCGCATCGCTGTCGACTGGTAATGTGCCCAGAAGGCTGGCAGCATTGCCACGTTGTATGGCAATGCTAATCCTTTGACCAAAGTAGCGGCCAGCCTTCGGGTCACGGGACGTGTCGACCAGCCGATTTGCAATATCTTTGTATATGGATTATGGAGTCCCCTAAGAACATTTTCCTGCAGTCACAACGATTAAAGTAGCTGCCCTTATTACGAGTACTACCCAACTTAAACTTTTTTTTTGCGATTTCTGACTTTTCTGGTACTCCAACCTCAGTTGGTCTGGAAGAATCTTTTGATTCTTATGGGAAATAGGATCTTTTGGCATCATAAAAATGTTTTGTGAAAATTGCCATTTTTCTCGCTTAACGCACATTTTTTTCAAAATCTTTTAGAGTAGTAAAATATTTTCGAAAAATATGGCCTGTTTCCTAAGAAAGTTTTCCTGTAGCTAAAACAGTTAAGGTAGCTGCCGTTATTACCTTATCTTAAATTACCACCCTGCATACTTATATCCTACAGCCGCCACGAAGAAAAATTTTACAATTATTTTTTTGACTAAATTTGCTCGTGTGTGTAGAGGATGAAATTGTAAACAGTCGACAAACCGAAATGGGAGATTGTACTCATCACTATGAACAACTTTTACTATGGGACCAAACCAGAAATCGAGAAAAAAAAACAGCTGTTCTCTACATTTATGTTCGCATACATAACTCGTCAAAATGTAGGGAACAGCAGATTTATTTTGCAATTTCAGGTTTGTTCTCACAGTAAAAGTTGTTCATAGTGATGAGTACAATCTCCCATTTCGATTTGTCGACTGTTTACAATTTCACCCTGTATTATATCTGTTTGTCGTGTGTTAAATAAACGTTCTTTCTTTTTTTTTTTTCTATCGATATCTCTATTTGATGTCTCTATCTCTCTCTTCTAGTCAAGTTAGCATTTTTAATAAATGAGTTTTCACATTTCAAAGGCAACTGTCATTCTTATCACAAGAAAAGTTAAATTTTATCTTGAACTTCTTAACTAACTTATTCAAAATATACTTGAATTATTTCGTTCTTTTTGAACGTCAACGTTACAAAAGACAGCACCGCTCAAATAACGAATCATCAATTAACAAATTATTTTATTAATTTATCGATAACCGTTGCGGTTTTGGTCCCACCACTACTGTATAATCGGATTACCGTTGTTAGACTGAGCATTAAAGACTTTACATCGCGGCGCAATTGTTTTGGCTTTAACGTTTATATTGAACATGTTAATATATGATTCTAATTAGATTTTCATTGTTTAAATAATATATCAATATTCTGGAATATAAATCATTTATTATTTTAGCTGTCAATTATGAAGCCCAATTTTGGCAGTGGACATGATATGGGGTACTATATTATGATGGTGAGATATTAGAAAAATGTCTTCTTAAAAAATTATATAGTAAAACTCAAGTCTATTTTGGCCAAAAATAGGTACCTATAATAGGAGAACGAAGTAGAATACCTTGGCATAGTTGTTTTTTAATTGCCTGTAATTAAGTTTATCTATTTATAAATACTACTAATTTTAAATAAATTTTCATACTAAACCATTAAAATTAGAAGTAAATGAATCTATTAAATAATATCTAAGTTTGAGTTTCTATAGTGGGTTCCGATTTACAGATATGTTTAGATTTATATGGCTAGTATTTAAACGATCGAATATAAATTCAAAGTAAGGGTGTCAAAAATACTGATTATGGCGTACTGAAATACTAAGTGGGCGAAAGACTGAGGGCGAACACAAATATTGAAAATGGCGACTTAAAATTACGAATTTGAGATACGAGTTATACAGAACGATCAGTATAATAATTCTTAGGGCCGATTTTTCAATCGTCAGATAAATTTTATCCATGGAATAAATATGATGGTTTGATATATTTTCTATACAAAAGCTGTCAAAACGTCAAACTTATTCCCCAGATAAAAGTTATCTGACGATTGAAAACTCAGCCCTTAAGCGAACAAATTTCACTCACATTATTGTTGTATGTTTGTAAGGTTGTTTGGATTTCCAAAGGAGCGTCGACGGAGCCCTACTGCGCGGGGCTCCTATTTCTGTCTGCAGGGTTTAAAGTTTTTTTTTTTTTTTTTCTATTGGACTGCAGTAGGTCGTCCTAGGGGACGGTTTCTACGTAACCGGGCAGTTATTGGCGAGACCTGAAGGGTCTCCAGCCAATGGGGGGAAGTAAAATATTTAACCTAAGCTAACTACTTGTACTACACTAACATCATGACTACCTGCAACAACAGCACTAAGGGCGACCCCTAGTGGGACTCGGACCTCGGCTTAGGGCGTTGCTGGCGTGGACATAGGGGGGGGGAGACAGCTTGATGAGGGCTGAATTATCGGGGTGACTGCGGAGTCTGAAGAGACGACCGGCTCTACGACGGGAGAGCTCGGTGGATCGTGACCGGCGGCGGTGGGGCGTCGCGACGGGCCTCGTCGGCGAGGACGGTATGCCGGGCGGCGGCGTTTATTGTGTAGTGTGCTGGTCGATTTACTCGCCTCCTGGAGGAGGGTAATTTCGTCATCGGGTTCTAAAAGTGTGTGCCTGGGACGGCGAACTTTACTTATGAGAGAGGGACTGTAGTCGGCCGCTGCGGCGACTAGGGGGTTCGGATGGCGGGGGGCAGAGTCGAAGTAACGCTTGGAAATGCGTTTGAGGTATTGCCTGATGGTTGGCATTTTTAGATCGAGATGGAGTTGGACGTTACGCATGAACCACGGGGCAGCCGCGGCTCTGCGCAACACTCGATTCTGGAGGGTTTGGAAGGATTTAAAGCGACAAGGCTTAACGTGTGCGAACACGACGCTAGCGTAAGTCAAGATGGGGCGGATGCACGTCACGTAGATTCTCAGCTTATTTCTAAGTGACAATTTACTGCGCGTTCTAAGGATGGGGTGGAGGCGACCGACAGCGAAAGCGGCGCGAGCGCGCACCGCTTTGATGTGGTCTCGGAAACTCAGATGGTGGTCGAGGATAACCCCCAGGTATCTGGCTTTCATCTCCCAAGGGATCTGTTTGCCGAACATGAGGACGGGACGGATGTGGGTGTGGGAATCACCGTGTCTCTCGAAAAGAACGGCTGCGCTCTTTTCGGGATTCACCTCTATTCTCCATTTCCGGAACCAGACCCCGAGGGCGTCGGCTGCGGTTTGAAGGGTTTGAGAGATGTTATCGAGACTCCTACCGGAATAGTAGATAGCCGTGTCGTCGGCGAAGAGAGCCAACTTGGCCAAGTCACGTTTGGGAATGTCGCTGGTGTACAGCGTGAACAGAAGGGGCGATAGCACGGAGCCCTGAGGGACTCCTGCGCGAATGGGGTGAGGGGACGAGAGGGTGCCTTCTAGGCGATAGCGGAAGGAGCGATCCGACAGAAAGTCTCGAATGATGAGCACGAGACGGTCCGGCACGTTGAATTGGTACAGTTTGTATAATAAACCGTTGTGCCAGACCTTGTCGAAGGCTTTCGCTACGTCGAAGAAGAGCATGCCCGTTTTGTACGAGCGCATAAAACGGGAGCTAATGTGTTCGACAATGCGGTGCAATTGTCGAATGCAACAGTGCTGGGTTCGAAAACCGAACTGTTCGTCGGGGATGAGTTTACGGGAGTCAGCGAAATCCTTTAAACGGATATAAATGAGACGCTCATAGATTTTCCCAAATACATTGAGAAGACTAATGGGGCGATAACTAGTGGGCTCACTCTTGGGTTTGCCGGGTTTGGGGATACCGATAACGGTGGCTTGTTTCCAAGCTTGCGGAAAGATGTTATTACTCAGAGCGCCATTGAAGATGGCGGTCATGAGAACTATGAGCGGGGCGGAAAGGGTTTAAAGTAACCTAACCAATGATTTTATATAGGAACCTAACTAAAATGTATATTTTCGCCCACTCAGTATTTTTTTCGCCCAAGTTAGTATTTAATTCGGACACTTGGAATTTTAGTTGCTAGCTTAAATTAACTGTTTTCCACTGCTAGTAGCTCATTTTACGAATTTTAATCATTCATAAATTATCGTCAGTTAAGTTATTTTTTCGTAAATAGGTATATTTTAACGCCGCTCGGTTTAGTATTAAAGTATCTCAATATATTATTTATTCGCCCGATTAATAATTCCCAGATTTATATTAACTTCATAAAAAGTTAATGAAAAATAAATAAAAAAACGCTATGCCAAAGCCCTTCTACTCCGTTCACAATACTCATTTTTTTCCAGACATTAAAAAAAGTTATCTAGTACATAAGCCTCTATTTTGGCCTTATTAGGTAAAGGCACACATTAAAAGGCATTTATTATCAAAAGCCCTTTGTAGTCATCTGTTTATGAAGGCTAAAACATTAATAATAAATAAATAGCACCCCGAGGGCAGCATCCTTTACTGTGAACGTTAAAGAAGCTTCAACATGGTTACTTTAAAATTAAACAACAATATCTGACGTTTTAGAAAGAGTTGGTTAATTTTTTATGTCTTATTTGTGCTGTTTTTTGGTAAAAATCTAGATTTCAATATAATAACACTCTCAGTCATTCTCAGGGTTAAAAAGTTTGGAAATGACTTAGCCCACGCCCCTATTCGATTTGATCCATACTTCCAGGGACACCTTGTATAGTCCGCCTGTCTAGCCTACCTGGGGCCCAATTCTCCTAAAATAAATTGTTGCCAAACGCAATCGAACCACAACCGTCATCAGTCAGTTTTTGTTTTCGAAAAGTTTCAAAATGATTGATTTTGTTTTTTGTGTCAAACAATTTGATAGCTTTTGAAATTGAGAACTGTCTGAATGCACGGTTCGGCCTTGGTTCGGTTGTGATTTATCAAGATTTATTTTAGGAGAATTAGGCCCCTGAACTAAAGTTCGGCGCCAAGCAGTTTACTGTGTTCCGTCGTGTGTATGTGAGAGCCAGAGGGATATAGGGGAATCTCTCTACAGGGTGTTAACAAATTCGTGTAATTCCTTAAAACCACATGATATACTGGTGTAGATTGCCCCCGCACGGGAATTAGATTGATTAAAAATAAAAAAATAAAATTCTTTTTTTTTCATGCGGTACGGGTAAGTAATCGTATCTAACCACCATACAAGGATTCAGTAAAAAAACTAGTTATTTTTTTGCAAAAAGAATATTTTATTTGAATCAACATTTCGATACCACGCATAAATTAATGAAAGCACGGCAACGCGTCTGGCGGGCACGACTAACGCAATATCGCTCTTTGCAGTCAGCTAACTCGGGGCTCTAAAATGTACTGTATTTAAAATAATGGATAGAAATCCATTATTTTATTTTGAATTTTTTTTACTTGATTTTCAAAAATACCCGTTTAGGATTAATCTGTGTCACCAGTAGATCACGCGGTTTGAAGTAATTACACGAATTCGTTTACACCCTGTATATGACGGAGTTATCCCGAACATAATTACATAAAAAAAAAATATAAACATCCGAATTCTTCTTTTATCGTGTCGGCACGAGCTATACGAGAATAGCTCATGCCGTGGTGAAAAGATTAGCCAGTCAGCAAGGTTGGTAGCGAGGCTGACTGCCCAGGGTGCGCCGGATGTACTGAAGTAACGTCACTCGTGGAGGCTCTTTTCATGCACATCCGAATTAAGAACCGTTCTTTTTGAAGTCGGTTAAAAAATTAATAAAAATAATTATAACCGCTTTTCTCACTTTGAGGAACGAAAATAGGATCAAACTGACGATCTTTGCCTCTGAAAGCTATAGCTTAGCCTATCCTAACCTAATTGTGCGTTTTCTACCGTTTAATAATTAAGAGCTAGTAATAATTAATTACCCTCGTATACCGTAAAATGGAGTTATTTGAGAATCACGGCGCTAATTGGAATTCAGTTAAGTGAATGCTTTTTGAAACATTACGGCTACAGAAGATATGTATTTACGATTTTAATGTTATTATTGTATATTTATATACAAGGTTAGTCGGAAAGGGGGTACTAATCCGCAAGCCACTTAAAGTATCACTGATGACCAGTGATCGGAAAAAGGTGAGCCAATTTACCTAAACTTCAAAGAACAGAGACACAAACTGGAGACTTCCTTACGAAAACATTTTTTTTCGTGAAAATTATTCTTGGTTTCGGGACATCACTAAAGTACATTTAATATTAATGTTAATAGTACAGAAAACAATTAAATTCGTTTCCTATTTTTGTTTCCCAAAATTGTCACAAAACCAGATGACACGTTTTTCGTTGTTTTTAAAAAGAGATTGTTTATTGTTTTCAAAAAAGGAGATTGTCTTTTATTTTTTTAAAACAAATGAAAGAATTTCCGAGAAAATTCTCCCGAAAAAAAATGTTGTCGTAAGGAAGTCTCCAGATTTTGTCTGTGTTCTTTGAAGTTTAGGTAAATTAGCTCACCCTTTTCCGATCACTGCTGATGACTGTATTAAAACAAGTGTTATAATTTTAAAATTCGATAATTTTGATTTCCATGTAGTGTTTTTTTTTTTTTTTAATTCTTTGTCCCTGCTTTGGATTAGCGATGGGTCGTTGAAGGTTTTTCCGTCAACGAAACGTTAACGTTGAATTGCGTTTGTCAACTAGTTGATCAACTAGTTAATTTCGTCAACGAGTTAACATGTTACGAACGTCAACTCGCATGAACGATAAACGCCTAAACGCTTTTATTAACGTATGCTGTTGTAATGTTAATTTACGAACAATTTCATGCAGTTTACCTAATGAAATTGGATAACATTTTATGATGAATCATTTTAAGAATTAATAATATGACGTTATTAATTCTTACTTCACGTTTACTTTCTTTAAAAAATAATGACATTGATCAAATTACTAAATAAATATAAAATTTTGTATTCGTTATTTAGAGTTCAAATTCTTGTCATGACTATCGCGTCGTAGCGCGAGTTTTATTCTTAAAGAAATACAATTTACGTACGTTGAAAATAACAAAACGTTGACCGTGTACAAATCAACTCGTTGAATTCGTCAAACGATGAAACGAGTTGAATTCATAAACGTCGTTGTCTCGTAACTCGTTGACGAATTCAACGAGTTGATTTGTACATGGTCAACGTTAATTCCGTCGAAGAGACATCAACGTTGATTCAACTAGTTCGTTGATTCAACGCCCATCGCTACTTTGGATTCGAATTCACCAGTACCAAGAAAAATACAGACAAACATACTCGCACACGTACTGTTTGTGATAGCTAAGTAATCTCAAACCGTGCACCTGCGCTATACATAATTAATTGTTTTAATTCACTGTACTGCTTCAGACGGGTAGGTATTAATGCTAAACATACACGCCATATGGGTAGAAACACGCCATCTATCTCTACATTTATTTATCTTGGTTGTGTGTAAAAAGAATATTTAAGGCACCCTCGACATGTCATTGAAGCCCGTGTCAAATAGACAGCGAACCGATAGCGTGGCGAAGCGTTTTTATTTTATTACAGCGGTTACGCACTGCGTCCGATCCGAATCCGTGAAGATACGTTCCGAAGTAGCCATAGAACTATTTGTATGGTAGTTTACGCACTACATCCGGCATCCGTCATCCGATTTCTATCCGTCATCCGTGAGTCTCCAATTCGGAAGAAATATTGACGGACCGAAGTAGCCGTAGTAATGTTTGCATGAACGCTTTCGCACTACCTCGGATTCAAATCGGACGCTAAATGGATATGCCAAAGATGGCCCCTGAATTGTTTGAATTTGGATCAGAGATCGGATAAGTGCGTAAGCGATATCCGAATTCGGTCCGAAACGTTTACTTAGATCGGTATTTTCACGGATTCGGATCGGATGCAGTGCGTAAAGCAATATCCGAATTCGGTCCGAGTTTTTATATCCGTTATTTCACGGATTCGGATCGGATGCAGTGCGGAATCGCTCTTATGGTATCGTTTGAACTTAGTCACATAGTAAAGCGAAAGCGAAAGCGACCCGATACGTGCCGATACTGAAGGCGTGTGACGCCATGACAAACGAAAGGCGCGAAGCGAGGCGTGAGCGAGATAAAGTCCCCGTCGCGAGAAGCTATAAATTTTGTAAACACACATTCAGGGGTTCGCAACCTTTGAAACAAATAAAAAAACAGTTTTGTAATGATTTTTATTTTTATATAATGGTTTTTATTTTATTTATATAATAATAAATAATAATCTACGAAAACAACACTAACAAACTGAAACGCATTCAAAACTCAAATGACAGCATTGACAGCGTCAGTGTGAACTTACTTCAAAATGGCGGGCCAAATGTTGACGTTTCATGAGTCAGACACGTTCCGGTACCACAAAACATTAGACAATAGCGCTTTATATCGCTAAAATATAACCCGACTAAGTGAAATTGCTCGTTAGTTTCGTATTACACGTATGTAACTTTGAGTTGGTTGAATTTGGGATTATTTGTTGTTGATTGAATTGTCGCTACGTAACTTTGTAGAAGTTCTTTATTTACAAAATTTATAGCTTCTCGTGACGGGGTCTTTAGTTGTATTAGCTGGCTTTGTATGCACGACGTCAAACAGAGAGCGAATGCGTGACGAAGCGAGAGGACTCAGAGGACAAGGTCTCTTTTAAAGGCCAGACATTTTAGTATAAAAATAAGTGAGTGTAACAATGTAAGGGCAACGTATGTAATGTCTTTTTGAGGAAAGAGCCATAGCAGGTTTGAGTTGACCTGTTGGGGAAAGTCTCATTGGGTTTTTCCATGTGGCATTTCTCAGTAACAGCCCGGAATCTGGATTTGTGCCCGGTTGATGGCAATAGGCTCGCCCTATAACATGGGACTTAAACATAGCGGCGAAATGAGGGTGTACTATACACCTCTGCGAACCCTTCGGTGATGTTATTTCCTAGAAATCGTAATCCTAATATTATAAATGCGAAAGTAAGTTTGTTTGTTTGTTACCTTTTCACGCCTAAACCACTGAACCGATCATCCTGAAATGTTGCATATACATTGTCAGTTGTACAGAAACGGATATAGGGTACCTTTCATCCCGAAAAAAAGTAGTGTTCCCGAGGAAAACAACAATAACGTTAATAGATGGCGCCACGTGTCTTTCGAATCACGATTGAAATAAATTATTATGGAAACTTTAGTAGTGTGTTTAGAGTTTTTTTGAGCTTAATTAACGCGAGCGAAGCCGTGGACAAAAGCTAGTTGTAGTAATATTTCATATGTGTTAATGTCACCTGGGGCCTAATTCTCCTAAAATAAATCTTGATAAATCACAACCGAACCAAGGCCGAACCGTTCGTTCAGACAGTTCTCAATTTCAAAAGCTATCAAATTGTTTGACACAAAAAACAAAATCAATCATTTTGAAAGTTTTCGAAAACAAAAATTGACTGACGGTTGTGGTTCGATTGCTTTTGGCAACAATTTATTTTAGGAGAATTGGGCCCCAGATCGTAGAATTTACCATTAATGATGTACCCCGCAATTTTATGAAGAGCGAGTGAAGCGAGCTCGGTTCTCGCCTCTTTTGATTTTGGATTGGTAAACGAGCCAACTATACCACTCCCCTTTAAGTGGTTTTTCTTGTGACCATTACACTCAAAACTAACAGCTACACGCTGCAGTAATGGCGAATCTCACAATTTTTTTCTGGACCAATTAAAACTGCTAGCCTAATTAAATTTAATTATGAAAATTACCTTTATATGCAATATTAAAGCAGGTAGCTCCAACCACATACGTACATATACACCTGTATCACAGTACAGTATCGTTTCCCATAATTTCCCCGCTCGTGTGAAAGAACTCCCGCGGTGACAGAATGAAAAATTGCGCAGTACGACCTAATTCCCGCCACCATTAGTCCAATACTGATATAAGGTGCACTAGAAGTGGCTTAGGAGAGATATTGTACCTTTATACAAGGTTAGTCAGAAAGGGTGTTAAAGTATTCATAATAAAGAATAACTTTTGTTCTACAACTTTCCCCAAAAGTCAATAGTTTAAAGCAGGGATGCACAGACCGCGGCCCGCGGGCCGCTTGCGGCCCTCCATCAATATACGTGCGGCCCGTCAAGCGCTAGCGAATTCAACTCTTATATTATGCGAATTAATGTACGTTTAATTTTTTCAGTAATCTTAATTTCAAGTATTTTGGTTGTTTTTAATTGTGCGGCCCGCCTTCATGCTCATGGTCCGCTCGAGTGGCCCCTAGTCCTAATAAGTCTGTGTTTCCCTGGTTTAAAGAGAAATATCAGATCTGTTTTTCACAGTTTACGGCTACATAAACTTCTCTATGGTGTGTGTATTCCACCAACCCACACCAGGCCAGTTGTGGCCTAAACCCTTATTATTTTGAGAAGAAACCCGTGCTTAGTAATTGGCCAGCAATCGGCTGATTATGCAGCCACATTTATATTGAAAATCAACCCAAACATACAGAAAATGCTAAGAATAATGACCCACCCATTTTCCTACCTCAAAAGTACAATATAACACAACTAATGAGTTACATCGATGTACCCGATCGAACAACTAATGGCAGTCGCTGATGTTCGCGCCAATCCCACTTATACTTAATAAAAATTCGTGGTATTGAAGTCGCACTCAGTTCGGAAGTGATCGATTTTACGAAGATTGCCGAAACGATTTCTAAATTGTGTCGTACTGTACTCCTCCACCAAACTTGAACTACTAAGTAAGTATCATCACTACATAGTATAAAACAAAGTCCCTTCCCGCTTCTCGCTGTCTGTCCCTATGTATGTTTAGATCTCTAAAACTACGCAACAGATTTTGATGCGGTTTTTTTTAATAGATAGAGTGATTTAAGAGGAAGGTTTTAAGCTATAAAACATACACGTGCGAAGCCGGGGCAGGTCGCTAGTAAGTCTATAATAGAAATTTAGTCTACCTCGTTGGTCTAGTGGTCGCAAGCGTGACTGCTGAGCGTTAGGTTCTGGGTTCGATCCCCAGGTCGGACGAAGTGTTATGTGGGTTTTTACATGTGGAATTTCTCAGTAGCAGTCCGAAATCTGTATTTGTGCCCGGTTGATGACAATAGGGTCTCCCTCTATTACATGGGACTTACACACGACGGCAAAATGAGAGTGGACTATACACTTCTGCCTAATCCTTTGGGGAATACATGTTTGATGTTATGGAAGAAATCTAAACTCATGATCCTTCGAACACAAGTCAACACCTTGTCTATTGAGATAAAACCGCTTCTAAGCAAGCCATATCCAGTACCTCGTAACTCCATGTCAGGCCTTATTCTTGCAAAATTCAATTTTCCTTGGTGGTGCGATGTTTTAATTAAGGTACCGCGATATAAGGCGATTGATGTCTCCGGCTAATGCCACCTACCCGGCGATGTACATGTGATATTATTAAATTTTGTAGCTTAGAATTTTGTAACAGATAACGTGGTTAAATGGTTGCGGAGAAGTTGAATAATGGATGAGGTTAAGCGTAAATAATCAGCCTATTACTGTCCCACTGTTGGGCATAGTACTGTAATATCTAGGACATTTAGTAACAACCGGTCTTACAGACGATGCTGACATCGAAAGGGAGCGGAGATATTTGTCAGTTAGAGCTAATATGATAGCCCGCAGGTTTGCACGTTGTTCCAAGTCGGTCAAGATGACACTTTTCAGAGCGTATTGTACCTCATTTTACACTTGCAGCCTGTGGGTGAATCACACCCAAAAAGCATACAAAGCCCTCCGCGTCCAATATAACAACGGCTTCAGGGCGCTGATGAGGCTGCCGGGCTACTGCAGTGCCTCGGGCATGTTTGCCGAGGCGCGCGTCGACTGCTTCTTTGCAACGATGCGTAAGCGATGCGCGTCCCTAGTGCACAGGGTTCGCGGCAGCTCCAATGGCGTACTGATGATGATAGCCGACAGGCTGGACTGCCCTTACATCAGACGTTGTAGTGACTTGCACGTTACGTACAGACGTCGGCAGTTCAATTAATGTGTAATGTGAATAAGAAATGAGTCATTGTTACTTATAAATAAATGAATAATAATAATAGGCCTCTTCTCAAAATGAGAAGGGTTTAGGTCTTAGTCTACCTGGCCTGGGGGCCTACTCCCGAAGTCCGTCAACGAAGATAGTCGCCCGTCCGAAAGTAGCCCGAAACGTAAGAGTGAACAAAACAATTGTCAAGTTTGTAGTATCACCTTCATCGTCATTTTCACCTACTGGCCATTTTTTATACCTATATTATATTTTTTTACGATGACAGAGATTGGAATTTAAACTTGGACTTTGGTTTATTTTTTACGCCATGGTGATTTTTTGATATAATTGTTTTCTGTTTGTGCTTTGATGGTAAATATTATAAATTTAACCCTACGAGTACCTGTTTCATTTTGTGGAGTGCCACATATTGACGACACGTTTGGTGCAGTGGCTAAGTGATTGGCTTCTGCGCCACGGGTCGTGGGTTCGATTCCCACACGGAACAAAAATTTGTATGGCCTACAAATGGTTGTTTCGGGTCTGGGCGTTTGTTTGTGAGATTTGTGTCTGTAAACGCACCCACGATATAAGAGAAATCTTAGTGTGGGGCAACGTTTAAAAAAAAAATGCAACACCCTTTATTTGCGTGAGGCTCCGAGGGTTTATCTTATGTGAGCTGGACAACCTGAGCCTCCACATTCTATTAAAGAAGCTGCGCCCCGATGGTAACCTCTTCTCCCTTCTTTTCACTTCGTCTCCTGCCCTACCTACACTTACGAGATCGGCGATCGGACTGGTAGTCATCTATGACTAAATGCTACAGCCGGTCTGTTTGCTGCCGCCGGTTTCAATCAAATGGCTGTGTGGGCCATCGACGAACGCCGTGACTACAAGAAGAAATTCGCTGACTACACAAGGGACGTAAAGCTGACCTGCCTCTTATTCTATGTATAAGCATTTTAATATTGTTATGATATGTACTAGGTATTGAATGCTCTACACCATTCTTTACAACTGGTGTAGCAGACGTGCTCTCAGAAGATCCTAGGGCTGTGTGTTACATTACAAGTTCAACTTTTCGGACGGGCGAAAACACACCGGTAGTAGGGACAACTGTCAAATCTTGTTGTCATTCATTCTTAGTTCGGGCCCCGAAATAATCGTATGTCCGTAGGTGATAGGAAGTAGGAAACGCTCGTAACTAAGGCCGAAACCACAGACTTCGTGCTTAGGAAGTAGACCCCTTGGTACGGGTTGGTGGACTACACACATCCCCAAAAACGTTTCGGAGCACCCTCAGAAAGCTAAGGCTGCTTTTTCACTAGAGATTTAAGACTTGTACTTGCGGTTGTATGGTGTATACCCATTTTATCCGCATATGTACCCAACTTTATTTATTTTGGGTATGGTGAGATATAACGAACTGAGGGTCAGGAGGGATCTCGCACTCACCTCGTACATATTCAAAGTAGGTACTTAGAGGGAAGGTACATAATGCGGACATATTAGGGCACATAGGTTTGTGTGTCCCGGATAGGTATGTGTGGCGACGACGACAGCCACGGCTTCTGGTGGAGCCGCGCGCTCGGACCAATCTTTTAAGTGAGGCGCCACTGACGCGTGCGCTCCGCACTCTCAACCTCATCTCTAGTGACACGGACCTATTCTGTTGTTCTCTGAGTGAGTTCACAAAGAATGCATTGTTTGTAATAAGTTACAAAATTCAATTTTTATTAATGTGTTAGTAATAACTTAGGATAAGAGTTTAGATATGTGCACTATCGCAATAGGTTTCTCTGTAATGATAGATGTAAGTTGGAAAATAAATAAATAAATATTCATTTCACATAGCATAGTACTTACGTTCCGGTCACTATCCGTCAGAAAAGTTTGCTCATTTAATGAAGAAAGTCGACTCGCCAAATTGCACAATTTGTGGGAAAATTGAGGATGTCCAACATTTGCTTATGGAGTGTGTCAGGGACGAGGTGGAGAAGGAGTCGGTGCTGAGGAAGTGTAACATTAATAGGATGGATGTAGGAATTGTTCAGCGGGTTTTAGCTGATCCTTTATCTGAAATAGCGAAAATGTTTTACCAGCTACTGCCACAGTCTCAACATCGACTCTCTCATTAACTGGATATTGTTAAGTTACTGTTATTTATTGCATAATACTTTTTCATTCTTATTTATAGTGTATAATGTATGTGTTATGGTACAATGGGTTTGATGTGTCCTTTAAGGAAAATAAAACCCTAAATAAAAAAATGAAAAACATATTCATTGGTCCACATAGCATAGCACTGGTGGAAACTGATTCAACTAAGCTACGTTTTTTATATGGAAGGATGCGTGCTGTGGATGCGTGCTATGGATGGTCGCGAGTGGTGTAGCTATGTGCAGAACAGTGTACCTACAGTAGGCGCGCGTTTGTCACCGAGCACATCTTACTCGCTCTGCTACATAGCTTAGCATTAGTGGAAACGGTCAAATAGTTTCGTAGCTTAGCTTTTACATTCTCGCAGCATAGCTGTATAGCACAACTCGGGTGGAAAGGCATTTATTCAGGTAATTTCATGACGTGCCGATCAAGTTGCACTGACGCTGCACACAGACACTACAATCGCCTGTTAAGAGAATACGAAAAACGTTGCTTTGATCGAAATTTAACTGAACTTATTTAGTTCGGTGAATCAGGCCCCAGTTTCCTCATCATAAACATTTCATTGTTTGTTTCCAATAATTACAGCCGGAGCAGAAAACATACACAACATACACTGTTTGCTATTTCAACATGTCGTACTGTGGCTCGTTCATGATCGCCCATACTGCGAGCTCTCACCGCGCTCAATGCCCTCCTGGACGCCAGACCCAATTGTGATGTGTTTGCAGATGAAGGGGGGGTGATCTTGTCGGAATACCTGGTGTACTGCGAGAGGAATGCGTAATGAATGTCGCTATATGTTTTGAATGCTCTTTTTATTTATATTTTGTATGACATAGGTACATGAACAACACACATGAAGGACAACCTTCCGGTAACCCTGAAGCGTAACCTAATCGATATGTGAATCCTGGGGGCTTACTATGACCTCTAAAAGCAGGACAGAAGTAGCCCAGAAGTTGAAATGCCCTGCTTTTTTGTACTATGTCATCGTTAGAGCAAGCTTGCGGCAGGCCTGCTACGTTGACATTTACGAGATCCGTTCACCTTTTTTTTGTATAGACTTTTCGTACCATGAACAAGTATTACCGTTCAACTTGGTTCAATAGTTGTTCACCTTTAGTATTGTCATGGTAAAATTTTTGGCGATTCAGAAGCAGGCCTGCTTTTGAAGGGAAGTTGACTGGTTGGCATTTGAACGTTTTCTTAAGAGGTCATAGTAAGCCCCTTGTTCGTACCTTCGGTGCTCAAACTTGGTCACTGACTGAAGAACAAAAGTCCAAACTCAAGATTTGCCAACGAGCAATGGAGCGTAGTATCCTGGATGTTAAACTAGCCGCTCGTGTTAGAAACACCACCCTGCGCTCTATAGCGCAAGTAACAGATGTTGGAGAAAAAACAGCCAAGCTAAAGTGGGAGTGGGCCGGTCATGTCGCTCGAATGCACCCGGACAGGTGGGCAAAGACCGTTACTTACTGGACGCCTGAAGGAGGACATCGCCGCCGAGGTCGACCTCGGCGTAGGTGGCGTGACGATCTAGACGTGTTTGCGGGGCTAGCATGGTCAGAAACGGCACAAAATAGAGATGTTTGGAAGACAAAAGGGAGGCCTTTGCTCAGCAGTGGGACAGTCAATAGGCTAGTAAAAAATAACATCACATTTTATAATACATTTAATCTATACATGCAGTCTGTGGCTCAACTACACGCAGAGGGCATACAGCACTCTGAGCGTCCAATATAACAATGCATTCAGGGTGTTGATGGGGTTGCCGCGCTACTGCAGTGCTTCCGGCATATTCGCAGAAGCAGGCATAGATGGCTTTCACGCCATCATGCGCAAGCGAAGCGCCTCCATCATGCGTAGGGTACGCGTCAGCCCCAACAGCATCCTGAGCACTATAGCGGACAGGTGGGACAGTCCCATACTGGGGCATTGGGTACGCCAACATGCCACTGTGGCGTATAATAAATAATTGTCTTGTTTTTCTGGTAGATGTAAGTACTAACACTAGTTTCTAAGTTGTATGCTAACCAAATGGACTTATGGTCTGAAATAAAATAATTTTATTTATTTATTTTATTTATATCTAATCTTATTTAGTCTAATTGGTTATGCCGTAAAATAAATAAAATCATTTTCCCCCCCAAACTCACGTTACAAATTACAACACAGCTCTAAAAAAAAACACTTTACATTTTTGCAAGCGCAATTCTTATCGAGGGCTTGATAAAGTTGCAAAGTAAAAAAGAAAAAAGGAACGAAAAAAGTTAAAAGATCCGACGATTCATGGTCCTGGAGTCAAATAAGCGTTAAAGTGAAGGAAAACCTCCTTTGTTGTCTTGCAATGTGATCAAATTAAAAATAGTGATGTGCGGTTTGTGAGTTGTCGATATCGATATGATTGATGTTTTTTTTTTGTTAGTGGCGCTGAAAGACTTTGTTTGTATCAAGTTTTTTGTACTTTACAGAATTGAAAAAGATTCTTTATGTATTATAACAGGCAAAAATTAGGTCGCTCTTCCGTATCTGTGGGTGTCGTAAAAGCAACCGACGGATACTATAGCTATACGAGAATAGCTCATGCCGTGGTGAAAAGATTAGCCAGTCAGCAAGTTTGGTAGCGGGGCTGACTGCCCAGGGGCTACTTTGATACTGAATGACAAAACAGGCATTATCAAAGTAAAAGCCTGCGGTCCGACTTTGATAAGGAACATTTCTCCTTTTGCTATCGAAAACTATGCTGTGTAGTTTTTTTTTTTCTGTCTAGTCTATGTGATTTTATACAACCTTATTTTTTCTTTATACGAAAACCGAGACACCCCAACAAGATTTTCATCAGAACTGCCTGAATATGTATTTTTTTTAGTAAATCTTCAAGTTACACCTTAGTTTATGTCGCGTTAAGTTCCCTACAAAAGTGTGAAATGTCTGAAATGTGCTATGCAGGGGTTGTCTGATACACGAAAACTGACCGAGAGGACCGTCTCAAGCCTCAAGGTATCTATTCCCGTCAACTGTTATCGGTAGAAAACTACTGAAACAAAACTGAAATTTATGAAAAAAATACAAAAAAAAAGTTTTGTAAAAAATTTGTCAATCGATTCTCCTAGTGATTCTGAACAAACTAGTTTCAGGTTTAGTATATACTAAAACTAAGTTTGTATATCTCAGTTAATTTAGTCTACATGAAATATTTTTGATGTAGCAGCTAAAAGAGAAAATAAATAAGATACAAACACATGAAGCTCAAAAAATTGATCAAAGTAACCCCGTTATGTATGAACAAGTTCAAATAGGCCATTATACTTATGCGAGGGTACCTAGGTACTCTAATGCACTACTCATAGTAAACATCCCAATAACTTTCCCACTGTTGGGCATGAGCCTCTTCTCATAAAGACCCCCAGTATCTCTGGCCTGGGACCCTACTCCCTAAGTCCGTCAACGAAGTTAGTTGCCCGTCCGACAGTAGCCCGAAACGTAGGAGTGACCAAAAAAGTGACAAGTTCAACTTTTCGGACGGGCAAAAACACATCGGTAGTAGCGACAACTGTCAAATCGTGTTGTCACTCATTCTTAGTTCGGGCCTCGAAATAACATTATGTCCGTAGGTGATAAGGAGTAGGAAACGCTCGTAACTAAGGCCGAAACCACAGACTTCGTGCTTAGGGAGTAGACCTCTTGGTGTGAATAAATGGCGGCTCATTTCTATTTTAATAATTAAATATCTCCCCAATCAAACATTGATTTTATTCTATTCCAAGTTATAAAACTGTACAAACATAATATAATGAGATTGGAAAGGTTATTTCACAAAGGTTTTGTATAAATATGGCCTTACAAAGTAAACGGGCAATAATATTTTAGTGCCTTAGGGCAGTACCCTAATAACGTTATAAAAACATCGATAAAATAATCTTCGACCTTTTGTAAAATTGGTAACGAAGGAAAATAAAGCGTATCTGCTGTTATTCATCTTTTAAGAACATTAGTTGTAATTAGGTTATGCCCGGTAATCGGAAAAGTTAGGTAGTCGTCTGTTGTTTTGATAACGAGCTTACAATTTTAGCTATAAGCAATGCGATTTTGATATTAAAGCAATATGGGCAAAACCAGAACTAATAGAACGAATAATATTGGTAATGTCACATCTAATGTCCTATACAACCCTGAAAGAAAGAAAATTATTTATTTTGGACTCACACAGGCAGTTATAGACACAAAAACAAAATAAAAAAACAAAAGAGAGGATAAAAATTTAGACTACCTGCACGAGGCCAAAAAGAGCTCCTATTTTAGCATAATGCTGTGAAATTAAAAAACAAAAAAAAAAACAAAACGTCGCAGCGCTGGTTTTCAGATAGGACCATTGTGATGCCACGGGCAATCAAAACAACACAAATAAATATGTTACGTTTATGCAAACCCTGCATATCTTTGTTTCTTAGGGTCCGACAGAACCCAGTAAAACGAGGTCAAAGTTTGAAACATTATCTGTTCGTGTTGTACAGAAATAAATAAATATTTATATTAATAGCCACTTCCATAAATTGTTTACAACATTGAACAAGTTAACACAAACCGCCAAGGTCATTATGGGTCGCTAGAATGGCTATGGTCTTTTAACCAGGGCCATAAGCTATTTTATATAGCTCGTCGTGTTGGCACGAGAGAAGAAGAACAAGATTATTTCTATGGATAGCCATAGAGAGAGGTTATGACGTCACTAAGATAATGCTGACACTTCACGCGTCGAGATTCAAAGATACAAATATCGAGCCTTTTATAGAAGAACATCGTAAGCGACACACATAAAATTTTACAGGAGAGGTATTTTAATTGGTTATTCATTAATTTCAGCTTTACGTTAAGATGAAAAAGAGAAATACCTATAATCTGTCGTTTACCGTGTTTTTCCATAACAGGCTCGACATATTTATTTTTGCCAACTAAGTGTACATAAGGTGTTACAAAATAAATTAGCTCTCTTAACTTAGTTGCGGTAGTAGTTTTCAGGCGTTGAAAAAGGATTTTTAATCTAAAAAAGTTACAAAATATAAAAAAACCGACCTTGAAAACTATCGACATCGCCCCATCCCTAGCAAGAGATAACAGCACATAGTTTACTGGGTAAACTTTTGTGCAATTATTTTAATAGACGACATCTCAGAAACTGCGCCGCGTTACTCATTCTTTCGTTTACTTTCTACTTGTCTGTGTTAGGGTGGGGCGTGAAGCATGAGCTTACAGCGAGAAAATGCGCCTTAGAAAATTTAATACATCGATGACCCTATCGTATGAACGTGCATTAGGAAAACTTTAACATTCAAACTCAAACTCAAAATTCGTTTAATCGAAATAGACTAGATTTACTTAGTTCTTTTTGAACGTCAATTTTACATAAAACTGCCCCCAAAAGCGCCCATCCTTCACCTCTTCCTAGTGTTTATGCTGTGAAGAAGAAACGGTGCAATAAACTCCCGAGCACACAGTTCAGTCTGTCAAGTGAATAAATAATTGAGTCTATTACAAAAAAAAGGTAACATAAATTACATTGAGTATGGAAGAACGAATATTAAACTCATAGCCTCCCCCCGCTTCGCCGCCTCCTTTGCGAGAATTACCTCCTCGCAAAAGAAGACGACGCTTTCCTTAGTTCTCTTCAGACTACGCAATCACACAGATAATTCAGCCCTCATCAAGCGGACTCCTTCCCGATCTCCCGCCAGCTACACCCTAAGCCGAGGTCCGAGTCTTAGGGGTCGCCCTTATCGTTGTTGCTAGTAGTCACGATGTTAGTAACAATTTCGTTAGTCGGAAGCTACCCTGTGCATCATTTCTGCATTTCTCATAATATTATTCATAGATTTTTCTTGAATACAGTCGCTTGTCTTCTGTAACTTGGACCAAACGCCAGGACTATTGTGCTAAAATCGAGAGAATTGCTCGTTTCTCTTATTTTTTGTGACGAAGGCATTACTATGCCCGTCCCTTCTATTGCAGACTTTAAAAATTACGGCTACGTTCATCTCCTATTGTGTTGGTACCTTAGATACTTAGATGTTGAGATATGGCTTAGATTTTTTACTGGTAATGGCATTTTTTATAGGGGATTTTATATTTCTTGCGATTTGAGAAGAAGATTACACTGGTCTCTCATAACTGTATTTACTGAAATTGTTAAAGGTCTCGTGTAGTGCCGGACTTAAAGAATAGCACTACCCCATCTCTTCTCGTGGGTGTCGTAAAAGGCGACTAAGAGATTCTCTAGAGTATGGGCAGCAGCGTTCTCTGAGTATGTTGGGAATCGCACCCAACAACCACGCAGACGGCACGCGCAGACGGCGTGACCGACCTCCGCGTCATCGTCATCGGCAAGCGAGCGACGGTCCAGCGCGGGTGATCCGGCGCGGCCAGCGGACACTCGCTTTCTCGGAGCCCACCGCGACAGACGACACTCATTCAATGGTTAATTAATGTATGTTTGTCCGGGACAGTTTAAATGTTATTTTGAAACGACAATACACCAAACCTATTTCATATACAGTCCACTTTTATTTATCTCCACCGAGCAACTCGAACAGAGTACTTTAACAACCATACTGCGATCGCCAACCCGCCTGCCAAGCGTGACAATTACGGCAAAAACCCCCCCTCTTGGGGGAGGCCTATATCCAGCAGTGGACGTCTTTCGGCTGAATGATGATGATGATGATGTTAAAGATCTTGATTTTAAACGAGTAACCATGGAATTTCTTGTCTGCTCTTCTCCATAGTAAACGACTAATTGGAACCGTGCACTTAAATTCGACTTATTAGAAGCATAACAGCTAGAAAAGGTCTGGGCGTTTGTTTGTGAGATTTGTGTCTGTAAACGCACCCACGAGATACAAGAGAAATCTTAGTGTGGGGCAACGTTTTTTAAAAAAAAAAAGTTGATATTAAAAAAAATATACTTTGAACTGTGTCGTTGGTCTAGTGACTGAGCGTGAGGTTCTGGGTTCGATCCCAAGGTCGGACCAATTGTTATTGGGTTTTTCCATATGGTATTTCTTTATAGTCTGGATTTGAGCCCGGTTGATAGCAATGGGCTCGCCCTCTATTACATGGGATTTAAATATAACGGCGAAATGAGGCTGTACTATAGACCTCTGCTCAACCCTTCGGGGAATGTAAACGTGATGTTACGTAAGAATGATTTGGTTTCTTACTTTTTTTTGGTGGTTATGTGCGTCATCATAAGACGCAAATAAAGGTCACAGCTCCTTAGAGCCACCTGGCATCCGACCCGCATCGCCTCGCCTCGTGCGGTTAGTATTCTTTATATGAACTTGTTTAGATGTGCGCTCACTACATCAACTCCGTAGCGTCACCGGATCGCCTCGGGCGTATGCCGTCGGTCACTCGGTGACAACTCGCTGCTCGCATGCTTGCCTTGCGTTGCTGCGCATTGCCAACGAACAAGTCCCGAGTGAATCGCGTTGCCATCGAGTGGACCGCGCGCATTGGTCCTCTGGTTGACCACGCGACGTTTACTGGTGATAACGTGGCGTCCACCCGTGAACCACCTGCTGACAACGTGTGGACGCCGAGTGACGAGGCGACGCGGGTCGAGTGCCGGAGTGGCTCTAATGAGCTGTGACCTTTAATCTGTTGTCTTTCCTTTTTTCTTTCAAATATTTTAACGTTATTAGTAATCTCTTCATATCACGAAAATATTCATATTCACCACCAGGAATTTTCAAATTCCCTATCACTCATTTCAACTGACACTACGTCTTTTGCACGAAAAATCCACAATTTATCCTCCGCCTTCCGTCTCTAACTTAATTTTTTTAACCCCCCAAAAAAGAGGACTCGAAAATTTTTCAACTAACTTAGCAACTTCAACAAATAAACGAGGAAGAAATTAATCCCGCCATTTCTCACTGTCAACGTTGGTTTAACGTAAAAACTGGTACCTTCCCGTATTATTTTATCATCAATCCCTCAGACGGGGTGATCTGCAGGATTGTTATTTAAAAAGTTTCCAATTTTTTCGTCTAGAATATTTTTGGGTTAATTATGTAGGGAAATTGGATTGGTGGTTGATTAGATTGGAATATTTAAGTGTGGCGCCACACCATGCCGAAATTACGCAACCGAAGTTCGGCGTCTATGTTTTTTATATAGGGTGACTGGTAATTAGTGACCGATACTTTAACACATGATTGTACTCATGATAACAAACAACTCTCCCAAAGAAACATTATCTATAAAACAAAAAAAAAAAAAAACATATTACGAGCCGCGTCCATTCCGTAACGGTTTATTAATAAATTTTAAATGAAAAAAATAAAATTAAAATAATGTTTCTTTGGGAAAGTTGTTTGTTATCATGAGTACAAGCATGTGTTAAAGTATCGGTCACTAATTACCAGTCACCCTATATAGGTAAAACGCGACGTAATTTCAACCTGGTGTGTCGCGGGTAATTTAAAAAGTATTGCAAGCGTAATCATACCGAACTTCGGTCGCGTATCTTCGGCATAGTGTGTTTAGACACTAAGGGTCTATGCTGGTTAGGGTTAAGAAAAAACTTGAGAAGTTTATTATGAATGTTAAAGGTTAAGGTATAGTGGAATATTTACAAAACCAAGGTGTTGATAGCTGGATAAAAATATTTATGCGTCGGGTCGTTGAGCTCACTAAAATAAGATTAGTGTAGTGCCACATCATGCCGAAAATACGCGAAGTAATTTCGGTGTGATTACATCTACAATGCTTTTTAAATTACCTGCGACACACCAGGCCGAAATTACGTATAAATAGCTAGCATAGCGTTGTGTGAATGTGTCCATATAAAATGTATGCTGAGCGATATCGCTGTGCTATACAATATTTGCTATATGCTATCTATTATAGCGTAGTACGAACGGCCCATTAGGCTATCGATAGCTAATACATTTGTGGTTACACTATTGTGGTCAGATTGCGGTCACTCCGCACATGCATTATACTCACGCCTTTAATGCCCGAAGGGGTAAACATTTACAATGATAAAATTCAAACATATAGATATTAATGTTGATAATACGTGCTCATTTAATTTAATTAAATTTAATTAATTAATAATTGCAAAGATAGGTACGTGCCTTCACTTATGCGTGGCCCAGACAAGGCCCTGTTGGAAATTCAACTTATGTTTATGTGAAGAATTAGAATACACGTTTTGATATTTTCCGAGCTGAAATACATTCAAATAAAATGTATTTTATAGTGTTATCGGTAGCAGGTAGCACTGGGCAATGTTGACAAAAGAAGGTAGTCGTCGATATGGATCAACACACCCGATGTTATAAAGGCGGTGGTCATTCGAAGAAGCGGGAGCATTCGGTGCTGAACAGCTGAAGAAGTCTGACCTTTTATATCTGACTAGCTTGTCCTTATTCTATCATCTTGTAATAATTGTGTAAAGTTTTATATTGTGATCTAGTTCATATTACTAACACTAACCCAAATACAAGTACTCTCAGTGGTGGAGAGTCTATGTTGGTTTTATTTACTTATTTACCTTGCTCGCAATCCTGACATACCGATATTAGCTATAACTGTAATGATAGAATCGCCCCTGAACGATTATGTTGTTGTGTCTTTTACAATAGACTATTTAAGAAGTTTTATTAATTTTATTTAAGTGGTCTATAAAATACTTTTTATTTGAACAACCCATCATTCTTAGTTTCAAAGATATTAAGGGTTATGTTGGTGCCTTGGATTCATTGTTTCCAAGTGTAGATTTGTTAATATTTACGCGAATCATATTATTTACTAAACCTGAAATAAACTTACAGATTTTTACGCGTCATTAATTATTATACAATGTGTCCGGTCATGGACTAGCGATATTCTAGGTACTTATATAACAACTATTCTAGTACACAAATACACTATACACTAGGGTCCAATCCACTTCCACCTTTTTTCTTGAGATATTCTGTGCATGTGTACAAAAAAGTCATATCTCTCAAAGTTTTGATCCTACCGAGATAAAAGTAGGCTTATTTGGAGGTCAACAATATTGTCTATAGTTTACATTACGATACAATGGGTTCACATTTTCATAACTTTAAGATAGAGAATATCTCAACGAAAAAATCAAAATGGCTGCCAAATAGCGGGGAAGTGGATTGGACCCTAGTGTGTAGTGTATTTGTGTACTAGAATAGTTGTTATATAAGTACCTAGAATATCGTTAGTCCATGACCGGACACATTGTATAACATAAACATACGAGTGTTATCGTGAACATGAAGGCCACTAGTATAGAATGCATATCGCTGGTTATTTTCAGGATGAGATGCTCATCGCAATTTCGCAAAGTTGCCCAGCTAAGTTGAAGAGTTAAGTGATTTTTTCAAGAGAATGGCGTAACATCTTCCGTTGAGATAGTAACAAGATACAGTGTATCTCTCCTTAACCCCATAGTTGCTCTTTTTGCAATTTATATACAAGTTTAGTTTTTGTATACACTAAATCTGAAACTAGTTTGTTCAGAACTACTAGGAGAATCGATTGGCATAGTTTTTATACCACGTTAAATCTTGCATTTTTTTTCATAAATTTCTGTTTTGTTTCAAAAGGTTTCTGTGCTTAACAGTGAACGGGAATAGACATCTTGAGGCTTGAGATGGTTCGCTCGGTCAGTTTCCGTGTATTAGACAACCCCTGCATAGCACATCTCACACATTTCGAAAAAAAAAAAAAAAAAAAAAAAAAAAAAAAAAAAAAAAAAAATTCACACTCTACTGGGGAACTTAACGCAACTTAAACTAAGGTATAAATAACTAGGAGATTTATTTAAAAAAAATACATACTCTGGTAATTCTGATTAAAATCATGTTGGGGTGTCTCGGTTTTTGTGTATACTAAAAATATTGTTGTATTTATACAGGTATTTATTCGTAGAATTATGTTTATTGTATTTTATGTAAGTTTATTGTATATAATATATGGTTCTTTGTGTCTGTACATTTATTTGTTCCTGTTATTTTTAAACAGAATTGTTTACATTTATTTTTCTAAATTTTCTCACAGTTCTGCTGGAAGAAATTTCTACAACAAATAAGTGTAGTAGTACCTATGGTCCTGATTAACTTATCTTTTATTAAGTGTTATGTATACATAATTGATTAAATAAATAAATACTATGATTACCAATCTATTAGTACGTGTATTTATCTCAACTAGTGATGTGAAACGTTTTCCAAAAAGTTAAAAGACAAAAAGAACCCTTAAAGGAACCAAGTTTTTCTAACAAAATCAATAGCAGTCTCTAAAATAAACTTCAAAACATTTTTCCATTTAAAAGTCCAGGGTAGAAAAAGGTAGAAACTTTCTACTTTTCTACACTGTCGGTGGGAGAAATATAAAATTGTGCCGAGACGCCTGGCGGAAGGCCGTTTCATTTGTGAGAATTATTGAATTTGAATTATTGGAGTGGCCACCTTGGTTGGAATAGGAAAAGCGTGGAGTCGACTTTGTTTGTTACTTTTGTTATAAAATTTTTATTATTTTTTTCATTATACTTTCTGTAAACGAATTAGTGTAATTCCTTCAAACTGCGTGATCTACTGGTGACACTGATTGATCCTGCATAGGTTTTTTTCAGAATCAACAAAAAAAGAATCGAATTAGTCTATCAGTTAGATTATCAAAAAATATTTGACCCGTATTTTTTCTTTTGTTACGTAAACCAAAATTGACGAAGATACGATACTTTTAAAATTGGCAAAACGTCACAAGCAAGTACAATTTTTACTTGCTTCTGACGTCACAAGCCCCATTCTCGAGTTTTGATGCGTTTTATCTTTTCAAATATTCATAGATTTAACAAAAGAAAAAATACGTGTCCATTATTTTTCAAAACTCTAACTGGCGGACTAATTAGATTTGCAATTTATTAATGCTGTCAACATGCCTATTAGCGACGTCGAATCTGTCGAGCGACTGATCCATGTTTTTGTTTAAGTTTGGCCTACAGTTGCAGAATGCACACATCTGCGTTGAACGAATGACGCGTTGTAAATATTCTTTCTCACACATTTTTACTTGCATAATGGAGGGGTGTGTCGTGTTATCGTAGATGATCTCTACTCGTAGAATATGTCAAATTAATGTGAGCTTTAACATCTCAATTCTACAGGTTTAAGTGAAAACGTTACTTCACGACATGTTAGAGTAGAACTAAAATGTAACCTAGACATTCTACCTGTCTAGAAGTAGGCGACAACTTTAATTACTTAAACAAGGAATTAAGTTTCCCATTTGACACTGACGCCTTTTAACTTCAAATGTTAGAAATTCATAGGTGTATTTAAATGAGATGAGATACTGTTACGATGTCTATGTTTAAAAATAACATATATATGAAAATAATAAATCAGTCTGTAACGTACGATTTCCACCAACCGGGCCACGCAGGAGCGCAGCGTAGAGCATCGCAGCGGATGCTCGAGCATGCGCGCGTAACCGACCGCGTCCGCCCGACGGCTACAATCTGCTAGAACCCGGGCGCATGCGCGTGCGTGTTCGCGTATCCGCTATTGCAGTCAATTTCTACCTTCGGTGTGGCCGAGCGGAGCCGACCGGACGCGATGACAGCCGAGCGCCGCCGTCCACGTACGCGAGCAGCCGACCGGCTGCCGCGGTATACACGCGGATCTAACCGAGTAATATTTCAAGTAATATTGTGACTTTCGCAGTGTTGTCTGTTTTTAACCGACTTCAAAAAGGAGGAGGTTCTCAATTCGGTTGTATTTTTTTTTATTTTATTTTTTATGTTTGTTACCTCATATCTCCGTCATTTATTAACCGATTTGAAAAATTATTTTTTTGTTCAAAAGGGTATACTTTCCAATTGGTCCCATATAAATATTGTTATGATTAGACCATGAACTTCAGAGATATGGAACGGAACTCCTCAACGGATCAAAGCAAAATTCTCAAATTACTAATATTGCTTTGTTTATATTTGTTGTTGGGAACTGACTACTGGAAAAGAGGAGGGGGTCCCCCTTTGGAATGTTTTCATTAATCGTGTAAGGTATCATTCGAAAGGGCTTTTTATACCCGACTACGTCAAACCCAAAAAGAAAGGTTATGGAGAGGAGAGGGTTAAATTTATGGCACTAAAACGTATTTAATAAAAAATAAACTTTAAAAAAAAGTAAAAACCGACTTCAAAGAAAAACTAAAAGGAGTAAAATAATTACCATAATATAAAATTAACAGTTTCACAAGTCGGTGCAACTCTACACTGAAACGAATAGAAGCCACCGACTTCTGAAACTTTTAATTTTATACTAGGGTAATTATTTTACTCCTTTTAGTTTTTCTTTGAAGTCGGTTTTTACTTTCTTTTAAAGTTTATTTTTTTTTGTCACAAAATGACTTACGCACTGTTAGAACTTCACTGACGATATTGCCTATCTGTATGTCAAATTTCATCAAAATCCCTTCAGCGGTTTACGCGTGACAAACATATTCACAAAATTTCACATTTATAATATTTTATTAGGATAATAATATTTCAACCGCTCCATTCGTTTTTATATTCCAAGTCCAGTAGCGGTGGCAGGTGGGCAGTCACTGCGAAAATTTTGTTCCTCAGCCATTTGAAATTACAACAGAGAAGATATATAGCTTCAGATAGTATAGCGTAGAGCTGACGGTGTGGGACCAACTTGAAGGAGGTTCGTAATATTAATAAAGTAATTGTACACACATCAAAAAAAGTTTGCGATCACTAGCATGATTATGTATGTGAAGATTCCGAATTCAAAGTCCAACTGAAATCTGATTTATCTAGATAAAAGTGATCGCAAACTTTTTTTGATGTGTGTGTTTGATTTTATTGTGAATAAATTATGGGATACTAAAATTATTGATAACTAGCTTTTAAACTTTCGCGATTTGTACACATTATAAAAATACACGACGGATACGGGACGGTTTAGGCGAGTGTAAAGACGTCGTTAGTGTAGTGTGTCGAAGTACCGACGATAACTTAATAAAATAAAATAAAAATCAAGATCGAGTGAGGGTAGATGAAAATACTTTTGCTTCACGAAGATGACAACTGCTCCGCAACTTCAGTCTACCCGTGACCACGGCCGGTGTAATTCGGCCGAAACGTCGGGATAAAAAGGTATTTAGTGCCTTTTAAGTTTTTACGCGATTAGACCCGAATCTGTATTTTTATAACTAGCTTTTGTCCGCAGCTTTGCTTGCGTGAAATTTTAAAACCGCGTTTACCCCTTTTCAGGTATTTTTAGTTGTAAAATCCAAAAAAACCCTGGAATAAGGATTTTCATACAAACGTCAACAACTCATTTCACCCGTTTAGGGGTGAAAGGAGATGTTTGATTTTGGGCCACCACTATGTACAGTATATAGAAAAATAAGAAAAAAATAGGGGATTACCATAAAAATACAAATAAATTAATTTGAAGAAGAGTACTCTTGTACTGGAATTAATATTCGGCGACGTTTTTTAAAATGTTAACCTTTTTTTCTGGTAGCCATGACAGTTGTGTTTGACATTGACATGAGTTTCACAACTTTGACAGTCCTAGGTTTCGTGTACAACACCGGTAGTTCTATTTTATTATAATTATAACGAAATCCAAGTATTTTCGTCTATATTGTAGTGTATACTACTTACTTTTCTTGTTTTTTCAAACAGCTCAATATAGGTTATGTGTATTTCACTAATTATTAATAATTAAGTGAATTACACATAATCCTGTGATTTAAGACCACCGTGTCAGCATCTTTTATGCATTACATAAATGTAAATATCTGTATTTTTGAAGCAATGAAACATCAATACCGGCGTTCATTGTGAAACATATTCGCGCTTGTATCTCTGCTAATACAGTACGAGATACCGTGATATTAGTATTGATGGAATCAGCAAAATTAGTTCTATAAATCAATTTCATTTGTTTTCAATATTAATTGAATTTTAAAATTAAATTCATAAAGTCAATTGTCAAAATTAGTGACGTCAAATTAGTTACAAACTGACAATTGCAGAAAGTATCGATTGACTATCAATCGATATCTTTAAACATTTAATGGTCATGCGATACCAGGATGGTTTCCTGTGATTGGAATTGGCTTGTCTTGTGATAAATGATAGCGGCTTTGACCTAGTATAAATATAATTATTACATTTAATTTATTAGTAATTTTTACTAAATCGTCAAGTCGACTATTTTATAAAACAGGCAAGTCATTCCAATCACTAGACCGGTTGCGCATGACCATGACATTCAACTTTGGGTTGGCTGCTGAGGCGAACCTAATTAAGAAGAAGTCTGAAAATTACGGACCGGTGTGCTGGTCAGGAAGGCCTGATCGCATCCTGCACCAGCCTCAACTACTCAAGGTTGAGGCTGGGTTCATCATCGTGCGAGATGATGCAAATTATACATATACCAAGTAAGTGGGGTTCATCCATTGTATGGGGACTCATCTCGCCACGCTGTACGCGTGGTTTCCATGCCTGCGATTCGCCGATCGCCACCCCCGGGTCCGTAGGACGCCGTAGCGGTGTGTCCCGCGGTTCATTGCGCGGGACGATGCCAAGGACACCCGGGGTCGGCAGTTGCGTGGGCGACCGCAGGTGACGCCACCGCTGGCCAATTGTCGGCGCAGCTGACGACGCCGCCGCCACCTCGCTGGGTGCGCGTGCCGCATGCCGCATCATCCGGTGCCTGTGCGCCGTCAGTGCTGCCACCACGTGCCGGCTGCGCAGGCACTCGACGACGTCGACGCCGCCGCCTTGCTAGGTGGTATGCTGGGGGACCAACCCGACCTGCCTGTGCGCATTGCGCAGGCTTCTTCGAGCCACACTCCGAAGAAACAAGTGCGGTAAGGTTGGCCAACCAATAACATAAGTGCGAGCATGCTCAGTCCGTCCGCGAACGAACTCGAGTGTAGAATAAGTACGGCTTAGGTTTTAAGGTACCCAGATACCGCGGCCGTAACCGCCATGTTCGCGAATGGTCAATCTTGATTTTGTTGAATTATACATGTGTTACTGATAAAATGTATTTTAATTGAGTATCAGCACCTGCAGTACAACAACCACCAAGAGGTCCTTGATCCAGAGGTTCGATCCCTCTCCGAGAGTCTATTCGGCAACCTCTTATTATATTTCAGGGTAACATTCCCGTCTACCCACAACTTAACTTTATTAACTTTTATTTTACAGTCACCATCGCATCGCGTGCCACGCTGTTCCCAGAACCGAATGACGCGTGATGTGATGGTCGACTGTATTATATTCAGTAGCGTGCAAAAGCTTCTTTAAATTAAATTCATATTTAACCTTAAAAACAAAATCTATTTTTTTTTTATTTGTTTTTTTTTTATTGCACGTTACAATATACAACGTAGATAGGTTATGTAAGTACACAAGAAATAAACACTATGAGTTCATTAACATGTCAACTGTTGTCAAAATGACATTTCACATAATTTCGATCCGCCATATTTTTATGTGTTGTGTTGCTCTCCTTGGCCAAGATATCTTGAATGTACAATTAAACGAAGTAAAATTATGGAAAATTAACATTAAAAAACGGTTCCTTTATTGTATGGCTATATTTACATATAGTGTACATGGTGCTAGCCCAGACTCCATACATTTCTGAAACATCTCCTTTTTAAAAACGCTCTTGTCGCATCATCACTGTCGTGTGGTGACGCGACGTGAGAGCTCACTGATTCGTTAACTTGTGACAACAGTCACCCCTCCCGCACCGCGCACCTACCTCAGGCACGGTCTCAGTTAAGTGGTCGGGCTATATCTATAAAGGCCAGTAATTAGAAGGTAATCAATTATTAAGACGTGTAAAATTAGCTGTTTTTAGATGAACATTTTCCTTATCAGCACAAGGAAAATTTGCAGCTAAAAACAGCTTCATCAACGAAATAGAGAACCATTTCCGTTTCCTGATCAAACAAGAGCTTTTTTGTCTTTTGAGTATGAATAAGACAAGCTATGGAGCGCGTTTGCGATCGCTTTGTTACGTGAAGTTGAACAGATATGAGTAACATACAATGTTATTAATGAATAAATGCTATAAAAATAATAAATAAGCTAGATATTAATAATGCAGGAATTATTTAAAAAAATTTTAGGCACTGCAATATAACAATAGTTAATACTTTTCTTATATTGTAGTACCATAATAGGAGTCATGGTTTGGAACTTATATGATAATTAACATCTTTATATAAATATTACATATTTGCAATTATATGAAAATGAATTGCTGTTCGTTAGTCTTGCTAAAACTCGAAAACGGCTGGATTGATTTGGCTAATTTTTGTTTTGAAATATTTGTGGAAGTCCACGGAAGGTTTAAATGGTGAGAAAATATGGAAAAATCGCGAGGAAAACAGTAAAAACAACAATTTAATTTTCCAATACAAACTGTTCCTACCTGTCAAACATTCGATATTCGTCCCGTCGGTACGGAAAATTCGGGTCCCCCCTCAAATCAAAAATATTGTAAAGAAAAAAATGGTACAGCTAGTTTGCAATAAATAAAGGATATTCGTACTTGTATTTTTTAATCTCAAGTCGGGCAAAATTCATATGCGGCGTCTTTCGTAGGCGGTTCAAAGCGAACGCGAATCGCGAAGCAATCCGATGTGGTGACACGCGAATTCAATGCGATGCGGTGCGAAGCGGCGGTTTTGTCCTACGAGCTCGCGAACCGCCCGCCGCGCGCCGCCTTCATTCAGTAGCACTGTACGGCACCGCATCCAGTTCGCGCGAAAATATCAAGCCGATTGATCGCTTACACTTCGCTTCGCGCTGCGCCGCACCGCATTCCACGTGCGTTTAGTCACGTAGGCCACTTCAATAGCTATCTAGGTGTCGCTTCTTGATCGCTCACGTTAGACGCCGCGTTAGTAACGGCCCGATTAATAACAATAGCTTTATCAGTTTTTCAAAAGACTACAATGACTACATAGGTATTGGTAAACTGGTGCATCTTCTACAAACAAATAGGAGAAGTATAAAAAAAGTTACAAAAATAAAATAAATAAATATTAGCCTGTAACTGTCCCACTGCTGGGCAAAGGCCTCTTCTCGTACAGAGAAGGAACGAGCATTGATCGCCATGCTTGCTCATTGCGAGTTGGCAATTTTAGACCATTAAAGTTCAGGTTTCCTCACGATGTTTTTCTTCACCGTATGTCAGTGGCGTCTTAGATTAACTAAGAAAGTACATATGAAATTGAAAAGGTCACATTGGTACATGCCTGGGTTTGAACCCGCAACCTGATGCTTAACAAGCGGGTCTGTAACCTCCGGGCCACCACGACATTCCCAAAAAAAGTTACAATTAAATAAAAAACTATTATATGCAATACATCTATTAATGGTAGCTAAAAATAAATCTTCATACATGTGCCGTCACCGTCGGGATAGTGCCAGTAGTCCACCTGGTTCTGTCCATATAGGTGGACAAAGGGATATTTTTTGGCCATATTCCTCCCAGGTGAAATGAATAGGTGGACCACGGGCAATATCCTTCACCGTTGCCGTCGGTGTCCTTAAATAACCAACGACTAACAGCGCTCTACAGTCAATTAATACCCTAACAGTTTCCCAAAATATTTGTACGGACAGAAAATTAATTAGGCTTCCAATTGCTTGTTTTACTTTCTGAGAAAGTTTCGCTGTTACACCACGCACTGAATTTTCGTGTCCATAAGTTTCAGGAGATTTTTCGAAACGAATTCAATTCTGTTTTCAGTTACTGAAAGTTTTCAGAAAAAGGAAAATAGGGGATTTCGTGAAGCACTTTCTCGTTCTGTATTGAAATAGAAATGGAAACGTTCTAGTAGTCCTAGTGCTAATAGTATACTGTGAACTGAAGTTAAATGAAAAGGGGTTGTTACTCAGTAAAAGATATTAAGGTATAATGGAACATCATAGTGTGTTCACATCCTCTGTTAAACATGGTACAATCTTCTTCCCTCGTATCGGCACGAGCTAAATGAGGCAGGGGAAACGAGGAAGTAGAAAAAAAATACAAAAAAAAACACGCTACATTTAAGGCCGTACGAAAAAAAAATGACGAATGGTGTTATTTTGAATATTTATTTAATGGCTCTCCAACGACTTATTCACTATCAATTTTGGGGATTTCGGATTATAGTAAACTCGTCACTTACAGGAGTGCACAGCACTTGCAAAATTATTGCTTTTATAGCAATACAAAAGTATTAAAAAAGTTAACAAAAAAAAAAAGAGAGAGCGATTGTGGCTTACTAGAAGTTTTGAGATAGGATTCGGATTCGCCAGGAAATGCAATAAATATTTTTGTCTTTTTATGCAGTAAGCAACTTACTTTCGATATCTTTATTTTTTAAATAGCTTGTATTTTGACAGAATTATCCCATAAAAACTGTATAATGCATGGAAGAAGTTAAAATCAAATTTTGGAAAGTGACTGAATTTAAATATAAAAATCTCTAGTCATTTTGTTCCTTAGGCAACCTAGTTTTTGTATGAGTTAAAAGTCTTTCAATACCTGTTATATTAATGAAACAATCGCCTATTGACACTTAACGTTTCCACCATGTATAAATTGTAATTTTTGAAATGTATGGAAAATAAGATAATTTTTGATAATATCATTTTCTAAACTGTAAAGTTTGAGCATCATGCAGCAATTAATGATACACCTATAATCATATCATATTACTGCCCATTGTCTGGTAGTATGAGTCTGTCATGCTCACTTAAATGTCCTGCTGATGGTGGCGTTGTATATCTGGTCGTTGGGTTCCCTACAATATGGTTGAGCTAAGCGATGCGGATGTGCACGTCATGCTCGTGATCGCGTGCTGTCTGTCAGGACTGGTCAGCCCATAACTACTATGGCAATTTTAGAAGGCATATTTTCTTTTTCTACTCTTATGTAAATTTATTTGTTACATTGACCTGCATTATTCTCATTCTATGTCGCACGCTACTATAATGGAATTGTCCTGAATAGTCATGATCTACTATTTTAAAAAGAGTATTCATGGAGTTTCTTGCCGGCTCTTCTCCATAGAACCTACCTTTTGGAACCGTGCACCTAGTTTTGACGTTTTAAAAGTGCCTGTAATCTGGTCTATTTGAAATAAAAAACTTTGACTTTGAAGAAAAAAATTGTACCTAAGGACCAAAAGTAAAATAAATCATATTAAATATCATTCGCGACTCCCATAATTCAAGACATACTATAATATTCAAGTACTTAAAGTACCTGCATCATAAATAAATACATAGCGTTTCATTCCCCTACTCCCAGTATCAGGGTTGTCACGAATTTGTCTTCATTACCGAATTTAAACTAACTCACGTACACCTTCTCATTGCAATACGGTACGTCTTGAGCATATTGTGAACAACATGCGTAGGGTTGTCAACATCGAAAATTGGAATGAGTTATGTTGATGTTGTTTTATGTTTTAGATGTCATAAATGTTGAGTGCATGTCGTAATAAAACATTTGTGACTGGTTAAATAAATTTGATTTTGTTTTAAAAATTGTTAACTTATCTAAGGTTATATATTTGTACGCTGCAAACTGCCTTTATATTTTCCTTAGCAATTCTTTCCATCCAATGGTTGTCTGGGAGAAATCGCTTTAAGCGATAAGACCGCCATTTGTACTATTCTTAATCATGTGTATTCCTACTGTTTTATTTCTTTTAGTGTACAATAAAGTATATCTATCTATCTATCTAAGTGTAGTGAGTGTGTCAATTTACTTTATAGTATGTAGGATTACTGTAATATATAATAGTATTTTTTTTTATTACAATGTTATGTTTCGTTTTGTTTAATTAGTACCCAATTCTCATAACATTATTTAGTTTTATACTTATGTTTGCTACAAGGATCATGTCGGACTTTTTAGGTTTTCAGTTTACCTTTATGGTTTTTTATACCTACTTTATGTAAGGAGAAATAGTTAAGAAGCACAAATTAAACTCGTACATAACTAGTGTACCTTTTTATTTTGTCATTTTACTAATTAATGAGTATGTTAAAATGATTAGTGTAAAAAATATAGACTTACTACTGGTAGCTTACTTTAAATTTTGCATGCCAACTAGGCGGAATGATTGTTGAATTTTTATTCTTATTTACGTCATATATGCTCCCAATTTCTGTACACGTATAGTGTACAAGTAGGGTACATTCATTTATCCCATAGGTTTTCTGTCAAAGCTAATGTATATAATTCCCTTCACAATTTAACAACACCTAACAAACTTATTACTTTCCTAAAGTCGTTACTGTTGTTGTGTTGTAACTTTTGACAGCCCTAGCTTCCCCTTTGCTGTTTCCCTGGTTATTACCGGAATTTTGACATCCACCGTGTTTCCTGATGTTGAAGTGTATCTTTATTTAAGATATCTTTCCTGTAAACAATCTTAGATTCAACCTGTTTATGTGCCTCGTAGTTTTTGCAAATATCTTTCGCCCCCCTTCCCCGCACTAGCAACGCAACGCTACCTGAACTCCTGTTAAGCAGCACACCTTGTATGCCCTATACCAAAACTATTTGATAAAAGATAAATATTATATTATAAATATATATTTATCTTAGGAATTCGTATTATGTACTTATACAAGGTTAGTCAGAAAGGGGGTACTAATCCGAAAGGATGTTAAAGTACCCATAATAATAAGTAACTTTTGTTCTACCACAGTTCTGAAACAGTTGTTCAAAAATCTCAAAAAAAAAACTCTAAAATCTATCTATCCCCAGTCAAGATCAGCTGTGTTTACATTTTAGGTCATATTTGGGGTCATGAATTAGAAGCACCATTTTCTGAATTTGTAACTAAAGCAGGGATGAAGAATTTTTGAAAAAACTAATATAAAAATAATTTTATTTGGAAAAAATATAATTATATCGAATTTTGAAATTTTAACACTTGCTTTCAAACAGTCATCAGCGATACTATAAGTGGGCTTCGGATTAGTACCCCCTTTCCGACTAACCTTGTATATTCAGTTCAAAATTGTCAACTCATTTTTATTTATTTTTTTGCTGTACATATTATTTCGATGCTTTTCTTTTCAACCCAAAGGTTGACTGGTAGAGAATGCCTTATGGCATTGAGTCCGCATTATATACCACCATTTATTTTATTTATTTATGCCTTTTATTAATCCATAACTTAAACTAATTAATATAAGAAAGAAAATTAAATGGTTATGTATAGCATAGTTCTTTTTTGATTTCAAGTTATGGCCCCGTCTCGGGTATAGGCCTCCTCCAACTGTCTCCATTTTTCCCTATTTTTCGCCATCTCATGTACCACCATAGTGCATAGAATTATAAATAAATAATAAAATAAATAATCGTTTTGAGTCTTTTTGTCTGATATTGCTATTTAAAAAGATATTGTTTGAATCAAATCAAAATTTCCAAATTGTTATTTGTTTGTTAAAACACGTGACTTATTTCAATATAAAAATGTCACCAAAAGAATCTTTACTTTTTTATTAAATTGGTTTGGTACGGGGTTTAGAATATAAACCTGCAAAAAATCTAGCCGGTGTTTTAAATCTAATATTCCCAAAGGAGGATGGCGAGATTACATTGAAACGTAATCTGAATGTCGTTCCGTTTAGTAAGTGCAACACGACAATTTTTTTAATAACATGTAATAATTTCTATTTTTTAATTCCCTTCTTCGAATAAATTGATGTATTTTTTGATAAAAAACCTGTTTTTTTATCAAAATTTGTCATTATATTGAATATTATTTTCCCAGACACGGCAATTCTTTAATCTCAGGACCAGACGCGCTTTTCTGTTTTATACTATTTATACTTTTGTAACATAAAAAATGGTGGATTTATCATTAACCTTTTCGCTTTCATAAAGAATCGCTTTAAGTTTCAGAACAATATCTAAAAAAAGAAGTTTCCAGTAGGCAGTACTTAAAAAAATCCTGTTTCAATGAATAAATCGCACATAAGAATAATTCAGAAACTACTCACATGAATATTCTGGTCTTCATTGCTCAGCTTCTGCGTACCGTTGTACCACTCGATCTTGGCTGCTGGTCGGGCACCTGATGCTGTACACGTGAGGGTCAAGAGGGTTCCTTGCGTCGCGTGCTCCCCCACACCAGTTATGACGGTCTTGTTCGGAGGAACTGGAAGAGAAAATAATGGTTAATATTATGGTTAGATATTAAGATTTAATAAGAGGAGCTCGTGGCTAAATAATTACAGCCGCATAGACCGATCTTCCGGGTTAAGCCACGCTTGCCGAGGTTGGTCTGTGGATGGGTGACCATTTACCATAGCGAGTTTCCTCCGTGCCTCGGAAAGCACGTAAAGCCGTTGGTCCCGGCTGTCATTTGTAGATCTTTGACAGTCGTTACTGTTGGTCAGAAGCCAGAAAGTCTGACAACCAGTCGTACCAAGAGTATCGTATTACCCAGTTACTGGGTTGTGGAGGTCTGATAGGCAGTCGCTCCATGTAAAATACTGATATTCAGCTGCATCCGGTACGACTGGAAGCCGACCCCAACATAGTTGGGAAAAGGCTAGGCAGATGATTATGGTTAGATATTGGAGAGGCTCGTGGGTAAGGCGATTTGCACACTGCACCGCATCACGCAGCATAGCGCGGGAGTGCGTGTTCTTACGTTGTTTGCAAGTATCTGTGTTTGTATAGAAAACACGCGTAGTGCAACACACAGAAAACGCATTCACGCGCAGTGTTGCAGATGACGCGCCTACATGCGGACAAACACGCACCCACGCGCGTGGTTGCGGGGCAAAACGCAAGGTATGGCACACCGAGTTCTGCAGTATCGTGCGTGATTTTGACAGAGCTAGACGTACTATTTCGAAATGGATCTCAATATCGATCGATTTATATTCGAAATCGAAAGTCGTGGAGCAATTTGGAATGTGAAATGTACAGGTTTCTTCACGATGTTTAACGCAAGTAATAATCAAATTATGATTATAACAAGCAGTCATTTTAAATTGATTGAACCCAAATCAGATCTAAAAAACTTTAAAAATTAAGAAACTTTTCTTAACCAATGAAAAGGCACTTTAAATAAATTGAGTTAAGGTACACTACCTAGCTCCAATTTAATTTTAAAAATCAATCCATTCTTTTTACAGTCCATCCTCAGAAAATTCAATTATTTTTTCTGATCAGCAATTTTTATTAGAAAACCATTTTAAAGGTGCTAGTCAATATCGCAAATAATCCTGAGATCTTATCACACCGGGCTATCCAATTTTTGGGAGTAGTAAAAAAAATGCTAGATCAGTGTTTCACTTTATGATCTTAGGCCGAGTATAAAGAGGCGCGGAGCGTGTTGCGGAGCGATAAGCGGACAACTCGAACATGACGATGTTAGATTAGAGCGTTTATAGAAAGGCATTTTTCCGCGCGTATTTTTGATAAATACGAGGTGTAAACTTTATCACCAATTTTCACCCAGATAAGAGTTGATTTTTTAAAAATCCGGTTGCAATTTGCTTTTCCCTATAAATTAAAATTACTCTCCAAATTGCTAGTTTCTACCTTAAGCGGTTGGCTATGCAAGAGTCTTACATTAGGACTTGTCCTTTAATTAGACGATTTGTCCAAGTTTTTAATCTCATGAATGATAATTCGTAGGAAAAAAAAATCATGCCACGTTTGTAGAGAATTGCATAATCTACAACTTTGTTTAATCAATTATGACGATAAAACTTGCCGTTTAAGACATATTTACGAATAAAAGCGAGTTTTTGACGTTTGACATCGAATTACTTTTTTGGCAGACGTGGGAACGATTTGGATTTTTGATATTCCATGTAGGTATAATGATGTACTTAAGGTATCTACCAATTTTCAGCTCTATTCAAATTATTCCAAAGCTAAAGGTCTATTTTGACTGGACTAGTATGCTTATGCAGGCAATTAAATTGATTAACTGCAGCTAAATACACTGCGCGGCTTAAAATACGCTCTGTATAACGCTAACCACCCCGCTATCCGCGCCGTTTTCCCATAAACTCACCCTTAAACTATGTAAGGAACGTATTATATCGGTTGGTCGTTTGGTCCGAGATGGGATTGGTCCTTTGGGGGCGAAAGGACCAAGTTTTGTAGTACCGTAAGTTTTTTATGTAGTTCCATTAGTTTTAATTTTATTTTCCATGAGTGAATGTTATGTATGGAAGTAGGCAAGTTGCGATGAAATGCACGTGCATATTAATGAGGATAACTTTATTAATAGTTTAGGTCATATTTATTTGGGGTCACGGATTAGAAGCTCCATTTTAAGAATTCGTATCTAAAGTAGGGATGAAGAATTTAAAAAAAAAACTAAAATAAAAATCGTTCTGTGTAGATTTTTTTTTATTTTGAAATTATAGCCCTTGCGTTAAAACAGTCATCTAGTGATACTTTAGGTGACTCGCGGATTAGTACGCCCTTTCCGACTAACCTTGTATACCTCTACCCATCTCTTCGGTAAATACAGGCGTGATGTTATGGTATTTTTTAAATATCTTACTCAATAAGAGTTGTTATCAGTCCTAAAACAGCCTTTACACCAATTTTGAACAGCTGTTTACCAGTCATTCTACAGCCGTGGCCTTACAAGGTCTGTATAAGCGCTTCTAGAGCCTTACAACAGCTTTCTTAAGCAGCTTAGAGACTTAGGGAACTCTATTAATCAGCTTTTTTACAGCGTCTGTGTGCTAGTTGGGTATGCAATGTTTAAAAATAAAATAACTTTATAAACTTAGCACAAAAAGATAAGTTATTTAATCAATAAAAAGTTATCATAGTCAACATTTTTTATTTCAAATAGACCAGATTACAGGTGCTTTTAAAACGTCAAAACTAGGTGCACGGTTCCAAAAGGTAGGTTCTATGGAGAAAAGCCGGCAAGAAGCTCCAAGAATACTCTTTTCAAAATAGTAGGTAATTGAGGATAATTCCATTACAGTAGTGTGAGAAATAGAATGAGAATAATGCAGGTTAAGATTGTAAGAAATAAACTCTTAAAGGAGTAACAAATAGAAAATAATGACTATGAAAAAGATATCGTTAGTAGTTATAAAACTAATAAGAAAATTCTCACTCCACTAACATTACTTTGACAAAACTTACACGTGTCCAATTTCGGTAATAGATACAGAAAAGTAATAGGGTAGACGCACCTATTATCGTTCGCCTGATTGACTGTGATCGCCAATCGGCAACGTGACATAATATACCGTAATTGAAAGGAAAGAAATACCTTTTGATACCTGAAAGGTTAATTAATACCTCATTACTGTTTAGTGAGAAGAATATTGGAAGAACATTTTGGTCCGAGAAAAAGAATTCTGTCGTTATATTTACGGTATTATTTTGAGGATGTATTTCGATGTGGAGAAGAGGAGAGAGGAGAGGAGAGAGGAGAGGAGAGAGGAGGAGGGGCTTGTGGTTAATTATCAAATCAAATCAAATCAAAAATATTTATTTGCTAGAATATGGTACATAAGGTGTTACAGTAAATTAGTTTCAGCATATCCTGCCATAACATGGCGTGCAAATGTAATCACAATAAGCGATGTCAATTATTCTAACTTACAAATTACGATTCTATTGACTTGATGTCTTCTAAAATTACAGATTCTATTGACTTGTCTTCTAAGTAGTCCTTAACGGTATAATATATTTTAATTAATAATAGTTTGAAAAGTATTTTTTTAAATATTGTCAGCGGTAAGTCTTGAAGACTATTTGGTAAATGATTGAAAATAATAATCGACATGCAGTATACATTTTTCTTAAATAATTTTAATTTTATTGGTGGCAGCCGAAGTCTATCTTTATGCCGTGTTCGGCTATTTGGTCTGTCAGTGCTAGATTCAAATAAATTGTCGTTTCTCCTAACAAAAACACATATTTCAAAAATATATAGACATGGCAAGGGAAGAACTTTAAGTTTTTGAAATAGTGGCTTACAGCTGTCTAAAAAGTGAGCTCCACAAATTGCTCGAATACATTTTTTTTGGGCTTTAAAAACTCTGTCAAAATCTACTGAGTTGCCCCATATTACAATGCCGTATCTAAGTACGGATGATACATAACCATGGTAAGCCAGCATTGCCGTTTCACAGTTTACTGTTTGTCTAATTCGTTTCAGGACATAAATAAAACGATCTATTTTTGCAAGAATCTTATCTACATGTGTTTTCCAATTGCAATTTTTATCTACCGTTATACCTAAGAATACACAATTATCGACAGTGGTCAAGTGAGAATTTTTATAATGAATGTCCAGTTTATCTACGTTAGCGTTATATGTTTGAAATTGTATTATGTTTGTTTTAGTCATATTTATTTTTAAGTTATTTTTTTCTAGCCATACTACTGCATTATCCAGAGCTTGGACGGTTTCCTTTTCTAAGGTTTTGTTATTGTCACTCTTAATCATTATTGTGGTGTCATCAGCGAATAGTATGCAATCTTTACCTATCGCCTCTGCAATGTCGTTGATGTAAACTAGAAAAAGTAGTGGGGATGCAATACCTCCCTGTGGCGTGCCATAATTATTTTGTTTATATCCCGACCTATAGGTTTTTTTCTCCCTTTGACAGGTTTTAGTTATTTCCACACATTGCATTCTTTCTGAAAGATAACTTTTTATCCAGTCGTTAGCCTTACCCCGGATTCCATAATGCTCAAGCTTTGAGAGTAGCGTTTTATGGCAAACAAAATCAAAAGCTTTAGTCATGTCTAGGAACACACAACTTATCTTAGATTTTTGATTCAGACTTTCAGTTATGTATTTTACTAGCGCAAAACAAGCTAAAGTAGTGGAACTGCCCTTTCTAAAACCGAATTGTTCTTTTTTAAGAATATCACAAGTTGTTAAAAAGCTCTCTATTTTAATGCAAATAACTTTCTCAAATATTTTGGATAGGATTGGGATTAAGGTTATTGGGCGATAATTGCTCATGTCTGTTTTTACACCTTTCTTATAAAGAGGTTTGACAATAGATCTTTTTAGACGTGTAGGGAATACTCCTTCTGTTAGAGACAGGTTTATAATGTAGGTTAAGGGATACACTAAACACCTTGCACATACTTTTAACACTTTAGTGCTCAGGTCGTCATATCCAGTCGAGTTGGTATTTCTTAGACTGTGTATTATTTTATAAATGTCTGATTCATCTACTGGTGTAAGGAACATGCTTTTAGGATTTTGAGGTGTAGTTATTTTCATGTCACATTGCAGGTTTTTATGAGCATTATTGGTCGTCTTTGTTTGAGATATATAATAGTCATTAAATAAGTCACATATTTGGTTTGGATTGTCATACTCTTTACCATTAGTATTAATTGCGTCAACCTCCGAGTTACTTGTCATATTATTATTTGCGTTTGTTTTAATCAAGTTCCATGCCGCTTTACTTACATTTTTGGCTTTATTAATGTAGTCTAAGCTATTTATCTGCTGAGCCTTGTTTATGCATTTTTTCAGTATTTGAGTGTAGTCGTCATATGTTTTTTTATTTTGTTTTTTGTTATGTTTGTGGATATGGTATTTTAAATATAATGTTCGTTTTTTAATGCAGCATCTTTTTATACCCTTGGTTAGACCTCTATTTTTCACTTGTTTACAATTAATTTTGATTTTAACTATAGGGAAGCATAGGTTGTAAAAAAGGATAATTAAATCATGCAGTCTGTCGAAAGCGTCATTTGTTGTTTGAGCTTCGTAAACTTCAGAAAAAGAGAGACTCGAGATGCAGTTATTAAACTTAATTATATTTTCGTCACAGAGCTCTCTTACATTTTTAAACCAAAAGCTATGAGTGTCTTTAACTTGAAGATCAGTTTCTACGCTAACCGTCATTGACTGTGCTGATTCGTGATCTGACAGCGCTAGATAGTGAATTGCAGATTTAGCGTCGTGAGTGTTACTTACTATTAAGTCCAAACATGCGTTCTTTCTCGTAGGTAGTTTTATATGATTTATTAAATTATTATTATTAAGGATAGAATATAAGTCATTGGATGTTTTATTTGTTTTCAATATGTCAATATTCCAATCGCCACATAGGATAATTTTTTTGTTACCTTTTCTACATACCTTATGAACATAGTGCAGCAAAGCTTCTTGAAAAATGTGAATAAAAAAAAACTCCACGACTTAAGTACGTCCGGCGCACCCTGGGCAGTCAGCCCCGCTACCAAACTTGCTGACTGGCTAATCTATTCACCACGGCATGAGCTAGTTTTACGGGGTGTCCTGCGGTATCGACGAACGCGACGCGATGCGACACGACGCGATGAAAAGTTCGTGTTACGAACTTTTCATCGCGTGTTACGTTGGGTCTCGTCGCAGACTGCAACACAGGCCGCCAGCAGGGAATGCCGGTATTTTGATCATCTTCATCGTTTTCGGAGCATCGCGATTGTCGCTTTCGCAGGACACCCCGTTATACAGGGTGGTAATTTCAGATGGAGTAGTAAGGGCAGCTACCGTCTGCTCGGCCTCGCGCTGAGCTTTGCATTTGTGTGAGAATGAATGCAGACGCGTCCTTTGCTTGGTTTAAACCGGTTTATACTGCTTTTTGGCAATCAATTCTATGTGCACTCACACAAATGCAAAGCTCAGTTTACGCCTCGCCAGTTGTACCTTATCCATTGTAGTTACATGAAAACGTTCTTAGGAGGCAGTCAATATGTTTTAAATAGTATGCTCTTCATTTACATGTTTGTAAAAATATTTGTAGTGAGTGAGAAAGTGAAAAAAAAATATGATTCTATTTTCCATAAGGATCAAAAGACTCTTCCGGGTCAACTGAGGTTGGAGTACCTTTTACTGCCCCTTTTCAAATTATCACCCTGTATATATCATGTCGACAAGAGCATAGAAGAACAAAACCGCTAGGCTCTCACTGCGAGGGTATACCTAACTCATGAAGTGGTTTATGATAACTCATGTTCAGCTCTAGATACTTACGACCTTCTCAAAATATTTTTTCCCGCCTCACTAGGTAACATAATTAGGAGATACCCTAATAACTAGGCGGAATCTATTAGGCTGACGACAAATTGGTGTATATTAAGGCCCTTAATTCATTTATCCTTACCGCTTCCCATATTACGTTGCGGGTCGACTAGGAAATGTGACTTTTGTTTTTTTTTCTAGTTATTTTTGAAAATGTTATTAGTTATTTGTGCTCACGTATTTTGTTATTGCTTTTATTATTATCACACGTAGCATTAACAATTAACATTTTAGTAATAAGTGGATAATGTTGCTATAAGTATAATAAGTATTTTGTTTAACTATTAATATACCATAAGTAACATTTAATTGTATTCCTGTTTTTTTATCCCGAAATAAATAAATTACCACTGACTCAATTTGAATACAGAAAACTAGTAATCCATGGAAATAAATAAGGTTTAAATATCATACCAGATTACAAATGATTTATACAGAAATAAATAGTAAATATTTTTAGTAAAATATGTGAATCAAATTATTTGTTCAGAGAGGCGCATAATTTTTAATTTTTAATTTTCGATCTTATAAATAAGGAATATGGAAGGTTGTCATTTATGCAAAGTACGGTAGTCAATTCAAGTTTTCACTATTATAGGGTGTATTAGCCTAATTTACTCCATTACGGTCCCACTGCTGGGCACAGGCCTCTACTCAGAATGAGAAGAGTTAAAGCCTTAGTCCACCAAGCTGGCGACCATTTCTACGTAACCGGGCAGTTATTGGTGAGACCTGAAGGGTCTCCAGCCAATGGGGGGGGGGGGGAAACTACTTATACTACACTAATATCATGACTACCTGCAACAACAGCACTAAGGGTGACCCCTAGTGGGACTCGGACCTCGGCTTAGGGCGTTGCTGGTGGGGGCTTGGGGGGGAAGACAGCTTGATGAGGGCTGAATTATCGGTGTGACTGCGGAGTCTGAAGAGACGACCGGCTCTGCGACGGGAAAGCTCGGTGGATCGTGACCGGCGGCGGTGGGACATCGCGACGGGCCTCGTCGACTTTTTGTATTGTGCTGGTCGATTTACTCGCCTCCTGGAGGAGGGTTTTTTCGTCATCGAGTTATAAAAGTGTGTACCTGGGAGTTTCGTCGCTATGTTTTTCTTCACAGCAAGTGATGGTAAAATTCTGATCCGCACATAAATATTCCAAACGAAAACCAGCCACAAATATTTATAGTGCTTGACATTAAGCTGATCTGGACACCTTTTTGGTCCAGCCGTGGGACACATACCCAAAACTTTTTTATTTACATCACACTTTTTATCTGTTGTATCTCTTTGTGCAGTATCCAAATAAATGTTTCTTTATCTTTGTTCCTTTAAAATACAGTGAAAATAAAACTAGTAAAATACACAAATGAAGTTGCTACCGTTCAAGTTACGACTCAACTTAGTTAAAACATTCTCAACTACATTTTAAGGTTTAAAAAGTCGCATCTATGCATTAAAGTAACAGGTTGCTATTTCATCCTGTGCACTATTACCCTATTTCTCGTAGACGCGTTATTTACGTGGCATAATTAGCCCGGATACTGCTAATAAGTATTCTCGGGGCGGAATAACTTTGTAAAGAATGTTCGTGAGCGTTGGGTGAAAAACTAAAAATTTCTGCAGCATTTTTGTTAGTTATTTTTTAAGCTGGTATCGTTTGAAGTGTTTCATCGTCGGAGAAGCCTTTTTTCTGACTTTAGTTGGTTTGGCTTCCTAGTTCGGATGAATTATAGATTTTTTGACCAACAAAAAACGTAATTAACCAAAATGGTTTCATAGGGTGTTACGCTTGTGTAGTAACGAATGTGAAGTCTTGGTGGAATGGAAACTGAATGAAACGGACACTTTGTTGCAATTATTACTATAATCAAACTTTTGCACAATTCAAAAACAACTTGTTCACAAGGCAGATCGGAAGCAAGTACTTTATATGACGGCAATATTGACATCCAATAATTAACATTTAATAAAAGTAATGTTGTCAATCAACAATTAATGTTGGGTTGCCAACAGATGTTATCCCATGAATGTTAAGAAGACATTTTATAAGATGCACCATTTTACAAAGCTAGCTTTAATAAAGCCACCTAAAAACTACGACCTATCTAAAGTTGACTGGTGGAAAATGCCTTAGGCATTAAGTCCGCTTGTGCATAAAAATTAATAAAAGTACTCGTTTATCTAAGCAAGATAAGCAGATTACAACTGCCAATCCCATTTTAGACACCATGCTTCAATTACAGAGATAAATATTATAGAAAAAAAATACTCAACCAATTATCATCTCCTAGTAATTTCCCGAAAATACAAACATTACTCATCTCTCTACGACTTACATATTCGTACATACATATTCGTGTAGTGTCCGACATTGGCCCGTCCCACCCCTGAGATTCTATCGACCCCCAATATTGCAAGGTGGTAAAATTCCCGACCCCATTACTTTAAGTGATGTGGGGATGTCGATATCGATGTAATTAGAAAAAAGTTTGATGAATTACTAACACAAAATTATGTGTTTGCACACAAAATTGTGATGTGTTCGCGGATAAATGGAGTGAAATTGTGCGTGTATGTCTGATGTTCTGTGAGAGACAGTATGCGAGAGTGTCCACTATCCCATGTTAGTCTTAAGTATTTTGTGTATAACACAATTGTCGACATTACATACCTGTATTTTTCTACGTTTCATGTTACTTGTTTCTATGTTAATTATTGTAATTGGTGTTCACCGTTTTAATTAACTATAAATAAATAGCTTCGATTTCAGTCTGCGTTGTACAGCCTAGCCTAATCCCTATTTTGGGTTCAGCTTCCAGTCTAACCAGATGCAGCTGAATACTAGTATTTTACACGGAGCGACTGCCATCAGACCTCCGCAATCGAGTTACTGGGCAATGCAGTCACATGCAGTCACATGCAGTCGGAGGCTTCCTAAGAGCGCTTACACACGAGCGGCATGTTCCCAACGGCAGAGGTAACTGCAGACGTCGACGCGCGTCGACGGCAGCTGTCGACATTTCAACTTCGAAGATCAGCGGCAGCGGCAAGAACTGCAAGTGTCGCTATAGGTCGACTGCTGCCGTCGACGCGTCGACGGTTGCCGCCGACGCGCGTCGACGGCTGCAGTTACCTCTGCCGTTGGGAACATGCCGCTTGTGTGTAAGAGCTCTTATGTAATTCACAAACTGACTGATCAAAAAAACATACGTAGCCTCCGAATGCATGTTATGATTTGAAGCATGATTTTTTGAAAACCTACGTAAGTTTGACGTTATGTTATGTATGTTATGATTAGAAGTACGTCTTGTTTACATCTTTTTAGTTCGTTTTTTATGCAGGCGGGTTTTTTGATTTATTAATAAACTTTTTTTATTTACATCTTTTTAGTATTATTTTATCCATGTAACGTACATATTTTTAAGTACCTACCGTTGTAATGAGGCCTAAACAAATCTATCTATAGACACCTTATTTAATATAGGTACCATCACTCGCTCTAGTCCGCAATGTAGATTCTGCACAACTTTCAGGTTGTGTAATTCTTAAACGGAGCTTATGGCTGTAAAATGGTCAAGGCAACATCATATTGATTTTAAAAGACCTATTCAGTGATACCCCACAACATATGGTAATTTGTTTTTAAATATTTCTACCTTTTCTTTTACCTCGGCCGCCATTTTGTTTTTATAAAAACTAATCCTTAGCTTATAACCATCGCACGGCTTAGACGAATCGATAGACACCTCAAACATTAAAATCTATCCAACCGTTGGGATGCTTCGAGCGTATAAAGAATCCCACATACATAGATACAAAGATACATAGATACGCGTAAAAACCATAACCCTGTCTTTGCTGTCGCGCAGTCGGGTAAAAAAGAAAAAATATCGTTTTTCGTGTGACTTGTAACCTAACGACTTCTACCGATTGATCTGTTGTAGTTTTCGTACTTTCATTGCTATGCGTCCTTTAGGCCGATTCAATTTGTTTTTTATCCTTTACAATTTCGGCGAGAACTATGTTTCTCTATTTTACTTACGAATGGAACTAAAATATACATGATCAATAATAAGTGTTTCAAAAGATTTTGAAGCCTCGTGTCCTAGGCAACAATTGACGCGAAACATGTGACGCTCAACATGTTCGGCAACATTGCCAGATGACGCGGAACATGACGCTGAAAGAATTAGTACGCATGAGTTTGTTGCACGTTGTCGATCATCGTATTGCTACACGTTGAGAAACTTGTTGAGAATACGAGGCTTAAAAAAAATGTCGCCAATAATATTTAAATTTATATATTATAGCATTATTATATTTTATAGCATAAATTAGTAGATATTAATAGGACAGTTGTACACTGGAATTTGCCCTCAGCCACACTATCAATCTCTCTCTATCACTTAAAGGTTTGCTGGTAGAAAACTTATTTTTGAGTTAAGCTCGCTTTTGTACTTATTGTAATTTTCTTGTGTACAAATAAAGAATAAGAATAAATTATTTATTAATTTAAAACTTAATCAATGACACATTTAACTTGCAAATAATACCTAGACGCTATTCTACAACTAATAATATCTTAAAGGTCATAATCTGACCGCTTTGGGACGACCACATGACGTAGGGATGACAGTTAAGATCCATAATGACAGGTTGCGGACACCGATGTCTTAGAAACTATTTACTTAACCTAATTATTGTAGTTGATAGCTGTGTCTGGAGAAAAGGGGATCTCGAGAGATGAATTGTTGCAAAAAATATATTTTATAGTCAACATAATGATGGAGTAGCTAATACTGTTGCCCTACGTTGCCCTACATTGTTCATCTCGCATAGTTTTATACCTCAATGTCTGGACTATAAAAGAGATCTTGACTTCTGAGTCTGTTTTGGCTTTTCTTCTCAGAGCTAATCGAAGAGAAAATGCCGGCGCCATCTAGTCTTAAAAAAACATTACACGTGCTTGTAAAAGTGTCTGTTACAGATTTATTTAGAGAAATAAATTTCATCTATATAAATAAAAAGAAAAGTCCTGACTGACTGACTGATTGATTGACTGACTCATCAAACCCAAACCCTTGGACCTAGAAAGCTGAAATTTTGCACAAAGGTTTCCTTTATAGACAAGGAATAATGAAAGATTTTTTGAAATTAAACCCCTAAGGGAGTTAAATAGGGGATGAAAGTTTGTATGGAAAATCGTCACTCGGTTCAAAATTTCTCGCAAGCGAAGCTGCGGGCAGAAGCTAGTTTATCTATAAACACTAGTACTTTCATAAATTATGAACTATGGCTGGTTTTTACAATAATTAATTACAAAATACCAAAATATTCATTGACTCTCGCCAATCCGAAATATTTTCCCCACGGCTGTTTTTGCGGCGGTGTTTTAGGAGAGTCAGTGTGCCAATGGGGGTTCAGAGATCCCAATCTTGCTCAATGTGACTGCGGTGATCCAGAGCAATCTATGTCACATTTGCTGGTGTGTCTTATATGCCCGAACATCTGCACGGAGCACGATGTCTGCACGGCCACTCCTAACCCTATTGAGGTGGCCACACACTTTTCAGGAATTATTTAATGAGCCATTGACAAGATAAGAAAGAAAGAAGGAGAGTGATATACAGCTGCAGTAGATGATATTTAGTTAATGATAATATCGTAGCGTTTTCTTGGTCTATGAGAATATTAAAATACTTGACCTAAGAGGTTACTTATGGCCTTTTTTAGCCTTTTCCCCCTCTCTTGGATTTCTCCTGTATGGGTGCATTTACAGACACAAATCTTATATGCACAAACACCCAGACCGAAAAAAACTATCTGTAGGCCATACAAATATTTGTTCCGTGCGGTAATCGAACCCACGACCCAAAGCGCAGAACCTAATCGCTCAGCTAGCACCAAACATATCGTCGAATGAGAGAATATACTTGGCCCATGAGTCTATTCTTGGCCCAATAATTCCTTCGTTTAAAATCTTAAATATTAATTACAATTAACCCCCCTACTTAATCATACCTCCAAAAATATCGACACATTTCCCAACACTACAGTACACTATCTTGCCACTTATTAGCTATATGATCTCGCAATTTATCGGCTGGGCTCTGAAAATTGCTCGCCAGTGTAGTGCCGAAGTTAGTTAAGCAATGGTTCAATGTGGCCTTACATGTAAAGTAGAGGGTGCTGTGTTTAGAGGGATGGGGTGGGTGTTAATTGGTTTAAAGTTATTTAAGGGTAGTTTTCGTTGAAGTAAAAATTTTGGTGCTTTTGCATACAGCGTGGATAATTTATCACTTATCTATCTAAATAAATAAAAAGAAAAATCTTGGCTGATTGATTGACTGACTCATTAACGCCCAGCCCAAACCCTTGGACCTAGAAAGCTGAAATTACATTATAAAGCATTGCGTGGTACAGATTGCTCCGATTCTGAATACCACAATGGTTTCTTAATACGCCACCAGATCATCGGTCCACCTTGTGGGAGGCCTACCCACACTGCACCTTCCGGTACGCGGTCGCCACTCAACAGACGCCGAAGCTTATTGGATCATCAGTAGCTATGACGTATTAACGTACAATCACGTGACCTAGCTCGGCTGTCCCATTTCAAAACCTAGTAAGGGACACTTTTTACAAAAATCGTTTTATTGCATAATTATGCTAACCTAGAAAGTCTCTACCAAATACAAAAACACCAGCGTTGAAAACTCAAATAATAAGCAGATATATTTAAGCATCGATACCTTAGTAAGTGCCATTCACTGGCTGTGATAATTTTAAAACATAGTAAGTCACTTTAATCACATGGTTTTACCTAACATAAATACTTTTCAAAGGCTGACCTATTTAACGTTTATGCGCTCTCCTGTAAAATTTTGTTCTAAGCCGTTACTAGGTTTTGAAATGGGACAGCCGATATCATCAGCCTAAGACTTTACCACAAGCCTTACAACCCCTATCCCTTCATCCCTTCCAATAACACTGTATTAGCTAATAAATTGACAATTAATAAACAAGTTTGTCGAACTAAAGCCGTAGGACAACCGGATCGGGATCGAACCCAAAACGAACTTGATTCGAAGGATACGAAGTTGATAATGAGTACATGTTTCGGGTCATGTTTAGACATGTCTATGGGTGGGACGAAAATTAGAACCCATCTACAAGCTTAGTTTTAGTATATACTAAACCTGAAACTAGTTTGTTCAGAATCACTAGGAGAATCGATTGACATATTTTTTACGCCACATTATTTTTTTACACACAGTAGGTTTCTACCCATAACAGTTGATGGGAATAGACACCTTGAGGCTTGAGATGGTCCGCTCGGTCAGTTTCCGTGTATTAGACAACCCCTGCATAGCACATCTCAGGCATTTCACACTTTACTAGGGAACTTAACGCGACATAAACTACGGTGTAACTTGGACATTTATTAAAAAAAACACATTCAGGCAGTTCTGATGAAAATCTTGTTGGGGTGTCTCGGTTTTTGTATATACTATACATCAGCCACTTTAAAGTGATAATTAACGTGCTTTGGGATTATGAACCTTAATTCAATGACTAATAGTTCAGTTTCCATCACATTCAAATTATTTTAAGCCCTTTTCGGTAATTTTTGTCATTTTAAAATGAACTTAAATACATGTTGTCAAAGTTGATAATTGTGTAATTAGTAATAACGTTTAATTCTCTTTCCATATTGGCTTTAGTATAAACATAACGTTGTATAGAACAAAAACTTTCTATCTAAATAACTAAGTGAGAATTAGCTGTCATTTGTGTTCAGTCTAGCCTTTTCCCGACTATATTGGGGTCAGCTTCCAGTCTAACCAGATGCGGCTAAATACCAGTATTTTACACGGAGCGACTGCCATCAGACCTCCGCAACACAGTTCTCGGGCAATGCCGAAATAACAAAACTAAATAAAAATGTTAAAAAAAAAACTAAAAAAAAAACTACAAAAGATCTAAAAAAAGTATTTAAAACCGGCCACGTGCCCGCGCGCGAAGGCTTCCGCACCATTATCTATAAAAACGGAAAAAAAATCATGTCTGTTGTAGGATTCGCGCTCCGACGCTCGCTGAGGACGGACGTGCCGCAACTCGCGCTGCGTACTTTCTCGACGTGCTCGCTCACGAATATCGCTACGCCCCGCCGTAGTGTTCTCCACTTCACGACTATAAGTTCAAAAGCTGCCTTTTTCAAGGCGGTGGCTGAACGCCTATTTCTTTGACAAACGCGTGTGCCCCTTCAGGGAAAATCCACAGTTTCGTGGTCCTCGGCTGATACTTTGCAGTGTTAACGAAACCGAGAGGGTGTTGACCCAATACACCAGCTGCGCCCCTTCAGGGCAAGGCGAAAATTGGAAGGAGCTAGTACCACCGGCCTTGGGGGGTCTCCTAGTCGACGCTAGCTCTAACCCCGTTCTCTCCCATCTAGCACTCTCTAGTATTGCACCTCACTAGAGACTTAGGAACCCGTTCGCACAATAAGACTGGCGACGGGATTACTAGCTTAGGGCTCACCAATAGGCACACAACCTCCCTGTCTATACCCGACAGGGAGGGTTTTCACACACCCCCGGGCCCATCCACCCGGGGAATCGCGTTTTTAAAATTAAATTGTTAGGACGTATAGGCCGATACTAAAAATAGTCGCGTACATGTGCGCGCCGCGTTTTTACTAAGCTTATCCTCAATTATTACACACGGCTCAGGCATCTTTTCCGAGATGTCTGACGCTGTGTTATTAGCGTTCTTCCGGGAACTTTTAAAAGACCCCGAATTCCTTGCCCAATACGGCGCTCGAATTCCTAGTAGCGGGCCCTTAAGGCAAACTACTAATCCCTTGTCACCCACCTGTGATAACGAAACCGATCATTTCGGCGAAGGAGAGCCATTGTTCGACGAGAACAATGGCATTCCGAGCCTTATGTCGCTACCGCCTTTCTCTCCCGGTCCATTGTCTCCGGAAACAATGGAAATTTCGCACCTGCACTCCGCAGCTGCGCCTTCCGCGAATTTTCACACCCCTTCCCCGTCCCTCCGACATGCTCCAGAGATGACGTCATCAATGGACACGTCAGAGCCCCTAGTCCCCGATTCCGACATTGAGTCCGAATCATATTCGTCAGCTTCTTCATCCTCTGAAGGCTACACTACCGTAGTCGGAAAGGGAAAGAAGCGTGCCCGCAAATCCAAAGCGGCCTCCTCCAGCCAAGTCCCGGCCAAAACCCCCAAGACAACCGTTGCGACCCCCGCATCGGTTGCCTGCCATAGTCCCGTCCCGACTACCTCCCCGCAGGCCAGTCGTCCCTCCTCCCCCCGCCCCGTCACCGGCTCGAAAACCTCGGCTCCGAGGAAAGAGCCCGCTCCTCCGCCTCTGTACATTCAGGACAAGGCGAGGTGGACCGATGTGTCCAAGTTGTGTGTTGATCGCAAGATCAACTACCTTAGCGCCCGCACCACCCAACAGGGCATCAAAGTCTTAGTCCCCACCTCAAAAGACTTCCGCGATCTCACGCGCACGCTAAGGGAAAAAAGTGTGTCATTTCACACCTTTGCCCTTCCCGATGAGCGGCTTATCAGAGTCGTTATCCGCGGCATTCCCAAGGAGATTGACTCCGACGCCATCCTCAGCGACCTTAAGTCGCAAAACATCCCCGCCTTGGAAGTCCACCGCATGCACCGCGGCCGCGGTGGCACCCCCTACGACATGGTCCTCGCAGTATGCGAACCTTCAGACGAGTCTAAGGCCGTCTATAATATAAAGACCTTATGCCACCTGTCTGGCATAAGCGTCGAGCGCCCCAACAAGTCCGGTCCCCCTGGTCAATGTCACCGTTGCCAGCTTTATGGCCACTCGCAGCGTAATTGCTATGCGAAACCCAGGTGCGTCAAGTGCCTGGGCGACCACGGCACTAGCGATTGCGAACGCCCAAAAGATAGGTCCCTATGCCTTGAGCCCCCTAGTTGCGTTCTATGCGGCGAGTCTGGTCACCCGGCGAATTATCGCGGGTGTGCCAAAGCGCCAAAACAGCGCAACCCTAAGCTGGCTAAACGTTCAGCCGCCCGTCACCAAAGAGAGAGTCCCTCCACGGCTCCCCCCCCTCTTTCATCCCAACCCCCCGCCCGCCTCAGTCCCCAAAGGCCGTCCCCATGGAATGCGCTGAACCATCAGCAGGCGTTCCCCGCCTTAAGGCTCACTACCCAGTTGCCCCAGCAACAGCAACCAACCACAAGACCCCCAATCCCGGCTATCCCCGCCCTGATGAGCTCCACCATCCCCGCTCCCACTATAGTGCTAGCTGCTTCACAGCCTGCACGTAGTCCCACAACATCACAGGCTCCCCCTGCACCCACCCCCGCACCCGCTCCCGCACTCGCTCCCAGGCCAGCGCCGACAGCGGTTGCTCCCTCCACTTCCCTCTCGTCCACTAAAGTGCTCCTTAGGGACACGATCCCCAGCCTTATCCAAACCCTCTCCTCCTGCAATACGCAGTGGGCGATCAACATAGTCTCCGCTTGGAACGCCTCTCAAGGCGATCCAATCGCTCGCATCAATGTCCTCTGCGAACTAGATGACATAGTCATTTTCCTCATCCAATAAATTCCAATGGATACAGAAAGCTGTAGAACTAAGCCCCGATCCCTTAAATTAGGCTTCTTCAACGCTAACAGCGTTAACGGTCAACGAGATGAGATCGCAATCTTTTTGCGTGATCATCAAATTGACATCTTCTTAGTGCAGGAAACGTTTCTCAAGCCCCACAACAGGAACCCTGGAATTGCTAACTATAAATTAGTTCGCAACGACAGGACCCGTAGTAGGGGCGGTGGTACTCTCATCTACTACAAACGCTCCCTGTACTGCACTCCCTTAGACCCTCCCCCTGGTCTCCAATTCCTGGAAACTTCCATATGCAGACTAGGCATGACAGGACACCAGCCGATCACAATCGTCTCGGTGTACAATCCTCCCTCCAGTAATAAGATCCAACTCCGGAGCGATCTTAAAGCCCTCTTTGACCTCGGCGGAGGTTCCGTTATCATAGCGGGCGACCTCAATGCCAAACATCTCTCGTGGAGCTGCAACTCCAACAACCACGCGGGTCGTAACCTCGAAGAGTTGAGCCCGGAGCTCGAATTCGACGTTATCGCCCCGATGTGTCCCACTCACTACCCCCATAACCCTGACCATCAGCCCGATGTCCTTGACATAGCGCTTCTAAAGAACGTAAACCTCGGTCTACGCTCTATAGAGACGCATGAAGAGCTAGACTCCGATCACCGCCCCGTAGTCCTTCACCTAGGTCCCCGGGGTGGTCCCCCGGATCCTGGACAACCCGCCCCGACCAAAACTGTCACGGACTGGGGTAAACTAGAGGAGCGCCTCAAGTCTTCCTCGTCCGTTCACTTAGATTCCATCCCCGACGATATCGTTACGATTGCCGACACGCTGGGCGCGATCGACTCCCTTACCAGTCACGTACAGTCCGTGGTGAACGAGTGTTCACGGCAGGTTCCAGCGGTGGACGAAAACCGCTGGAAGCTGCCGGACGATGTGCGTGAACTGCTGACGGAGAAGAACGCATCCATCCGTGCCTATGACACTTTTCCCTGCGAAGCTAACCGCGCCCATATGCGTTCTCTACAGCGTGCTGTAAAGAAACGTGTACGGGAGGTTCGGGAAGCCCGCTGGGACAAGATGTTGAGCGACTTAGAGCCATCCCATCTGGCCTTCTGGCAATTGCAACGTAATCTGAAATCCGATTGTGTAGCTTCAACTCCCCCTCTCAATCGTCCGAACCAAAGGCCGGCCTTTGAAGACGACGAAAAGTCCGAATGTCTAGCCGACAGTCTAGAAGCCCAATGTACTCCCAGCACCCAACCCGCAGACCCGGTCCATCTTTCCAAGGTGGATCGCGAGGTCGAACGTAGGGCCACCCTCCCTCCCGATGAAGACCCCGACGACCCCTTACCCCCCATCACCGTAGACGAGGTCCACACGATAGTGAGGAATCTCAAACCTAGGAAAGCCCCCGGCTCAGACGGTATCACCAATAAGGTGATCAAACACTTTTCCGCCCCGCTCATAGTCCTCATGACCGCCATCTTCAATGGCGCTCTGAGTAATAACATCTTTCCGCAAGCTTGGAAACAAGCCACCGTTATCGGTATCCCCAAACCCGGCAAACCCAAGAGTGAGCCCACTAGTTATCGCCCCATTAGTCTTCTCAATGTAATTGGGAAAATCTATGAGCGTCTCATTTATATCCGTTTAAAGGATTTCGCTGACTCCCGTAAACTCATCCCCGACGAACAGTTCGGTTTTCGAACCCAGCACTGTTGCATTCGACAATTGCACCGCATTGTCGAACACATTAGCTCCCGTTTTATGCGCTCGTACAAAACGGGCATGCTCTTCTTCGACGTAGCGAAAGCCTTCGACAAGGTCTGGCACAACGGTTTATTATACAAACTGTACCAATTCAACGTGCCGGACCGTCTCGTGCTCATCATTCGAGACTTTCTGTCGGATCGCTCCTTCCGCTATCGCCTAGAAGGCACCCTCTCGTCCCCTCACCCCATTCGCGCAGGAGTCCCTCAGGGCTCCGTGCTATCGCCCCTTCTGTTCACGCTGTACACCAGCGACATTCCCAAACGTGGCTTGGCCAAGTTGGCTCTCTTCGCCGACGACACGGCTATCTACTATTCCGGTAGGAGTCTCGATAGCATCTCTCGAACCCTTCAAACCGCAGCCGACGCCCTCGGGGTCTGGTTCCGGAAATGGAGAATAGAGGTGAATCCCGAAAAGAGCGCAGCCGTTCTTTTCGAGAGACACGGTGACTCCCACACCCACATCCGTCCCGTCCTCATGTTCGGCAAACAGATCCCTTGGGAGATGAAAGCCAAATACCTGGGGGTTATCCTCGACCACCATCTGAGTTTCCGAGACCACATCAAAGCGGTGCGCGCTCGCGCCGCTTTCGCTGTCGGTCGCCTCCACCCCATCCTTAGAACGCGCAGTAAATTGTCACTTAGAAATAAGCTGAGAATCTACGTGACGTGCATCCGCCCCATCTTGACTTACGCTAGCGTCGTGTTCGCACACGTTAAGCCTTGTCGCTTTAAATCCTTCCAAACCCTCCAGAATCGAGTGTTGCGCAGAGCCGCGGCTGCCCCGTGGTTCATGCGTAACGTCCAACTCCATCTCGATCTAAAAATGCCAACCATCAGGCAATACCTCAAACGCATTTCCAAGCGTTACTTCGACTCTGCCCCCCGCCATCCGAACCCCCTAGTCGCCGCAGCGGCCGACTACAGTCCCTCTCTCATAAGTAAAGTTCGCCGTCCCAGGCACACACTTTTAGAACCCGATGACGAAATTACCCTCCTCCAGGAGGCGAGTAAATCGACCAGCACACTACACAACAAACGCCGCCGCCCGGCATACCGTCCTCGCCGATGAGGCCCGTCGCGACGCCCCACCGCCGCCGGTCACGATCCACCGAGCTCTCCCGTCGTAGAGCCGGTCGTCTCTTCAGACTCCGCAGTCACCCCGATAATTCAGCTCTCATCAAGCTGTCTCCCCTCCCATATGTCCACGCCAGCAACGCCCTAAGCCGAGGTCCGAGTCCCACTAGGGGTCGCCCTTAGTGCTGTTGTTGCAGGTAGTCATGATGTTAGTGTAGTACAAGTAGTTAGCTTAGGTTAAGTATTTTACTTCCCCCCCATTGGCTGGAGACCCTTCAGGTCTCGCCAATAACTGCCCGGTTACGTAGAAACCGTCCCCTAGGACGACCTACAGCAGTCCAATAGAAAAAAAAAAAAAAAAAAAAAAAAAAAAAAATGTCTGTTGTAAGGGAGCCCCCTTAAATATTTATTTTAATCTGTTTTTTAGTATTTGTTGTTATGGCAGCAACAGAAATACATCATCTATGAAAATTTCAACTGTCTAACTATCACGGTTCATGAGATACAGCCTGGTGACAGACGGACGGACAGCGGAGTCTTAGTAATAGGATCCCGTTTTACCCTTTGGGTACGGAACCGTAAAAAAATATTAAAATATCAAAAAAAACCATAAAAGATCTAAAAAGTTAACAAACATTTCTTCAAATAAACGTTTTTTTAAAAATTAATTACAGTTTTTTAAGGATTTATTTTTATTTTCTATGCAACATCGATTCTTAGCAATCATTTTTGTTTTGATTCAAACAAAATACACGCAATTAATATAAAGTTATTATTTTTTATAACAAAAAAGCTAAAACTGCTACATTAAAAAAGTTTTTTTTTTCGTTTTTTTTTTTTGTAAATTCTGTTCCTATCTCATCCATCTTCTGTGCACATTATCCAGAGACACTGTATAATATATCCTAAAACAATCAGCTTAAGGTTCAATTTCAGCTGAAACCCCTAAATCGCGTATGCCCTTAAGTTTAATTCGTTACTTTTTCGTGTTTAATTTTGTGAAGGAATAAATTTTCATTAAGTCTGCTGATACCATTTTATTAATGACTTCAATTATACAGACAGGCCCCCTAAGATGGCGGTTGTTAGAAAAATTGGAGCCAATTTTAAGGTTTAATAGCAATCGAGCCTTTGGGAAAGAAATATAGCTATTTTTAGGAGCACGAGAGATATGGGGTGTAGGTATTTTAAATGCTGAAATTTAGCCACATTAATTGGTTATACTGAAAATCTAACTTAACACAAGCTTAGTTTTAGTATATACTACACCTGAAACTAGTTTGTTCAGAATGACTAGGAGAATCGATTGACATAATTTTTACAACTTTTTTTTTTTTCATCAATTTAAATTTTGTTTCAGTAGTTTTCTACCCATAACAGTTGACGGGAATAGACACCTTAAGGCTTGAGACGGTCCTCTCGGTCAGTTTCCGTGTGTTAGACAACCCCTGCATAGCACATCTCAGGCATTTCACACTTTACTAGGGAACATAACGCGACATAAACAACGGTTTAACTTGGAGATTTATTTAAAAAAAACACATATTCAGGCAGTTCTGATGAAAATCTTGTTGGGGTGTCTCGGTTTTTGTATATACTAAAAATAACGTTGTATAATACATTCCAGTAGCATCTTTAACTTATTTCTTGTCCACTTTTTTGTAAACAGTATAACAATAATCGTCGTGGGTTCAATTCCCGCACGAAACAAAAATTTGTATGTCCTACAGATAGTTGTTTCGGATCTGGGCGTTTGTGTGATTTGTGTTTGTAAACGCACCTACGATACAGGAGAAATCCTAGTGTGGGACAAAGATAAAAAAGGGAACGATACTCGACGCAATGCAATGCACTGCGCTACCCAGACAGGACGAAAGGTATCGTCGTATCTAAGGACCAAAATATTACCAAAAGCCAAACAAAACCGCCAGCCATCTAGCGAGCAGTTCGTCTAATAATTTAATCGGTCCCCGCCACTTGGGACCAACTTCCCTTATAATTTTAACATGATTTACTGCATCGCTAACTTAGCATTAAGTTTGACAGTACTTTGAATTTGAATAAAAGTATGTCTCTGAGGTATTCGTTTGAATGACACTTGTGAATCTTTGACGTTTAAATTGAGGGAATATAATGGCTTGGTCAGATGAAGCGTTTTATGGAATGACGCGCGTTAAAGAAATGTGAATTGCATTCAGTGTGTCTCGTAATTGAGGGAATATAATAGCTTGGTCAGATGATACGTTTTATGATGTGACGCGCGTCAAAAAATGTGGGTTGCATTTACAGTATGTGTCTTGTAATTGAGCGAATGTAATGGCTTGGTTAGATAAAGCGTTCTGCAAAAAGACGCGCGTTAAAAAAATTGTATTGTATTCATAGTATGTGTCATGTAGTTGCCTCGTTGTTCTTTTCTGTTAGTCCCGCGATGAGCCATAGATTAGTCATAGGTTTTCAGAGGAAGACCGCAGTGGAGTTTATTTGGTAAGACTCCGACATAACTCACGCTTTCCCCAGAGTGGGGGGCATCCAAGCAGATTCCGCAACGTAAAGAAAAAGAATAAGGATAGTATTATAGAAGTATTAAAAAACTCCTTCAAAAAAGGATGGATGGAACTCTAGGAAATTCGAAATATTAGTAATCGAAACTGTGTACAAAGATACACGTGCACAAAAGACGCAATGAAGCAACTATCTCTTCGATATCCAATAAAATGCTTTCGAATCAAGCACACGTGCATTTTAAATTCCTGCGTTAGTCTATACGTACATATGTGACGCAAGTTCTGGGTTAGATCTTACTCGATTTCAACTCAAAGTTCAACAAGAATTTACCTTTTTCTTATGATGCAGTATGACTATTTAAATCATAGAAAAAAGAAGTGGAAGCGCCCACACACCACGCGAGTAGCTACTTTCTGTGACACGATGTCTCGAACACATACGTAAAATATTAGAACCATACATTATTGTGCAATTGTAACGTGTAAAAATGATAGTAGAACCAAAAATGTAACTCACAGAGGTGTATAAGGCACTTGTCCCACCGCCGACGATAAGCGAGAAGCGAGTAGAGCTAGAAACTAGAAACGAGTTGGCGAGCAGCGAGAAGCGAGTGAGTAGTTCCGATAGTTTTGTCGCTGCGCTTTAAGTAAGTGTGCGAGTGCGACGGGCGATTACTCGCATCACACGCAAATGATTACTGGTTGGTCTCTCGGCGTGAGTTCTGACCACCAAGCGAGCATCGCCGAGTAGTATTATCTTTGTTAGCTCTTGTCGCTCAGCGACAAACTAGTGGAGCGAGTCCTCGCCGGCAGTGTAAACAGACAGTGATAAACTATTAATATATACATCTCTTTTGCGTACGTTTCTTGAGCGAGAAAATAGCCGATGGTTAGTCGCTTCCTCGCCGGCGGCGGGACAACTGCCTTAAGTATGAAACTTTGATATCTTTCAATATAATTGTATGTCAATTTGGTGACACTGGTTCCCGTACTAAGGAAGTGTAAGGGCACTTCCATTTGTTTTTTTCAATTTCGTGGTTTTATACATGTATTTTATTAGTCTCTAGCATCCACATACCTCTAACGTCCAGCTTGATCTTCTTCACGATATCAGCGTCCAGTGCAGCCGAGCTGACCACGCAAGTCAGTTCTCCCCCCAACTCCTCGCGAGTCACTGTTAGAGGCAGCACCCTGGTGATCGTCGAGTTATCTGGCGTTACCGTCTCTCCTGAAACAAAGATAAAATATAGGATTATAATAAAGTTCACGAATGAGTCTTCAAAGAATAGTCCTACCTCTTCTTTACTCGTGCGTGTTGTATAGAATGTGACTAAGGAATTTTGTCAAGAGGATGGGCAGGGTGCAAATAAAATTGTTAAAGTTGGATAACACAAGGATAGAGCATGTGTATCTGTATCACTTCTCCACCAGCTAAATGCGGTGACCTTTATTTATTTATTTTGTAAAAACATGAGTAAATAATACAAGTGCATTGTATTGAATTTGAGGAAGGAGTTAGGTACATGTTTTGCCATTTATAGCATATTTTTTTTTTGCTTAATCGTATAAACATAGCGTTTATAATAACAACAAAACAAAAATAGTAATTGAATTGAAATCCTAACATTGTGAATACAAAGAAAATTATCAATATGCAACGAAATTAATATAATTGTTAATATTGAAATAAAGAAATGTTATGATGATTTGTATATATTTATTATTTGGCGTAAAGTTTAGTTATGATCATTCAAAAAATCTGATAGCTGTAAACATTTGGCTATAAGATATTTTTTAAGATGAAGCCTAAATAGAGTAGTGGGAAACTGTTTAATGGGTTTGGGGATTTTATTATAAATAACTGGTGCCAAACAGAAAATACTTTTATGCATCAATGCCGTGCTCGATCTTATACATAACTTATTATTATCCCGACGATTTATTGTATCTATCATTGTCAGAACTATGTTCTATAGTGTAAGTTTACGGAATTATATAATAATGATAATTAAGATAATTAACCGATTCCAAAAATCAATGCTCAAATAGTGAAAAAAACGTCACCTGTCCCACACAGTCAATTGAAGCCAAAAAACGGTCAAAATTCTCAGTGATTAAAAATTCGGAAGTACTTGCACACAAAACAAAATAAATGTCTACCACAGGACCAGTCCCTAGATTTATTACACCTGCCCGGCACGATCAAACAGGCGGGGTGGATACGTTATGTATACCTATATAGGAGTACGTTGATTTTTCGAGATGTAGGTTTTTTTTTTTTGGTATTTTTATTCTGCGATATTGTTCCCAATTAGGTATTATATTTTTCTTTTTATTTGAAAGCGTATTCTTCCGAGGTGGTCTTATTTAAATTTGGTGAAGATCAGCAGGGCAATTGTGTAACGTAATTAACATCAATCATGACACGGCACACATTATTGTCGCACGGCTTCTTCTCTTCTGCTCCGTTCTCCGCGTCACACTTCCAGCCGTTATGATGGTTCTTTCACTATTCCTGCAGTGCGTTTTTGGAACTCTCTCCCACACTCAATGCGCGACAGCCCTTCTCTTAACGTTTTCAAGAGTAGAATTAGGGAGCATTTCCTCTCTGAATGATCGATAACATTATATTATTTATGTAGGTATACTATACAGTTTGTATACAGTGCATATAATTAGAAACACCAAGTGTGACTTTTATTTTTCGTACAAATTAACTTGATAATTAATGTTTTACGTATCATAGACGGCTTATACCTATTTATCTATAATGTATCCATTTCATAAAGTATTACTATGTCAGTTTTGGAAATATCATACAGCCGTTTATGTAAAAACTGGTATACTTTGTAAAATAAAATGAAGCAGCACAACTTACTAAGGTGGACAACTAATTAGAAACAGAAAAAAAACATTAGCATAAATATGAACAAAGGTAACGAAACAATAAATAATGAAGTTAAATGGTAAAACGTTTTATAATAAACAATTAATGTTTGGTTGGGAAGCCTCTGCTGTCGATTACAGCTCTACAACGACGTGGCATTGATTCTATCAATCTTCTTCTTATATATAAAGAGACTGGTACTGACTGACATTTCATTCATCAACGCAGAGCCTAAACCACTAAAGCTGGAAATATGAAATTTGGACAGTAGGTTCCTTACGTGACGAAAACATCCACTAAGAAGGGATTTCCCGAAATTCAACCCCTAAGGGGGTGAAAAGGGTGATTAACGTTTGTATGCAAGTCCGTCATTTTTGAAATAAGAAGCATGAAATTAAGTATTAAGGTTTCTGGTTAGGAGTAAATGTACACATGTTTGAGCGTTTTTGTAAATTCAACCCCTAAAGGGGTGAAATAAGTGTTATAAGTTTGTATGAGAAATCTGGTAATTTTGAAGTAAGAAGCATGGAATTCAATATTTAGGTTACTGGTCAGAAATAAACGTACACGTGTTTCAGGGTTTTTGGAAATTCAACCCCTAAGGGGGTGAAATAAGTGTTGTAAGTTTGTATGAGAAATCTGGTACTTTTGAAGTAAGAAGCATGGAATTCAATATTTAGGTTACTGTTCCTGACGTCACATCGGGCCGTGCCAGTGGGTCGCTTCGGAGCGTTCTACGAGCTTCCAGGGCCTTCTACGCCGGCCCCCACCTTGGGCTCAGCCGCCGACCGGCGGCAGCTCGCCACTCACTCCGCTGTTACCTTAGCGTGCGCACACGCATCGGTTATCTTTTTATAATCAGTTACCTATAGAAATATAGTCATTAATATTGAAGTCTAAGTAGTTTTAATTATTAGTCAAGACCCCCAGCAGCACACCTGGAGCTTGGCATTCAAACAGTGGTCCTTCGAGCCGGATTCTTGCATAAATTGTAAATATCTGTTTTTAAAAGTGGAGTCCCGCTCAAATCTACGCTCTAGGGAGAGAAATCGACGCTTGGCCATCATGTAAGAGTCACCTAAGCACTCAGGCGAATCCTTCAATGGAATGGTGACAATGAATTGACCAACATCATTACGACGTGTAGTCTCTTGAAAGAGCTTTTCACAAGCTTGTTCTTCTGAAGAGAAAGAGTTAGTCGTTAATTTGTGTCAAGGCGTAGTTAATACTCTCGAATCCGCAAAATTTCACCTTCGAAAGTGGCAATCAAATAGTCCAAAAATATTAGAGTCAGTCACTAACATTAATGCAGAAAATTCAGGCAAAACATTAAACTTAAATGACACATCTCCTAGTAAAACACTTGGGCTGTACTGGGACTGTAGTTCAGATAATTTATACTTTTCAATGGAATTAAGTCCAACATCAAAAATTACAAAGCGTAATATTTTATCTTTGGTCAGTCAGGTGTTTGATCCTCTTGGCCTCGTTGGACCATGCATAGTCCAGGCCAAACTTATGTTACAGCAGCTGTGGATACTTAAATGCAACTGGGATGAAGAAGTACCAACAGAAATAAAATCGCAGTTTCTTGAGTTCATACACTCACTTTCAGCTCTCAACTCTGTTCGAATTCCTCGTTGGGTATCTTGTAGCAATCCCTCTTTAATCGAACTTCACACTTTCACAGACGCGTCTGAACGCGCATATGGCGCGTGTGTTTATGTGAGGACGGTGGCAGTCGACGGAACAGTTTGCGTTTGCCTTTTAGCTTCTAAAAACAAGGTTGCCCCTTTAAAACCCACAACCATACCACGCTTGGAGTTGTGTGGTGCTTTACTGGGTACACGACTTTTTCTGAAGGTATGCAAATCACTTACCCTACAGTTCCATCACTGTTTCTTTTGGTGTGACTCTACGATCGTGCTAGGTTGGCTCTCGACATTGCCAAGTCGGCTCGATCAATTTGTCCGCAATAGGGTGAGTGAAATCCAAGAAGCTACGACCGGCCAGACGTGGAGCTATGTGCCTTCTAAGAGCAACCCCGCTGATCTCACTTCTCGGGGGGTGAAGGCTGATTGCATCAGCGTGTCCACTCTTTGGTGGTCGGGTCCTGATTTTCTTAATCAGACAGAAATACAATTTCCTATCTCACCTAATACACAACTTCATTCATTACCAGAAATATATTCACATACAGCTATTTACAACATTACACAAAATAATAACAATTTAATATCAAATTTAATACATAAAAAATCTTCATTTACACAATTAATCAGAATCATAGCCTATATACAAAGATTTACCCATAATTGCAAAAAACAGAACAACAAAAAATCATCTTATTTAACATACTCAGAATTACAGTCATCTCAGATCTTAATATTACAGATTTCTCAGCAGGAAATGTTCCCTGAGGAATATACATGTCTTAAAAATAATCAGAACTTACATAAAAAGAATCGATTAATAAGTCTTTCTCCTTTTATCGATTCACACAACTTAATACGCGTAGGTGGTCGTCTTAATAACTCCAACTATAGCTATGATGTTAAGCATCCAATTCTATTATGTAGCAAACATAATCTGACAAAAATCATCTTCGAAAAAGAACACAAAACACTCTTACATGCAGGGCCTCAACTACTACTAGCGCACATTAGGCTCACCTACTGGACTCTAGCAGGTACAAACCTCGCGAAACAAATAGTGCGTAACTGTGTTCGCTGCACTCGCTTTAAAGCTCAGCCTGTTCAGGTCATCATGGGAAACCTACCTACTGACAGGACGCATCTCGAGTTCCCTTTTTTGAACACAGGTCTTGATTACGCTGGGCCAGTGCTGATAGCCGACCGTAAAGGTAGAGGTTGTAGGCTAGTTAAATCTTATATTTGTGTTTTTATATGCTTTGCAGTCAGAGCCGTTCATCTGGAGTTGGTCTCTGACCTCACCAAGGAGGCGTTTCTTGCGGCTTTCAGCCGATTCATTAGCCGTCGGGGCAAACCTCAGCGCGTGTACTCCGACAACGGCACCACATTCGTTGGAGCTTTCAATGAGCTATCACGCTTCTTAAAAGTCTCATCCAGCAGCATAGAGTCAGAAATAGCTAACAAAGGCATAGACTTTAAATTTATACCTGCCTATACCCCACATTTCGGTGGCATTTGGGAGGCAGCAGTAAAATCAACTAAACATTTGTTACGTAGAGTCATGAGCCTAACTCATTTAACATACGAAGAGCTCTCAACGTGTTTGATTCAGATAGAGGCTATTTTAAATTCCAGACCTTTAACGCCTCTATCCACTGATCCTTCTGATCTATCGTATCTTTCCCCATCACATTTCCTCATCGGACGACCTCTCACATCAGTCCCTCATCCTCAGATCACCGACGTCAACATTCAGCGGCTACATCGCTTCGATCGCATCGAGAAATTGCGGCAACATTTTTGGCAGCGCTTCACTAACGAATACGTGTCTCTCCTGCAGCAGAAAACAAAATGGCAGACAGCTGGGCAGGACCTTAAGACAGGTGCCATGGTCTTAGTGAGAGACGCCAATCTTCCTCCTCTTCTGTGGCTACTGGGCAGAGTGATCGCCGTCAAGCCTGGTTCAGATGGGCATAGCAGAGTCGCCGATATCCTGACGAAGAAGGGCACTATCACACGTGCTTATAATAATATATGCCCTCTTCCTGTCTCTTCAGCATCATCTTGAAGCCTTCCAGACTTCAACCCGGGGAATATGTTCCTGACGTCACATCGGGCCGTGCCAGTGGGTCGCTTCGGAGCATTCTACGAGCTTCCAGGGCCTTCTACGCCGGCCCCCACCTTGGGCTCAGCCGCCGACCGGCGGCAGCTCGCCACTCACTCCGCTGTTACCTTAGCGTGCGCACACGCATCGGTTATCTTTTTATAATCAGTTACCTATAGAAATATAGTCATTAATATTGAAGTCTAAGTAGTTTTAATTATTAGTCAAGACCCCCAGCAGCACACCTGGAGCTTGGCATTCAAACAGTTACTGGTCAGAAATAAACATATACGTGTTTCAGGGTTTCTGTAAATTCTACCCCTAAGGGGTGAAATAGAGGATAAAAGTTTCTACGAAGTTAAAAGCTTGAAATCAAATAATAGGTTTTCTTGCTAGGTATACATACATGTTTTTGAACGATTTTATAAATTCTACCCCTAGGGGGTGAAATAGGAGGTGAAAGTTTTATGTAAGATAAAAGCATGAAATCAAATAATAGAGTTGATGGTTAGAAAGAAATGTACAAGTATGAGCGTTTTTGTAAATTAAACCCCTAAGGGGGTAAAATAGCGGATGAAAGTTTGTATAAGAAGTCTGGTACTCTGGAAGTAAGAAGCATAAAACATACACGTGTTTCAGGGTTTTTGAACAATCTATCACTAGAAGGTGAAATAGAGTATGAAAGTTTTTTTTATTGTTGACACTTCTGCGAGACTTTCTGGCATAGTATGTACCTTCACCGTAATATCGGTGGTGGTACGCGAGTCGTATCGGATGGTTTTAAATAAAAATTCACATCGTTCTTCCGACTGAGTTGAAACTTCGTTCAGTTGATGTTGGTACTAGCGCCAGAGTTTCTGATGTAGTACTATTAACGTACAAGAGGTTGCGCGCGAGTCGTATCGGATAATTGTAAATAAAAATACGCATCGTTCATCCGATTGAGGTGAAACTTTGTATAGTTGTTGTTAATCACGCGAAAGTTTCTGACATAGTACCTTCAACGTACAATACGTGGCGCGCGAGTCGTATTGGATAATTGTTTGTCTTCTTCTAATATAAAGAGAAAGGTACTGACTGAAACATAATATTTGGACAGTCGGTTCCTTTTGTAACGTAAGCATCCACTAAAAAGGGATTTCTCGAAATTCAACCACTAAGGGGGTGAAAAGGGTGATTAACGTTTGTATGCAAGTCCGTCATTATTGAAGTAAGAAGCATGAAATTAAATATTAAGGTTTCTGGTCACATAAATGTACATGTGTTTGACCGTTTTTGTAAATTCAACTCCCTAGGGGGTGAAATAAGGGTTAAATGTTAATATTCTGGTGAGAAATAAACACCCACGTTTTTGAGGTGTTTTGGAAATTCTACCCCTAAGGGATGAAATATGGGATGAAAGATTTTTGGTAGTTAAAAAAAGTATTTATTATTTAATTTTCACCACCTTAGGGATTTCATTTACAAACACGCTCAAACACGTGTACATTGATTTCTAACCAGAAACCCTATTATTTGATTGGGAGTGCCTCCGCTGACGGCGCCGGTTGACAAACTGGCTGCCGGCGCCGCGCCGCACCGACTACATACACTGTTTTTATACACTTTCAAAGTCTCTTCAAACTTTTCATGAGACGATTATTCGTGACACACTTTCGTTTTCACAATAAAAACAAATGAAAAACTTACGGAGATGTTTGCATAATTGTTTGGTTTTCGAAAGCGGAGTCGACGGAGCCCCACTGGGCTCCTATTTTTGTCTGCAGGGATTAAAGTAACCTAACATGAAGGGGATGACTGGGGCTTCGTTGGCTCGCTTCGCTCGCTCACTCTAGGTACCGTCATCTCCTTCGAACCTAACCTATCCGTGTCGGGGTGCCCCAAACTACCGTGCTCGCTTCGCTCGCTCTTGAAATTAGTCAGTTGGAAGACAAGTTACAGTGTTTGATCCAAAATATAATCTACCTTTCATCTCACATACCTACCAAAACAACTTATTACCGCCGGTTTTTGGGTGCCAGCTACCGATGTTTTTAATCTCGGCTGCCGGCAGTAATGTACCGCCGGTTCCCAATGGCGTTATTTTTGGGTGCCGGCGCCGGCAGCGGAGGCACTCCCAATCAAGTAATAGGGTTTCTGGTTAGAAATCAATGTACACGTGTTTGAGCGTGTTTGTAAATGAAATCCCTAAGGTGGTGAAACAATAAGGGTTGAAAGTTTGAATGAGAAATCTGGTACTTTATGGTACGAAGCAATACACGTGTTTAGGGGTTTTTAGAATGACTACCATAAGGGGTGAAATAGGCATGAAAGGTTTTCTGAAGTAAAAAGCATGCAATCAAATAATAGAGTTTCTGCTGGGAAATAAACATACACGTTTTTGATGTTTTTTGGAAATTCTTCCTCTAAGACGGTGAAATAATAAGGGTTGAAAGTTTGTTTGAGAAATATGCTACTTTTGAAGTAAGAAGCATGGAATTAAATATTTAGGCTTCTGGTTAGAAGTAAACATACACGTTTGAGGGTTTTTGGATATTCTTCCCCTATAGGATAAAATAATATATTATATAGTTTTTTCATAGTTAAAAGCATGATATCAAATAATTGGGTTTCTGGTTAGAAATAAATGTACATAATTATGTTTGAGCGTTTTTTTACAAATTCAACCTTTAAGGAGGTGAAATAAGGGTTGCAAGTTTTTATGAAAAATCTGGTACTTTTGAAGTAGGTAATAAAGGGAGAAACTGACTGAATGGCCAACGGATCTATCAATGCAAAGCCTTAAACCGCTGGGGTTAGAAATTTGAAATGTTCAAAGTAGGTACCTCTAATAACGTTGGCATCCACTATGGAAAAGTTTTTGGAAATTCTACCCCTTAAGTGGTGAAATGGGTTGTTAACGTTTGTATGAAAACCCTTATTCCATGGGGTTATTAATTTAAAATTTGGCACAAACACTGTTCAAAATAAGTAATCTTCTTCTTCTGTCGTGTCGGCACGAGCTAGACGAGAATAGCTCATGCCGTGGTGAAAAGATTAGCCAGTCAGCAAGATTGGTAGCGGGGGCGGGGCTGACTGCCCAGGGTGCGCCGGACATACTTATGTATCGTCACTCGTGGAGGCTCTTTTCATGCACCCCAGTAATAAAAGACGGCTTTTTTTTATTTTATACCTACTTACATTTAAAAAGGGCTTCAAAAGGGTTTAAAATTTCACGCAAGCGAAGCTGCGGGCAACAGCTAGTGTTTCATAAATTTCTAGGGAATTTTTCTCCAAGCTTCTACAAATGCGTCTTAAAGATGTTGTAGTATGATACTAGTAGTAGTACGATATTAGTGATATGCTTATTGGACAATGTTTTCTTTACAATGTACCACAAACTTAGATTTGATTCAAATCTGAACTATTTGCAGACCACTCTAAATACTAAAAAACAGAATAAAATAAATTTAAGGGGGCTCCCATACAACAAACGTGATTTGTTTGCTAGTTTTTGCTCGATATTGATAACGGCAACAGGTAGACGCTTGAAATATTCACAGAATATTTATTTATATATTCACTTTAAAAGTAAATCATTAAATTAATAACAAACAAATATTTTAAGGGGGGCTCCCATACAACAGACATGATTTTTTTGCCGTTTTTATACAGGGTGTTAACGAATTCGTGTAATTCCTTCAAACCGCGAGATCTTCTGGTGACACTGATTGATCTTGCATAGGTTTTTTTCAGGATCAACAAAAAAATTTTTTCAAAAAATGAACCATCTTATTCTGTACTAGCTGTTGCCCGCAGCTTCGCTTGCGTGAAATTTTAAACCCTTTTGAAGCCCTTTTTAAATGTAAGTAGGTATAAAATAAAAAAAAGCCGTCTTTTATTACTGGGGTGCATGAAAAGAGCCTCCACGAGTGACGATACATAAGTATGTCCGGCGCACCCTGGGCAGTCAGCCCCGCCCCCGCTACCAATCTTGCTGACTGGCTAATCTTTTCACCACGGCATGAGCTATTCTCGTCTAGCTCGTGCCGACACGACAGAAGAAGAAGATTACTTATTTTGAACAGTGTTTGTGCCAAATTTTAAATTAATAACCCCATGGAATAAGGGTTTTCATACAAACGTTAACAACCCATTTCACCACTTAAGGGGTAGAATTTCCAAAAACTTTTCCATAGTGGATGCCAACGTTATTAGAGGTACCTACTTTGAACATTTCAAATTTCTAACCCCAGCGGTTTAAGGCTTTGCATTGATAGATCCGTTGGCCATTCAGTCAGTTTCTCCCTTTATTACCTACTTCAAAAGTACCAGATTTTTCATAAAAACTTGCAACCCTTATTTCACCTCCTTAAAGGTTGAATTTGTAAAAAAACGCTCAAACATAATTATGTACATTTATTTCTAACCAGAAACCCAATTATTTGATATCATGCTTTTAACTATGAAAAAACTATATAATATATTATTTTATCCTATAGGGGAAGAATATCCAAAAACCCTCAAACGTGTATGTTTACTTCTAACCAGAAGCCTAAATATTTAATTCCATGCTTCTTACTTCAAAAGTAGCATATTTCTCAAACAAACTTTCAACCCTTATTATTTCACCGTCTTAGAGGAAGAATTTCCAAAAAACATCAAAAACGTGTATGTTTATTTCCCAGCAGAAACTCTATTATTTGATTGCATGCTTTTTACTTCAGAAAACCTTTCATGCCTATTTCACCCCTTATGGTAGTCATTCTAAAAACCCCTAAACACGTGTATTGCTTCGTACCATAAAGTACCAGATTTCTCATTCAAACTTTCAACCCTTATTGTTTCACCACCTTAGGGATTTCATTTACAAACACGCTCAAACACGTGTACATTGATTTCTAACCAGAAACCCTATTACTTGATTGGGAGTGCCTCCGCTGCCGGCGCCGGCACCCAAAAATAACGCCATTGGGAACCGGCGGTACATTACTGCCGGCAGCCGAGATTAAAAACATCGGTAGCTGGCACCCAAAAACCGGCGGTAATAAGTTGTTTTGGTAGGTATGTGAGATGAAAGGTAGATTATATTTTGGATCAAACACTGTAACTTGTCTTCCAACTGACTAATTTCAAGAGCGAGCGAAGCGAGCACGGTAGTTTGGGGCACCCCGACACGGATAGGTTAGGTTCGAAGGAGATGACGGTACCTAGAGTGAGCGAGCGAAGCGAGCCAACGAAGCCCCAGTCATCCCCTTCATGTTAGGTTACTTTAATCCCTGCAGACAAAAATAGGAGCCCAGTGGGGCTCCGTCGACTCCGCTTTCGAAAACCAAACAATTATGCAAACATCTCCGTAAGTTTTTCATTTGTTTTTATTGTGAAAACGAAAGTGTGTCACGAATAATCGTCTCATGAAAAGTTTGAAGAGACTTTGAAAGTGTATAAAAACAGTGTATGTAGTCGGTGCGGCGCGGCGCCGGCAGCCAGTTTGTCAACCGGCGCCGTCAGCGGAGGCACTCCCAATCAAATAATAGGGTTTCTGGTTAGAAATCAATGTACACGTGTTTGAGCGTGTTTGTAAATGAAATCCCTAAGGTGGTGAAAATTAAATAATAAATACTTTTTTTAACTACCAAAAATCTTTCATCCCATATTTCATCCCTTAGGGGTAGAATTTCCAAAACACCTCAAAAACGTGGGTGTTTATTTCTCACCAGAATATTAACATTTAACCCTTATTTCACCCCCTAGGGAGTTGAATTTACAAAAACGGTCAAACACATGTACATTTATGTGACCAGAAACCTTAATATTTAATTTCATGCTTCTTACTTCAATAATGACGGACTTGCATACAAACGTTAATCACCCTTTTCACCCCCTTAGTGGTTGAATTTCGAGAAATCCCTTTTTAGTGGATGCTTACGTTACAAAAGGAACCGACTGTCCAAATATTATGTTTCAGTCAGTACCTTTCTCTTTATATTAGAAGAAGACAAACAATTATCCAATACGACTCGCGCGCCACGTATTGTACGTTGAAGGTACTATGTCAGAAACTTTCGCGTGATTAACAACAACTATACAAAGTTTCACCTCAATCGGATGAACGATGCGTATTTTTATTTACAATTATCCGATACGACTCGCGCGCAACCTCTTGTACGTTAATAGTACTACATCAGAAACTCTGGCGCTAGTACCAACATCAACTGAACGAAGTTTCAACTCAGTCGGAAGAACGATGTGAATTTTTATTTAAAACCATCCGATACGACTCGCGTACCACCACCGATATTACGGTGAAGGTACATACTATGCCAGAAAGTCTCGCAGAAGTGTCAACAATAAAAAAAACTTTCATACTCTATTTCACCTTCTAGTGATAGATTGTTCAAAAACCCTGAAACACGTGTATGTTTTATGCTTCTTACTTCCAGAGTACCAGACTTCTTATACAAACTTTCATCCGCTATTTTACCCCCTTAGGGGTTTAATTTACAAAAACGCTCATACTTGTACATTTCTTTCTAACCATCAACTCTATTATTTGATTTCATGCTTTTATCTTACATAAAACTTTCACCTCCTATTTCACCCCCTAGGGGTAGAATTTATAAAATCGTTCAAAAACATGTATGTATACCTAGCAAGAAAACCTATTATTTGATTTCAAGCTTTTAACTTCGTAGAAACTTTTATCCTCTATTTCACCCCTTAGGGGTAGAATTTACAGAAACCCTGAAACACGTATATGTTTATTTCTGACCAGTAACCTAAATATTGAATTCCATGCTTCTTACTTCAAAAGTACCAGATTTCTCATACAAACTTACAACACTTATTTCACCCCCTTAGGGGTTGAATTTCCAAAAACCCTGAAACACGTGTACGTTTATTTCTGACCAGTAACCTAAATATTGAATTCCATGCTTCTTACTTCAAAATTACCAGATTTCTCATACAAACTTATAACACTTATTTCACCCCTTTAGGGGTTGAATTTACAAAAACGCTCAAACATGTGTACATTTACTCCTAACCAGAAACCTTAATACTTAATTTCATGCTTCTTATTTCAAAAATGACGGACTTGCATACAAACGTTAATCACCCTTTTCACCCCCTTAGGGGTTGAATTTCGGGAAATCCCTTCTTAGTGGATGTTTTCGTCACGTAAGGAACCTACTGTCCAAATTTCATATTTCCAGCTTTAGTGGTTTAGGCTCTGCGTTGATGAATGAAATGTCAGTCAGTACCAGTCTCTTTATATATAAGATCTGAGTAATTTTAGTGTCCCAAGTTAACTGACTGCGTGGAACGATATCACGCTAGTCGTGCCCGTCAGCTGTGTCGCCGTGCCATCATTAATTTATGCATGGCATCGAAATTTTCTATCAGAAAAAATATTTGGGAAAAAAAAGTTGTTTTTTTTTATTTTTAATCAATCTAAATCCCGTGCGGGGTTAATCTATACCATTAATAGATCATGTGGGTTGAAGGAATTACACGAATTCGTTAACACCCTGTATATAATGGTACGGAACCCATCGTGCGCGATTCCGACTCGCACTTGGCCGGTTTCATTTTTTTAATATTTTAATTCTCAAATCACAAACTTATAATATTTTTAATATCTACACACACTAAAAACAATCCTACAAAAGAAACCACCGTTTTACAACCCCACCAAATATTTGCACTAACATCAAAACTTCTAAGCTTCATAACGATCTGTAAACTGAAATTCAGCGTAACAAAACGCCTAGGTTTCAGCCTGAAAACTGCTGAAACAGGCTAAGATTTCACTAGTTCGCTTTTTGTTTGCTACTGTTTGGATTTAATAATAAATTTTCTATTGTGAACGTTGGAGTGAAATCCGTTGTGCTCGCAGTTGCGAAGGGAACTGTCTATCAAGTATTATCTCGGGAAATGTAATGAGTAAAATAAGGCGGAGTGGATGCTGGGTGATGGGCAGTGAAGTATTATAATTATAACTATCATACAGCGTGGCTCTGGCTCTTGGGTATTCCTTTAAGACAAGAGCGACGCAAAAATTCTGTTTGAAAACTTTTTTCTCCATAATTATGAGCGTGAAAATTCTAAAATAATAACAAAAAAATCTAAGGGCTCTTACACACAACGTTTTTTTCAGGCGCTGTCGACGCGCGTCTCACGCAACTATAACGCGCTGCATACGCGATGTTATCGCAACCAATTTACCTATTCACACGTTCATAAAATTGTAGTAAGCAGACGACGACTTTTTCGCGAGCTGTCGACGCGCTCGTAGCGCGGAGTTACATCGATACAGACGCGCTGGCACAGCGCGTCTCTTTAGCTGCAAACACATACGTACAGCGCGTTTGAATCGGTTACTTGCCGACACGCGCGTCTGTAGCGCGATACGAGCTCCTTCGCGCGCGTGCTACACGCGTTTTACTTTGCAAGGAGAGTTGCTCACGCGCGTCTGTAGCGCGTTTCCCGAGAGTTTGCAGCGATGCAATCGCAAGTAATCTGCCTATTTCAAGTTTAGCAGCGCCGACAACGCGCGATATCGAAACGCGCGTCGACGGCGCCTGAAAAAAACGTGGTGTGTAAGAGCTTTAAATGACATCATCAAAAACCGAAAAATAGCTATATTATCCATGTTTTGTTTTTTAAATATGTTTGATATTTTTTGTATGGTAACGTAACGTGGTTTCACTCTAAGAGCGAAGCTATACGATGCGTTGCCGGTGCTTTGCGACTCCTGAGCGGTGACCACATATAAATCACAGTGACATGCCACACGGTGCGTTGGGATTTCGTGCGGCGACGCAACGCGCGCGTTGCTGTCAAGGGGACCAGAGATATGAAGCGGGGAGGAATAATGCGGTGCGACACCAGAGCGGCATCGCAGTGTAGCACGCACGTTTATTTCGCTCCATTGTCGTTCAAAGAACCCAACACCAAAACGCTGGGACGTCGTAGTTAGCGGTGTTGCGTTGCGACACCGCATTAGACGAAGCGGGGGGAGGTGATGCGGTGCGTCAACGTCTGTCGTCGGAGCGGCAACGCAGTTAGTTTAGTACTGGCAGAGAAAAAACTGATCATCACTATTCCTTAATGCAATCAAGGGAGATATCCAGAACCGTCTGTTTGTTTCGGCGGTGGCGTTATAATAGCAACAACAGGACACGTTTCCTACGATCCATTGTTGGTTAAATACTGAGAAATTCTCACTGAGACGCTGCGACGTCGGAGTAAGCGGCGTCGCGTTGCGTCGACGCAGCGTGTGGTGTGGCATGCAGTGCGTCCAAATCTTACGCTGCGACGTCGCAACGCAACGGAGCAGTGTAGCTTCACTGGAAATCATAGCGGTGCGACGACGCAACGGAACGGCAAAGCTCGTGTGGCCTCACTCTTAAAGGACATATGACAAAATGGACCAAAAAGTAAAGTAGCCGGCCAAAGAAAATTATGCATTTATTATTATAGTACATGAATACCTAAACATTTTTTAATAAGACGTCATTCTTCTAAGTCTGATATCTGAGTCACTACATAAGGTTAAAATGTTCGATCTTAGTGAATAAAATTAAAGAATTTAGGCGTTAAGATATTAACTAACAGTACATAGTATCTTAATGTTTGTAAGTAAAATAGATATATACTAAATGCTATATTTATGTACTATCATAATATTATTATGTATTTACTTTTCTTTGGCCGGCTACTTTGGATTTTGGTCCAAAAATGTATGAAGCTTGTCAGGTCTCCTTTAACCAATTTAACCTTAGCGAGAATCAAATCCCCGACCTTCAAGCACAAAAAACCCACCCCCAAACAATTTACTCAAGGCTATTAGTAATTGAAAAACAAAAATAACCCTCCACCCGCCTTATTTTGGGCTATACATCATTTTGATAGCCACCACTCGTATTTTAACCCGGTATTGATACGGGTACAAAAGATCCCGTTTATTATACGAAATGGGAAGGTATTTGGACAACAGCGGGGGGTTGGATTCCGTAAATATGAAATGTGATTCACGCTTGCCCAGTTTGAGGTAAACGTGTATTTGAGATCCTTGAATGTATTGATTAATGTTTTGTTACTGTTCTCCTATTGTTTTTTTAAGAAAAACAAAAAAGAAATATTTGGATGACCTATTGGCCATGCAAATGATTTGCGAAATAATACCTGAGTAACCGTACTAAAGGCTTATATTAAGACTTAAGAGTATGAACAGCAGCGTCCACTCATGATACGTAAAACACATCAAGCCAAGGAATGCTTAAAAAGGTCAACGAATGGGGCTCCATACCGGAAGCGCTGCCGCAGATTTGAAGTTTTTTTTGTCAGAAACTTTCTGTCGTGCGCTGGAAGGCACTTTGCGCATACATTTTGGAATAGACCCTGCAAACTGTCAAATTTTGCCGGATCTGGTGGTCTAGTATGCGCAGAGGGTCTTCTCGCACGCGTCAGAATTTTTTTGACAGAACTTATGATGTGTAGCTGGGCTAAATCCGAATATTTGGATTCGTTCTATGCAAAGATTAGTCAAATTTAACAAATGACGAATGTTCGTTGGCTTTCATTGGCTTTGTGTGGACATTACAAGATATTGTGATCACCAGTCTGCCAGTCACGCGTGGTGATTATTGCAATGAAGCTTTAGAAGGTTGCATTTTTAATGAAGAAAGTCGATTCTCCTAATTGCGATGTCTGTGGTAAGCTGGATGATGTTCAGCACATTCTTGCAGAATGTGTAAAACACCATACGGTGAGAGAACCATTGGTGCAAAAATTTAACATAAATAGGTACATATGATCAAGGGGCGTTTCTAAGCATATTAGCAGAACCAATGCTGCAAAATTTATAGTTGAAAATATGATTTTGCATCAATGTTTCTTTGCCAATCTTTTAAATAAGTCATGTTTATGTTGAATATTAAGTTTAGGTAACGTTGGGGCTCTTTTATCCTCAGAGACAAAAGCCCCTAAATAAATTGAAAAAAAAAAGCTTTATAAGGTTCTAGGCCACCACGCTGGTCTGGTGCGGAATAGTAGACCATACACCATCGAGAACTTTATGGAGCCATTTCAGCAAGTTTCCTCGCTATGTTTTCCTTCACAGTTAACGCAATTCATAATCTAATTCTGATCTGCACATGAATTCGAAAAGTCGGTACGGTTGGGATCGAGCTCAGATCCTCCTACATGGAAGTCAAGAGTTATTTATTGTATATATATTTATTTATTTGCGTATTTAAAGTAATTAATTTAATGTCTCCTTATTTATTGTTGCATCCAGAACAGCCCCTCTCTATTTTCTTACACTTCATGACCATCCAAAGGTTGTCTGGAAGAAATCGCCTAGTGCGATAAGACCGCCCATTGTCCGTCTCTATTTTTATAGTAATGTTCCTTGTTTGTTTTGTTTATAATAAAGAGTATTGTATAGTATTGTCAAGCGTTTAAAGGATAGGCTATGAGTGATTGAATACAGGCATGACGCCACATTATTCTTAATCCTTATTCCAAGCTACCCAATTCACAATTCCAGAAACTAAAATAAATCCAAGCTACTGATCCGTACAGCCCTATCCGCAATCCACCAGGTGAGACGCGAAATCTAAGGCAATGAAGTGAAAACTGTGCCATCTGTTGCCAAGGATCTCATGAAATATGTATTAAACCCTTGCTAGTTGGGTACCTTTGAAAAGCTCTGTTGGGATTTTTGACGGACTTCGGACTGGCTACCTTTGTTTTAATTATATTCGTAATTGTAATTAGGTTGGGATTAGAGCAAATGAGGAAATCCTTGAATTATAATTTTCTTTGATGGTCATAGTAACTGGATAAGGCGATTCATCAAGCTTATAACATAGGAGTATTATGGTGGATGTGTGGAGTGACTAGAATGGATAAAGTTAGGAATGAGTATATTAGAGGAAGTTTGAAAGTGGCGCCTGTGACAGAAAAGTTGAAAGGGAACTGATTATCTTGGTATGGGCATGTGATGAGGACAAAAAGCATATGAATAAGAGAGTGATGAACGTAAATGTTGATGAATGGAGGGGAAGACGGAGACCAAAGAAACGAGAGATGGATTGTGTGAGAGATGATATGAATGAACAGGGAGTAAATGATAGCAGGACGGATAATAGAGAAGAATGGAAGAAGAAAACATTTTGCGCTGACACCAAGTATCTTGGAGTAAGGGCAAGCAAGTGTTATAACTATTTCCTGCTACTCGATTGTGACCTGTAGATCCCTATATGTAAAGCTCTCAATCGACTGCACACTCAAGTAGGCTGCTGCAAACACAATTTACCAAAATGGAGCAGTATAGACTCTGTTGATACACAGTGTGAGTGCGGTACTCCCAACCAGACCATGTCCCACTTTGGAGTGCCCAAGGTGTCCGTACATCTGCATATTTGAGGACATAAATAAAGCCACCGATGCCGCGATTGGCATGGCCTATTGGACCCAAGTAATATAAATAAGAAAAAAGAAGAAAAACTATTCAAACGAACTAATAGAACTAGTCAAACGTGGACTGTTCTGCCTCTCATGACATACGGTGTTAAGCCGTGGACACTGATAATTGGACTAGTCCACAAATTCAAAGTCGCTCAGCGAGCTATGCTTGGAGTTTCTTTGAAGGATGAGATCCGAAATGAGATAATCCGGAAAAGAACCGGAGGGACCGACGTAGCTTGCAGAGTCAGCAAGCTGAAGTAGTAGTGATCATGTCTGTCGAAGGACCGATGGGGTTTGAAGCAGGCAAGTATATGAGTAGAGACCGCGAATAGGCAAACGCAGCGTAATGAAGTAACATTCTAAAAAACGGCATTCTAATGCCCGGTTCCTATGGTCAAAAACGAATCGTTTTGCTTACCAATAGTAGCATTTTTCATTGCCAAACTTGTTATATAAATAGACTCGTAAGCTAATTTTACCAGTGATAGCTACTAACGTAAAAGAGGATCTACTATGCAAACCTATGGGGTCTTTGCTTCATTATTCCTACTTGTCTTCTGCACTTAGTCATGGAAGAGGACTTTTGGCCGCAGGGAGTAGTGTTCTGTCCACAGAACTTATAATATGGTTCTGTCGCTTCCGCGGACAAGTGCCACACGATCGCACTATGTCATTCACTGTGCGATCGTGTGGCTTATGTTTTATTACTAACATAAACTGTATTATTTAATATAGTTTGTAAGGTCAATCTATGGGCCAAAATAGCCTGAAAATAAATTAGTTTATTATTATTATTGGTAAAGATACAAGAGTCTAAATATTTAACCAATAATGCTTCGTAAATCACAGGGATTGGCTATAAATCGCCTCCTCAAAAATACAAAAAATAGCGACTCGAAACCTTTCACAAAACTACATCACCCCTAACACTATAAAAGGCCATTCCCATTCAGGCCACAACGAAAATCAACTACCATTTAAAAAAAACAGGAAAAACCCAACTACTGTATTTGGGGTAACGAGAATTTATTGGTGGCAACACAAATTAATAGCCGTTTTCGGAAACCACCTAATTGTGAATTGTGTTCAATGCGTGCCTCAATACTGTTGGACGGTGCCTATAAAATATAGGGGAAGTTTTTTTGTCGAGAGGCTTTGGACACGGAAGTAGAAATATGTAGTTTATAGGTTGACCGTAATTTACACATTTATTTACACAATTTAATTTTCATTAATCATACTCGGAAAGTAGGTCTGAAGTTGCCTGAGGAGCAGGTTGAAAGTAATCATTTTCAGCCCTAGGGAGAATCGTTTTCAACTGACAGCTGTCAAATTATAAAAAAAAACTAAGTAGTTCTATTTTTACATTTCTATTGAACCATGTTCCAACTTTCTATACAGCCACTCAATTACAGCGCGATGTAAAATTGTAATAACGTAAAGTTAAGTATTAATTACAGAATATATTTTTTTAAATGACTTTATTACAATTTAGTTTCAACTATTTCTTTAAAATAACTTAATTTAGGCAAAATAATACAATTTTTTCAATGATAAAAATGAAAAATAATGGCTGAAAGCTGTCAGGCTACAGAAAAAAAAACAAAATAGGTGGGAAAGCGGCAATCCAATCAGTCATTTTCTCTTTAGCTAGTTCATGTTTTTATTTTTACTTTCCTTGTATTCGTTATGAAAAGCACAGTGTTTACCTCGGGTTAAAGACTTATTTAGTCCCTCGAACTATTGGCGCCCGAGCGTAGTGAGGGCGCCAAATCCCGTCTCGGGACTAGATAAGTTACTTTCACCCCTAGGGTAACAATTTATTATTACACAATTGAAATCAAAACATTACAAAAACCACTAAGATCCGGCTAGTAAGAACGCTCGTTTTCCCCACATTTCTATACGCTGCAGAGACGTGTTACGAGAAATTGAGAAAAAGAAGATTGACGCTCTGGAGATGTGGTGCTGGAGAAGAATGCTTGATATATCGTGGACTGAGTTTCGTACAAATGTTTCAATACTTCAAGAACTCGGCATCAAGAAGCGTCTTTCAAGATTAGTACAAACTCGCATACTCAAGTTTTTCGGACACGTCTCACGACGGAGAAATGACTCCATAGAGCGTTTGGTCGCACAGAGCGAAATGGAAGGCACCAGACCGCGCGTAAGGTCACCGACCAAATAAAATCAGCCGTAGGTGGCCCCTTGTGCGAGTGTACCAGAATGACCACCAACAGGGACAGATGGCAAGACATCGTGAGACGAGACACATCAGCTGCAGTAACTCATAGTGCTACATGACGACCACAACCGCTCTGACAAGAGCGAAACGAAGAAGAAGTAATTTACAAAGAGGACTATCTTCTAGAAGGATTTAAATCTGTGGAGGAACGAGGTATGGTCTCCAACGAAAAGAGAGGATCCTTCAACCAGGCTGGTATGTCTGGGGGGCAACTGTTGGGTAGTAACCCGTTATCAAGATGTGACACGCAGATAATCATACAACCGCCCAACATCAAAAGTCGTTCACACCGATAATTCAGCCCTCATCAAGCTGTCTCCCCCCCCAAGCCCCCGCCAGCAACGCCCTAAGCCGAGGTCCGAGTCCCACTAAGGGTCACCCTTAATGCTGTTGTTGCAGGTAGTTATGTTGTTAGTGTAGTATAAGTATATAGTTAGCTTCCTCATTCAGCTGAAAGCTATGTCGGTTACCTTGGTTTCCCTGCGGATCTCATCACTTCTGATATGATCACGCAGAGTAACTCCGAGCATTGCCCTCTCCATTGCCCTTTGGGTGACCTTGAGCTTTCTTATGAGACCCATTATGAGCGACCACGTTTCAGTGCCGTATGTAATCACTGGCAATACAATACTGGTCAAAGACTTTCGTCTTGAGACACTGCGGTAGTTGGGACGAAAAGATATTACGTAGCTTCCCGAACGCTGCCCAGCCGAGTCGGGTTCGACGATTGACATCTTTCACGAATTTGGACCTATCTAACTGGACAGTTTGTCCTAGGTAAACATAATCGTCGACAACTTTGAGTGTAGAGTCTCCGATCTTCATGGGAGTGGGTATTACATGAATAGTAGATAGATAGTAGTTAGCTTAGGTTAAGTATTTTACTTCCCCACCACTGGCTGGAGACCCTTCAGGTCTTGCCAATCTTCCCGGTTACGTAAAAGGACCCGTTTTAAGACGATATACAACAGGCCAAAAAAATGCATATTTCGTGCAGTTGCACGCTAGGCATAGGACCCGCCTGATTGGCGGATCCTCCTTTTTGTTTCGTTGAAGGAACACCGTACCTTGATCCTCCACAATATCAACGGAACGTTTTTTGTCGTGCCTGGTAGCCTACTCCCTAAGTCCGTCAACGAAGTTAGTCGCCCGAAACGTAGAAGTGAACAAAACAAGTGTCAAGTTCAACTTTTCGGACGGGCAAAAACACATCGGTAGTAGGGACAACTATCAAATCGTGTTGTCATTCATTCTTAGTTTAAGTGAACGGCGTGACTTCTGACTGACATCCGTGGAGCACAAAGGTTCCAGACGAAAACCAGCATCAAGTACTTATAGTGCTTGACATTAAGCTGATCTGGACACCTTTTTGGTCAAGCCGTGAGACACATAATACTCAAGATTATTTTATTTATATCACACTTTTTATCTATTGTGTCTCTTTGTGCTGTGTCCAAATAAATGAATGTTTATCTTAGTTCGGGCCCCGAAATAATCGTATGTCCGTAGGTGATAGTGAGTAGGAAACGCTCGTAACTAAGGCCGAAACCACGGACTTCATACTCACGGAGTAGATCCCCTGACACGATCCTATTACAGTCTTAGTATGATACGTTGTAAGCAGACTTCTAAATTACGATACAATAACTCCGTATATTGCTGTCCGTCTGTGACAAGATGCAGCTGTCCAAATCCTCCTCTGTCACTATTCTCAAAGAAACTGGGACCCAAAATAAAAAACGTCTCACACTCGAAGACACAGAAATCCTTTCCCCTAGCCATATACGTGTGACGTCACGGACCAATGGAGCGCGCACTAGTTCAAGTGGGGACCGTGTTATGCAATAAGGAGCTAGAGAATTTTAAAATTGTTTATTTTTAGTTTTTTTAGAACACAATTGTGAAAATAACTCATTGAACAGAAAATTACTTTCAGTTGAGTAACGTTTAGTGGCTAATGTTGGCCTCCAACAGCTGCAACTCCAAAGTGAAACACAAAATGAAAACCGAACTGAATATTAGTGAGTGACCGAACCGAAATGTAATAAGAGCGAACGCACAGCGGACTAAGAACTTTCTTGCCTAGAACTAAAGCTTAATTTTGCATGGCACATTTATTTAGGTATTTAACGAATTAGTCTCGGAGTGAGGTTTATATTCCTATTTCTATTTATTATTAGGTGTCTCAACGCAGAACGATGGATTTAATAAGTAAATCATCAATGCAGTGCTCATGTCTTAGTGAGGTGACAGTTTTTTCACCTGAAGACTACTCGTTCAGTCCTCGGCTCTAGCTATCATACTAATTACCGTAACAGGAATTGGAAGTCTTAAAAATAGGAATATATACACCGAGGGCCGGGTACCACTGCTCATGTTTTCGAGAGGTGACAGTTTTTCAACTAAAGACTAGGTACTTGTTCAGTCCTCGGCTCTAGCTATCATACTAATTACCGTAACAGGAATTCGAAGTCTTAGAAATAGGAATATATACACCGAGGGCCTGTACCCGGATAAAATCTTTCGGGTTCCTCGTACCCACGGTGTATAAATGAACTTTAAAATTAATAGTAGTTCCCACTTTTAAAAGGCTTAGCTTTAAAATTAATGGGTTACATTTTAATTTTAATATTTCCAACTCCAAAGTACCCTGCAATAAAAAATAAAAAAGGAACAGATACATAGCTGATAGGTAGATTAGGTTATGTTTGAACTGTGACCACTCAACGCAAGAGCCGAGCGAGCAAAATATAAGTTAACTGTCAAATCTTAAGACACCGGGCAGTCTTTACTAAGGGTCGATTTTTAAGGTTCCGTACCCAAAGGGTAAAACGGGACCCTATTACTAAGACTCCGCTCCGTCCGTCCGTCCGTCCGTCTGTCCGTCTGTCACCAGGCTGTATCTCATGAACCGTGATAGTTGGACAATTGAAATTTTCACAGATGATGTATTTCTATTGCCGCTATAACAACAAATACTAAAAAACAGAATAAAATAAATATTTAAGGGGGCTCCCATACAACAAACGTGATTTTTTTGCCGTTTTTATAGATAATGGTACGGAACCCTTCGTGCGCGAGTCCGACTCGCACCTGGCCGGTTTTTTAATAGTCAGATAACTCATAACTCAAAATTTTACGTTTTGTCAGATTTTCTTTAAAACAGCTATTAAAAAGTCAAACTCATAGAAAAGTTATCTAAACATTAAACAATCGACACTTATATGAATTGCGAAACTCAAATGGCTTTCATTCGTATTAAATTCTTATTTTCATCTGATAAAGACACAACACGAGTTCTCTAAGCAAAGAAGACACTCGCAATAATACTTCAAAAGAACATAAGATGAATAAGCAGATTTCAAAACCATTACTTTCCTCGAGTCATAAATAAAATTGCTCTAATATATCAAATCGCAACGGTAGATAATCTCTCGCTACAACGCCCCTCTGTTTAATTTCATTTTGACCGAAATTACCATTTTTATAGGTCAATATATTATACGAGTCTAATAAACATAATATAGTCTTTTGAGGAAGGTGGTTGGCGGAAGCTATTTTATATGATCTTGGATTAAATTGAGATGAATGGTGCTCAAAATATACTAGAATTCCTTAGTTATTTTTGAACGTCAATATTTCAATAGACAGCCCACGAAAAAACCTTCTCTTCACCGCTTCGTAGTGCTCGCAAAACGGACGGTCGATGGGGCTGAACGTTTTTGGAGTGGCAACCGCGTACTGGAAGGTGCAGCATGAGTAGGCCACACACTAGGTGGACCGATGACCTGGTGAAGGTCGAGGGAATCCGCTGAACGCGAGAAGCACAGGACCGTTCGATGTGACGATGCTTAGAAGAGTCCTATGCCCAGTAGTGGACGTCTGTCAGCTGAATGATGATGATGAATGGTTTTTAGTCGCTTGTTATGTAGACTAGTAATTTTAAAATATTTCTAGAGATTTACCTCCGTATTCTAAAAGCCTATTCAAATCACGGATCAGTAAATCTGCGGTCAAATATCATGTCAACTAACGTAAATGATAAATGAAATCTGTTACAGACACTTTTAGGGATGCACGAAAAGAGCCTCTACGAGTGTCGATACTTAAGTACGTCTGGCGCACACTGGGCAGTCAGCCCCACTACCAACCTTGCTGACTGGCTAATCTTTTCACCACAGCATGAGTTATTTTCGTGTAACTCGTGATGACACGAGTGAAGAAGAAGACATTTTTACAAGTCAATGTGATGTTATTTTTAAGACTAGATCGCGTATTTTCTATCTGATTAGCTTTGAGAGAAAAAAAGCCGAAACAAACTCAGAGAACAAGGTCTCTTTTAAAGTCCAGACATTGTGGTATAAAACTATGCGAGTGTAACAATGTACGGCAACGTTTGGAATGGCCTTTTGAGGAGCCATAGCAGGTTTGAGATGACCTATCCCAACTGACGACACGCATGCGTCAGCCATCGTGTAGTGAGACCTTATTTTAGGGAGCTCAACGACCCGACGCACGACGCCACCAATCATCCGGACATTAAATGTGATTCATTGATCCAAATACTAAGAACAAATCGTACCAGTTGACAGGAAATTAGACTACTTACTGATCAGATATTTGATTAGGCTTTCAGGCTTTGGGTGCTAGGTATGTTATCTATCTATCTAATCTAAATATATAAAAGCGAAAGATCACTCACTCACTCATCACGAAATATCGAAAACCGCTAGACGTATGAAGATGAAAGGAGGATGGGCGTTTTGGTACTCATGTCCAATCAAAATGAATTTACCATCGTTGGATAGCTCTTTTCAAGAGTACAAAAAACTACTATAGCAACAAACCCATATCTATTGTCCGTTTTGAAATATAGTCTTCAGAAGATACTGGATATTCAGTTCGAAATAGAATTTAAAAAAATTATATCGCCGATATCGCTTGACCGATTTTGATGATATTTGCACAGATTTTGAGCTAAATAAAATCCAGTTGACGGATGAAAATGACAACAAAATCGGTGTAGTATTTTTTCAGTTAAGGGTGATCTATCTATTAAAAAAATCGGACGCGTTTTTTATGCCTAAAAATAAAAGTCGTTTCCCAGCAATTATTTTTGGTCAATGTAATTTAGTTTGCTGTACAGAGTGCGTAGATTTCGGCTATGCGGGTCTTTTACACACTCGTCTACACACTGTATACTTATACAATAAACGATGAAACTTACTTCGAACTTGTTTTATTTACCTAGATAATGAAAACTATTATTAATTATTATTGTAATACCATTCCAAAATGGAGAAAAATGACAATAAAAGTATGTGTGCTTAATAGGATGTAACAAAAATAAATAGCTTTCAAGCAGGATTACTTCGATCGGACAGTGAATCGGGACTAGCGCCATGGTTATTCTTAATCGACACAAAAATACCTTTCCAACGGTGTATCGATCATTCCGATTGGAGCCAGTAGCAGACTCATCATCCTTTGTCAGGGAGGTAGTTTATAGTTAGTAGACGTCCGCTAAGAAAGGATTTTTGGAAATTCTAACCCTAAGGGGGTAAAATAGGGGATGAAAATTTGTCTGGAAAATCGTCACTTAACGGGTTCAAAATTTCACGCAAGCTAAGCTGCGGGCAAAAGCTAGTACAGCATAAATGATTAGTCGCTTTTAATACGAAAACCATGAATTCTGTTCATCATTCTGTATAAATTTTACTATATGACAAACTCTGAATTGACGACACGTTTGGTGCAGTGGCTAAGCGATTGGCTTCTGCGCTACGGGTCGTGGGTTCGATTCCCACACGGAACAAAAATTTGTATGGCCTACAGATAGTTGTTTCGGGTCTGGGCGTTTGTTTGTGAGATTTGTGTCTGTAAACGCGCCCACGATACAAGAGAAATCTTAGTGTGGGGCAACGTTTAAAAAAAAAAAAAAAAATGAAAAAAAAAACAGCCGTTCCATACCTATTATTCAGCAACATTAATTATTTTGTAAAGAAATTGTGAGGTCTTTTGAAAAGTAGTTTTTCACACGTGATGATTATGTATCAAATCTTTAAAACTATTTATAAATCTACATACGTGTTTACTACTTAGGTAATTACAATAATATTATACAAAGAAGTAAATATGTTACGTTCATAGAACATGGCGTTTGAAATTCGATCCTGCATTATTTTCACTAGTATATTTAATGAGTAAGATGAAGATACTAAATAAATACGAGAGTGAAAGAGATAGATATTTCCAATTACAACAATTGGTGTAAGTCATTTTGTATAGTCATTTTTGGCGCGTCAAAGTCATATCTACTTCTTTTTGTACATTGCTTATGTACTTGTAGTATTTATTTGCAACTGTCTGGTCTGACAGAAGTTGTTCTGTCATACAAAAATCCCATAAAAATAACCTATTTCATAAAAAACTAATTCAGAAAAGAAAGAAAAAAAAGGTCAGACGTTTACCAATGAACAGCATTTAATTTTGATTTTTACAGATTTTTCCTTGGAATCATTGGCGTGTCATGTAGAATACATATTTTTTACCTTAGTGTAAACAAGGGGTACAAATACATAAATAGGAACTATAACAAAAAAACACAAAGCAACAAATCCGCAGTAGGCGCGAAAAAAACTAAAACCACTTCTCAACCAGAAACGAATTTCAAAAATTCGAATTTCCGAGCAAAAAACTGCAAAACAATTCCTTTAAAACTTTTACTTGGCTGCTATCGCATGCCGCCGTCCAACAAAAAGTCTGCGCCCGGTCCTTTTCCCAGCATTTAAACTGAGTCAGGCCCTTAAGTAGCAAGTTTTGTGAACTTATTGTGATTGATTTTTCTCTTATTCTACTATTTTCTGGGAGTTGCGTTCCCTGCGCGGTGGAGCGTCGGCTCAAGTTTCCAGAATTTACGGAATTTGGAAATAAATGAACGTGAAATTGGTTGAAAGGACTTGGTTTTAAGGTTTTCAGCGATTCGTTGCGTGAAAAAGGGTGGTATTTTTTTGGTGTGATTTATGCTGTTTTAATTGAAGAGTATCTATACTATTATATCGGGTGTAAAAAGACCCTTAACGATAACGAAAACCACGTATTCTACCCATCAATGTGCTCGTTTTTTTCGAACAAACCATACCTGGGAAATCATTGGTTTTGGAGATATTGAAGGTCGAAGTACACATATTTTTTTTTAGTTTTTTCCAAATACGATTTTCAAGTCATAATACTAAACTTTCTTCCATACAAACATTATCAAAAATTTCAATTTTTCCTAACCAATTACGCATTTGAAGTTACAAAAACGCAATGAATACCTATCAAACGCACACGACCGCCTTAGCTCGGCTGTGTGGCCGCTGCACGCATGCAAACGCGTGGCATCGCCACAATCATAATTTGCGCGCTACAAAAAAAAAGCGTTATTTTTTTCATGCCAAAAAATAAAAGTAGTTTCCCAGCAATTATTTTTGGTCAATGTAGTTTAGTTTGATGCACAGAGTGCGTAGATTTCGGCTATGTGATGGGTCTTTTTACACCCTGTATATATTCATTGCGTTTTTGTAACTTCAATTACAAAAACGCAATGAATATCAAACGCACACGACCGCCTTGGCTCAGCTGTGTAGCCGCTGCACGACACACACAGGCACAGTCGGTTACGTGCATTACATTGCGCGCTACAAAAAACAGCGTTTTTTATGCCTAAAAATAAAAGTCATTTCCTAGCAAGTATTTTTGGTGAATGCGATGTGTGGCTTTGATTCCACTTTCATTGTGAAAACCGCCAAACAGTGGAATGCGCTGCCCGAGTGGGTGTTCCCCGACAGCTACAATTTGGGTGTCTTCAAGTCACGAGTGAATCGGTTTCTTCTGGGCAAGCGTGCTCCATCGTAGACCGCATCATCGCTTAACTTTGACTTTAACATCAGGCGAAATGGCGGCCAAACGCAGGCCTAGTAATAAATAAAAAAAAAAAAAAGGAATTTAGTTTGATGTACAGAGTGCGTAGATTTCGTCTGTGTGATGAGTCTTTTTACACCCTGTATAGTATAAAATTAATAATTTACAATACAGCTACGCATTTTGAAAGTCTACGGAGTTCTCACATTTACAAAAGGTAGAAGGGAGCTAAACTATAGAAAACAATTGACACAATTAATCATCAAAACTGATTAATTAATTATAGTATCCTTAACAGTTCTGTCTCACGTTCAACGGTTTATATTTACAGGCTATTCTGTTTCATACGAGCAAAATTTAACGCAAGCTTTAACAAAACATATTCTATGGAGGAACTAACGGCAAGTTAGTCACAGTGCCATAAGTGTTGGTTCAATAATAACCAGGGACTAAACAAACCGGCGTCTAAGTTTACGAGAACCGAGCTAAAATCTAGCCAAGTCGTGAAGTGGGTGTGGTACAACTCATAAGCGATAGCGATCTTCTTCTTCTTCTATCGTGTCGGCACGAACTATACGAGAATAGCTCATGCCGTGGTGAAAAGATTAGCCAGTCAGCAAGGTTGGTAGCGGGGCAGACTGTCCAGGGTGCACCGGACATACTTAAGTATCGTCACTCGTGGAGGCTCTTTTCTTGCACCCGTCATTGCAATGGTATTTGCAAGGACGAGAATATGACCATGTGTTTTCTGATAAAGCCAAGGCCTTCTTCATGCGTGAGTTTCGTAAAAAGATGTAAAGATAGGTCAAGAGAATGTGTAGCGGCGTTTTTTTGTCCGCGGGTTGATAATTTTATGACTGAGATTGATAATGATGATTTGTAAAGCGGCTTCGTGCCTAACCACAGGAACGTCGAGAATAACCAAGTTCTAATATGATGTTATAGATAAGCGTTATATGAATGCTGTAGATTGCCTTAGTACCATAAAACGATGACGTTACAAACACCTTACCCCAACCAAAAAACGTAAATAGTTTTGGACTCGTAATTTAAAACCTCTTTCAACATGGCGGCCTGGAAGGTGTGTCTCATGGGAGCTGTCAAAATGAAATGTATGCAATGAATTTCATACATTTGACAAAACTACTTTTTTTTAAATTGATATCAAAACTACACTTTTAAGAGTGAGCTTTCAATAGAGAGCTTAATATAGTCATGAGACACTCGCTTCCTCTACCCGCTCCGCTACAGCCTCTACCTTGCTACCTACCCACTTGTATTACCGCAGGAATCTGGTGACAAAGCCGCTCCAGACCAACTCAATTACATACTAAGTGCGACCACCACTAACACACTATTTATACATGGAAACACCAGTTTGTCCATAATGTTGATTTATTTACTTTCCTTGTTTTGGTTAGACAAGATACAGAAGACTATACATTAATTCTGCATGTACGGAAACGTCTAACGCGACGTCTTACGTAGGCGGTTTAAAGCGACGCGAATTGCGAAGCGATGCGATGCGGTGACACGCGATGCGGTGCGAAGCGGCGGCTTTGTCCTACGAGCTCGCGGACCGCTCGCCGCGCGCCGCCATCATTCAGTAGCACTGTACGGCACCGCATCCAGTTCGCGTGAAAATATCAAGCCAACTGACAGCGTTCGCTTCGCGCCGCGCCGCGCCGCACCGCACTCCGCGTGCGTTTGGTCACGTAGGCCACTTCAATAGGTATCGACTGTTTGTTGTTTTCGCGTCGCGCCGCACCGCTTCACGTCGCTTGTAGATTGCTCACGTAGGATGACGCGGAAGGGCGTTTTCTGTTGTAATTTTGAATACGACAGTTCGATGACACGTTTGGTCCAGTGGATGAGCGATTGGCTTCTGCGCTAAAGGTCGTAGGTTCGATTTCCACACGGAACAAATATTTGTATGGCCTACAGATAGTTGTTTCGGGTCTGAGTGTTTGTGCATGTGATGATTTGTCTCTGTAAACGCACCGACGATACAGAAGAAATACTAGTGGGGGAAAATTCAATTTAAAAAAAAAACGAACCAAAATTGTTTTTTTATTTTTATTTTATGAGAACCATGTTACCAACCAAGCCTGTGGTATAAAATGACAACGCTTCATCTCGACAGGAAGTGCGTACCGCCGTCTGCTATTTCAATTAACATGTCCGTTTTTGATTGGCTATCATAAATTAAAAGTACTTTTTATTTTATTTTGGTAGTTTATCTCAATATTTTTTTGTTTTTTATTTATATAAAAACGTTGCCCCTCACTAAGATTTCTCTAGTATCGTGGGTGTGTTTACAGACACAAATCTCACATACACAAACGCTCAGACCCGAAACAACAATCGGTGCGGGAATCGAACCCACGACCCGCAGCGCAGAAGCCAATCACTAAGTCACTGCACCAAACGTGTCGTATTTAATTTTTCAGTAGCGGCTCGATGCTTAAAATTACAGCGAAATGCGGGCCAAGAACAGTAGGTACACATCTGTTTTTAATTATATGAACAAGACGTGTTTTTTTCATAAACCTTACTTTTATGTCTGAAGTACGTACATAGCTAAATAAACATAAGTAAACATAGCTAAGAACCAACCCGATCAAAATAACTCTCAAATAAAAAAACCGGATTGACATCTGTTCATCTGTTTACGAACTACGATGCCAGACAAACACACATACAAACATACGCTTCAAACTCACAACCCGTCTTTTTGCATTCGGAATTAAAAAACAATATTAAAGTCCATAGCAAAAACAGTGACCTAAATACAAGCATGTTTTGCGAGTTCTACCATTTCTTTAGCCCATGAGACGCCCAGTTTTAATTAGTTGGGTCCGTTTGTAATTGTACAAAGTTTCAGTGAACATTTCAGTTTTTCAGTTGCTGAAACTAAATAATCTATGTTCATATTTGAATGGTATAGGAGTCTGGGTTTTTGAAATCAACATTTTGTGAGGAGATTTAGGCCTAAATACTTCTGATTTTGAGAAGGATTATGCCCAGCAGTGGGGTGACTATGTTTAATAACTTGTGAGGAAAAGAAACAGTGAAATGTATGCTTACGGAGTTAAGGGCAGTTCAGACTACGCTATAACATATAGCACAAAGCAAATATTGTATAGCACAGCGATATCGCTTAGCATACATTTTATGATGAATTAGTGTTTATATTTTATTGTATATGTGTATATGTATAGTATTTTTTTATGTTAGTTGTAAGTTTTATATTGTATTGTATTTTGTTAATATGTATTTTATATAGTGGTTTAGACTAGCTTCCACGACACAGGGAATCCTAGTGTGGAAGCTAGTGCCAAATCTAAGTTTATTTGTTCAATATAGAAAATATTTTATTTCTTTATATGGACACGTTCACACAACGCTATGCTATAAAGTCCAATACTTTATAGCATAGCCTTGTGTGAGAGTGTACGTGATAAACTTGAGTGATTTTCAGAGCTATATCGTACAATTCTCCGGTCCCCACCCCGTCTTACTTCTACCCCATCCGTCGCCCGACGGATCGCCTCCAAATAACTTGCTATACATAGTAGACCGGCATGCGACATAGCGTTCACACCGATAATTCAGCCCTCATCAAGCTGTCTCCCTCCCCTAAGTCCCCGCCAGCAACGCCCTAAGCCGAGGTCCGAGTCCCACTAGGGGTCGCCTTTAGTGCTGTTGTTGCAGGTAGTCATGATGTTAGTGTAGTACAAGTAGTTAGCTTAGGTTAAGTATTTTACTTCCCCCCCATTGGCTGGAGACCCTTCAGGTCTCGCTAATAACTACCCGGTTACGTAAAAACGGTCCCCTAGGACAATCAAAAGCAGACGAATAGAAAAAAAAAACGACATAGCGTATAGTGTAACATCATGCTATACAGTTATAGCTTATGACGCTATATGCTTTACTAGCGGAATAGTATAGCGTAGTCTGAACTGCGCTTTACGGTCGTCTCACACTGAGGTTATAAAACGTTATCATTTGATTTACAAAAAATCTAATCAAAATGAAAAAAGTCATGAAACGATTTTGGTATTTTTATAGACATTTTTCATCATAACTATGCTGCAGAAATAGCAATAAAAATATATTTCGTAACATGCAAATGAAGCACTTTCATATGACACCACTTTTGACCTAATAACCCCATTTTCAACTCCCCACTTCGGTCCCCATTGCAATGAAAATAGATTTTTTTTTTTAATTATTTTACTTGTAATATAAATGGACAAGCATTATTTAAAACTATTCCAAATTTCAAGTCGATAGCAATAGTAGTTCCTGAAATAAGCGGCTGTGACAGACAAACAGACAGACAGACAGACGGACGGACGGACAAAGTCGCACCATAAGGGTTACTTTATTACCATTTTCGTACTGAACCTTACAAAAACTACATTAAATTATTTTCAGATCTAATTTTTTCCAACATTCTAATTTTATAAACGTGAGAACTTCTTGGACTTGCCTATGTAAATTACCATTATTCATATTGTGTTTTTTTTGTTCGTTAATTTATGTTCTCAATACTTGGTACTACCACAGTCTACCTATATCTTACTCCTTACAGTCGGTCAACGTAGAACGTTGTCGCAGAGCAATCGTGCGGGGGGTTGCGGCGTGAAGGAACGGAGGTTATGTCCCGAGTAGCCATACTGAATACCTGGGACATAACCTCCGCCCCTACATAATTTTGACATTTCATAGGACCTGTCAAATGTATGGGCGTTGACCCACTGTGTGTAGTAAGTAGGTACACTGTGGTACTACATTGCTCACTGGTCTGTGGTCAAGACTACATTGTACTCTCATAACTATCCTAAATCATAGTACTGTATTCACTGGAATTGTTAAAGAATTCCTTTTTATTAAAAAAGTAACCATGGAGTTTCTTACCGGCTCTTCTCCATAGGAAACGACTAATTGGAACCGTGCACCTAAATTCGACTTTTCATAAGCGACTACATAGGTTTGAGTTTTTTTTTTGAATTTCTTGTAGGAAACATTTTAATTTCGAAGACTACATTTCCAATTTCAAAACAAACTCATTCTCATTACAAAAATCCTAGTATAAAAACATGAATGCGACGCGCTTATTAAAATAAAACCCTTTGCTCACTTCATATCAAAATTTATCATACAAAATACATACACACATGACTTTTAATTAAACATAGTACTGGTGATTTCCCCTGTCGCTGTGGCTAGTTTATTCCGAGCTGAACTGTTGTTCAAGTTAGCTCTAGGTATTATTATACAATTTAGGTCATGTGGCGTACTAAGAGTGAAAAATTACTAATTAGAATCTACACGATGTTAACGAATTCGTGTAATTCCTTCAAACCGCGTGATCTACTGGTGACACTGATTGACCCTGCATAGGTTTCTTTCAGAATCAACAAAAAAAAGTTTTCAAAAAATGAAACACGGTATTCTGTATCTGAGTAATTTTAGCGTCCCAAGTTAACTGACTGAGCGGAGCGATATCGGGCTAGTCGTGCCCGTCAGCTGTGTCGCCGTGTCTTCATTCATTTTATTTATTTATTTATTTATTTATGCTAATACGGCTTCAATAAGCCAATTACATTAACATAATAGACTAGAACAAATCATAAACACACTAAATTACGCAATAACGAAAATATAACAAATAAAAACAAAACAATTATAAACATTATATCAAATCGTCTTGCTTTCACAGAAGCTCAGACATACGCACATAACACTTTTAAAATCGTCCGCAAATAGATCCACGTTCGGGTTGGCTTCCATTAGGCTATTGAGCGCGGACAGAACGCGAGGAACAGGTGATGATGCGCGAGCCACTGTGCGGCATGCAGGCACGGCTAGCAGACGATGCTTCCGGCTGCGGAGATAGTTGCAAGGAGCGTAAAGACGAATCAGCTCATTGAGGAGATCAGGAGCATCTGTTGTTCCCCTACATATTTTAAGCATGATATTCAGCTGGTCATATGCTCTTCTGGTTTCCAACATATTATAACCTAGACATCCCAAAATAAATTTTGTTGGATATAAATATGGATAACATCCTAAAGTGGATTTATAGAGGAATCTTAAGAACGCTTTTTGGACCTTTTCGAGTAGAAGTGCATAAGTAGCCTCACATGGATTCCAGACGCAGGAGCTCGCCTCCAATTTGCTTCTGACAAGCGTACTGTATAATAGTCGTATGACATGCTCGTTTCGAAAATCTCGTGAGTTTCTGAGAACAAATCCAAGCCTTTTGAAGGACTCCTTGGCAACGGTAGCGATGTGATCATGAAATGTCATCTTCCGGTCGAATACAACACCCAAGTCTTTCATGGTGTTCGACCTTGTTATAATAGTGTCATTTATTTTGTATTCAAAGCTAATTGGGTGCCGCATTCGACCAAAAGTCATGACAAAGCACTTAGAGGAGTTGAACTCCATTTTATTAGTTACTCCCCAATCATAAACAGCATTTATGTCTCTCTGAATAGCCTCACAATCTGATACACTGTTGACACAAGCATAGAGTTTTAAGTCATCCGCATACAGAAGACATTTTGTATGCACGGGAATATCAGTCAGATCATTAACCATCAGGAGAAACAATAAGGGCCCGAGGATTGAGCCCTGACTCACACCAGAACGAGTGTGGTAGGCACTGGATTCATAAATTCCTAGCCTCACAAACTGCTGGCGATCACGGAGGTAATCAGCCAGCAGTCGTAGAAGGCCAGGGCAAAATCCTATGGCGCTAAGCTTTGTGAGTAAAATGTCATTATTGACCCGGTCAAAAGCCTTATGAAAATCAAAGTATAGTACGTCTACCTGCCGCCGCTCGTCAAGTTGTGCTGAGATGTATTCAGTTAAGGTCAGCAAATTGGTTTCAACGGATCTCCTGCGTCTAAAACCATGTTGAGCGTTACTTAGGTGTTTTTCTACTTGATCATATATTAGTTTATGAAGAACATTCTCAAATATTTTTGCTGGTGAGGATAATATTGCGATGGGCCGGTATTCTTCTACAGCTACTTTATTGGAAGTTTTAGGTATGGGCGTTACGCGTGAAATTTTCCATTGAAGGGGATATACACCAGTTTTTAAACATAAATTAAATATATGGCATAAAGGAGATAAGAATTTTTTTTTTAAGTGTTTGAAAACCATGGGTGGTATACTGTCTGGGCCTACAGAACTACTAGCTTTTAATTTATTTATTCCGTATAAAACATCTTTGTAAGTAAAGTGGAAAATGTTGATATAATTGCTATTGAGACTAACGTCGCGACTGTTGGCGTTTGCAACATTTAACTGTGGTGTATCTGTCAGAAACACACTTGCAAAGAACTTGGCAAAAGCGTCAGCCGCTGCTGCTCCTCTATAATTGTCCCCGCGGTAGTTCACACACGGTTCAAACCCACCCTTAGATCGTAAACTGCAAATGTGTCGCCAGAATTCACGCGGATTGATTCTGATATTATTTTCAACACGCCTAATATATGTTTGGTAAGCTTTAGCAACACGATGTTTTAAAGAACTTCTAAGATCTGAGAAAGCCTTATAGTCATCATGGCACTTAGAGCGTTTCCAGATTGCATGCAAGATGAGTTTATGTTTGGTGTCATTAGTTATTTCGGGAGTGAACCACACAGGGTAGCGTTTGGTGACAGTTTTTGAGCGATGTTTTTTTGGCATACAATTATCAAAAATAGCGTAAATTATTTTATAAAAGGCATTGACAGCATCCAAAACGTTATTGGCTTGTAATACAGGGTGCCAAGAGATCTCTGATAGTAACAAGTAAAGCTGTTCATAATTACATTTGTTAAAGTTCCAATCTCTCGCGGGGTTTATGTTACTTGGATCTATTACATTTGAACAATGAGCTGACTCAATTCTTACCTCTATCTCCAGCGGAGGATGGTATGTATCAGGTTGAACAATGCTATCCGTATCAGAAACAAATACCTCATGAAAGCCCTCCCGAACCAGTACGACATCCAGCATTCCTCCGTGAAAATTCAAAATAACATTCTTATCTACCAACGAACAGAAAGACAAAAAGTAGGAATAATAATTCTTGATATTTGTTGACGCACTTTTCAAATTAAGATCACCCATAATAATGACGAAACCTTTAAAATTGTGTATGAAACTTTCAGTTTTGCAAAACCAACGCATATACTCCTCGTCACAAGCGCTTGGTTTTATATACACAACACACACAAGAAATGCACGACCATGACACACGAAGGACGCAAACAGATCTTCACCGCTGTCGGTTTCGTACTCGCGTCTCCTACGTAATACGAGAGGAGATCGTGCTGCAAGCAGGACGCCACCACATGGCGTATTCCTGTCACGACGCAAAACGTTCCAGTCGCCGCATTCGAGTTCTGAATCCGTAACAGAAGAATCAAGGAATGTTTCCGTAACAGCAACCAGATTGTGTTCTAACAGAGACAGGTTATTGCGCCACGTAGAAAGTTTAGTTTTCAAGCCGCGAACATTCTGATAAAAAGCATAGATGTTCTTAAGCTTAACATTTTTACTACTGTTGTTGTGTAGTTGCGGATTTACGAAAGGGCTGATGGGTTGACAAGATTGCCAAATCGTTAACCTTGGTGGAGCCTGTTTTCCTATAGTTTATCCAAGGTTTAATCCTAGCATTTATTGGCCAGGCGTCAGTAGAATATATCTTGTCAGAGAACGCGGCTGCGATACCAATTTTGTACGACTTATAGTCCCCGCGGGCAGTTAATTCTTCCACCGAGCAGTTGGTTTCCGGACACAGGTGAGTAACATAATGACGAACTTCATCGACACCTGAGGCCATGTTCCACAGATGGAAATATTTGCGTATTTCCATGGCCTTTATGTTAATCACAACAGGATCAGCAGTTCCATGTAGCGGTGATTGACGTTGCCTGTTGCCGCGCTTCTTCACCACAGTCCACTCTCCATCATTACGAGAATCTTCTGCAGCCAATGTAGGTTCCTGGCTGATGATGGTGATGACTGAGTCATTTGGTGTTTGTTTTTCAGCTGTCACATGAGCGGTTTTAGGTGGTCTGGGACTTTGGTGCGGTTCCTGGTCGTTTCCTACCTGTTTTGCTTGCTGTTTAGGCTGCTGCTTTTTTGTTGGCTGTTTGAGTGTTTCATCAGCAATGCACGGTGGAGAATCAGGCTTACGTCGCGAACAGTGAATATTTTTAAGATGCATGTCTTCTTTTTCATACTTCTCAAGCCTTTTATTCAATTGTTCTACTTGCAAAGCGTATTTTTCCAACTTATCCTCGTGACGACTGATCAATGATAATGTCTTTGTTAGTAGCTCTTTAAGGATAGACATCTCAGAGCGCAGAGAAGGTATATCAGAAGTGAATTCAACGGCTCTCTCAGCAGAGTTATTACTCATGGTAGAAGTCGTGGTTGAAGTTTTCTTTCTGAGCGTTATGTTTGGGTCGGGCTTTGAGCCAACAGGCGTAAAAGAATTATCACCCCCTTTTTTTATAGCACAACGGCACTCAGGGCAGATCCACGAATCGATGTCGACAGTTACAAGGCTTTTTAAGCCCGTGCATAAGGGGTGATACAGTTTGCCACAGTTTTCACGCGTGCAACGGAGACTTCTCTCCTCATCATCAACAGTATCATAACAAGCCGAGCAATTCATAATTATTTTGCATAAGCGTTTTTAAGCGGGAAAGAACAAGCGTTATTATTATGGGATAAACAAATGCAGAAGCGGAATGTCAACACTGCGCTAGGTGCGCGCGAGAACGAGCGAGTATGGGTGCGAGAGGGATAGCAGTAACGGCCGACGCTAACAGCTCGCGCAAGCATCAATTGTTCAACCGTTAATTAGAAATTTTAAAATTGTTTTGTTTATAACTTCAACTATACAGCACAATTTAAGGTTAAACCACTTTGTTTAGTCGTAGTACTTTAAACACTACACAAATTGATAATTAGTATGCATAAACAGTGACTTTGAACCACTTTTTGAACGAAAAAGTTACGGAGGCGAACAAGCGAGGTGTTGCCTTCAACAGCGCGACGCGCAATGCATTTAAGCATGGAATCGAAATTTTCAGTTACATAAAAAAATATTTGGGAAAAAAAGTTTATTTTTATTTTTAATCAATTAAATCTGTACCATTAATAGATCATGTGGTTTGAAGGAATTACACGAATTTGTTTACACCCTGTATACATTTATTAACTCTGTAGATTTGGAGCGTTTGTACGTTGGAAATATTAAAAAAAAATAACGGATGGATTAAATTATAATCAATGAAATCCATTTCGATTATGTTTGGAATTTTTGTCTGTTTATCAGTTTGTATGTTTGTTGGTTTGTTTGTACACGCATCACGTAAAAAGTACTGACTCAATTCGGTTGAATTTTACAGACAACTATTGTGCGTATTTCGTAGTAACATTTAGTTTTTGTTTCATCGTAATCGGTTCGCTTCATCAAAAGATATTAGAATTTAAAGTCACCAAGAAGTAATTGGCATCATTAGTACCATATTCGCTCAAAAGATGGCGTTATATGTATCGAAATAAATCGATTTCGATATTGTAACTAGATGGCGTTATAGCCATTTTTGAATTGGAATATGCTTTCTTTACATCGTTTATTTTATTACTAAGAAAAGAAAAGCTTCCCGCGAGATGTCCATTGTAGCAAACGAAAAAAGAGCGACAGCTAGTCTTTAAAAATATTTAAAAAAAGAACTACTCATAGGTGGCCAATGATTTTCACCAAGGAGATTTGTATTAAAATTAGCCGTGAATTCAAAATAGTAAAAAAAAACAATTTTCGGAACAACCTAAGTACTTAGTTTAAACCCTTCTCATTTTGAGAAGAGGCCCATTTCCAGCAGTGGGACAGCAATGGACTGATTATAATAATATGATTAGTCACTTAGTCGCCTTCTTTAATACCCAGTAGAAGAGGGTGAATAAACGACAAACCGGTCGTTTATATGTTGGATAAATCAAACCATTAATTTCTTTGCAAACATGGGTATAGTACATAGGTGGTTTGATAATAAAGTTCTCCATATTTTACCGTCATGGGCATGCAAAGGTTTACAATTTCAAATAAAAAATCAAAAGGCAGATCATTGGAATTACAATAATATATTACAAAATGTCAGGGTGGTTAAAATGAAATAAAGCAATGAGAAGATTACAATAATTATGTCAATCAAAGTAATAGCACAGTGTACCTATTTACAACGCCCATACATTTGACAGGTCTTATGAAATGTCAAAATTATGTAGGGGCGGAGGTTATGTCCCAAGTATGCAGTATGGCTACTCGGGACATAACCTCCGCCCCTTCATCCCGCAACCCCCCGCACGATTGCTCTGCGACAATGTTCTACGTTGACTGACTGTAAGGAGTAAGATATAGGTAGACTGTGGTAATAGTATGTCAATCAGATAGTGAATTACTATTCTATATCCATCCATAATTTAAATGCTGGTCACTTGTCGGTGTATCAATCTCCATCTTTCTCTATCCAGAGTCAATTCCTTCACTTCTCTGTATGTTATCACTTCCGACTTTTCCTTCAATTGGTCTGTGTACTTTCTTCTTGGTCGTTGAATATCACACGGTCATTTTATTTTAATTTATTACTAGGGCTGCGTTTGGCCGCCATCTCGCCTGATGTTAAGCGATGATGCGGTCTACGATGGAGCACGCTTGCCCAGAAGAAACCGATTCACTTGTGACTTGAAGACACCCAGATTGTAACTGTCGGTGAACACCCACTCGGGAAGCGCATTCCACTGTTTGGCGGTTTTCACAATAAAAGTGGAATCAAAGCGCTTCATTCGGGTTTTTGGTATATCAACCATGAACCGATGGCGCTTTTTCGTCATAATCGCACCCATCGTTTTATCAACCTTGGCACAAATCACTTAACCTACATACATAGCCCGCTTCACATCACAATCCAATCGAAAGTATAAACGTTCGATTTAAGAGCAAAACACTCTCAGTGCGACCAGGGAAATCAGAGTCCACAACTTTAATTAAAATTAATTAAAATGCTTAATTAAATCGTGCAAAGTACGCTACTTCTGCAACTATTTCACTCTCTCCATCTCTTTCTTGTACAAGTGTTCTGTATCGTTCTGTCTCGTTTTAGCACGTTCTCCGCAGCCCATTTTAATTGGATGAAAGTTTTTAGATTCGGAATGAGAAACTATCAAACTGTTTTTGTTTTGATGTTGGTACTATGTGTTTGACAAGGAATTGTTCGAGGATTTTAGGAATTTCTGTCTTTATTGGTTGTAGTAGAACTCCTTGTGAAAGACCTCGTCTGGGGAAGTACTGCCACCATATCTACTGCTGCCCCCAAGCAGTATTGCTGTGTTCTTGTTTAAAAGGTATGGGTGAAATTACAGGCACATGAGATTTTCCAACGTTGTCTCTAAGGTTGGCAATGCATCAGCTATCGTCGTTGTAGGTGTATAAATTATAAAAGATTTTTAATTCTATAAATACAGGATGTTAACGAATTCGTGTAATTCTTTCAAACCGCGTAATCTACTGGTGACACTAATTGACCCTGCACAAGTTTTTTTCAGAAAAAACATTTTTTTTTTTCAAAAAATGATCCGTCTCGTTCTGTATCTGAGTAATTTTAGCGTTCCAAGTTAACTGACTGCGTGGAACGATATCGCGCTAGTTGTACCCGTCAGCTGTGTCGCCGTGCCTTCATTAATTTATGCATGGCATCAAAATTTTCAATGAAATAAAAAAAAAAGTTTTTTTTTTCTTTTTAATCAGTCTAACTCCCGTGCGGGGTTAATCTATACCATTAATAGATCATGTGGTTTGAAGGAATTACACGAATTCGTTTACACCCTGTATATCTATTCCGTGTGGTGCCGGACGTGTTTCGTGTGGTGTCGGACGTAAAGAATAGCACCACCCCATCTCTTCTCATGGGTGTCGTAAAAGGCGACTAAGGAATTCACTAGAGGATGGGCAGCAGCGTTCTCTGAGTATTTTAACAACCATACTGCGATCGCCAACCCTCCTGCCAAGTGTAGCGATTATGGCAAACCTATTGGGGGAGGCCTATGTCCAACAGTGGTCGTCTTTCTGCTGAATCATCATCATCAAATATATCTGTTACAGACACTTTCAAAAGTAAATGTAATGTTTTTTTAGACTAGTTGGCGCATTTCCTGTCTGACTAGCTCTGAGAAGAAATCCGAAACAAACTCAGAGTACAAGTCTATTTTAAAGTCCAGACATTGTGGTATAAAAACATGTAGAGCAACGTCTGGAATGGCCTTTTGAGGAAAGAGCCATAGCATTTGAGTTGACCTTCTTTTTTTTCCGTGTTTGAAAATCCTCATGGATGTCCTTCTAGGGTCTGTTAGACTCTTACTGACTAAAAACCACCCCGGTGTTCCATCTCACACTTGCGCCGGGGGCTTGCGTTCGGAGCGCACATCGTGGTCGGGGGGGTCCAAATCGCTGTCGATCCCACCATGAAGTACCTGGGATTGGTGCTCGATAGCCGGTGGGACTTCGTACCCCACTTCCAGCGGTTGGCGCCCAAGCTGTTGGGCACGGCTGGGGCGCTGTCAACGCTGCTTCCCAATTTTGGGGGCCCGAGCCTCGCCAGCTTTAAGTTGACCTGTCCCAACTGACGGAATACATGCAACATATGGGCTACTTTCCATCAGGTGGGCCTCGCACGCCTTTCAAAAACACTCAAATTTTTAGTCCTAATCTCTTTTCCTGATCGTTCCACCAAAATTTTCTAAAAAGCAGTGGTGACAAACTATTGGCGTTTTAATTAAGAAATTTTAATTAAACTCAACCCTGGGGTGGCGACTTTTAGTTTTATAGTGAGGCCGGGAAAGCGCCCGTTACGGTCAAACGCCAATTAAAATTAATAATTAAGTTGTTTATAATCTGTTGTTGAATGAGAAAGTTTATGGTGAATTTAATAGGAGTTTTATGGTTGAGGGAAAACGGTTTTGTTTTGATGGTCTGTTTCATAATTTTTGTGTTGAATCATTTATGGTTTTTTAAATAACATATTAATATTTGTACCGCCACAAAGGCCAAACATGAATTATCTTTTATATATCTCAACAACCTGCATGCTTTGTGTGTGTACTCATGCTTCCACAAATAAATTAATCTTATCTCTTATCTTATTTCTAATCTCATTAAGAATTTCTTCTGCATCGGAGATGCGAATCTAACATCCACAAACACGAATAGGCACCACTATCTGCAGGTCTTATAAATGTTTGTTCCGTACGGTAATGGAACTCACAACTCGTAGCGCAGAAGCTAATTGTTTAGCCAATGTACCAAGGAAGACATCAAAGGGAACGATTAGTCTTTTTCATGTAGTTTTATGAACTGTTGATCGTGTTACCATAGTTACCACGTCTTGGTACAAAGGATCTGTTAATGAAAAAGTTGGATGAGGGCGTTCCAATAGGATATACTAAGTCCAAATAGAAATAAGTGGCAGTTCGCGGTACGAATAATGGATGACAGAGTATAAAAAGGACAATAGATGCAGAAGAAGCGACTGAAGACTCTTCAGGTCTTGCTAAAATTGCACGGTTACTTAGTAGCAGTCTGCAAGGACCATCTATAAGAAGCCAAATAGAAAAGAAAGACGAAGCAAGGAATGTATGTCAGGATGGTGGAGGCTGGCTCACCGTCCGATCAGAACCATACCCGGGTCGACGGCGCGTTGTGTTCCGCTTGAAAGAGATGTCAGCATTGTAGACGGGGCCCGCTAGGGCCAGTGCCTGCCAGGGTTACGGAATTTGTTTGAAAGAGTTACCGCGGCCCTGGAACGCAAAGGGCACTAGGAGGAACATGGATGGGTCAGTGAGAGTCTGATACTCTCTTCCGCTCCACCCAGAGAGGAAGAGTCACTTGATGACCCTTCAACAATTTAAAAACAAACTCAAAGCTTATTTGATACAGAGAAGTTATTATACATTGAGTGATTTTTTGAATGATCCTTTATTATGACATTGTATACATGGACATTTTATTATACATACTAGCTGTTGCCCGCAGCTTCGCTTGCGTGAAATTTTACATTGTAGAATACATACATTATAGAATTTCTGACCAGTAACCTAAACATTGAATACCATGTTTCTTACTTCAAAAGTACCAGATTTCTCATCCAAACTTACAACACTTATTTCACCCCCTTAGGGGTTGAATTTCCAAAAACCCTGAAACACGTGTACGTTTATTTCTGACCAGTAACCTAAATATTGAATTCCATGCTTCTTACTTCAAAATTACCAGATTTGTCATACAAACTTACAACACTTATTTCACCCCCTTAGGGGTTGAATTTCCAAAAATGCTCAAACACGTGTACATTTACTCCTAACCAGAAACCTTAATACTTAATTTCATGCTTCTTACTTCAAAAATGACGGACTTGCATACAAACGTTAATCACCCTTTTCACCCCCTTAGGGGTTGAATTTCGGGAAATCCCTTCTTAGTGGATGTTTTCGTCACGTAAGGAACCTACTGTCCAAATTTCATATTTCCAGATTTAGTGGTTTAGGCTCTGCGTTGATGAATGAAATGTCAGTCAGTACCAGTCTCTTTATATATAAGATTATTGACATTCAAGTATTATTGGATTTTTAATTCGGAATTGTTAAAATTGTTATTTTTATTATTGTCTATCTTTATGACCGTAATTTGTGAAATTTTGCATGCCAAGACAGAATATACACGGACCTTTATATTGTTTATACCAACTTTTTTGTAAAATATCTACATTCTATGCGAATAAATGATTTGATTTGATTTGATGATTTCCCATCCTTAAAAAAATAAATAAAGGGTGGTGGAGGCGTTCAATTGTTTCTGCCAACCCCAGAGGTATGTAGGTGAATCTTTGCCAAAGTAACTAAAGCAGGAGGAACTGCTAGAAATAGGCAACTATGTTGGGGTCAGCTTCCAATCTAACCAGATGAGGCTGAATACCAGTATTTTACACGGAGCAGAAGCGGAGCAACTGCCATTAGACCTCCGCAACCCAGTTACTGGGCAATGCCGATATCCTAAGGTTAGACCGGTTTTCAAACTTTCGGACTCATTATTGAAATGTTTTGACAAAAGAAATAGGTAGAAATATCGTCTGAAATCTGATCTCATAAGAAGACCTAATGAACTAAAAGACAATAGAAATTATTTAATCCGAGAACCTTCAGAGTACAATCATGTAAAGAAATGCGGTCATGAATAAATTAAAAATAAAGTCAAAGTCAAAAGCCAAACACACAGCAAAAAGAAAACAAAGAAAATAAAATATTTTCCACTTCCTATTCAGATTAGAAAAAGAACTAAAAGCAAATCCAACATCGATATTTCAACCGAATGAAATATTCACTGTACAACCATTATTTTTACTATGTGCTTTCAAAATTGCACTCGAAAAATCCATATACGTCAGAGGTTTCTATCAAAGCACTGGTGAAAAAAACAAAAAAAAAACTTTTGTAATCTGATCACACGTTTGCGATTGCAGCGTAAAAATACAAAAAATATTTGCAAAAAAAAAGGTTCAAATCGACCGTCAGCTGTCGCGCGATTGGTTAACTATACGCAATCGGTCCATATCGCGTGGTTGACGGCCCGTTGATTGGTTGAGACAGTGGTGCTCAAACTTTATGTAGGGCTACATATTTTTAATGTATTACATTTTTTTGCGAAGATCTCGGATTCAGGTGGTGTGAAAACACCACTTGAATCCCAGTAATGCAAATAAAGGAAGCAAAATTATAGGTAGTCCAAACCAATCAATCACGTATTGTTTGCACGAATCACGAGTGGAATTTTAGGAGAAATGTTTCGTTTTGATACAACCTAGCTAAGCTTATCATAATCTATCTGCCTTTATCCGACTTTATGTGGCCGTCATCTTACCCATAATTATCATCCTTCACACAATTCATCCATCTTTTCTTTGGCCCACCTTTACTTGTATACCCATCCACAATCATATTTAACATTCTTCTACTAGCATGACTTAACGTAACCTTCTTTTTTTATCTTTGAAAAATCCTCATGGATACCGCCCGGGGAAGGCGAAGGGTTATGCCGGACTCTTACTGGCTAAAAACTCACGGAATCCCTTCTCCTGACCCTTGGCCGGGTTCGCGGAATTCGCAGCTGCATGCACCGCAACCCCGGCAGGCCTCAGTCCGCCAGCCAATTTTTTTTTTTTTTCGTCTTTCTTTTCTCATGCATGCCCTTCGCCCGGGGAAGGCGAAGGGGTATGCCGGAACCGTCGCGTCTAGTTCGCGGCGCTGCGTCGCCCACGTAGGCCATGCCTGCAGCGTGTGCAACGACGTATCCTCGGGGCAGTCGACGCAGTGGTGACAATCGGATGTCTGCAGCTGCTCCCGGCCTATGCGACACAGGTACTTCCCGAAACAACCATGTCCCGAGAGTACCTGGGTCAGCCGGAAGCTGAAGGCGCCGTGAAGCCCCTGGCGGATCTCTCCTTTTATGGGGCCTTGCCCCACGTCCTCCTGAGAGGCGCGCACGGAACACATGCGCGCCGTCTTCTCGGGCCTGTTACTGGTCGGGCGACGGGTTCCCTAACCCGTCGCCCACAGGCCACACACTAGGGTGGCCGGAGATCGTCGCGCGCCCTCCGGCGGATGACTTAACATAACCTAGGTAAGCTAACATGGGCCAGAAAAGGAAATTCTGTCTTCTTACAATATACCTACTATCTTTAGATGTTCGACATAGCTAAAACGACATAATTAAACTACCATACTCGAACTTCACTATCTTCCACTTCTCAACATTATATGCAACGTATACGTCATCAAAAATACATCAGACCTCCACCATCTTGTTTTTTCTTCCGTCCTAGTTTTCAAAACAGTTGAGAGCCACTGCCCACCAAAACACGAGTAACCTTGTCAAGCCCCGCTTTACGCTTCGTCGTCGAATACAAAACGATTTTTTGACAACTGTCATTGATACTAAATGTAATTTTGAAATTAAACGAGATCAAATGTAAGTATTTTGGGTTTTACGTGATATTGATATTGTTTTAACATATCTGTGAGCCTTTGTTTATGCTGAAATGGATTTGTAGATCAGATATTTTATTTGTTGCGTTAGGGTTTAGGTTGTGACTACATAAATTGAAATGTTGCTGCTTCAATTAATAAATACTCTTTGACGAAAATCTAATATTAAGTCATTACTGAATTAAAAAGGCGATTATAGAAATTTATTACAATGAAAGAATTTTTCGAAACTGAAATATCTAATAGTCTAACACGAAATGCACATTGCTTTGTATACATAAGTGATTTTGTTTCCAATGTTTGTTTTATAACCTAATGTTTAAATGTATGTTTCTCTTTATATGTGGACATGTAAAGAAGTTTAGAGAAATAAATCCTTTTAACCAAAAGATACTGATTTTGCTCCTATATCTATTTTTACAATTATGTCATTGTCGACCTGATTCTGCTCATTGCTGAGTATAGACATTCTCATATTTGAATCACTATTACTCTTGACTGAAGCACGATCTTTTTTTCATTCTTTTTTTCCTATAACCAACCATATATAATCAAATTTCATTAACATCAGCCTATACTGTCCCAATTTTGGGCCGTTATTTCCATCTGTCGAGATTCTGTGCAGTTTCATAACCAACTGTCAAGGAAGGCATCCAATTTAGATCCAGAAAATGTTTCAGAGCAAATACACCGAGTCCGGAGCAAATGGAACTATATAATAATATGGTAAGGTATTCACAATCTTCTTCAAATAACTTTGGACAAGACAATAAGTTACGACTGAAATCTATTTATAGTTCAGTCTCCAAAGTTTTGAACAGCAAAGCATTAAAATTTCATATTTTCAAGATACTGCAACCGACACCCTTTATAGTCTGTATGTTGTTTTGCCATTCTCAAATGGCTTGGAAATAAACTACCAATAATTTTGCCTCTAAAACTTTCCGCCTCGGCGCCTGTTCCTATCGTTTTTCAGTATCAGCCGTGATAGTGTTTGTTTTCGTTCCTTTTCATAGAGCGAGCCGATATTTGGAGGTTTTTTCTCGGTAAACTGGATTGGTTGGAAAATATTCGACAACCCATTTTTTCACCTTGAAGTCTGATAGCGCGGGTATTTCTTTTATGAATTTGAAATCGGATAAAAATATTGGTTTATTTTTGCAGCAGAGTTTGAAACGGGAGTTGTTAGTGGTATTGTTTATTTGATCACAAGATGGGTAACAGAATCTAGCCTCCAAAACACTCAGGGAATCTTGCAATCACGGCACATCTTCCATACAGAAGATGTTCGGTCCTTTGGAAGGCATACGGGGGACACAGGTCCAACGCGCAGAGGGGGCCTTTGAGAACTTTATGATGATGATTATTATTGATCGTTTTAACCTCGACTACTCACTTTAAATAAAAGGTTAAACGAAGCAGTGATAGCTCAGCGTTTGAACGCTTCTCTTCTATGCTATACTTTTCGAGTTTTCATCATATTTGATTATGACTTGCGTTAACGGTGAAGGAAAACATCGTGAGGACACCTGCACAACTGAGACTGCTTCAAAAAAATTTCGATGGTTTGTGTAGTCTGCCAACCCACACAAAGCCAGCGTGCAGGACTAAGGCCTAAACTAAAACCTTCTCATTCTGAGAAGAGGGCCGTGTCCAGCAGTGGGACAGTAATGGGCTGATGATGATGCTGATGATGATGATGGATAAACGATACTTAAATAAGGTAGGTGTGAAACCTTTTTACTATAATTTATTACCTACTAGCTTTTGCCCGTGGCTTCGCTCGCGTTTAATTAGAATTCGTCAATCAACTCTTAACACACTACTCTTCTTCTTCTTCTTCCTGCCCTTATCCCATGTTACTTGGGGTCGGCGCAACACGTTTTCTTCTTCCATTCCGTCCTATCACCCGTCATGATATCACTGACACCCTTCTCTTTCATATCATTCTTCACACCATCCATCTCTTAACACACTACTAAAGTTTCTATAATATATAATTCAATCATAATGCCAAAGACACGTGGCGCCATCTATTATCATTATTGCTGTTTTCCTCGGGAACAGCACTTTTTTTCGATATCAAATGTACCCTATGTCCGTTTCTGTACACTTGACAACGTATATGCAAAATTTGAGGATGATCGGTAAAGTTGTTTAGACGTGAAAAGGTAACAAACAAACTTACTTTCACATTAATATTAGTTAGGATAACTTAATTTTTTTGTTAATTGGAGTGGAAAACATCGTTTTAGATCAATATTTAACTAGTAGGCCGTACAAATAATTATCGAAGCAAGAAGAAACCACGATCCTAATTTCAAGCCGTACCTTCTCATTTCCAATAAAGAATTAAAAATACAACCACGAAGAAACAAAGGAAAGCTATTCCCAAAGCCAGATTCCGTAGCTAAAGTGCACCGGAAACTTCTCGAAGGAATCCCAAAGTTTTACTAAAGTATTAGCGGTGGCTACTTTCGGTACCCTTTGCACTCGACCAGTTTTAGAACCTCAAGCTAGTGATTGTGTGGCAGATAGGTAATTTTGTGTAAATAAGTTTTGGTGTTCCTGCTGGTTCGTTAATGAAAGAACTTGGTGTGTTGAAAAGGAATAGAGAAATACTATTGATATTTTTGCTAATATGAAAGAGACAATTTGAATTGGTTGTTGGTTTGTTAAACAAAAGAAAGAAGGACGATATTATCGTTGGCGATGTACTTGACGATACACGAGATGAAATATTAACAAATCAGGATGTTTACATACATCATAACCAATTAGAACAGTAAATTGATGGCAAATAAAAATAAGAAGATGTTATTTACCTTATCAATGTTATAGTCAAATCTTCTTTCATATAAACCAACATTGATTTTACCCTCTGAATTGAACAAAAATTGAGCTTTTATGACTTAGTCCTTCAATTTCTAGATCGAGATTTAAAAATATCTACCATTCGTATTCCACATTTATTTGCATTGCCAACAACAAAGAAACAGTTTATAAAATCAAACCGACTTATCCCGCTGAAGTTTGAAAAATCTTTGTTTAATGTACCTACGTCTTGACCGTCTGGCGCTTCGACAGTGAGAAATAGCTCTGCTGATGCCCTTTGACGTCTCACTTAGGCTTCACTATATTTATCTTCAAACAGAACTTTAAATAAAATACAGTTTTGAGCTCAAAAGTGAATACTTTGCACATGAGGTTTGAGATTTATTTTTCATAAAATTGGATTTGGTCAGAAATTCTGTTGGTTTGATGTTTTAAGCTGCTTTGATATAGTGTTTATAATTTTTTATTACTGTTGTGTAGCATTTTTACCTAGTTTTTCACTGTTGGCAGTAGCTGAGTGTCTTTTCTATGATAGAGGAGAAATGAATCAAAATATATATCTTGCAATCTAATCTACTTATGTTTATCTGCAAAGTGACGTTTCCTTATGCGTGTCAATAAAGTCAGTTAAGGTTTTAAATATTTTCAATACAACAGCTTATTAGACTACTTCGATCAATTATTAACATCATAGCATGTGAAATTACCATGTTTCTCTAAGGCTGATCTAAAGACAATTTCGTAAAACATCAATCTACACACAATAAATATCAAAAATCAAAATTTCCGATCCGGTTGAACGTGGAATTTCAGCTGAAATACCCGGAATCTTAGCCTCTCCATTGGTGGAGGGGTTTGCGAGCATTCCGAGCCCAAGATTTGAGGCTCTTCAAATATTCGCAGGTTGGGGATTTTTTGCGCTGTACAAATTGCTATGACTAACTCACGCCTGCGGCTTTGTCGGTGAAGAGTGGTGAAAAAATCGGGTGTTTAAGATAAAAATATTCGTATTATTGTGGTTACTTGAGTAAGTGTTGATTGTTATGACCGTAATTAGAGGAATATACGCATTATAGCTATGATTTAATAATATAAGACGCCTCATTGGTCTAAGGGTCGCAAGCGCGACTGCTGAGCCTGAGGTTTTGGGTTCGATCCCCAGGTCGGGCAGTGTGTAATTTGTCAGTAGCAGCCCGGAGCCTGGATTTGCCCTGGATGCCAATATGCTCGCCCCCAATGACATGGGACTTAAACATAATGGTGACATGAGTGTCTACTATAACTATACACCTCTGCTCAACCCTTCGGGGAATATAGGCGTGATGTTATTAATAATATTAGAGCATGATGAAGTTGTCGTTACTAAAAATCTGGACAATGCCAGTGTTGCTAAGTTATCATCTGAGTACTGATTTCTAATAGATCAAAAGGTAAAATACTCGACTGAAAAAATAAATACTATCTCTTTAAATCTGTTCTCCGAACCTCTTCACTTGCTAACCTCATAATAAGTTTTACATTCAAATACATTATTCACAGAAAAACGAAAAAAAACTTTGCTTCACATCGAACTTATCATCAAATAATAAATATTTTACCTCGATGACATCATAGTCTCGTGCAGGTGGGTTCCGAAAGTATCTCATTGTGTATTCTCGTCGTCTACCTATTGAACGGAATTGTCTCACTAGCTTGTCATCGAAGGAATTTTGTACTGGAAATATATTTTTGCGTGAAGAATAGAAAGTGGAGAATTTAATGTGGATGGAAAATTATTACTATTATTTGAGTATTTATGTATAGATTATTAACATTAAATGGTGACGACTGCAGTCTTACTGGCTTTCTACTAATTTATATCACTATAATTTCTCACCATATTCAGTCTTTGCATTGGTTTTTGGTTTTAAGTAGCACTTACCGTTTATGTAGTGGTATCCTATTCATTCATCCCAAACTCATTGGTTTTTAGTGTCATAGCCAATAATTGACATATAAAGTCGAAAATGGGATATTAATCTGAAAGGGAGTTAAAGTACCGATAATAATGAATAACTTTTGTTCTACAACTTTATCCAAAAGTCAATAGTTTAAAAGAATTAGTTGTTCGAAAATTTCATAAAAATACGCTAAAATCTATCTATCCTTAGCTAAGATCAGCTGTTTAACTTTTAAGTTATACTTGTGATCATGGATTAGAAGCTCCATTTTCTGAATTCATTACTAAAGTAGGAATGTTTTTTTTTTTGTTGAAAAAACTAAATTAAAAATTGAATGTTGAAATTTTAACATTTGCTTTAAGAGGTCATCAGTGATACTTTAAGCGGCACGCGAATAAGTACCTTCTTTCCGACTTACCTTGAATACAAGTAAGTTGAATAACTCATCAATAATAAACGTTGTTTCGTCGTTACAGAGAAGTGTCACATTGAGTTCAGTTAATACCATGAGTGACGGGAACAATGACTGGAATCCCACGACAATTGATAGGAAAGCTAACGACTCGGAACATGGCAGAGCAGATTTACGTACTGCGGGGACTGATTCACAATGACGTGTTGAAATAGATATAGCGAGATGGAATTTTGACCCTAATTGAGGAATAGAATAGGGTATACTTTATTGTACACCAAAATTGTAACACAGCTCTTATACAATAATCATACATTGAAGGGTACAAGGTCGGTCTTGAGGAGTGTTTGATCAAAATTTCAAATTCTTTATTGCGAACTAAGTGTAAAGATTTTTTTAAGATGTTAACAAATATGTAGGTTCTTAGAACTTAGTTGCCTGTTAAGACATTGCAATTTAAATAATTAACTAATATATGCATAATAAAATATGCACACTCAATATTGCAATTACATTATAGTATTTATCATTATTCATACATTTCATATTATATCATACTATTCTTATAATTTATATCACATTATATTAAGTATCACAATCATTTTAATATTAAATAATTATTTTTCTTCAAGGAATTCTTTTACCATTAATTTTAAGTCACTATTTACATTATCAATATTTTTTTCTATCAGTGTTATCGTGAACGGACGCCTTTGATTGAGACCGGTCATCTCTAACATGCCTTGACAAATGAATTGTAGGTACTTTCATTAGCATAGCATGTCTTACATTGTTCTAACATATATTTTTCTTATTCACAATGTAACCATTTGTAAATATTTGATGAAAAAGAGTGACCATCGAGTTTATTGCCCGTTCTTCTCCATTGAAATCTACAGTTTCGAATGCGGCAGTAACTTCTTTTTTTTCGAATTCATAAGTTCCTGTAAATGGTCTAATTGAAATAAATGCTTTGACTTTGTATTTGACATTTTTGTTGAATTTGCAAATCGTATTCTTTTCCGATCTCCGACTGCACCAAAAGTTGCTATTTCTCTCCGTGAGAAATTACCCCGAATCGAGACCCCTCCGTGCCTTGAAGAGCACGTTAAACCGTCGGTTCCGTATGTCATACGAATACCTACGACATTCGTTACGGGTAGTCAGAAGCTCGAAAGTCTGACCACCTACCTAACGTAAGGATGTCGATATTGCCCAGTAACTGGGTTGCAGAGATTTGATGGCAGTCACTCCGTTAAAAATACTGGTATTCAGCCGCATCTTGTTAGACGGGAAGGTGACCCCAACAAGGTTGGGAAAGACTAGGCAGAGCGAACATTCGAAAGGTTTTTAAGACTACGGTTGTTGTCGAGCCGGACCAAAACGGTTCGGGCCGGGCCTGGGGGCCTACTCCCTAAGTCCGTCAACGAAGTTATTCGTCCATCCGAAAGTATCCCGAAACGTAGACGTGAACGAAACAAGTGTCAACTTTTCGGGCGGGCAAAAACACATCGGTAGTAGGGACAACTGTCAAATTGTGTTGTCATTCATTCTTAGTTCGGGTCCCGAAATAATCGTATATCCGTAGGTGATAGGGAGTAGGAAACGCTCGTAACGAAGACCGAAACCACGGACTTCGTGCTTAGGGAGTAGACCTCCAGAGCTGGCCCGCGGGCCGTGCTTTGACCATCACTGATATAGAATGTAAGAGAAATAGAAGCACTAAATAAAATGAAATACTTTTGTTGTTTCGGAGTTAGAAAGTTACAATTGTAGTTAAGATACTTCTTGAAACCGTGTTTGGAATAACGTGTGGCTCGAAATAAAAGTAGTATAAAACTGTATTACTGATTGGTTGCTCGTCAATAGTTATTATTATTTATTACTGACGGCAAACTTTTAAATGATATTTATTTCTGTAAATAATTCTGTTAAGGATACTTTTACAAGTCAATATAATATTCTTTTAAACCTAGATGGCGCCGCAATTTCTTGTCTGACTAGCTCTGAGAAGAAAAGCCGAAACAAACTCAGAGGTCAAGTGTGGCATGCATTAAAAATGTCTTCGCAGGTTGATATTGAACTATACAAGCATAGTTTTAGTATATCTTAAACCTGAAACTAGTTTGTTCAGAATCACTAGGAGAATCGATTGACATATTTTTTTCACCACATTTTTTTTACTCTTAAATTTCAATTTTGTTTCAGTAGGTTTCTACCCATAACAGTTGACGGGAATAGATACCTTGATGCTTGAGATGGTCCGCTCGGTCAGTTTCCGTGTATTAGACAACCCCTGGATAGCACATCTCAGGCATTTCACACTTTACTAGGGAACTTAACGCGACATAAACTACGATGTAACTTGGAGATTTATTAAAAAAAAAACATATTCAGGCAGTTCTGATGAAAATCTTGTAGGGGTGTCTCTGTTTTTGTATATACTAAGAATAACATATGTGTTTTGATCTTGTCAAACATTTTTACAAACAGCAGTCCTCAGTTTGTTATTTGTCAATAGGGATATAAAGTTATAAACTCATGTTCACTCAACTTAATCAAACAACAGTTAGTACTCTTTTCAGGCCAGCTAAACCACGAGTGACGTCCATGACGTCAGTTATCCCATGGCAATTGATAGGACAGCTAACGATTCGGAACACGTCTGACATATATACAATATACATACATGTAGCGTTAGTACAGATTTACTGATATCACCCAATGGGGACTCATTCCAATGGCAGTATAGATTGGAACCGATTGAGCTAGATTTTTTTAGTTTCAGACCTTTTTTTTGTGTTTGTGGAAATATTATTTCGTGTTCAATTTCTGTTTCGATGTTTTTGGGAGATTTTTCGTTAGCTCTTTTGATTTATCTATCAATACTATTTTGATTTTTAGCCTGAGTGTGTTATGTAAAAATTGCATTTGGTTGGTATTTTTGTGGTCCTTTTTTTTGTTTTGAAAATATTAACTTTACTTACAGCGCGTATTGTTATGGGGTTCCTTTCTTTAGAGTCCTGATAATACGAGTAGCTTAGACCCTGTTCTGGAAGTCGGTGGGTTACTATTTTTATATTTTTAAAATTATGATACGCTAGAGGTCGCCAGCGGCTTCGCCCGCGTGGATGTCGTTTATCGCGTGTTCCGCGTTTTTCTCTACTATATCATTTGTGCACGTAGTATACATATAAACCTTCCTATTGAATCATTCTGTCTATTGATGAAAACCGAAGCGACTCTGTTTTATACTATGTAGAGATGTGTTAAAAATAATAATTATATATTCTTAAAATGTATCTAAGAAGTAAGTTTACTCATCACCACAATCAAAACAGCCCTTTATGTCCATTGGTGACATAGATTGCCTCAAATCGCCAATGAAAGATCGTAAGTAAATATCGTAATCACCATGCTTGGCAATCGGATTAATGATCGTGTTCTTATCGCACAACTTTTTACTGCTTATTACTAATTTACCCATTAATCTTTTCCAACACAAAATTTTATCTCTTTCTGGAAGTAATTTTGAATTCACGATGGTATTTTTATAAGGTCGCTTTTGATATATCAAAGTTTATTTATGGTTAATTAGCGTTTTAATCACTGTATTAATTCTTTTTATGATTCTGTCTGTCACGTGACTAATTAAAAACCGTGGGGATCATGATTTGCAAAGGTTAAGCTGCGCTTGCCGCGGTCAGTCCGTGGATGGGTTACTGTTCGTTACACATCGATACCCTTCCGTGCCTCATGTCACGTTGAGTCATCAAGAAAATGGGCCGTGCTTACAAAACATTATTATGATGTCAATCAATCTATTTTCTTATAAAGGTGCGTACATATTATATAACATAACACGTTGTTATATAACATGTTTCAGTAATGTGGAGACTGAATGTTATAAAACATGTTATAATAACAAACGTGTTATTTAACATGTTATTAATATATACAACAATGTCAATAAACTAGGACGAACCCAGCATCTACGTTTTTTCTTTTGTTATTTAAAAGTACAACAGTCGCTGCAGCAGCTAGCAAAACGTCCTGTCGTGTCGACATTGTGAATAGCACTGCAGAACGACAAACGAAAATGTTATATAACATGATTATATTGCATTGTTATTCTAATGTGTACAGTATTGTTATATGTTGCAATGTTATAAAACAATGTTACTTATTGTGGACGTGTTATATAACACAAGTTACACAACATGTTACTTAATCTGTACGCACCTTTAGAATCAAAATATTCTTCCAGACCCACTCCCCCTTATTACAAAAGATGGTTTAAACCAAGACTAAGGTAAACCCCGGTTTAAAATATATCCATCACTTTCTTATGTCATATAACAAAAAGAGATGGGGCTATTTTAAAACCCAGGTTTTTCTTAGACCATCTTTTGTAATAAGGGGGACAGAGGTTAGAGTACTAGAAGCGGCAGAATATGCGAAAATTCATAGACCACTTCCCACATAAAGCCCAGTCCCCCTATTTACACCTATACAAGGTTAGTCACGTAAGTTATCACTGATGACTGTTTCAGTGTTAAAATTTAAAAATTTGATAAAAAAACCCATTCCAAATGATTTTATTTTATTGTTTTCAAAAATTCTTTACCCCTGCTTTAGTTACGAATTCAGAAAATGGAGCTTCTAATCCGTTACCCCAAATTTGACTTGAAATGTAAACACAGATGAGCATAGCTGAGGATTGATAGATTTTAGCATATTTTTTGTGAAATCTTAAAACAACTATTCCTCTTAAACTATTGACTTTTGGGGAAAGTTGTAGAACAAAAAATATGTATTATTATGGGTACTTTAATACGCTTTCGGATTAGTACCCCCTTTCCGACTAACCTTGTATAGTCATCTCACTCTAACATCACAAACACATTGCTATACATTACTATAGTATTATTTTCGATTCAACCATTTCTAAATGTAACAATATACATCAATTGTTTTCTCTTTCTTTCATTTATATTGTAACCAGATAACAAGACATCAGACCAAAATTCGTAATATCTCAAAATGATTTTTGTAAACTACCCTCTTCCACCATCCAAATATAAACTTAAACCAATGTGTAGATAGAGTTGAATTTCCTATATTTCCTTCAATAGTACAACTAATATATTCTGTAGATGTAGCGACTATATTCCAAACTGTTTCTATGAATATCTGAGCTAGTCTGTTAGTGCGGAATGGGTTTCGATTTATTTAATTCTGAATACCTATATGTTTGGACGACCCAAGTGGAATGTTGACCTGGATAGGATAAGGGCTTGGTATAGTTAATGGCTGCGGTTTTATTCGGTAGCCATTGTTTTTGATCAACTCCAAATACTCCATAAATACTGTCTCCACTCTCTTCTGATGGCACGAGCTGTACAAGGGTGGCTAATGCCATAGTGAAAAGACTAGCCAGTCAGCTAGGTTGGTAGCGAGACTTCCCAATCGAGACGTGCATGGTCGGGAGCAAGAGTGCGTGGGAAGCCGTCGCCTCATTTTACAAGGAGGTGATGGCGACCAAGAAGGGAGCCGTAGGGTGCGCAACGATCTCGGGTTAGTGGCGGGTTAGGGAACCTGTGGCGGCATCTATCTCGCCACATGCGAACTATCGAACTATCCTACATCGCGCAATCAAGATTTAACACGCAGATAGTATATATATACAACCTCCCAACATCAACCGTTGGGCAGTAGCCCGCCAGGCACACGACTCCGCCTGGTTGGAGGATCCTCCTTTTGGTTGGAGGAACACCACACCAAGTTTCTCCACAAACCTGTCGCCCGACCAGTAACAGGCACGAGAAGGCGACGCGTGTTCCGTGGGCGCCTCTCAAGAGAACGTGGGGCAACGCCCCATAGAAGAAGAGGGTCGCGATAAATAACCATACCATCTGATGGTAGTAGTTGACAAGACACTATAGGAGACAAGCTAAGGCGACACCGCTTAAACAGTTTTATTTTTGGAAGATGAAAACTACGTAAATCATTTTCCTGGTTTTAATTTTAAACAGTTGAGTCTGGAAGATGTTACGAACAGACAGATAAACTTCACATTTCTAATATCAGTTCATATTAGTTTGAAGACCCTCTAAATAAATTGGGCCTAGAAAACAATAGAGGCCAAACATGACTATGTGTACATATAATCCAATTCTCAAGAGGTATATTAAACAGAGCAAGGCATAGTTCGAAACCTAAATAGAAGTTCAGACTTTGTTTGCTTATAGTTTAATCTAATCTAAGTCGACCGTGTCCCACGGCTGGGCAAGTGAACCCTTGGTCTCTAAGCTCCTTATTTCAATCTTTATCTTAGTTACTTAGGTAATATATTATACAGTATGTTAAGTAACGAAAGGCGTTCCAATTAACCAGCTACACGATGTCGTCCGTATATTCTAAAAAAAATGTTCTCAACAAAAACAAAAAATAAAAAATCTAAAGTCCGTTTCTTAATCTCGGAGACTAAATTGACAGGCACAAATGACAAATTTGCTAATTTTTGGAACATTATTTTCAAATTTGACGTTTCGTGCCTGTCAATTCAGTCTCCGGGATTCAAAAACGAACTTTACGTAAAAGCAACGCTTAGGCCGGGCGCACAAGCGGGTGTGAATATCCGGGCCACCACGACATTCATACAAATATTATATACGATACAGATATTTGTTACGTACGGGCATCGAACCTGCGACTAACCGCAGCAAGCCAATCACTACCACTGCGTCTATCGAGTCATACATACAAAAACTCGGTTCCATACTTTAGTATTAATTATTATATTAACCCGTTAAGTATATTTATCTATATCATTCACATCTGCAATATACATTAAAGTATCAAATTCTCGACTAATTTCGCAAACGAGTTGGATAAGACACGTATTCGTTCACCTGTCAAGCACGAGTCGTATTCCTTAGTTCCGTACAACAAAAAACAAATTCCCCATCATTCTATCATTAATTTATCTCCTTAGTGTTTACCAGATACTTTGAGATCGGCTTCCAGTCCAACCAGCGATTCAGAATGTTTGCGATAAGCAGTTATCTCGTTTCGTCTATGATTCTCGCAATGAGAGAAAAAGAGATAACAAAACGAATCCTTCAACAATTGACTTATCGAATCGTTCCAAATCAGCCCTCAGATGGTGTTGAAAACCAGTATTTTACACGGAGCGACTGCCATCTACTCTTCGCAACACATGGAGAATATTTAAATTTAGTAGTATTAAGGTCATGGCACATTATACCGGCACCGCAACTGCATAGCTGCAGCACGGCGTCGCCTCGAATCTAGGCTACAGCAAGCCACCAGCGCGCTAACTACGCGTCATCCGCGAGGTGTAAGCTCGCGGTCCGCGCGCCGGCCGCGAGGTGCAAGCTTGCTGTCACCGCGAACACAGTATATGGCGTTTGTGATGGAGCGCGGGCGACGGCGCATCGAAACAGCGCGCTGGCACCGAGTCGAGTTGTATGGTAGCGGCAAGCGCGCTGACCTATACAAGCGTATACAAGGTTAGTCGGAAAGGGGGTACTAATCCGCGGCACACTTAAAGTATCACTGATGACTGTTTTAAAGCAAGTGTTAAAATTTCAAAATTCGATAATTTTTATTTCGACGCAAAATGATTTTTATTTTCGTTTTTTCAAAAATTCTTTACCCCTGCTTTAGTTACGAATTCAGAAAATGGAGTTTCTAATCCGTGACCCCAAATATGACCTAAAATGTAAACACAGTTGATCATAGCTGGGGATAGGTAGATTTTAGCATTTTTTTTTGAAATCTTTGAACAACTATTTCTTTTAAACTATTGACTTTTTGGGAAAGTTGTAGAACAAAAGTTGCTCATTATTATGGGTACTTTAACACCCTTTCGGATTAGTACCCCCTTTCTGACTAACCTTGTATATGGTTATTACCCTTTCATGTATCCAACCAAATTCCTTTTAGGTTGCCTGGGGTATAACTCATTAGAGGTCAGAAGGTTTAGTGACCAACTATTAATGATGTGCAAGATCCTCCGAGGGAAATTAGATGCCCCGGATCGTAATTGCAAGTTGTGCCGACGCCGGATACTAAATGTTATAAAGACAAAAAGTCAATGGGCAACATAGTCCTAGTGTCAAAATGTACAAATTGCCTAGTGCCAAAATGTCATTTTGCCCAAATGCCGCTATGACAGAATACATTAAAGCTGTAATGTTCAATTGTACAAATTGCCCAGTGCCAAAATATCATTTTGCCCAAATGCCGCTATGATAGAACAAATGAAATGACATTTCAATCATCTTTTTCAAGGATACCGGACTTTCAAGAAGTATTTATACTCAAAGAGATTAGATAGAGAAGAGGTTTTAATTAGATATCCAGTGCAGAGAATTATGTTGATATCAAGTAGCAGATAGGTGTATGTAGGCTCAGTCGTTAGTGATCGTACCTTCGAAGCCCAGGTTTGCGGGTTCGAATCCTGACTGTGTGACAATTGGACCACGATGCATTTTGGCACAATTGTGTTTTATCTTTTGTACATTTTGACAATCTAACAATTAGACCCTTACGCATTATATCACAATTATTTTTTGTCATTTGCAAATTCATATACATTAAGACATTTGTACATTTTGACACTAGGACTATGTTGCCCATTGACTTTTTGTCTTTGTAACATTTAGTATCCGGCGTCGTTGTGCCTATTAGTTGTTCCAAATAATTACCGTCGGAGCAGAAAACGTAAGCTGTTTGCTGTTCCGACATGTCGTACAGTGGCTCGTTCACGATCACCCATACCGCGAAGTCTCACCGCGCTCAATGCCCTCCTGGACGGCAGACCGAATTTTGATATGTTTGCGGATGAATGGAGGGTTATTTTGTCGGAATGTCTGGAGTACTGCGAGAGGAATGCATCATAAACGAGTGAAAGAATATACTGTCAGAAGTATTGTAGGGGATTTATGAAAGAGTTTATTAGAATTATTAGAATACTTTTTATATTTTCATTTTCTTTCCCTTGTATTGTATGTATCGTCTTCTATTACTGTCTTTAATTATTGTAGTTGGTCTAAGACCGTTTTAATTAAAGTAAATAAATAAATAAATACTGTTTTTTCTGAATATTTTTGAATGTATCAGTCAAATGGTCATATTATTATCAGCTTGTGATGTCCACTGATCATGGGCCTTCTCATAGCCAACTATAATCATCGATCGTAAGGTCTTAATGAGATCATCAAGTGCTGCCTATTCTATACCGGAAACACGACAATTTCTATCTTATCAGCTATTGCTCCATTCTCACAATAAACGCTATGACCTAAAAACGTTTTCCCAAATAACTGCGGTACCCCAAAAACTCGATATGAATGCATCATAGAGCTCACGTGCCAAGCCGTGTAATTTATCACTCGCCGTCGGGTTCCGCATACAAATGGTTTAAGAGATAGCTACGGAATTCTGAAATGGCAGCAGGGGCATATTGTACGATTTTGATGGTTGTTGATGGTATCATCTTGGTTTTGGGTGAAGGGGTAAGGAAAGTACAGTCACGAGCATAAATATATTACTATGGGCACATCGGCAATTATATCTGTCCCAGGAACGAGTTCAGTAATATCTGTCTGCACGAACGCAGCACAAACATCTGATAATTCATAGGCATCGTATTAAAGTGACAACTTCCCAAAGCAAATACATGTGACGATATTAGTTTCAAAATAATGTGATACCTTTTTGCAGCACAAACATCTGATCGTTCAAAGGCATCATATTAAAGTGACAACTTCTCAAAAGCAAAAATATGTGACGGTATTAGTTTCAAAATAATGTGATACTTCTTCGCAGCACAAACATCTGATCGTTCATAGGCATCATATTAAAGTGACAACTTCTCAAAAGCAAAAATATGTGACAATATTAGTTTCAAAATAATGTGATACCTTTTTGCAGCACGAAAGTCTGATCGTTCAAAGGCATCATATTAAAGTGACAACTTGTTACGTACGTGTTACGTACGTGTTACGTACGTGTTACGTACGTGTTAGCTTCGAATAAGCTAAATGTTTGAATGGTATTTTGTTTTTTGTGTAGTTGCCTCCATGAGTACGACGATACTTAAGTACGTCCGGCGCACCCTGGGCAGTCAGCCCCGCTACCAACCTTGCTGACTGGCTAATCTTTTCACCACAGCATGAGCTATTGTCGTATAACTCGTTCTGACACGAGAGAAGAAGAAGAAGTATGTTATTTTGCTTGGTGGTAGGATCTTTAGGAGTCCACCTGGCTAGCTACCACCCTCACATTACATCACGCTTGTATTCGCCGAAGGGTTGGGCAGAGGTGTATAGTACACCCTCATTTTGCCGTTATGTTTAAGCCCCATGTAATAGGGAGCGAGCCTATTGCCATCATCTGGGCAAATCCAGACTCAGGGCTGCTACTGAAATTCTTTTTGACTTGACTTGAGGATCGAACGCAGGGCCTCATGGTCAGCAGTCGCTCAGCACTCTCAGGGGCCCAATTCTCCTAAAATAAATTGTTGCCAAACGCAATCGAACCACAACCGCCAGTCAGTTTTTGTTTTCGAAAACTTTCAAAATGATTGATTTTGTTTTTTGTGTCAAACAATTTGATAGCTTTTGAAATTGAGAACTGTCTGAATGAACGGTTCGGCCTTGGTTCGGTTGTGATTTATCAATATTTATTTTAGGAGAATTGAGCCCCAGGGGTGCAGGTTTCCTCACAATGTTTTCCTTCACCGTTAAAGTAAGTGATAAGTAAGTGAATACTACTTGAAGTCGCTGCACTCCTAATCATCTACTTTAGTCTTCTGGCATTTAGATTTTCATAATATTTTGTCTTTTGACATACAGGGTGTAAACGAATTCGTGTAATTCCTTAAAACCGCATAGTCTACTACTGGTGTAGATTGCCCTCGCACGGGAATTAGCTTGTATAAAATAAAAAAATTAAATCCTTTTTTTTCATGCGGTAGGTTTACGTAATCGTATCTAAACTACCTTGTATGGATTCAGTAATAACACAAGCAACATTTTTTTTGCAAAATAGTTATTTTATCTGAGTCAACATTTCGATGCCACACATAAATGAATGAAAGCACGGCGACGCGGCTTGCGGACACAACTAATGCGATATCGGTCTTTGCAGTCAGTTAAGTCGGTTCTCGAAAATGACTCAGGAATAGAAAAACAACTTTTTTTTTTAATGTAATTTTCAAAAATACCCATTTAGGGTTAATCTGTGTCACCGGTAGATCACGCGGTTTGAAGGAATTACACGAATTCGTTTACACCCAGTATATTATAATGTTTTATTATTTGTATTTATTAATATGTAACTTTTTAAATTCATCATACGTATTCGTACTTATATTCAGTTCGAAATTGTCAACTCTTTTTTATTAATTTTTTAACCGACTTCAAAAAGGAGGAGGTTCTCAATTCGGTTGTATTTTTATTTTTTTATGTTTTTTTTTATGTTTGTTACCTCATATCTCCGTCATTTAGGAACCGATTTGAAAAAATCTTTTTTTGTTCGAAAGGGTATACTTCCCGATTGGTCCCATTTAAATTTTGTTATGACCAGACCATGAACTTCAGAGATATGGAACGGAACTCCTCATCGGATCAAAGCAAAATTTTCAAATTACTAATATTGCTTTGTTTATATTTGTTGTTGGGAACTGACTACTTGAAAAGAGGAGGGGGTGCGTGTCCCCCCATCCCCCCCTTTGAAATGTTTTCATTATATCGTGTAAGGTATCATTTGAAAGGACTTTTTATGCCCGACTACGTCAAAGCCAAAAAGAAGGGTTATGAAGGAGGGGGTTAAAATTATGACACTAAAACGTATTTAATAACTTTAAAAAAAAGTAAAAACCGACTTCAAAGAAATACTAAAAGGAGTAAAATAATTACCATAATATAAAATTAACAGTTTCAGAAGTCGGTGCAACTCTACACTGAAGCAAATAGAAGCCACCGACTTCTGAAACTGTTAATTTTATATTATGGTAATTATTTTACTCCTTTTAGTATTTCTTTGAAGTCGGTTTTTACTTTTTTTTATTGGTGTACCTATTTCGATGCTTTTCTTTTTAACCCAAAGGTTGACTGGTAGAGAATGCCTTATGGCATTAAGTTCACCTTATGTACCACCATATTGCATAGAAGTATAAATAAATAAATAATAAAATTCTGATCCATGAATGCAAAAAGCGATCAAATCATTGAAATCCCCAGTTATTTTTACTTAACTTTGACTCAAAGCGCACTTTCTATTGTTAGCTACATCTGTCAAAACCAGTCGGCTAGAATTCTATCCGGCATTTTAATCCTAGATATTTCACTTGGAGTATTTCGGTCCAATCTGTAGAGTGCTGAGAATAAATTGATTTCATTTCAAATGTCTCTAAAACCAATTGAATTGTCACATAGAGGGGTTTTCATACTATTGAGCGGTTTGAGGAAATGTAGCTACTTTTTTAACCTGATTTTCTTTGAAGAACTTTGGTTGTAATAGGTTTAACATTCAAGGAAATAAGCTGAAGCTCATTACGATTAGCTTTCTTTTTTTATTACTATCGTTACTCTCACGTGCTCGAGAGCACGAGCTCGTGGCTAAATAATTACAGCCGCATAGACCGATCTTCCGGGTTAAGCCACGCTTGCCGAGGTTGGTCTGTGGATGGGTGACCATTTACCATAGCGAGTTTCCTCCGTGCCTCGGAAAGCACGTAAAGCCGTTGGTCCCGGCTGTCATTTGTAGATCTTTGACAGTCGTTACTGTTGGTCAGAAGCCAGAAAGTCTGACAACCAGTCTTACCAAGAGTATCGTATTAACCTTACTGGGTTGTGGAGGTCTGATAGGCAGTCGCTCCATGTAAAATACTGATATTCAGCTGCATCCGGTTCGACTGGAAGCCGACCCCAAAATAGTTGGGAAAAGGCTAGGCAGATGATGATCGTTACTCTCACGATATCTTTATCTTATTATACAGTGATTTTCTTTGTAATGTGTTTTGATGACAAATAAGCATATCAGTTATTTTATATAGTTTAGCGTCCTTTTACCTTTTGTAAATTGTAAATGAGCTTTATAGACTTGCTAGATGCCTGGATACGTATTTAATTTTTGACCATATTTTGCATTTTTTTTTTTTGTTTCGTTCCTTCTCTTAAGTCTCTACATTGCGCTCTCATAAATATTCTAAGTCTTAACTGTACCCACTCAATTGTTAAAGATATGGATTTTAAAGAGTAACCATGTAGTTTCTTGCCGGCTCGTCTCCATAGGAAATGACGAATTGGAACCGTGCACCTAAATTCGACTTATCATAAGCGCCTGTAATGATTTATGTGAAATAAAAACTTTTGATTTTGATGATTTTGATTTTGAAGCGATCATCATTATTCAGCCGAAAGACGTCCACTGCTGGACATAGGCCTCCCCCAAGCATCGCCACATCGACCGGTCCTGTGTTTCTCGCATCCAGCGAATTCCCGCGACCTTCACCAGATCATCGGTCCACCTTGTGGGAGGCCTACCCACGCTGCGCCTTCCGGCACGCGGTCGCCACTCCAGGGGGCTTACTATGACCTCTAATGAAAACATTCAAATGCCAGCCAGGCAACTTCCGTTCAAAAGCAGGCCTGCTTCTGAATCGCTAAAAATCGTACCATGACAGTACTAAAGGTGAACGATTATTGAACCAAGTTGAACGGTAATGCTTGTTCATGGTACGAAAAGTCTACACGAGTACAAAAAAAAAGGTGACCGGATTTCGTAAACGTTAACGTAGCAGGCCTGCTCTAACGATGTCATAGTACAAAAAAGCAGGGCAGTTCAACTTCCAGACAACTTCTGTCCTGCTTTAAGAGGTCATGGTAAGCTCCCTGAACCTAACGGCCCCAGCGGCCGTCCGTTCTGCGAGCAATGTGCGTCAAGTATCTGTGTTAAGCGATGATAACAAGCTAAATACCGCTATCACCAATACGATTGTCAAGGGTGGTGATTAGTGCAACTGGTCACAATAGCGTTCTATTCGGTCTATTGCAGTTGATGATTACGGACTGATAAAAATAAGCCATCCCTACTTTTACACCGGTGTCAGAATGGAATGTTCCGGTCTGTCTCCCTGATCTGTCACCTTCGGGGGACAATCAGGAATAAAAAAATCGATCGGTTCCCCTGTCACCAAGACGAACGGACAGATCGAACGAATTATTTCTGTTCTATCCCTGCTGTTCGGGGACAAACAAAAATAAAAAGTTTCGATCTGTCCCCTATTACTATTACCGACGAGGGGACAGATCAGGGGGACAGACAGGAATATTCCATCAGAATAGGCGATTAAGGGGTATAGAAAGAGGATTAGCAGCAGCACCCCACTGTTCTCTAATTACTGCAATCACCAATCGTTTTGCCAGATCTGGTGATTATGGAAAAAAGTCACTCCTATCCTTTCTTTACAGCCTATGTCCAGTAGTGGACGTCTACAGGCAGTAGTGACCAAAAAAATCCACCCTTCCTAACCTAGTGAAACTAAAAATCGATACTGCTTAATATTCAGTAGTGCTACACAAACAATAAATATATACGGGTCGAGAATCGAATCTGCACTGCCTAGCATTTAAAACGTTTGCCCTGTGGTTATGTTTGTACAAGATTTGAATACGAAGTGAAAGTAATTTTTTAGGTCGGATAGAAATTGTTTTAGGCTAACTTTTGTTTAGAATTCCGGCTGGTTTTTAGGGTTTCCTAGTCAAACTAGGAAACCTTAAGCCTTTTTTTTAATGTTTGGGACCTTTTTTACACAGCACCATCCAGTCCCAAACTAAGCAGAGCTTGTACTATGGGTACTAGACAATAGATATAATACTTATACAAGGTTAGTCGGAAAGGGGGTACTAATCTGAAGCCCACTTATAGTTTCACTGATGACTGTTTGGAAGCAAGTGTTAAAATTTCAAAATTCGATATTTTTTTACCAAATAAAATGATTTTTATTTTAGTTTTTTCAAAAATTCTTCATCCATGCTTTAGTTACAAATTGAGAATATGGTGCTTCTAATTCATGAACCCAAATATGACCTAAAATGTAAACACAGCTGATCATAACTGGGGATAGATAGATTTTAGAGATTTTTTTTTGAAGATTTTGAACTATTGTTTCTCTTGAACTATTGAGTTTTGGGAAAAGTTGTAGAACAAAAGTTATTCATTATTATGTATACTTTAACACTCTTTCGGATTAGTATCCCCTTTCTGACTAACCTTGTATATACTTTTTTTTTGTAAATACTTACTTATAATATATAAGAAACACCCAGACCAACACAAACACTTATGTTCATCACATAAATATTTGTGTCCTGTGGGAATCGAACCCACGACCTCGTGATCAGCAGTCCGACACTCGAACCACTAGACCACAGACGCTGTCAAAAGTCTTGTTTTCATTAGGTAATAATTAACGCGCAACATGTTTGGCAGGCAACATTGCCAGATGACAAGGAACATGAGGCTAACTAGGATTAAGACTGTATTCAGTTTCATGTGGTGCCCGTATGATTGCATTAAACTCCAACTGACTCCTTATCATATAACTGAAAGTACATAAACAAGAACCTCCCATCCTACCGTCCTGCCCATATTTGACCGCAACGAATCTATACACAGCTACGTACCGGTCATGACCACCTGAATCAGTCCGGATACATTTTGATTTAATGCCTGCGACTGACCACAAATCTCTGCAAAGGCCTCAATTTTGGCCTAATTTAGAACCGATAACCGCTGGATTAATTTACGACCAGATCGACTGGAATTTTAGATTTTGGAAATGAAAATTGATATTGGCACGTTTGGTATTACATTAAAAAGGTACTGGTGGAATTAATAGTAGAAGAGTTTTTTGTTAAAGTTCATTTGGGGAAGTGTTACCATCATATTTCTGACGCTAAGCAGCATTACTGTGTTCCATCCAGTTTCAGGGGTATGGGTGCCGGTGAAATAGCAAGCACATTACGTCACATGGAACTTTCCAACTTTATCTCTAAGGTTGGTAAGACATCAGCAATACTTAGTGCTGTTGGATTATAAGCGACAACACCGCTTTCCATAAGGTAAGCCTTCGGAATCATCTCATCTGCCTAGCCTTTTCCCAACTATGCTGGGGTTGGCTTCCAGTCGAACCGGATGCAGCTGCATATCAGTATTTTACATGGAGCGACTGCCTATCAGACCTCCACAACCCAGTAACTGGGTAATACGATACTCTTGGTAAGACTGGTTGTCAGACTTTCTGGCTTCTGACCAACAGTAACGACTGTCAAAGATCTACAAATGACAGCCGGGACCAACGGCTTTACATGCTTTCCGAGGCACGGAGGAAACTCGCTATGGTAAATGGTCACCCATCCACAGACCAACCTCGGCAAGCGTGGCTTAACCCGGAAAATCGGTCTATGCGGCTGTAATTATTTAGCCACGAGCTCCTCACACTACTACGAACAGTACTAATATGTACAATTACCGACAAATGTTTCTGTCACAATAATAGATGAAAATGTTTTTAATTTAAAAAGTACGTAATTTTCTCTACTGCGAATAATATAATCCGTTCTTCTCAGTTAATCTTCGGTTCCAAACCTAATATTCAGTATTACGAAATGTACAACAAAAATTATAATCTATGGACTTACCATTCAACTCCCGCATGTCATCGCCCCTGTTCTTCCGGAAGTACCACACCACCTTCGGCTGAGGCTTGCCCTCGCGGACGGTACAGCTGATGTTGACCTTGGCTCTCTCCAGCAGAGGACCGAAGACTGCACCGTCAGCTAAGGCCTTGCCATCGCCAGTTATGACTTCCACTGATTTCGGTTTTACTGTGAACAAAAGAATTAAAATGTTATTATTATGTTCATTGAGATTACACGATTGGCGTAGTGGTGGGGTTAATTCTCGCACCAAATAGGTACATAATGTTTGTGTGGCTTACAAATAATTGTTTATTTATTTATTTGTTATACTCTTTATTGTACATAATACACCGGTAAACAAAAAGAAATACAAACATTTAAACAATATATGTACAATGGGCGCTCTTATCGCACAAGGCGATCTCTTCCAGACAATCTTAGTATGGACTGGAAGAACAGAAAGAGATAACGGGCAGTTCTGGTTTACAAGTACGTATCGTACAAAATATTACTTAAATATAATAACATAAAATACATATCAATAATTACACAAACATAATATACCTAATATATAAAAAGTAACATAGGTACATCTTTAAAACAAACTAATAAACAAATATTTTATAAATAAAAAAGAGGAAGAGATGTGAGCAATAATCAAGAAATAGCAAATTAAAGTGACAAGTAATGTTCTTTCAGCAGACCATACATACAACTCAAATCTGTAATGGTTCTTTCCTTAAAAGGCCATTCCAGACGTTGCCCTACATTGTAACGCACAGTTGTATACCACATTATCTGAACTTTAAAAGAGACCTTGACCTCTGAGTTTGTTTCGGCTTTTCTTCTCAGAGCTAGTCAGATAGGAAGTGCCAACGACATCTAGTCTTAAAAAAATATTAAATTGACTTGTAAAAGTGTCTGTAACAGATTTTTTTACAGAAATAAAATATAATTTATCATTTACATAAACACATGCCTTTTTCCCATGGGCAGAGGCAAAACTTGCATGGCGCCACATGCTACGATCCTTACAGACTTCTTTCAGTTCATCCATGTTCATACATAATTGTCATGCACGCACGCTGCTTGAGAGTACTACGCACCTGGACTTATTGAAGTCAACATGATATTTGACTATTATATTTATAAGAAATCTCGAAACTATTACTAAAATAATAAGCGACAGAGAAAAAACAATTAAATATTAAATAAAATGCCCAAGTTTTAATAGATTTATAATTGCTCACATCACAAGACAGAGACAACATTACTAAAATATGACGTCAAACCTTAAAAACTTAGTGAATTGACATCACTCTGTACAATATCCGTTTCGCGTGACAAGGACAGAAAATGAACTTGATATGAACTTCGAAAGCATGTTATCTCCTCTATTTTTTCATCGATTTTATTGATTTTTTCACATACCGTGTTCTTGCTATAATTTCTATAAAATTATACTGTGGGGCAATATGGGAGAAGTTCCTAGCGTGGGCCAACGTTTTTTCAAAGAAAACAAAGCAATAAATTATATCATCTTTTGCTTAGCCAGAATACAAATCAAACCCTTTATTGCCATTTCAGGTGAGGTCCGAACAAAAATAGCAATAAATGAAATAGAAACGAAACGGCCGTTAATTTGAGCCCAAGGGTCTGGGTACTAATGGGCTTTTCAAACATATGTACCCAATTTATCACTTACCACGGAAAATAATCGAGGAAACCGGCACATTGAATAATAAATCGCAGGGGAGGATATGTAGCGCCATCTAGTTGTTTAGGATCGAACTACTAGTGTGTTGTGAAATAGTTTGTAAAAATACGATGGTGTTTAAAATTAGAATTGCAAGGTTAGTCGGAAAGGGGGTACTAATCCTTGGACCACTTAAAGCATTACTGATGATTGTTTTATTGTTGTAAGTGTTAAAATTTCAAAATTCGCTATATTTATTTCCCAATAAAACAATTTTTATTTTAGTTTTTTTTTAAATTCTTCAACCTTGTTTTAGTCATGTATTCGGAAAATGGAGCTTCTAATTCGTGACCTTGTTTTGTCAAAATCAAAGCCATAGCGGTAACAAGTGTTTTGCGCAATTAGAACGATGCAGGCAATTGCGTATCATTTTTGTAATTTCAGTAGCTTTCATTTTGATAATACAACAATATTTATTGCGTGGTACATAGTTGTGGAGAAGTCGGATTGTTAATATATACCTTGCTATAGAAATTGTTGATCTGTCAAAATCAAAGTTGTTGCGATTACGAGTGATTTGCGCAATTAAAATGCAGCAGGGCAATTGCGTAATTTAACCAACACAGCTTGAATACTCGATAAAAAACAATGACCTAATCTCTATTACATTTCAATTGTCTTGCCATTAGAATTCGCTCTGTGATCATGACAGTTCATGTGTCAAAAACAATAATCATTGTATGGCACATAGTTGTAGAGAAGTCGGACTGTTAATACATATAGTGCGTCTCACGAAAGAAGTCCCTTCGGCACTATGTTGGCACCACTGATTTTTCATTTTAAAAGCGTCCGAAACAATAGAAAGTTAGTGGTGCCAACATAGCGCTGAAGAGACTTCTTTCGTGAGACGCACTCTACGTTGCTATGGAAATTGTTGACCTGTCAAATCAATCTCATTGCGATTACGAGTGTGTTGCGCAATTAGAATGCAGATCTCCACTCCTTGGATAATAATGATGACATTTTGTTTACAGTTCCACTCGTACACGGACAAAAGTGCAGTAAGTTATTTATAGAGTATAAAGATGAGTTCGTTAACGAAAAGCGAATTACTCCTGTATCTCATTTTCACACTTTCGTATACAGTTGGCAGCACTGCGACAATATTTTACAGTTGAAATGCTCGCTGAAATTATTCACTTGATCAGGATATGTGTGCGCAGAAGTGTTGGTGTGGAAATAAATCTGTTTTGTATGTTACCTTTGTTCCGTTTTTAGTTTAGCAGTAGTTTTTTTTTTGCTAGGTACTGCTTTGCGTGCGTGGGAAGCCGTCACCATCTTTTGCGAGGTGGTGATGGCGACCAAGGATGGAGCGGAGAGGGAGCGAGAGGCGACGGCCACTCTCCCTTCCCTTCCTTCCTAGTGTGTGACCTGCGGGCGACGGGTTATGGGACCCATCGCCCGACCAGTAACAGGCCCGAAAAGGCGGCGCGCATGTGTTCCATGCGCGCCTCTCAGGAGGACGTGGGGCAAGGCCCCACACAAGGAGAGGTCTGCCAGGGGCTGGCGGACCGAGGCCTGCCGGGGTTGCGGTGCATGCAGCTGCAAATCCCGTGACCCCGGCCAAGGGTCAGGAGTAGGAACACCGTGGGTTTTTAGCCGGTAAGAGTCCGGCATAACCCTTCGCCGTATCCATTCGTTCGCGTATCCATGAGGATTTTGCCACGATAAACAAGAAAAGGTACTGCTTTGCGTCGCAAACAATTAGCGCGATACCGCTCCACGCAGTCAGTTAACTTGTGACGCTAAAATTACTCAGATACAGAACACCATGGTTCATTTTTTGAAACAGTTTTTTTTATTATTTCTGAAAGAAACCTATTCAGGGTCAATCAGTGTCACCACGTGATGATCGTGTGATCGTGTGGTTTGAAGGAATTACACGAATTCGTTTACACCCTGTATAAGAAAGAAGAAAAAATACAGGCTGTAAGGGTAAACACCGTTATCCTTGAAACCAGTGGTTTAGTTTCATTTATAGAACATAAAATCAATGAAAAATAACAACCTTTTTTTATAAAATTTTCATTTTTCCTCAAAAGCATTTCACCTTATGCGCGGGGGCAACAAGCTACAGGAGGGGGCGCGGGGAACTCGCCGCGTGGCCCGACGCACGGCCCCGTACAGTTTGCTACCCCAGTCAGTCAGCTATCTCGTTAGCGAGTGTGTGTACGCCGCGTCGTAGCGCTGCCGTGCCGCTCATTACACGCGCGTATATTTTTTTATTTTTTTTTTACTCTGTCCTATATTTTTGTTTAAGTCAACTACCCATGGTTTGAGTGATAACGGTGTTTACCCTTACATGCTGTATAAATATAAAAACTTGAGTATTCGCCTGTACAGCATCTACTGAACCAATCGCATTGCATAATAATGTTAACTGATTGTCTCACTTGCACTGTTTAACGCAACTGTACCTACGTTGTAAGTTACCGGTAAAGCTGCCTGTTCATTAGTCGACTTTTGTATGTAAAACGGGTCACGGGTATTATCGAAATGTTGCTTTTTCAGGTGAAAATGCATACAGGTTTTCGGTTAAATAAAGTCAATATTATGGCAGGCTCCGTTTTTTTTTTAATATGGTATTGTTGGCATATGTGGCATGGTTGTATAGCTAATTTATTGATTCATTTATTGATTTTGCATGTATTTTAAACTATTATTTATTAAAACTATTTATTTAAAACTAGTTTTTGCCCGCGGCTTCGCTCGCGTTAATTTATAATAATAAAAAAACTCTTAACACGCTACTAAAGTTTATATAATAATATAATTCAATCGTGATTTGAAAGATACGTGGCGCCATCTATGAACGTTATTGTTGTTTTCCTCGGAAACAGTACTTTTTTCGGGATGAAAGGTACCCTATGTCCGTTTCTGTACACCTGACAACGTATATGCAAAATTTCAGGATGATCGGTTCAGTGGTTTAGGCGTGAAAAGGTAACAAACAAACAAAATTACTTTCGCATTCATAATATTATAATTTAGGATTAGGATTATTTATTGAAAAGAGTAATTTCAACGTATATTATGGCAAACAGACACACACAGTGTTTTGTAGTTTTACCGTGCTGCAGAAACACACCGATGAAAATGGATTCCAATACCTAATTTTCTGCTCTGCGACTCAAATGCAATAAGTCTCAGTTCATAATTTGATTCCAGCCACGAATTTCCAATAATATCTTCAATGTTCAACCACCAAAATGTCTCATACATTCAAAATTGAAATTGCATATATGAAGGAATATTAGTTTAATATTTCAGGTATCTGTTAAGAGAAGGTCATGCCATTCTTTGTGTAGAGGTTAAAACGTTTCAGAGAGCATTTGCTTTACGTCATATCAGATTGATGAAGATAGACTATGACCCTGATAAGGGGTAAATCATCAGTTCTTTTAAACAAAACTTCGTCTGTCTGCCCAAAATGTTTTCTTCTTCCATTCTTCCCTTTTATATCCATATCATTTACTCCCTTTTACATTCATATCTGCTCTCACACAACCCATCCAGATTTTTTTTGCTCTCCCTCTTCCCCTTCATCTATCAACATTTTTTTTATATTCATCACTCACTTAGTCATATGCTTTTTGTCCTCATCACATGCCCATACCAAGGTAATCGGTTCCCTTTCAACTTCTTTTAAACAAAACCTCAACAATAATAGAATCCAAGCGTTAAATCCCATAGCAAGTTAAATTGCACAAGTTGTTTTCTGCAACCGACTTTCATTGGAGACACACTCGACTTCTGGAAGTATAACATACTTGCCTGACTTGCTGCAAGCTATCCGTGAAGCTTTTAACAAACCTTGCTATCTTTGTTAACAGATAAGCAAGCACATGCTTCACTTGCACAATCTAACATGCTAGTGAATTTAGCACTTGAGACAAGAGAATAATGTACTCCCGATTTTCGGAATTTCAGAATTTTGGTCACGGCGGCCAATATCTAAACGGAGACTAGCCAACTACGCAAGAGACATGATAGCACACAAGTGAGTACGCAGACACAGGTGAACTCTCTATTCCCTCACTCTAATAGTCCGATGGGACGGCAATCCGAACCGACTAGGGAGAGATTAGGCACAGGGGGCCTATTCTCAAAGTCTGTCAACGAAGTTAGTCGCTCGTCCGAAAGTAGCCTGAATTGTAGGAGTGAACAAAACAAGCGTCAATTTCAACTTTTCGGACGGGCAAAAACACAACGGTATAAGGACAACGGTCAAGTCGTGTTGTCGTTCATTCTTAGTTCGGGTCCCGAAATAATCGTAAATGTCCGTAGGTGATAGGGAGTAGGAAACGCTCGTAAGTAAGGCCGAAACCACGGACTTCGTGCTTAGGGAGTGAGCCCCAGGACCGAAGGCTTTTCGTGCTCTCCGAGGCACAGAGTATGTAAAGAAAACGGTCACCTATCCATAGGACTGACAGCAAGCGCAGCTGAACCTCGCAGGTCTAACAATCCACGCGGCTGTGACGACGTGTAAGCGACGAGATAAAGTATTAATGTTACCTTTTAAATAATAAGTACCACAAAAATCCATCTCTTTTACTGCACATATTCATTGCACTGCAAGCAGCCACATTTTCACCTCGTTGCAAGAAATAATAATGGCTAATATGCATATAAAATATGACGCCACCTCGCTCTTAAGACATTGCGACATACATACACGTCCTCATATTGTAGCTGAACATTTGTCGCACCGTGAATGGACGGCTTTAGCTTTAATAAAATACAGTCTTCAATAAAGGGAATAATTAAATGAAATTCGATTCTTCATATTCATGATTGCATATTAATATTTGTGAAGAAGGAAGTAAATAAAAATGTCGCCTGTTTGTCACTGTTGTTAATTGAATAATGCGAATGATAAAATGCTAAAGTTAAAATGTGTCAGTTCAACATTCAAATTGCGTATGAGACTGTCCACATCTCCACGTTACGACGTCGTCAACGTGGAACGGTGTGGTGACGTGACACGGTGCGTTGACGTAACGTGCAAAACGTTACTGTATCGTAAAAATGCACGTCAGGATCATTGTTAGATTTAACGTTGACCATGTAGATCCTGAACTTTAATAAGAGAAACAGTAAGGTATGGTTTTAAAGTATCGGAGCACATAGACGGCGACTATCTCGCGGGCGGAGCGCATATACGTGTGAGCTTGCGGCTTGAGGCGGAACGTGTTACGATACGGTAACGTAGCACGTTATATCAACGTAACGTGTCACGTCACCGCACCGTTCCACGTTGACGACGTCGTGACGTGGAGATACGGACAGGCTCTATCACATTCGTAATTTCAATAGTTTTAATTTTGACAATTCAACAATATTCATTGCGTGGTACATAGTAGTGGAGAAGTCGGATTGTTAATACATACGTTGCTATGGAAACTGTTGACCTGTCAAAATCAAAGCCATGGTGATTATGAGTGTTTTGCGCAATTAGAATGCAGCATTATAATTGCGCAAATTCAGGTCTTTCAAAGATTTCGGGAAATATATTTTTATAGACGAGTATTTCACTTTAATATACATAATATTATAGAACATCACGCCTGTATTCCCCGAAGGGTTAGGCAGAGGTGTATAGTACACCCTCATTTCGCCGCTATGTTTAAGTCCCATGTAATATAGCCCGTGAGCCAGAGGGTATATTTTGTCAGTCATTTCCTCTCAAGCGATAACTCGTGGAATGCTTCAGAGAGTTGTATTATGCAGCATGGTGAACGTCAGCTGCCGCTCCGTGGGTGGGTTGGGCAAAGGCAACCACTCAAACACGTAAAAAAAAAAGTTTTCAGTCATTTCCTCCCGACTGAAAACTTGTTAAATGATAGTTAACGCAATTATTCGAAGATAAAAAAAAGTCAGCTGGCCGTACCGTGGTGGATTATACGTCAGCTGGTCACATGAACATGCAAAAAATTTTTATTCGTTCAGTGATTTCCTCTCACTTGAAAATTTGTCAGATGATACTTTACATGCTATTTTGAATAAATAAAAACGTCAGCTGGCTCTATGTTGGTGGAAAGGTCGTCAGCTGATGCAGTGAAAGGTGGAGCATGGGAACCAGACGTGAGCGCCGATCGCTTATTTAAATACGTCAGCTGACGGGTTTTCCACCAACATAGAGCCAGCTGACGTTTTTATTTATTCAAAATAGCATTTAAACTACCATCTGACACATTTTCAAGTGAGAGGAAATGACATAACTACAGTTATTCGCAATAGCTTCATGCACGCGCCCTTCTAAGTACCAATCAAATCAATATTCTCATTAATCAATCAATCAGCAATATTGAAATAGACGCACTTTGGACAGAAATCAATCCCGTTAAAATGTATACGCAAGGAAAATCTACCGAAGCACAAAAGAAAAAAAAAAGAAACTTGTGAGCCATTCGAAAATAAACTTGAATTTGAATGTATAAAAATGTCCAACGTAACTCCTTTTTGTGTTTTTTGCCAAAAAAACAACTTCAAAGTTGAAAGTATTCTGTGAAGAAAGTTTGAACAAGTGCAGTGAAGTTTTAAATATTCGAAAATGTAATAGTAGTAGTATAATGTCGTGGCCATATCTTAGAATTGATCATTTCATGATTTGGCCGGCCATTTCATGAAATGGTTGTATTTCATGAAATGGCCAATACTCGCTGCCCACATCATGATGTGGCCTGGCCAGATCAATGAATAAATTAGCGTTCGACGATATGATCAGCTAAACGCACGGCTACTTCATGATGAGGTCAAACATTAGTGATCATATCATAAAATTAGTTACATTATCCACTGTTAGAGGCGCTGATATCGTTTTGTTTTTGTGATGCATCGTGGCGGCGGACAATTATTCTGACAAAAAAGGTAATACTATTAAGTAAAGTAGGGTGACCACGCAACGAAAATTAATGGACTATATGGATTACTACTGGATTTCAAAATATGACTTCATGGTAATTGCGGGTGAATTTTTCATAGAATTTTATTTGTTCGATTACTTATCTGGTTAACCTGTCAAACTACAGAACAAATAATCATCGAAACTTACGCGGTCGAAGCATTCATTCGAAAGATTTATAATTAATAAAATTGATCCATTTTATGTAAATCCGACTCAGCGTACCCCGACTGCACGTGGTCAGACCCTGTCCTAACCCTAGAGTGTTATTTAAAAGCGTGGAGCCAGAAGCTCGCGAAGGAGGTCCTGAGTGGAACGAGTGCACGAGGCCAAAACGTAGCGAGTGGGGGGAGGTGGTGAGCGAAGCGAGTCGGCGACCTCCCGAGCGCAGCGCTGGTCGAGTGTGCGAGCGAAGCGATGGGGCGACAAAGCGAGTCTTCTGGCGGAGCAAACTCAGAAACACTTGCATGCTGGCTTGCTTTTGCTTGCATGGTACATGCTTCCTTCATTTGTTTTTTTATTAAACCTTTGATATCATGGAAACCCTACATTAATGATATGGCCAAACGTGGATTGACATATCACTAAATGTTGACGTTTAAATGATATGGTCAGTTTTAGCTGGCCATATCATGAAATACAACCATTTCATGAAATGGCCGGCCACATCATGAAATGATGAATTCTAAGATATGGCCACGACATATACAAGGTTAGTCAGAAAGGGGGTACTAATCCGTAAACCACTGAAAGTATCACTGATGACGATTTTAAAGCAAGTGTTAAAAATTAAAAATTCGATAATTTTTATTTCCATGTAAAATAATTTTTATTTTAGTTTTTTCAAAAATTCTTCGTCCCTAATTTAGTTACGAACTCAGAAAATGGATCTTCTAATTCGTGACCCCTAATATGACCTAAAATGTAAACACAGCTGATCATAGCTGAAGATAGATAGATTTTAGCAATTTTTTTTTGTAATTTTTGATCAGCTATTTCTCTTAAACTATTGACCTTTGGGGAAAGTGGTAGAACAAAAGTTATTCATTATTATGGATAGTTTAACACCCTTTCGGATTAGTACCCCCTTTCTGACTAACCTTGTATACTACTACTATTACATTTTCGAATATTTAAAACTTCACTGCACTTGTTCAAACTTTCTTCGCAGAATACTTTCAACTTTGAAGTTGTTTTTTTGGCAAAAAACACAAAAAGGAGTTACGTTGGAAATTTTTATACATTAAAATTCAAGTTTATTTTCGAATGGCTCACAAGTTTCTTTTTTTTTCTTTTGTGCTTCGGTAGATTTTCCTTGCGTATAAATTTTAACGGGATTGATTTCTGTCCAAAGTGCGTCTATTTAAATATTGCTGATTGATTGATTAATGAGAATATTGATTTGATTGGTACATATAAGGGCGCGTGCATGAAGCTATTGCGAATAACTGTAGTTATGTCATTTCCTCTCACTTGAAAATGTGTCAGATGATAGTTTAAATGCTATTTTGAATAAATAAAAACGTCAGCTGGCTCTATGTTGGTGGAAAACCCGTCAGCTGACGTATTTAAATAAGCGATCGGCGCTCACGTCTGGCTCCCATGCTCCACCTTTCACTGCATCAGCTGACGACCTTTCCACCAACATAGAGCCAGCTGACGTTTTTATTTATTCAAAATAGCATGTAAAGTATCATCTGACAAATTTTCAAGTGAGAGGAAATCACTGAACGAATAAAAATTTTTTGCATGTTCATGTGACCAGCTGACGTATAATCCACCACGGTACGGCCAGCTGACTTTTTTTTATCTTCGAATAATTGCGTTAACTATCATTTAACAAATTTTCAGTCGGGAGGAAATGACTGAAAACATTTTTTTTTTTACGTGTTTGAGTGGCTGCCTTTGCCCAACCCACCCACGGAGCGGCAGCTGACGTTCACCATGCTGCATAATATAACTCTCTGAAGCATTCCACGAGTTATCGCTTGAGAGGAAATTGGTCCGGCAAAACTGTTGCTGGCTCACGGGCTAATAGGGGGCGAGCCTATTGCCATCAACCGAGCATAAATCCAGACAGAAATTCCACACGGAAAAACATAATACTTTGCCCAGCTTTGGCATCGAATCCAGTACCTCACGCTCAGCAGTCATGCTTGTGACCACTAGACCAAGTAAGCAGCGAATATTAATTACAGTAGAATAAATGGATACCAAGCCTATGACGAGTATTTATTTTAGTAGGCGTAGTAGGCGTGTCTGTTCTCTGCCAAAAGGAGGCCATTCCAGCTGGCTCCTACTTTTCGAGATGTGTCTATACCGATAACTGACCATCTCGAGCTCTTGGGCGTTACTCTGACGTCAACCCTCAACTTTGGCTCCTATATTGAGTCCAAAGCTCAATTGGCCGCTAAAAAGCTGGGTGTCCTCTCGAAGGTGCGGCGGTACTTCACATTGGAACAGTTGCTTTAAATATACAAAGCACAGGTTCGTTCGTGCATGGAGTACTGCTCGCACCTTTGGGATGGCTCAGCCAAATACCAGCTTGAGGCGTTGGAGTCCATTGAGAAGCGTGCGAACGACTCCCTTTTTCAGACCAAGTTCCAAAGTCTTAAGCATCGGCGCAAAGTTGCTAGTCTATCGGTTTTTTATCGGACACATTTCGGAGAGTGTACTTCAGATCTGCATGATCTAATACCCCCCTGCCTTTTTTTCTATCGGACGGCCAGAAGCACGAAAAAGCGCCATCGGTTCATGGTTGATATAGGTACCAAAAACCCGAACGAAGCGCTTTGATTCCACTTTCATTGTGAAAACCGCCAAACAGTGGGATGCGCTGCCCGAGTGGATGTTCCCCGGCAACTACAATCTGGGTGTCTTCAAGTCACGAGTGAATCGGTTTCTTCTTGGCAAGCGTGCTCCATCGTAGACCGCATCATCGCTTAACATCAGGCGAGATGGCGGCCAAACTCAGGCCTAGTAATTAATAAAAAAAAAAAATAGAATAAATAAAGTCGTGACGAGTATTTATTCTACTAATCTAGTACAGAGGAACAGTAGAACTTTTCAAACAGATCTAATTTTAAATTAAATTCACACTCTTTTCTGTAAGCTCTTCCAAACTAAAAAAACCCGGCAAGTGTAAGTCGGACGCGCACCGTGGGTTCCGTCCTTGGAAAGTTCAATTTTTACTATTTTTTAAAACAGCGATTTTAGCTTTGGTTGTAAATATATTTTTGCAGATTAAAAAAAAAACTGTGCTAGTTACAGATATCGTTTTAATTTTCTTGTAAGATATTTTTATAAATCTCTATTAAGTAATTTGATTAACTCCAGATTTTTTGTTTTGAAAACTTCCGAAATAAGGGAGGGGAGAATGATATTTTTACAGAAATTTTTAATCATCAGACAAAAACTATGCGACATAAATGAAAATAAAAATATATTCTATAATGTGCAAATGAAGCCCTTTCATATGATACTACACTTGATCTAGAAAACACTTTTTTTTCTTTCTTTTTTAATTTGTAATATACAGGGTGTTAACGAATTCATGTAATTCCTTCAAACCACGTGATCTTGGTGACACTGATTGACCCTGCACAAGTTTTTTTAAGAATCAACAAAAAACAAAGTTTTCATAAAATGAACCGTCGCATTATGTATCTGAGTAATTTTAGCGTTCCAAGTTAACTGACTACGTGGAGCGATATCGCGCTAATTGTGCCCGTCAGCTGTACCGCCGTGCCTTCATTAATTTATGCATGGCTTCGAAATTTCCCATAATATAAAAAAAAAACGAAAAAAACTTTTATATTTTGTTTTCAATCAATCTAAATCCCGTGCGGGGTTAATCTATACCATTAATAGATCATGATGTGGTTTGAAGGAATAACACGAATTCTTTTACGGCCTGTATATATAGCCTCACGATCAATACGTCCAAGTAGCAAAACGTCCAAATACGCAAAACGTCCATTTAGCAATATGACTAATTAGCAAATTGTCATTATAGCAAAACGTCCAACTATCGAAATGTCTATGTAGCAGAATGTCCAATGAGCAAATCGTCTATTTCTCATAATGCCTGGACACTTAAGCACAAAAATACTAGAATTCGTTTTTGAGGTCAGTTAAATTAAATATGTAAACTTTTTATATATACACGCATTATTTAAAACTACACCAAATTCCAAGTCGATAGCATTAGTAGTTAGTAGTTCTTGAAGGGTAGGACTCAACTTCAAAAACCAAAACAGCAACAATCAAAATATAAACACCATATAATCAACAGTTTAATTGTTCAATAAATCAAAATAACATTAACTTAAACGGTTCAAAATGTCAACACTTCAGATAAGCAACGAATCTGAATGTCACTGATTTATAACGTAAATTGTTCACTTAATCAACACTTTAGAAAATCGATGTTTAACTAAATATCATTAAATATTCAGTCGTAAGCGCGTTCTAGTGGTCGGAAGCGCGACTGCTGAGCGTGAGGTCTTGGGTTCGATCCCCAGGTCGGGCAAAGTGTTATTGGGTTTTTCCATGTGGAATTTCTCAGTAGCAGCTCGGAGTCTGGATTTGTGCCCGGTTGATGGCAATAGGCTCGCCCCCTATTACATGGGACTTAAACATAACGGCGAAACGTGGGTGTACTATACACCTCTGCCAACCCTTCGGGGAATAAGGCGTGAAGTTATGTGTGTATTCAGTCGTAACTTATTATTCGTCGATTATAACTTATCTGATCTTTCAAAATTATGTTGGCTACCGGTTTAGAATAAAGGATTCACAATGGAAAACCAGACATTTCAGTATGTTATGTTTAACAATGTCTGCGACGAATATTATGTTATGAGTGAATATTTCATGATATTTAGTTAAACATCGATTTTCTAAAGTGTTGGTTAAGTGGACAATTTACGTTATAAATCAGTGACATTCAGATTCGTTGCTTATCTCAAGTGTTGACATTTTGAGCCGTTTATGTTTTAAGCTAATGTTATTCTGATTTATTGATAAATTAAAGTGTTGATTATATGGTGTTGATATTTTGATTGTTGATGTTTTGGTTTTTGAAGTTGAGTATCCCACCCGTTCTTGAAATGAGTAGATGTGACAGACAAACAGAGAAACGGACAAAGTCGCACCATAAAGGTTTTTTTATTACCATTTTGATACGCAACCCTAAAACCTTGATACTAAAACAAAAAAACAAAAAACTCGGAAATGCACTCGCAGTAACATTAATTACTAAATGAAAAGAAAACTCTCCAACATGACTTTTGCAGTGTTAGAAAACAGAGCAAAATGTTCTAGACCGCTCAGTATCATTTCTAATTAATTTAAAACAGACCGACTTTTAATTAACTTTGTGCAACTGATGCTTATCTGTCGTCTGTAGTGATGGGAAATGTCGATACATCGTTATCGATAAACTTCGGAAATGTCCGCTCCAAGTTGCGGTTGTCGATAATTTGGTTGCATCTCGTTATATCTTTTGAAAGTGAAGTTCGTTAGTTAAAATGAAATGTTGAAATACTGAAGTTGTTTGCTGTTCTGCGGTTTGAAGATCGGAAATGTTGATAGTGATTTTGTGTCTTGTTATTGCAAGTATTGTTGTTAAACTTTTTAATAACATGAAGTTCTAATATAATATTGTAAAACAATAATTTGGTGCGATAATAAGCCGCTAATTATTTCTTCTGAGTGTCATCCGAAGCAATAAATAAAGCTGAATGAGCTGACACATTTCGACCGTAAATTAATAATATTTTACTGTATTCATTAACACGTTAATTTTGTATTATTAATGTCCTCCTGTCATGCACCCCGCATTAAAAGCTTCCATAAATGACGCTACTTAAGAACGTCCGGCGCATCCTGGACCCCGCTCTCAACCTTGCTGACTGGCTAATCTTTTTACCACGGCATGATCTATTCTCGCATAGCTCGCACGACGAGAGAGAGAATGCCCTTCTAAATGTAGCAACACACCATGCCAAGATTACTATGCCGAACTTCTGTGTAATTACGTCTACAATGTTTTTTTTCTATTGGCAAGATGTGACGTAATTACAGCTTGGATTGTTGCGGGTAATTTGAATATACATTGCAAACGTAATCATGCCAAAATCCGGCTGCGTAATATCGGCATCGTGTGTCACTACACTAAATGGTTTCGAGCGTATGGCAACCGTGTTTTGTAGCTGAAAATCATCGTTAGGTAGTCAGAAATTGTACTACTACCTAACAAAATGCTGAGCTGATGGCCCTTTGGTACTTACATTTAATTGTTTTTATTGTTTTATTTATATACCGTTGTATTGTGCCAATACACCTATCTTCTTCTTTTCTTCTTCTTAAATTGTAAGTGGTAACAACCGAAGTTATAGTATCTCAATCAAGGTTTGTTATAGTACTGTATTTTGATATCGTTGTTTATCGATATTCTTCTTCGCCAACACTATTAATGACGACAAGACTTCAAAGAGTAATAGGGCAAATTGAGGAGCTGTTTGAAAAGTTTCGTTTTGAACTTATTTTTATTTGTCGCGGTAAACGATTTCCTTTAGTTATTGTCAATTTAATTTTATTGAAAGTCTTCGCCTCAGCTTTATTTTCTAATCCTTTTATAGGAGTCCTCCTTTAAGGAGGAGGAGATATTTTGTTGACTCTTTCAGATTTTCTTTGATTCTTTTTTGATTGTCTGGTTGAGATTTTTGTTACGTCTGGATTTTTTTGAATTTGAGGATGAAAGTGCTGGCTCGAGACTGAAGCGTAAAGAAATATTAGGCTGCTTTGAGTTGTGTATGTTAACAGTTAGTTCTAATAGATTGTGTCAAATAATTTATTTTAATTATGACGCCTAGATGGAAAAGACAACGGTGGTCAAATTTCAACGCCTTTAATTCTATTCGTAAGTAACGGTAGGTACAATCGAAGCAAATTAATATTTAGGAAGCGAGATTGAAACCGAATTCCCAACTTTAATCTTTTTTTTTTGTAATATAAATTATTTATGTTTGGGTTAAGGTATGGCCTTTGTCACCTGAAATAATCAAAATAAGGGCTGATTTTTCAATCGTTAGATTTTTTTTCTGAGAAATAAAGTTCCATTATACATCCAAATTAAACCTCAGATAAAATGTATCTGAAAAATCGGCCCTAAATAAAATAAAATAAAAATTTAGTTTGTGAGGGAATATTCCCATAATTGTATTAAATACCATGTCAATAAATAGCGGTAATTGCACTATGTTCTCAACCCACATAATCATAAGGTTGATTATCCCATAGACATAAACCATCGCGTAAAGCAAAATAAAAATGATTTGTAGGAAACATCTTAATTTGGATTTCATTGCTCCCTCTCTATATCTCATTAAAAAATATTTTCCGTATCCTAAACAAACTCGTATATCTAATATGTATCATAAAAATATTATCTTTAAAATTATTTCTCCGAAATCAAAATACCGTCTTCGTAGAAAAAAATAACATTAAAAATAATATCTTATTACCTTTGCCTTGCCCTTGTCACCGTGTTAATAAAATAAACACGTCACTTTTGACAGGTATTGCGGCGCCATGACAGTTTGGGAATTAGCGCGGGAATTTTGACGGATACGCAATATTAGATTATTATTTTTAGACGTTCCATCTTTTTCAACCTTTCTTTCGCAGGTGGGATTGTTTTTTTAAATGACGTCCTTCGTTGTTGCGATGTATGATAATAAACGTATTTTTTTGTGTTTTGTACAGATTTTTATTGAACTTAGTAGTCTGTAATAACTTTGCGTATTACGTCATTTTTGAAGTCATTCGTTAGGCTGCGCTTGCCAAGCTGATGAATTTTGTGCGTAATTATTCTTCACAGGTCATCAGAGTGGTCGACTTGAAAGACCTTAATCAGACTCCGCACACAAGTCGGCCGCAGCAGAGAGAATCTCCTGAGGTGGGGTTTCGCAGATGCCACCAACCTTCAGTGCCTATGCGGCGTCTCTCCGCAGACCATGTCCCACCTTTTGTCTAGCGCCACGTACCCTGTCACCTGTACGCATGCGGACCTAATGACTGCGTCAGCGGATGGTGTTGCCGTGGCTGAATATTGGTCCAAACAAAAATTTTTACAAAATTATATTATTTTGTACTTAGTATTTACGTATATATTTGCCATCGATGCGCTAGGAAGAAGACAGGTCATGACTTAAAAAGCACGTCAAACCATTGCTTCGTGTTGTCGTACAAGTAGGTACCTATAAGAGTCACTACAGGCATTAAACCCTCTATGCATTGCCCGTCTGGTCAGTGCTATCCGTCCGTGTACGATGTACAACGCAAAACCATAGTGCGTAAGCTTGCTGGACAGCAAGACTACGCACTACCGTACGTGTATATCGTGTATTGTGCACGGACGAACAGCACGGAAAGATAATGGGAAGCCTGACAGTCTAAAGGAAGGAGTGCTGTGGAGAAAAGAAAGCAAAAATACTAAAAATAATTTTATGTGATAGAACATTTTGATGCCACGCATAAATTAATGAAATCACGGCAATACAGCTGGTGGGCAAGAGTGCCGCGATATCGCTCCGCGCACTCGGTTAACTCGAGGTGCTATCCTGATTCGTTTGCACCTTGTATTCCCCAGAAAAAAGGCCAGGCTGATAATTATTAGAAGCTTATAAATCAAACTACTAGTGTATCCAAGCTGTCCATCAAAATACTTAGTAATGTAATTATGAATGTCTAAAACGCGCCAATATTGGTTATTACGTTGGTAACAATAACAGTGCGGTGTATTTTGACAAGTTGTGACGAAGGCTTGACAAGTTAATCGCGATAGTGTTGTAGGGAATTAATATTCCAATCTTTTGTTAATACTAGCGACCTATGACTTTGTATACCTTTAGGTAACTTAATTGAGGTTAATTTTGATTATGTCGACCTTCTTGACGAAAATCGTGATAACTCAGCTACTATAAACAACACGTTTATAAATTATACACATAAACCTTTCCCAAAAATCAGGCTATTTAATCGTGAAAATTGGAAGAAAATCTATTAAGTAGTTATGGAAAAAATCATCACCCTCCGCGCTAACTGTCATAACTAGCAATTGATAATTTTTCAGTAGTTGCGTTAGCTGTGGCTTTATAAATGAATTAATAACTTTTTATATTGCTGTTGGCTTACTCTTGGCTTGGTTAGTAGTTGCCCTAAAGCCCTAAGGTATCTATTTATTTATTTCTATTAATTAAAGCAGATACATCACTCTGTGAGAATTTCTCATACAGACGCGGTGGGGGACTTTGTTTTATAATATAAGTGATGATGATACTCTTTAACATAAATAATTAACAAGCGCGCGGATCATATGATTTGCAAGGTTAAGCTGCGCTTGCCGCGGTCAGTCCGTGGATGGGTGACCGTACGTTACACATCGAGACCCCTCCGTGCCTCGGAGAGCACGTTAAGCCGTCTTACCTGGGCATCATACGAATATATGTTGTATTCAAAAGCCCGAACGTCTGACTACCGATCTAATCTTAGGATATCGGCATTTCGCAGTAACTGGGTTGCGGAGGTCTAATGGCAGTCACCGTGTATAAAATACTGGTATTCAGTCGCATTTAGTTAGACTGAAAGTTGACCCCAACGTAGTTGGGAAAAGGCTAGAACGAACGAACTACGAGTATATTATAGTTTTGTGACTAAAAATAATTCCCAATCATTTTTAATCATTAAGACTTTTCTAAAATGATGTTTCACTCTTAGTTTTTCTCGTCACAAAGCAGAATGAAGTAAATAGCTGCCAATTTCAAAGTACACCAGCCAAGATACAGGCTTGCCTTATTTGGAGCCAAAGGCAGTACGATATTTTTTGTATATCCTTTTTGGAAATAAAAATCTTATCTAATGCAATCATTTATGAATCAACAAAAACATCTAAACAAACCAAAATATCTCCCAAAATAGCAACCCAAACTACTCTCTATTTAAATAAATCAACACGCAACGAAAACACCTCACCGCCATGACAGTGAAATTGGCGGGAAAACTGACAGCGTTGACATCTGTCAGTTAGTGAGCGTTTATGAGGGGAGCTATTACTCGGTGGTATGTTTAATTGTTATTTCGTCCGATTGTTCGTGACGTGTTTCATTAGTGTTTGCGACGCTAGTTTTGATTTTGATTTTGTGTGGTAGGAATTGAATTGTTTTGATGTTGAAATGGTTTTTGGATTATGTGTTATTATGGTGTGGTTATAAATAGTTTGTTTAATCAATATGTGTCTGGTTAAAACTATAAAAGTCTGGTTTTGATAAACGTTTGTGGTGATTTAAATAAGTTAGTCATGCTTAACGTTTCAGAACGGGTTATTATTAGGTACATACAGGGACTTTATTACGACTTTTTTTTTTACTTTTTTTAGAAAGTTTAGTCGGAAATGGGGTACTAATCCTAAAGAGTGTTAAAGTACCCATAATAATGGATAATTTTTGTTCTAAAACTTTCCTCAAAAGTCAATGGTTTAAGAGAAATAAAAGTTCTGTTGTTCTACTGTTCAAAGATTTCATGAAAATACGCAGCTGATCCTAGCTGAAGATAACGCACTGATAATACAATACTGTTGTAACTCAAAATGTGACTTTTTTCAGAATCGACGGAAAATTGATTATTCACTTCAGATTATAAAAAAATGAATACTTTAACTTTACTTTTTATGTAAAGTATTAATTTTTGTATAATCTTTAATAGGAAGTGAATTATCAATTTTTCGTCGATTCAGAAAAACTTCACATTTTGAGTTACAACAGTATTGTATTATCAGTGTGATATATATATTTTAAATATATCCTCAGCTAGGATTAGAAGCTCCATTTTCTGGATTCGTAACTAAAGCAGAGATATTTTTTTTTAAACTGTGGTTCAAATAATTTTCCTTGCAATTTAAAATGATCGAATTTTGAAATTTAAACAATTCTTGTAAATCAATCATCAGTAATACTTTAAGTGGCCTGCGGATTAGTACCCCTTTTCCGACTAACCTTGTATATATTTCTCTATACAATAGGACATTAAGTAATTTACGATTCTGGTAACTTTCTTATTCAAAAGGGGGGTATAGCTCTAGAATTTATTAAAAATCCAGATTGTATCAGAAATTGTTGTAAAAAGAAAATTTCCAGCAATTTATCACAAAAAAAAACTGCTATAATATTCATTGGAATTGGCAATATGCAAACTGCGCCGCCAACTGTACACCGGTGCTCTCATTTATATTCTCAAGTTGAACAGTAAATCACTCAAGTTCCGATATTCGTATAAGTTTTGGAAATATTTCGAGTTTACGATAAAATTTCAACTTTTGTCAAGTTCCGAAGTGAGTTATAGTGGTTGGATGCACGTCGAAAACAGAAGCAATGTGTTACACTTTGATTTATATTTTATTTTCGTATTGATAAGAACTATTTCTGTTTGGCAAAAGATTTGCATTTCAGTATTGCCCGAAGTAAAATAAAATGTTTGTGAAATCGATTCGAAAATGCATGATACAGTTTTTTAAATTACATGTATTTTGGATTGAAATTCTTTTACAGAGGATAAAATTGAATACGAACGAATTGAAAATGCACATTTAGTAGAATTGATAAAAATGCTAGTAAATAGGATAGATAGATATACTTTATTGTACACTAAAATAAATAAAGCAGAAGAAACAAACATTAGTAAACAGAACGAACTATTTCGTTTATTCATCCTTGTGCCGATGTTTAGGGAGGCCTATGTCCAGCAGTGGACGTCTTTCGATTTAGCCGATGATGATGATTTATCGTTCAAACATAGAATTACATTTTTAAATATTTTGTATGTAAAAAAAGGTTTAAAAATATAAATAGTAGCCTATCGAAATCGGGAGCAGTGTCCAAGCTACCGGTAGTCAGGGCCTCAGAGAGAGAAACTTCCTAACAATATTGTTACTGTTTCTCTGCGTCAATAAACATTCTTTTTTCTTTATTTTTTTAGTATAATAGTACTTAAATACAATTTTCTCTTAAAAAACATAGTTTGAAGTTAATGTAACACCGATCTATAATAGAATTTATGCCTGAAATAGGCGTTGCAATCATTGCCTGTAGTACAGGTCAAGAGAATTTCCTAATGTTATGAATTATTCCAAACAATAAAATACATGACGTATAATATAAATATCTATGTGCGGAAATAATTTGAGAGCACTGAAAAACATTAGAGTATCTAGTAGAGTCTTATTTTTATTACGTGGTAAGTCATAAAATGGCCGCAGCACCGGGAAGAACCATAAACACACCATAAAGTGTGCTGAGTGCATTGAGTACCCTCATGTTATTGCAGAACAGTGTCCTGTTCCTTTAAGTACATTGAAACTCCTTACTGACCAACCGACCAATAAAAGACCGTGCGATAGTAAGTACTGCTTTGACACCATGCTTGGTAAACGGATTAGATGAACACAGTTTATTTTTTAATTTTGACAAACTCGCCGTAGGCCCTCCTTATAGAAAGTTACCGCCGTCTATACATATACACCAACAACACTAAGGGCCTGTCCACATCTCCACATCACGACGTCATCAACGTGGAACGGTGCGGTAACACGGCACGGTGCGTTGACATAACGTGCAAATTTACGTTACCGTATCGTAACACGCTCTACCTCTAGCCGCAAGCGCACACGTATATGCGCTCCGCCCGCGCTCTCCACGCCCGCGTGTTAGTCGCCATCTATGTGCTCCGATGCTTTAAAACCATACCTTACTGTTTCTATTATTAAAATTCAGGATCTACATGGTCAACGATAAATCTAACAATGATCCTGACGTGCATTTTTACGATACGGTAACGTAAATTTCAACGCACCGTGCCACGTCACCGCACCGTTCCACGTTGACGACTTCGTGACGTGGAGTTGTGGACAAGCCGTAAGAGGATTGCTGATGTTGCCGACCTTAAAGACAATGTTGGAAAATCGCATGTGATTGTAATTTCCCCGGCACTCGTCAAACCGGAACACAGTATTTCTGCTGAAATAATAGCGGCAGAAATATTTAAAATGTATGTACACACAACACTTAATAAAAGATAAGTTAATCAGGATCATAGGGTACAAAGACACTGCTTATTTCTTAAAGAAATATCTTCCAGCAGACCTGCAAGAGAAGAATTTAAAACAAGAAATGTAGACAATAGTAGAAAAATAATTTAAAAGGCAAATATGTATTGTGCTAGTACTTCTCCGGACAAGATCTCTCACAAGAAGCTTGACTTCTACTAAATACAGTTTGGTGTTATTGAGGCCTAGCAGAATGCTGCTTTCAATTCTCTTGATCTCTTTGTCACCTAGTATAACACCCACTACAAAAGAAACGATGGATTCTTTTTAATGGAAATCACAGAGCCAGCAAATGAAGTAAATTGAAATCTGATGGAAGGTTGCAAAACACTTGAATAAAATTCAAAACAGTAATAACAACATTAATTGCCAATTGATCACAAAATCAGAACGACCTTCAAACTACCGCGACAGTACCATAACACACCAACTTGTTGAGAACCGTAGCCCATATATTAATTCCACCATCTTCCCACTTAGGGGTCCTCATAAATTTGGTAGGCGCCATGTGCCTCTAACGTTCTTCCTAATTACGGATAAACGCGACGGTACAAACTTTTGTTCAGCCAATGTATGTCCGACAGATGATATTTTGAAAAGATGGTAGGGTAGAAAATTTTGGTAAAATTTTAATAAAAGATAGGTCTAATGAAACAATATCATCAGTAAAATGAATGAATAAAATGCAAGATGATGTAGTGACAAAAAATTAAAGGAGTATGCTTAGCTGGTTTGGTCATGTAGAAAGAATGAATGAAAGGCGATTAACAAAAGGAATTTATAAAGTGGAAGAAATTGAAAGGAGTATGCTTATTGCTTAGGTGGTTTGGTCATGTTGCAAGAATGAACAAAAGGTGATTAATAAAAGGAATTTATAAGCAAGTTAGCGGAAACAACAGTAGAGGAAGCCCTAGAAGGACGACATACATCGATGTTATTGGTGATGTTCTTCAAAAAGGACAGGTAGCTTTCAACCGGCCTGCATGACAAGATGTATCACCAAGGATGAAGCGAAAGGAGCTTATAAGGATCGTAGTATGAGGCATTTTACAGTTTCTGCCTATACCGATGTGAAAAAGGCGTGAGATTATTGTAAAGTATGTAAAATGCATAATATATTCTTTTGAAAATAATATTTTTTGCTACAAGAAGGCTGCTTTACATGTTATAAATGTTGGTAAAGTAATATTGTGCTAAATAATGGGCAATGTACTACCTGTTCGCTATTGTACAGCTTATTAAAGTTTCAAGTATACTAGCGAAGTAGAAATTCTACAAGCGCTACCTAATTTAATCGATGTTTATGCATCGTGCAATTAATAATTACACATGCGGTTAAATACCAGTATTTTACACGGAGTGGCTGCCATCAGACCTCTGCAACCCAGTTACTAGGCAATGCCGATATCCTAAGGTTAGACCGTTTTTTTTTTTTAACGATACTCTCGCTTTTTACCACTATCTCGCCTGATGTGGTCGACGGTGAAGCACGCTTGCCTAGAAGTAACCTATTCACTCTTGACTTAAAGACCCCAAGGTTGTAGCTATCAGGAAACACAGACTCTGAATCCTACTCCTTAGCTGTGCGAACAATGAATGTGTTCGCAAAACGCTTTGTACGTATGAGTGGGATGTCGACCATGTACCGATGGCGCATTGCCGTACGTCTTGTAGTCCGATGATGGAAAGGGCCAGGCGGAATCAAATTGTGCAATTCCATCGCACACTCCGTTGAAGATACGGTTGTCAGACTTTCGGGTTTCTGACTATCGGTAATGATTATCATAGATATTCGTATGACACCCGGGACCGTTTAACGTGCTCTCCGAGGCACGGAGGGGACTATAATCACAGTATGATAATTCCAATGTTTAAAAACACCGAACACTTTGTTCTTAAAGTTCCGAACATCTTCCTTCATTAACTCATGTACCGTACTTAATTTTGACATTGGTTTAGTAACGATATTATAATCATATATTTATTATTAATTCATATTGGACTTACTGTATCACAAAATTTAAAAAAAATTGTACTTAGCTATAAGCATGATATGTGAATATTTGTACACGAAATGTTGTGGTAGAATGTATTGAACTCAAAAAAATATTACCACCATACTATGTAAAACTACATTCTTACAAATAAATAAAATTCTAATTCTAACAAAAAATACTGTTACCATTTCTACATCGAATGCCATCATTTGTATTCGACGGTCCCAACCACTCAAGAGACATAACCACGATAATTACGTTCTCGGGTCCCCATCCTGATTAAACAATCATAATGTTGGATCTATAGATTTTTCATGAAAATAAAGCTTAATGACAGCACCTAATGGTAACGCCCCAGTTTTTTAGGAAGGAGAATGGTTATTGGCAGCAGATGGCCTTAAAAGCTCCATTGAGGAAGAGATAAGCTTTTATGGGGCCGCTAAGAATTTTTTGTAAGGTGGGAAGTCAATGGCTCAGAGTTACTTATGCACAAATTGTGACCTTGGCCTGAAAAGGCACTTACTTTACATTTTTAAATACGATGCCTGACAGCCAAAAAAGAATAACAGTCAATTTAATAACTTTACAGGAGAGTGGTTTAATGTTAGTTTACGACGAAGATATTAGGCTAAGTACCTTAATTTACATACCGCCTAAGCGACAAAAAGTATGTCGTAGAATCACGAAACTTAGACTAATCGACGCAGCAAAAAAAGACGATTCCAACGGTATATACGAGGTTAGTCGGAAAAAGAGAGGTTTAAACTTCAAAATTCGATAATTTTTATTTCCATGTAAAATTATTTATATTTGAGTTTTTTTTTATTCTTTATCCCTGCACCTTTAGTAACGAATTCTGGTAATGGAGCTTCTAATTCGTGACCCCAAATATGACCTAAAATGTACCGTAATGTAAAACAGCTGATCTTAGCTGGGGATAGATAGATTTTAGAGTATTTTTATGTAATTTTTGCACAGCTATTTCTCTTAAATTATCAACTTTTGGGGAAAGTTGTAGAACAAAAGTTATTCATTATTATGGATACTTAACACCCTTTTGAATTAGTACTTAATTTCTGACTAAACTTGTATAAGTCCATTACGCAATAAAAAAACTTTAATAAAGTAAAAACCGACTTCAAAAAAAACTAAACGGAGTAAAATAATTATCATTTAATAAAACTACCAGTTTCAGAAGTCGGTGCATTCAATTTGTTTCAGCGTAGAACACCAACTTCTGAAACTGGTAGTTTTATTAAATGATAATTATTTTACTCCGTTTAGTTTTTTTTGAAGTCGGTTTTTACTTTTTTAAAGTTTTTTTTTTATACTTTTTAGTGCCACAAATTACAATTAAAATAGTGTACAAATTCTCGGACTAGCACTACAACTAGAACATCGTCTACATACGATTTGTGTATTATTTTTTGTTTTTGTTGATTTTTCCAAAAAGTGCTGCACCAATTTCAATAAAATTTATATGGAACCACCTCTGAAGTATGGACTACCAAACAAAAAAAGAATCATCAAAATCCATTCATAATTGGGGGAGATATCGCGTAACAAACAAACAAAAAAAAAAAAAAACATTCATACGAATTGAGAACCTCCTCCTTTTTGAAGTCAGTTAAAAAATAGCGCTTATCCCTTTTTGGCTGCTAGGCATCGATAATTTTGGACGCTTTTTCTCTTGTGTCGCTGTCGGCACGAGTTATACGAGAATAGCTCATGACGTGGTAAAAAGATTAGCCAGATAGTAAAATTGGTAGCGAAGCTGACTGCCGATGATGCACCGGACGTATTTAAGTAAGATGATACTCGCAAAGGCTCTTTTTTTATTAACAACCGTACGGATCATAGGATTAAACTGAACCCAACATAGTTGAAAAACGGTTAGGTAGAACACGCTCACGAATGCTTTTTTAATGCACTCTAATCGAATATTTTAGCAGAGGAATGCTATGTTAAAGAAGATAGATTTTGTTTAAATTAAATGAAATAAAATTTTGTTTGCTTGAATCATGATATAAAATAGTGTTACATAGTGGTTATATGGCATTATATGTTTCGCCAGGAGCTGGCATGCAAAAATTTAAATAAAAGTGATTATAGTTTATTAATTAGTCAAACAATCGTATTCTAATGTTTGATGCAATGTCAAAATAATAAGAATAGGTATTTCGAATAAATAAAAATGAGTATTTAGATGTCGAATATGGAAAGGACGTCAATGAAACAAAATTTACGCAGACCTGGATATTATTAGACCTTAAAATGAAAAAAGGTAAATTATTGAAATATGAGATTAATGATAAATGGTTTTTATTTCTGTAAATAAATCTGTTACAGACACTTACAAGTCAATGTAATGTTTTTTTAAGACTAGATAACGCCGGCATTTCCTTTCTGACTAGTTCTGAGAAGAAAAGCCGAGACAAACTTAGAGGTCAAGGTCTCTTTTAAAGTTTAGACATTGTGGTATAAAACCATGTGAGTGTAACAATGTAGGGCAACGTCTAGAAAGGTCTTTTGACAATAGAGCCATAGAAGGTTTGAGTTGACTTGTCCTAACTGATGGCATTAGTGATCAGATCGTGCAACTCAACCTTATTTTAGGAATATTCAGTATTACAGAACTTTAACAGGCTAATGACTCTCTCAACTATATTATATTGTACGTCAGCTTTGTTTTAATCAAAGACAAAATGGCAGGACCCTTCAAACTGAACTTTCTAACCAATATGGGCTCGAACAGTGATAAAGAACTGATTAAATTGCCATAGAAACTTGTAACAGGTTGTAACTTACATAGAGCGTCCCTCAAGGTAATTTAGTTGGACCCTTACAACTTACATACACTAATATTGGCAACTTATGTAAAGTTGGCCCAACTTTGATTGCGAATCAGGTTGGTAATATTAATTTAGTGTTAGTGTATACAGCTGGTGGTGATGGTAATTTGTTTCTTGTGCTTTTGGTAACGTATTATGATATATAATTTAGTTTACACACCAAGCCAAAGAACGGGGTTTGCTATCGTTAAAATCTGAATAAAACGGGGTTCTTTCTATACAAAGATTCAACAAATGACGAACGTTCGTTGGCCTCCGTAGGCTAGTTGTCTACGCTGCATTATAGTTTATTTTTTAACTCATTAACTAGGTCCTTTGACTCTAGTCGCATCTGATGGTAAGCGCAAACCAGATCTAATTAACAAAAACAGAAGTTATACCCTCACCCACCATTTCAAGAAACATCATACATTTTATTTATTTATTAAGCTTAATATATCTTTACAACAACATATTTTTATGAAATAGGTTTTTATTAGTGTGATAGTTAGTATCAATTTTTATAATTTGTTGCTACTTACTCTAATGGTCGATTCCTATGACTAACCAAGCGTTGTTTGTAGGAATTAAGGCCTATCTAAGGCTTAGTGTGATATCTTTAACAATAATGAAGCTAAAGCCCCAGAGTTTTGCATAGTATACCTTCTCATGTGTTAATAGATATCACAGGTAAAATTAACTTACGAGACTATATCTGCAAGGTTAGACAAAAAAAAACGCTACTATTGGTAAGCAAAACGATTAGTTTTTAGCCGCAGTAACTGGATATAAGACGTGTTCGTATCAACGGACCGCCCAAAGCAGTGTAGGCCTCCTAGAAAATTTTCCATTCCTCTGTATTCCTTGCAGTCCTCCATCATAGGTTGCCGGCTACCTTACGTCATTCATTAGTTTTACATAAGCGTCGTCATCATAAAGTTACATTAGGGAAATCTGTACGTTCAATACATCTCCGCTCACACCTTTGGCGAAAAAATGCGTGGGATATACATAATAGTTTATGTGCCCCATATTTACGAGTAAAACAAACATCAACCCAGAATCAACGATGCGTACCGGATTACATGAAGCCAAACAGTGAAATAATTAATTAATGGAAAACACATTTTGTAAACGTAGGCATGTACTGGAGGAATTAAAATTTCATTTACTTAAAATCCAACAGTGCACTGAAAATAACGGAATTTTCCAAAGATTTCTGCTTTTTTGTTTACAACACTGGCTTTAGGCTGCGTTTATTGAGATGCGGAGCTTAAAGCGGAGCGTGAAGCGGGGCATAAGCGGACAATGTAAACAGATTACGATGTATTAGAGCGTTTATGGAGAGGCGAGTTTATTTTAATATTAGTAAAGCTTCTTGTCCAAGAGCTCGTCTGGGACATTAACAAAATGTGACAAAAACCGATTTTTTAGGGGTACCCAAAGGGTAAAACGGGACCCTTTTACCACAGTGTACCTACTTACTACATACAGTGGGTCAACGCCCATACATTTGACAGATCCTATGAAATGTCAAAATTATGTAGGGGCGGAGGTTATGTCCCAAGTATGCAGTATGGCTACTCGGGACATAACCTCCGCTCCTTCACTCCGCAACCCCCCGCACGATTGCTCTGCGACAATGTTCTACGTTGACCGACTGTAAGTAGTAAGATATAAGTAGACTGTGCTATTACTAAGACTTCTGTCCGTCTGTCACCAGGCTGTATCTCATGAACCGTGATAGTTAGACAGTTGAAATTTTCACAGATAATGTATTTCTGTTGCCGCTTTAAAACAAATACTAAAAATAGAATAAAATAAATATTTAAGGAGGCTCCCATACAACAAAAGTGATTTTTTCGCTCGTTTTTGCTCGGTATTGATAACGGCGCTTAGGTAGACGCTTGAAATATTCACAGAATATTTAGTTATATATTCACTTTAAAAATAAATACTTAAATTAAAATATAACAAATATTTAAGGGGGCCTCCTACACAACAGACATGTTTTTTTTGCCATTTTTATAGATAATGGTACGGAACTCTTCGTGCGCGAGTCCGACTCGCACTTGGCCGGTTTTTTTATTTTTACAACACCGGCTTTAGGCTGCGTTTATGGAGACGTGGAGCTTAGAGCGAAGCGTAAAGCGGGGCATAGAGCGGACAATTCAAACATATATGATGATGTATTAGAGCCTATAAGGAAAGGCTCCTTGTCCAAGAGCTCGCCTGAGAAATTAATAAAATGTGACAATGTACCGATTTTTAAAACTTTTTTTGTCGTCTGACTGCAGTTTAATCTGCTACCCAAACTATTTGAAAATGGTGCCGATTCTCTTGTTCACCAACTAAACTAAAATTAGAGAATTGCTATCTTTTACTAACAGATAGCGCGAGAAAAGGACGGTGATAGACAACAACTAAGTTAGAGATGTCAAATTAGTTTACGCCTTGAACTTCACCATGTTTTTAGTCGACACGTTTTAAATGTCGTCTAATGGAACTTTTAGTTCAACTAAATGTAACAGCTCTTATTTACGTATGTCTCTTTCTTATTTTATTAGAGTGAAAAAGATGGCAATAGCTTAAATTAAGTTTAGTTTGTCCATAACAGAATCGGCACTAGTGTTGCCTAACTATCGATAGTTGATCTATTGATAGTTAACCTTGAAAACTAGTAACAATATCGATAGCCCTATCGATAGTATTGAAATTTAACAATACTATCGATACTATCGATAGTATCAATCGACAGACATAAGCAATACTATTGATTAGTACCAATAGCATCGATAGTATTGAGTTGTGATAGTATGTTTTACAACAATTACGAGCGATACTATCGATAGTATTAGAACTATCGATCTTTTTACTCCATTGATCTTTAACGAAAATCAATAGTATTGTGTTGATGCAAAATTGCTTATAATTATGCGATGTACACAAATTGTGAACTCATCCATAACAATTTAGTGTTTTTAATACTTTTCATGAGTTTACTTGTTCATTAAAATATTTTATTCTAATACGTTATGATGACTTATATCCTGATGCAATACTATTGAACTTCGTTAGATATCGATGGGGTAAAAAAATCGATAGTCCTAATACTATCGATAGTATCGCTAGTAATTGTTGTAAAACACACTATCACAACTCAATACTATCGATACTATCGATACTATTGGTACTCATGAATAGTATTGCTTATGTCTGTCGATTGATACTATCGATAGTATCGATAGTATTGTTAAATTTCAATACTATCGATAGGCCTATCGATATTGTTACTAGTTTTCGAGGTCACGATAGTATTGAAATACTATCGAGAGTCAATTGATAGTTGAGCAACACTAATCGGCACCAATGTCTTGTTTTCCTATAGCTTGTTCTGCCTAGCTAACTCTATTAGGGTCAGCTTCCAGTCTAACCAGATGCGACTGAATACCAGTATTTTACACGGAGCAACTGCCAGCAGACCTTCGCAACCTAGTTACTGGGCAATGCCGATATCCTAAGGTTAAACCGATTCTCAAACTTTCAGGATTCTGACTACCCGTAACGACTGTCATAGGTATTCGTATGACATCCGGGACCGACGGTTTAACATGCTCTTCGAGGGACGGAGGGGTCTCGATGTGTAAAAAATGGTCACCCATCTAAAAACTGACCGCGGCAAGCGCAGCTTAACCTTGCAAATCATATTGGTATGTCTATACCAGTGCGCTTTCATGTTCATCTTGGGCTTTCAACATTCAATTCGTCTTGCGTCAAGTGCATGCAATATTGATTGCTATAAGACCACCTTGAATGACACTCGAAAATGAACTGTAAGTATGAGATCCCAATACCAAAGTCTATTGCAAACAGGTGGATATAAAACTACATTGTTAAAAAAAAGTGTTATGTGTATGGCACCAGTTACATATAATAAAATACCCAACATTATTAAAGAGCAACCTATTAGAATATTTAAAAAAAAACTTAACTTCATTACTTATAGAGAAGTGTTATTACTCTGTTACAGATTTTTTAACGGATACATTACTTTAATTTGAATTTATATACCTAGTTTATTTTTTATTTTTATTACTTAAAATTTTAGATGTTAAGATATCTATTATAAGATTTTATAACTAACTACCTCGCATCCAAAGTGTAATTTAATGTTATAATCTAGCACTAGCAGACTGTGATTTAATTTAAGATTTAGCTGTACTTTTGAATTTTTGCATGCCGTAAGGTAGAATGTACATGGACTCACTAACAATTTGTTAACAACTTATCTGTAATACCTATATTCTAAGCAAATAAATATTTCTATTCTATTCTAAGACGCATGCAGCTTATCGTCTACACCGGTACGCCTCGGTCAGTCGTCAAGATGGATGCGTGTGAACTTGTAGTTACCTGTGCGGCATATTTAGACGGATTAGCGTGCGCTAGGGGCATGCGCTTTTGTCGAACTAGTATTAAGGCATGCGTTATTGCATGCGCTATGGCGCTTCACGCATGCTTCAGACGAAGACGCAAGATGAACATGAAAGCGCATTGGTATAGACATAGCTTATGATCCCATGTTGAAAAAATGTTGTTAATTATCCACGAGTTTTCCTTCCTTCTTCCTTGATCTTGTGTAACTATAGCTATAGCATCTTAAATATTCCTCACCATAATCCGCTAAGTCAAGACTTCCACTTGACCGTTATTATCCTCAACTTGGCCGGAATTAACGCGTATTATGGAATGATTATAAAGGAGGCTTTGGACAAGATGTGGCGGGAACAGTATTGTGTTTACAGAGCTTTCTGAGAAAATAACTTTGGGTTTAGACATTGCGATGGATGGCGACTGAAATTATAATTCCTTGATATATTTTTATTGTTTATACCGTACAGATTTTAGTATGTCAAAAGGCGCTTACTGCTCTCTAGTGGAAAGTCCTTCTAGAAGCTTACTTTTTTTTTAAACGAACATCATCTTGCTTTTTGAATGTGAAACAGATGTGTGCATTGTGAATCATGCAACAATAATTCTAAGAACGTCGTTAGCACGACAAAATGTAGAGTCGAATTCGGAATGTGAGGTGCCGTGGAAAAACGGCCTTACTAAGATAAAACAACCTTCAAACAAACCAACCAATCAAAACGCCGGAAACACCATCAACAAAAAAAAACCCTACAATAAAAAAAGCACCAAAATCATAAAAATTCAAACCCTGTAACATTATTATCCCATATCATAGCACCATTTAATAAGGTGCTAACTTGTCACACCCTTGACGCGGGTCCCATGTAATCTGATAATTAAGTTTTTTAAGCATTTCACTTGAATTAACTCCGGATTTTCATTAACCGGTGTCATATTCAGGGCAGTTAATTAACTTTGGATGTGAAGTGTTTTATGGTGTATTTTTGGAAGAAAAACATGGTATCAAGAGTGTCGTAACTGGGAAGCAATGATGTAGGTCGTTATGGTGTTAAGTTGTCAGTTGGGATATTGTTAGTACTTGTACTACTTGTTATAAAAATACATATTCGGGTCTAGTCGCGTAGAAACTTAAAAGGCACTAAATACCTTTTTTATCCCGACGTTTCGGCCGAATTACACCGGCCGTGGGAAACGTCGGGATAAAAAAGGTATTTAGTGCCTTTTAAGTTTCTACGCGACTAGACCCGAATATGTATTTTATAATGTGTACAAATCGCGAAAGTTTAAAAACATGTACTACTTGTGTTAAGTAAGTGCGTTTAAACACAACTGTTATGATAATTCAGGTATTCTTTTGAAGTAGAAAACGTTCAGGAAGTTTGCAGGTTTCTCTAATAGGGGATTTACACGGGTCGATTTTCGCCGCACGGCTAGGCCGCTCGGCTAAAATCGACCGTCTAAATGACAATTCGACTAGGCCGCAAGTGACTAAAATCGCAAGCCCCAAAGTTGGGAGCCATCCAACTTTTGCCGTGCGGCGACAAGCCGCATGCGGCGGGTGACTAAAATCGACCTTGTAAATGGTCAGTTGCAGGCGATCGCCCGCCGCATGAGGTGTGTTTTGCGCTGTTTTGTTCCACTAGAAATGAACAAGTCGCATGCGAGTTTTGTCGACCGGTGTAAATGGGGTGGCGATTCGATTTTTACAAGCGATGCGACTGGTGACTTGCCGCATGACTAAAATCGACCCGTGTAATATACCCATAAGTGTGTCTATTTAGTCAATTCACTCCTCTTAGATTACAATAAGAAAACAAACAAAACGTGATGCGCTGCGCTTTGTGTGGCTGCGCCTTGTTTAAAACATAGCAGGGATCAAGCGATACGTGCTGACTCGCTCCTCAAACGTGCTTCGCTGCGTTGAGTTGCTGCGCTTTGTTTAAAATTAAACGACTACACGTGACCTAATAATGGTCTGTACTGACCCAGTCGCACAGCACACCGGTACTCGTGCAGCTCAAAGTTGTTTGTAGAAAAAAAACAGCACTAGAAAAGCTTGTCTAAACACAGCTCACCGCAGCATAGATCAATGTTGATTTTTCACCCTGCATAAATTACGCAATACACTCTTAATCGCTATGACTATGATTGTGACAGGTCAGCAATTTCCTTAGCAATGTAAGAATGTATTAACAATCCGATTTCTCTACAACTATTTACAACGCAATGAATATTGTTTTATCGTTAAAATCAAAGCGATGACGATTGTGTTGCGTAATTAGAATGCAGGATGAAACATCAACATTGAGCTATGCTGCGCTGTGCTTAGTTAAGCTAAATTTCTAGTGCTTTGTTTTTTCTGCAAACAACTTTGAGCTGCGCTAAACAAATGATGATCAACTGTGTTTCGAGCATCTTAGTGGACCATGTGCAAGCAAACTTAGACACTATCATATGAAAATAAAGAACTATTTTTAACCGACTTCAAAAAGGAGGAGGTTCTCAATTCGATTGTATTTTTTTTATTTTTGTTACCTCATATCTCCGTCATTTATTAACCGATTTGAAAAATTATTTTTTTGTTCGAAAGGGTATACTTCCCAATTGGTCCCATATAAATATTGTTATGATTAGACCATGAACTTCAGAGATATGGAACGGAACTCCTCATCGGATCAAAGCAAAATCCTCAATTACTAATTTGCTTTGTTTATATTTGTTGTTGGGAACTGCCTACTGGAAGAAAGGAGGGGGTGCGTCCCCCCCCCCCCCCCCCTTGGAATGTTTTCATTATATCGTGTAAGGTATCATTCGAAAGGGCTTTTTATAACCGACTACGTCAAAGCCAAAAAGAAGGGTTATGAAGAGGAGGGGGTTAAATTTATGGCACTAAAACGTATTTAATAAAAAATAAACTTTAAAAAAAAGTAAAAACCGACTTCAAAAAAAAAACTAAAAGGAGTGAAATAATTACCATAATATAAAATTAACAGTTTCAGAAGTCGGTGCAACTCTACACTGAAACAAATAGAAGCCACCGACTTCTGAAACTGTTAATTTTATGTTATGGTAATTATTTTACTCCTTTTAGTTTTTCTTTGAAGCCGGTTTTTACTTTTTTTTTAATTTAATTTTTTGTTTAATGAATACTTGATGTGTAGGCAATTGAACTTTCGTAGTTCCCGCCCTAAGGGAGCATGACAATCACGCCATTCTATAGCTCAGTTCAGTTACGGTCAAACAACCGATCATTCGATGATCTGAATTGCCTTGTGGTGCATTGTCCGCCTATGTATTCAAGATTACGGACTCGGTTCTCGGGTCAAGACAAACATTTGTATGGTCTGCAGATGTTTGTGGCGAGGCTTTGTTTATGTGTGTATGATTTGTGTGTTATTGAACCGATGGCGTAAGGAACTGCAGAGAGTTATGAGAGCAAGGAGGTTAATCGAATCTTCATTTATAACTTGAGAAATTCTAAAACTAAATCGTGGTATTGAAAAATATACAGACACGTTACAACCGCACAGATTACTTGATTTGCTAGGTTAAACTGCGTTTGCCGCGGTTGGTCAGTGGATGGGTGAGCTGAGCGACGTCGATGTGCGTGTCATGCTGGTGACCGGGTGCTGTCTGTTGGGACTGTTCGTAATTGATATGGCAATCGTTTTTAAAAAGCTAATTTTCTTATTGCTTTTTATTTTGTTTATCTCTTATACATTAATTCTACATTGTTCTTACATTACTCCAATGCAAATTGTCAAACCATTTTCTTTTAAAGTATCCGCTTAGTTTTTTGCCGGCTCTTCTCCATAGGACCTACCATGTGGAACCGAGCACCTAGTGTTAACCTTCCGAAAACATTTGTAATCTGCATTCTGATTGTGCAACACACTCGTTATCGCTATGGCTATGATTTTGACAGGTCAACAATTTCCATATCATGTATACCACGCAATGATTATTGTTTTTGATACATCAACTATCATGATTGATGTTGGTTACGTTACACAATTGCCCTGCTGGACTACTTGAAATAAAATAAAATTTACTTTGACCTTGACTTTGATAATCAAAATTTCACAATCAAACTTCAAAAGAAAGAAGAAGAATTATTATTTGAAGCGTTCGACTCGCGACCTCGCCGCGTGATCAGCTCATGATTAAGGGCTCCGTTTGGGTCCGAAACTAGTCGGGCAATCCCGAAAAATGCACGTGAGTAAACCGTAACTAATCATAAACATGAACGTGTCTCACGAAAATTATAATAATAAAATCATAATTTGGGAAGTAAGATTTCTATATAAGATAGCGAGGTACTTAATTAAATCCAGCTATATTTGGTGGAGCAACATGGTTGCAGAAGTTATAGCAATAACGGCCAGTGAGAAGCGAGCTGTGTCTTCAGAACGAGAGGCTTACGTTGGGGCTATGAGGAAGGCGATTTTTAAGAGCTTTGGTTGTAACCAAACAAACCAGTTACAAGGCAATGTCGATATCCTAAGGTGAGACCGGTTGTCAGATTTTCGAGCTTCTGACTACTCGCTAGGTATTCGTATAGGTAATGTATTTTACAGTCCAACCGATCGAACGCATACGAATGGTTTTCGCCGATGGACACCGACTCGCTCGCCTTCGCTGTTCTGTCTATACAGAACGAACATTTGATGTTCCGGCACGCCTCGGAGCACAGCCGAATGCAGGCGAAGGCCTTTGTACGTGTTCGCTCGCCTTTTTTGAATCGTCCACACCCACTTATTCGCAATCATTCGTTCGCCTTTGTTCGATTTGTCTGTACAAGGCAAGATACAGGCACCAACGCGACGGTTAAGGCACGGAGGTATCTCGATGTGTAACGAACCGTCGTGGATCTACGGACTGACCACGGCAAATGCAACTGAACTTTGTAGATTGTATGATTCTCGTCGGTGCTGATTAGGCACGAGATCCTCAATGTTGACTACGGCCGTTCATTGGAGTGATCATTGGAGTTGGTCACCCGAGGCGATGGTCCTAGGTTTTTCGCACAGCAGCCATAGCAAATTGCCATACATTTGAGGCAGTCATCCATCCAATATTTAACTCTGCAATATGCACTGCTTTACATCGTGAAAAAATGTTTCTACGCAGCAGCCAAAATACAAGCTACTTTATAGGCTTCATTTTCTTAAACCCCTCTTTTCACTGACTTAGTGGCCACACATAAACTTCTGTTTTCATTAAGTGGACTTTGGTCTCTCCTGAATTATTGTGTGTGAGTTTGCAACTGAAAACTATTATCTAAATTATTGGCGGATCATGTTGGTAGGAGCTTTATGAGACCCTTGTTTTGCCAATATAACTTTGAGAGTATATATTTTGATATGGCGTCTGGATACAGTATTTTAATATGGGTTCCGATGATATAATATGATTTGTCAATCACTACACATAGGGTGTAAATGAATTCGTGTTACTCCTTAAAACTACATAATCTATTTATTATTGGTTTAGATTAACTTGTATGGTATTTAGTTTGAATAAAATATTTAAAAAAAAAATGAGTTGCAATATTGTTAAGTGATTGTATCTAAACCACTTTCGAGACTTCTGGAACTGCTAATTTTATAATTATGGTAATTCTTTTACTCCTTACAGTTTTTTAAATCGGTTTTTATTGTTATTTCAAATCGAATCAATAAAATGGCCAACAGGTTATGCTTTTTTCATTAAGTACTAGACACAAATTGCCTAGTTTAATACGACATGGCGTTAGCGCGATTTCTTTATTTTATAACTGGGTAACATTGATCCAACTAAAAAGGCGTTAACGTTTACCATATCCTTAACAGTTTTAAAGCACATAGTACTTTAAAAAAATGGTATTTAATATCCTCGTTGGTCTAGTAGTCGCAAGCACGACTGCTGAGCGTGGTGTCTTCGGTTCGATTCTCAGATTGGGCCAAGTGTTATTAGGTTTTTCCGTGTGGAATTTCTCAATATCATCCCGTAGTCTGGAATTGTGCCCGGTTGATGGCAACAGGCCCGCTTATCACATGGGATTTAAACATAACGGCAAAATGAGGGTGTACTACTCGTATACATCTCTGCCCAACCCTTCGGATAATACAGGCGTGATGTTATGTTATATGAAACAAATTGCTTATTCTAATCTAGAAATTCAAAATGAGTACAATTTATAGTCTTTTAAAGAAACGGGTTAATGATAAGCAAGACCTAAGTTTTACAAATGGTAACGTATCAGGTGGAAGAAACAGTTCTTCCGTATACGTTACCACGGCATCCAAAAAACTGGGCCTTTTTGGCGCAGCCTTGAGGTACACTTTCCTGCTAATTTCTTTTTTTTGTTTTTTTCTGCTTTATTTTATACTAGCTTTTGCTCGCGGCTTCGCTCCCGTTAATTTACGGATCCCTAATTTTTTGATCCCAAAATATAGCCTATAGCACTCAGGGATAACGTAGCTTCCTATTGGTGAAAGAATTTTTGAAATCGGGTGAGTAATTTCGGAGATTACCTCCTACATACAAACAAACAAACAAACAAACAAACAAATTCTACCTCTTTATAATATTAGTATAGACTAGCTTTCGCCCACAGCTTCGCTTGCGTGAAATTTTGAACCCGTTAAGTGACGATTTTCCATACAAACTTTCATCTCCTATTTAACTCCCTTAGGGGTTGAATTTCGAAAAATCCCTTCTTAGTGGATGCCTACGTTACAAAAGGAACCTACTGTCAAAATTTCAAGTTTCTAACCCCAGCGGTTTAGGCTGTGCGTTGATAGATCAGTCAGTCAGTCAGCTTCTCCTTTTATATGTATAGATTGTGTGTCTTTTTAGTCTGTGCTAAGTAAATGTGTTTTCTTTATTTCTTTCTTTCAATTATTCAAATGACTCTAATATACCATTAAAAAAAACTGGGTTCAACCGAATGTATGCCAGATTCGTTAAAACAAGTTAAATGAGGCGTTTTCATGTACAATTAATGCGACCATTAAGTATCTTCTTACTACGATAGCCGTGTTCGTGGGTATAACGTGGTTGGAACTGGGGCATGGGGCGAGGTCACACGGCGAGCGGGAAGCGGGTTATTCTGTCTAGCCTTTTCCCAACTATTTTGAGGTCAGCTTCCAGTCTAACCAGATGCGACTGAATACCAGCATTTTACACGGAGCGACTGCCATCAGACCTCTACAATCCAGTTGCTAGGCAATCCTAAGGTTAGATCGGTTGTCAGACTAGGAGTGGGTTGTAACAGGTAAAATCACATATCTGTTACGCCTGTTCCTGTTACACGTAAACAGCAGTTCCAAAAACCTGTTACGAAATAACAGTCTGTTATAACATACTATGTGGGAACACACTATTTTGTGTTATCTGTTACCACAGATAGCAAATTAAAACCTGTTTTACTGTAACAGCAGGACTTCTCTTTCTAACTAAGGTGTTAAACCTATGCGAGAAAAGGAAAGAGCTTGTGACGGCTGTAACAGGGTGTCACAGAGTAACAGTGACGTGTTTTATCTTATTCTAACTAAGGTAACTGTCATAAGCATGAATAGAGAAAAGCTTGTGACTGTCACATAGGGGATTTTGTTAGCTCGTGGAACAGGAACTGTTTTTTCATTTTGTTTGTCACAGTTACAGTCTGTTATCATAAGATACCTGTTTTAAATAGCTGTTACGATAAATACGCTTCACTCCTATGTCAGACTTTCGAGCTTCTGACTACCCATAACTACTGTAATAGGTATCAATATGACACTCGGAACCGAAAGCTTATCGTGCTCTCCGAGGAGGGGTCTTGATGTGTAACCAACGGTCACCCATCCACGGATTGACCGCGGCAAGTATAGCTTTACCCTACAAATCGTATGTTCCGTGCGATTGTTAACTAGGCAAGAACCTCCGGTGAGCGGATAGCGGGTTGAATAGCGGAAATCATTAATCATGATTCATCACTGTTAAATTGGTGCTTTACAAGGGGGATGTGGACAACAATATCCAAACTGCATGTTGTTATCGTCACTCTACTAATATGCAACGAAGTTCAAAGTGCTGACCCTGGAGAATCAATTTTCTTCTTCTTCTCTCGTGTTGAAACGAACTATATGACAGTAGCTCGTGCCGTGGTGTAAAGATTAGTCAGTCAGCAAGGTTGGTAGCGGGGCTGACTGCCCAGGGAGCGCTAGATGTACATAAGTATCGTCACTCGTGGAGGCTCTTTTCATATACTCCAAACATAATCAAACTGAAAAATACTGATACTTCTGGCCAGAGATCCAGCAGCAACACCGGAACGAAAAAGACTTGTTGGTCACCGATTTGCTCGTCCAAGTGAATGTCTGCTTTATACCTTCCAAGTTGGAGATGTTTTTTGTCATCCTGTGGACTTGAATCGACTAAAATTGTTTCCAAACAGTTAAACTAGCATTGAAAATGCTTCAGATTCTCGCAATATAATGGACAAAATCGGCAAAATCTTACCGAACATAATATTTGTTCATTTAATCGCTGCTCGCTACCACTACGACCTACTCCCAAATGGGCACATCGCAATGAGCTGCCGGCTTAGTGCCAAACACACGGTTTGTGTTGGAATAAATTAGTGTCCTACTGCCTTGTTTCTAACTTCGTGCAGTGTACAATAGTTTGGTGTTCGGACGGAGCCTCGTATGATTACATGTATGAGTATGCTTAAGCGAAGTCATACCATAACTTTTAACAGGATGAATTTATTAGCTTTGCATATTCATTATTTGGTAATAGGTTTCTTTTAGGGTTCTGTACCAAAATGGTTAAAACCCTTATTTATTTATTTTTATTAGGAAAATCAACAGATACAAAAAATTGAATGAGTAATTAAAGTTAGTGACATAAAGCCAATTACAGGTTTTCATGAATAGCAACAGATATTAAAACAGAAACTTAGTGAACACTTGATAGCAAAACAATTACGATTCAGTAGTATAGTCTCAACATAAAACCAACACGTCACAATTAATTGAAAAACTTAAGGTTAAGTGCCCTTCTTGCTGTGCTACTATTAGTAACAAATGGGTCGAATTAGACCTCTTTACAAAGTTTATTAAAATCATTGCTTGCTCGCACAATGTAAGAATTTTGCCTATTATTGGAAGAAGAGGTAGGGATAGAAATTGCTGGATTATATCTAATGGATCTGTAGGGAATTGAAGTGAAGCTTATGCAAGCGATCAGGACAGTCAATTTCATTTGAGATTATTTTTATTTTTAATAAAAACGTACAATCAGCTAATCGACGGCGATTTGTAAGTGGTAAAATGTGGAATTTATGGTGTTACTTCATCCATCCGTCCGTCTATCTGTCACAGCTGCTTACTTCAGAAACTATTACTGTTATCGACTTGCGAATAGTTTTAAAGAATGCTTGCCCATTTATATTGTAAGTGAAAAAATTGAAAACGTATTTTCATTGCAATAGGATCCGAAGTGGGGAGTTGAAATTTTAAAATGGTGTTACTAGGTCAAATGTGGTATCATATGAAGGAGCTCCATTTGCATATTATAAAATATATTTTTATTATTCATATTCATAGAGCTCACCATGCCACCATACATATTGCTAGTGGACCTTCCAGGAGGGTCCACGGCATAACGTTTGCGCTAAGAGTGTACCCTCGAGGAGGGTTCTTGGCATTAGGTTTAAAACCGTGTCATCAAAGCCGCCATTTAAAATGAGCCCTCCAGGGGGCACACAGCATCGCGAATGCGACTAGAGGGTGTCCTCTTAAAGGACACCCGGCACTGAACGTGTCCCTTCTAGCTGGCCGGGCCTTGCAACAAGCGCAAAAGACGCACTGTTGATCACACAAAACGGCCAACTTCACGCTTTTTACATCGCAAGCTGCCCAACCAAGACAAAGCCTTCGACTGCACACTTATCTTAATCCTCCAGCCATAATAGTCTTCAATTTATTTTAAAACATTAAAGCTACACTTCAATGCTTAAACCGAATAAATGTTACGATCAAAATGCTTTCATTAATCCTAACTAAACTTGTAAAGGTATTTAGAAGTTAATGTATTCATAGGTCTTAAGTTTTCATTTGCAAACGATTTTGTAAATGTGTCGGCGTAAGAGAGTTGCACATTTTTGTTCGAAAAATTGTATATTTGGAATTTTTTAGAAGTCCTGGGTTCGATCTCCAGGTCAGGCAAAGTGATATAGGGTTTTTCCGTGTGGAATTTTTTAGTAGTCGTAGTTTTCCGGAGTCGGGATTGTGCCCGGTAGATGGCTAAAGGCTTGCCCACTATTACATGTGACTTAATCTTTAGACCGCTTGGTTTTTATCAGTTGCCGTGCCCCTATCGCCCAGCTCATAAATCGGCAAAATAATAACTACTATGACAAGACTACTTATTATAAACATGTTTTTTTTCTCTCTTACGAAAGAGTAGTACACAAAACAGCAAGCCAAAAACTACTGAGGTTTGTCCGGACAGCTGTGCATTTTGCTTAAACATTAATCGCGAAGAACACAATTAAATAATATTAGGTATACCTACATACTAATTACATCAATTGTTTCCTACAAATAATGTTTGCGACGACACTGTCCGCCCCGCTCGCATAGACCGATTGTTATGTCAATAAATGAATACATTTTAAACACGGTTTTTTTGTCGTATTTATCCGACATGGGCGAGATGGACACCTTTTTTTGTCGGATATATCCGACTTGGGCGGTTAAAGGGTTAAAGGCAGAGGTGTATATACACCTCTGCCCAACCCTTCGGGGAATACAAGCGTGATAGTATGTTAGTACTAATTTGCACTGTTGTCGCACGGTTATTACGCTGCATTCTGTTGCTTAGTAAAAGCAACTCTATTCTTTATACCAACTGAAAAACGTTGAAATAAAACTACACCTATGAAGGTTTTACAAAGTAAATATGAATAAAAATGATCCCGGTACACAACCATAGCAAAGTTAAGTGCCCTACACACAAGTGCTGCCCAGCACAAGCGCTCTTCAGTAACAAACGTAATGTATTCATAGATATGGTAGAAAATAATACACGTATTTTTTCTAATGGGCTTAGAGCTGTTGAGAGGCCTGAAGGCTCCATAATTTTCTCGATGGTGTGTGCAATCTGCCAATACGCACCAAGCTAGTGTGATGGACTAACGGCCTTTCACATCTCTTCGTCATGACGTCGTCAACGTGGAACGGTGCGGTGACGTGGCACGATGCGTTGACGTAACGTGCAAATTTACGTTAACGTATCATAAAAATGCACGTCACGATCATTGTTAGATTTGTCGTTGGCCATGTAGATCCTGAATTTTAATAAGAGAAACAGTAAGGTATGGTTTTAAAGCATCGGAGCACATAGACGGCGACTAACACGCGGGCGTGGAGAGCGCGGGCGGAGCGCATATACGTGTGCGCTTGTGGCTAGAGGCGGAACGTGTTACGATTCGGTAACGTAAATTTGCACGTTACGTCAACGCCCCGTGATACGTTACTGCACCGTTCCACGTTGACGACGTTGTGACGTGGAGATGTGGACAGGCCCTAAGGCCTAAATCCCTTCTCATTCTGAGAAGAGACCCGTTCCCATTAGTGGGAAAGTAACAGCTAATTATTTTTCTTTTCTTATTTTCCTTTTTCATAATTTAAACAATTTTTAGTAAATATTTCATGAAAGAGAGTGAAGTAGAGTTAACAGTGGGAAAGTTACAGCAGATACATAACCTAATAACATCACGCCTGTATTCCCCGAAGGGTTGGGCAGAGGTGTATCGCACTCCCACGTTTCGCCGTTATGTTTAAGTACCATGTAACAGGGGGGCGACCCTATTGCCATCAACCGGGCACAAATCCAGTCTCCGAGCTACTACTGAGAAATACTACACGGAAAACCCAATAACACTTTGCCCGACCTGGGGATCGAACTCAGGACCACACGCTCAGCAGTCGCGCTTGCAACCACTAGACCAACGAGGCAGGCAAAAGCACCAACGAGGCAATACTACGAAAAAAAAATTAAACCTTTAACGAGGGCAACTGTTTGCCATACTATTTGAGAATTAGCAACAAGTCCCTTAACAGTGGAAAGTTAACAGCTGATTAATCAAGATAATAAACCACAATTCTGTAACATAATCTCTACACATTGACCACACGGCCGGATTAAAACCGGTAACTAAAATCTACAAGTACCTTGCTATCCCGTACATGCAAATTAACCTCGCCACCTCATAAATAGCCACCGTCAGCGAACAACATCGCAACACTAAAACGCACGCACCGAGCGTATTTAAGCGATATAAGCTGAACATAATCAGTGCTTCATGCAATTACATTGTCCTGTGAACTAGAATGTTGGTGCTGGAAATGTCCGGAAATGTCCTTCAATATGCAATAGGTACCCCTTTTTTTTTATCGTTGGAAAATCCTCATGGATATCCTTCGCCCCGGGAAGGCGAAGGGTTATGCCGGACTCTTACCGGCTAAAAACCCACGGTGTTCCTACTCCTGACCCTTGGCCGGGGTCACGGGATTCGCAGCTGCATGCACCGCAACCCCGGCAGGCCTCGGTCCGCCAGCCCCTGGCAGACTCCTCCTTCTGTGGGGGCTTGCCCCACGTCCTCCTGAGAGGCGCGCACGGAACACATGCGCGCCGCCTTCTCGGGCCTGTTGCTGGTCGGGCGACGGGTCCCCTAACCCGTCGCCCGCAGGCCACACACTACGGTGGCCGGAGATCGTCGCGCGCCCTCCGGCGGCGCCCGGTGCGTCTGGCGCGGGAAGGGAGAGTGGCCGTCGCCTCTCGCTCCCTCCTTGGTCGCCATCACCACCTCGCAAAAGGTGGCGACGGCTTCCTACGCACTCTCGCTCCCGACCATGGACAGAACCACGGCTGGAAGCGAGAGGTCACCACCGACCGCCGCGACTAGTTCGCGGCGCTGCGTCGCCCACGCACGGCACTCCTGCAACGTGTGCAGCGCCGTGTCTACCGGGCAGTCGACGCAGTGGTGACATCCGGGGCAATAGGTACCCCTAGTGCAAAATATTCAGCTTCCTCAAGTGACGTTACGTATTGATTGAGTGCATCGTACGGATATTGAGGGATAGGTATGCCTATCCCTCGATATCCATATCTGCCACTCGTTGGCCGCAGCGCGGTCTCGCTCTCTTCGCTCGCTCGGCTCGCGCGTTGAGTGGTCAAAATTCTAACCTAACTAATAGTGCAAACTATTAACTTTAAAGAAGACTTAAAGAAAGAAGTTAGTATTAAAATTATAGTGCAAACTATTAATTTTAAAGCTAAGCCTTTTTAAAGAGGAAACATTTTTTTTAAAGTTCATTATTAAGTATCCCATTCCCATAGAGGAGCTCGTGGCTAAATAATTACAGCCGCATAGACCGATCTTCCGGGTTAGGCCACGCTTGCCGAGGTTGGTCTGTGGATGGGTGACCATTTACCACAGCGAGTTTCCTCCGTGCCTCGGAAAGCACGTAAAGCCGTTGGTCCCGGCTGTCATTTGTAGATCTTTGACAGTCGTTACTGTTGGTCAGAAGCCAGAAAGTCTGACAACCAGTCTTACCAAGAGTATCGTATTACCCAGTTACTGGGTTGTGGAGGTCTGATAGGCAGTCGCTCCATGTAAAATACTGATATTCAGCTGCATCCGGTTCGACTGGAAGCCGACCCCAACATGGTTGGGAAAAGGCTAGGCAGATGATGACTTTCATAAAGAAGTTCGTTTTTTTAAATTTTAAGTTCTGATAATTATAAAACCAATAAATGCCTGCAATTTGCAAGATATACATTTACTATTTAAAAATATAAACGTGGTCACATCCAGTTAACAAAACAAAGCACCATGTATTCAAATGCGATACTATCTCCATGCGGCAGCGATCCTGTATACCTAATAAATACGTGCAATTTGTGAACATTCTGTATTGTACACACATTTGTATGAAAACATACACAATATTGTTTATGGGCGTAATCTTTTAATTTGACATGTAAGTGAAAACCATTTTGAAAACACAAACTTTTGTGCCATTTACATTCTGACACATGAGGACGATGACGAAATAGAGATCAAAGTCGTAAATACAGTTAAAGAGAAGAAAATATTCGCTATAGCAAATAAATTCTTTTTAGAAAATAATATGCCACCAAAAACATTCACGTAAAACAGCCAAGTCTCACGACTTTATTGCCGTAAAAAGTTCTGGGATCCAAAAACCAAGTCTGACATTTCATTTATACCTAAAGATATTTTTCGGACTTAGCAATCACGCAGCATAAGGATATACCAGATAACTTGTTAACCGTGGTACAGATTTGATTAAACATTAACAAGGTGTCTTGCATCACAGTAATCTTCATGCTGCGTGATTGTCAAGTCTAAAAATATCTTTAAAACTGAAATACCTGACTTGGTTCTACATTAGATCTCAGTACTCATCCCTTCAGACTCCGCAATCACACCGATAATTCAGTCCTCATCAAGCTGTCTCCCCCCCAACCCACCGCCAGCAACGCTCTAAGCCGAGGTCCGAGTCCCACTAGGGGTCGCCCTTAGTGCTGTTGTTGCAGGTAGTCATGATGTTAGTGTAGTACAAGTAGTTAGCTTAGGATAAGTATTTTACTGTACTGTGTTTTGAGTATACCATCTTATACCACCTAGATAAAATTCTCATAAAAATATGTCAGCACACAATATTTCCATCCGAAAACTATTCTGAAATTCAATAATGTGAGTCGTCGACGTCACATCCGCGTGTGACGTCATGCCCTGTTTAGGATGTGCACAAATATTTCTAGGATATATTTTTATAAAAGAATGATGTTTGGAGCTATGCGATGAAGAGCGATAGAATTTTTACGGGATATCCATTTTACAAGCGTAGTTGGAAAATACGGAAACATAATATGCAGAACATGGAGAACTATATGAACCTGAAACAGCTGTGAAATAAAGTTTATATAAGGTCTATCTATTCATACGCTAAATATTTTAAGGGATACATATATATAGGTGGTGAAGATGCAAATAAATTAAAAAAAGTAAAACTGAGCATTTTTTTTTTATTAAATAATTTTAATTTACTTGATACACGTATCAAATTTAATACTGGCTCATTACTATTTTCAACATCCATTACGCTAGTTTCTACGTAGTATTTATTGTCAATGAAGCGGGCAATTTTTTTTTCAAATTTATGCAAAATGTCTCCAGCATAATTACAATTTCTTTGGCTTCTTGACCACCTATAGACGTATCCCTTAAAATATTTCGTGTAGGAATAGATAGACCTTATATATATATTCTATTATTTATATATATATATATTATTGTTATTAATTTGATGAACTCAAATTGCGTACAGGAAAAAGCAGCTGGTTTAGCCGAAAATCCAACTCTGCAGACGTATCTGAAAACCCCACGAGTGACGATACTTAAGTACGTCCGGCGCACCCTGGACAGTCAGCCCCGCTACCAGCCTTGCTGACTGGCTAATCTTTTCACCACGGCATGAGCTATTGCTGGCACGGCACATTGCCTTGCACTATCCAATGAGCATTTGCCCTTTGACTGATTTGCAAAGCCATAACCTAATAAGCTATATTTCATATAAGTCAGTAGCATAGAATCCCTCGTCAATATCTACAATAAATAGCCTTAAAACAACCGAAACTGAAACAATAAAACCCTCTACAACAAACCAACATATTAAATCACAAAATTTCGTCCCAGCACTGGGCAAAAATACAAACATACTTCATTCAGAACAAATAACTTGGAAACCTCAGTATCGCAAACACATTAGTGCTGTGGCGTATGTATCGATAACTCAGAGTATCGCGTTGGCCTATCGCCACGTCTTGCACTTTGCTAATGCAGAGGGCGGAGTTGTCGATATTCTGTAATATATCGATGCTTGCAAAGATTTGTGTTGTGGTGGGAGATTTATTTGAATGTTTTTAAGTTTGTGAATTTAAAATAGTGAAGTGTCGATAAAACTAAAGTGAATGTCATTATTATTAAATATATCGTCGGAATACTCATATTCTTTCCTTACTATACAGTATTCTGTTTAATCCTACTACCCCTCCCTATCTTAAAGAACGTTTTGAGTTCATGCGTGATTCACATTTACGATCCTTGAGATCATCGGAAAACTTGAAACTGAAGATGCCTATGCATTCCACAAGATTCTTTGATCATTCGTTCATTGTCCAGGCCATACGCTTGTGGAATGCACTACCTGTGTCTGTGAGGCGTGCTCAGTCGTTAGTTTCTTTCAAAAGAATGATGAAGGAACATTATTTGACTCTCTAGTATTTTTAAATTATCTATATATATCTATAATTAAATATGTATGTACCTTATTTGAGTATGTATATATTTATTTACAATATGTATATATTTGTGTTATAATATGTATTTATCCCTAATTGTTTAGTTGATTCCTGATTTTTATTAGGTTATATATTTGTACGCTGCAAACTGCCCTTTATATTTTTCTTAACAATTCTTTCCATCCAATGGTTGTCTGGAAGAAATTGCTTCAAGCGATAAGACCGCCATTTGTACTGTTCTTAATTACGTGTATTCCTTCTGTTTTATTTCTTTTAGTGTACAATAAAGTATATCTATCTATCTATCTATATTTATTATACGGTCATCACTGTTAGGAAATCTGACTATAATTGAAGTTAAAAATAATTAACTAATGAAACTTATCAGCAATCTCGGAATCATAATCTAGCGCCGGTAGTAAAAAGTTACGGTTTAAAGAAAAATCAAACAAAAAAAAAAACGTTTGTCTCATTTTTAACACATAGTACTGAATTATACTTGAATACCTAGCAGTCTTCAGTTCTCGTGTCAGCACGAACTAAACAATAATAAAGCTCATGCTGCAATGAAAAGATTAGCTAGTCAGCAATGTAGGTAGCGGGGTTGATACTTAGGATAAGCCGGACCTATTTAAGTAACGCCACTTGTGAAAGCTCTTCTAATGCACTGTAGAAGAAGTACTTCAATACACATAAGCTAACATTTCCTTTGTAATAAATGATAAGCACAATGTTATGAAAATAAGATGAAAAAATGGTGCTGATCCTCTTGTTCACCAAGTAAACTAAAATTAGAAAATTGCTATCTTTTACTAACAGATAGCGCGAGAAAAGGACGGTGATAGACAACAACTAAGTTAGAGATGTCAAATTAGTTTACGCCTTGAACTTCACCGTGTTTTTAGTCGACACGTTTTAAATGTCGTCTAATGGGACTTTTAGTTCAACTAAATTTGACACCTCTTATTTACGTATGTCTCTTTCTTATTTTATTAGAGTGAAAAAGATGGCAATATCCTAAATTAAGTTTAGTTTGTCCATAACAGAATCGGCACCAATATCGATAAACTCTTTCCCATCCCTACTCCGGTTTGGCACAGAGCGCGCTGTCAGTGGCAAGCCGACAATGCATCGTATTTTGCCATTGGCAAATCTAAACAGTAATATATATCTTGAATTTTTACCAAGAAAACAGTAAGAAGGAAACTATAACTCTGAAATGCTGTGAACTTTAAGGTTAAATAATTTTACAGGAGACGAAAAAGCTACAACGGTACCTATAAGATATTATACATTTAGGTAATAAGTAGTAATAATTATAATGGTCGAGAATGGTCACGTCACATTGTACTGGGATCAATCTATTATCACTGACAGGACTGTTGTTGCCAATAAACCTGATATAGTGGTAATAGATCGATCAGAGCGCTGCACAATGATTGTTGATATCACGGTCCCGCATGACGAGAACCTCGTGAAAGCTGAGAAAGATAAACAAATAAAATATCTTGATCTAGCACACGAGGTTGTCGACATGCGGGATGTGGACTCAGCAGTCATTGTCCCGATAGTCGTTACGGCGAATGGCCTAATAGCCAAGAGCCTCGACCAACGTCTCATGAGGCTCTCGTTGGGCGGCTGGATCAAGGGCTTGATACAGAAAACAGTACTCCTTGACATGGCACGCATATTGAGGAGGTTCTTTTCTCTGGAGCCCTGACTGCCGGCAGCTTGGACCCTGTTCCCGATGCCGGTGGGATACAATTTTTTTTATATTTTTAAGTGTTTTTTGTTTCATAGAAATATTTAAAAATGTTGTTTTATATGTGTATTTAAATGAATAAACGGAATTACAATAAACGATTTACAGAATTAGACATATTTACAATGCCGGCTAACAAGTTTCGTAACTGCCTTATTAAAACAATCAAGAGCCTTTAAATATATTTAATAATTGTTTGCTCCTTCAACATTGATTCGTTTTGCTCATAACATAAATATTGTTTTGTATATTTTGGATAACGGTGTGAGTTGCACATTTGTATCATGTATTTGTTTTGTAAGTTAGCTCGTAAGATCTAATGTGTAAATGTTTGTTAGTCCCAAATAAATAAATAACAAAAAAATTATGGAATAGTTTCTACGAAACATCTTAAAGACTTAAGAATTCTAGTAAAATCAAGTCACAAAAATAAATTACACATTATATTATCAATAGAACCTTCACAAGTGACAACACTCAAGCACGTCCAGCGCATGTTGGGCAATCAGTCTTGCTACCAACCTTGCTGACTGGCTAATCTTTTCACCTCAGCATGAGCTATTTTTGACTCAAAAGAAGCAAAAGATGATTAAAACCAAGACAAAAAGAGTAGAGATACCACTAGGCACTATATTAGGTCCCGTGTAATATGATCATTTTATTATTGACTAGCTTTTGCCCAAGTGGAGAATCTGGGAACGTATTGCCGGGATAAAGATATCTTATATCCTAATTTAGGTCATGGTCTACTTGTGTGCCAAATTTCTTCCAAATCCGTTCAGCCGTTAAGGTGTGATTGATCAACAAACATCCAAATTCACAAACACACAAACACCCAATTTCACAAATACAAACTTGAAAAGTTTCACATTTACGATTAGATTAATTTATTAAATAATAATGATCACTATCGAGAACCTTGTGAAAGCCGAGACGAGAACCTTGCGAAAGCCGAGAAAGATAAAGAAATTAAATATCAAGACTTGGCACACGAGGTTGTCGCCATGTGGGATGTTGATTCAGCAATCATTGTGCCGATAGTCGTTACGGCCAATGGTTTAATAGCCGAGAGCCTCGACCAACATCTAAAGAGGCTCTAGTTGGGCAGCTGAATCAAGGGCCTGGTGCAGAAAGCGGTACTTCTAGACACGGGGCGTATTGTTAGGAGGTTCCTCTCTTTGAGGCCCTGACCACCGGTAGCCTGGACCCTGTTCCCGATGCCGGTGGGCTACTATATTTTTAAATGTTTTTTTTTTTGTATGGAATTATTTAAAAATGTAATTTGATATGTGTTTAAATGAATGAAAGGGATAATGATGGTCACTATAACTAATAAGCAAAAAACTCAACCTATCGCAATCGATACATCGCTAGTAACATGCTGGTCTTTTGAGACGAACAAAGAACATCAAAGTCCAAAGCTAATAAATATTTTTTTATTATTCAAAACTAATAGAACGATATTTAGTTTTATAAAGCCCTATTACTTCATCAAAGAACACAAAGAGGCCAACAATAGAAGCGAAAATAGAAAAATATAATCTCCCTTCACAATACTTCAATTGTCTAAAAACTTTCGCTAGATTTGTTGGTTTTTCATGAAAATTTTCAATTCCAATAAATGTAATAAGTATTAAAGACTCGTCGTTTAAAATTATTTCACAATGTTCGTGAACAATTTCTCTTTCAAAGATTTTAATAAAAAACTTTTTGAAGCTTTTAATGGATTTTTACATTTGATTTTGTTAAGTCTTCGATAAAAATTTAAGGGATTTTTGGGCTTAACTTTTATTTTCATGGCATTTTCCCTTTGAACAGTGAGCTGTGTTCTAATTTGTTCTTTAATTCTGTGCATTTGAAAAAGGAAAAATTAATTATTGAGTCTGTGCATTAGATCCAGTTGATTAATTCTTTAATGTTGATACTGCTCTCTGATACATATTTAAAGCATAAGAATCCGCTTTTTTATCTAAATTCAGAAGCTTTGTAGATTCCAACAAAGCAATTATATCTATAGCATCATCTATCTCTAAATCAATAGTATCTGCAAAAGTCTATTTTGAGTTTTTTTCTAATGGTTAAGGTAGTGACTCTCTCTGCCTAGCCTTTTCCAAAATATTTTGGGGTCAGCTTCTAGTACCGGGACGGAATACCAGTATTTTGCACGCTGCGAGTGCCATCAGACCTCCGCAACCGAGTTACTGGGCAATGCCGATATCCTAAGGTTAGACGAATTGTCAGACTTCTGGGCTTCTGACTACCCGTAACAACTGTCACAGGTATACGTATGACACACGGGACCGACACGTGACTTTCTTTACAACCAAAAATCTCCTTGAAGAAACTAATGATTGATGAATTTGCTGAAGAATTCATGACTTACTCTAAGGACAGAATAAATAATACATATTACTATCAATATCGGTTCGGTTTTCTTTTGTAATTCCAGCAGCAGCTCGTAGGCATGTTTTAAACTATGGAGTTAGACTTAAAACGCACTAGCGGCCAGCCGCAATGCGGCGTGCCGCTTGCGGTTGGCCGCACATCGATTTTTACATGAAACCGCATGATCTCAACGCACTGGCGCTCGACGGCTGGCCGGAAATCAGTGCGTTGAGATCATGCGGTTTCATGTAAAAATCCATTTGCTGGCTGCCGCAAGCGGCACGCCGTATTGCGGCTGGCCGCTAGTGCGTTTTAAGCCTTACACTTAAAACGCACTAGCGGCCAGCCGCATTACGGCGTGCCGCTTGCGGCTGGCCGCATATCGCTTTTTATATGAAACCGCATGATCTCAACGCACTGATTTCCGGCCAGCCGTCGTGCGCCAGTGCGTTGAGATCATGCGGTTTCGTATAAAAAACGATATGCGGCCAGCCGCAAGCGGCACGCCGTAATGCGGCTGGCCAGTAGTGCGTTTTAAGGCTAACACATGTCAGCTCTAAGCAAAATATGAAAGCAGTACCAAATAAAGGTAAAAAGAAGAAAGAAATACCGACAAGAGAAATAAAAACACAGAATAAGGAATAAATAGGAAAGGAAAAAGAAAAAAAAACTCAAATCAGAACTGCATACTATTTTAAAAGTCCCATCCAAGCAGCACATGCAGATCACTTATTGAAACCCAGCGCGGACTATTAATTCGTTTTAATGATGTCAAACTAGTATCGTTACGGCATCGTTAAGTCTTCTCGTTATTTATGTAATACTTTCGATCCGAGATCGTTATTGCAGATAGTGCTGTTACATGCAACGGGACGGGTCCGATACGATTTTTGTGAAGAAATGTTATACAATTTTAACAAAGGACAATGGGACAAAATGTATGGACCCCGTCCCCACCCTTGTAGCACTATAGAGTGAGTTTGATTGAATGAACAAACGAATGAATAGTCGAGAATGAGCGAAAGAATGAATGAAACCGGTTTGAAATAAAATAAAAATGATATTTAATTTTTTATTATTTCCTAATTTAAAATCCTTTATTGACTGAAAAATAAATGCTTTAATGACTTAAAGAATGAGTCATTATATTCAGAATGATGGTAAGCCGGACAGCGACGGACGCTGTGTATTGTGCTGGTCGATTCACTCGCTTCCTGGAGGAGCGTAATTTCGTCATCGGGCTCTAAAAGTGTGTGCCTGGGTAGCGAACTTTACTTATGAGAGAGACTGTAGTCAGCCGCTGCGGCGACTAGGGGTTCGGATGGCGGGTGTCGATGAATTGTCGAAGTAATGCTTGGAAATGCGTTTGAGGTATTGCCTCATGGTTGGCATTTTTAGATCGAGATGGAGTTGAACGTTACGCATGAACCACGGGGCAGCCACGGCTCTGCGCACCACTCGATTTTGGAGAGTTTGGAAGGATTTGAAGCGGGAAAGCTTAACGTGTGCGAACATGACGCTAGCGTAAGTCAACATGGGACGGATGCACGTCACGTAGATTCTCAGCTTATTTCTAAGTGACAATTTACTGCTCACTCTAAGGATGGGGTGGAGGCGACCGACAGCGAAAGCGGCGCGACCGCGCATTGCTTTGATGTGGTCTCGGAAATTCAGATGGTGGTCTAGGATAACCCCCAGGTATTTGGCTTTCTTCTCCCAAGGGATCTGTTTGCCGAACATGAGGACGGGACGGATGTCGGTGTGGGAATCACCGTATCTCTCTCTCTTTCTATTTCCGGAACCAGACCCCGAGGGCGTCGGCTGCGGTTTGGAGGGTTCGAGTGATACTGTCGAGACTCCTACCGGAAAAATAGATGGCCGTGTCGTCGGCGAAGAGAGCCAACTTGGCGAAGCCACGTTTGGGAATGTCGCTGTTGTACAGCGTGAACAGAAGGGGTGATGGCACGGAGCCCTGAGGGACTCCGGCGCGGATGGGGCGAGGAGACGAGAAGGTGCCTTCTAGGCGATAGCGGAAGGAGCGATCCGACAGAAAGTCTCGAATGATGAGCACGAGAGTCTACGAGTTTGTATAATAAACCGTTGTGCCAGACCTTGTCGAAGGCTTTTGCTACGTCGAAGAATAGCATGCCCGTTTTGTACGAGCGTATGAAGCGGGAGCTAATGTGTTGGACTATGCGGTGCAATTGTCAAATGCAACAGTGCTTGGTTCGGAAACCGAATTGGGATGCAATTGTGGGTTCGATGCGCAGGTAATGTAAACTCTATCGGGTGATATTACCTACGTTTGAAAATGGCAACCGCTGCCTAGGGCCGTGTGCCTCTCGTTCTCTCTTTCCTACATTGAACCATTGTTACACTAGCTTTGAAGCTCTTCAAATAACCCCTTATCACTAACTAAAATAATTATATTCATATTGAAGTAATAATAATAAGCTATTTTTAAGGTAATTTTTATGTAACTTTCAACTTAAATAACTTTTAAACTATACATTCTACAGATGAGCTGTCATACAATGAAATTAAGAGATTAATAAGGTCTTTCATATGCAATAGGTAAGAACGTGCTACACTACTGGGGACGTTTTGTCCCATTGTCCTTTGTTAGGAAATACATTTCTTATTTTTCGTTGTATGCCTCTTTGGTGACCTTGTTTGAATTATTAAAAAAAAGCTGTTGCTTATTAATTAACACTCATCCTAAAGTTGTACATTGTTTTTTAGGAGATAACATTGTAAATAGTAGCGCAAGCGACAGTTTTTGTCTGGGTGCTCGTGATTGTGAGTTTAGACGCCATCTTCATAAAAAAAACTTGTAAAAGTGATTCAAAAATTCAATTGACAGATTAAATAATTAGGTACATTTGATTTAACTATTCTCTCTAAACGCACTTAACAAAATAAATCAAAGAGTGGGGAGACATTTAAAAGAATGAAAAAAAAAGCGGATTTATTATTAAATAGGCCTGTGGGCCAATTCTATAAACAAAAACGTTGATCAATCGCAAACGAGCCGTTCATTCAGACAGTTTTTGTTTACAAAAATTGTCAAATTAATTGACATTAAGAGCGTGTACGCCGTTCGGCATTTCATACAAATTTTCAAGTCCTTATTTTTCAATATGACTAAACCGATTTTAATGAAACTTCACACCCATCAGCAGGATACATAGGACTAAAAAGTTATTAGAAAACATTTTCGAAAAATAGTGTTACAGTTAAATTAGACCGATTTTAAATTTTCCATACAAACAGAAATTTCCAACTATCTTTTTTTAAGTACGACATTTCGGAAATGTTTTCTACTAACTTTTTAGACCTAAGTACCCTGCTTATGTGTGTGAAGTTTCATCAAAATCGGTTCAGTCATTACGAAAAACAAAGACTTGAAAATATGTATGAAATGCCGTACAGCGTACACGCTCTTAAAACAAAGACACATGTACAAACGAACCACAACTGCAGTGTCCAGAAGGTATTCGCTTTAACCATAGATTCAATCAATCTAAAATAATAAAAATACCTAACAGTAGTCATGTCTAAGTTAAACTGTCGCATCGTCCAGTATAAACAGCTCTAACCCCATAATGAGATGACTCCGACTCTCCTCAAAGCCCACAACATAATTATGTATCAGCATTTTCATTCGTGCCCTATTTGATGCGCACTGAAGCACCACCCACTACTAGCGACTCACGAGAAGCATTTTATAAAATGAAAATTTTGCTTCAAAAGAAAATATCGAGGTTTGGATTTAAAAGGTTTTCAAGAAAAATTAATAGCTGAGTTTTATTGGGAACATTTTTTCGTCCTTTTGTGGGTTCCTGTCTTGAAAGGAAGTTAGGATGATGGAAAATGTAATATATTTCTTAATTGCTTTAGTCACATAAATAAATTGGATTTTAGAGATGTCAAGTTGCGCTTGAAAAGGATGTAATCTATCAAGGATGTTTTGTATGAGGCAAAGGAAAAAAGATTGATCAAAAAAATGTAGTTTAGCATGTAATGTAACAGACGGCCCCAGGATCTCCTGAGCACGTCTGCTACACCAGTTGTAAAGAATGGTGTAGAGCATGGCACTCAACGTGGGGCTCGGAGGACTTATGTGAGCTGGACAACCTGAGCCTCCACATCTTATTGAAGAACCTGCGTTCCCATGGTACCAAAGTGAAATGCATTCCGGTGCCTGATGGTAACCCCTTATTCCTTCTTTTATCCTTCGTCTCCTGCTACACTTACGAGATCGGCGATCGGACTGGCTAATTTCTAACGCCATGACTAAATGTGCTACAGCCGGTCTGTTTGCTGCCGCTGGTTTCTATCAAATGGCTGTGTGGGTCATTGGCGAACGCCGTAACTACAAGAAGGAACTCGCTGACTACCCCAAGGGACGTAAAACTATCCTGCCTCTTATTCTATAAGCATTTCATTATGGTTATGTTTATCTATTAGGTATTGAAATTGGAAAAGTACAAAAAGCATTTTTAAGATACTTCTACAAACGTAAGTTTGGGTATTATCCGTATCTATATCCGACTAGATTTTTGCTGGGTTGTTTGGGCTTTAATTCACTCCAAGTCAGGCGAGCCTTCGACCAACTTGTAACTACTTGCAAAATTATACACGGAGCCATTGACGCACCTAATTTGCATGGTGAGCTGTGTGTCTTTTTTGTACCTGACAACTATTGCCGGGCAAGACGGCATAATTTTATTGCGCAGCCGCGTTGCCGCACGATTGCGCGAACTATGTCACCCATTCCAAGGATGCTGAATGCACTCAACGCTCTCCTGGAATCGAATCCTTCACTGGATCTATTTGCTGATGAATGGAAGGTGATATTGTTGGAATGCTTGGTGTATTGCGAGAAGACTGAGTGAAAGGGTTAATGTTTTAGATTCTATTATATTAATTAATTTCAATACTTATGTTATGTGTAACTATCAGTGTAATTGGCTTTATGTCGTTCTGATTTTTAAATAAATAATTAGAGTGAATGCTCTACACCATTCTTTACAACTGGTGTAGAAGACGCGCTCAGGAGATCCTAGGGCCGTCTGTTACATTACAAGCAATGACCAAGATTAATACAGCCTGCTATAAGATGCTACATTCTGTTCTGTCTAGCCTGTTCCCAACTATGTTGGGATCAGCTTCAACTCTAACAAGATGCGGCTGAATACCAGTATTTTACACGGAGCGACTGCCATCAGACCTCTGCAATACAGTTACTGGGCAATGCCGATATTCTAAGGTGAGACCGGTTGTCAGACTTTCGGGCTTCTGACTACCCGTAACGACTGTCATTGGTATTCGTATGACACCCGGAACCGATGGTTTAACGTGCTCTCTGAGGCACGGTGGGGTCTCGATGCGTAACTATCGGTCACCCATTGAGGCACTGACCGCGGCAAGTGCAGCTTAACCTCGTAAATCGTATAATCGTCGCTGTTGTTAATTAGACATGAGCATGTCTATATGAGGTAAAGAAAAGAAGATTTTGCTGCACCGGTGGACGTCATCATGTCAACGCCGGCTGTCGCTGAAAACAAGCGCTGTGGCTCTGTCTCGTACGTGAGTCATAGCATAATGCTGAGCGATGGCCGTTTTGCGCGAATGTGACGCATATTGTTCCCAATAGTTTGTTTTTGGTTTTGTGTATAGTTTTTTTTTGTGCGTCATGTTGGCGCGAATTAATAATTTTTCTTTCTTTATTTCTTTCTATTTATCAAAAAAAAGTAAGTTTAGCTATAATCAAGATTGATCCAGTCAGCTAGGACATATGAGATGGTACATACATATTTAGAAAGATACTGAGGTCTGTGTGACTGCAATTTACTAGGTCCTACAAGTTTGACTACCTCGTTGATCTAGTGAGGTCCTGGGTTCGATTCCCAGGTCGGGCAAAGCGTTATTGGGTTTTTCAGACAAATTTCTCCTGTATCGAGGTTGCGGTTACAGACATAAATCACGCAGATCCAGTACAACTATCTGTAGGCCATACAAATATTTGTACCATGCGGGAATCGAAACCGCGAACCGTAGCGCAGAAGCTAATCGCTCAGCCACTGCACCAAACGTGTCGTCAAAAGCGTACACTACAGGGTGTAAACGAATTCGTGTAATTCCTTCAAACCGCGTGGTCTACACAGATTAACCCTAAATTGGTATTTTTGAAAATCAAGTTAAAAAAAAACTTGATTTTCTATTCCTGAGTAATTTTAGAGCACGAGTTAACTGACTGTAAAGGCCGATATCGTGTTAGTCGTACCCGCCAGCTGCGTCGCCGTACTTTCATTCATTTATGCGTGGCATCGAAATGTTGACTCAGGTAAAATATATTTTTTTGCAAAAAAAACAGTCTTTTTTACTGAGTTGGTTTATATACGATTACTTAAGCCAACAGCATGAAAAAAAAAGTTTTTTTTTTTTTTAATCAATCTAATTCCCGTGCTGAGTCAGTGTGCGTCCTGAGTGACGGCGCAGGGGCGGATTGCGGAGCGGTTTTCTGTGGCTTTACCGTCGATACCTGTCCTTAATGCACACGGGAAAGTTGACGCGTACGCGCGTGTTTAGTGTTTCGTTTATTTTACTTTGGTTTTAATAACGTCGATATCAAAATTAAAACGTTACGAACATTTATTTAATGCGCCGTTCATTGCGCCTGCGCGGTGCGCCGTCACTCAGGACGCACGCTCAATCTACACAAGTAGTAGTTCATGTGGTTTTAAGAAATTACACAAATTCGTTTATACCCTGTATACACCTCGGCCCAACCCTTCTGGGCATACAGACGTGATGTAATGCAGATGTATGTATTTTTTTATCTTCTTTCATATCGCATGCATATTCCCTATTGTTGACAATACGATCCACGGTGTTCAACGTTTCGATCTCCACACAGAACAAATATTTGTATCACCTACAGATAGTTCGGAGTCTGAGTGTTTGTGCACAAGAGATTTGTGTCTATAAACGCATTCACGATACAGGAGATAACGAAATCGTGTAATTCCTTCAAACCGCGTGATCTACTGGTGTTTACGAAAATGAAAGAAAAAATAATTAAAAAAAGAATGTTGGTTTTCAATTTCTGAGTCTTTTTAGAGCTTTGAGTTATCTGACTCCAAAGAGCGATATTGCGTTAGTCGTTCCTGCCAGCCGTGTCGCCGTACTTTCATTAATTTATGCATGGCATCGAAATGTTCACACAAATAAATGATTTTTTTGCAAAAAAAAAAACTAATTATTTTACTGAATCCTTATTAGATGGTTTAGTTAAGATCGGTAACAAAGCCGCATGAAAAAAAAAGAATTTAATTTTTTATTTTTAATCAAGCTAAATCACGTGCGGGGCCTGTCTACACCAGTAGTAGATCATGACATGACCACATTGTGGTTTTAAGGAATTACACGAATTCCTTAAAACCTTAATTCGTTAACACCCTGTAGAGTCAGATCAGAAATACACTATGTTACAGGAATACCTCAAACACCTCAATTACAAAATTCAGCTATAATCATAATACATACACTGAAATTTTAATTTTATGTGCTTAAATATAGTTTATTTAACAAAATTGTATTACTTTTTCATTGTTAACTGCATTTAAAATTCAGTCTTATCGCCTTATCACACGGCTCTATTTTCTTCATCTCAATTAACATAATGATTTGTACAAAACTGCCTGAAATCGATTCGGTAGCCGATTATTAACAAACATTTTTCAGGGTTTGCGCTTACTATGTTACACGTTGTTGTATCTTATTTGGGGAATCCTTTGTCACATCTTAATTCCTAGACAACCTTAAAAGCCAAGCTTAAAAGCCAAGGCGGAGCTCGTGGCTAAATAATTAAAGCCGCATAGACCGATCTTCCGGGTTAAGCCACGCTTGCCGAGGTTGGTCTGTGGATGGGTGACCATTTACCATAGCGAGTTTCCTCCGTGCCTTGGAAAGCACGTAAAGCCGTTGGTCCCAGCTGTCATTTGTAGATCTTTGACAGTCGTTACTGTTGGTCAGAAGCCAGAAAGTCTGACAACCAGTCTTGCCAAGATTATCGTATTACCCAGTTACTGGGTTGTGGAGGTCTGATAGGCAGTCGCTCCATGTAAAATACTGATATTCAGCTGCATCCGGTTCGACTGGAAGCCGACCCCAACTTAGTTGGGAAAAGGCTAGGCAGATGAACGTTAAAAGCCAAAACTATACGCTAAACTCAACATAGCATGTAAACAGTCCCACTGATGGGCAGACCTTCGTCCACAACTTTGGCTTGGTGCGGTTTGGCGGACAACACACGCCGTCGACGAAATTAAAGCCCTTACAAGTTAGGCTTAGCACGCATGTTTTGATGTATGGGCCCGTCCACACGACGTCGTCAACGTGGAACGGTGCGCTAACGCGGCACGGTGCGTTGACGTAACGTGCAAAGGAGAAGTACCAAAAGTGGTACCAAAAACTCTCATGCATCAAGATCAAAATATTATAGTAATTATTTTTATAATTTTTCACGACATTACGCGTCGGGGATTTGATTTTTGAACAGGGAATTTAATTTAAACTAAAAAAGTGTTGATATTGTTTTATTCCCTTTACATGACGTTCCGTTTCACATGATTTATGATTATTATAAACTTGAATTTTGAAAGTGTCATGATCTTTCAAAAACATGTAATAATATTATATTTTGCCGATTCTACATTAATTAAAAACAACTAGAATAGATTAGAATTTTTATTTAAATGATTTTTATTTTTTATCTATGGTTAATTGGCCGTTCACAGCCGGTCATGGAGATGTAGAATGCAATAGATGCGGATTACTGTTTTTAGGGTAATAATAAATCGTGTATGACATGTCAACATTGTTAGGTTATTTAGATTATTGCTAAAATCTCCGAAACTCGCGTTTTATTTACAAAAAAAACTTTTGTAGGAGTTAATATGATAAGTGTAGTCTATAAAAAACAAAGTTTGACTTTGATGCAGCATGGTACGGGAGTCCATACATCCATGAGCATTGTCCTTTACGTTACCGTATCGTAACACGTTCCGCCTCTAGCCGCAAGCACACACGTATATGCGCTCCGCCCGCGCTCTCTACGCCCGCGAGTTAGTCACCGTCCATGTTCTCCGATGCTTTAAAACCATACCTTACTGTTTCTCATAATAAAATTCAGGATCTACATGGTCAACGATAAATCTAACAATGATCCTGACGTGCATTTTTACGATACGGTAACGTAAATTTGCACGTTACGTCAACGCACCGTGCCACGTCACCGCACCGTTCCACGTTGATGACGTTGTGACGTGGGGATGTGGACAGGCTGTATGGTAACGTAAACGTAACGTTAATGTAACTGAATTTATAATCGAAAATACAAGTACTCTTAGCATTTTGATTTAAATTTATGCGACGAGGACAATTTGTATCATACATCATTCAATTGGATTAAATATTATGTGTGAAACGAGTGTCTAAGGCCATGTTTAAATGATCTCTCAGTCACGTCATGTGTCGATTTGAGGGATCATATTAAACCGCAATAATTTTGTGATTCAGCGTTCTAGTGAGCTGGGAATTTGTTAAAAGCTTTGACAAATTCTTAACAATTTATTAGGTATAAAACATTACTCGCACATTCGGTACATTCTGAGATTCATGATGTGACAGTTATTTCGAGCGTCAGAACTGAGGGATCATGTTTTCGACCATAACTTTTTTAAATTGCGTTTAACAAATTTTTGGAGTATCCCATCAGGTTTTTACAATTATTTACAAATTCTGTCTTTTTGTTTTGCAAGGATTTAAGATTTGATCCCTCAGTTCAGATGCACATGTATTTCCAGTATTTCGGACTCGGTGCGAACTCAGAACAACATGGAAGGTAAGTATTCAACGGCTAGGCTGTCACTGCAGTTAAACTTTTGAAACTCAACATCTCATAAATCACTACACAAAAATAAATTCTGCAAGCAAATAAATCTCGCAGCACCATCCACAATTAATATAAGAGTGTCCATATCCATAATTTTGGCTTCCATCCAGAAAGTTCTGTGCAAACCAGCGGCTTCGATGCTACAGCCAACAGATAATCACAGGGAACCGACGAGCGTCTTGGCAAAAGTCGCGACTTCATCTTGGGCGACTTTCAGTTTTGCTGTTTAAAATATTGTCTTGGCTAACTGATTTTGGACAGTGATTCACTTTGAGATGGAGTAGGTTGCAGAGAATAAATCATTCTAGCGATGTGCAAAAAATTTACGGATTCTACTGTGATTTACCAACAGTAACACACAATAGATAGATATGCTTATACTTTATTGTACACTAAAAGAAATAAACCAGAAGGAATACATGTGTATACACAATGCAGGTTATATTGTATCCGAATTCGAGTAATACCTTCAAACCTTGTGATCTCTTGGTGACATAAATTGACCCTGAACGCAATTTAACTAGATTAAAAAAAAAATAGGTTTTCTTTTAATGTGAATCATTTTCGAGACCCGAGTTAACTGACTGCACGGAGTGATATCGCGCTAAACGTGCCCGCCAGCTGTATCGCCGTGCGTACATTCATTCATAGAAATGATGAAAAAAAAACCTTAATCTTTTTTTACACATTATTAACTACACACGTTTACATAATGATAACTTACGACACATTTTTTTTTTCATTCCTATCTTTCTCCTTCAATCTACACCAGTAGTAGATAATGTAGTTTTAAGGAATTCCCCGAATTCGTTTACACCCTGTATAATAATTAATTAATTTGATGGAATTCTTACTTTATAATTTAATCATTCCTAATTAATGCGATTGTTTTAAAATATTTGTACGCTCAGCAGAGTAAAACAGCACTTTATCATTATCTGCCTAGCCTTTTCCCAACTATGTTGGGGTCGGCTTCCAGTCGAACCGGATGCAGCTGAATATCAGTATTTTACATGGAGCGACTGCCTATCAGACCTCCACAACCCAGTAACTGGGTAATACGATACTCTTGGTAAGACTGGTTGTCAGACTTTCTGACTTCTGACCAACAGTAACGACTGTCAAAGATCTACAAATGACAGCCGGGACCAACGGCTTTACGTGCTTTCCGAGGCACGGAGGAAACTCGCTATGGTAAATGGTCACCCATCCACAGACCAACCTCGGCAAGCGTGGCTTAACCCGGAAGATCGGTCTATGCGGCTGTAATTATTTAGCCACGAGCTCCTCCTAAAACAGCACTTACATTGTCATAATTATATCTTTACTAGTTTTTGCCCGCGGGTCGGGTTGAAAGGTACCCTATGTCCGTTTCTGTACACCTGACAACATATATGCAAAATTTCAGGATGATCGGTCCAGTGGTTTAGGCGTGAAAAGGTAACAAACAAACAAATTGACTTTCGCATTTATTAATATTAAGTTAGGATTAAGATTAGGATATTTACCAGAATCAAATAAAAAAAATAGATTTTTAATAATTATTTGGTTAAAAAACCGTTACCATAATCCAAGTGTAATTAAATCCTAGTGGCTTTGAGTTCGCTCCGTAAGTGTCAATGCACACAAAGTAAAACTTTTAATAAACAGTTCAACCGTAATTAAAACTTAGTAAAGATGCAACTTTACCGTTAAATTCACTGCATCCTAATTACAGTTTGGGCGTGTGTTCAACTGTTTGCTTATTATAAACTTTGTACTCATATATTGCGTGCAGCCTTTTGTGGAGTTTCTTTGAACGAGTTCTGTCGTACTCTTTTGAGCTTGAATTTCGGATTTTGGGTTAATTAAGAGCTGAAGTTGCGTGTTTAGCTTCTATTTTCGGTTTGCTTTTTCCATATTTAGAATATTATATTCGATTTTTTCATTTAAATTATATTTTATTTAAATGAAAGTGAATGTTGGTCTTGGAAGAAGAGTCATAAATGCCGTGGAAATGCGTTTCTTGCGAAGTATGTGCGGTGTAATTTTGAATGATAGATTGAAGAATGATGTGATAAGACAAAGTTGCTGTTTAAAATATGTTGTAGTGACAAAAATTGAAAGGAGTATGCTAAGGTGGTTTGGGCATGTGAAAGATTGAGTGAACGGCGATTAACAAAAGGAATTTTTAAGGCAAATGTCAGTGGAAACGCCAGTAGAGGACGCCCTAGAAGGACATACGTTGATGTTATTGGTGATGTTCTTCAAAAAGGACCGTGGACGAAGCGAAAGGAGTATGTAAAGATCGTAGCATGTGGCGTTCTGCAGTTTCTGCCTACGCCCATGGGAAAAAGGCGTGAGTTTATGTTTTATGTTTATTTAAATGTCTTTTGGTTTATGGAAAATGGGCTGGTCTCTCTTTAGCGTGGGTCGGAAAAGGTACTTTGGCGGTAGGAAGAAGCATGGCTACGTACTTTTATAACCACATAATCCATTTTTAAGCGCAGTTCAAACTTCGGTAATATAGCAAATATTGGAAAGCACAACGACATCGCTCAAAATACATTGTATATGGACACGTTCATACAATGCTATGCTATAAAGTATTGGTTTACGGTACGCGATAAACTTGAACGAATCTCAGAACTATATCGCACGATTCTCCGGTCCCCGCCCCGCCTCACTTCTACCCCGTCTGTCGCTACCATGAATCTTATCTATTTACATCATTCATTAAATTTCGTTTGTTTTCCCATCCGCTGATCAGAAAACAGAATTACATGAACCAAACTAATATATTTTTCTCAACATTTTCTTTTTCTCTTTGGTTTTAATTAAAAGCGAAGTTTCTAAATTCTTTGGACGGAGTTTTCTATCAGGAAATGAACTAACAACGTGTGTTGCTTAATTAATTTCCTTTTAGACTCCTTAAATTGATCGTGCTTAGGATTAAAATGGGGCCAATTATGAATGGAGATGTTTATCTAAGAATTTGGGAAGAATTTTAAGGAATTGATGTAGGTCAGTACCAGGAATAGGAAATAATCTTCGAAACTGATAACCTACGTATTGTTAGAGAATATAACTGTTTGTATTTAAAACTCTTTAGTCTTTTGAAACTTAAAATTATTTCCTTTATTCATCAATAAGTATATGTACTTATAAATGACATTTCTAAATAGGTCTTTAAAAAAACCACTTAAATATGAAAAAAAAAATAGTAGCATGATTACGATGAATATTTTGACGTATAGTAACGTAAACGTAACGTTAATGTAAGTGAATTGAATCGAAAATACAACTATCCTACTTTTATCATTTTGGTTTCGTCAAGCACAATTTGTATCCTACATAGATATAAATAAAGTTTTCAATTTGATTAAATGACGTGTGCGCAACGAGTATTTCCATTTTTTTGAACTCACTTTAATTCATAATATTCGTGCCGTACAGATGCAATGAAAAGTTTACGAATGCCTCGACGCGTAGCCAATATGCTACGAAAGCGTAGCAGTCGTAGCAGTGCATCACTGAGTCGTCTACGTCGTAGCGACAGTGCACAGTGTGCGTGATGTCCGTTATCGTGTATAGTCCAGTCAAAATAGACAAAAAATCCTTAAGTTTCTGATTAATTCGCATAGAGCTGAAAATTGGTACAGACCTTAAATATACCACTACAAATAAAATGTCAAAAGTCCCTATCGATCCCACTTCTGCAAAGAAAGTTATTCAATATCAAACGTCAAAAAAACAGTTATTCGTAAATATCTCTTAAACGGTAAAATCATAAAAGTTTATTCAATGTTGTAGATTATGCGGTTCTCTACAAAAAAGTCTCAATATTTTCTTTCTACGAATTATCATTCATGATTCATGAGATATACAAGGTTAGTCAGAAAGGGGGTACTAATCCGAAAGGGTGTTAAAGAACACATAATAATGAATAACTTTTGTTCTGCAACTTTTCGCAAAACTCAATAGCTTAAGAGAAACAGTAGTTCAAAAATCTCAAAAAAAAAACTCTAAAATCTATCTATCCCCAGTTATGATCAGCTGTGTTTACATTTTAGGTCATATTTGGGGTCATGAATTAGAAGCACCATTTTCTGAATTTGTAACTAAAGCAGGGATGAAGAATTTTTGAAAAAACTAAAATAAAAATCATTTTATGTGGAAAAAAAAATATCGAATTTTAAAATTTTAACACTTGCTTTCAAACAGTCATCAGTGATACTATAAGTGGGTTTCGGATTAGTACCCCCTTTCCGACTAACCTTGTATAGCGATTTAAAATTGGATAAATCATCTATATGAAGAACAAGCGGTACTGTTTCGTTTTTTTGTTAAGATTTTCGCATAGCCTAAACCGCTAGAGGTAGAAACTTGAAATTTGACGAGTAGTTGTATTTTATAGCGAAAACACAGATCCTTCTGCATGGAAGGCAAGTGTTCGACATTTTGGCTATCACTGGTTTTGTACAATACGCTCGATAACTATTATTACAACATAAACCCTTTTTTCAATGGCATTTACAACTTAACGAAAATGAACAGATAGAAAATGCCTAAGGTTTTATTAATCCGCCTTTGTACAAGTTTTGTACGAAAATATAAATAAATAAAAAGCAGCTGATCCAAAATCGACAAAACCGACCGCAAAAAAATTCACTTCCGAAAAAAATATACATTTTAACCAAAATGTTTTTCACCAGAAAATGTAATTCAAGCCAGTATGGTCTATACATATTTATTTTACCCTGGCTCCTTTCCAGAGGAGGCGTTGGACCCAAACTGTTTTATATTTCGTTCTGGTGTTCGGCAAAACTGTCGAACACTCGATGTCCGTAACGCTATAGTTTTTAAATGATATTTATTTAAACAGAATTTTGTCGACGTTCGATTCAGCGGGATTCTGTTTGTTTCGTTCCCTTTACATTGGAATAATGTGAATTTAAATTCAGATGTTTTAAGGGTTTTCCGCTATTGGCAGTTTTGCATTTTGATTTTATATTGTTGGTGTTGTAATTATTTGTTCAGCGATTTTGTATTTGTGCTTGGCTTGTGATCCGAATACCTGTTTGGTTCAGTCGTCGTGTCTCACGACCTGTATCCCAAGAGTGAGTCTTTTAAGTTACTACTGTAGTTGCGTCACGTCAAAAATGACAAACAAATTTTTAGTCACACCACAGAGTAAATAGGTAGTCACACTGTTTGCCGCTAGAGGCGCTGCTTAAATTTTCATACATTTTTGGCATGACGCAACTACGGTAGTAACGTAAAAAAACTCACACTTGGGGTACTGTTGTTGTTCATATTAAGTATCTATTAATTTCTTTAATTTTTTTGTTCCTATATTTCATTATATTTATGTGTGTTACGTTGTCTGATTGTACCTTAATAAATAAATTAAATGTATTATTCATTCATTTGTGTTGTTTGGAGTTTTTCATTTCTTTAGGTAACTAGTTATTATCTGTTTATTTTATTCATTGCTTTATATAGGGTGAGGGTTTATTAATAAATTTTAAATGAAAAAAATAAAATAAAATAATGTTTCTTTGGGAAAGTTGTTTGTTTTCATGAGTACAAGCATTGTTAAAGTATCGGTCACTAATTACCAGTCACCCTATATAAGTTTTAGGTACTGAAATTAGTCGGGCAATGCCGAAAAATGCACGTGAGTAAACTGTAAGTAAGTATATGAATGTGTTTCACGAAACTTAGTTAATCACACCCATTGCCAAGTTCCCTTTTGCGTTTAGAAAATGAGGTAATATGTAGCCTAAACATTGGAAAGCGGTGAAGGATGGAATTATTTGGGTTCCGTCAATTATAATCTTGACGTTTATGAAGTACTATTTTTGTGTCTAATTAGAATTAAAGATCCTGTAATTGTAATGTGATCTGTGTGTGTATTCTGCAATGTGATTTTATACACATTTACACACATTTTTTTTAAAAGGGGAATGGTAATTATTTTCATAATTTTTTACGACATTACGCGTCGGGGATATGACTTTTGAACAGGGAATTTAATTTAAACAAAAAAAGTGTTGATATTGTGTTATTCTTTTTACATGACGTTCCGTTTCACATGATTTTGATTACTATGTCGGAGACGGTCATTAGTACGGACGTTAAACGAAACACAACACGAGTACCGAGAGATGGCGCCACCGTCACGATGACGTCACGCGGTTAACTTCGTGTTTAACGGAGCCTAGCTGAGGGTGGGGCACTGGAACGACAGGCACTTACTCTCCAGCCGTCGCGGAGATCAGTACCTCCACGCTAGGAACTGTTACTTGTTTCGTTGGTTGTAATAAGTGCTTACATAATCAATTGTAATTTGATTAAAGTGATTTCTGCGTATTCGTGTTTCTCTTTGCTCGGTCACCCTATCTATCTGTCGCCCCTATGAAGGCGGACGAAGGTGCAAATCATGCCCTCGTTCCGAAAACTATATCCTTGAATTTTGAAAATGTCATGATCACATCTTTCAAAAAACATGTAAAAAAATATATTTTGCCGATTCTACATTAATTAAAAACAACTAGGACAGATTAGAATTTTTATTTAAAGGATCTAATTTTTTTATCTATGGTTAATTGGCCGTTCACAGCCGGTCATAGAGATGTAGAATGCAATAGATGCGGATTACTGTTTTTTAGAGCAATAATAAATCTTGTATGACATGTCCACATTATCAGGTTATTTAGATTATTTCTAAAATCCCCGAAACTCGCGTTTTGTTTACAAAAAGAACTTTTGTAGCAGTTAATATGATAAGCGTAGTCTATAAAAAACAAAGTTTGATTTTGATGCAGCATGGTACGGGACTCCATACATCCATGAGCATTGTCCTTTACTGATTCCCATAAGAATTGACGAAATGAGTTTTTAATTTTAGCAAAAATACTGCCAACTAGCATGTTGGTATCTTAGTTTTAAAACCAAAATAACGACAAATAAACACAAAAGTATAAAGCCTTAAATCGAAACCTATTTTGCTAGCGTTACACACTACCCCAGAAAACGAAATAAACGGTATATCCGATAGAATATCATAAGACAAATGGCTATCGGGTCTATTGTCCGACGTGGCGAGACGACAGCGGGACGATAGCGGGGTGGGAGCGGGACGAGGGCGAGGACGCGACGACGCGACGTGATCGCTTTGTGTATTAGAATTCGATTTAGTTTAAAATGATAAATCGTATAGTTTTTTGAAGTGATTTAGATATTTACTGAATATTTGATTGATACGACTATAGTGATTTTTCATTTTATCTGGAAAATAGAGACGAAGAATTATTCTAGCCTGTAATTTCATCGACTCTATCCTTCAAACCGAAACACAGCATTGCTGCTTGGCGACAGAAATAGGTGTGGTTGTAGTACAATCAACAAAAGAGTTAGGTATACAGGTAAACAACGGATATCAAAGCACTACGCAGGAAATTAATTACGTCAATTGTTTTATATAGTTTAGCTTACTTTTACCTTTTGTAAATGTGAGAACTTTGTAGACTTGCTAGATGCCTAGCATAGCCTTTTGTAAATAAAAAATGTTGATATTGTGTTTTTTTTTGTTAATTCTCGTCCTCCAGTCTACTTCATTCCATAATGTTCTGTGCTCAAAACTACATTGTTCTCTCATAACTATCGTAAATAATTGTACTGTATTTACTAAAATAGTTAAAGATATTGATTTTAAAAGAGTACCCGTGGAGTTTCTTGTCGGTTCTTCTTCATTGGAAATTATGAATTGGAACCGAGCACCTAAATTCGAGTTATCATCAGCGACTGCAAAGATTTTAGAAAAAAAAAGAAACTATGAAATTGTCATTGTAATCGTGTGCGTAATAATTTTTCATACACAAGACTCGCTAGGACAAGAGATAGCAAAAATTTGGCCACTCAACACACGTATAACTCAATTGAAACTACTAATATAATGAGTTGCCTATATGCTTGTATTTTTGTTTGACTGTACTTTCTCGGACGAGCTCTTTTACAAGAAGCTCTACTACGATTTCTACTAGGAATTCTCCAGAATGTTCACATGTTCGTAGTAAACTATAAACATGTGCAACTAATGAGTTCCGAATGAGAAACTTTGTCTTAACTTTATCTTGCCACGAGTTGTGACAGTCGACTGCGAGAAGTTACTAGTGTACGTATATCCTATACCAAACACGTATGTCCTGTGCTGTAACTATACCAGATGACTTTTTTTAGCGTTTGGAAAAAAATTGGGTATAAGAGGTGAACTGAGTTGAAGCCCATGAAATAGTTTCTTTGTTCATTTGCCTGTAATGAAATTGACCTATCAATAAATACTACTAATTTGAAGTAAACTTTAATACTAAATCAATAAAAACAGAAATTTTGAAATAAATAAATCGATACTAATATCTAAATGACTACACGTTTGGTGCAATGGCTAAGCGATTGGCTTCTGCGCTACGGATCGCGGGTTCGATTCCCACACGGAACAAAAATTTGTATGGCCTACAGATGGTTGTTTCGGGCCTGGGCATTTACTTATGTGAGATTTGTGTCTGTAAACGCACCCACGATACAGGAGAAATCGTAGAGTGAGGAATAGTTTATTAAAAAAAAAAACATACACACATCAAAAAAAGTTTGCGATCACATTGAAAAATCAAAATCGTTTTTGTTACGTTTTTTTTATAAATAAAAGAAAAAGTTTTATTTTTAATTTCAAACTGGATATTTAAAGTTACTATCTATTTAAAGAAAACACACAACAAAGATTTTTTCTTGATAAAGTTCAATTTAAAAAATTATATAGCTTATGCTAGTGATCCTTTTTGGAGAACATCACCAATAACATCGATGTATGTCCTTCTAGGGCGTCTTCTACTGGCGTTTCCACTGACATCCGCTTAGGGTCTAAGATGGAACACACCAATCCAAATAACACAGATATAGAGGGATCACCTATACCCCCTCTGGCTCTCACATACACACGACGGAACTCAGTAAACTGCTTGGCACCGGACTTTAATGTGAGGGTGATAGCTAGCCAAGACCGTATAGATTCTACCACCAAGCGTGCTGCGTTTTTTTGAATCTTACAACATGCGTCTATTCCCAGCGTACGGTGAGGGAGTTTTTAACCGACTTCTTTCTCTCTTTTCTTTTTTTTATGTTTTACCTCATATCTCCGTCATTTTATGAACCGATTTGAAAAAATCTTTTTTTGTTCGAAAGGGTATACTTTCCGATTGGTCCCATATAAATTTTTGTTATGATTAGATCATGAACTTCAGAGATATGGAACGCAACTCCTCATCGGATCAAAGCAAAATTCTCAAATTACTAATATTGCTTTGTTTATATTTGTTGTTGGGAACTGACTACTGGAAAAGTGGAGGAGGTGCGTGTCCCCCCTCCCCCCTTTGGAATGATTACCATAATATAAAATTAACAGTTTCAGAAGTCGGTGCAACTCTACACTGAAACAAATAGAAGCCACAGACTTCTGAAACTGTTAATTTTATGTTATGGTAATTATTTTACTCCTTTCAGTTTTTCTTTGAAGTCGGTTTTTACTTTTTTTAAAGTTTTTTTTTTTATATTCTATCTTGTCTTCGTATGATACGGGGATTGTGTGCATAGATAAACTGGTAGCCTATCAATTTGCTCAGTTCCTATATCTTACCAACCGTTATTAGTAAAAACTACGATGCGTAAATCAGTATAGACATTACGATTTTCTTTCCAATAATTCAGGAACGTTCAAATAATATCATAAGTCTTTCCATACATCCTGATTTCAGACAAATGGCTGTAAAATGACCGCTTTATTCCACAAAATAACTCTTTCTAGACATAGTGGTTGGCTTATCTTTGCTTTCAAGTAATCTTGAGTAATGGCGTCTAAATTCCTTCTATGTTAGTTTAATTGAGATTGATTTTTGCGGTTAAATTCCAAAGTTTATGGGGTTTGTGCTCAATTTGAAGTTAGTGAGCTGGATTTTAACTATCGTCGCCATAGAGTGGAAAGCTGGAGAATGCAATTTGGTTATTTTTATTTTATCACGACGTATAGCTATGTCTACACCAGTGCACTTTCACCTACATCTTGCGTCTTCGTCTGAAGCATGCGTGAAGCGCCATAGCGCATGCCTTAATATTAGTTCGAGTCTTATGGCAATCAATATTGCAAGCGCTTGACGCAAGAGGAATTGAAAGTTGAAAGCGCAAGATGAACATGAAAGCGCACGGGTGTAAATATGCCATATGGGTGCTATAATTACAAAAGATCCGCTCTGTGCGAAATCATTTTGTAGGTATTGAAATTAAGTCTTTATTGGGTAAATACTATTCGTAATAAACATCCGTCCTAGCGTCTGTGTGATGCCGGACGCAAAGAATAGCATTACTCCATCTCTTCCCATGAGTGTCGTAAAAGGCGACTAAAGGATTCACTAGAGGATGGGCAGCAGCGTTCTTTGAGTACTTTAACAACCATACTGCGATCGCCAACCCGCCTGCCAAGCGTGGCGAATATGGCAAACCCCCCCAACATGGATAGCTGCTGATGCTTGGTGGAGGTTTATGTCCAGCAGTGGACGTCTTTCGGCTGGATGATAATGATGATGAATAGGTTTTGCCCGCGACTTCGTCCAAGTGAAAGCCCACAGGCAATGATCAAATTTGTATTCCCGAGGTTTTCACTCTATGGCAACGCTATACCCTTTTCAACGTAAGGTGAGTTCGTTTTCTGCAAAACGATACCATACAAAGAATATCCAACATTTTTGAAAAATAAAACATGGATAATTTAACTATTTTTTACGGTTTTTGATAACGTCGTTTACGACTTTTCGGTAGCAGTCTCCTGGCGGCTAAAATTCACGAAATGACCGCCATGTCAGTAATCATTTTTAACCGACTTCAAAAGAAAGAGGTTCTCAATTCGTCAGAATGTTTTTTTTGTGTGTTTATTACGCTAAATCTCCGCCAATTATGAATGGATTTGATTATTCTTTTTTTTTTTGTAAGCTATACTTTGAGGTGGTCCCATATAAATTTTATCGAAATAGATTCAGCGCTTTTTGAAAAAATCAACAACAACAAAAAATATAATACTTAGATGACGTTTTGGTTTCTGGTTTCCTTCAACAAAAGTTTTGATGAGGACCATCTCTGTTTGAACTGTCATCACAGAAACATTAGCCAAGAACAAAGAAGACTGTATGTATTTGTAAGGAGCCGTCTTGATAATTATGCATTAATACCTATTCTTAAAGAAAACTACCTAGTTGCTGGAAAGATTACGCAACCGTGTCATTTAAATTTGTAGTCTTAAACTGTGTAATTTATGGCACTAAAACGTGTTTAATAAAAAACCTTAAACAAAAGTAAAAATCGACTTCAAAAAAGAGTGAAATAATTTGAATTATATAAAATTAACAGTTTGAGAAGTCGGCGCAATTCTACACTGAAACAAATAAAAGTCACCGACTTCTAAAACTGTTAATTTTATATCATGCTAAATTTCTTCACTCTTTTTTTTTATTTTTTTTGAAATCGATTTTTACTTTTGTTTAATTCGTTGAACTATAGTGATTGAATGGCTAATGGTAGATATATCCTATATTTTGGCGGTATGTGTATCAAAGGTAAGTAGTTTCCAGATTTTTAATGGAAGTTAAATAAATATTTTTGTTTGGACAAAGTGGTTTATAGCGAAAGGAGTACCTATGTAAAGATCGTAGCATGTGGCGAAAGGGAAAAAGACGTGGGTTTATGTATATATTTATGTATTAATACCAAAATTTTCTATACCTTTATCGGGGTCCAGTATTTGCCCCATCATCCCCCTAGGTATAATCCTCCACATCATAAGCCCACATAGAACCCACCATTACCGGTGAAACGACGATGAAAAGTGGGTCATTTTTATCCCCTGGTCTAAATCCGGGACATTTGTAAAAAATGCGCGCGCTTCGGACCAATGATTGTCGAATATTCGTGTAATGGCGGCGTCTAAGTAATAGGCGAAGAGCGGGAATAGATAAATTTGAATAGAAAAGGGTGTCTTGGAGTTCGTAGTGGAATTAGTGCAGTGGTGTCATTTGTGTTTTTTTTATCTATTTGGGTTGTATGAAATAAAGCGTCAATGCCGAGTGCCTTTATTAGTTTTAAAAATAAAGAATCCTACAAATCGGTGCATATGTTATGTCGGAGTTAAGGGCCGTTTAGACTACGCTATAATATAGGTATAGCATATGGCAAATATTGTATAGCACAGCGATATCGCTCAACATACATTTTATACGTTCACACAACGCTATCCTATAAAGTATTGGCTTACTGTGCGCGATAAACTTGGACGATTCTCAGAGCTATATCGCATGAGTCTCCGGCCCCGCACCGCCTCACTTCTACCCCACCCGTTGCCCGACGATCGTGGATTCTGAGACCTGAGTCTTGAGGTTGGTAAGGAAGTAAAATAATGACTTCTGATTTAGTAGCAAAAGTCTGTCTTGTGTTAATTGGAGTACTGTGAGTAGATTATATAGCCTACGTATAACCTTTTGGGGATTACACGGTTAATAGCATTTAATGTTTGATTAGCAACAAAACTTGGGTTTAACTGTATGAACGTAAATCGCTCTCGCTGTCGCTTATAGCTTGACACACACAACATTCTACAATGGCCATACGACGGGTCAACTCGAGTAATGTCACGTGAAATGAGTGTAGTAGGACCCTTTCGATTCTATAGGGATGGGACAAAACTGTGTTGTCGATAGCAATGAGTTTTGTTTTTGTTGTGATAATGTCTGAATTTATATGGGCGACGAGGGATGTTATACATTTTATAGCTTTTTTGGAATGTATTTATTTGGAAAAACAGGCCCTCCTGACGGAAAGTGGCTACCGCAGCCGACACCAACAATACAAAGAAGCTTATTGATGCGTTGCCAGCCTTAGAGAGAAAATTAGAAATTCATGTGTCTGTAATTTCACCGGCAACCATAGCCTTTAAATCAGAACACAGCTATGCTGCTCGAAGGCATAAATAGATATGGTAGTACTTCGCCGGAAGAACTTTTTCACGAGGAGTTGTATTACTACTAAAACCATTGAAAAAAGTGCAAATCTTAAATTATTAAGATTAATGCGAGGTTAGTTTCACAAGAAAACTCAAGTACAACTCTGCAAAGGGATGAATTAATAATGTAATGGGGATAAACGAATATTGGTGCCGATTCTGATAAGGACAAACTAAACTTAATTTAGGTTATTGCCATCTTTTTCACTCTAATAAAACAAGAAAGAGACATAGGTGAACTAAAAGTTTCATTAAAAATTTAGACGACATTTAAAACGTGTCGACTATAAACACGGTGAAGTTCAAGGCGTAAACAAATTTGACATCTCTAATTTAGTTCTTGTGTATCACCGTCCTTTTCCCGCGCTATCTGTTAATAAAAGATAGCAATTCTCTAATTTTAGTTTAGTTGGTGAACAAGAGAATTGGCACCGGTGTGTCACAATTTAGCTGAGTCCCTTGACTAGCTAGCAGTAGGCCATAACCTCACGAATGGAAAACCTCATGATCGCCATCAAGATCTGTTTTTCTGTAAACTGATAATGTCGCTGTAGGCATTATTCCTAATTTCTTTACGCTTTTTCACGAAATGAATTCACGAGAAAATTCAAAAACTGAGCTTAGTGACAAGATAAATTCGCAACAAAATAAAAATTATCATAAACCAATGATTGGCTTAAAACAAAAAACAGACAAGTATATTTTGTTACGTTATTTACCAGTGGCAGATATTATTCAAACAATTTGTGTACGATATTGTTTATCTTCTAAACAGGCCGGGACATGTTATTTCGCCTCGGGGGACCAATAAAATGTTTTCCTCGTTAGTTTCATATTTGCTTACGTTTACGTTGGCGAATTAAATTTTATGAATATTTTGTTGTCTTTTTTTTTGGAATAGGTATTGTTATCTTTGAGTTTGGGATTTTAATCGAATGCTTACAATTTTTTATCCTTTTTTATTGGCAACACAGACGGCAGGATAGCAACGACACAAAAGCGTCACAATTTAATTTTATATAAAACTATCGATATCTACTCCTGTCACATCACTACTCGTATTCGCTGTAACCGCATCGGTGATGACGCTCATAACGTCACCTCGCGTGTAATGACGGTAGCTTCGTAGTCCGTGACGTCATTGTGGCCTATGAATACTTCAGGTAGCGTAGCTACTGTTCTTTGGACATTAAGAAGACTCTGTGGACTTTTGGGAAAACCTAAATAAGTATATCAACGCCTGCGAAATATGCCAAATACCAAGTGGGGCTATTGGCATAGGAGAGAAGATGCCGTGATAAGAAAAAAATGCCATTCAGTAAGATCAGTCTAAAAGTCAGTAGAATGTCGTGGTGGCCCGGAGGTTACAGACCCGCTTCTTAAGCACCGGGTTGCGGGTTCAAACCCAGGCATGTACCAATGTGACTTTTTCAATGTCATATGTACTTTCTTAGTTAATCTAAGACGCCACTGACATACGGTGAAGGAAAACATCGTGAGGAAACCTGGACTTTTAATGGTCTGAAATCACCAACCCGCAGTGAGCAAGCGTGGTGATCAATGCTCGTTCCTTCTCTGTATGAGAAGAGGCCTTTGCCCAGCAGTGGGACAGTTACAGGCTAATATTTATTTATTTTATTTTTAGTAAGATCAGTACAGTATTACCAACTAACTAACTGAAGACACGTTTGGTGTGGCTAAGCGATTAGCTTCTGCACTACGGGTCGTGGGTTCGATTCCCACAAGGAACAAAAATTTGTATGGCCTACAGATAGTTGTTTCGGGTCTGGCCGTTTGTGTATGTGAGATTTGTGTCTCACGATACAGGAGAAATCCTAGTGTGAGACAAAGATTTGGTTAAAAAAAAAACGATTTCGCATCGGCGAACTTCGTAATATCGATCACTTTAGAATTGCATGTGACTTCAAGATCACGAATGTTTTGTACAGTAGTAAAACTCTAGCCGCAAATTGTAAGAAATTTCTTTCAGAAAATTTCTAACGCGTGCGGGAAGTCCCTTTGGGAATACATTTTGTACCTACTATACTACTACCATAGCCCGTATACTGCTGGATCCGGCATTATCTGACGTGTGTGGTGTCTGGTACAAAATGTTTGCGCAAAGTGACTTCCAGCGCGCATCAGAAAGTGTAAAAACTGGCGTCCACTAGGCTCGCCGAGTCGAGTCGAATATAACCGTAATAATTCGCCTCCTATACATTTACTATAAAACTGCGTTGATCAGCGACGAGCCGAGACGCGCCAAATCGCATAACTCGCGCGCATCGCATGTCATGCGAATTTCTGTTTTAGCGACTTGCGTTTACTGACCGTTTCGCCTCACACGGAACAAATGCGACTCGACTCGATTCAACGCGTTTCGGCTGTAGTCGACGCGAAGCCAGGCTTTAGAAAAATTCTTGCCATGTGCGGCCGGGCTAAAGGAGGTATGAGTGCAATTACAGGCACATGAGTTTTTCTGACTTTCGGCAACGCATCTGCAATCCTTTTGTAGGTGTTGCAGATGTATATAGGCGGCGGTAATCTTTCAATTTTCATTAGGTAGGCTGTCGGTTGGTTTGTCAACTTATTTTTTTTATCTTTGCTTTGCTCTTGACTTTGGTCAAGGTCAGAGGTGACAGAGACAAAGTCTACGATGGAGCGAGCTTACCCAGAAGAAGCCTGTTCACTCTTACTTTGAAGAGATTCGGGTTGTAAGCGTTCGGTGACACTAACGCAGGTAGTGAGTTCCACTCTTATACTTAAAAAAAAATTTTCTCGTCTTTGTGAGTTTCTGTCAAGGACTGTGGGACTTCGATCTACATGTCTACCAACCCTTTAATAGCTGTCTGTTATATTTTAACCGCTGTGAGACAGGGTCATGAAGGTGTAATGGGGGTTCCGTTGTTACTAGACCCATGTTATAGCACCCATCACGTTGCGGTTGGAGACCTTTGGGGTAGGGGTGGATCTTAGTCGATAGTTTGTTAATTTTGTATCCGGTTGTACAGCCCGATAGCGTTTTTTTCTTTATTAATAATAGGATCCGCTATAATTGACCTCGATATCGCCTGATGGATGAGGTCTGCACCCAGATGCCTATTCACTCTTGCTTTTAAGGTTTACGAGTTATAGATAGTGGCAAGGGACTCCACAGCTTGGCAATAGGTTGAAAATAAATCCTTTCTTTCCTTAATTATGATTATGACCGAGAATATCTCGGACAAAATTATAATCATCATCTGCCTAGCCTTTTCCCAACTATGTTGCGGTCGGCTTCCAGTCGAACCGGATGCAGCTGAATATCAGTATTTTACATGGAGCGACTGCCTATCAGACCTCCACAACCCAGTAACTGGGTAATACGATACTCTTGGTAAGACTGGTTGTCAGACTTTCTGGCTTCTGACCAACAGTAACGACTGTCAAAGATCTACAAATGACAGCCGGGACCAACGGCTTTACGTGCTTTCCGAGGCACGGAGGAAACTCGCTATGGTAAATGGTCACCCATCCACAGACCAACCTCGGCAAGCGTGGCTTAACCCGGAAGATCGGTCTATGCGGCTGTAATTACTTAGCCACGAGCTCCTCGAGCGGACAAAATTATAATAATTAATAATAAAAAATATTGTTCTGTCTACACAAAGGTTTGCTTACAATTTAACATAACTAAGTAACTTAACAAATAAGTAGGTAGGAAGCTCCTTTGCAAGAGACTGGAGTCCGTACTAGAGAGACCCTGTGTTACGGATCGCCAGGCCCTCACCCTAAATACTCAGTTTTTACACAAGTTACATGTTGCTAGAAAGCAACAGACTAAAGAAATTGGTGTTACACATTGCTTGAGGTAGTTGAGAATTGAACTAAGCTATCGATGATGGGTGTTATATGAATACCTATGACAGTCGTTACGGGGAGTCAAAAGTCGGTCTAACATTAGGTTATCGGCAATGCCCAGTACCTAATTGGGTTGCGGAGGTCTGACAGCAGTCGCCCCGCGTGGCAACCTGACCGTCAGTTTAACGTGCTCTTAAAGGGTCCTCATGTTTAACGAATAGTCACCCTCCCATGGAGTTATCGCGGCAAGTGTAGCTTAACCTTAGTTTTAGTTGTTAATTATAGTCATGCGTTGAAATATTGGACACAAATTATCAGTCACCCTATACACGAGTATAAATTATCTTGGGAACGGCTTCTAAAGGATAACCACACTTGGCAATCACTAATCTTCTCGACAACTCCTTCGGTTATTCCAGCACGAGCTAGAGAATAGCTCATGCCGTGGTGAAAAGATTAAGCAGTCAGGAAGGTTGGTAGCGAGGCTGACTGCCCAGGGTGCGCCGGACATACTCAAGTATCACCAGTCATGGAGTCTCCTTTTAACACATCATCAAGACGTCATACGACGACATAGGCCTCCCCCAAGCATTGCCACATCAACCGGTCCTGTGCTTCTCGCATCCAGCGGGTCCTTGCGACCTTCACCAGATCATCGGTCTACCTTGTGGGAGGCCTACCCACGCTGCGTCTTTCGGTACGCGGTCGCCACACCAGAACCTTGCGGCCCCATCGGCCATCCGTTCTGCGAGCAATGTGCCTCGCCCACTGCCACTTAAGTTTGGCAATTCTTCGAGCTATGTCGGTTACCTTGGTTGTCCTGCGGATTTCATCATTTCTGATGTGATCACGCAAAGTAACTCCGAGCAGAACCCTCTCCATTGCTCATTGGGTGACCTTGAGCCTTCTTATGAGGCCTATTGTGAGTGACCACGTTTCAGTACCGTATGTAATCACTGGCAATTTTAACACATAGTCAACTTCAGTTGATGCCCACGAGAAAAGAAAAGACGACCTAATCTTTTACGAATCTATCTACTTACCAAAGTACTAGCAAAAAAATATGAAGTAATATCCAAGATGGTAGAATAGTAAGGAACAGGAATATTTTATAAGACAAATGTGTCTTACGTAGGTAGGTGTGAAGACTTATGTACTGTACGTGTGATATATAAATATACTTACGTATACATAACTAGCTATCGCCCGCAGCTTCGCTTGCGTGAAATTTTGAACCCGTTAAGTGACGATTTTCCATACAAACTTTCAACCCCTATTTAACTCCCTTAGGGGTTGAATTTCGAAAAATCCCTTCTTAGTGGATGCCTACGTTACAAGAGGAACCTACTGTCAAAATTGTAACTTTCTAACCCCAGCGATTTAGGCTGTGCGTTGATAGATCAGTCAGTCAGTCAGTAAGCTTCTCCTTTTATATGTATCGATATAGGAACGTATTTGCGTTAGTATAAAATTTAGGTCTTTGAATTTGAGATGAATTTTTAGAACATTAGAACTATAGGTTATTAAATTGTTTTTAAAAAACACATATCATAACATCGCACTTATTTCCCCAAAGAGTTGAGCAGTAGTGTACAGGGTGGGTAAAAAATCGTGGATCAAACGAAACGGGGCGATAGTTGGGATTATTTGTAGTATTTTATGGTAGTAAATTTTTTTTACTGTAATTTTTTTTTACAATTAATTTTTCGTGAGACTGTGAGTGTTATCGGTAGTGGGTAGCACTGAGCAATGTTGACAAAGGAAGGTAGTCGTCGATATGGATCAACGCAACCGATGTTATAAAGGCGGTGGTCATTTGACAAAGCAGGAGCATTCGGTGCTGAACAGCTGAAGAAGTCTGACCTTTTATATCTGACTAGGTTGTCCTTATTTTATGATCTTGTAATAATTGGGTAGAGTATTATATTGTGATCTAGTTCATGTTACTAACACTAACCCAAATACAAGTACTCTCAGTGGTGGAGAGTCTATGTTGGTTTTATTTACTATATTTACCTTGCTCGCAATCCTGACATACTGATATTAGCTGTAACTGTAATGATAGAATCACCCCTGAACGATTATGTTATTGTGTCTTTAACAAAAGATACTGAAAAAAGTGCCATTACTCATAAATCATGATACCCACTCATAAAAGCACTTTCAAGCAACTAAACACCATTTATTGTTTTAAAATAGGTACCCATTTTACTCTAGTTGCCTATTTATTACAAATTGTCATAACTTTTAAGGGGATCAAGTTAGGGATCTGCCACATAGATATTTTTAACTGCAAATAACTCCAACTATCGCCCTGTTTCGTTTGATCCACAATTATGACCCACATTTCACCGTTATGTTTAAGTTCCATGTAATAGGGGGCGAGCCTATTGCCATCAACCGGCAGACCGTAATTGTTTTTTTTTTTGGTTACATATCGATACCGTTAATTTACCAATACCTATATATATTTTGATTGATCATTATTATAAATTGATATCATTTTAAATCGGTATCATTGCGATACTGATATTTTGGGATAACGGAATTTTCGGTTGGTTTTAAATCGGTATGACGTCATATCGTTAAATAAAAAAAACTGTATTTTTTCTTTTGCTTAATATTTCCTGTAGCCTCTACTAAAATTCACACGAGAGATTCATTTTTAAAACCCGCATGACGGTTACAGACCCAGTTTTATTTCTAGAATTTCCTCTGGTCTCTGAAATAATATTGGCTCAGTCATATTTGAGTTTAAATTCCTACCATCGCTCGAACAAAAATGTAAGAGCCAAAAAAATAACCTTAATTTTTATATTCCCACTCAAAAATAAACACAGAAAGAACGAAAATTAAAAAATAACTTGTTCTGCCTAGCCTTTACCCAACTATGTTGGGATCAGCTTCTAGTCTAACACGTCTATTTTACACGGAGCGACTGCCATCAGACCTCCGCCACCCAGTTACTAGGCAATGCCGATATCCTAAGGTTAAATCATTTGTCAGATTTAGGGCTTCTGACTACCCGTAAGCTTATTAAGAAACCATTGTTGTATTGAGAACCGGAGCGATCTGTACCGCTCAATGCTTTATAATTTAACTAGCGACCCGCCCCGGCTTCGCCCGGTTGCAATGTATTACACATATAAACCTTCCTCTTGAATCACTCTATCTATTAAAAAAAAACTGCATCAAAATCCGTTGTGTAGTTTTAAAGACGTAAGCATACATAGAGACAGACCGCGGGAAGCGACTTTGTTTTATAGTATGTAGTGATTTCTCCCGAAACCATTGCATGATACAGAACTCGGCAGTTCTGTATTGCGCAATGGTTTTGGGCTGAAATCGCCAATAATCTAGCTAAAAAACCATTGTGTAGTACAGATCGCTCCTGTTCTGGATACCACAATGGTTTCTTAATACGCTACCCGTAACGACTGTCATAGTGTTCGTATGACACCCGGGACCGACGGCTTAAAGGTGGATTCAGACATTGCGAGGCATGCGCCGCGAACGGCGCACAACGCATGCGCATCCCTACCGACACACGCTGGCTCGCCTCGCATATGTTCAGCCTGTGCGTAGCACAGGTGTACTACGCCATATCGAATGCCAAAACATCGAATATCAATTGATCGACCACTATAAATCGAATGTTCAAATAGTCGAACGTTCATTTCATCGAATGGTTAATAAATCGAACATTCAATAAATCGAACACTCAATACATCGAGTGTTCAAAATATCGAATGTTTGTTTGATCGAACGTTCATCGTATCGCATATTCAGTATATCGAAATATTAACATACTGATTACTTATTATATTGAATATTTAAAAACACATGGGTTTGAACCCACAACCCGGTGCATATACTCGTAACAAGTGGGTCTGTAACCTCAGGGCCAACACGACATTTAATTTAATTAATAACTAACAAACAAAAAAAAAAGATTAAGCTGTGTTTTTCTTCGACATAGCCGTAATTTTTGTATACTTACTAATATTCAATATAATAAGTAGTCAGTATGTTAATATTTCGATATAATGAATATGCGATACGTTGAACGTTCAATGAAACAAACATTCGATATTTTAAACGTTCGATCAAACATACATTCGATATTTTGAACACTCGATGTATTGAGTGTTCGATTTATTGAATGTTCGATTTGGCATTCGATATGGCGTAGAACATCCGCGACGCACATGCCTCGCCACAAACATGAAGACAGACAAACGAAGCATTTGCTTCGCACGCGATGGCTCGACCCGACCATACGTTGGTATATTTTTTCGACACGCACGCCTCATCCGAGGCATTCGTTGTGCGCCGTTCGTGGCGCATGCCTCGCAAAGTCTGGATACACCTTAACGTGCTCTCGGAGACACGGAGGGGTCTCGATGTGTAACGAATGGTCACCCATCCACGGACTGACCGCGGCAAGCGCAGCTTAACCTTGAAAATAGTATCACCCGCGTAGTTGTTAAATAACCACAACTCACGATTAAAATATAAAAATATTCTTCCCCACAAAGCAGAACCGGAGAGTAAAATTTGACACACACAGTGTGTGGTTCTCTCAAAAAATAATAATAAATGAAAAATAATAACTTCTCACATCCGCAATAAATCCATCCAGTTGGCCCGTCCACTGAATCACTTTAGCGCTATCGTGCGAAATACAATGCATCATAACCATTGTAGGTCGTGTTCCGGCGAAGCGTTTCCTGTACACAGCCAACCGGCAATGTATAGCGTATACAGCGAATAAATCGAGCGGCTAAAAGTGCATTTTTCTCCGTACAAGCGTGATATGTACGACATTTCCTTCCTTTGCGCAGTAGGGTAAAGTGTTATGTGTTGGTGTTTATTTTTGCGTATAATAAGTCTTGTTTTTGGCAGCATGAGATATTGCTTCTTGTGTGTTTATTTTTGTTTTATCTACTTGCTAGCGTTTCGTATGTACGCTATTGTAAGGCAGACTGCTGATGGGACACTAAGGCGGATCTCACACTACCAAGAGCCACGCTCCGGTGCGCGGGGCTGCGTTTTTAACATTAAAGCGAAATACATGTGGAGGAACCAGGTGTGGTGTTCCTCCAACCAAAGGGAGGATCCTCCAACCAGGCGGAGTCTTGTGCCTGGCGGGCTACTGCCCTTTGGTTGGAGGAACACCACACCTGGTTCCTCCACATTGGTGACCCCGACGTGATTTAAACACGCAACCATCTGATCTGGAGTCAGACAGAGACACAGAGAGAAGGCGCGGGTCGGGCGCGGATCGGGACGGGAGTACGGCGGGTCTAATTCCTTGTATTTATATGAAAGCCATCACTATGAAAGCGTGTGCGGGTTGGATGCGGGGCATGCCCGCTCTCTGTGTGTATTGCGCTTGACCGTGAGTACTTCAGTTTGTATATAAAACACCCACAGTGCAACATACTGACAACGCATCGACGCGCGTGGTTGCAGACCGCGCGCAGATCACGCGATAACGCGCGGGGCCGCGTGGCGTCTCGCAAGGTACGGCGCACTGGAATCCGCAGTAACGCGCAGATTTTTGACAAAAGACGTCTCCACGAATTGAACTTTATTTGGTGCGGGGATATCGAAATCTGCGGCCCCGCACGGAGACGCAGATAGAACCGCATAATGGTGCAGATCTGCGCCTCCACCACCGCGCGCGTTTCGCGTGGTAGTGTGAGATTAAAAAAAGTTGCTCTAGACACAGTTAATTGCTAAATAATGGAATCATGCGTTACTTTGAGGAAATCCATGATATACAAATACGCAATTACAACATTTAGTTTTAATTCCGCCATTTTTTTTTTAATTTGTCTTTATACTCGCGTTTGACCACTATCTCGCCTGATGGTAAGCGATGATGTGGTCGACGGTGAAGCACGCTTGCCTAGAAGTAACCTATTCACTCTTGACTTAAAGACCCAAGGTTGTAGCTATCAGGAAACACAGACCCCGGCAGGGAATTCCACTCCTTAGCTGTGCAAACAATGAAAGTGTTCGCAAAACGCTTTGTACGTATGAGTGGGATGTCCACCAAGTACCGATGGCGCATTGCCGTCTGGTAGTCCGATGATGGAAAGCCATGATCGCCAGCTTGGATGCAGTATGCAGCACCACCCTCTCGCCCGCTAATATATGCACATGCAGGTGTGATTAAAATGCAAGATACAACTCAAACCGATACAACACGTGTTTCGCCCCTCCCCTTCTTGGTCCAAGCGGTCGACGAGTCAACATACCCTTGTCCCTTCTCACTCTGAGAAGAGGCCCATACCCAGCAGTAGGACTGTAGTGGGCTGATTATGCTATGCTTATACTACCAGGCCCAAGACTTCACATTCAGTGGCCCTTGTTGCGACTGCCAGACCAAAGAAGGAGTCACGAATTCAAGATTTTTTCTAACAGAAAAGGAATAATAGACAAAGTGGTCCTCGGGACCCACAACGTCCACACATATGTTAATAGAAAGCTATTTTAATGTACTACAATACTTATTGAGGCGGCTTATTTCAAATCGCAGTGAGAAACAAGTTATGGTGTTGCAAAGTGCTGTATTCCTCTCGCGATTGGTTGGAGCAGTTAGTAGGTCGTTATTGAAGACCATGTTCCATACATTTTTACCGATTCTCCTTTGTTTAGTTGCAATTTTTATTATTTAACTAGGTTGCGTTACACTTGTCACACCTGATGGGAGCACACGAATCCAAGTAACAGAGATATAGAGAGATTCCTCTACACCCTTCTGGCTCTCACATACACACGACGGAACACAGTAAACTGCTTGGCGCTGGACTTTTACGTGAGGGTGGTAGCTAGCCAGGCGAGCGGTATAGATCCTACCACCACGCGTGCAGGTTTTGTTTAACCTAACAACACGCGTCTATTCCCAGCTTATATTCTAGCCCTACACGGTATAGGTCCCTTGATTCTCCTTTAAACATTTAATTGCCTAACCTAGAATGTTTTCAGAAGGCTTCCAAGTTAACATACCTCTAAACAAACTAATGAGTCTTCATTATAAAACAACAAGCTCGCAATAAGGCCTTGTACCCTGTTGCCAACCCGTTGTCTACGCAACAAAGCCGAGCGGCAACATCAAACGTTCCAAACCCTTTGATTACGCCGCGTTCTAATGAAAGTGTTAAATACACTCCCTGTGTAATTTAGTCGGTGTACTGACATACCTACTACACTGTAATCTCGGTATTAATTTAGTTAATTTATTTTGGTTGGTGTTAATTGGTTCACTGATCTGCTTGTTAGATGTAGAGGGCGTATTTAATTATGTTTTTTAAATCTGTTGTTGTTACTACATTGTTCTCTAAAATTAAGGTTTGTTACACACGTACCACAAATTCATCACAACCACAACTACAAACACACCACAGCCATAACCACGCTACAACAACAACACGTGGGCGGGCACTAATTTGTATGAAAATGAATAGTTTAATTCACACGTACCACATTTTGCCGTCAAATTCAACCGGGCGATAGCGACCACAACGCAACCACCAGTGAAACCACGCACTAGCGGCTGGACACCTCGGAAACACAACGATGCGTCGACACAACGACACCGCGTGCACGCCTGTGGCCCGAACTCAAGCGGAGATGTGCGGAGATGTCCGAAACGGAGACGAGAAGAGATGTTTTCAGCTAGCGTGTATCCACTGAAACTGTGCGGGGATGCGTACTGGCTAGACTGTAGCCGAGATATGTGCTGGCTAGGGTGGAGGTGTGCGCTGACTAGGCGGAACTGAGCTGCGACGAGCGTTGTATGTGAACGCACAGTTTAGTGCAATCTAACGTGCACGCCGCACACATTAAGTCTCCGCTGCGCGCCGTCGTCAGCTTGCGAGGCAAAGCTCACATCTCCGCCTTGTACCGCGGCGCAGCTCAATCTCAGCGATGAACAGCTCACATCTCCGCTTCCATCGCGCCATACAAATATGATACATCTCCGCTCAGTGGTATCCACTTAAGCTGAATGGAGACGAGATGTGTGAATAACGAAATTCTATTAGTTTTTTAAACACATCTCTGCTCCGCTCGCCTACGCCTAAGCCGGAGACGTGCTATCTGTCTGCAAACACTAGCCACAACGTAACCACATTGCAACTACTAGTGACAACGCAACCACCTCTACATTTTGTAGTTACCACAACGCAACTGCAAGAAACTGCAGCGACACTATTCACACGTAACCACAGCTTGACCACTTTTTGTCGCTGCGATGTGGTACGAGTGAATTCTCCCTAAAACCTAATTATGTGTTCTGTATTCTTATAAAAGTTTAGTCGGAAAGGGGGAACTAATCCGCAGGCTACTTAAAGTATCACTGATGACGGTTTTAAAGCAAGTGTTAAAATGTCAAAATTCGATAATTTTTATTTCCATGTAAAAATATTTTTATTTAAGTTTTTTCAAAAATTCTTCGTCCCTACTTTAGTTACGAATTCAAAAAATGGAGCTTCTTATTCGTGACTCCAAATTGACCTAAAATACAGGGTGAAATTGTAAACAGTCGACAAACCGAAATGGGAGATTGTACTCATCACAATGAACAACTTTTACTATGGGACCAAACCAGAAAACGCGAAAAAAAAAATACCGACCGAATTGAAAACCTCGTCCTTTTTTTGAAGTCGGTTAATAAAACAGCTGTTCCCTACATTTATGTTCGCATAACTCGTATAAAATGTAGGGAACAGCAGATTTTTTTTTCGCGATTTCAGCTTTATTCTCATGGTAAAAGTTGTTCATAGTGATGAGTACAATCTCCCATTTCGGTTTGTCGACTGTTTACAATTTCACCCTGTATAAACCTAGCTGATCATAGCTGAAAATAGATTTTAGCATATCCTTTATGAAATCTTTGAACAGCAATTTCTCTTAAACTATTGACTTTTAAGGAAAGTTGTAGAACAAAAGTTATTCATTACTACGAGTTAGCACCCTTTCGGATTAGTACCCCTTATCCGACTAACCTTGTTTATACAGCTTTTAGTTACGGAGTACTAAGCTAGGTCAACAACAAGATCAGCAATAAAGTTATCTAGAAGTAATAAAGTTAGCTAGTTGACTAAAATGAACTAACCCGCCTTCATAGTGATGAATGTGCCCCGTCGCTCAGGTATCCAGTCGGCGACATTTTAATTCAGCTCCCGGAAGCCGGAGCCTTTCAACTCGACCAATATTTTCTGAATAAACTTGTTGGTTGCATTTTTAGGGGACGATTCGATGCAACGACTAGTCGTGTCGTCGTGGAGACGATTAGTCGTGATTGTATGTAGTTGGTTTTTAGTTTGAATGTTATGTTTGCACTGGATTTTGTGTACGACTTCGTCCGCGTTTATTCCGGATTTAGGTTGAAATTAAAAGGAGAGGTTAAAGGAGTATTTACACAAATTTTCAAGTCGATAACACGAGAAGAACACGGCGTATATGATTTTTCACATAAGGATTTAAGCGGTACACCCCATTTTACACCCTGAGAGGTTACTTTTTGAAAATTGCTTTCTTTGTGCAACTCTGAACCTACTAAGAAACATATTATCTTCTAAATTCCATATTTCTAACTTCAATGGTTTAAACTGTGCGTTGTCTGTCACACACACGCACACAAACACACTGACACACACACCCACATAAACATATACACACACACACCGTTGTATACCGTCCTAATTGTAACAGGGTTAAAACAAACATTTGAAAACCTAAAAGAACTGTAAAAGAATGTAAAGAACATGAAAAACTAGAATTAGGATTTGGAAAAAAAAACACAAACACTAATGATCAAACAACGTGTAAATTATTTTACACTAACTTATGCTTGCAGCTTCGCCCGTGTGTGTGTCGCCTATCGCGTATTCCGCGTTTTTTGATATAAAAGTAGCCTATTGTAGTCTACACCAGTGCGCTTTCATGTTCATCTTGCGCTTCCAACTTTCAATTCCTCTTGCGTCAAGCGCATGCAATATCGATTGCCATAAAACGCATGCAGCTTATCGTCTACACCGGTGCGCCTCGGTCAGTCGTCAATTGACATACAATAGACGGATTAGCGTGCGCTAGGGGCATGTGCTTTTGTCGAACTAGTATTAAGGCATGCGCTATGGCGCTTCACGCATGCTTCAAACGAAGACGCAAGATGAACATGAAAGCGCACTGCTGTAGACATAGCTTATGACCTCCGGGTTCCAGATTTTGTACCACATCAAAATCGGTTCAGTAATTTAGTCGTGATGAGGTAACAAACAAACAGATAGACAGAGTTACTTTCGCTTTTATAAGGATATAAGAGTTTTACAAATATTCCAATTTACGATTTTGACTTAACTATCGTACACTCTAAAATGCTTATTCTAAAGGCAAATGCTTCAAAAACTTACGTTGAAAGAGGAGTAGGATTAAAAACAGCTATTCCCTTTAAAAATATGTCCTTTTACGGATTACTTGCGGGTAAAAGAAACATGCCTTTGGTCCGTGTTCTTTTCCTTTTATTAAGACTCAATCTTTTAGCAAGTGGTAATTTTGTTTGAGAATATTTTTTCGTATCTTTTTAGGAGAATTTTTTGGTTGTTTTTGCGTCAGCGAATTGCTTCGGATTTTGGGATTTAGTTAAATGTAGGAGGATTGGTGTGTGAGGTTCTTGCTGATAATAATGATACGGTTAATGCTTGTTGAATAGAATAGGCATGTTGACAGCATCAATAAATTACAAATCTAATTAGTCCGCCAGTTAGAGTTTTGAAAAATAATGGACACGTATTTTTTCTTTTGTTAAATCTAAAAGAAAGATAAAACGCATCAAAATTCGCTTGTGACGTCAGAAGAAAGTAAAAATTGTACTTGCTTGTGATGTTTTGCCAATTTTAAAAGTGTCGTAACTTCGTCAATTTTGGTTTACGTAACAAAAGAAAAAATACGGGTCGAATGTTTTTTGATAATTTAACTGACGGACTAATTAGATTTTTTCAGTCTAATACCCTATTGTATCTAAAGTATTAGTATAACTAGTATGCTAACGATCAATTAATTAAATCTGTGGGCTAATTCAACTAACAAAAACGTTAATCAATCGTTTGACAACAAAAACAAAATGTTGGTTTTGTTTTTGCTGTCTAACATTTTGACTTTATAGAAGAATAAAAACCGGTCAAGTGCGAGTCGGACTCGCACAGCGAGGTTTGCGTGCCTTGGAAAGTGCAACTTCATTTTTTTTTATTGATTTGATTTTCTAAAAACTGTGCTATGTAAATAATGTAATGTCTGTAAAGACATCGTTTCATTTTTATCTGTAATATTTACATATACAGGATGTGTTGTAAATAGTGGTCCAACGTTAAGGAGTCGACACACCGTGTATTCAGCCATCACATGCCACAATTTGAACCATTTTTTAACCATAGGTCTGGTTTTTTTTATTAACTTTATCTCTTTGTTTCACTAATTTAGCTGTAATCTCAACCCAATACATTATTTTCCTGTTTTGGTTTTTGTTTATAACTGCGGAATACATGTGCTATCATATGCAAGTAATTTTAAATTTTTAGTTAGTTTTTTCGAAAAAAAAAGTAATTGTGGTATGTGATAGCTGAATATATCGCGTATCGACCCCTTAACGTTGGACCACTATTTACGACACACCCTGTATCTCTCATCATCATCAACTCGATTTATTTCAGATTTATCGATTTTCAAACTTCTGAGATAAGAGGGGAAGGGGGGGTGAAACTATGCTGTATAAGTCAAAATAACACTAGATTCTATGTGCAAATGAAGCCATTTCATTGTGATACCACATTTGACCTTGTAACCCCATTTTTAAATCACCCACTTCCCTAGGTAGTGAAATTTTTTAATTGTTCCACTTGCAATATAGATAAGCAGCTGTGACAAACAGACGGACGGAAGGACCGACGGACGGACGAAGTCGCACGGGTTCTTTTTCCGTACCCAAAGGGTAGAACGGGACCCTATTACTAAGACACCGCTGTCCGTCTGTCTGTTATCAGGCTGTATCTCATGAACCGTGATAGTTAGACAGTTGAAATTTTCACGGATGACGTATTTCTGTTGCCCCTAATAACAACACTAAATACTAAAAAACAGAATAAAATACATATTTGAGAGGGCTCCCATACAACAAACGTGTTTTTTTTGCTCGTTTTTGCTCGGTATTGATAACGGCAACAGGTAGACGCTTGACATATATAAAACATATATAAAAATCAAGAATTAAATTAAAATTAAACAAACATTTAAATGGGGCTCCCATACAACAGACATGACTTGGCCGGTTTTTATTTACCACTAGCTGTGCCCGCGACTCCGTCCGCGTGGAACTCGGAAAACAACATTGTGTCGCAGCAACTAAATAGTGTATATTATGTATTCCATTTATTATAATAATAGACAAAGGTGTCCCACCAAGACACTTATATCTTTTAAACCATTTCTTTAGGTAGAGTTTCAGCTCTTCTTGATTGACCGTAAAGGTTCATATAACCATAATACTAAAAACGCGTTGCTTATTTCCATACATTTCCTTGCTAAAATGGATTATAATTGAATATTGATATTTGTTGTGATAATGTAACGAAACCTTATGGCGATACAAAAATGGCTACAACGCCATCTAGTCACAATCGGCGAACTAAATCAAAATATTTTACGCAGTGCAGTCTATAAAATTATTTCATTCGAGGTGTGGAATAGGAAAGTACTTTAAATATGTAAAAAAAACACCTATAATAGAAGACTTAATTTTATTTTTATAAGTTAGAAATAGGTACTGCTTACAAAGATTTCAAAAAGTTTGATCTGGAAATTGAACCAACCCAAATGCGAAAAAAATTCTGTATTTTTATTTCACCAATCGATAGGATCAATAATACGCATCAAATCGCTCCAATAAACAGTGTGTCTGAAATTGATGAAAGACCATAAAACGAAAATTGACTAACTTAGGTACATTTAAATTCAAGCACTTATTAATTGTTGTTAAGCAGTTCTTATTTTTTCCACTTCGTTCAATTTAAGACAGTGTGTTTGTTGGAGAGATTTGATCCTGATTATTGACCATAAAGATATTATCAAAAGGTGCCACCAGATGGTATAGGTTTGTCAGTTTGATTCCCGGTTCAGGCAAAAAAATCAGTACAGGCAATATTTCTTACTTTTAAAAATAAAATGAAGTCACCTTTGAGTGAAATTTGCAATTTTTAATATTTAAAGTACTTTCCCTTCATGGCTATGTGTTTTGGGACATTACCTAAGGCTTAAATAAACTTAATAAAACGGCGATGACAGGCTTTGAATAGTTCTGACAACAATGAACAAAATAAAATATATAAAACATTCCAAAAAAATTACAAAAAGTGTATTTTTTTAAAGTGAGGTTTTAATGCAGGACACTGAGCCAGCGACCGTTCACTGCAACACTTACTTCTGTCTACAACTTATACTACGCAGTATATGGAAATAATGTTCCGTTGCTCGGCATCTATGAGCAATAGCGTGATAGTTTATATACCAAAATAAGCGCAGGCCCATCAAAATCGATTCACGCGATTTTACGATCCGAATATTAAGCTTATACTTCGCAGTATGTGGAAATAATGTTCCGCTGCTCGGCTCCTATGAACAATAGCGTGATGATATATGTACCAGCAAAATTATCGCTCTTTACGCAACACATCAGCGAAAGTCCCATCAAAATCCATCCACGGGATTTTACGTGATGTCCGGACGGAAAGACAAACAGACACAATAATTCAAAAAAAAAATGTTATGGTTTCTGTATCGATAGTATAGTACCACCGAATCGAAATTTTGGAAAAATATTTAATTACAGACAAAGTGCACTTTGAATTTTATTAATAGTAAATAGATTTATAAATACGTATTTAAGTATTCATAATAAAATATATGAGTATTTCAAATTAATCTATCGTATTGCCTTGCACAATTAAAAATTTAGAATACCTACACTCGCTTATGAAATTGAATGTATTTCTCTTCCACTGCCATTCAGATAGATAGGTACCCAATAAATTTTAAATAACACTATCTTCTTTTTTTTTTATAAAGGCTTAGTTTAGGCTTAGTTAGTACCTTTCGTAGACTGAGAATAGTAATATATTCGTTGATTATATTTCCTCACAACGTGATTTGATACACGTAACGCCATCTATTGAAAAGAAATGGTGAGTATACACAAATACATGCTAAGTTCTTCTAGAAAACTTAAAATTCGCAAAACTTTTGATTGCGTGAACCGATTGCGATGAAACAAAAAACATATGTTACTTGAAGATAAGCACAATATTTATTTATAAAAGTCAACAAAATTGGATCAGTTGTTTTTACGTGATGCTTGAACAAACAAACAGATAAACAGACAAACAGATAAACAGACAAACAGATAAACAGACAAACAGATAAACAGACAAACAGACAAAAATTCCAAAAATGTTAAAAATGGGTTCTATTGGTTATACTTTAACATCCCAACCAGGTTTTTTCAAAATATTTGCTATGTACAGACACGCCATGTCTACAGATTTATTATATGTATAGATTTTGGTGTGGAACCCAAAAAGGCCTTTGGTCAGCTCTAAACATTCACATACCATTATACTTTAAAATAGCCTCTAGCACTTCAAACTACTTCACACAAAATTTTATGACGTCATAACCCCACTTACACCACAATTTTTACACCCAAATATCAACCCTTAACCGCCGCATAACAAAATTGATATACACCAGACGCAACCTAAGCTGAATTTTATTATAACCCTCCATTGTTTAAGTCACACTTCAAACTAGTGGTGGGGTCGATTTGACCCGTCGTAATCCTTTTAACAATAAAAGCGTAAACCATTTAGGGCCATTCTCTGCAGGTTGGTGAATATTTATCATTATGTACCCTTTCGACGGAATTTTACGAAATAGCCTGTAATATAAATTGGTGATTTATCTTAGAGGTTTTCGTCGGGTCGGCCATGTGTTTGTAATGTGCTGGACGCGTTAATAAGTGCTGTAATTGAAAATGGTAGAAATTATACAGCCTGGTATTTTAATTATAATGTAAAACATTTGGAGTGAAATCGTTTCATTTATTACTGGGAAGTAATAAATGAAACGATTTCACTCCAAATGTTTGACCATTTTTTTGCTGACTGTACCAAATATTTTTTTCTTTTTTTTTGTACATTTCGAAATAATTTCAAAAATTATGGCCAGTCTCCTATCAACATTTTCTTTTAGCGACAACGATTAAGGTAGCTGCCCTTATTACTACCTCATGTCAAATAAGTTTTTTGCGATTTCTGACTTTTCTAGTACTCGAACCTCAGTTGGTCCGGAAGAGTCTTTTGATTCTTAAGGGAAATGGGATCGATTGGCATCATAAGAAAGATTTGTGAAAACAACCCGTTTTCTCGCTGACTGTACTTTTTTTTCAAAATCTGTGAATGCCGATTGTAATTATCTCAAAAGTTAGGGGTAGTCTTCTAAGAACGTTTTCCTGTAGTTACAATGGTTAAGGTAGTTGCCCTTCATGCCCCATCTCAAATTACCACCCTGTATAGTATAGTTCAACAATATTTAATAAAATTCCAACTAACATAAGAAGCATTTCAGAAATTAAGTTATTTAAAAAGAAACTTCATGACCTGCTAGTCGATAAATCATACTATTGTTTAAAAGATTTTTTGTCGGACAAGTCTCTTTAAATTGTATTTTATTTTGGTCAATGTCATGTTAAAGTCAGTACCTACCTATTGCATGCTATTAATTTCAAGATCTTTGCCTGACCTATATTTTGTTTTGTCTCTTTCTCCTAATTTATTAATATGTAATGTTAATTTATTAAAATAATAATTTTTATTGTATGTCTAAAAGACGGGACATAGCCGATCTAATGTGTTGCAGAACACCTGTACCTATTTTTGTACCTATGATCCATAATAAACACATTGATTGATTGATCATTTACCTCTTCTTTGTAAAATTTGCCTTGCGTTCCTTATTTGCGTTTAAAAAATGACATTTCTTGTTATACTTACATAAATATTATTTTCTATCTCCATATACATTACACTCTTTAAGGAGGAAATTGTTTAGCAATGGATTAGAGATAATCTCATTAGCGCTTACTGCTGGATGTAGGTTGAATTTGAATTATTTCTTCCTCACTTTAGGTGTTAATAAGATAAGCAATTGTAACTCAGATTTCAATGAACAGGAATTCCAAGAATTTAGTCAAAGGTTATAAAGCCTCAATTCGTAATAAGATATTACTTAGCATTTCCGAAAATCAACCGATTCTAACATTTGTATAATTTATATCCATACTTCTGAGAATACAAATTTAATTAAATTGCCACTTCGAATGAAAAATAAAACAAAGTAACTAATAAATATAACAAGCTAATGTTAGTTTAGGATTTTTACAATTAATTAAATTTCAGGTTTCAGTTGCTGTTCTACAGTCTGGAGTGCCTTGCTATAAATGTTCAAGTGTTTTACGGCTAGAGAGTGCTGACACTACTCGTATTACTCTTTTATTGAAAATGTTGCGTCACCTCTGGTATGAAAATATCACTTCATACTCTACTTGTTATGGCGTACAATAAAGCATATTGTATCGATCTATAGCTATGTCTACACCAGTGCGCTTTCATGTCCATTTTGCATCTTCGTCTGAAGCATGCGTGAAGCACCATCGTGCAATCAATATTGCATGCGCTTGACGCAAGAGGAATTGAAAGTTGAAAGCGCAAGATGAACATGAAAACGCACTGGTGTAGACACACCATACCGGATGACTTATTTTACCGTCTTGAAAAAAAATGGATATAATAGGTGAACGGAGACTTTAAAAACGGGGATTTTTTAATTGCACCTCTATTTACAATTCAAGCAAACGAAGTGTTTCCAACTAATTATTTTTAAGTATAACAAATACAGGGTGTTAACGAATTCGTGTAATTAATTAAAACCACATGATCTACTACTGGTGTAGTATGGCCCCGCACGGGATTTAGCTTGATTAAAAATAAAAAAATAAACTTCTTTTTTTTTCATGCGGCTTTGTTACCGATCGTATCTAAACCACTTAATAAGGATTCAGTGAAAAAATAAGTTTTTTTTTTTTTTGCAAAATAATAATTTTATTTGTGTGAACATTACGATGCCACGCATAAATTAATGAAAGTACGGCGACATGGCTGGCAGGGACGACTAACGCGATATCACTCTTTGCAGTCAGATAACTCAAGGCTCTAAAAAGACTCAGAAATTGAAAACCAAAAAAAATTTTGGATTTTTGTTTTTGTTTATTTTCAAAAATTTCCATTTAGGGTTATTCTGTGTCACCAGTAGATCACGCGGTTTGAAGGAATTACACGATTTCGTTAACATCCTGTATACTGACTTGCACACTAAATTAACAACAATTGCACAGTTAATTCGTTGTAATTTTAGGGCACCCCGACTCGGACAGGTTAGGTTAGAAGGGGATGGCGGGGTCTTTCAGACCCCGCCATCCCCTTCGTGGTTATTTATTTTCAAACCACCCAGAAGTAGGAGCTCAGCGAAGCGGGGCTCCGGCTCTTTAGTGTGCATGTTTAATTTTAGTGTGCAATCCAGTATTTTTGGTGCTACTTTCGAATATTTGTTACTAAAAAGGAGATTTACAGTTATAGGATTAAATACTACCCTTTAAAAACTATGCCATAGCTTCTACTCCGTTCACCAATTTTTTTCCAGACGATAAAAAAGTCATCTGGCGTTATGCCATAAATAGTTATTATAGTCACTCGTGGTGACGTTTGAGGGCCTTATACTTCCAGAACAAAAAAGTTTCGATCGAAAAAAGCATAGTATTTACTGGAACAACTGTTTATAAAAAAAAACTATGATATTTTCAAAGCACACGTGAGTAAAATATAGTAAACAATAAATCCCGAAAAAATTCAAATGTTTTGCGAGTAGGCAAACCCATGACGCATTTGTCCCCCGAGGTCATTTGTCCCCATCATAATACCTTGTACACACACAATCCCACGGAAATCCCGGATTTCCCCTAAAGACTGTAATTGGAACCTCACGTACGTAAAAAAATATATTTTTCACAGAAACTTAATCCGAAGGCATTAATTAATACTTTGACGCTAAAATTAACGCTACAATTTTGAAGATTTCTGCGAATTGCCGGGGGTCTATTCGACCCATCTCTCTCTTTAGCTACCCTAATTTGGCCTGCGGCGTTTGAGTGTTAAGCTCCGAATTAGAAACGATACAGTAAGTGTAGGGTTAAGTCTGGCTGCAATGTATCTTCAAAGAGCGTCCCTTAAGGCTATCTGAGAGCCAGTGCTTTTTCGATAAAATACTTTTTATAAAGCTTTTAAGGCGATGCGTCTGAAAACTTTTTTGAACTGAATTCTTTTTTTTTCATCATATTAGTAGCGAGTATTACTATACTCGTACTACTAAATAAGTAATTACTGAAAGGTACTGGTACCGCTGCGTCTCAGTTCAATAGTTAAAAGTCCGTGCGCCACTACTTACAAGTACAACTGCAGTTATTATGCGTTTTCCGCTAACAGATTATTCAATTTTCCTCTATTGTCTCACTGTACATATAGTAGTTCGTCGAATTGTGATTCGAATAATTATGGTGAGGAACTACTACATCGACAATCGAATGCGCAACAGTAAAATTTTCGATTCAGTCGATTGTTTTTTTTTTTTGCAACAATCGCCCATCGATACTCTCAACCGGCGTGCGTGTATGACAAGATGTATGAACGAGTACGAAGCGAAAGGAGTATGTAAGGATCGTAGCATGCGGTGATCTGTAGTTTCTGCCTACCCCAATGAGAAAAAGGCGTGAGTTTATTTGTTGTGTAAATATTTCTTATCCAAGGCGATCGAACTCGCGACCTTTGACGACCAAGCTCGCCGATCAGGTCATTAAACCTATAAGCTCTATCGATCATTAATTTCTAAATTAAAATCCACTATAGTGATTAAAATCTAAAATCACATTTATATGCAAATTCAAAAGGTCTTAAGTTCATACGGCTTATTGAATATTGATGTCCTTTTTGATATTTAATTCTGTATTTAATTTTGGCTTAATAATTGAAGACTTAGTATTATATTTGAATAGAAATTTTAATCTGTTTCGGGTTTTATTTTAATATTTATGCAATTCTATTGAAATAAAAATAATCCTATAGACGAGAAATTCAATTAACCCTTTAAGGGGCAATGGCAATATATTTGCCGCCATGTTTTTTAGGAGATGTCAAGAAATCCTTATTGTTTTTTTTAAACCTTGCTTTATTACATTTTTTTACTGTTTTCTCTAATAAAAAATACTTTAAAAAAAATATTTTTCTTTATTTCATTTTTTTATTTTCAAAAGAAATTGCCAAATTATTTGTTACTTACTTTTCCTTAAATCTACTCCCCTTTAAAGGGTTATATTTTGATCGATTTTCATAGATACGAATCGTATAATTCGTTCTGCCTAACATTTTCCCACCTATGTAGGAGTCAGCAATTAATGATACACCTATAATCAATCATTTTACTGCCTATTGTCTGGCAGTATGCATAAATGTTCTGCTGATGGTGGTACAATATGGTTGAGCTAAGCGATGCGGATGTGCACGTTATACTCGTGAACGAGTGCTGTCTGTCGAGACTGGTCAGCTTTTAACTGCTATGGCAATCCTAGAAGGCATATTTTTCTATTTGTTGCATTATTCTCATTCTATGTCGCACGCTACTGTAATGGAATTGTCATGATCTACTATTTTAAAAAGAGTATTCATGGAGTTTCTTGCCGGCTCTTCTCCATAGAACCTACCTTTTGGAACCGTGCACCTAGTTTTGACGTTTTAAAAGTGCCTGTAATCTGGTCTATTTGAAATAAAAAACTTTGACTTTGACTTCAGCTTCCAGTCTCACCAGATTTAACAGAATACCAGTATTTTACACGGACCGACTGCCGTCTGACCTCCGCAACCCAGTTACTGGGCAATGCCGATACCCTAAGGTTAGACCGGTTGTGTATCGGGCTTCTGACTACCCGTAACGACTGTCATAGGTATTCGTATGATACCCGAGACCGACGGTTTAACGAGCTCTCTGAGGCACGGATTGATTGACGAAATGTAATTACTAAAAAAAACTCCCTTCTTTCTCTTTCCTTCGTATTGGCGTGAGCTGTATGAGAATAGCTCATGCTGTAGTGAAAAGATTAGCCAGTCAGCAAGGTTGGTAGTGGATCTGACTGCCCAAGGTGCGCCGGCAGCACACGTGTTGGTCCCTATCGTTGAAATGGCTGAAGTGATTACCATCAAACATAGCTAAAAACCATTCCGATTAAATCAGCTTTTAAATATAAAAGCCGTATTGAAATGGGTTCATTCGTTTGGGAGCTGTAGTGCCACAGACAGACAACTGGTTAAAACTTATAACACCTCTTTTTTGCGTCGAAGGTTTAAAATTATTGTCATTATGTTTAAATAAGATCACAGAACAATACTAACTTTCTTATTAGAACTACAACAAAAAAATACCGTTGTGTTATTTACGTATTACACTCGGGAGCAATGAATACGAGTCCCCAACATAAACCTTAATACCTCGAAAAATAAGAATGATAACTTATTCAAATAAAAAATATTTTATAGTCAAACAGCAGTGTACTCAAAAAAATAACTTCATTAATGACTTTCGTGAGACGCATTCATATTTATGACTAGCTTTTGCTCGCGGCTTCGCTCGCGTTAATTTGTAATTTTTTGATCCCAAAATATAGCCTATAGCACTCAGGGATAACGTTGCTTCCTATTGGTGAAAGAATTTTTGAAATCGGATGTGTAGTTCCGGAGATTACCTCCTACATACAAACAAACAAACAAATTCTACCTCTTTATAATATTAGTATAGATTAGTTACGGTATACTCACATGCATTTTTCGGGATTGCCCGACTAGTTTCGTTCATAGTTCCGATTGGGTCCGAAACTAAAAACTTGTCGGGCAATACCGAAAAATGCACGTGAGTTAACTGTAACTAATCATAAATACTTCTTAAATCCCCACTACTACTATAAATGCCAAAGTAACTCTGTCTGTAACGCTTTCACGTTTAAACCGCTGAACTGATTTTGATACACCCTGGTACAGAGGTCTCGTGTAGTGCCAGACTTAAAGAATAGCACTACCCCATCTCTTCGCGTGGGTGTCGTAAAAGGCGACTAAGGGATTCACTGAAGGATGGGCAGCAGCGTTCTCTGAGTACTTTAACAACTATACTGCGATCGTCAACCCGCCTGCCAAGCGTGGTGATTACGGCAAACCCCCCCTTTTGGGGGAGGCTTATGCTGAATAATGGTACAGAGATAATCTGGAACATGGAGAAGGACATAAGCTACTTATATCCCGATAAATACAGAATACGCGACAAATAACATAAACGCGGGCGAGTCCGCGAGTGACCTCCTAGCAGTCTATAAAATACTTTTTATTTTAATAATCTATCATTCTTATTTTACGAGACATTACGGTTTATTTTAGTGACCCGATTTCATCACCCCCGAGTGTATTTACTAAAACCAACAGAAACTATCCTATTTGTTTGCAAATACGTCTATTTGATGTTTAGATAGCCATCGGAAAATAAACGTACAATATTTGTTTCAGTTTATCCTACAGATCTCAACCTGCTTGTTCAACGAGGTGACAACATGCATTACCTGAACATGAATTTTCTATAAAATTCATTCGGCAAAATATGCTGAGTTGATGGCTAACCGTAGAAAATCCGTTGGGAAACGGATTAGAAATACAATTCTCTTCTGTCGCAGGCTAAGCGAGTCGTGAGAGCCAACGAACCAGGGGCCTAATTCTCCTAAAATAAATTGTTGCCAAACGCAATCGAATCACAACCGTCAGTCAGTTTTTGTTTTCGAAAACTTTCAAAATGATTGATTTTGTTTTTTGTGTCAAACAATTTGATAGCTTTTGAAATTGAGAACTGTCTGAATGAACGGTTCGGCCTTGGTTCGGTTGTGATTTATCAAGATTTATTTTAGGAGAATTAGGCCCCTGGAACCATAATTATGGCCAAAAATGGTTATAGGCTTGCCACTTACTTATAGGGAAGATTAGTCCAAAACCGGGTATGGGGGTAAAACCGGGACAAGGCAGTATAGCCTCTTACACGTTTCAAATTTAGACGCGCGTTCGCTAACTGCTTTTGGCCACCCTGATCAAATTGTTAACAAACTTTCAATGGCGTCGGTGCGTGCTCGACAACAATAAATAAGAAAAACGCTTTTATGGTCAATTGATTTAATATTCTTTGGAATTTAAAAGTATATCTTTATACTCGCGAAGAAGCGATGCATGGTGCAATGTCTTAAATGTAAGAACTGCGCCCATGAAGGCTGTACGGGTTGGGAACCCGAAGATCTTGATAAGTTTCATTTCTACCTGTTAAGGGCCAAAATCGGGTATATGATTTGGGTATACCCGGTTTTGGACAAAGGGTGGGGCAAAACCGTAAAAACGTAACTTTTATATATTGATTATTTTTTGTTATTTAGAATTAAGAATAAAGTGATATCAAGTGCTAAATATGTGATTTATAAACTGAATTAAATATGGCCTATTAAAATTATTTATTTCTTTTCAAACTTGTGTTTTATTGAATTTTTGCCTTAGCGTTCCGATTCTACCCCACTTTACCATTTTTTTTTCATCTTATATTGTCCCACTGCTGGGCAAAGGTCTCCCCCATAGCCTTCCACTCATCTCTTTGCATTGCCTTCTCTGGCCAATCTCCCATAAATGAGTCATCACGCCAGCGTTTCCTAGGCCTCCCTCGGCGACGACGCCTGTCTTCGGGCACCCACTGCGTGACAACTCTGACCCATCTATCGTTATGCATTCTGCATACATGACCCGCCCAATCCCACTTCAGTCTTGCAGACTTATGGCCCACATCGGCGATTCCTGTTTTGGAGCGTATCGTGGTATTACGTTTTCGGTCACTGAGCTTAATACCTAATACGCTACGCTCCATCGCTCTTTGGTAAACCTTGAGTTTGGACTTTTGGGACTCAGTCTTAGTCACTTTCCCATATCATCATCTGCCTAGCCTTTTCCCAACTATGTTGGAGTCGGCTTCCAGTTGAACCGGATGCAGCTGAATATCAGTATTTTACATGGAGCGACTGCCTATCAGACCTCCACAACCCAGTAACTGGGTAATACGATACTCTTGGTAAGACTGGTTGTCAGACTTTCTGGCTTCTGACCAACAGTAACGACTGTCAAAGATCTACAAATGACAGCCGGGACCAACGGCTTTACGTGCTTTCCAAGGCACGGAGGAAACTCGCTATGGTAAATGGTCACCCATCCACAGACCAACCTCGGCAAGCGTGGCTTAACCCGGAAGATCGGTCTATGCGGCTGTAATTATTTAGCCACGAGTCACTTTCCCATATAGGTACTATAATTATAAGAGAGCCGCTCTATGCGAAATTAGTTTCTAGGCACTGAAACTAGCCTTTACTGGGTATTTAACATCCGTAATAAATATAATCAACTAGCTTTTGCCCGCGACTTCGTACACGTGAAAACCACAAAAACCATGCAATGACCAAATACATTCCCAAGGTTTTCACTCTAAGGCTGAGAATCTACCAGAGCTGTGCTAAGCTGCGTAGCGAGGAATGTGCTTTGTAAGCACCAATAGAATCACTTCAATTACGTAGCTTCGCTCTGCGCAGCTCTGGTGGATATGGGCTTAGCGGAGCGAGGTTTTTGTTCATACAAAACAAGCGAGAAATGCGAGCGAGGGATGTGTTGCTAGGAATGTGTGCGAGGATTTGAAAATATGCGCCTACCAGGCAGTCAATAGATGGTGTTTGGAATAGGTAGATGATCATTTGTACACATTAACACATTACACATTCCTCGCACAGCTCTGGTGGAAAGGGTCACACCGTTTCACATCGCTACACATTTTCGCACCGCACATTTTCCTCGCACAGGAGGAGGAGCTCGTGGCTAAATAATTACAGCCGCATAGACCGATCTTCCGGGTTAAGCCACGCTTGCCGAGGTTGGTCTGTGGATGGGTGACCATTTACCATAGCGAGTTTCCTCCGTGCCTCGGAAAGCACGTAAAGCCGTTGGTCCCGGCTGTCATTTGTAGATCTTTGACAGTCGTTACTGTTGGTTAGAAGCCAGAAAGTTTGACAACCAGTCTTACCAAGAGTATCGTATTACCCAGTTACTGGGTTGTGGAGGTCTGATAGGCAGTCGCTCCATGTAAAATACTGATATTCAGCTGCATCCGGTTCGACTGGAAGCCGACCCCAACATAGTTGGGAAAAGGCTAGGCAGATGAAACATTTTCCTCGCACAGCTCTGGTGGATGTCCAGCCTTAGGCGACGGTATCCACTTAGCCGATTTCCGTCTAAACCTCTCCTTATCCACTTAACAGGAAATAATACTACCCCATAAATAACACACCAGAGAAAATATAGTAATCTAAGGAAAAACCTATCGTAAACAACCAAGTATCAAATAAAATATCGTTCCTCCATTTGTTTCATAGAAAAGACGTATGCTGTAACGAGGGAAAGAGATGTAATGTGTAAGATTACGTGTGCCAGACAGAGACGGAGTATGTGGCACCTCAGTGAATCGAGTGGCCCGAGGCGGGACAAACGCAATATCCTAGAGAGAACCTAACGGGTAGTAGAGATGGGATTTGTCGATAGATTTTATCGATATTTTTTATTCCTTGTCTGTTGTATACTTGGTCATGTTTGACTCTGGTTGTTCAGAAGTCAGTGCAATTTTACACTGAACCAAATTGAAGGCACCGATTTCTGAAACTGTTAGTTTTATAATTTGGTAATTATTTTACTCTTTTTAGTTTTGTTTGAAGTCGGTTTTTACTTTTTGTTTAAGTTATTTCATTTATCTATTTTAAGTGGCATAAACAATCACAAACATGCAATTATAGCAATTCCGGGTAATTTGCTGTTATCCATTGAAGAGTTCCATTGTCATCTTCACCAAATTTAAATGAAACCGCCACGGGAGAATAATGTTTCAAACAAAAAAATATTTTGCAAATCCTATTTTGTAAATCCTATACAGGGTGTTAACGAATTCGTGTAATTCCTTCAAACCGCGTGATCTACTGGTGGCATAGATTAACCCTAAAAGGGAATTTATGAAAATCGTCTGTTAAAAATTGAAAATAAAATATTAGTTTTCTATTTCTGAGTCATTTTAGAGGCCCGAGTTAACTTACTGCAAAGAGCGATATCGCGTTAGTCTTGCCCGCCAGCCGCGTCACCGTGCTTTCATTCATTTATGCGTGTCATCGAAATGTTCAAGAGCATGAAATATTTTTTTTGCAAAAAAAAAAAACAAAAAACTTATCTTTTTACTGAATCCTTATGAGGTGGTTTAGATACGATCACTTACCCCTACCGCATGAAAAAAAAAAGATTTTTATTTTTCGATTTTTAATCGAGCTAATTCCCGTGCGGGGCCAATCTTTGTCAATCGAAATGGGTGACTATTTCATACACATCGAGACCCCTGCGTGCCTCGGAGAGCACGTTAAAACGTCAGTCCCGTTTGTCATTCGAATACTTACGACAGTCGTTACGAGAAGTCAGAAGTCTGACAACCGATCTAACCTTAGGATATCGGTATTACGTAACTGTAGGTCTAGCGCATAACTGAGTCAGTGCCTGGGGTACGGGAGCGGCACGGGAGGGGTGACATATGACGTGACATAACGTGTCCGAACCGAACACCAGACAGAACAGTTTACGATTTCAAAAATGATAGGGAAAATAAATAAATGCTTACTAAATTATAGGGAAAATAAATAAATTTAATTTTGCTAATAAAACACAAAGCAATACGTAATTCATTAAATTATAGTAGGTTATAACATCAAAACTTTGGCGCAATAAAAGTAAATTTAAGTAATTACCGTACCGGAAGTTTGAAATTGGTGCCAATTTGAGGTAATTGAAAACTTTTAATTTATCAATTCATAACATTTTATTACTAAGTGATTAATTAATGTAAGTGATTAGCAAAGTTCTGGTTACTAACAAATAAACATTAACGTTAATTATTGAAAAATGCGCAGTGATAGCCTAGATGTTAAACACTTGCATTCCATGTAGGAAGGTCTGAATTCTAACTCAGCTCGTGGATCAGGGGGTCTACTGCTTAAACGTTAAGTCCTTGGTTTCGGCCTTAGTAACGAGCGTTTCTTACTCCCTATCACCTACGGACATACGATTATTTCGGGGCTCGAACTAAGAATTACTGATACTTAAATGATAAGTCCTCATCTCCACATATCTTTCTTTTGCTGTGCCCGACAGGGTCCATGATTGTTTCTTTTGGGAAAATGTTTACCACCTAAGCCTATTGTGGAATACAATAAAGAATTGAGTATTGAGAATGAATGACAACACGATTTGACAGTTACAGGGTCCATGATTGTTTCTTTTGGAAAAATGTTTACCACCTAAGCCTACATTGTGGAATACAATAAAGAATTGAGTATTGAGAATGAATGACAACACAATTTGACAGTTACAGGGTCCATGATTGTTTCTTTTGGAAAAATGTTTATCACCTAAGCCTACGTTGTGGAATACAATAAAGAATTGAGTATTGAGAATGAATGACAACACGATTTGACAGTTGTCCCTACTACCGGTCTGTTTTTGCCCGTCCGAAAAGTTGAACTTGACACTTGTTTTGTTCACTCCTACGTTTCGGGCTACTTTCGGACGGGTGACTATCTTCGTTGACGGACTTAGGGAGTAGGACCCCAACCCGTCGCCCGACCAGTAACAGGCCCGAGAAGGCGGCGCGCCGTGTTCCACGCGCGCCTACAGGAGGACGTGGGGCAAAGGGGTAAAGCCCCACAGAAGGAGAGGTCCGCCAGGGGCTGGCGGACGGAGGCCTGCCGGGGTCGCGGTGCATGCAGCTGCGAATCCCGTGACCCCGGCCAAGGGTCAGGAGAAGGAACACCGTGGGTTTTTAGCTGGTAAGAGTCCGGCATAACCCTTCGCCTTCCCCGGGCGGAGGGTATCCATGAGGATTATACCACGAGAAAAAAAAAGGGAGTAGGCCCCCAGACCGGTTGTCAGACTTTCGGGCCTACCCGTAACGACTGTCATAGGTGTCATAGGTATTCGTATAACACCCGGGACCGACGGTTTAACGTACTCTCCGAGGCACAGAGGAGTCTCGATGTGTTACAAATGGTCACTCATCCGAGGACTGACCGCGGCAAGCACAGCTTAACCTTGCAAATTATATGATCTGTGCTGATTTTAATTAGCCTCGAGCTCCTCGTTTTCAAGGTTTGAAATCGTCAGTGACTTACATTTTTATTACACCAATATTCTGAATATTTACACAAACAAAATTTACACAATTTAATAATCTGTGTAAGCAGCACGGTATTGATCCATTTGTAACCAGTGTGTCATCGGCAAGAAGGTGCTTAAGCCTTGATTTCTTTAAATAGGTAGTTTTTATTTTGTTTAGATTTTTTTTTACTTTGTATTAGTTTATGATTAGTTATAGTTTATTAATCTGTTATATCTTTTATTAAACACGTGCGTACTCAGTATGCTCATATTAAATTCAAAATTTATACTGTCTTTATAAGCGAAGATTTGTCATTGGCTCTCTGGTGACTGAATTTGTGTTATTCTAGGTTTATTTAGCTGTAAGTCTTCCATGTTTCTTAAATAAATAATTACAAATAAAAGTATACACGAATAACGAAAAATATATCCTAATAAAACTGTAAACTAAAATAGGGCATCAAAATATTCTTCCGTATCGCTGTCTACTGGTAACGTGCCCAGAAGGCTGGCAGCATTGCCACGTTGTATGGCAATGCTAATCCTTTGACCAAAGTAAAGACCAGCCTTCGGGTCACGGGAAGTGTCGACCAGCCGCCGTCAGTGACTTGATTTATCCAAATCACAATCAAAACGGATCGGAATCAGATAATTTTTCGGTTTTTATTTGACAATCTGACGGATGGATATCCGACACAGATTAACAAGAGGTCCAACTCAACCCTTTTGATGTTTATCAGCTTGTTAAATTTATTGGCGATTACAATTTAACAAGAGTATTTGAGTTCAACGTGGCTCGATTATTTTATATTTCACTAGTTGTTGCCTGCGGTTTTACTCAAATTCTAGAGAAACTGCTTCATGTACCCGAATAAAAACTATCCTATATCTTAATACAGGATGTAATCTATCTCTGTATCAAATTTCATCCAAATCCGTTCAGCCAGTTATGCGTGATCGAGTTACAAACATCTATCTATCTTCACAAACTTTCACATTAATATTAGATCAGTGTAATTTTTCAGTTTTATAATACAACATAAATCGTATACAATTTTGCTTTTTCCCAGCGGTGAACAATAACGAGCTGTAGAATTATGATAAACGAAGCTTTAATAAGCTTCATTTATTATTATTCTCCAGCATTATATTTAGTACATTTTATTTAGTACTAGCTTTTTCAGGCGGCTTCGCTCGCGTTAATTTAGAATTTGACAATCAACTCTTAACACACTACCAAAGTATCTATAATGATATAATTCAATCATGATTCGAAAAACACGTGGCGCCATCTATCAACGTTATTTTTGTTTTCTTCGGGAACGGTACTTTTTTTCGGGATGAAAGGTACCCTATGTCCGTTTCTGTACACCTGACAACGTATATGCAAAATTTCAGGATGATCGGTTCAGTGGTTTAGGTGTGAAAAGGTAACAAACTTACTTTCGCATTTATAAAATTAGTTAGGAAGTTAGGATATTAGTTAGGATATTTCTAATCCTAATGGGTTATTTCTAACCCTTGGGTTAGAAATATACTAAATATAATGCCAAGCCTGTTCAAATTGTTCATAGCTGATTTTTTTTTTGTGCTTTAGTTTTTTCTTTGATTACATCTAAAACATTCATCGCTGTGGTTCTGTCTCGTACGTGAGTCACAGCATTATGTTGAGCAATGGCCGTTTTGCGCGGATGTAACGCATATTTTCTCAACAGTTTTTTTTTAATTTTTATTTATTTATATTTTAATGCATCATGTCTCCGGGAATAAATATATTTTATATATTTCTTCTTATACAACAGCTAAAAAGAATTTACAGCATTGTTTTAATCTTACTTTAAAACTTAATTTCCAACCAACAGTCGATAGTTACTAAAGTATCGATACGAGTGTTTTCCATCCCTATATCACCGTCCGCCCGTCTGATTGGCTGTCATGTTGACACAACTTATGAGCGCGATATGTCGTCGACTCACTTACAACACACTATTCTACTGAAGACGGAGTATTAGAAGTAACTAGATTCCCTGAACAAAGAAAATTCGTGGAGAATTTCTAGAATTGGAACTGAGAAGTTAGCTAATAATTGTAGCCAATTACTGTCCAACTGCTGGGCAAGATTCTCTTTTAAGAATGAGAAGGATTTAGGGCTTATTTCAGCATGCTAACCTAATAAGGGTTGGTCCACACACACCATCGATATATTTTGATTAGTTTTTTTGTGCCCTCTCAGGTGTGCAACAATCCTCACGATGTTTACCTTCGATAATATAATCAAACTCCTTATAATAAAATCTAAAGAATGCGCCTATTGAGAAAATATATTTACCTAAATAACGGTACACGCTAATATAACACAAAAAATGAGTTTTTTTGTCTTATATTATTTAGTATGTGAGCATAGCAATTACCTAAATTTCTACTAAAGAGGGTAACACCTTACGAGTTAGGCCTTGGGCCTAAGTCTCCTAAAATAAATCTTGATAAATCACAACCGAACCAAGGCCGAACCGTTCATTCAGACAGTTCTCAATTTCAAAAGCTATCAAATTGTTTGACACAAAAAACAAAATCAATCATTTTGAAAGTTTTCGAAAACTAAAACTGACTGACGGTTGAGGTTCGATTGCGTTTGGCAACAATTTATTTTAGGAGAATTGGGCCCCTTGTTCATAAAGAAGCCGGATCGACCGCGTTCAGTCATACATACAACTACAACTCAAAGAATACGCGTGGAAAAACGTATCTCCATAAACGCTCTTAAGGTAGACTTCCGTGTGTCGCGGCCGATGCGACAGACACGCGCGACTGATGCACCACGTCTTATCCTCCTGCCCGTATCGCAACTTATTTGTGATCGGCGCAGTATGTATTTTTCTCCCAGACATCTCTATTAGCCGTCATCTTAGTAGTCACCCTCTTACTAGTCATATCATCTTTCACATTATCCAACCATCGTTTCTTTGGTCTTACTCTACTCTTATAACCATCCACATTCATATATCGTATGGAAGGACGCGCGCGTCTGTTGCGGGGGACACGGAAGCAGGCCATATTATAGTGTTGAGTATAGTCGTATTTGTCGCATCGGCCGCGGCCCATGAAAGTACAGCTTAATACGTCGTTATATGGTTTGAATTGGCTGAAATACAGGTTTGAATAAACCTAGATCGGGTAGGTCGCTACATATCATTTTAAGTTAAATTTTCTTGCACCTATAGTTACCATAAGTTATGCACTACTTTATATTTAGGCATTAATATATGTTAACCATTATTATAAGACCTCACTACTGCGGCTATCTGTACACCTTTACGTAAAAGATTTTAAATACATTTTATTATACATTTTACGCTCCTCATCGCGATCTGCACTAAGCTCCACGTCTCCATATACGAAGTCTTGTGAACCGCTAACACCGATTAATTTTGTTGGTTTCTTCTAGTTCAGCTTTTTCCACCATCGATGAATAGCATATACTCCACGCTGCTCCTTATTATTACCGCAGATCTCATAAGAAATAGATTGGAATAAAAATTTACTATAGCTAGAAAATATTAAGTAGGTACTAAGACTTACTGTAAGTATGAAAATCGGTGATTTGCACAGTGTTACAGTCTTCACCAACTTGCAGGTAGGTGATCTCGCACCGGTAGACTCCCTCGTCTTCGGGTTTGACGTCATTGATCACCAGTTCGGCGAAGGTTACGTTCTTTGAGTATGATATTGTTACTCTGTGGACAAAAGAAAAAAAAGTATTTTAGACTTCATGTAAATGGATATAAAATTAAAATTGAACAAGATACCGCATGTGATTTTTGCACAAAAGTTCACCGATTTGGTTTCTTCAAGGTTGAATATTTTTTTAAAGATAAGATTATTGTGTGCGCTAAACGCTTTGGTTTCTACGGCATAGGTCACTGGTTCAGAAAAAGAAAAACCATGCATATAGTCATTTTGTTTCTGGGTTACATTGACGGGACTATTGTTAATTCTTGTACCCAAGACTTGGTACTTCATTACTTACTGGTCTGTGCTCAAGACTACATTGTTCTTTCATAATTATCCTTAATCATAGTACTGTATTTACATAAAAAATGTTAAAGATATTGATATTAAAAAAGTACCCATATAGTTTCTTGCCGGCTCTTCTCCATAGGAAACTACAAATTGGAACCGTGCACCTAAATTTGACTTTACACAAGCGCCTTATTGGTAAACGTGAAAAAAAAATGGTTTTGATTTTGCCGCAACTGACTATTGAACAAAGATTCACTAATTCGAATTCCTCAACAATGTCTATTTTTTATAGAATGAATGGCGTTGTCCCTGATCTCTTTGGTTTCTAAGGAACAGGTCAATACTTCAATAAAAGAACAAATCTGCAAATAGTCATTAGTTTTTGGCTTACGTAATGCGACTGTCATTCACAACCCAACTAGCATCATTTCATTTTCATTTCTAGCCTGCGTCATCCCACTGGTGGGCAAAGGCCTCTCCCCATGACTTCCAATTTCCTCGATTCAGAGCCAAAGTGGACCCCTGGTCATTGGTTTTGTCTAGCTCGTCCCGCCATCTTCTTCGAGGTCAGCCGCGACGCCTTCTGGCTGTGTCAGGGCTCCATAAAGTGGTTATTTTGGCCCACAGCTCATTGGGCATGCGGCAAACATGGCCGACCCAGGCCCACTTTAGCGGCTTTTTGAGCAACGTCAGCAATTAGTATTTTGGAGCGCAGAGTGGTGTTGTGTACATGGTCCGTTAACTTGACGCCTAGAATGCTGCGCTCCATAGCACGTTGGCAGACCAACTAGCATCAAACAACATTTATTCAGAACGAAAATCTCTAACATTATCTTCCCCCTTTCATTTAAAAACAGTCAAGTCACCAACAAAAAACATCTAAAATCTGGAAAGTTCGTTGAGCATTGAGACCGAAGTATTTACGTTTTTTCGCCCGAAATCCTTCAGTTAATGGGCCCTCGGTGAGAGTGCAAGTTGATGGTACAAGCTTCAGTTAATTAAGTGGACTGTCTAATAGATTGATAGGTCTGTGCGATGGGACTTTTGGGACCGAATTGTTTTTAGTTTCGATAGATATTTTTGTGGATGTTGTTAGAATAAAACAAGGTGTTTTGGTCGTATTTTGATTCAAAGGACTCAACATATTGATTTGGTAACTTAAACATCTTCGTCGTGTCGATGCCCCCCACGTCAGTTGTTGTAAGCTACAAATTGAATTTTTGTTTTTCAGGTAAAAGTGTCTAATTTTATGTATCAATATCCAAATATGAAAATAGCAAAAATATACATAATTTTCCGGTATCTTTATATTTGGAACAGATAATATACATCAAATTAGACAATTTTACGTGAAAAACACAAAAATGCAATTTGTAGCTTACGAGAACTTACGTGAAGGCATCGATGTATACAGGGTGTAAACGAATTCGTGTAATTCCTTCAAACCGCATGATCTACTACTGGTGTAGATTGACACCGCGCGGAATTTAGCTTGATTAAAAATAAAAGCTTTTTTTCGTGAGAGACAAGTGATTGTATCTAAACCACGGTTTCAGTAAAAAAAATATGGTAGAACATTTCGATGTCACCCATAAATGAATAAAGCACGGCGACATAGCTACTAGCAACTAGCGCGATATCGCTCTTTGCAGTCAGTTAACTCGGGGCTCTAAAATGACTCAGAAACAGTAAACTAAGTTTTTTTAGTTTTTCTATAAATCCCTTTTTTGGTTAAACTGTGTCACCAGTAGATCACGCCGTTTGAAGTAATTAGACGAATTCGTTTACAATCTATAGCTGTTGGGTGCGTCTGTAAGGGATCGTGTAACTTCTGAACGAATTGACCGATTTAGTTCATATTTAAGCAATATATTTTGTCAAGACGATGTTTATAGCTAGAGTACATAGATATATGTAGTCAAGTTATTTAAGCAGGCACAGCCACGGGCGAACAGCTATTCCACATACAGCTAGACCGGCTGATTGGTAGCATCGTGCGTCGGGTCGTTGAGCTCCCGATAATAAGGTTGAGCTACACGATGGCTGATGCATGCGTGCCGTCAGTTAGGACAGGTCAACTCAAACCTACTATGGCTCTTTCCTCAAAAGGCCATTCCAAACATTGCCCTACTTGTTACACTCGCATCGTTTTATACTACAATGTCTGGACTTTAAAAGAGACCTTGACCTCTGAGTTTGTTTCGGTTTTTCTTCTCAGAGCTAGTCAGATAGGAAATGCCGGTGCCATCTAGTCTTAAAAAAAAAAACATTACATTGACTTGTAAAAGTGTCATTAACAGATTTATTTACAGAAATAAATATCATTTCATCATTTCATTTCATTATTACTTATAAAATTTCTGTAAACTCCGTTTGTTGCAATGGTTAGTAATACCTACACACTTTTGAAAATTGTAAAAAAAATGAACATCATAAATGTCAGTTTTTTTTTATGTCGTCATTTTTCATGCTTACGCAATTATCTTTAAGCTTCTGAAATGGGTATGAGAAATAAAATTTCTAAGCATCTAGACAATGAAATATCTCGTGAAGCCAGTTTCAGTTTTGCTTATATTATAGAATTATATTGACTAGTTTAATATTTCTATAAACTGAGAAATATAAACTGGTTTATTATGGAAATAAAATTTTATACAACTAGTTTATTATATTTTCTCTCATTTGCGGGCGTTATTGCGTCAACTTTATGGATCATTTATCAAAGTACAGTCGTCAGCACATAAAGCTACTATAATCTGTCAAATTTCTTTAATAGATTTTCATCTTTATTTCAAACGCATTAGCTTCAAGGTTGATTGGGAAACTTTGACAGTTTCGGGTAGCTCAATGTGCTGGTGTCTGTACATGTATTTTGTGTGTAGAAAGATGCTGTTTGAAGGGTTTTTGTCCTAATTCTTTGCTACTGCAATAATCAAGCAACCAGGTTTAGTGATTTTAGCAATAACTTTGTGGAAATCTATGGAGTTTTGTTTCGGTAGTTATTTATTTATTGGTTTACCAACTATTGTTATACTAATACATAGTTAGGAATGCAAGCAATAATCTGGTTTAAGTGTATAATATTAAGCGATAAATATATCACACTTAAGCAGTAAACACAGTATACATGTAGTTGACGACAAAAGCCTTATTCAAGTTATTTTTTACCCAACTGCCTCAGAAGGGTGTATGTATTAATGTATGCAATACAAGTATCATTAAGTATCTACGCAGATCAGTGGACCGCTTTAAACCTCGAGGCCTGAGACGGATGGCCTTGCAAGTTTCCGTATATTGGACAACCCCTGCATGGATACTTAACCTTACTAGATAACTAAACGCATTATAAACTAGCATGTACATTCGGGAAGTACTAAAGAAAAAACAAAAAGATGTTTCGATGTTTGTATAGTAAAAATTGCATCTTATAATGATGATGAATAAGAACAACAAAAAACCGTTATTTCGCAACGCACAACCATTCTTAACCAAAATATACCCTGGCAAAATCCCAAAACGCTTGACGAAGATCTACAACCAACCACGCTTGAATACAAACAAAAAACGTCCGAACCCGCACAGATAACGCAGTTTAATCCAATTTTTCAATCTTGGACAATAAATTACACAAATAAATTGTCCACAGTACCTGTACTAAATAGAATAGAGCTAAAAAAAATGGCTTCCTTTGCCGACAGGCAGTTAATTTGTCGACGCCAGTCCCACGCTTTTCTATTTAAGGTCGATTTAATTGTTGAACATCCAGGACATTGTTCTGTGTTGTATTGTCTATTCGCTTATAGGTCTGTGGAGGTAGTAATTGGTGGAACATTCTATAGTAATTGTATTTTTGTTTGGGGTAAGGTAAAAACTGTTGTTAGGGTAAGGTAAATGCAATGATAGCCCCAGTTGAACTCTTGCCTTCCTTCCTTGCTCCTGTTTTGGGAATAAGCAGGTTGACAGCATCAATAAATTGAAAATCTTATTAGTCCGCCAGTTAAAATTTTGAAAAATAATGGACACGAATTTTTTGTTTTGTTAAATCTATGAATATTCGGAAAGATAAAACGCATCAAAACTCGAGCCTGGGGGCCTGTGACGTCAGAAGCAAGTAAAAATTGTACTTGCTTGTGACGTTTTGCCAATTTTAAAAGTGTCATATCTTTGACAATTTTGGTTTACGTAATGAAAGAAAAAATACGGCTCAAATATTTTTTGATAATCTAACTGACGGACTAATTAGATTTTTTCAATCAAATAGGTACCCTATTGAGTACAGTGCGTTAAAGCCATGCTGGGCAAGCGAGTGACGCTGACGCTGAGGCTGACCGGCCGACGCTAACGCTAACGTTACGATGAATGTCACGCGATGTGTCACGACGCGAACATCGCGTCTCACCGCAGACTACTATATAGGCCAGCAGCATGAATTGCCGTCGTTTTGATTGCGTTCATCGCATTCGCAGCATCGCATCGTCATATTTGTCGCTTACGTCGGACACCCCGTAGCGCTCATGCTGACGCTGTCGCTGGCTTTACCATACATATAACAATATACCTAACTAATACAGTAGAGAAGAGCGCGTAGTAGTTTTCTTGTTTTTTATTACTACGAATATCGTTACTCTCTAGATATCTTTATCTTATTAAACAGTGATTTTCTTTGAAATGTGTTTTGATGACAATTAACCATGCCAGTTTTATATAGTTTAGCGTCCTTTTACCTTTTGTAAATGTGAGAGCTTTGTAGACTTGCTAGATGCCTGGATACCTAGTTAATTTGTGACCATATTTTTCATTTTGTTTTTTTGTGTGGTTCCTGCTCTTAAGTCTACTTTGCTCTCTCATAACTATTCTAAGTCATAATTGTACCCACTCAAATTGTTAAAGATAATATGTATTTTAAAAGAGTAACCATAGAGTTTCTTGCCGACTCTTCTCCATAGGAAACGACTAATTGAAACCGTGCACCTAAATTCGACTTTTCATAAGTGCCTGAAATGGTTTATGTGAAATAAAAACTTTTGATTCTGAGTTTGTTATTTAAGTAACGAATATTTTAGATATTTTTTATATGAATGTAGAACACATAATATCTATATACATAAAAGGAGAAGCTGACTGACTGACTGACTGATCTATCAACGCACAGCCTAAACCGCTGGGGTTAGAAACTTGAAATTTTGACAGTAGGTTCCTTTTGTAACGTAGGCATCCAGAAAGAAGGGATTTTTCGAAATTCAACCCCTAAGGGAGTTAAATAGGGGATGAAATTTTGTATGGAAAATCATCACTTAACGGGTTCAAAATTTCATGCAAGCGAAGGTGCGGGCGAAAGCTAGTAATACCATATTATTATAATACCTAGTAATTCTGTAAAGTTTCGCCAATTAATTGAAGTAATCCTGTGTACACCTACGACGCTAAGAGGATTACTGATGCTTTCCCAACATTAGAGATAAAATTAAAGACTGTACGTTTATATCAGATTTATCAAATACTAGCTTTTGCCCTTAGCTTCGCTTGCGTAAAATTTTAAACCCTCGTTAAGCCCCTTTTTAGGTGTAGTTTTAAAATTCATAAAGTCAGTCTTTTGTTATTTACTTTGAAGAGTATTTGTGCCAAATTCCAAGTCAATGGAATAAGAATTTTCGTACAAATCTCATGACTTAGAAAAAATTCTCGTCCCTTATTTCGCCCCTAGGGTAGAATTTCCAAAAATGCTCTAACACGTGTGTTTATTTTTAACCAGAAACCTAAATATTTAATTCCGTGCTTCTTACTTCAAAGGTACCAGATTTCTCATACACACTTTCAACAGTTATTTCAGCCCCTTAGGCGTTGAATTTTCAAAAACGCTCAAACTCGTGTAGCTTTATTTTTAACCAGAAACCTTAATATTTAATCTCATGCTTCTTACTTCAAAAATGACGGACTTGCATACAAATTTAAATACCCTGTTTCACGCCCTTAGGGGTTGAATTTCGAGAAATTCCTTCTTAGTGGATGCCTACGTTACAAAAAGAACCTACTGTCAAAATTTCAAGTTTCTAACCCCAGCGGTTTAGGCAGTGCGTTGACAGATCAGTCAGTCAGTCAGCTTCTCTTTTTATATATTAAAGATTTCTTTTTATTATCAAAATACAGATTCGACTCTAATCGCGTAGAAACTGGAGTCCGGTTCTAATCCGGTTATCAGCAAGTGTTATCGTCGATGAGACGGTCTAGGCGAGTGTAAAGACGTTGTTAGTGTAGTGTGTCGAAGTACCAACGATAACTTAATGAAATAAAATAAAAATCAAGATCGAGTGAGGGTAGATGAAAATACCCTCGCTTCACGAAGATGGCAACTCCTCCACCACTTCAGTCTACAGATCACAGCCGCTGTAACTCGACTGAAACGTCGGGATAAAAAAACCCGGCCAAGTGCGAGTCTTATCTATAAAATCGGCAAAAAAATCATGTCTGTTGTATGGGAGCCCTATTATATAATTGTTTTAATTTAATTATTTATTTTTAAAGTGAATATATTAACTAAATATTCTGTGAATATTTCAAGCGTCTACCTGTTGTCGTTATCAATATCCAGCAAAAACGAGTAAAAAATCACGTTTGTTGTATGGGAGCCCCCTTAAATATTTATTTTATTCTATTTTTTTGTATTTGTTTTTATAGCGGCAACAGTAATACATCATCTGTGAAAATTTCAACTGTCTAACTATCACGGTTCATAAGATACAGCCTGGTGACAGACGGACGGACAGCGGAGTCTTAGTAATAGGGTCCCGTTTTACCCTTTGGGTACGGAACCCTAAAAAGGTATTTAGTGCCTTTTAAATTTCTACTCGATTAGACCCGAATCTCTATTTTTAGAATGTGTACAAATCGCGAAAGTTTAAAAACACTTATCAAATGAAATTCACATAAATATCAACTGTATACTTACAAACTTTACAAATACTTCAACAATAAGGTTATCGTGACGTCACAGTAGTACAGTGCGCCACACAATGCTGCAACAAACTTTGTATTGTTCGAGTAACAATACGCGCAGCTAATGCTGCACCTGTGTTGCCGACTGTACTTTGAATAATTTATGCCGTTATATTTGAATTTGTTGGTGTGTGAGTTTAACTTAATGTTATTGTTATTACTATCTGCAGTGTTTGTGTTGCACTACCGATTTAACGATATGTTAAACATTTAAGTCTTTCGACAAAAATACCTCCTTTTGTACCCCAACCCCCTTCTTTATGTATGGCAGCCATTTTATTTTTGACCTGCCAACTTGCGCTGTAATAAGTTACGTGTAAGTTAATTGCCTCGTTGGTCTAGTGTTCGTAAGCGCGACTGCTGAGCGTGAGGACCTAAGTACGATCCTCAGGTCGGGCACAGTGTTATTGGGTTTTCCGGTGTGGAATTTCTCAGTAGCAGCCCGGAGTTTGGATTTATGCTCAGTTGATGGCAATGGGTTTGCCCTCTATTATATAGGACTTTAATGTAACTGCGAAATGAGGGTGTACTATAAACCTCTTCCTAACCCTTCAGGAAATATAGGCGTGGTGTTATGTATGTATGTTTTTTAATGATAATCAGTATAATTGGCGAATAAAACGTATTTCATTTCATTCATTACCGAAATTTCGTAGTACACTCAAAAACTGGTGTAAATCATAGTTGTGAAGTTCATTATCATTTACCATCGCGACGTTCATTGTTGCGAAAGTCGGAGTGACTAGATTAGGGCACCCCGACCAGATAGGTTAGGTTAGGTTAGAACTGTGACCAACCACGCGTGAGCCGAGCGAGCGAAGCGAGCGTGCCGCGGCAGCGGCCAGCGAACCCTACATCCAACAGTGAAGATCTACCGCAGTAACGTGCATCGCAATTTTGTAGCATCGTATTAGCATTTGTCGATATTTTGTCCATCGAAATTCCGTAGTACACTCTCTAAGGTACGAGTTCGTAGGTGACTGACAGCAGCAGCAGACGACGTATCGCTCCGACACTACTGGTTTCTATGTATTTCTATGAAATACCTTCCGCAGCTAGCGACACGTCGCCCGACTACATTTCGCACGGTCGCAGACGACGTGTCGTCTGACCGCAGATCAATAGTGCCACTGACGCTAGAGCGACGACCCGTTGAATCTTTCTCAAAAAATGAGTTTTTCCAATTCCGAGGAAGAAAAACTGATAAACTAGGTGGCCGAATATCCTGCACTGTACGATGCATCTAACAAAAACAAAAGATACAAAAGTAAATCGCGATCGCTAATCCTAAACAGTCTTGTCTCACGGAACATTCAGTACTAACTGGAATACGACGTGTCGTCTGCTGCAGCCATCTGCTATTGGGTTCGGAATCATAACTGCAGCGACATGCCGCTGCGACGTGTCCCTATACCGTGTCATAACGACACACGTCGTCTGCTGCTGATGTAAACGGTCGGCTACGAACTCGTACCTTTAAAAACACTCTCTCTGTCGGAAACACCTATGAAAATACGAAAAGCATGAAAAATATGGACGCTCACAAGTATTGGCAAATAAATAAAACACTTCTACAAGTTTAGTTAAAAACTCCCACTCGTAAACACAAAACTAACTTTCTTGAAAGTCGGTATATTTTATAACTTATAACTTCACTTATTTTATGGTCCTTTTAAGTCTATGAAGTAAAATTTTATGGTAATAGAATGAAATAGCCAATATTCATTAGTTGGCTATGGCTTACGTCTAGACTATGGATAGTTTTTAGAGTTTTATGGTGGCCATAGGTTATGGGAAGAGTGAGTTAAAAAATAGACGACACGTTTGGTGCAGTGGCTAAGCGATTGGCTTCTGCGCTACGGGTCGTGGGTTCGATTCCCGCACGGAACAAAAATTTGTATGACCTACAGATGGTTGTTTCGGGTCTGGGCGTTTGTTTGTGAGATTTGTGTCTGTAAACGCACACACGATACAAGAGAAATCTTAGTGTGGGGAACGGATCTAAAAAAAAAAATGTTTGGAAGTTAAAAATGGATTAGCCTAATTTAAAAAAAAAAAACGTAAAATTCCCTTTTGCTAGATGCCTAACTATACAGGGTGAAAACGAATTCGTGTAATTCCTTCAAACTACATGATCTAATAATGGTATAGATTGATCCCGCATGGGATATAGATTGATTAAAAATTAAAATAAACTTTTTTTTTCCCAATTTTTTTTATGTTATAGAATATTTCGATGCACCTAACGCAGTCAGTCAACTTGGGACGCTAAAACTACTCAGAATCAGAATAAGAAAGATCATTTTTTTAAAACTTGTTTTTGTTGTTTCTGAACAAAACCTATGCAGGGTCAATCAGTGTCACCAGTTATAGATCACGCGGTTTGAAGGAATTACACGAATTCGTTCACACCCTATACAAGGTTAGTTTTAGTATATACGAAACCTGAAACTAGTTTGTTCAGAATCACTAGGAGAATCGATTGACATATTTTTTACACCACATTTTTTTTCGTTTTTTTTTTTCATAAATTTCAATTTTGTTTCAGTAGTTTTCTACCCATAACAATTGACGGGAATAGACACCTTGAAGCTTGAAATGGTCCGCTTGGTCAGTTTCCGTGTATTAGACAACCCCTGCATAGCACATCTCAGGCATTTCACACTTTTTTAGCGGACTTAACGCGACATAAACTAAGGTGTAACTTGGAGATTTACTAAAAATAAACACATATTCGGGCAGTTCTAATGAAAATCTTGTTGGGGTGTCTCGGTTTTCGTATAAAGTAAAAATAACGTTGTATACAGGTTGGTAATTTGGGCAGCTACCTTAACCATTGTAGCTACAGGAAAACGTTCTTAAGAGACCACCCTTAACTTTTGAAATAATTTATATCTGCATTCACAGATTTTGAAAAAAATGTACAGTCAGCGAGAAAAAGGGCAGTTTTCACAAAACATTTAAAGATAGCAATCGATCTTATTTTCAGTAAGGATCAAAAGTCTTCCAGCCCAACTGAGTTTGAAGTACTAGAAACGTCAGTAATCGCAAAAAAACGTATTTGCGAATACGTAGTAATATGGGCAGCTACATTAACTGTTGTGGCTACAAGAAAATGTTCTTAAAAGACTGTCCATAATTTTTTAAAATACTTTTAATTTGAATATGCTATCATTATTAGTTTTCGAGATATTGAGGTTTATGTTGGTGACCGTTTCTACGTAACTGTGGGGGAAGTAAAATACTTAACCTAAGCTAACTACTTGTACTACACTAACATCATGACTACCTGCAACAATAGAACTAAGGACGACCTATAGTGTGGACTCACACCTCGGCTTAGAGCGTTGCTGGCGGGGGGTTGGGGGGGAGACAGCTTGATGAGGGCTGAATTATCGGAATACTAACAGCTCCAAACCGGGATAGTTTACACACCACAGCTTTTCTCATAAATACAGCTCGTGTCGAGAAAAGTAGTTTTTTCTCTATTTCATTAACTCTAAAAACCTTGTATAACGTATTACCCAATCCTAGATTAGTTTTCACCGCAGGCCAGGCTTTTTCTGGCCAACTAGTAACCATTAACTACTTTATGTACTCCCGATTAAAGTTTCAACGAGTTTTTCATATTCGGCTTTATGGTCAAGCTATAAAATATTCATGTTGGTTTTTTGTTACTCTGGTGGGGATGTCTAGGCTAAAAGGAATAGAGGATTATTAAATGGGGGGTAAATGTCAGTAGACATAGCCCAGTAAGAATGGACAAAAAAATCTTAAAATTTCGGAATATTTCGCATAGAGCTGAACATTGGTGAAGTCCTTGAATACTTCATTAAAAATGAAATGTCAAAAGTCCCAATCGAACCCACTTCTGCAAAAAAGTTATTTAATGTCAAAAAAATTGGTTATTCGTAAATATCTCTTAAACGATAAGTGTTATTGTCTTATTAGTTCAGATAAAGTTATAGATTAAACGATTTTCTACAAAACGGTATCAATATCTTTTTCCTACAAACTATAATTAATGAGATATAGCGATTTATAATTGGAAAAATCATCTAAATAAAGAAAGAGGCCTAGGTAATGTTAGATTCTCGCACAGCCTAAACCGCTAAAGGTAGAAATTTGCAGTTTGGAGAGTAGTTATATTTACAGTTACTGGCACGTAAGTTGGCCAAAGATTTTATAGTGGGGGAAGTTCGCGCACGCACAATTTCATACATTTTTACATGCGCGAACTTCCTCCACTACGAACATCTTTAGCCATTTGTAACGAACGATCACCCATCCTCTTTCTAACGATCATTAACCTCGCAAATCGTATGATGTGCCCGTTTGTTAATCAGCAACGAGGGGAAAAAGCAAAAAGTGTTACTATTTAACACAACATCACGCCTGAATTGCCCGAAAGGTTGGGCAGAGGTGTATAGTACATTCTCACTTCGGCGATATGTTTAAGTCCCAAGTAATAGGGGGCAAGCCTATTGCGTATTACTACCTCATCATCTGCCTAGCCTTTTCCCAACTATGTTGGGGTCGGCTTCCAGTCGAACCGGATGCAGCTGAATATCAGTATTTTACATGGAGCGACTGCCTATCGGACCTCCACAACCCAGTAACTGGGTAATACGATACTCTTGGTAAGACTGGTTGTCAGACTTTCTGGCTTCTGACCAACAGTAACGACTGTCAAAGATCTACAAATGACAGCCGGGACCAACGGCTTTACGTGCTTTCCGAGGCACGGAGGAAACTCGCTATGGTAAATGGTCACCCATCCACAGACCAACCTCGGCAAGCGCGGCTTAACCCGGAAGATCGGTCTATGCGGCTGTAATTATTTAGCCACGAGCTCCTCTTTACTATGGGACGAATACTGAAATCGTGAAAAAAAATCTGCTGTTCCCTACATTTATGTTCGCAAAACTCTTCAAAATGTAGGGAACAGCTGATTTTTTTTCGTGATTTCAGGTTTGGTCCCATAGTAAAAGTTGTTCATAATGATGAGTACACTGACCCCTTAAAAAGTTGTGCGTTATTCATGTTACACCTTGTTTAGGCGATCGATAAGTGCTGTAGTCTATCCATCTCCTTAGAAATTTGTAATCCAAGATGGCCACGTAATGATAAAGCTATATCTAAGATAGGCAGGTGTTCCACTCGGTAGCCTCGACCGCACATCGCTCTGACTGAGAGCATAGTTTGTTACTCGCCGCAGACAAGCACGCTTCTTATGTGGAGGGGGTAATCTGTTCCTGGCAGTTAAGGCTTTGTGTAGTACAGCTTATTTGCAGTTTTTATCTTTTTGTGTCCATGGGTTAGAGTCGCTATCTTTTTGACGGATTTCCAAAAAAGATTCGTTTAATAATCGTGGTTTCAAAAATATGAGAAGCGAGTGGCCAAATTTGGGAGTGGCCTTTGTCCAGCAGTTGAGGACAACAGGCTAAGTTAAGATACCTATAGTTGTGTGGCGGCATCTATCACGCCACATACGAACTACGCAGCACACTGGTTGTGTAGACGACTACAGCGACACTATCGACAACTCTCATAGATGACAGTTCCTACATCGCGCTATCATGATATAACACGCAGATAGTGTAAATACAACCGCCCAACATTAACCGTTGGGTTTGGCTGGAGACCCTTCAGGTTTCGCCAATAACTGCCCCGTTACGTAGAAACGTTCCCCTAGGACCATCTACAGCAGTCCAATAGAAAAAAAAACCATTGGGCAGTAGCCCGCCGAGCATAAGACTCCGCCTGGTTGGAGGATCCTCCCTTTGGTTGGAGGAACACCACAACTTGTGTAGTATCCACCTTCATGGTCATTCACCTACCTACTTGCTATTTATATTTTATACTTTTTTATTGATGACAGATGGGATTCTAATTTAGACTTGGCTTTTGGGGATTGTTTTTAAGACACGATGGTGATTTCTTTTGATACGATTGTCTGTTTTATTTTATATTGATAAATGTTATAAACTGAAATGAAGTGTATCAAGTTAAATAAAAAGCATTTGTGGAATTTCTACGTGTTTCCCTTGGTGTTATTAACAGCTGTGGCATGTTACCCAACTGGAAAGCCAGATAAAGAAGCTGCGCCCCGGCGGCAACCCCTTCTCCCTTCTTTTCACTTCGTCTCCTGCCCTACCTACACTTGTGAGATCGGCGATCGGACCTGCTGTCGTCTACGTCTACTACTATGACTACGACTAAATGCTACAGCCGGTCTGTTTGCTGCCGCCGGTTTCTATCAGATGGCTGTGTGGGCCATCGACGGACGCCGTGACTACGAGAAGGAACTCGCTGACTACTCCAAGGGACGTGACGCTGTCCTACCTCTTATTCTGTAACCATTTCTATTATTGTTATTTATGTACTAGGTATTGAATGCCCTACACATTCTTTACAACTGGTGTAGCAGACGTGCTCTCAGGAGATCCTAGGGCCGTCTGTTACATTACACTTGTTCCTCTACAGCTGGACAAGACCTCTAAAGTCAAGTTGAATTAAACAGCACCCCAACACGTTCGTGGTTCCGTCCAAAATTAAATGCTGAACACCTATCGGTGCATCAAGCTCCGTCTTTATCTATCCAAAGCCAATTCCTTCACTTCTTAGTATGTTGTTCTTGTGGCTTTTCCTTCATTTGGTCTGTGTACAGGAAGACAGACACAGAAGGAAAATTGTACACAGAGCGACTGCCATCAGACCTCCGCAACATAGTTACTGGGCAATGCCGATATCCTAAGGTTAGACCGGTTGTCAGACTTTCGTGTTTCTGACTACCCGTAACAACTGTCATAGGTATTCGTATGACACCTGGGACCGATGGCATAACGTGTTCTCTGAGACACGGAGGATTCTCGATGTGTTACGAATAGTCACCCATCCTCGGACTGACCGCGGCAACCGCAGCTTAACCTTGCAATCAAAATCATTTGATCCGATTGTTAATTAGCCCCGAATTCCTCTTTTTTAGGGTTCCGTACCCACCGGGTAAAACGGGACCCTATTACTAAGACCCCGCTGTCCGTCTGTCACCCGGCTGTATCTCATGAACCGTCATAGTTAGACAGTTGAAATTTTGACAGATGATGTATTTCTGTTGCCGCTATTACAAAAAACACTAAAAAATGAAATAAAATAAATATTTAAGGGGGCTCCCATACAACAAACGTGATTTTTTTGTCGTTTTTATACATAATGGTACGGAACCCTTCGTGCGCGAGTCCGACTCGCACTTGGTCGGTTTTTTATTTCGGATTTTTTGCCAATATATTATAATACATAAAAAAAGTTTAAAAATACAGGCTTTTAATTGGCTAAAACTCTGCTGACCCCACAATGAAAATACACAATATAAACAAACACAGCAGTGATGTAAGCCGTGTTGTGTCTGCGGCGATGTAACAAACTGTGTGTTGAGCTGAATGATGGGCGGCGCGCACGGATTTATGTATTACAGTGTACGTACGGGGGTAAGTAGAGAGATAGGTTATATTTATTTAAATTGTATTAAAGTGACATTGTTTGTAGTGGTTTTTTTCATCGATATTATAGAAGGTTAGTCGAAAAAGGGGTACTATCCGCGAGCCACGAGTATCACTGATGACTGTTTAAAGCAAGTGTTAAAATTTCTAAATTCGATAGTTTTTATTTCAATGTAAAGTCATTCTTATTTTAGTTTTTTCAAAAATTCTTCGTCCCTACTTCAGTTACGAATTCAGAAAATGGAGCTTCTAATTTGTGACCCCAAATATGACCTAAAATGTACACAGTTGATCATAGCTGAGGATGGATAGATTTTTTAGCGTGTTTTTTTTGAAATTTTTGAACAGCTATTTCTCTTACACTATTGACTTTTAGGGAAAGTTGTAGAACAAAAAGTTATTCATTATTAGGGGTACTCTATCACCCTTTCGGATTAGTACCCCTTTTCAACTAACCTTGTATAAGGTTAGTTGAAAAGGGGGTACTAATCCGCAGGCCACTTAAAGTATCACTGATGACTGTTTTAAAGCAAGTGTTAAAATTCCTAAACTTGATAATTTTTATTTTCAGGCAAATTGATTCTTATTTAAGTTTTTTTTTTTAATTCTTCACACCTGCCTTAGTTACGAATTCAGAAAAAAGAGTTTCTAATTTGTGACCCCAAATATGACCTAAAATGTTAAAACAGATGATTTAGCTGAGGATAGATAGATATGATGAGATAATTATGATTTGCGAAATTACTTAAGTTATTTTTCCTTGAAGAAGAGAAGAATGCATAAAGACAGATGGGCTAGAGTCGTCACGCAGTGGGTGCCGGAAGACGGGCGTCGTCGCCGAGGGAGGCCTAGGAAACGCTGGCGTGATGACTTAGATTCGTTTATGGGAGATTGGCCAGAAAAGGCAAGGCATAGAGATGAGTGGAAGGCTATGGGGGAGACCTTTGCCCAGCAGTGGGACAATATAGGATGAAAAAAAAAAAACCTTGAGAGTATGTAAACTATTTTATTTAAGTCCGCACTTTAAGCAATTATTATGTCTCTCTTTAAATCACGGCTCATCCTCCATGTGGAAGATGTCCGGTTATTATTGTTACCTGCTTTAATAATATATAATAATAATATTTTTGGGACATTTTGTTTACACAGCACCATCTAGTCCCAAACTAAGCAGAGCTTGTACTATGGGTACTAGACAATGGATATAATACTTATATACTTTTTTTTTTGTAAATACATACTTATAATACATATGAAAACACCCAGACCAACACAAACACTTACGTTCATCACATAAATATTTGTGCCCTGTGGGAATCGAACCCACGACCTCGTGATCAGCAGTCCGATACTCGAACCACTAGACCACAGACGTCGTCAAAACGTCAAGACGTCGTCGCTTTGTGTTCCGTTCCTACAGACAAACCGTGGAAACGGTTTTGTGGGGCATTGATCTCAATTAAGGTTAATGTAACGTCTTTGTCATAAATAATAACAATGAGCGTATTTTTTATGAAATCTTTAAACAGTCGGATTAGTTACCCCTTTCTGACTAACCTTATATAGTCATTATTGAGTATGTACAAAAAAATGCCAATTTCCTTAAAAAAATTAGCGTCAGCTAGAAAATTAATAAGGTTTTAACAAAATTTGCACCATTTCAAGCAATCATCTGTCCGCAGATTAAATCATACATCGCCACAATGCACTGTCATGTGAACTGATACATTTAATTAAACCAATCATCTTTGTGCATTCGACCACTGATAGATCAAATTGTATCAGACATTGGAGCCGATGATTTCCTTGCAATTGACTATTGATTATACCTATGATATGTGTGTAGGTATAAGTATACAGGGTGGTAATTTGAGATGGGGCATGACGGGCAGCTACCGTAAGGTACAATTCCGTGCATTGCGGCCGATCGCAGCCACGCGCGATCGATTGCGTGCGGCTGACGCGCGCGGCTGATGCGACAATAGTTAGAGTATGACAATGTATGGCACTGCTTCTGAAGTCTGCGACAGACGCGTGCGGCTAACGACAGATTAGTCTGTATATTATAGACACGACTATTGTGGCATCAGCCGCGCGCGGCTGCGTTTGGCCGCGATGCACGGAATTGTACCTGTAGCCATTGTAGCTACGGGCAAACGTTCTCAATCAACCAATCCCTTAACTTTTGAAATAATTTCTACCTGCATTCACAGGTTTAAAAACAAATTACAGTCAGTGAGAAAAACGGCAGTGATCACAAAAAAAAAAATTATGTCAATCGATCCTATTTCCCAAAAGGATCAAGAGATTCTTGCGGACCAATTGATGTTGGAGTACTACAGGGTGTTCGTGTAATTCCTTCAAATCGCGTGATCTACTGGTGACACAAATTAACCCTAAATGGGAATTTTCGAAAACAACCAAAAAAAATTTTTTTTTTTTTGGTTTTCTATGTCGAATCTTTTTAGAGCCTTGAGTTACCTGACTGCAAAGAGCGATATCGCGTTAGTCGTTTCTGCCAGCCGTGTCGCCGTACTTTCATTATTTTATGCGTGGCATCGAAATGTTCACACAAAATAAAATTATTATTTTGCAAAAAGAAATCTTATTTTTTTACTGAATCCTTATTATGTGGTTTAGATACGACCGGTAACAAAGCCGCATGAAAAAAAGTTTTATTTTTATTTTTAATCAAGCTAAATCCCGTGCGGGGCTTGTCTACACCAGTAGTAGATCATGTGGTTGTAAGGAATTATACGAATTCGTTAACACCCTGTAGGAACCTCAGAATTCGCTAGAAAACGTATACAAGGTGTAACTTAAATAACGCACAACCTCTTAAGGGGTCACTGTACTCATCATTATGAACAACTTTTACTATGGGAACAAAAATGAAATCGCGAAAAATAATCTGCTGTTCTACACGAGTTATGCGAAAATAAATGTAGGGAACAGCTGTTTTATTTTTTCGCGATTTGAGGTCAGATAAGGTGGTTCATGTAGTTGTGTGTTTGTTTGCGTGGACGTAGACGCACGACTGCCCGAAAACAATCTTAGAGCGCTTACACAGGAGCGGCATGTTCCCAACGGCAGAGGTAACTGCAGCCGTCGACGCGCGTTGGCGGCAACCGTCGACGCGTCGACGGCAGCAGTCGACCTATAGCGACACTTGCAGTTGTTGCCGCTGCCGCTGATCTTCGCAGTTGTAATGTCGACGGCTGACGTCGACGGTTGCCGCCGACGCGCGTCGACGGCTGCAGTTACCTCTGCCGTTGGGAACATGCCGCTCGTGTGTATGAGCTCTTAAGGTTTACATGTTCCTATTCGTCTTGTCTGCAGTAGACACGAGAAGTTTTCGTGCATAGATCCAACAAAATTCTTGTCGTGTACATGATAAATTGGTTCTATCTGCAGCAGACACGGTGAAATTTCTTAGCGTGTACAAGCGGCCGTAGTCAGAAACCCGAAAGTCTGACAACCGATCTAACCATGAGATATCGGCATTGCCCAGTAACTGGGTTGCAGAGGTCTGATGGCAGTCGCTCCGCGTAAAATACTGGTATTCAGCTACATCTGGGGGTCTACTCCCTAAGCACGAAGTGCGTAGTTTCGGCTTCAGTTACGAGCGTTTCCTACTCCCTATCACCAACAGAAATACGATTATTTCGAGGCAAGAACTAAGAATGAATGACAACACGATTTGACAGTTGTCCCTACTATCGACGTATTTTTACCCGAAAAGTTGAACTTGACACTTGTTTTGTTCACTCCTACGTTTTGGGCAGCGTTGCCAGATATTTTTTTCGGCAAAGCGGGATTTTGAAACTATTTGAGTAAAAAAGCAGGATTTTTTCGTCGAAAGCGGGACATATTAAAAAAAACTTATATAATCAGTAGTTTTTTAAATGCGTATGTTTTTATTTGAGTTTTAAATTATGTTTACATGACAATAAATAGCAAAAACAGCCCTAGAAAATGTATTATAATGAAAATACGTTTACTTTAACAAAAACTGACTTTTTTACCCTGTATTTAGGCAGTTGAGTCTTCAGAGGAATATAATTTTAAACCATATAACATAATTAACTAAGAATTATTTTTAAGAATTACTAAACTTATTCATATTTCTGTCGAGTAATCCCAGAAAAGCGGGACTGAGCCTGTCCCGCGCGGGACATTTAATTTTGATTCCAAAATCGGGACGTCTGGCAACGCTGATTTCGGGCTACTTTCGGACGGGCAACTAATTTCGTTGACGGACTTAGGGAGTAGGGGCCCAGGTTAGACTGAATGCTGAACCCAACATAGGAAAAGGTTAGGCGAAACATTTTCTTATTATTATTATAACTTTACTCAAAGCCACTCAACTTACACTTTGAAACAATGTAAACAAAACACACGCCTTTAATAATGAAACTTCTATGACGTAGTAAAGGAAACAATCGGGCGCCTTCGGGCGATTTCGTGCGTCATCGGAGCGGAACGACGCTATTCAGGAAAACTATTGGGCGAAATATTGAGACTGGGTTGCAAGTTTAAGATTTTTGGTAGAAATTGGGGTGTTATTTTATTGCATAAACGTAAATTTAACGTCGTAACAGTTTTTAGAGTGGATTGCAAGAAGAATGTATAATATCTGATAAGTTTCATACTGATATCTTAGCCATATCTGGGTGGACTGACGGTTGATTCCATTTTATGTACCTAGGTGAACGAAGTGAAATTTTTGGTATCCTCATAACACCTAGGTGAAGCAACTCGAAATATTTAGTGTATTCTGTTCACCTTGGAATTATAATTATCACCCAGGTGAACAGTGGAGATTATTTTTATTAATTTTGTGGACTTTATCACCCGCATACGACGTGCTACAAACTTTCAAATCAAAGCCAACTTAACATTATTAACAATTTAATTAACACCAACAATCTTTTCTGTTAATTTTTTGTGTTTTTGTTTTTGCCTTCCCTCTTTATTTGTGATTCGGTAACAGCTAGGATTACGTATTCAGCTGCATCTGCTAGTTTACTGCGTAACACTTTTTAACTGTCACATTCATTCGTAATCGTTTTAAATTTGACAGTTTACTAATGTTAGTAGTGTTAAAAAATTTCGTTCCGTGACAACTGGATGAATACACATTGTTCAAATGTCAAATGAGAGCGATTCGATGTCGACGAGATATTGAAACATAAGGGCCGATTTTTCAATTGTCGGTTTTTCAATTGTCAGTAATCTGAGGAATAAATTTGAGATTATGACATTCCATTCAAAAGCTGTCAAAACGTCAAACTTATTCTTCAGATAAAAGTTATCTGACGATTGAAAAATCGATCCTAATAGATATTTATTTCGAGTTTGGGTGTTGTTCATGTTATATTCATGTCTTTAATTCCACCTACGACAAAAACGTTGAATTAAAATCAACGCATTCATTATAAAAAACAAGCTCGTTTTTCGAATCCGCATTTTCTACCATAAGATTTAAAAAAACAATTCGCTAACAAGTCTATTATAAATAAAAAATAAAACAAGTTCTCGAGCAAAGAACAATTACAGTTCATCCTTCCAGGGTAATTTAAAATTCTCTGTTGGCAACATTATCTTTTCTTTTATACAGAAAGGTGAATGTCAGTGGGTCCATTTGTTTGAGTCGCGGTGAACTTTGTAATGTCTAAGGGGATGTAATATGGGGGTGAAAATGATTCTTGAATGTCGGTTATGGTTTTTTGTGACTTCGTAAAGTATTTTTAAGGTTAGGGAAAGTTTGAATAAAATTGAGACAATTTTTGTAATGCAGACTTATTCTTTAGACTGTTTGCAAGCTTGCGAAGTATGTGCGGTGTAACTTTGAATGGTAGATTTAGGAATCCTTTCTAATATTATAAATGCGAAAGTAAGCTTGTTTGTTACCTTTTCACGCCTAAACCACTGAACCGATCATCCTGAAATTTTGTATACACATTTTCAGGTTTACAGACACGGACATACGGTACATTTGATCCCGAAAGAAAGTAAAGTTCCCGAGGAAAACAACAATAACGTTCATAGATGGCGCCACGTGTCTTTCGAATCACAATTAAATCATATTCTTATAGAAACTTTAGTAGTGTGTTATTTGAGCTTAATTAACGCGAGCGAAGCCGCGGGCAAAAACTAGTGAAGTAATAAGACAAAGTTGCGGTTTAAAAAATGATGTAGAGACAAAAATTGCAAGGAGTATGCTTAGGTAGTTACCTAAGTTACCTAACTAATTGTATTAACTACATTCTATGCAAATAAATGAATATATCCATCTATATGTCTGATAGTAGCAGCTCCGTGTAAAATACTGGTATTCAGCCGTATCTAATTAGGCTGGAAGCTGAACACAACATAGTTGGGAACTGGCTAGATAGAACATTTTCGTACTATGTAACACCTCTCTTTACCTTCTATTTCTGCTACCCCCAAAAGAAATAAAAACGCGTGAACATACATTAATAGCGTCAGACGGATTGGCTAACCGCAATTTTATGGTGACCACTAAAATTATTACGAGCGGAAATAATTCCCGTAGATCCATAGAATTTTTATACCATAGCTCTGTAGCAGTTTATGACATTTTTCTCGTTAGAACTAAATCTTAATGTCCGCGAAACGTGCTGGGTGTGGTAAACTACTGTTATTTATTTTTTATGGCTTAATGGTACAGCAGTGATAGATCAGCGGTTGAACTGTTGCCTTTCATGCAACAAAGTTTGAGTTCTAACGCAGCGGATCAGAATTTGATTATCACTTGCATTATCGGTGAAGGAAAACATCGTGAGGAAACCTACACACCTGAGAGGGCTCCAAAAAAAGGTCTACATGCTGTATGTAGTCCACCAACCTGGACCAGACTAGTGTGATGGACTAAGGCACACTACACTTTTTAACCGACTTCAAAAAGGAGGAGGTTCTCAATTCGTCTGAATGTTTTTTTTGTGTGTTTGTTACGCGATATCTCCGCCAATTATGAATGGATTTCAATGATTCTTTTTTTTTTGGTAGGCCATACTTCAGAGGTGGTCTCATATAAATTTTATTGAAATTGATCCAGCACTTTTTGAAAAAATCAACAATAACAAAAAAAAAACACAAATCGTAGATAGACGACGTTCTAGTTGTAGTGCTGGTCCGAGAATTTGTACACTATTGTAATTGTAATTTGTGGCACTAAAAAGTGTAAAATAAAAAAAAACTTTATAAAAGTAAAAACCGACTTCAAAAAAAAAACTAAACGGAGTAAAATAATTATCATTTAATAAAAGTACCAGTTTCAGAAGTCGGTGTTCTACGCTGAAACAAATTGAATGCACCGACTTCTGAAACTGGTAGTTTTATTAAATGATAATTATTTTACTCCGTTTAGTTTTTTTTTGAAGTCGGTTTTTACTTTTTTAAAGTTTTTTTTTATTATTTTGAGAAGAGGCACAGTCGGGCTCGTCTGCTGTGGGACAGTTAGGCGAAACACACACACACTGCCCCGCGCTACGTTGTGGGGTGCGTGGCGACGGAGCCACGCGTGCGGGTGCGGGAGTGCAGATCTGCATCATCATGCAGATTTCCCCGCACAAACGCGCGGAGCTGCAGTATAGTCATGCGGTGGCCTAGAGACCTCATTTTACAGCAGCTTGCGGTGGTGATAGTACATTGCAGAGCATTGTACTTTATATTAAAAATGGTTATTCATTTAGAACTCATTCAGGATGCTGCAGTTATATTATATGTTTGGTTATATTAAAGGTCGCGGTGGCCCGGAGGTTACAGCCCCGCTTGCTAAGCACCGGGTTGCGGGTTCAAATCCAGGCAAGTACCAATGTGACTTTTTCAATTTCATATGTACTTTCTTAGTTAATCTAAGACGCCACTGATATACGGTGAAGGAAAACATCGTGAGGAAACCTGGACTTATGGTCTGAAATCGCCAACCCGCAGTGAACAAGCGTGGTGATCAATGCTCGTTCCATCTCTGTACGAGAAGAGGCCTTTGCCCAGCAGTGGGACAGTTACAGGCTAATATTTATTTATTTAATATTAAAGGTATAAGGTATAACGGGCTGGTATCCGCAACTCCACGTCTAAGCGCGTATCTTGCGTGATGGTTAGTTGATAACAATCTTTCGCACACACACGTTACGAGCGATTTTTAAAGAAATAGCTATAACTTAGGTTTCTGAATAATGCACGATAACGAATCAATAACATTAATCGAGCCGTTTTATAAATAAGACAGTTGTTCAAAATCGACACATTCGGTGAGAGTGTGTTGATGTAAGCGATGGTTGTGTTGTGACATAAAATAGATCGTTGTGAAATAGATCGTTTGGAAAACGTTGTCGAAACTATATTAGAGGAAGTTTGAAAGTAGCGCCAGTGACAGAAAAGTTGAAAGGGAACCGTTTGTCTTGGTATGGGCATGTGAAGAGGAGGGATGAAACTCATGTAACCAAAAGAGTTATGAATATAAATGTGGATGGATGGAGAGGAAGAGGGAGGCCAAAGAAAAGATGGATGGATTGTGTGAAGAATGATATGAAAGAGAAGGGAGTCAGTGATATCATGACGGGTGACAGGACGGAATGGAAGAAGAAAACGTGTTGCGCCGACCTCAAGTAACATGGGATAAGGGCAGGAAGATGATGGAAAACGTTGTCGGAACGCAAACCGCGTTTTGTTGTGTTATTTAAAAATCACGTAACGACACAGCTAATTCGTGTGCTCCATATTAGACCATATCTGCGTTTACCATCAAACGTTACCAAGTCAAATAATGAAAAAAGCAGCTCAACTACTATTATGAGAAACTGGCACATTGGATAATTCTACAGCATGTAAGGGTAGACACCACACAATCAAACTATGGGTAGTTGACGTGAACACAAAAACATAGGATCGAGTAAAAAAAAAAAGTATATACGCGCGAGAAATGAGCGGCGCGGCGGCGTTACGACGCGGCGTACACACACTCGCTAGCGAGACAGCTGACTGACTGGGGTAGCGAACTGTGCGGGGCCGTGCGTCGGGCCACGCGGCGAGTTCCCCGCGCCCCCTCCCGTAGCTTGTAGCCCCCGCGCGTAGGGTGAAATGCTTTCGAGGAAAAATGAAAATTTTATAAAAAAAAAAAGTTTGTTATTTTTCATTGATTTTACGTTCTATAAATGAAACCAAACCACTGGTTTCAAGGATAACGATGTTTACCCTTATAGTCTGCATTTCCATCTATCTTTAGCAACTCGCTGGTCAGTAAAGGAGTGTATCGCTCACAGTTTTGTTTGACGTTAGGGAAATCCGAATATACAACCTTCACACACACATTAATAACTCACACATCAACCACACTGTCACGCATGAGTTTACAGTTTATGACGTAGTAAATTGAGCTTGATGTTCAGCTGTAGCCTGAAATATTCAAGCTATATAAACGTTGAGCTGATCATAAACGGTTAACTGGTTCGACCTGCGTTAAGGGGGAGGTGATTTTGCTTATGTTAATTAACGTAAATTAGCCAAAAGGTGGTTGATTTTAGATGCACTTGTGAATTCTTGTGGCTTTTTGGTGTGTAATTATTCGTGCAACCCGATATCGCTCTTTGCACTCAGTTAACTCGGGGCTCTAAATTGACTCAGAAATAGAAAAACAAGATTGTATTTTGTTTTTTTTTTTTAGTTGTTTTCCTTAATAATTATTTAAGGTTAATCTGTGTCACCAGTTGATCACGTGGTTTGAAGGAATTACACGAATTCGTTTACACCCCGTAGTATCGTTTTTGCCGGCCGGCTCCACACGTTGGCCCTAGCGCTCGACCCAATACTGTTCGCCCAACATGTGTGTGAAAATCGCATTGGCCCCAACGCTCCCGCCAACCTTGGGGGTTGGCCGTACTGTGTCGGTTTCTTCAAAGGAAATACACGCCAACTACTCGCGATGCATCCACACGTTGGGTATTATTCAGTCTTAACGCGGCGTACATAGAGTGTGGATATGCTAAATTGGACCAAGATATTATCCGCGTGGACGAACGAAGACATTTTGAAAATTTGAAATAATTTATACACTCAGTATCATAAAAGCACTTTCAGCAATTTCTAAATCAGACATCTTTACATTGGCTCTGCCTAAACTAAACTAACATCATCTCCAATGTGTGGATGCAATACGCACAATTACAACCAACGTTGGTACCAATGACGGGACCAACGTTTGGAGCTGGGGTCATAATTACCAACCAACGTTGGCACACTAACGTTGGGACCAACGTGTGGAGCTGGGGTAATAATTACCAACCAACGTTAGGACCAACGTGTGGAGCTGAGTTAAATCGTGCTGGCGCTTGATAAAGCTGAACCGATAGGGAAAATGCTCACTTCTACAAGTGAAATGACATAAATATTTTACTACATTAAAGTACTCCACACTATTGCATGCATCACAAGATATGGAACCAATTGGATCCCACCATACGATATAGAGTTTTAGCTTCCCCCATAACACTTTCCCTTAAACATTGCTATCGTCATACACCATAAAGGGGTGCTATCATCCCTTATGGAAATATAAAATCAAGTAGTTGTATGAGGCCAAGGGCGGTACACTTTATGGCTCTATAACCCACTAAAGACGTGCTCAAATCCATCAAAGTAATCTCAACTCTACTAGCTTAGATACATGGTTGAAATTTGCACGGTGTCGTTCAGTTTTATATGAGAGAAGATATTTGTTTTATTAATTCGGACTCTGTGATGATAGAAATTAGGTTGGATATTAAGTGGTAGTAAGAAACTAAAATAGAATGCATACATTTAAGTAGGTCAGAGGTGATTCGTGGTTTGTCAGTATGTATTGTGATTTGTTAGTTATTTATTAGTGAATGCTTGATTTTACATACATAGCTATTAAACTCATATACAAGGTGTCCAGTTTAGACTATGCTATAATATATAGCTTTGTATCAAATATTGTATAGCACAACAATATCGCTCATCATACATTTTATTTGGACACGTTCGCACAACGCTATGCTATAAAGTATTGGCGTGCTGTGCGCGATAAATTTGAACAGATTCTCAGAGCTATATCGTACATTTCTCCAGTCCCCGCCCTGTCTCACTTCTACCCCGTCCGTTGCCCAAAGGATCGCTGTCAAATAACTTGCTATAGTAGACCAGCTTGCGATATAGCATTATATTTTATGATGACGCAATATGCTTTATTATACACGTGGGCCCGAGGTACCCGAAAGATTTTTACCACGCCTTTCTGATGCTATTAAGAATCAAATGTTATATCAACAAAAGGTGAAAAAAGTAAGAAAAAAACAATTTTTATTTTTTTTTTCTTATGAATAAATTAACTTAAGTGCTTCCTTGTAAACAATAGCTTAGGTTGAACTGGCAACATTTATAAATTATCGTGTGAGTGGATAAGAAACTTCTCACTTCCCGTCAAATAAGACATACGGCGAGAGGGGTATGGTATGACAAAAGTCGCAACGCCGCGTTCCTGGGACTAGTTACCATAGATATTTGTCGATTTGTGAATTTCATTAAATAATGAACATTTCGAAAATTAAGCTTTTTTCAGCAAACTACATACCTATAGCTTTTCTTCTCCAATTAGGCATCGGAATCGAAGGTTAAGATCTTTCGGGTACCTCGGGCCCACGGTGTATAGTAAAATAGTATAGCTTGGTCTGAACTGCGCTTGAAGCCGCAAAGTGTAGAACGTGCAACTTAGGGACCTTAATATGGCCACCAGTGGCCTGCAATAGCCTCAGTGCCAATAAACCAAATATAGCCATGACCCGCATTGCACCCCACATGTGTCTCAACCCATAACATTCCCCATAAGCTTCACAAACATACATAAGAGTGACATCTCTGAATTTACGGACACCTTCCTACTTACCCTTAGGGCACGGTTTATTTATGGTGCCCATAAAACTAGCAATAAAACATTGTAATAAGACGGTGCAAGTTTTCACGCTCATCCCATTATGGTTAATGTACAGCTGCTTTTTAGAGTTTTATAGTTTTCATTATATTTAAGAGGGTTAAGGTGGCTTTTAAACGTACATAGAAATAATTTAAGAAGTGTGCTCTATTGCGCTAATCATACATACAGCGATCAAATAGTTTGCTGTTTGTAAAATTAGATAAGCGATCAGTGGCTAGTTGCTTGCTATTTGTAAAATTAGATAAGCGATCAGTGGCTAGTTGCTTGCTATTTGTAAAATTAGTCGGTTGTTTGCTTTTTGTGAAACTAGATAAGCACTGAGTGGCTAGTTGCTTGTTCGTTGTAAAATTAGATGAGCGAAGAGTGGCTAGTTTAGAGTTTTATAGTTTTCATTGTATTTAAGAGGGTTAAGGTGGCTTTTAAACGCACATAGAAATAATATAGAGTGCTCCATTACGCTAATCATACATACAGCGATCAAATAGTTTGCTGTTTGTAAAATTAGATAAGCGATCAATGGCCACTTTTGCTTGTTCTATGTAAAATTAGATGAGCGATTGCTGGCCGGTTGCTAGCTCTTTGCAAAATTTGATGAGCAATCAGTGGCTTTTTGCTTGCTTTTTCTAAAATTTTATGAGCGATCAGTGGCTAGTTGCTTGTTTTTTGTAAAATTAAATGAATGATCAGTGGTTTGTAGCTTATTCTTCGTGAAATTAGATGAACGATCAATGGCTAGTTGCTTGCTCTTTGTAAAAGTAGATGACCGACTATCGGCCAGTGGCTTGTTCATTGTAAAACTTTATGAGCCATTTATCTCTCATAAATTTTTACTCTTTGGAAAGCCAGTTTGCTCTTTGGAAAATTAGAGGAGGGATCAATGGCCGGTTAGTTGCTCTTTGTTAAGTTTTATGAGCAACCAGTGGGTTATTGCTTGCTCTTTGTATAATTTGATGAGGGATTAATTGCCAGTCGCTTGCTCTTCGTAAAATTAGATGAGCGAACAGTGGCTAGTTGCTTGCTCTTTTTAGAATTTGTTTGTGACCAGTTTTTCGCCTTGATAATAGTACGGTGTGTGGGCTAGTTAATAAATATAGACATACCATGGCAGTGCGGACTGACGACATAATGCGTCGTCAGTCCGCACATCGTTCATCAAATTTTACAAGAAGCAAGCAACTGGCCACTGAGCTTTTATAAAAATTTACTAGCCACTGATCATAGAACGAACAATTATTATTGTAAGTGCAAAATGAGACGAAGAAGAAGCCGTAATGGTTAATAATTCACTGTCGTAACTACAGAGCGTGATATTCTACGTTAGGTACATTCTCAAGATGGGTAGTATCTATAGATAGATAGATAGATAGATTCATTTATTTGCCTGAAATATGGTATTTTACAGATTTTATAACGCATACACAATAGTTCTTCATATTCCGCCTACTAAATTCGGCATGCAAATGTGACAATAATAATGATTCTAATTTAAACAAAATAAATCTATTTAAACAAATGATTAAATTACAATGTCAAAAAAAAAAACCACTAAATCAAGAATTGTCTACATATCAAATTACAAATGTCAAAGAAAAAAGAATTGGAAAATTTGTTTCCAATTATCAACTTACAAATGACAACCAAAGAAATCAAATTACAAATTTAATGTCAATAGCCTAAAACAAAATAACAAATTTAATTTTCATGTCATGCAACTTTCCCATTTGTCCTGGGATTCATAAATTCTTTACAGTATAAAAACAGTTTTCGATAAGCCATGCTCTGAGATGCTTTTGAAATGAGCTGGTTCGCAGTTCTCTAATGACCTTCGGTATATTATTAAATATATTTATTGCCATTATACTTGTGGGTGGGTGTGGTATATAGGGTTCTTTTGTTCAGAAATATAAGCAGTTATAATACTACTTCAAATTAACTGCCTTATCTAGTGACCCTGTAAATTTTCAGTATACAACACACCTCTACTTCTCCCTTCGGCAACAAAGTGTGATATTATAAATACATAGTTTCCACAATTCATTCCGGAACCGCATTTTCATTACAACTTGCGCCGGATTCCTGAAATGAGTGTGACATCGTAAACATTTTACTGTGAGTTATAAACGTGACATTTTTTATGTTCGCTGACCGCTGTTTCAGCTGACTCAGTCTGAATTTCAGTGATTGAAAATACACACATCAAAAGTGTCTAGGGATCAAGCATTTTTATGCGGATTTCTTGAGATTGAGATGTGGCTTTGTAATAAATTTATGATTTTATAAATTTATATGGATCCTTTTTGGTGCATTTCATAATTTGAATCAGGAACTGTGAATCAAATTCGAGTAAAAGATGAAAATCAGCTGTCAATATTTTCCCTATAAAAACATACAACGCATTGAAGACATTATTAGTGCTACTGTTTCCCTACTACTGATTAAAACCAACGTTATTATGGAGCGGCGACGTCATTTAAGCAGGGAAGAAATGCTCAGAGCCGTGGGAATGATAGAAGCTGGTTCCCGGCAACGTACTGTGGCTTTAGCTCTGAATACAAGTCAGAGTGTTATCAGTCGACTTTGGACACGTTACCGAAGCACTGGTACCGTGGCTGAGCGCCATGGAGGACGGTATCGCTGCACCACACGGAGACAAGACCGATACATTCAAATCTTAACTCGAAGAGCTCCAACAATAACCGCCATGATGTTAGCCGTGAGGCTTCATCACTCTTCAGGGAACTTAATTAGCGACCAAACAGTCAGAAACCGCTTGCATGAAGTGAACCTTCATTCCCGAAGACCGCTACGGGTACCACCTATAGCAATGCACAATCGTAGGATTCGATATCAATGGGCTCTTGGACACAGAAATTGGGCAGAAGAACAATGGCGTTTCGTGTGCTTTTCTGATGAGTCTCGTTTTGGTATGAGACCGGATACAAGACGTATACGACACTGGAGAACCCCTGGACGCCAACAGCGATTAAAATCCTGCCAGGAAGTCCATCCTTATAGTGGTGGAACCATCATGGTATGGGCGGGTATTTGGATCGGCGGAAGAACTGAGTTGATTTGGATCAGAGGCAACCTCAACGCTCAAATTTATGCTGAGACGATTGTATCAGACGTCATCGTTCCTCTACAAGCGCAAATCGCTCCCTTATTTCAGTTAATGCATGATAATGCACGACCGCACACCGCAAGAGTTGTAAGACAGACTCTCGCCGCAGCTAACATCAATGTCCTGCCCTGGCCTGCTCAGTCGCCAGACTTGAACCCGATTGAGCATGCATGGGATATGCTACAGAGAAGAGCTCTGCCGAATATGGAGGGTATCCAGTCGCAAGAAGACCTTTTTTTGTTGTTGCAACGAACATGGGCGGCCATTCCACAGCGTGATTTGGATGAACTCATTTTGAGTATGCCAAACCGATGTTCTTGTGTTGTTAGTGTTCGCGGTAGAAACACGGATTATTAATTGTTTAAGTTACCCAATAAAATTTTAAAGAAAACTGTTATTTCAGTCTTTTTTTCGAACTTTTGTGTTAGTGGTTCAAATGTCAAAAATCCCTTTATTAGGAAAATGGCAACTTTATTAATGCAAAGGTGACTTGGTTTATCGTTACTGTGACAAACGAAAACACTTTATTTGATGAATCCTTAAAGAAAATTTTAATTAATATCAATCAGGAGAAAAGTTATTGCAAAAATATATGTTGATCCCTAGACACTTTTGATGTGTGTATTATGTGGTTTGGTTGGAAAAGTTGAGTGTTTAAATCTGATTTTTGAATGTATGTGAATGCGTTTTTGAAAGTCCTGCGTTATACAAGGTTAGTCGGAAAGGGGGTACTAATCCGCAGACCACTTAAAGGATCACTGATGACGGTATAAAAGCAAGTATTAAAATTTCAAAATTCGATAATTTTTATTTCCATGTAAAATAAATTTATTTTAGTTTTTTCAAAAATTCTTCGTTCCTACTTCAGTTACGAATTCAGAAAATGGAGCTTCTAATTTGTGACCCCAAATATGACCTAAAATGTAAACACAGCTGATCATAGCTGAGGATAGATAGATTGTAGCGTATTTTTTTTGTAATTTTTGAACAGTTATTTTTCTTAAACTATTGAGTTTTGGGGAAAGTGGTAGAACAAAAGTTACTCATGGTTATGGGTACTTTATCACCCCTTCGGATTAGTACCCCCTTTCTGACTAACCTTGTATGTATCAGCATTCTAATTGCGCAACACACTCGTCATCGTGGGCTTTGATTTTGACAATACAACAATATCCATTACGTGGTGCAACTGGCGAGACGTAAGCAGAGCTTTGCATTTGTGTGAGTGCACATAGAATCGATTGCCAAAAAGCAGTATAAACTGGTTTAAACCAAGCAAAGGACGCGTCTGCATTCATTCTCACACAAATGTAAAGCTCAGGGGCCCAATTCTCCTAAAATAAATTGTTGCCAAACGCAATCGAACCACAACCGTCAGTCAGTTTTTGTTTTCGAAAACTTTCAAAATGATTGATTTTGTTTTTTGTGTCAAACAATTTGATAGCTTTTGAAATTGAGAACTGTCTGAATGAACGGTTCGGTTGTGATTTATCAAGATTTATTTTAGGAGAATTAGGCCCCAGCTTAGGCCTCGCGGACGGTACATAGTTGTAGAGAAGTCGGATTGTTAATACATACGTTGCCATGGAAATTGTTGAATTGTCAAAATCAAAGCCGTAGAGATTACCAGTGTGTTATGAAATTAGAATGCTCTTTTATGTTTCCGATGTTTTTATTTGACTTGTTCGTGTTTGACCCTCGTCGCACCTGATGGTAACCGCAGACAGGGTCTAAGATGAAGCACACGAATCCAAGTAACAGAGATATAGAGAGATTCCCCTATACCCCTCTGGCTCTCACATACACACGACGGAACATAGTAAACTGCTTGGCGCCGTTCTTTAATGTGAGGGTGGTAGCTAGCCAGGCAGACCGTATAGATCCTACTACAATGGTATAGGATAGGTGTAACCATAGCTCGAAGATTACATATGAGATTAAGGGCCTGCACTGGCGGGACGGCAAGGGATTTTTTTATGCTCAAATAAATTTAAACCTTATATACTTCAGGACTCATAGAAAAGAAAAGAAATAAAGAAGATACATTTATTTAGCACAGACTAAAAAGGCACACAATATAAAATCAAGCAGAAAAAAACAAAAAAAGAAATTAGCAGGAAAGTGTGCCTCACGGCTGCGCCAAAGAGGCCCAGTTCAGCAAAAATGCCAGACAACTAGTGCCTGACGCTGTTTTTCAACTGGACCTGAAGTGTGAGGTGACGGATGTAAGTCAGTTTTACGAGTATGCTGCAACGTGTATACAGGCTGTAAGGGTAAACACCGTTATCCTTAAAACCAGTGGTTTGGTTTCATTTATAGAACGTAAAATGAATGAAAAATAACAAACTATTTTTTTTTTAATTTTCATTTTTCCTCAAAAGCATTTCATCCTATGCGCGGGGGCAACAAGCTACGGGAGGGGGCGCAGGGAACTCGCCGCGTGGCCCGACGCACGGCCCCGCACAGTTTGCTACCCCAGTCAGTCAGCTGTCTCGTTAGCGAGGGTGTGTACGCCGCGTCGTAGCGCCGCCGCACCGCTCATTTCTCGCGCGTATATTTTTTTTTTTTTTTTACTCTGTCCTATCTTTTTATGTTGAAGTCAACTACCCATGGTTTCGATGATAACGGTGTTTACCGTTACAGTCTGTATGTTTAATTAAATAAAATAAGATAAGTTGTCATAATTCTCATACCGCGGGATGCTTCGGCATGCTGTGACACGACAAAGCCTCCCGCAGTATGCTAAGCAAATACAAGTGCTAGTGGTATTAAATTAAGGATAAAGTAAATAAGTAAATAAGTATAATTAAGGAAAGTAAAGGGATATTTCGGCAAAATCGTATATTTTTTTATTATATTTTTATGATATAAAAAAATTGGTTTTGTTATCCAAAAACTATCA